>OX388345.1:6197115-8597115 GCA_947579665.1 Sympetrum striolatum
AAAAACTCTTCAGATAAGGCAAGGCATACATTTTTGTCAAATTTTTAACATTTAAAATATCTAAAGAATTAATGTTACTGAGGAAGCTTTCCATGTCGTTAGAAATGATTTCAATACATTTAAAACAGGTGAAAAGGGTGACAAGAATTAATGACTTCTCAATGTGAACATGAAAACATAAAAGTCATTGGTGGTAATTTATTGATCACTGAGGTGAATAACTTGTAATCTATGGAAATTTTGTACATTATGCAAATGTTTGAATTTGGACATGTGTTTCCGTGGTTTTAATCCTCTAGCAGTCACACCCCACAGCATAACACGTGCAGTTGCGCACTCCATGTGCCAGTGATCATTTTTTAAATAATTTCTTCATATCAGATGATTTCCATAAATTTAGAATATATAGCCATTATACTGAGGTTTAAGTTTTCAAAATCAATTTATCACATTTATTTTTTAATATATTTTTAATGATACACGGAATAAATCAAGCTTTAACATTTTTAAACGCTTGAAACCTTCAAGGAAATAACTTATGTATAAAGTGGTGCACCAACCTTCACAGTTCACATTCATTTATTATTACGTGGAAATGGTCTTATTATCCTAAAAATATTACTCCCATTTGCAGTAAAATATTCAGATAAACCTGGGCCCGGGGTGCGCCAGTGCGACATGAGCTTTAAAAGTTTTTTGTTGATGTAAATTGAACCCAATTTATGCGAAACTCGGGTAGTACATAGAGGACATAATTGTAGAAAGACTTGAGGGATACAGAATGATTACAAGGAAAGATAAAAAAAGTTACAAATGATAATGTGTACACAGCGACTGCTCGAGGGTTAACATTTGCTTTCCTAATAAAGTGATAATTTTACATTTTTGAAGGTGAGGTATTTAATAAAGATCATTTAGATTTAATGATTGTTTTTAATTGATTAGATTATTTGAAAACCAATGGATGAAGGAGAAGAGTGAATCTGCTGTTTAGAGAAGAATGAAAGTCAATCAGTAATTATGAATTTGGTAATGCAATCTTGCATGTTGAAATTAAAATGTGTATGTGTAAGATGATGATCATCCCTATTGGATATAAAATTAAAAGTACATTTATTGAGAGATCGGTTTAAGCTGCAAAAATTGCTAGCAACAACTTCTGTGTTGTTTTAATTTATACATAGAAAAATGGTCTCTAGGCAAGAATTGCCCTCCAAAACTTGTAGATATTATTTATCTATTATGTATTGACACTTCTCCGGATATACCAAGTCATACAAAGGTAACGTATAATTCTTTTGCAGTGCAAGAACCAGTCAAACTGACTGAAAAACCTCTGGATGTTTGCTTAGAGTACACATACCTGGGAAAACTTGTAATGACAGGAGATAAAACAGGATTAATGAAGTAAACAGAAGAATGACAATTGGCTAGAGCGCATTTGGTATGAACTTGCACATTCTGAAGTCAGAATGCCATTGGTTTTGAAGAGGAAGGTGTTCAACCAATGCATTTTACCTGTCCTGACCTATGGTAGTGGAACTTGGGTGTTAAATGCTGCAATAACCCAAAGACTTCAGACAACGCAAAGGAGCATGGAGCGCTGTATGCTGGGAATCACAAGAAGAGACAGGAAACGCAACACTTGGGTGAGAATGATGGCTGGAGTTACAGACATCATAGATAAGGTAAGATCACTAAAATGAAGGTGGGAAACATAGTACTCTCACTCACTCACTCACCGGGGATCAAAATTGTAACCATGATCCACAATTGCCACTAACTTGAAATTTTTACGACGCATTGGCCATAACGTGTAACTTCCATAAAAAAGCCGACATTGAACCTCAGTGTCATGGGTTTGATTCCAGAAGGCCCCAAAGTCGCGATTTTCTCCATAAAGATACATGGTGGGGATTTTCGAAAAATTTTTTGAGGCACTTCCTGGAAAAGTAGAGAGTTGAAATTCAAGGGATCGCTAGATGCCGTGTGTATCCAACGAAAATCATAAAGACATCTTGGAAGATTATCCATGGTTCGATGCTAGGCCAGGGCAAAATTCCCCCATTAAAAATGTACTGTGGCAATTTTTAAGATTTTTTTGGATCCCTTCCCGATGACATGGAAACATGAAACTAGGTACATGGATAGAGATCATGAATATATTTCATAATCAAATCTTAGCAATTAGCTGATGGTCCTCGGTTCGATCCCAGAGGGCTATTTACATTCCTCAATGCATTTCTTATGGAGATAACGGAAACAAATTTTTGGTACTTCCCGTCACGATATCGTCTTCAAACTTTGCATTAAATAATATCAAGTCCTTACAAATCAAAATTTGCATTCACAGCTTACAATATGTCCTGGGTTCGACACCCAGGCTTCCTCTACAATTAAAATTCTAACCATGATCCACAAGTGCCACTGACTTGAAATTTTCACGACATAGTGGCCATGACATGTAACCTACATAAAAAAAGCCGACATGTCATGGGTTTGATTCCAGAAGGCCCCAAAGTCCCGATTTTCTCTATAAAGATACATGATGGTGATTTTTGAAAATTGTTTTGAGGCACTTTCCGGCAAAGTAGAGTGTTGAAATTCAAGGTATCGCTGGAAGCCGAGTGTATCTGACGAAAACCATTAAGACATTATCGAATATTATCCTTGGTTCAACACTAGGTCAGGGCAAACTTTCTCCCGTTTAATTTACATTGCGATTTTTAAGATTTTTTGGAATTACTTCCCGATAAGATGGAAACTTGAAACTCGGCATGTAGATAGAGATAATAAATATATTTTATGTATGCTGTTGAACATTTCGCTGATTGTCCTTGGTTCGATTCCAGGGAGCCATTTACATCCCTCAATGCATTTCTTATGGAGATAACGGAAACAAATTTTAGGTACTTCCCGCCATGATATCTATTTTAAAATTTGTATTAAATAAGATCAGATCCTAAAAAGTCATACTGTGCATTCACAGCTGCCAATATGTCCTGGGTTCGACACCAGGCGTCTCTAAAATTAGTAATTGTTACGATTTTTAAGAGGTTTTTGAGCTCCTTCCCGATATTATAGAAACTTGAAAATTGGCATTCAAATAAAGATCATAGATACATTTCAAATCTGTGTTTTAGATTACCTTAATCGTCCTTGGTTCGATCCCAGAGAGCCATTTACATTGCCGTATGTATTTCAGATAGTGGAGTCTTATTACAGGACCTTCCCGGTATGATATGGAATTCAAACTTTGCATTAAATAAGATCAGGTCCTAACACGTTATAGTGTTTACTCACATCTGCCAATAGGTCCTGGGTTCGACACCAGGCATATACAAAAATTGGAAATTGCTATGATTTTTAAGATTTTTTTTAACCCCTTCCCGATAACATTGAAACTCACAACTTGATATGTGAATAAAGATTATAAATACATTTCATATGCTTGCAGTATGCAAGCAACATTTTACTCGTATGGAATATATCCATGACTTCTGTCTACATGCCTGGTTTTACGTTTTCGCGTTATCGGGAAGTGATTCAAAATATAATTAAAAATCACTGCAATGTTTTTCATAAGGGAGGTTTGCACCCACCTGGCATCGAACTCACGTATATTTCGTGACATTTCTATGATTATTTATATAGAAGAGCGCTTCCTCTGGGATATCCGTGATTCTGAATTAACTATCCAACCTGGAAGTCCCTTAAATATATTTCAAAATTTTGCAAAATGCAGCCGAAATGGCCGAAATAATGTCCCCGCTATTCACACATCATAGTATTCATACATTAACATTTCAGAAAATGTCGACCTCTTCATAAATTTTTACACGAGTCCTTACCATTAGTAAGGAAAGTATACGCTATAAATTCCGATTCATTCAAATGAGAAAACGCATGAACGCTAGGGTGACACTTTGTTTACTATAAAAAAATTCACAAAATTTTAGTACATACATTTTGGCCTAATTCTTATAATTTTGACTCATTAGGGGGAAAACAAGCCCAGAGTAAGAATTCTCATTTAATTTCATTTCTTTTGGTACTCGTCTCGAATTCGTAGAAGCAATATTTCATATTCAATTTCGCAAATGAAATGAAGCCTGCAAACTGTCATAACGAACTTTATGTTTAATTCTTAGGAAGAATATTTGCCCTGAGCTAGCGTCCAACCAAAGATAATCCTTGAAGATGTCTCCGCAGTTTTCGTTGAATAAGCAGGGCTTCCAGCGATCCCTCGAATTTCAACTCCCTAATTTGCTAAGCAGTTCCTCAAAAAAAATCCAGAAAACTCCCAAATGCGTCTTTTCGGAAAAAATCGAGACTTCGGGACCTTCTGGCATAAAATTTTTTTTGTCGCCAAAAAAAAAAAAATTCAAAGTCGCATTTTTTCGCACGCACGTCGTACAAATTTCAAGTCAGTGACACTAGTGGAAAATGGTTTGAATTTTGATCGTTTGTATATAGTTGTATCCGGAGAAACATCTATATCTATTATATGTACGAGTAAAAGTTGCTTGCATCCTACAAGAATATCAATGAAACAAATTTCAAGTCAATTTCATATTCCAGCATAAGGTTTCATGACAGCAGTTCAAGAAAAATTACAATTGTAGCTGTATATGAAGATAATTGCACTCACGTGTTATAATCAGCGTGTTTTGGTGGTGGTGTGGATGTTTTTCAAAAGCTTACTTTTAGTCAATTATCACGAATTAAACATTAAAGCTCTTTCAATGATCTTCTGGTTTTAAGCAGCGGCCCCAAAAAATGTTTTTGATTATTTTTTCGAGAGATTTAAATTTATTCCACCTTGAATTATCCGAAACTATAATTACGTTTAAAGAATTCAGGTTATCATCTCATTATAACACCTTCAAAGTACTTAGGAATAGATTCAGGCCCATTTCCCCTGAACAGGATATGAAATTAATTGTAGAATTTCTTTTTGCAATGAAACTTCTTGGCGTTGGTTAAGAAATAATTAACTTGTTCTACATATTTATAATCAAAGGCGAGATGTTTAACATATTTTATCTCAACTCAGTTTTACCTTGGGGCCTGCACAAATACTAATCATCAATTGATTTCCAGTCAAAGAAGTTATCCGCTGAAAATTTGCCTATATTGAACTCTAATCCCGAGGACTCCCTCCCTCCCCAAGGCCTTGCCAGAGATACCCTCCCTCCCTATAGGGCCTTCGCGGGGACTCCTTCCCTTCCCAGGGCCCGCCCTACCCACAAGGGCCTTCCGGGGACTATCACCGTCCCCAGGGCCCACCCGAGGACTACCGCCCTTCCCCGAAGGCCTTCCCTTGGACTTACTCACCTGTACCCACCCTACACCCTCCAGCGTCTCCTCGGGGCCCGCCCTTCTACCCCTGCCCCCCTCCCGCAGAGCCTTGCCGGGGTACGCCCTCACAGCCAAGGGCCGCCCTCCACATGGCCTTCCTAGAAACTCCCTCTTTCCCCTGGACCCTACCCCCGTGGGCCTTCCTTGGTCACCCAACTTGACTTTTATTTATTAAGCGGAGGGCAGATGAGGCCCACTTGCACCCTTTTCCTTGCCCTAGACATCCCTCTTGGGTTAATTAAATCAAAATTAAAGCAATGTCAGGTAATTTAAATGTCATTCATTCTCATATAGAACTTATTTTAAATCATATTTACTATTTTTGTACATTCTTGCTCCATTTAAGATTCACATCTTCCCTCCAGGGTCCTTAGTATCCTCAGGGATTTATCTAAATTCGGTCCATGATCAGAGATACAGAGAGTAAGATAACTTTTAAATTAAACAGATCATAGTTTAAGCAATCCCAGTTAATTTAAATGCCATTCATTCTCATGTATTACATATTTTTAATTATGTTTACGATTCCTACACATTCTTTTTCCATGAACAGAGAAATAGATGCTAGGACGAATCATTTTAAAAAATCATTCTTTCCGCGAACGATAGGAGACAATAACCGAATAAGGAAGTAATTTAGATTCAACTGGTGTTTACACCCCCTGCCACACGCCGAAAGGCGGCTTGTAGGGTATTAATGTAGATGTAGATGTGTATGAGGTTCAAGAACAGAGATATAGATAGTAAGATAACTTTTAATTTAAATTTAACACTTTTAAATAAATCAAAATTTAAGCAGTCCCAGTTAATTTAAATGTCACTCATTCTCATATATTACTTATTTTAAATCATATTTACGATTCCTACACATTCTTCTTCCATGGACAGAGAAATACTTAGTAAGTTAACCTTTGAATTAAATTTAGGATTATTATTAATATCACAAAATCCAAAAATCAAAGTTAATATTAAATTTAATTTTTCTCATTTTACACTAAATTTAGTTCATATTTACGGTTGCTACACGCTCTTCATCCACTTCTGTCTCACAGCATCCCTCCAGGTTCCTTCGCATTCTCATGGATTTTTCAATACGAGTACCTACAACAGAGAAATAGAGAGGAAGATGACCTATAAATTAAATTTAAGACTATTATAAATACCACAAAGTCCAACAATCGAAATTAATTTTAAAATTATTAATTCTCATTTAGTACATATTTTATATCATATTTACTGTTTCTCTACGTTCTTGATTCACTTCGTTGTCACAGCATCCCTTCAATATAATTCGTATCCTCAGGAATTATTCAAAATGAGAACCAGGATCAGAGAAGTAGAGAGTAAGCTATTCTTTAAATTAAATTTAACAGCATTACAGAAATCACAAAATCATGCAATCACAGGATATTTTAAGGTCAATTATCCTATTTTAGTACTAAATGTAATTCATATTTACGGTTTCATAACGCTCTACATCGACTTCTTTGTCACATCGTCCCTCCAGCTTCCTTCGTATCCTCAAGGATATATCTAATTGATGACCAAAAACAGAAAAATAGATACAGTAGAACCCCGGTAATCCGGACACTCGCTAATCCGGAACCCTCGGTAATCCGGACGGTCCATTGGGAGTTATGCAAACCCGCAACTTCTTCTTGTAAACATATAAACCCGCATATCAGTAACAAGAAACAAGAGGTGGACAGACTATTTGAAAAATGTCACCATTGGCTGCAATGATGTGATGGAAGGCGAGATATTTCGTTTATTGTGATAACACATCTAAGTTGTGGAACTTTTCTGAGACAGCATTTTTCCATTACAGGAATGCTTAATATGTGCGAGACTAAACAATTTCGAAAGACAGTAAATTTTCAGTTGTAGCAGGGTATCACTTCTCAAAACATCACGTTCATTAAAAAGCTACGAGAGAAGAGGCGTAAGAAACAATCCTTCCCTTTGATAGACGTCTAATGAGAATGAGCATGCATGGGCTATAGAGTTGGTGTTTATAAGCGAGAAAAGCTAAACAATTTTAATCGAGGATTAAATTTATGCCGTGTGCAAATGTGACTGGCAAACATAAGCTTCCTCTGTTTGTTGTTGGAACAGCCAAAAAACCCCGAGCATTCAAGTCAGTCACGCTACCTGTGAGCAATCGAGGGCAAAAAAACGCTTGGGTCACACGAGAATTATTTTTGGATTGGTTTAAAACAGATTTCGTTCCAGCAGTTCGACAACATATGAAATCCGTCAATTTACCACAACGTGCTTTATTGTTGCTTGATAATTGTCCTGGCCATCCTTCTGCAGAAGAATTGTACACTGATGACGGTGAAATTTCCGCAATGTTTTTACCCCCTAACACGACTACGCTGATCCAACCATGTATCAGAATGTTATTCAAAGCATTAAGTTAGGATATCTTTAGTTGCTTTTGCAAATATCCTTAATGATCCTGTGCACAATGAAAATTTGGAAAATGCACTGAAAAAGGTAAATTTAAAAGATGTCATGTTCAATCTAGCTAACTGTTGGGCATCTGTGTCTAAATTATTGATCAGCAAGTCGTAGAAAAATTTACTCCCAAATTTTATTGGTTCGGAAGTTTTAGAAAATGCGCAAACAGAAGAAATTCAGCTTGCGCCACTCATTAATCAGTTACAAAATTCGAACCCAATATCTAACCCTGAAGCTCTCCGGCGGGCTGCTGAGGCTGGCGACAGTTTGGCTTGAAACGAAGCTTTAACAGATGACAAAATTATCAGAACAGTAACGGCAGAAGATGATGATGACGACGACGACCACCACCCTGTAGACTCCGTCAAAATTTCTCATCATGAGGCTTTGGCGGCACTCAGTACATCTACAAAATTTTGAAGCACATGAAATTACGCTCTTTAGACGTTTTAGAGACCGTGCACTTGATTTGAAAATAAGAACGGTCGCGCAGAAGAAAAAACTGACTTTTTTGCTCGCTGATAATATTCATGCACTTTATATGTTGTAATACCTTATGAAATATATATATGCATTATCTATACATTATAAGTTTTGAGAAAAAAGGTTATTTTTTAAAAACCTCGCTAATCCGGAAACCCCGCTAATCCGGACGCCTATGTGCCTGAATTCGTCCGGATTACCGGGGTTCTACTGTAGTTAGATAACCTTTAAAATAAATTTAACACTATTACATAAATCACAAAATCCAACAAAGTAGGGCTCCCGGATAGTCATGTGGACAGCGCGTTTGCCTTTGGTGAAAGCGGTCCCGGGTTCGAATCCCGGTGGGAGCCACTGTGCGAAATGACCTAAGCTGTCGAAGCACTTTTAACAATACTACTACTACTCCAACAAAGTATGTTAATTTAAATGTCATTCATTCTCACATAGTACTTTTATTAATTCATATTTACGGTTTCTATACGCTGTTAATCCATTTCAGTGTCACAGCACCTTCCACGGTCCTTCGTATCCTCAGGGATTTATGTAAATTATGTCCAAAAACAGAGAAATAGAGAGTAAATAAACCTTTATATTGAATTTAACACTATTAAATAAATCATAAAATCCTACAATCGAAGTTAATATCAATGTCATTCATTCTCAGACTTATTTTAACTCATATTTACTTTTCTCCACGTTCTTAATCCAC
Source organism: Sympetrum striolatum (assembly GCA_947579665.1). Lineage (NCBI taxonomy): Eukaryota > Metazoa > Arthropoda > Insecta > Odonata > Libellulidae > Sympetrum > Sympetrum striolatum. The sequence continues at coordinate 6,206,135 of OX388345.1, forward strand.
TTCAGTGTCACAGCATCCCACCAGAGTCCTAAATATCCTCAGTGATTTACCCGAATGAGGACCAAGAGTAGAGAAATAGAGAGTAAGATATCCTTTTATACTGTTTATATTCTACAATTTCGTTCTATGAGCTTAAAAATGTAAATTAAAAACATAACCTGTATCGGACATCCTGTATTCTTCTATTCATAACCCTTCGCAGAACACATGGTATCACAGCTGAGACACCTGGAAGAAAGTCAAAAGGCGAGAGAATTCACTCTCTTAAAACGAGAAAGAACCAAAAATCACATAAGTAATTAGTATTATTATTATCTACGGAAAATATTCAACGATGTACGTATAAAAGTGAGTAGATATCAGAAAAGATGTTTGAGAAATATCACTTCAGGATTCGTTGCAATTAATTCATGCAATCTCAAAAATAGAGATATGTTAACTGAAATATATCTCAGATGAAATACTAAAGCCTGATTATGTAATTTATATTGATAACATTTATTCCATAATATCATTGCCTCAGATTCAGAAAATAGTTTTTTATAAATAAGGTCATTGCAAAATGCAAATATATTAAGTTTTTAAGTGCATTACATTTTTCAAAAACATTCATGATTTCTTAGTTAATATTTATCAGGCGTGCTTCGTAACGCATGGAAAAAATCCTATAAGAGGTACTTTGATTTCTAAAACAACAAAAGATCGAAAAAAAAATTCTTGTGAATGTTACTAAAAACGAATAAATATATCTAGAAACACATACACATTGAAGATTTTTATGGTATATAAATTCTATAATGATGGATTTCCATTATAAGAGTCTTTTAAGTCAAATTCACCGCAGTTTAAACAAACAAATGATGGATGGTACAATCTAATGAAGTTATGTACTTCAGGTTTAATAATACCTGAATGACTTCATCTACTATAAGCATTCTAATGCTTTAGTGATATATTATAAGAAACATAGTATTTTAAAATGGGAGGAAGACAAAAGTCGTGGTACCGGAAAAGGATCTCTAAAACGAACAGTGAGTATGAGGATTTATGAGAAGCAACGGTCAACATACTATCTGACATTGTTCATCTAGTTAATCGATAGCTGAGACATGATTAAACTTTAACTACGTATCTACGTTCTACTCCAAGTGACATAAAGACAATTATTCTCCTACCCTAGCTCCAATATAGACCCTTGAAAAAATAACTCTAACAAAATAAAGCAAAGATCATTCAAGAAAGTAAGAGCTCGAACTAGTGAAAAGACAAAGGCGAAAACGGCACCAATGGCTACAACATTTTAAAAATATTAAGAATTCAAGTGATTGAAATTTATGGAAGCCTAGACCTTGAGGAAATTCCGATTTCATTTCCTTAACATGCTTGGGTTCTGCCTACAAGAAATGAGAAAGTGAAAGTAAGCTAAAATAAATGAGAAGTGTAGAAATTAAAAGCTGAAACTAGAGTTATAGTACTAGAAAAGGGAAAGAATGAAAAGGAAAGAGTGAAAGGGAAAATTCCAAAAACTTAATAGCATTCGATTTTACAACGGCGACATTGTTTCCACATTTATATAACGTAACTACGCAATTTTTAAGAAATACGGAAACTGGGATCGTGTGCAATAAATAAATTCAATCACATAAATAGAGAAACATTAAATGAAATAAATAGAGAAACATAAACTGAAATAGATATAATATAAATGATGCTGGAGCATGCTCATTTAATTCGAACTTAAAAATTGCATTAGGATCCAATAATAATAATATTTAAACAATTGGGAAATGCAATGATAATTGAAAGAATAAACTGGTACAAACAAATGTGATCGTTGATTCTAATTTCCTTCCTTAGGCTTACGTTATTTGTAATATTGAGAATCCCTGAATGATAGCAATTCCTCTTTCGAGAATTAGAATTCAAATAAGAAATATTTAAAAAGAATCATATCTAACTATTATTAAAAAATCTGATGTGGCCAGCACATGACTTTCTCCATATATAAGATGTAAATATTTATCTACGACAGTAATTTCGAACTCTATATTCAATCTAATCTTGGAAGATGAGTGATTAATTTCTATATTATTTTGTTTTACGTCACAAACATTATAAATAATGTTTTTTGGGACATGCTCGATGAAAAAATCTGATGTGGCTAGCACATGACTTTCTCCATATATAAGATGTAAATATTTATTTACGACATTAATTTCGAACTCTATATTCCATCTAAACTTTGAAGATGAGTAATTAATTTATATATTATTACCTTTTACGTCACAAACATTATAAATAATGTTTTTCGGGACATGTTCGATGAAAAACGATGAAGTGGCATTTTGCCCCAGCGCCCAGAGCGCCCACAACGTACATAATCAGCAACTTCCGGTTTATCAGTATTTCACAAATAACTCCTACACAATCAGTGATACAAAAATATGTTTCGTGCAAAAGTCATAGTTAAATACATTTTCTAAAACTTTTATAAATAATACTATATACCTAAATATCATATTTATGGAGATATTTTGAAAACCGAAAATGGGCTTTGAAGAATGAAGCTCGACTTCCGGTCAACCGATTTACTCCAAAATCTAATCAACTCTAACGACACAAATCAAAATACTATATATGAAATTTGGTGTTGATCCAACAAACCGTTTTTATGTTAGAGCGCCCACAAAGTACATAATCAGCTACTTCCGGTTTATCAGTATTTCACGAATAACTCCTAATCAACTGGTGATACAAAAATATATTAAGTACAAAAGTTATAGTAAAACACATTATCTAAAACTTTTATTGGGTATACAATATACCTATATATCATATTTATGGAGATATTTTGAAAACCGGAAATGAGCTTTGATGAATGAAGCTCGACTTCCGGTTTACCGATTTACTTGAAAAACTAATCAACTCTGACAGCACACACCGCAGTGCTTTATATGAATTTTGGTATTGATACGACTAATAGTTTTCACGTTAGAGCGCCCACTGTCACACACACACATACACACACACACACACACACACACACACACACACACACACACACACACACATACACACAGACATCATTCCGAAAATGGTCAAAACGTGTTCTAGGGACCCGAAAACATGTATTTCCGTTGAAATCTCGAAGTCGAATTTTTTCATGAAAACAATACTTTCTCTATACTTCGTATATGGAGAAAGTAAAAATTATTTGCAACATAAATTTGAATCTAACATTAAATGGAAGGTTTACTGAAAAATTTTATTTAAAGCAAACTCACATGAAAGATGCTTCACTGCACGTAAATTTAAATTCAAGTGTCTATCCCGACCCTTCTGCTGCTACCCTTCAAAGTATTTGCTAAAATATACAGGTCATTTCCATTTAATATTTGATATATTCACCATGGGGAATAAGGTTGAACTAAGAAAATGAATGTCAAATACTTAAAGACCTACTTTGGATTGTACGATACAAAAACCTTCGAACCGAATTCCAAATACAGGCATCCCTCGTCAACCGCGGTTTCGCCAACCGCGGCCCTTGAGTATCCGCGGTTAATTTTTTGATACCCAGTCTTCTCAACCGCGGTCTACGAGTTAACCAAGTCGACAGTCCGCAATGTAAATTTAAGTATAACTGGTGCCCAATATCTTATCAAGCTTCTGCGAGTGCGGAATCAGAATTAATTTTACTCGGTATGCTTATGCGGACATTTTTAGCATTTCTATTCGAATCATAAAATCTATTACTTAACAATTCCTACCGCAACTCAAAATTTTACCGTATATATAAATTATCAATACTGTTATCAAGTAATGATTGACGGTCGATTCAAGTTTGAAATTTAAATCAAAATCCAGTAGATTCCGGTAGATAATATCCATAACAGAATTCTAGAGAACTGAGATATTATTGCTAGTCGAACCGTAATGCAATTTAGGATTCATATCAATTCTAAATATTACGACACTCAATACCCTTCCGGTGATAAAAACTAAGAGCTTTAAGACGAAAATTAGGATCGTTGAAATATAAAGACATAAGGAACCTGAATTAATAACACTAGCTTTACTATAATTCCACGTTCAATAAAAATAAAGATAGCTTCGATACGAAAAACAGCTGACTAACCTGCCGATATCATAGCAACAAACATTTTGTCATATGACTCGCAATAGATGTATAATGTGCGTACTTACCAAATGAAAGAAATCCTCGGAAAGTCTACGAAAACCTCGACGTCATAAAATATCCTAAAATTCAATGAATTTATACTTCAAAAATAAAATTTACGGAACAATAATTAAGTTAAACTTAGAAAATTGTTCGCATATGCTCGAACGTATTGCACTTACAATTCAAATGTTAACGGGTTTCCAGTAAAAGACCAGCAGCAGCTCCTCACTGGGTGACGACTTCGAAGAAACTGAAGTTTATAAATTTCGAATAAATGTTGAAACCAATACTGCGCTGTGATTGGTCGATGATCCACTTTTAGTTGACAGGGGTGTCAACTGAAAGTTTTTGTTTGTCAACAGTCAACTGTTTTCTCACTACTGTTAATAGTTTTCATTAAATATAATATTCTTCAAAATATAATTTATTTTAGCGGAAAACAATTTAATTTTTATTAAAATTTGATTGGAAGATTAATTTTAATTTCAATATTCTTCGATTAGGATAAGTGTAGATCTCCCATCTCCCCTTTTATTAGTTATTTCTCAGATTAAAACTGCTCACGAAAAAAATAAATTAAACAATGATTAACTTGAACAAAGGACCGAATATAAAAAACAATTATTAAATATTATAAAAAAATGTAACATAATTCATTTTCTTAATCTTTGCGACAATCAAATGGAGGAATGCGAGTAACGATCTACAAAATTGAATCGGAATATTAACTTCTAAATTATAATTAAAATCAATGATTTAATTAATATAAATATTTCATCTAAATCATGAATTAAATTTAACTTAGACAAATAAAAACTCACATAAAATTTACATGTGAAACCTCAGAATATTTCTTTAACGTTAGGACCCGACAAAAGATGGAGATTTCGTAATTATAGCGATCAAGTTATCCCATCCAAGATAATTCTTCGAAATTACAATACTTTATCTCTTCTTTTGGATTGAACATTATAGATTCGCAAATGAATTCACATTACATATAATCACGTCATGATTCATTACCTATTCATGGTCGACAGTATTCTTAGAAATTCGGATAGCAAGTCAACAAGATTACACATAGTCATTACATGCAACTGAATTTTGGTGTATTATTCGTTTAAGATTCCTTAAATTCTTCCCTTTAGAATTCCGAAGACAGCTTTTTTATGTTTATAATTGTTATGAGCAATTGTTGGCTTAAATCTATAATTATTATTCTTTTTGGTAAACTTTTGCGAGTTATTTGAAGGCATTTCTTATTTTACGGATCCGCGTTTGGAACTACAAACAATATGAATTTCCTGATGTTATTTTACCTTGTGGTAAAGCGGTGAATATGCAATCCATATGAAACGCTTTCAAATTCGTGTGTTTGGGAGCCGTCGTGTCTGCTTTGCTCCCAATTCCCCTCCATTCTCGTCACCCATCAGTCTTGCTGTAGCGCAATACTGCCTAACATGCTGCATTGCTTCAGTCTTAATTATATGGAAGTTGATTTTCAAACGTGAAAAAGTAACTTTATATCCTTCCATTTATATAATGATGTACCAGGAAAATATACCTTTGGAAAGAAACAAAGTTACTGTCCTAACATTTTCGGCCCTACCAAGCCGCGCTCCGCACATGACAATCGTGCGCTACCTTTCATTTGCATTAGTGAATCCAGTGAACTCTCGAGTGGACCATACAACTCCTGTGAAGTACGACCTTCATTTTTCCTGACTGGCAATACGGCTAGAAGAATTAGGCTAAAGCCTGATGAAATCCTTTCTATTTTGCATTGAATACCAGAAGGTGAATCGGAATGCAAAACGGAAGATAATTTAGACTCTGACGATGACGAATATTTTATTCCTCAAAACATTTACAGTGAGTCTGAAGATTCAGACGAAACCAGCAATTCTCTAGCCCGAGTACAAAAACAATCAACAAAACAAGGCAAAATTGCCTCCTCGACAGATGACTGCGGAGGAAAGAAAGAAGACGATGGAGGAAATACAGCCACATTAGGCGATGATGACTCTCCAGGAACGCTTATGTCAGCTGATGGATTCCAATAAAACTGCCGGAGATTGGAGAACACTTACCTGGTAGGCGTGCAAACCAAAATATACTTAGAGAAGCGTCTGGACCTACAAGACACGCGAGAGGAAATATAGCTAGTGATAGTTCTATGAGTGCGTGGCGATTATTTATCGAGTCGTTTATACAGACTCACATAAAGCGATATTCAATTTAGGAAGCACGCAGGCAAAATTATGAAGATTTTTCTCTTTCCAATGAAGAGCAAAATGCATGTATTGCCATATTTTACGCACGCAGAATATCAGGCAAGAATGATCACCCTATTACAAGTATTTGGTCAAACCACCGGGGAACACAATTTTGTAAAACGACGATGTCTAGGAACCGTTTTGTAAACATTTTGCAATATCTAAGATTTGAAGAGAAGTCTAATCGATTCCAACGACTCAAAACTGACAATTTTGCTCTCTTTTCAACAGTGTAGGATAGATTCATTGATAATTACATAGCTTGTTACAAACCCGGTCCGTAAATTACTGTTGATGAACAACTTTTCCCCAGCAAAACTCATACGGCCATAAATATTGGCTAGCTGTTGAAAGGGATAGCAAATATCTTGCAAATGGCTTTCCTTATGTTGGAAAGGATAATTTACGCCATGCTGATTGCCGTTTGCTGACCACGTAGTACTGAAATTAATGCAGCCATTTCTGAACAAAGGCAAAATATTACCGTTAATAATTATTTTACTTCAGTCAAACTCGCTGAAAAGCTAAAATGCCAAGGTACTATTGTACTCAGGCAACATTGTAGGAACGGTGAATAAAAAAAGACGAGAAGTACCAAAAGAGATAAAATCAATGAAAGAAAAATTGTATGACTCTAAACTTTTTAGAAACAATGATGATTCCACACTTACTGTATACCAAGGTAAACCAAAAAGCCAATGAATCTCAAGCCGAAATTCAAAATATTTTAGTCAGGGCAGAGAAATGAAAATCGCGAGGAGTCAAAATTACACCATTGGTAGTTCTAGTGTTAGAGATCCGTTCTGACGGTTGGCAGCCCTTTTTCATAAAGTTAGTATCCCTAAAATTAATTTTTATTGTTCAGGAAAGGTAACTGAATTTAAATTTGACATATAAGTTTGATATTTATCTGAGAAAATAATTGGAAGAAGATTTTATAATGATAAAAACTTATAAGTTGGTAACCCTCCTGAAAGTGGTTTTATATATTTGTAAATGTTATAAAACGATTTTGCGTGGACGAAAACCCCAGGTTGGAATTTTTCACGACATAATTCGAAAAATTCTTTCGCTATCGTATTCGCTGGAGGTTTTTTCCCGAGGCTCGAACGAGTGGTTTTATCTGCTTTCCGTCAGATGGCATAGCAATCTTGGCGTAACGTGACTTACTTTTATCAACAATTCGAACTTTCTACCACTTATTCCGAAAATATGAGTTTTAGTGGTCTTGTTTGAGTAGGAAAAATATTGCAGAGTATAAAACACTGCAGATTTAGGACATCGGTCCGCGTTTTGTTTTATTTATTAAAATTTAAACAAATTATGAGGTAAAACATCTTATCAGCACTTGCACAAAAGTCACATTATGCATTTCTGCAAAATATACGTCTTTGCAACTTAAAAAAGTATTTAATTACGAATTTTAAAAGTAGGCGGTCAAAATGACCGCCGCCGTCCTTCTAGGTATAACTTTGTGTAAAATCTGACTCATAAGTATTAACAAAATTTTCATTATATTGTATTAAATTTGTGATCAAATTGAACAAAGTCAAAGAGTTCCAAAAAATTCAAAAAAGTTTTAGTTCGAAATTTTTGAAGTTAAACTCTGAAAACGGTCAAAATGACCGCCGCCGTCCTTCTAGTGTTAAGTTGTATCTTATGTTACAAGCTTCTTTATATCAAGCTTATCTACTCTTGTTAACCCGTAGACTTAAGTAGCGTGGAAGGTTAAAAAAAAATAAAAAAAACCCTTCCCGCTCATACTTTTATTCTTACATACAATGCTGTTGATGATTATTCATTATTCACCAGTGTTATACTTACATTGCTATTGTATAATACTTAGTAACTTAGTTTAAATTTAGATAATAGACTTAGACATATATTTGGTAGAAAGTTTCCTGCAGAAAAGCACTACATCTTGAGCAACATCTTAACATATTTCGCTAGATATTAATGAGTGTACTTTAACTGTAAGAGCCACTTGCCCTCTAGACTCAAACGAGTAACATCGGGTCTACATGAGTGTACCAAACGCAGCGAGAATATGGTACACCCGATCGCAAAATAATAACCACAGCGCTGAAGAAGCTTTACGAGTCCTGAAGCACCCTCGTATCTAAAATATTTTTAGAAAAACCAACAAACCCACATTTGAGGAGTTCATTACGATAAAAAATGATACCCTCATTCCTTTCATTCTTGGCGGTTAATCTGAATTTCTCTGTATCTTTCGCAAAGTTGTCTCTGAATTTGTTGCGATTGAAAAGATGCGAGATCGCGATGGGCCAAGATAGATAAAAATACTGATTTTTCTCCTAAGCAAACAAAGAAAGTAAATACTTATAAGTATTTACTTTCTTTGTTTGCTAGTATATCTAGAGTGTAGCCAAGATTGGGGTCAGTAATTATTTCGATGTATACAAATTAGTCATATTGCGTGAATCACTGTTAAACAATTATAAATTAAATTTTTTACGCAAGTCAAATTTTTTCCTACGGAACTTCAGATTGTCATTTAATGCTCTCTCTGCTTTGATAGTACTGCTAAAGATTCATCTCTTGCAATTGTCTGTAAGCTCCCTCTCAACCTCATGACTGCGTCATTCTTAATTCTAGTTTTCAAATTTTCTGTCTATGGAGCACTTCTACTCTGTCGAATTAGGTTCGCAGTGTTACACACCGAAGAGCCTTCGTATCTCCATTCTTCGAGAGGAGTCTCCTGTCCTCTGGTTGTACATTACGTCAGCCCACAAGCAGCACTTAAATAAGAAACTTCTTCCCGAGACTGGGATATACTCGATGCTGAATCCGGTTGAGCCTTCATTTTCAAAGATTGCTCAAAACTTCGCTGTATAAAACAAGGTTATTCAACTTCTTAACCTCATTTTTCAATAAAGGGATCTGATTGGAGATAGCACTGATGTATTGTTAGAAGAGCTTCGAAAGCCCACACCAAAACCGAATGCGCTTGGCTGTCCAGGAGAACAGCTGATATTTTGCCTCGCAATCGAATCTTCTCAAGAGAGCGTGCGGAATCTTTTTTTCAATCCATTCTGGAATGTTTTGAAGGGACGTATAAATCCATGCATCATCTCAGCAAGGGATATTTTCTCTGGTCAATTTACTTAGATGTCATTTAAACCATTCGATATTACATATCCGTTGAAGCCACTTGGAAAGCCACTTTAGAATAATGATTGATAAAACTTGTTTATCTTTCAATTCGCTGGTCTTCAGCTCAACACTAATCCGCCATTTTATACGTAGTTTTATTGTGCTTTTTTATATATGTATAAATGGCGTTGTGTTCGCCTTCGTATTTAAAAATAGGTCGATTAAATGTTCACCTGACAATTTTACTGAATTTGAAAAAAATTTGAAGCATATTGGGAGTCTTTAGCTAGAGGCAAAATATCGGTCACTATTTAACCCTTAACCAGTGACGTGCGGTCTGAGAGACCGCAGCGATTTTTTTATTGTGAATAAAAAAATTATTTGATTTTTAACAAATCTGTTATTTATGGTACCTTCTAAGATACCTTTACGTAGTATATAGAATTCTTCGAATTTCATTTATCTTACTTGTATTTCTATTAAGTTGAGATTTAATTTCATGCGCGGTCTGAGAGACCGCACGTCACTAATTCGGGAAAACTCAATTCGTAATATGGGTGAATATTATTACGGAGGCTTACAAAATTCAACTTTATTTATTACATTTGTTTATTATTTTCACATTTCTTTGTTATTATTATTTGAAAAGCATAAATTAGGCAAAATATATGGATTTTATGATAGTACGCTAATGTTAAGGTCGTCCTAAAGAATACTGATTGTTTTGGTTATTTTATAATATCAACTCCAACAATAAAAATCTTTTTAGAAAAATATTAAATCATACTTGCATTAAAACACCTTATGTGTATGGAACCGAATTTTTCGTCTTTATACTTCGCTGTGATTCTGACACTAGAATGTCACTTACTACGGATGCGACCGAAGTGGCAGCAAACTCAGAATAACGAAATCCTGCGAGAATTTCTCTTTGTTGCCACTACTCATTTGTGCCTAGCCCTGGATGAATGACCTTTAGTGAAGCATATTGTCAGCGGAATATGGACCCCCAATGGAAAGGGTGGAGTGATCCTGGGGAAAACCCGAGGCGAATGTTCGAGCAGTACATGACCAGATGTGAAAGAAAACGTATTTCTCGGATCTTCCCCAAACTGCTTTCTTTAGTTTCACTCTATTCGTTGCCAAGTAATCATCTTGCTACACGGATCGCATACACGGATCTTTTGAAAGACGAATCATGTGAGTTATATTTTTTCAGTAAGTTTGTTTCTTTCTAAAATATATCTTTGTTGTAAAATAATTTGCAAATATGGCGGCAGGAAAACCAATTGCCTGGGAAAATAGTTCTAAAGAGCCAAAGAGAAACGTTTACACTCGTCTGCATAACATTGTCGCGGAAAAACCAGGTTTGAAGCAATCTGATATACCTCTAGATAGGGAACTGCAACCTCTCCATTTTTGGTCGCTTATTTTTGACGACGATATAATAAATTTGATTTTGTGTTGGACAAATGTCAAACTTCAGAAGTTATGAGAAAAGTATACCAGAGTAGGCCAGAAATACAAGATTTAGATTATGTTGAATTAAGAGCTTTACTTGGGTTATTAATATATTCGGCAATATTTAAATCTAACGATGAAGATATTAGTAGTACTTTTGCTGCAGATGGCATGGGAAAGGAAATTTTTCGTTTAGTAATGTATGGACAACGATTTGCTGTTCTCCTTTTATGTCTTCGGTTTGATAACCATGAAGACCGAATCGTCCGGTACGAAAGTGACTCATTTGCACCAATTTCTGATTTGTTAAATCATTTCGTAAAAAATTCTCATTGTTGCTATTCACTGGGTACAACAACTTGTATTGACGAAATGTTAATTGCCTTCAGGGGTCGGTGCCGATTTAAAATAAATGTACATCCTGAGTAAGCCAGCTAAGTATGGCCTCAAAATGATGTGTTTGACGGATACATCGAATAGCTATTTGTATAATGCCTATTTGTACGCCGGAAAAAGTAACAACGTAAAAGGTCTGTCAGAGGAAGACAAAAAGACTTCGAAACCTACGCAATCAGTTCCGCGTCTCACTGAGCCAATATTTCATTCCAATCGAAATATTACAGCTGATAATTGGTTCACTTCAATTGAACTGGTTTAGAAGCTGAGGGTGAAAGGACCTATGTCGGGACGATAAGAAAAAATTAAAGAGAAATATCCAATGAGTTCGGGCCTTCAAAAGAAGGCACAAAAGGGTCCTCGTTGTATGGATATACGGCAACATGACTCTAGTTCCTCATGTGCCAAAGAGAAACAGGACTCTTTGGTTGGTGTCGTCAATGCACCACAGAGAGCACTGATGACGTGACAATGAAACCTGAAATTATAGCTTTCTATAATTCAATCAAGGGTGGAGTAGATACACTACATAAAATGTGCAGCAGCTACTCATCTAGTTGAAGAACAAGGAGATGGCCAATGGCAGTGTTTCTTAGGATTTTAGACATTTCATTGGTGAAATCTTTGGTGCTCCAGCAGTCTCTAAAAGACAAGAAGTATCTGAATAGGTACGATTTTATTAAATGCATTGCAGCGGAGTTATTAAGGCCACAATTAAAGAGGATAATGTCAAACAGCAAGATTCCCACACAATTAAGAGCCAATATAGGCCGAATTCTGAACCTAACGGTAGAAAAACCTCAAAATTTCGAAGATAAACTAGAGAAGCGGAAGACTTGCCGACTTTGCCCTCCATGAAAATAACAAAAAACCTTCTGCTGGTCCAAATGTAGACAACCAGTTTTTTTATAATGCACAAAAAATATTTGCAAGAGCTGTGCTTCTTTGGAGGGGTAGGACATTTTTCACGAAAAATGTAATATAGAACGTTTGCAGATTCCATGAAAAACACAATAAATGAAATATTTTTCAAGAACGTTATATCAATTATCATCCCAAAAATACATTAAAGGCTTTGCTACAAAAATAGGCACCTGATTTTTAATATGCGACATTATTTTGATAGGATATGTTTTTTTCATTCAAATTTTTGACTATCTTCGTAAAATGATTAATAATTGAAATTTTGTTCATATTAACATAAAATTTAATTTGAATTCAAATTATTGAATAACTGATTAGTTTATTAAGGCTTTTAAACTTTGTTAAATGTGTCATTTAGTAACTTTAAAGATATTTAAAAAAATTGCGGTCTCCCAGACCGCACGTCACTGGTAGTGTGACAAAAATTGCACGTCACTGGTTAAGGGTTAAAGCCATTCTTTCTCCAGCCGTCACCTGTACGACGACATCTCCTAATGTGATCTATTATTGATTGATTATTCAAACACGTACGCACATTTATTTCTTCATTAAATTGCGCCTAATTTTCGAGAGGAGATTGTGCACGAGTCACCTTCAATGCGAATTCGTGCTCCGCTGAGAGGATTTAACCGTAACACAACCACCTGTTTATTCCTCACGGAAAGTAAATCTGAAATTTCTCGGAATTTTTTAATACTCTTTTCTACTACCATTTACTGTTCTACCTATGATAACATCGGTGTTGAGACCACACATGAGATACGTCTAATTGGAAGCGTTATTTCGAGCGCTACAGTGAATCGCAAATTATATCGTTACATACTTTCGTTGAAATGCATGGGTTCATTCAGAAGTAAATCTTGCTAATGTTTTATTTCGTTCGTTAGCAGTTCATTAGTAATTTGAAGAATTTGTATTCCCACAACCTGTGCCCACTGCGTGTCTACCCTAAAAATATCTGCGCTGCTCAAAACCTGGACGAGCCGTCCTTCTCGAAACTGAGAGACGGGAACAAGACACCGTCTGCGCGTCGGCCGAAGGTTCTTGCCTCCCCCAGAAGAAGAGGGTCGATGAAATGCAGCGAATGGTATGCCAAGCGACCAAACGAGGGAGCATTTTAGAGCATGCGTCTCCGACACCGACACCAGAGAACACCTGCACATCAGAGTGACACGTGACTCAGACCGCTGCAGCGGTTCTTACAGCGCACTGTTAGAAACCGTACGATTGCGTACTACAACTCGTAAACAAATTTCCACCCTCTGTGTTTTGCCGTGGAAGTTACTTTGTACAGAGATCATTCCATCTTTGCATAAGAAACAACTATTTAGATGCGGTTGCTTTTCAGGTCGTTCGCAGCCAGTTCGAAAAGCGTATTAAACCATATCTCGACTCCTGTCGCGGAGAATTTAATTGGAAATTGAATATTTGAATACATTTAAATCTAATCTTTATCAAAATAACCAACCTTAACTGAGTCAGGAAAACTAAGTGGAAAGAAGATGCATTACGTGCAGATGTGAAAATCCAGCCATCCACAGACATAAGTGCCTCTTCAAAGCACGGGGTCGAACATATTTCGCTCTTACGGGTGAATATGATTGGATACAACTACCAGCTGGGTTTGATTCCATATATTCCATGAACGGAAACGTCGGAATCGAACCCGCGACTCTAGGTTAGTTTCCCAGGGGCCACTAGCAAACTTGAAAGAATTTAAGAAAGGAATATGTTGATCGCTGCCTTTCATTGGGCGTGAGCTAGAATACCCATTGCTAGAATAACCATCAATAGAGAACGCTCCCAAAATCACAAGAACAGAATTTAGGTTTTTGGTACGCATTCCTTTGATTCCCAACTTGGGCCCCCTAGGGGCGCTGTAATAATCCAAGGGGGCGTTTAGTGTTAAGGCATTTTATTCCCATTTGATCATATTTTTATTTCTAGTCAATTTTACTGGGCTCTAGGCAGTTATTAAACATCAGATATAATGATTTGGTGGATGTTTTAAACATTGTAGCTTTTATTTAGCTTTTCATATATTCTTTGGACTTGGTCTTAGGGAAAATATTTTTTATAGATTTCGGTTGGGGGCGGTGGTGTGGGAATTAGGGGAAAAGTTTGGGAACCGCTGCTTTAGAATGTATAATCATGGAAGAAGGATGGTCTTCGAGCTGTCTTCACTTAAAGCTTATGGAATGGACCGATTTGTTTAAGAAAGACTGCAATCTCTCTCTCACCAACCTCCTCAACGGCATTTCCCAAGAATCGTAGCTTTTTCATAATCTACAAAATTGGAGAGCGAAGAAATGGCTAAAAAAACAATTTTTCCTTTGTTTTATGTAAGCTGTTTTAGGTGATGATACTTTCAAATTTCAAACAACAATTGAATTATAGAAAAACGGGTATTTCAGTAAAAGTTTCAGAAGTTTTCTTTTTCTAGTAGTTTTCTAGATGATAAAGGCCAATGGTGGGTGCCCCCTATACCCATTCTTCTAATTACGCGCGCAGGATAAGAGATTTGGAATTCCGGTTTTCTCCGCTAATATTTTTAGCAAAGTTTGGGTGAGTGCTATTTTCCTGAATTAATTTAACAGTTAAAATTTGTGAGACTTTATGAACATGTAACTGGAAATTTTACTTTCAAATCACCTCTAATCACCATAGGTTTTTCAGATGAACAATTCCGCCATCTTATTTTTAAATTACACTTAAGTATATCAATGAGGAGAAAAATACGAAGGCAAATTATTGTGCCGCAGCGCCTTTGGCTTTTCGACTCCCAAGACCTCGTCGCTTGGCGTAGGGAGGCTTTTGTAGGTGGGTTGGGGAGGAGGCGAGAGATGGGTGGTGATAGGAGAGGATATCACTTTTTCGAAATTAAAATTGAGACGATAAACCTTTGAAGCCGGGTCTTTTTCCTCAAGAATTGATTGATGGCCTAACATTGGCTTCCGCAGGAGAAATAGAAACGTGTGCGGACAATTCCTAGCGAGCAGTTCCTCGCCGGTCAATTTCTCTCCAAGCTATTCCTCACAAGGTAGGTTGCTCGCCTCACTATATTTATTTCTATTGATCAAATTTATTATAATATATATTAATTATTTTATATATTAATTATATAATATGGTAACTTTCGTAGTATTTTAACCATTTTACTCATAAGTGCATCTCAATACAGGTGTGCACTACTGGAGTTAGAGAAGAGGAGAGAAATAGTTATTCAGAACTCAAGAAATGGCAAAGTTATTGTTTATATTGAATTTAAATTCTTTTGTTAACAAATATATAAAGCTAAAGGGAAATTTCGTATTATTCATCTAAATTATCATAATTTCCGCGAAATCGGCCGAAAAATGCAAATTATTCCCAGAAATAACGATGTTTACTGTACTTGTTGTAGCTTTTCTGCTAGCATGGCTTTCGCGTTTGTATAGAGATTTTTTCGTTATTTATATAAATATCATTTACTACTATCCATTTTTAGTGACTTTGACATGGCAGAGTACCATTGTAACAACAAATTGGTCATAATCCGTACATTCGGTGGTTAAAAAGTTGTTTATATGAAATAGTGAATGTCCGCGCATTTTCCAGCTTCGGTATAATTTCCGTTGAGTTGAATGACCTTTTCCACATCAACCCGGGTTTGAGCGAGGGACAGAACTATTCTATATTCTAGAGTAAGAGTGGTTTCAGCGACCAATACACATCCTCCATGTTGGTGTGATGGCATACAATTCTTGCTCTTGTGCTTTGAGTTGATGTCTTGTTGTAAATACAGATGAAGAACTTTCTGAAGAGAGATCTGAAAGGACTGCCTCCTAAAACTTGCAATACAAGTAATAGAATAGGTCAATCTCACCATGTAAGTATTTCTTTCGGGGTTTACGAACGTTTTTATGATATTCCTTTAAACGAAATTCAGGAGAGAAGGTTAATCACAATTTCTCTAAAGTTTTTCGAGAAGACTAGTGCGATCGATAATTTAACGATGAGTCAGCAATTTTTCTAAGTGATGGTGATGAATCACAAAAGCGCATTACCCATAATCCATTTCAAAACCTTTCTCACTCTCGTCCTATGAGTAATTGACTTGAAGAGAACTCCGAAATGATCGTAGCTTTCAATAATACAGGCTCACTTATTCAAGATAACGGCATTCTAGTTTTGGAGAAGGAGGACAGTGTACGGTAATGAGGTGCTCCACAAAGAAAAAGTGGGGAATTAAAAATAGACGTTTATCATTTTATTCCACACCGCTAAGTTCTTTATTTTAGTCAGTGCGGAGCTAACTTTCATTAGTAATCGTAAATCGTTATTTCTGATATGACTAAATTCTACCAAGAACACCCGGATCCTGATGAGAATATAGATTAATATATTACGTTATGTATTACCAACCCAGCCTCGTATTAATTAGCATAAATATTAGTATTGGCATAGTTAATATATAGCTGTCCGATGATAGTAATTTGAATGTCCGATTATAATTTATCTAACCAAAATTTTGTATAATTTTATGAAATGCCATTGGCACATAGATAAAATAAGAAAATGCGTCTATAATTTTGTACCAGTCATAACTGTTACCACAGTCATAACTGTTGTAACATAAGGACAGAAAAAACTAAGGTATAAGTGATGCTGAATTGTGCATCGAATGTGGCCTAATATAACCGAATACCACGAAGGGTAAAATTCATAGATTCATATTACAGCACTTACAGTTTTCTTATTGTATTCTAGATCAGCCAGGAAAGCAAGAGCTAAGTAGCATCATCCTTATATTTCCCTGTAAGCCTCATTCCCTCTTCAAATTTTTGGATAAATAATGATGGGGGGGGGGGCAGTCAGTCTTCGGGCTGATGACTTTACAGATTGGTACCTCAATTAGTTTAAAAGGAGCAATCGGATACTCCATCACAACTGCTAGAAAACCATCTTTTAACAATATAAGATGAATAATTAACCAAAGTATGACTAAGCCATCTTTAATAAAGGCATGGGCATAAATTTTATCAAGCTATGCAGACAGATTTTATTTTGCTTTCTAGCTTTCTTTCTACTATTCATCATTTTTTTCTATGAATGTCGATTTGTAGATAAAAATCGCATAAATGTCGGCACTTGTTTTTCTCTGAAGCTTATCACTCTTTTGTCGGAAAAAATTCCCTTCTGAAACGTTAGCGAATTTTGTCTTCTTTCCAAATAAGCTCGAATGATTTGATTGATACCCGAATTTCATTCTATAAAGTTAAGCTTTTAACGGCAGAATGAGTAGTTGGATTGCATCTGAGTATTTGTTTAGGAAAAATTCCGTTTTTGAGAGAGGATGCATTTCCGTTTGTAAACGGCCATTATTATAAGAGATTTCAATGTATTATTTTTACATTTTCAGGAATTCATAACAGGATTTTGGTGAAAAATATTCACCTTATTCCACACTATAGAATAACTCCAATTGAAAGAAATAATAGTTAAATAACGAAAAATTAAGAATTTAAGTTACGAAGCTCCATGAAAAATATACTTCCTATTTGGATTCCAAAGGAAACTCAAAAAATCACTATATAGGAAACACCGTATCTGCAGAAGAGAAAAAACTAACAGTTGACGTACCAGCTTTCATTTACAGGTTTTTGAATTAAGCAGTGTAATGACAAAGATCCAATTGTAGAAAATGCTGAACATATGTAGATAAAATTTGCCATAGGTGATTCCCCTTTCCCTCCCAACCTCGTCCTTTAGAGGATCAAATAATGAAACAAGTAATAAACATAACTGAATACGAAAAAAATTGTTACAAGTTCATATTTTCTGCGGCGATAGGATCAAATCAGCGTCCCGCAAGCATGTGGCCTAAGAACTAATTATCGGATAATTAGCTGCTTTCCGAAAATTTAAATTAATTTAACTCTACTATATCTCGAAAGTTAACATGAATAAAACAATTTGCAATGTATTACATGACATCACCGATATTGTGAAGTAAGAAATATCGACGATTTGATGCATTAAAAAAAATAGGAATTGCATTAACTACGGTCAGCAAATTCTTTATTTGAGCCATAGAGGATCGCTGGCGATAAAAACTTGGAAACTAATTTAACGCAATTTAACATTAGCATACAATAACAGATCATGGAAACGTAATAGCTTATTATTAGAATATCAAAACGAATCCATACATAAAAATTCATCTCATGGCTTATGATTATCGCTTATTATTTCAAAGACGATTCGGGATGATATTCTTGTCCCCGATACATTTCTTCTAATTTGGGGAAGCAATTATAGTCGCACAGGGGAGGGTTTTCAAATTGCCTGAAATTGGAGATGCGCAGGAGCCATTTGGGACTGAACGGAACCATTCACACACTGAGGCACTTCTTTGAAATGTCTTCGCTCTGTATATCCTCAGCTTTTTAGAAAGATTTATGAGGTTTTTCCTGAAAAGGGCTTCATATACGTCTATCTCATCGGTCATCATGGGAGGGTGATTAAAAGAAATCTCATCGGGGTTTGAGGAGTCTAATAAGGGCTGACTGTTCTCTTCAACGGTGTGGACAGCCGAGTCTTTGTAAAATGATTACATTGTCATTTTTTCCTGTCTGTGTTATCCCTAGAGTAAACCCTAATTCGAACTTAGTCAGATTAGTTGAGTTGTCGGAGAAGTTTAGTTGTATGTACTGAAGACGTCTCAATTTTTGGCGAATTTTCCTTTTTGAATGAGCTGTGATGGATCCGAAGCGTAAATCGAGATAGGAGAAAAGTATTGTCGCCAAACGTGCAAGACGAGTAATGACATAAGAATTTAGAAGTTCTCAACAAACTTGCCCGCGGAGAATCCTATGCATCAGTTGCCAGATCGATGGAAGTGAATGAGTCCACTATTAGGAAAATTAAAAAGAGTGAGTCTTCAATCAGAACTAGTACTCAGAGTGGAACAAGCGCAAGCGTTAAAGTGTCCTGCGTGCCACGAAATAGTAACGTCAAAAAACAGATAAGGCTCTGAATATATGGGTTGAATCGCAGACACAAAACAGAGTGCCGTTAAGCACCTTAATTATCCGAGAAAAAGCCTTGCGATTATATAAACATTTCGCTTCTTCCGGTGAAAGCAGTGGCGAAAAACAATTCATCGCAAGTAAGGGCTGGTTTGAGAATTTTAAGAAAAAGACATAACCTACATATTGTGACGATTTCCGGTGATTTTGCATCTGCGGACCACCAAGCTGCGAAAGAGTTTCCAAATTTGTTCATGCAGTTTATTAAATAGAAGTGTTTAATGCATATGAAACCGGACCCTTCTGGGAGAGAATGCGTTCCCGGACTTTTATCTCCAAGTCTTAGAGAAATGCTCCGGGATTTAAGGTTAGCAAAGACCGCGTCACGCTTCTTTTATGCTCCAATGCAGCAGGCGATTTCAAAGCCTATGCTAATTCACCGATGGCAGAACCCGCGAGCTCTGTCAGGGACAATTAAAAATAATCTTCAAGTGTTTTGGCGGTCCAACCGAAAGGCTTGTGTGAGTCGAAATATCTTCATGGACTGTTTTAACAATTGTTTTGTTCCAGAAGTTAAGAAATATATATCATCAAAAGAATTGCCTTTTAAAGTTCTTCTCGTTTTGGTTAATGCCCCAGGCCATCCTCAGGAACTTAAATCTGCTCACTCAACCTCCCACTTCCTCCCACCTAACACCACATCACTCCTCCAGCCTCTAGATCAGGGTAACATTGCTACCTTCAAGAGTTATTATATTCGGCCTACCTTCTTTTTCTTGTTAGAAATGATAGAGAAAAACAACTCTCTCGCTGTGACTGATTCTAGGAAAAAATTCAATATTGCCGACAGCATAAATATAATTAAAGAATTACTAGACGAGATTAAACCATCGACACTGAATTCATTGATTTTAAAGAATTCCTTGAACTTGTCGATGAAATAAATCTTATCGTTTCAAATCGAAGGCGACTGAAATGGGAAGGGCTATAAGACATGCAGCTAAAATATGTTGAAGAACTTTTAACTTAAAGCAATGAAGAGTTGAGTGAGGAGGATCTGGAGCAGCGCATCGACAAGCAGGACGAGGCTGAGGAAGAGGACGAAGAAGAGCAACAGAAATTACTTTGGCCAATGTCAACAAAATCGTTAATATGGCCTCAAATTTGTCAGATTTTGTGATTGACGTGGACCAAAAATGGACCGTAGCTTGATTTTCAAAAGAGGATTGGAGGAGTTGCTGCAACCTTACTGAGGAAGAATCTAACGAAAAAACTGAGCCAGCCAACTATCATATCATTGTTTAGTAAAATAGGAGATGCCGAATCAGAAAGTGCTGAGAGAGAGTGATTCGAGTACCGTAACTGACACAACAGACACAGATCATTGATTATTCAAGGCAGTTCAAGTAAGTGAAATGATATTTTCAATAAATTATTCTTTATTGATAAATGCCGACAATTTAAATTTTATCAGTTAATAATTCCCGGCATAAACGTATTTAACCTGGGAAATTACTTCGTAAAAGTAAAATTTATGTTGCAGACTAGCGCGATTCCGTTAGAGCAAAAATCTCCGATGCAGAGGGAGCTGATCATTTTTATCGGAAGTTATCGGCGCGTTTGAGATAGAAATGCGGCCAAAATTAAAGAGGAATAATATCTTAGAAATATTTACATGTAATTAACAGGGAAAACTATTTTGAATTAATTTTTTCTCCCTACATTGTTGCTCGCAAAACGTAACCCTTGATTTCCCATATACGTAATGCTTCGCCAACCGCGGGCTCTTTCGATTCCCTAACCCCCGCGGTTGGCGAGGGATACCTGTATATGAAATTCCACCAAGTAACGCTTGACAATATTTATTTGATTAGGAGGTTAGATCCATAATATGAGAGATTTGTATCATCTATTCCATTCGAACGATTAATATTAAGGGCATGACACCGGTGCAATGATTTGTCTGCGGTATTTTGTGAATCGTATTTTCCTATAAAAACCATTAAAAGAATAAAGATACTACTTTTCTCATTATTTTACAGTTTAAACTATGTTACATCATTCTCATTTCGTCGAATCCAAAAACGCCACAAAGCTAAGTTCCTATACTTGTGCAGGTGATACATAAATATATATTTACCCAATGTACAACATGGAAATCAATAGTTACTCAAAATGAAAATTGTTTATTTCATTTGCCACACGATTTTTTGAGTCTTCCCTTTCAAAAAAACTGAATAACTCCAGATATTTACCATATATATATTTAAAAGCTTTAATAAAAGACCTTTGAAATATTAAAATTAATAATTCGAAGCATGGCTGTAGATATTTCACAACTTAGCAAGGAATGATTTCCGAAATAAAATTATACTATATTAAATATGTTTCCTGAGGTTGATTATTCAAGAGTTAAACTAATTGGAAAGTTGTAACAACAATCAAATAATTTGTTGAAAACTTCGATAAAAAAGAAAATAATTACTTCAATGCAAACATAGGTGAAGATGAGGAATATTCGTCTATACATACAAACAGTCTATATTCTAATATAGACTGTTTTGATTTGTTCATGTTTAACGTTTAATATTAATTCGTCTATATATATAGCATTGACTGCTGGCTATCCTCCTATCTGCGTATTGCTGTGCTTATAAATAACAAATGATCAGATTTTTCTATGGCTTATTATATGAACATATCTTGGAAAGGAAGGAATGAGAATGAATCAGGATACATTGAATATAATACCATATACATTTGTCAGTAAGGTTCAATAACTTTATGATGTTATCCTTTTGTTCTCACTATAATATTTATTTCGCTTTCTAGCCTAAGAGGAAGTACTAAGGAAATTATATTCTAAAGCTGAGAAGAACTGACCAGGAAAATTGATTCAAGGTGCTGGACCTCCAGCCACAAGCCAAAAGGCGGCTTTCAAGATCAATACATAGAAATAAAAATATTTCAGTGTTAAATAATCATCTGTGTCTTTCGAAATCTGCTCTAGTTCATAATCTGTCTGTAGAAATCTGTTTCGCGATAAAAACAATAACTTGGAAATGGGAAAGATTCCGAATGGAGAGGAATTCTCGCCTAATCCTCTTCAATACTCATTCTAAGAAGACTTTCTGGATGTTGTTAACGTGGAATGTGCGAAAAAAGACCTGTAAAACAGTCAGCGTGACTTGACTTCATGCTCTGGCTTTCCTAAGTAGTTGATTGAATTTCAAGGAAATTATGTTCTTATAAAAGAGAACTCGATAAATTATTCGGAAGTTGAAAATATTAGCGGAAGACATATAATTTAAGCTGAAGACACATTGCCAAGGATATCAAGAAACTGAAGAGGTAGAAATCTAATTTAATTGAGTGATTTGATATTATGAAGTACTTTTTTTTGGCTGGGTTTAATATGCTGTTACTGTGTTGCTTATATTGTGATGCTTCTTCACTTATATTTGGGAAGATTAGGCTTCCAGTATAATAAAAGTAATTATAGGGTAGTAGTAATAGAATAGAGGAGATTCAAGTAAAAAATGTAACAACTCGTTTTAGCACTATGGATTTATATGAAAGCAAAGAATAATAAATAAAAGCGGGCGCAAGGGTAAATAAATCTATCATCATCGCGTGGCCTCATGGTCTTTGTTCTGGTATTTGATGTTGCTTTATCATTTATGCCTCCCTAGCAAGGAGGTGTGACAATTAGTGCTCGACGAATTTGAAAAAATAGAAGCGATGTTAAACGAAGAAAGTCTGTATACTTAAAACAAATAATCTCCATGAGACAAAGTTGTAGTAGTAGTAGTATTGTTAAAAGTGCTTCGACAGCTTAGGTCATATCGCACATTGACTCCCACCGGGAATCGAACACGGGGAATCGAACACGGGACCGCTTTCACCAAAGGCAAACGCGCTGTCCACATGACTATCCGGGAGCCTATGAGACAAAGTAATGAAGTAGGAAAAGAATGAGGAATTTTCACGGGTATCCTCTCCTCAATTACTACATTACACAGTTTAAATGGCAATTTAACTTGTGGTCGTAAAAAAAGCCGTTCAGATTTATGTAGTATTCCTGCCGAAAATTGAACGATATTTCTTTTGTGCGCAACACTAAGGAGTCCGTAACAGCAATCTCAATGTGAACAGAAATGCTAATTGTAGTACCCATTCCCATCTCGTGATATTCATCTTTTCCCGATGAGTATATATTCCGCAGTCTCCCCAAGGAATTCTTCGCACGTTGCCTCTTTCATTTTTAATTATCTCGGCAATGGGGAAATTTCCTTTTCCCATCTCCAACGGAAGCAGTTTTTCTATTATCAGTCGCTCCATCACGAGAAGAAGGATACTCTTTAAATTTTCACTCAGCACAGTTAATTCTTTTCCTCTACACCTTTCCCGAGCTAAGGAAAATCATTAGGGACCGTCTTTCCGCATCCGTCCAACTTTTGGGCGTTAAATTTAATAGGTCTTTAAGGCCGCCATTCAACCGATGGCAGGGAGTGGATGGAGAGAGAGAAGAATCGCCCGTAGAAGATGGGAATTAGGAGCTGCAGATGTTGATGGAATCGGAGAAGAGAGAAGTAAGGGAAAAGAAACGAGGCCGAAATAGACCTTCGGAGTTGTCACTTCTCCAAACTTGTGCACGATTCCGTCAAGGAAATTTTTTTACGAACTTCTCTACGGGTTCGAAAATTAAGAACGTGATTACTCAGACTATAAATTGGATATTTTCGGAAATGATTTATATTAGGTTAGATTTATTAAATAGGCATAAAAAATGCCCCTTTTCTATTGTAAAGGTGTATATAAAACAAATACAAAAAATAAAACATGGCAATCTAAATATCAGCTTCATTAATTACATCAATAATATCAATTTTAAATTTAAATTAACATGTTTTACAACAAAACATAATTAATTAAATCAGCACTGCAATATCAATATTATTAGTTCTATGACTAGAAAAAAATCTCAATTACAAACATATTACTATAATAATTATTTTTTATATAATGTAAATACATAAAGATTCCCAAACTACTGCACAAGATAAAAAATAAAAACAAAAAGTATATTTCATAATATTGAAATCAGTGTCAAAAAGTACACTAATACTACGAATTGAATTAATAAAAATCGAAAGTATTTGTCAAATTTAAAATTAATAGGTTTTATTTGGATAAGAAAGAGAAAAAGTTCTGCCAAAAAAGCGAAAGCTATCAGAAATAATATCAATGGATTCATCAAAAAACAAAATTCCCCCGATGAAAAAACTGGAGAATGGTATCTTTTAATTAATTCATTTTGCCATGAAAGTTGTAAAATAGTAAAAACCAGTTAACGATTTAATTTTCATATAAGCAACTGGTTGAAGTTCCCGTTGATTGTCAACGGGGACTCAACTTAGATCTGAAGTCTAATGTTGACAATGAGAATGAGAACCTTTATAGAATATTTTAGATCTTTTCCTAGTCTGAGCAATCATTGTCTTTAACTTAACTATAAATAAATTTTACTATTAGAGCCTAAACAACATTACAATGAGCTTTACATATATTTCTAAGATGCTCCAAAGCATATTCTGTGTTAATTAAGGAAAATTCTGAAATGGTAGTATGATCGTTACTGCGAGTTGTCTCTGCAAATGCTAAATTCTAAGTCAATCTAAAATCAATCTATCTAACGACCTATTCTTAGCATAGTTCGTAATTAATACAGACAGTGGCGCAGCGAGGGGGGGGTTTTAGGGGTTAAACCCCCCCCCCAAGAGTCAAGTCCTATAACTAGCTCTGTACTTTTATTTCTGCTGAAGAGTACAAAACCCCTCCCCCCTTCGCTGAAGGGAGGTTATCACGCAAGTCTTACAGATACACTGCTTGTCATGTGTTTGTTTGATAAATTCAGAGAAGCTTCGCGTACCCGTAAATATGGCTGCGATTTCAGTTACAGTGATGTCTTCGGCAGCAGAGTAGGCCTAGAGCCGACATCGATATCAATGGGACGTTAAGATACGAGTGTTTCGCGCACAATGTTCAACGCGTGCACATCTTATGCCTATCCTTTAGTTAGGTAACTCACGCCATAAGATAAGATTCCCATGAGAAAAATTCGAAAGGGCTGCTTTATTTACTACTCGAAAAAATGCAAGGGAACATTCGAGAAGTAATTCGAAACTTGCACCCTGAAAAAAGAGATTAAGATTACGTTTGAGGGACAAACAGATTGATAAAACGCTCAGTTAGATCTTTTGCATGTGACTGTTTTAAGGATGTGAATGCAAAGGTAGGCTCGTGAGTATTGCTTTTGAGAAATTCACAACAGCTCGAAGGAGAGTTTAGTTTGGATTTCATAAGGTACAGGTACAGATGGACATCCGAAAATTCTTTCCACAGTCCGCTAACAGCCCCAGGCCGCTATCGGAAAAAGATAATGGCTCTGTTTTTTGTGAAATAACCATTATTAGATGCATAAATTAGGATTTTCTTATTTTAGGACTGTTATCAGAGGGCGCATCTCAAGATGAGTTTAGCGACAATTACAAAACTACTTGTTCCTTTATTAACAGTCTGCACAGTAGACTCCTCATCACTAGGGATGATAGAAAATATATTCTACATCTACATTCATCTACATTAATACCCTACAAGCCGCCTTTCGGCGTGTGGCAGGGGGTGTAAACACCAGTTGAATCTAAATTACTTCCTTATTCGATTATTGTCACGTATTGTTCGCGGAAAGAATGAATCTCTGAAACGATTCGTCCTAGCATCTATTTCTCTTAACTTACGGTCATTATCGGATCGACCGACGTAGCAGGGGGGTTGCATGATACCGATTATATCTTTGGAAAATGTAGTTTCCCTGAATTTATTAAGCAATCGCAGCCTAGCTTCCAATCTCCTTTCTTTCAAGGATTCCCAACCTACGTCTAAGAACATTTTTGTAACGCTTGCTTTTTTTATCGTAGCATTTCTTAACAAAACGAACCTCTTTACGCTGCACTTTCTCGAGTACACGTTTCATCCGCGGGATCCCACATACTTGCCGCATATTCCAGAATGGGTCTGACCAAGGTAAAATAACATCGCTCTCTCACCTTTTCATCGCATTTACCGACAATACGCTTTACAAAGCCAAGCCTTTTACTTGCTTTGCCGCAGATTTTTCGAATATGCGTGCTCCAATTTAAGTTATTAGTAATGTTGATCCCGAGATATTTAACTGAATCTACTACTTTGATACTAATTCCATTAATTTTGTATGGGTGATTTGGACGCATTTTTTTCTTTTCGAAGAAATTAACTACGGAGCATTTACTTACGTTAATATCTAATTCCCATTTTTCGCACCACCTTTGGATGAGGACTAAATCGTTTGAGAGAGATGTCCGGTCTTCCTCGTTTGTTATTTCCCTATATATAACCGAGTCATCCGCAAATATCCTCACATTACTAACTATCTCGTCACTCAAGTCATTGATATAAATAAGGAAAAGAAGAGGTCCAATTACACTGCCTTGAGGTACGCCAGAGGTAACTTTGACTCTATTTGAGCTAACGCCATCCAGTACAACTTGTTGTTCCCTCTCGTAGAGAAAATCCTTAACCCAGTCGACTACTTCCTTGTTAATGCACGCTAGTTTTAGTTTGTAAATTAGTTTGTAGTGGGGGACTCTATCGAATGCTTTTTTGAAATCTAGGAAAATAGCGTCCACTTGCTTTTTACTTTCGGCGGACTTTAAGATATCGTGTACAAATAGAGCAAGTTGGGTTTCACATGATCGGGACTTACGAAAACCATGCTGGTTTGCGTCGAGGAATTCATTTCTATCTAAAAATCCCATGAGTGAGCTTACGACGATATGTTCCATTACCTTTCCGGACAGCGAAGTTAATGATATAGGTCTATAATTTCCTGGGTCCTCCTTTAATCCGCTTTTGTAAACAGGAGTAATATTAGCTAATTTCCAATCGGATGGGACCCTACCTTCATTTATCGATTTACAAAATATAATTTTGAGATAAGGGGCGGCGCTTTCTGCCAGTTCTTTAAGCACTCTTGCTGGGATGCCTTCTGGCCCTGGCGATTTATTTGGCTTAATTTTGCGTAATATTTTAACTATACCGTCTGTCGTAAAAGTTATATTTGGCATGGAATCCAGTATATTAACCTTAGGGAGGATCTCTATGTTACAATCTGATGTGAATACGCTTTGGTAAAATTCGTTTAGAATGTTCGCTTTCCTCTTCGAATCGCAAGTAATGTTACCTTCGATATCCCTTATCGAGCTCACTGTTTGTATCTTTCCCTGTACCTCTCTAACGTAGGACCAGAAAGCTTTAGGGTCTTCCTCTAAACATTCCCCAAGTATTTTCTTTTTAAAGTTGCTGTGGGCGTTACGCATAGCTCGCTTGGTGTCGCATTTTGCTTTCTTGTGCTTTTCTAGTAATAGTGATCGTGGTGGATTTGGAACAAGCTGATCTATTCCCTTAAAAGCCTTTACTTTTCCGTGCAAATCTCTTTGTTTGCGGAGAGCCCTTCTAACCTCTTTATCGTACCATCTGGGCTCGCAATCATTTTTAGAGTATTTCGAAGGTATATACAAATCTATATATTTATGCATTATCTCCACGAATGATTTCCATGTATCCTCAGTGTTGTTGTTGCTTACGCGCGACTTAAATGAATTAAAATCGGTAGTTAGTTTTACGTTAAATTCCTCGAATTTGGCTTTGGAATAGAGATAAATTTTGCGTTTGGGTTTCTTATACTTGCTATGGTTTATCTCGATATCTGCAAAAACGCCTTTGTGGTCTCCAAGACCTTCGTCAATCGAAATGTTCTCTATGCGCTCATGCTTTGCAAATGCCTTTAGTATTAATATTTATGGATACCTCTAATTCCTAAATCCTCACGATGAAAAGACAAGCGAATTGTATGTTGTAATTAATTCATTTTGCCTTGATTGTTATGCTATCTCAATTCGTGAAATATAATTGTATTAAAAATAGTGAACGATTTACGTTGTTAATAAATAATGTGAAATGACAAAAGAGGAAGTATAAAAAAGGTAAAAAAAGTTAGCATGCTAAATTACTCTCGATGAAATAGCGATTATTTGATAAAAAGATGAAGAACTTTAAATGAATTCTGTCTATATTGGAGAAATTCATTAAAAAATAAGCTTATAAATTATATGCAATAAAATCGAAGTGATTTACTGTGTGGTTTACTTTTGAACAAAAAAATAAGTTACTGGTGAAATCAGGAATGGAATAACATTATTGATAAGTTGATAGATACTTTTTCGTAAAAACAAGCATAATAAGGAACGACGGTAGCAAGATAGTGGCAAAATAAAGTGAATGCATTCTACCAGATAATTTGTTGGCCATTGATAATACTATCTGAACTAAAAATGAATTGATAATGAAAGACGAAAGAATAGATTAAAATGTTGTATTAATTTCAACGGAAACACCTTTATTAACTTCTTCTTCAAGTTTTTATACATTACTATATTTTGAAAGATGTAAATAATCTTGTTTTATTTGGCTTTGTATTTCTATCTCCCGACTTTCATTGTTTTTTAACTCCAATCTTTGTCAATTAGTACTCTAGGTAAACCCAAATAATGAAAATTAAAAGCCATGTAAACTATATAACTACAAAAGTTATTTTTTATACAGTCGATATCATTGCGATTGTTTGAGGCGAGTCTGCATTATCGGAAAGGGAACTAAATTACCAAAAATGGGATGGAATGACAGTAATGATAATATCTTAAGTTTTACTGCATCATAGAACGGACATAATCCAAATTATTGCTAATTGATAATTATTTAACCATGTCAAAGAATACTAGACTCATGGTACAAGGTAAGAGTGAGTTATAATCAGATATATTTATATTAAAACTCATATCAAAATATTGAGATCTGATTCAAATGTATTTTTCCTGTCACTGACAGATATGGAACCAATCTAAACTATTTTTTGCTTAAAGCCTCGCTTCTCATATGGTATTATTGAGTATCAAAAGAAGTACAGCCAATTCAATCAATACAAAAAATATATTTTATTCGAGAATAAAATCTAAACATGAAAGTTTAAATAATAAATGAATAGTTTTTGAATTTTCTGGCCTATAAATAAACACAGAGGCAGAGCAATGATTTCCCATTATATAATCCAAAATGGCCAAGATATTAATTTTAGACATACCTATATAATGGTGAAAAAATTATGATAAATAAAGTGACGCAAACAAGAAACACTCAATTATAAATTTTTGATCTCAAGAGTTATTGAATTAAAATGCAGCTTTTTGAAAATATTTTAAATATGACCTAATAGGATAGTATCAACATTTTAGGATGCCAAAGTTTCTGCACGAACAATTTTGATCAACTTGCATCTACCAAACGGCAGATAGTTTATTTGAGCTGAATAAAGTATTTGTGACTTGATGCCAGAGAGAGGATAACTTAAAATATATTCAATTGATTCAATTAAAACTACAATGTAAGACATATGCGCAGTAGCATATGTTTACATAAGATTATTAACCTATTGTAACATATTATGCGATAAAATCAATATTCAATACAACGAAAGGTAGGTAGATGTTTCGGACAGTTTGTTTAAATATAACTTTCAGGTACTCTATCTTAATTGAATAGTGAATTCATTAAAATTTAATACTATAGTGAGATGGCACATTGAATTTCATAACGTAATATTCCTTTTAATCATGTGGTTTACTTCTATTGAAAACAACCCATATAATACAATATTAATGTAGATTTAATTAAAAGTATCACAGCTAAAGCTAGATAAATCATGAAATTATGTTTTTGTTTTAATTATTGAAGGACTATCTCATTTAAAAAAACCAAGACGGAGGAATGTGTTTATTTCAACGTGACCATTTAATTAGAAGTAATTAGAAAATTAAAATAGCAAAATAACTTCATGAATGGTCAAGGTAAACACCTAAAAATTAAATTTTACATTGAAAAGATGGTATTAATTATGGAGAAACATTTCACCATACATGATTAAACATTAATGAAAAATATTTAATTTTGATTTCTTAAACGTTATCATGGATGCCATTGCATAAAAATCATTCTTAGCAACGATAAATATGATTGGCTGTTCGCTTTGATAAGAGCTAGTTCATTGGATGATTTGAATTGTTTAAGCCAATAAAAATGAACTACTCGCCACCCACCGCAAATCCCACCCGCATCAATCTTTTTATGACAGACGAAGCCGCCATGTTGACGTGAATCTACAAGTAGATTACGCAACAACATATTTTACTGATTTTTTGAAAATATCTAAAAGATATTATACTAAAATTATTACGGTAAGTTATAGTATTGCCATATTAATGTTTTGAATAAGTTTTATTATGTATTGATGAAGTTATGATAATATATTTTTGTAACAGCTATCTTCCGTTTGATAAAACTTGTTAAGAAGATCCGCCATGACAGTCGCACTAAAGTAACATTTCGGATATTGACTACAAGTGATAATAACTCGCGTAAGTTATAAAATAAAGCCCTTGAGTATTCATTTTTATTCTTTTGAAGCAATATATTATATTTTTAATTTATTTGGATCCATTTACTAGGAATTAATTATAAATCGTAAATTACGATGCAGTTAAACTTGCGAATATCAGCGATTACCATGAAACTTCTATAGCGCCAACTAAGCGCCACGACCAGAATTTGAAGCACCTCAGACAACAAGGTAATCATGAAATGAAATGAATGAAACATGTATGTGAAAAATATCTGCTTACCTTTTATACCGCTTGGTCAATATCCGCTATCCCTCCGCCACTGTAAGGGGTCAGTATTTATCTTGCACTTAACACGATTTTATTCACTTTTAAAAGGGTAGCACTGCAAATTATAGAAAACCTTCGCATTTACACTCACTACTTCAAGGAATAAGACGTACGAATAGAAGAGAGCGAGCCACTCAGGCACAGAAGCACAATCACCGGGAACGAAGGAATGGATGGAATATCGGTGAGGCATACATATAATGGAAGAAATATCAATCCATTGTGGTTAGCTCGGGAATAAATATTTGAGATAATTCCCTTATTTTATCCTCTGATTGCACCAAAGCACGGCACCACTTAAATATTAGAACATCCTTCTTCTAGCAAAAGACTGATGAGCACATAACTCCTCGTAGTCCAGTGATGAACACGTCCGATGATAGACTGCTTGTGAAATTCCTTCACAAATGATTCGCCTCCAATCACGAGCCTCCTTGTCCTGTTACTTTCGTCGTTTTGCACCATCGATGAGGTCCGCAGCTGCGGAAAGCGATACGGCCTACGTTTAGTTCAAATTTCACGCCGATGTCTGAGGGCGAGCATGGCTCTCGCTAGAGGTGAATATTCTTAAATTCCGTTATTTGGGTCGAATATTCCTATTGAGTAGAAATCCACTGCTAGCAAATTCATTTATGATGTTTGAAGATTTCTGTTTTGTCGTTCAATTAACAGACGCATCGCACTGTATCCAGAATGGAGCGGTAGTACAGCTACCAAATAATTAATAACAATTATAATTTAAAATTTTTTATTCCACAGGATAAAATTGAAAGAAAAAACAGCCATATAAATAATCTTTCGGTGTTAGAGTGATTCATGCTTTATTTTTTATATGAAATATAACAGTAATAATTACGAATAAAGTTAACCGGCCTTGGTGGCCGAGTGGTTAGCGTGCTCTCGGGCCCCGGGTTCGAGTCACGGCTAATTAGGATTTTTCTGATCAGGGAATAGTTGTGTGTGTTTGTCCGATTTGTTCTGGGTTGGCGGCAGAAAGGGCAGCCGGCTGTAAAAGTCAAATTATCGCCAAAACTAACCTCATCATCACCCAAGACAATCATTCATCAGCCAACAACATACAAATATGGGAATAAGGCTTAGATAAAACAAAACGAGTTTAAATAAACTTTCTTAATTAACTCAGAGATGTTAAGTCATTTGAAGATGTAGCAGATGATACTCGTCCATCTTGCTGCATAGCCCGATTGGACACTGAAAGAAAAGTCTGGGAAACAGCAGTTAGAACGAGTCGATTCAAATGTTTTTTTTGCGAAAACGGGAGCGGGAGTCCATTGTCCGGGAGCGCGAAAACCATATGCATTGTATTGTATTTACGATTGTTTTTTGAAATTGAGTAATTTGTTGCAGTGATTTTTATCGCTTTAAAATAGCTAAAAACTTTGGTTTAATCGTTCCTCAGATCTTCAAATAATGAGTGAAATAATAATAAACTTCTTCTCTCCTTCCTGATAAATAGGATGCTTCTAGTAAAGGCTACTCTACTTCGCCTTTTATGCCAACGAAAAAATAACCATAAGGCAATATTTTGTTTCATAGATTCATTGTAACTTTCTTCTGTGATTTACTGTTTTTTTTGAATAACGTTAATCTCTTGATTCGTATTCAATTAATAATAATTAAATTAATTGCACAATGTTCTTTTGGTTGAAGGATTTATCGTTTTGTAATTGACAGACGTATCAGTATGTTTGCACTGTTTCCATTCGTACATCAATCCATCCACAGTGACATTGTAAGCACAAATTAAGCATAAAAAGGGATGTGTTGGCAACATGTTTCTCATATAATGCAAATAATGTCGCCTGAATTAGCCTCACCCTTAAATGGTCACTTGTGTAGGTAATTAACATTTTTGTTGCGGTAACTGCAATGATATGTGGAAAAATTAAAATGGCTCAACTATATATAAGATGTAGGCTAAATTTACATTTCATCTACAACTGCCTTGCTTATCGGGTCATATCGGTTTTCTTTACATCTATTTTAGATAGATTTCATCAATGATTATTTATTGATTCCTGTTGTTTGTTTGCATTGTTGTTTTGTTTGTCCAATTTCCTTTGCTATTCTTTTCTAAATTTATAATATACAGGAACTATTTTATAAGAATTTGGAGACATCAATATTGGCTTGTGCTCTAAATATTGATTAATTCGGAAACAGAATTCAATAAAAAATACTGGATCTTAGATAAAAATTAATCAATATGCAATTGACTAGATAATTGTGGCATAAAATGGCATGGCTCTTCGGTTCCGACTTGCAATGGATTCATCTTCATTAAAACGAAATTCAAGATAATGGAAATTCTATCAACTAATTTATAGATTTGTTTGGTTCTAAGGGTAAAAAATATCTCCTAGATTCACAAAGATTTAGTAAAACACTGCAAACAGCACTTAACTAGTCTCTTTCTTAGTTCTAAATGCATCTTTTCTTGTAATAAATTCTTTTTACTCATGAATGCTTCCTTTGCCATTGCTATTTTGGAACTGATTTCTCTCTCACTTTTCCATTCTTCAACAACCAAGATGTGTGAATTCCTTTGCTTATTCTATACGTTAATTATTAATTTTAAATTTTAATATTAATATTTTCTTGCTATTTATTTTCAATCCATACATTTACACTGTTTTCTGCAATTTTTGTATCAGAACTTCTCATAGTATACAATTAATTTTCCCAGTAAATTAAGTGAGGTAAATACAGAGAGAATAATTGCAGATGAATTATTTTAGGCTTGAATAGGTGTAATTATGCTTGTTGTTACCTCCGGTTTGCCTGTGTAATGGTTTGCGGTGTTAGGTTATTTAATCATCGATTCGTTCGATTAAAAGTGTTGTGTATGTTTTGTATGTTAGTTTTGTTATGGTGTGCAGCGGTTGCTCTTTTACTTTTTATGCTAATTTTATGAGGTTGAAAGGTTAATTTTTCAGAATAATTTCTTTACTTTTAGTAATCCCGTTTGTCAGTCGGTCTATTAACCAAGAATTTGGAGAAATCGATAGTTGTACGTGCTCCTAAAATTGATTAGGGAGGAAGCACAAAATCAGATTAACCGAATGCATTTTAACAGAAATAATTATAATTTAATAGGCAACACAATAGTAGTCTAAAATATATTTTCCGTTCATTTTACTCATCTATTAGATAGTCTCCGTATGGAAAGATCTTTGCTTCTGACTTGTGATGGATTCGTGTCGCAGTCGTGTGGAAGAGGATATTCTGGAGAAACGAGGGAATCCAAAGGCGACGCTGGAAAAGCAGCTATCGGGATTGGGAGGACATCGGTTCCAAGAGTCCGCCGATGGATTGAGTGATCGAAAGGTCAGTGATAAATCTTCGCAGATGGCGCATCCACCGGAGGTAAGCAAGTTCCTCTTCAAAAGGTAAGGGGACGACTTCTGCAAACTAATAGTTTTCACTAATCTTCTATGGTTAACACCTACTGCCGTCATTACCTTGGCATAATTTGCGGATATCAGGTTGCGAAAAATCTTCTATTTGCCTTAA
Source organism: Sympetrum striolatum (assembly GCA_947579665.1). NCBI lineage: Eukaryota > Metazoa > Arthropoda > Insecta > Odonata > Libellulidae > Sympetrum > Sympetrum striolatum. The sequence continues at coordinate 6,240,915 of OX388345.1, forward strand.
GTTATCGGTTTCAGCTAAATTACTTTCAGCTATCGGTTCAGCTGAAAAAAACTGATTCAGTGATGTGTAATGACTGCAATTGGTAATGATTATTTCGCAGCATCTTTGTAAATGTATAAGGTTGCCCCTTTTTAGGTGCGTGTGCAAGTTACTCCTACGGTGACGTCGTGCACCGATTATAATTCTGCCGAAATGGTTTTACTTGTTACAGCTGTGGCTTTTGTTTTTAACGCCAGCGGCCGTCAACGACGTTGTTTATTGACTGTTGATCGATGTTAACTGTAATTTCGTCTGCCAAAGTTTAAAAATAATGCTCGTGCAATTCTACGGGGTTTAAACAATCTCACGCACCCCTAAATTGGCCAAGTGCAAGTGTACGTGCATGTGCTTTGCTTCTTCGTCCACTTCACGAATTTATGCCCCAGATAACGAGGCCTCTTCCGTCGTCTTTTGGAAGATTGTTTGTCAATAAGCGGATCCGGATTATGAAAATTCCGCTGAATTTTATAACAATTAATTCATTCATTTATCACTGACAGGGTTTTCAACCCAATTACACGTCATATAATTATTTTATATGGATTTATTTTTCCGGAAACAATTCATTCGCATGAAATTTGCAGCCTTGAATTATATGTTGGGCTGATTTCTAGTCGGAAATGTTAGATTATGTTAGAATAATCAAAAGTAATAGATTTTTAGCAGGCGCACTTCGCCATATTTCCGAAAACCTCACTGCGCATGCGCCGAATTGAACGGCGTCCCCTGCTCAAACATGTACCCAATGTAAACATCACGCCGCTCAAGTTTCATCGCACGTGGCAACTTTAGACTCGTTGAGTTTGAATCGCAAAGTTCTTGCGTAATCGAGGATAAGATCCTGACGATGCTTGTTCGGTGAGACTAATCCGCGAGATGGGAGAGATGTTTCATTTAAACCGTTGGCTCCCAAAGTGGTCCATGACAAGGAGAAAGAAATGTGGCCCAAGATTTTTCTAATTTTTGAGATCGTTTTGGAGTATTTGGAAGCCAAAGATTCCATTTCGAAGGATGATTTAACCATATGGAAACCAGATATAGCAATTTAACAGAAAAATTCCCGCATTATGCAGCCTAGGGGGTCCATCAGGAAAAATAGTTCGGGAACCCATAATTTTTAGCAATTTCCTCCGCTCCGAGTCACGGTGGTCGAATTTGGGTCTTAATGGACATCTAAAACCTAATTACGCTCACTCTATTAAGAAAGAGTTGTCAGGTGTCCATTGAAGTAGCTTACGCTTGTCTCATCATGCTTATTCCAATGTAGAGGTTCCTTAATTTTATTTTTTATGCAATATTGACTAATATTTACTGAATGCATGGTATCGATATTATTTTTATGGTTATTATTGTACAATATTGATGCCAATTCGTGCATTTTTTCTTCCTCTCTTATTTTTTGTTTTATGTCATTTTATTGACATCATTTATTTAAATTAACTGACTATTCTTATTTATTTATCGCATGCGCGTGCTTACTGGTAGTGTATTTCTATATTATGTTATTTATTCTTTTCTCATCGTTTAATTATTCTTATCGATAGATTTGCGCAGGTTTTTCAGATCCCCCATCTTTGTGAGCGTTTTCCTGCTGTGGACAATTCCTTTTTCCTAAGAATCTCGTAGCTTTTTTTACTTCCACAATTATTCTATTTTTTTCTCATACGATTCTCTTTACTTTAATTATTCTATAATTAATGACGATAGGTTAGATGGAAGAAATAATGCTGCAGCAGCCAATACGGATATCTCTCAAATGTACCGTCCAGTGCCTTATGACCCAAGAGGTTCGCCCGGATCAACTCATCATAAGGGACCATGATGCCATTCCAGCGTAGAGGGGGGACCAACTGAATACGCTCTCTTACGATGCTTATGCGTCGCGTATGAGAGTTACTCATTAATCGGAAATTTCGTGCGTCATTTGCAGCTTGGACTGATACAACCATCGCTCCGTCATGGGTGAGTATTTCTTTTCATCTACTTGAGACTTTTGTTGCATGCAGGGTTCTAGAAATTTTAGACATTCTAGCCCTTTCTTCGTGACGTTCCTACTGATATAAAAGCAGCCTATCCTGGATCGAGGGGGGTGCATTCCTCATCGAATTATCGAATGGTCGATTTTTAAAGGGCTCTACTTTCTTCATACTCACCGAAAGTTGGCCTTCGGGACAATATGGTCTCCGTGATGGCTCAGCCACACCGGAGAGGAATTGCAGGTGACTGCTGAAGGAATGGTCCGAATGATTGAGAGCCGAGAAGAATGTATCGAGGCCTTTTCTCGTTCGTTCGTCTTACTGCCAGTATGTTAAGATAAGTAGCTGCTTGCAGACGATAGCGCTACTTCGAAGAAATGGATTGTCGCGCTGACATGCATTATATAACTGGTTCAAATGGCTCATTTTTCTGATTTAATAGATTCATTTTAAGGAGACCGCAGGCCCACAAATTTTCCGTCTCACCTCCAATATAGATTCGTACATCTTTATCAGAGTCTGTGGTCGTTTTCATTAATGCCTCAATGTGCTTCCAAACAGGTCATTTTACCTGATGAAAAGCATTTTCCTATTACGTGGGACTTACATCGGTTGAGGAACTTGCATATCGGGCAGATCATTTCGTCGAGGGCAGTTCCGTTCTGATATGGTAAAATGTGTGGTCTGCTCACGATACCGCGCTATCACAACGCAACCCATTACGTGTTTTCAAAGATACATTTCGAGGTGCGGAGTGTCTAATCTAATACACTCAGAACGTGAAAAGAATTTAGAGAGGATATGATTGATTGCTGAGGAATTCGTATCGATTAGTTCGTTCAATTTCACTGTATAGGTTACTCAGCTCCTCTCGTAAGTTTTTTGTTTTCCTTAAATTTTTAATAATTCAAATAAGCTAAAAGCCCCTCGAAAACTATTCTCATCTCTATGCGGGTTCGAACCCTGGACCCCACTATACGTTTCCACATGGAATGCACGTAAAGTTCGTTTTTGTACCTTGCAGGCTTTGTTATTTTTACAGAATTAAATTGGAAATAATGGTCCCAAGAAGTCAAGAAAAGTATGAAACGAAGATAATTTAAATAAAGAATCTTATCGTTGTCGTAAATACACTTTTTGAATCGAAATTACGAGAACTATGACAAAATAAACGAAGATTTTGTAAAATTTCGCCGTAGTAAACAACTAGTCCCCCTGACGACCAGGATGATTGTTGAATCCGATACATTCATTTTCCCACAAGAATACACGAGGATTTTAAGTCTATGCAGAATTAATGGTTGGAACTAATGTCAGAATTCATGAAGAGGAGGCATCTAACTGAGATTTCCGCGAATGCAAACTATGATATTTAAATAGTAGGAACAAAATTACGGGCATTTTGGAGTTCATCAAACCGATTTACAAAAGTACGTTTATACCTTCTTTTGTAGTGATCAAGATGACAAAGAAATATTACGTCGAGAAAGGGGAAGATTTTCGAGAGACAGAATCTTAACTCAAACTAGATTTTATAGCAGAGATTTTAAAGCAGTGCGTTTGTGTTATTCTCACGAACTGAAAAAATGTTCAATGGAATGGAAATGTAATTTTTCGGAATCTCGCAAATATTTTAGGTAAAATTCCTTCCTGATTAGTATTTATTAAAACAATTAAGGTATTGATAAGTTTATATATTAAGATATCTATTCTTGAATGTTTCATATTAATTAAAATTAAAATCAAGCATTACACGACGGGGGAGTTTACTAGTTAAATATAATAAGCGTAAGTTGTTAACGGCAACCAAATCAATTAACATTATTTCTTACCTTAAGCTCTTTGAGTAATTGCTGTTTAAGGTTCGTAGCCAAGTCGGCTGTGTCCTTCTAAGACTTTCTCATATTCACTTGTTGGTTGGTTAAGATGGAGTAGTTTTGGGGAGCAAATTGTTTTCTTATTAACTGTTTGAAGATTCCTTTGAATCCAGATGTGCCCACTCCATCGATTATTCAAAGAGAAACGTTTCCTTTCAAGTGCCTGTCTCCCTCTTTAAACTATACTGTCTCTAGTTACGTCCTCAATTCGAGTTCTTTTTTCGGATTTCAAATGAAGTTCCACTTCTGTTTTGTGCCTTACGCGCTTTTATTTTTGTCTACTGTCTGTTTTGTGGCAATACACATCGTTTTTGCAGGTGGTGGATCGTTAGTAAACCAAGCATTAGTTTCGTCTCTTTTTAATTGCCATTAATCGCTATCGGAGACCCGTCAATGTCAACCGAATGCGATTTTTGGGTCATAATGAGTCACGCTAACATTACAAATGTACAGAACCAAAGAGACGATCGTAGCCCTAGGGTTAGACGGCCTTGATCTTGAAGTGCCGGTATAATTCCATAACGCTTTTGAATTTTTGAACAACCAAATGAAAAATGTCGCTGATAAAGAGAAAAATAATAGCGGTAACCCGTGTAGCTCAAAGGGGGGCCTTGTAACTCGGGAAACCGAGATCGAAATTTTCCGTAATGTTGTTAGTGGTGACAATCCTTCCCTTCAAATCATAAGACGAGTGGAAACGTTAATTAGCCCAAAGTTCCTCCCAGTTCAAATTTTTCACTCTGTTCAGTCATAGTTTTGGCAAATCACCAAGAATGAAATAGGCTTACCAAACCACAAAGTAGCGATGCATATAAAAAGACCCGATCTTCAATAACTAAGTAGAAAAGGGTGAGGAGAGAGCTATGAATCTGCTATAAAATAAATTAACTTACTGTCACACTTGGATGTGGAATGGGATTAGTGCGAGGGAGTTCCTCGGGTGGTAAGAGGTTGATGCCGAGCCATCTTAGCCCAGATAAACGCAGCGGACTGGCGCATGATGAGTTTCACATAGTTGGACTCCCGCCTACGGCCCCGGTGATCATCAACGTCTCAAACGAGGTGCGGCTGCCATTTAGTACGTTTCGCCTCAACGGGCGTCGCAGGGAGATCTTTCAGATCGACCCCAGGCCGACAGAATGTCGATTTGAGGCAGATGAACCGCCCCGGTGCGAGCGATTGATGTCCTGTGGTGCCTGGCAGCTATTTGGAATTTCGCCGCTCCGCGTGGGACGGAGCAGCGCGATCTTCAGATGAACTGGCACCCCGTGCCACATTGGAAAGGCTCCCTCGGCGACATCACCAGTGGCAACCCGGGACTCTCTCCGCTTTCCCCTCCGTCTCTTCCGCTCGTCGAGCAAGTTGTGACAATGCTGATTATCTGATCATGATTTGCTGATTGCAGCAAAGTTCAGAAAATCCCTATTTGGAAAATGCTGTAAATTGGGTTCCTTTGTTTGGATAACTCTGCAACGGATGCCCCCCATAGCATAAATGGTAGGGGAAATATTAATTTAAACTGTTGTTCCGCTAAGGACTTTCTAATTGTGAACGAGATTTTAGTTTACGACAAAATTAATGTACGTTAAAATGCTAATTTTATCGTCAGGGAACCTAACAATTTTGGTCAGCAACATCGAATTTCTAGAGGCCCCTAATCAAGGTCAAAGTCTCCCTAATCAAAACCACTCGTCCGACTAAATCCAAAATCGCAAAGTGGATTGAATTTGACCCATCGAGGCCAATCCCTTCGTTTCGAGTTGAACTTGCTGATAACCAGCAGGGGAGAAGTTTTTATGATTCGAAAACTTTGTGGTTTTAAAATAATGAAAGACAAATCTGAAGCCCCTCCCCCAACCAATATCACCGCTGCCAGCACTACGGAAATGTAGATAAGGCATGCTGGGCTAAGTGCATCCGGTGACACCTTGGATTCTCTCCATGGAGTGCACAAGCGAAACACGCGAATTGAAAAGGCAACCATCCGGAGACCGCGGTTTTCCGAAATCGCTCTTGGTAATCATATATTTTGAAAGAGAAAGCGTTACTTCGTCTCAATCCTGACAAATTTCGCGCACCGGAAAGAGGTTTCGTATTAGAGGAAAATAACTTCACCGCCATTTAAAACCAACAAGATTTCTTCTCCGCGAATTGCTGATAACCCCGTGGAAATCGAGAAAGTCCAGGGGAACAAATTTCAATGCCACCGGGAACCGCACCAAAGCAGATACACCGGAGGGAGAAAGTGTAAATCAAGCGCCCTTGCTCACTGGCAACACCGTTACGGAAGCGACTTTTCATAATCATGTTTAGGAAACATCGAAATCCTAACCATTAAATGGATAAAAAATATTGAGTGGAACGCAAATGGAATTCTAAAACCGAGCTCCGATTCAGCAAGCATTTGATAACCAAAATATACGTAGCCTTTGTTTCCGTTATTGATCTTAAATCTGAGAAAGCGATTCGCGATTATATGAGGAAGGACGATTCCGAGCTCATGGGAGGGTTTCTACATTTGCATTAATGCTCCGCAGGGAGTGTGAAACACCAAACTAGCTTAATTTTCAGATTACCCCGAAAGAGAGACCAATAAAGGCCATATATTTTCGCTGTAATCTCGAAAAATCTCATTGCCTGCGAGAATCACGTTCGAAGAGAGGGGGAACCACAGCATCGCGTATTTCGTTGTGTTAATCACTGCTTTAAAATTTCTCGAGTAATTTTTGTCTCTCAGTTCTTGCAGTCTTATGAGGTTCCCAATCGGGTGCTCTGATCATTTCGAACTCACTGCTATCAAACCTGGAGTCTCTTTTAACGTAACTAACAGCTAAATCTTGTTGCACGTGCTCCAAGAGAAAAACAAGCTACCTCTTTTACTCTCATTGAATTACCTCGGAGGATGCGGTTACACAACCCCATAGCAGACCCAACTACGTCATGGATGTGCATTTTAAACGAAACATCACTTCTGATGAGCAGGGCCGTGCGCAGGATTTGCTCGTTGGAGGGGTTTTTCAGTCAGGTGCGCGCTGGTAGCGTGGGCTTTTGGGCCCTTTTGTTCGTGAAACTCGATTTCTGATTAGCGCGAAAGTGTGACTCACCGAGACGAAAGAAGGAGTCCTGACAGAGGTTAACATGAAAGTTGAAAGAGGCACTAAATTTTGGAAGAAAAAGTTTACGAAATGAAACATTAAATAAAATAATTTCACTTTATCCTATCTTCAATTCATCATTCGTGGAACTTTTTGAATGAACGATCCTCATGGGGGGGTTCGAACCCCCAAACCCCCCCCCCCCCTCCGGGCGCATGGGCCTGCTGATGAGGACACCTAAATATCTGTAGATGCTTACTAATTCTAATCTCATGCCACTGATTAACTTAAGCTTTTGTTCGAGGAGCGGGTATTGCTCATTGCTTCATGTTTTTAAAGATTGAAACCGAGTAGCTAATCTTCACATTCATATTTGTGCTTTGAAATTTAACTGGAAATAATAATAAATAAGCTAAGCTTGCCAAGTTAAAGTGGTTTTCGTTAAGAACTGCGGTGAGCATAGCATATTCAATTTCAAAGCATTGCATTCACCATGTAACATCCTGTCAAAGATGGACTTCTTCAAAATTGCAAAAAAATCGCTGAATCCGCTTCGTTTGGTTATCTAAATCCGAAAAGCAAAGTATGGGGTTGCAAAAAAGAACAATCCGGCGGAAGCCAAACCGTGAGCCTTGGAACTCAGATTCAAAATTGCTGAGTTTACACCATTAGTAACACGAATGAATGAAGAAAGGGTCTCGATGCATTACTTTGGGCTCTGAATCATTTGACCATTCCTGTAGTAGTCGCTAGGGGCGATTTCTTCTCCGGTGTGATTGGGCTGACATGGGGACAATATTGTCCTGAAGGCAAATTACTTTCGGTGACTGTGAAGAAAGTCGGTCCCTTTAGGAATCGACCATTCAATAATTCGAAGGGGAGCAGCACCCCCCCCCCCCCTCGATCCAGGATCGGCTGGTTTTATGTCAATAGGAACATTATTCCACGAAGGAAGGAGTAGAATGTCTAAATTTCCACAACTCTGTTCGCAACAGAAGTCTTGAGTAGATGAAGAGAGACACCCATGACGGAGCGATGGTTGCGTCAATCCAAGCTCTGACTGAAATACGAAATTCCCGATGAGTGAGTATCTCTTTTATGCGACGCATAAGCTTCGTCAGAGAGCTTACTAAGGGTTCCATTGAGAGTTCAATTAAGGGTAAAAATAAAGGTTATATAAAAGGGTACAAATATGGGTTTCATAAAGGGAACATTAAGAGTTTAATAAGTGTAATATTAAGGGTTTTATTCAGTGAATGTTACTGTCTTTCATTTAGGGTAAAATTAAGGATACAATTGATGGTTCCAATAAGGGTTTTATAAAGGGTTCATTAAGTGCGCAAAGGATATAATTTTGTGTTTTATTAAGGTATAATTAGGGGTATATTTAAGAATGCATTAAGGGTTTTTCTATGTGATTTATTGGCCATTTCGTTTCAGAGTAAAATTTGCGGTAAAATTAAGGGTAAAAGTAAAGGTTTTTCTAAGGCTACATAGAGATTAAAATTAAGGGTTTCATTAAGGCAATTATGGGTTTATTAAGGGTACAATTATGGTTTAGATTTAAGATTTAAGGGTATATTAAGGGGTTTGCTTAATGATTAATTAAGGGTAAAATTTACGGTACAATTAAGGATAAAAATAATGGTTATATTTAGAGGTTTTTGAGTTGATACTCTCTCACGGCAAGCGTGTGAACATGGCGCCATATGATGTCTTGAAATGGGCGATCATCTTAAGTATTGGGCGATACATTTTAGAGGTACCCGTAATGGTTGGTATAGCATTTGGGCTGGCATGTCAAAATAATATCGTACATTTACTTTTGGAGTTTGAGTCCGGAATAGTGCATATCATTATGGGATCTTTCCTCTAATCGAAAACTCGCGATATTCATCTCCAGAGGGATTTTATTACTGAAATGATAAGCGGAACCTGCTTCAATTTGCTCACACGGTAGCTTGACCTCAGTTCTGATTGAAATTTGGCTGGGACATAGTTCCCAATGCAACATTCAAGAATCACCCTCCTTTTGGGATTAGCAAATCGACCGTTCATCAGGAAAACCTTCTTTTATTTATTAAATTCTATATTTGCAGGACATAAATCAGCCAACTGATATCCCACTTGGTAAAGTACTCCTGCAGGAAGGGTAGAGGTTTGTATTCATGGTGAATAAATAAACCGAAGTATTTTGATTTCCGCAGGAAATGTTTTTTTTTTCGCAGGTGAAGGATTTGCTGTGCAGTAATTACATGGAAAATGAACTCTTTGCTTGAAATCGGTCGAAGTTTGTTTGGCCCAGAATCACTTCTTGTTTAATTATAGTTTTTCTACCCAACCTTTTGGCCTGGCGAAATGTTCTCCTCTTTCCCACTCCTTGCAGAAACATTTATGGGTCAGCTTGGAACTGTTTCAGCCGGGTGATTGAAGAATATTGGAACATTGGTAAGATGTGCTGCTGATGATATATTTTGCATTTGGTGCTCAGTAAATGTTCTTCAGCTCATTCCATTCCTCCTTCAGATTCGTCATCGAACACGAACAAAATAGCTGCTTAATTTATTTGGACCTCGCCCTTTCTATGAATAATAGCAATATTGAATTTTCTGTTTGCCATCTAGTTCACCTTAACTTCCCATCGAAACAGCATCAATATTTAAACGAACTAAACGTAATTAAACAAATTGCAGTGGAAAACGGATTCTCATCTAAAATGATCGATTCCTTCCTAAATAATAAGAATCGGAAAATGGCACTCTCTCTAATCTTTTCCATTCCCCCATTGCCTTTATCTTTATTCAAACCACGGTGATTTTAGTAACCATCCTTACGTCCATTAAGTAATAGAATTGTTCTCCATAAGTTCAAACTGAAGCTTGCTCAAAACACAATGGAAATATTTTCTCTAACAGTGAAGATGTTTCACCCCCAGACTCAAACTCTGGTATCTATAAGTTGGTTTGCGGGGACAGTGAAACAATGTACATCGGGTAAACAAGTAGGAATGTTAAATTTAGGGCTACGTGCTCTATCTTTCCTCAAAAACAACAGCAATTTGCAATTTGCTCATTATATTATTAAAAAAATTATTATTCCAATTTTAAATGTCTTTCCTTGAACAAGTATGTTAGAAGCCGTAAACTGGATGTAGATGACGGAAATTCTTTGACATCCGCAATTTCCTTGCAGGAAAAATCTCGGCTGTTGCACGTCACTGGCTTCCACTGACAAATACCAACGTTCATTTTGATGGAATCGCTAAGTTTTTCATCGAATCATTTTCTAAGAATATATTAACCCCCAAGATTAGTAAGATGGTTTGCTTAAGTTTGAGATAAATCTTCAAACCTGTATCCGGGCACACAGAACAATTAGCTAGACATTCAGTCTCTACTGCAGCATCAACAACTGCCTAAAGACCAGTGGACCAGTAAAGAAATGGACCTCCACGAAGTACCTCGAAGCATCTGCAGCCAGCGAAAGATTGGTGAGTTGGGTTTGGTAACGTCCTCAGCTTCTCAAAGCGAGATGAGGGGACAGAAGAATTGGAGCAAAGATGAGTTTATGAATTGAAGTATCGGGTATCTCCATAATCACGGATGGCTAAAGAAATTATATTTAAGATCCCAATCGTCTGTCAAGAAAGTATAATTTGAAATAGTGTGCGAATGGAGGAGGTTCGCTTGTTTATAGATTCATATAAATTTCTGAATGTATGTCTTTCTTAATTTTTTACATCAGAAACTCATTTTGAAACAATGAAAATGACAACAGAGGAGTGAAACCGCCGTTTCCTAAATTCGTTAACAAGGAATAAATTCTCAAAACCTCCTCCGATTGACGATTCCGCTTTAGAATAAAGTAGTGATCCGTGTGCCTGCCTGTACCAGACACCGGAATTACGTCGTTAAAGTAATGAAAGATATGGAGTAAGACCTATTATGTAGAAAGGTGAAGCAAATGACCGGGAAAGAAATTAGCGATGGAATGGTAAAAGTTAAAAAGAGAAATCACTTATCCAGCCAGCATAAGGTGACGTTAGAAAGAATATATTGAGCATTTGTCCGGGAAGAACATGAAATATAACATCAAAGATTTAGAATTGAAGGCAGTGGTAGAACAGGAAAATGTTGTTAACTGGTGTAAATTTAAGTGTTGTGACTACACCCCCTGCCCAAACATCTCCAGACAATGAAGAGGGAGTATTACGTTTTTCAATTAAAACTTTGATGAGATGAAGCCTGCTTCGTCCTTTTCGTTTATTTCTTATTTATATATTTTATATCATATTTTTACCATTACACACCATTTCATGTTTTTATTACTATTTATGTTCTTTTTTGATAAATATATTTTTAAATGTTTTCAATTTATGATTTTAATTTATATATTTTCATTGTTTTTTATTATGATTTCAATTTTTTATTTGTTTGTTATCTTCAAAACCAATGTTAATCCAATGAATTTATTTCATTTCAATTCATTTTTTTTGTTTATAGTTATTTAATTTCCTACCACCTTTCCCTCAGATTATCGAACATTAAATGGAGATTTTTATTTTCAATTTTTTCATAACGTTGATTAACATTCAGATGTAAATGGAACAAACATAGCAAATAATTTTGAAAGTCAACAAAGTATTACACTTCCTAGTGCGTACGCTTAGGAAATCAAATAAGAATGTTAAGGAGGCTGCGTACGAATCATTTGCTCCAATCTTGGAATATGGGGAATGCCTATGGGACCCACATGAGGTAGGTTTAAAGCGAAAAATAGAAAAGGTACAGAGAAAGACGGCAAGATTCGTCCTAGGCAGATATGCAATATTAGCGTTACTCAGCTGCTAGGAGAATTAGGTTGGGAAAGTTTAGAGAAGCGAATATCAAAGAAAAGGCTAGAGCTACGTTTTTTACTTTCTCCATATACGAAGTATAGAGAAAGTATTGTTTTCATGAAAAAATTCGACTTCGAGATTTCAACGGAAATACATGTTTTGGGGTCCCTAGAACACGTTTTGACCATTTTCGGATTGATGTCTGTGTGTATGTGTGTGTGTGTGTGTGTGTGTGTGTGTGTGTGTGTGTATGTGTGTGTGTGATAGTGGGCGCTCTAACGTAAAAACTATTGGTCGTATCGATACTAAACTTCATATATAGTACTGTGGTGTGTGCCGTCAGAGTTGATTAGTTTTTGGAGTAAATCGGTTGACCGGAAGTCGAGCTTTATTCATTAAAGCTCATTTCCGGTTTTCAAAATATCTCCATAAATATGATATATACGTATATTGTATTGATTATAAAAGTTTTAGATAATGTAATTTACTATAACTTTTGCATTTAACATATTTTTGTATCACCGGTTGATTAGGAGTTATTCGTGAAATATTGATAAACCGGAAGTAGCTGATTATGAAATTTGTGGGCGCTCTATCATGAAAACTATTTATTGGATCAACACCAAATTTCATATATAGTATTTTGGTTAATGTCGTTAGAGTTGATTAGTTTTTGAAGTAAATCGAATAACCGGAAGTCGATCTTCATTCTTCAAAGCTCATTTCCGGTTTTCAAAATATCTCCATAAATATGATATTTAGGTATTTACTATTATTTATAAATGTTTTAGAAAATATAATTTACTATAACTTTTGTATGAAACCTGTTTTTTTATCACTGATTGTTTAGGAGTTATTCATGAAATACTGATAAACCGGAAGTTGCTGATTATGTACTTTGTGGGCGCTCTGAGCTCTGTGGGCGAAAGGCCAAATTCATCGTTTTTTATCGAGCATGTCCCGAAAAACATAATTTATAATGTTTGTGACGTGAAAGATAACAATATATAAATTAATCACACGTCTTCTAAGTTTAGATGGAATATAGAGTTCGAAATTACTGTCGTAGATAAATATTTACATCTTATATATGGAGAAAGTCATGTGCTGGCCACATCAGATTTTTTAAGTGTACACAAGAGTTAGTTCGTTTGAGGAATTATCAAACATAGTCACTATGGCAAAATGTGTGGCAGAAAAGACCTTAGACATAAATTTAAATTAATAAAACAGCGAACAAACGTCTGTAAAATCTCCTTTCTAAATCTTTCTATTACAGATTGGAATGATTTGCCAGCAGGAGTCTTGGAGCCCTTCCCAAAACTTCATAGGGAGTTTGTGAAAAGATTGGGTAAAAATATGAAGGACGAGTGAGCTTTACGTTGACGAGTACAGTTGGAGTATGGGATTGCCTCGTAGGGTGATGTATGGCGGGGACTTGTCCCTGGGACGGCTACGGAGGCCGTGAAGACCTACTGGGAACCCTGAAAAAACTTGTATTATGAGGGAAGAGAAGTATTTTATTTGATACATTTTTGTATTAAAATTATGTACAGATAGGATATATGTATGTATGTATAATATATGTGATATGTGTTGCCATCGGACGATTAGTCCAATTGTGATATTTTTGTAATGATAATAATAAACAAATGAAGGGGATGAGGGCAGAGGGAGGGGATGAGGGTAGGGGGAGGAATGACATATTATTTGCGTAATCTATTAACTTTCGCCGGACTGTTAATAGGGAATTCTTTTTAGAAGTGAATGATTTTGCTTTACTGGAGAAAACGAATCGTTAGAGCCTGTCAGTGCAAGAAACCGGCTTTCACAAAATGTTCTCACTGCAGATAATCTTTGAGTTTTCAGTACTCTTATGATAAATATCATCCAAAAGACTGCAGTCCACAATCTACAAGGTGATGAAGGAAAGAATCCTTTGCAATTGTCGGGGAAATATACACGAAACATACCAGGGTAAAATCGATGGTGTGGGCCGTTACTTGATTATATTACAATCAGTAGCAGGTACGTCCAGCTTAATAAGCTGCTGATACCAGCGTAGATTAAGAATTGAAGCAAGGATTGGAACAGAACGATATTGTAACTGTGATATCTTAGATTGCAATTGTAATATTCCAGTTATTTCCATAAGAATCTGGAGGACAAGGAACAGAAATGTTTCCTAGATTAATATAGAAAAATTACGATGAGATTGACCAGAGGATTTTTGTATGCCTATCCGATTTCAAATACAAGATGAACGTCGGGATTATCGTTCAATTAAATTAATATCCGGCAAAAGGGGTTCTATTGGGGGGGATGTTCGGATTTAAGAATTAATTAAATTAAAGGGAAAATCTGAGAAAACCCTCTCGATTTTCAGATGTGAAAGGGAATAAGAGATACGATAGGGGTAATGCGGGTACTTGCCGAAGGAATCCTATTATTTGAGTATATACGGGAATGTTTTGTCGATTTTGAAAAGATTTGCGATAGTCAATTGCCAAAACTGGTGGGAATAAAAAGGAAAATTGCGTTGGACTGAAAAGATAGGAGGCTAGTGCAAAATTGGAATAAAATCAGCCTAGTCGTTTTATTAAGAATCGTAGGTGAAAAGGCGATTCTCTTATAACATGAAAACGAATTTCGCCTTTATATCAAGGAGTTTTTACATGACCGAATCCCGCTCGTGAGCATCTGATCAAAGATATGTTGTAATAACCTGTATAAGAAAGATATTGTGTTGTTTTGAAAACCTGTAAAGGGGTTTGTCATGGATTGAATGGAAGTCATATATAATGGTGTCATAATTGTGGAAAGTCGGGAGTGAGATGGGATTTGCCTTTGTAATGAAGGTCTGATGATAACTTTAAAGCATATATTGAATATGAGGGGCAAGTAACATTATCACCCAGAGAGGAATACAAATTGAAATTTTTGGGAAGCAATTCTTGATAAATGAAACTCCCTTTGAGACTGCCATAAAATATAATTAAATGTTCTTAGTGAATTGCATACTTAAAAAACATTGTTAATTCGAGTATAAGATATTTAGATACTAGCGTTATATTATTAGATACCGAAAAAGAACGCCAAGTGAATAGCAGGTAGTTGAATAATTAAAATGAGATTAATAAGAAGAATATAATGCGACGCAGAAATTGCCATTCGAAGACGTTAAGGAGGTTAAGTAATCATTAAATGCCCGCTTGAGTCGCAGCTAACGCATTTCGGATACTATGCTACTCTTTGATCGAACTCCAAGAGTGCTGTGGTAAGTGGACATGCGCCTCTAAATATTCGTGTCTATGGCAGGGATTTCAGACGCGCTTCTGTATAATAATCTCGGTGTATAGATTTATATATAATTGCTTATAATTTGTTAGTAATGCTCCGTAAGAAAAGCATGCACAATTAAAAAATAATTTCGTAATTATCCCGTTATTGTAGAAATTTCGAATTCTATAAGAGGGTCAGTGGTCTATTACATCTACATTACCCTACAAGCCGCCTTTCGGCGTGTCAGGGTGTGTAAACTAGAGTGGAATCTAAACTACTTCCTTAATCGGTTATTGTCGCGTATCGTTCGTGGAAAGAATGAATTTTTAAAACAATTCGTCCTAACATCTATTTCTCTTAACTTTCGCTCACGATCGGATCGACCGAGGTAACAGGAGGGGTTGCATGATTCCCATTGTATCTTCCGCAAATGTAGTTTCCCTGAATTTATTAAGCAATCTCAGCCTAGCTTCCAATCTCCTTTCTTTCAAGGATTCCCAACCTACGTCTAAGAACATTTTTGTAACGCTTGCTTTTTTTATCGTAGCATTTCTTAACAAAACGAACCTCTTTACGCTGCACTTTCTCGAGTACACGTTTCATCCGCGGGATCCCACATACTTGCCGCATATTCCAGAATGGGTCTGACCAAGGTAAAATAACATCGCTCTCTCACCTTTTCATCGCATTTACCGACAATACGCTTTACAAAGCCAAGCCTTTTACTTGCTTTGCCGCAGATTTTTCGAATATGCGTGCTCCAATTTAAGTTATTAGTAATGTTGATCCCGAGATATTCAACTGAATCTACTACTTTTATATTCATTCCATTTATTTTGAACGGGTGATTTGGACGCATTTTTTTCTTTTCGAAGAAAGTAACTACGGAGCATTTACCTACGTTAATATCTAATTCCCATTTTTTGCACCACATTACATTTATTTTTATGCCAAAATGTCGTATATTCTTCTTTAGACGTTTCGGAAATATTTCTATAAGAATGCACGTATTTCTATTACCGCTTGCAGGCACAATTTCGTCGGACAATTATTTCTAATTTAGTTTTCCAAATGAAGCTAAGCCTACTGCCAGAAATAGCAATGTGCATGAGTCATAAACAATGTCAAAAGGGTTTTAAACATTGCAGAGTGTCCGCCAACCTGAAAAACTCAGGGAATTCTTCAGGAGTACTCGATGAATTTGTCTGGTATCCTGGAAAATAGATATTTTACTTTCTTTTACTAAATTTCTAACCATGACTCTTGTTTTTCGCTCCGTGTCAGTTCAGTAGTAATTCCCCTGAAAGGAAGAAACGGTTCGATGACAGCGTTGCATATAGCATATAAAACCACTCGTTCGCGCTTCGGGAAAAACCTCCAGCGAATACGATAGCGGAAGAATTTTTCGAATTATGTCGTGAAAAATTCCAACCTGGGGTTTTCGTCCACGCAAAATCGTTTTATAACGTTTACAAATGCATAAAACCACTTTCAGCAGTGGTTTTATGTTTTTGTTTTTTAGTTTTTTTTTACCAACACATAATTTTTATCATTATAAAATCTTCTTCCAATTATTTTCTCAGATAAATATCAAACTTATATCTCAAATTAAATTGGATCAAGAAAGGATCTGTTGATCCTTTCTTGATCCAATATTCTATCTCATCGCCACTAAACGATTCTTTCCAAAGACCAACATCATTCAGGTAGATTCTCATTTTCTAGTGTTACCTCGGAGTCAGTTAATGTTGTTGAAGTACTTCCCTGTTATTGGAAATAAGTATCAATTACCGGTCCAATCAAATACTTTTTGGTGTCACAAATAACCTCAAAACTTATAAATTTCGTACATAAACTTATAGAATTCTTAAAAGTCATGTAGGTTTTAGAAAAAACTGATAACATTTTTGTAAATTTATATGATATCCGAATGAAACTAATCGGACCTTAAATTTTTCATTAGGTATCTCTACCAATTTTCGCCCTTTTTCAATGCGCTCCTTTTAGAATTCTTCTCAGAAATTTTCAAGATTAGAAAGATTTTTATGAGTTCTGCAAAAGATTCTGTACGGAGGGTCTTATAAAGGTAAATAAAGCTTGCAGGGTTACCTTATAAAGGGTTCAAAATCTTATAATTTGTCATAAATTATACTTTTTCATAGTCTATTATATAGTATTCTTTATACAGTATACTTTCAAATATGTGATGACTTTTATGACACTTTTCAGAAACTTACAGATAATAGCAAAATTTTCTAGGTTTATCATGGATTTCATAAGTTCTGAGATTAAAAAAGGTAAACAAATAGTATTTGTTCATTTGACATTGACATTTTACCTTTTAGTTTTTTTGTGACTCAATGACTGTATCAGAATCCGATAATAAGTTGTCTGATACAGACTCACTGTTAATTGTGGCAGAATTATCGCGTTTTTTGGATTCTATGGGACTAGTGAAGGACTTTCTCTGTTGTCTGATACAGAAACTAAATCTTCGCTTTGAGAAGTTCGAGCGTCACTGCCATGAACAGAAAAATAATTGCTTATTTTTGGAATTTTCGACAGCAATTGCTCATGGTGTTTTTCCTTCTCGGAAGCTTCTTTTCTTTTTCGTGCTCCAGATGGATGGTTACGCTGAAACGTATGTCGATCTTCTTTCCGATCAGCCATATTGAACTGCTAATACTTCTGTAATTCGGAAACGTTTCATTTGTAAAAAAAAAATCTTGATCAATTATCTATAAACTGTGTCATAGAATGAAATAATTTGAACCATTTGTGCCATCCAACTAAAAATTAATCGATATTTCCGAAAAAAAATCCTGATTCCACTGGGGGCGAAAACCAGGACCTCTCACTTTCCGGGCGAGTGCTCTAACACTGAGCTATATAACCATTAAATCTCTCGGAAATATCGATGTCACTTTTATTTTTCGTATTTTTCCCTCGTTCAAATCTTATCATTCGAGGAAACAGCTTTGAATTTCGTCAATCTAAATCTTATTTTTATCATCAAGCTCGGATCTTTGTTTAGGAACAGTCCCACTTGTTGTCCCCCCGCACTATTTTTCAACCTAAGTGCGAATAATTATAAAGCACTATGTCATTAAAATCTACTCGAAAGTCATATACATTATGCAGCTCTCTGCTCATCTTCTATTGTAATGAAGTCCGATGTCTCCAAACATCTCATTCTTTTCGGCTGATATTGCGTAGAGCTTACTTTTTAACTCCTTGATCACATTTTTGTCTGACAGTGTTATTAAATTTTTACTCTGGATCTCTTGAAGCACAGCGTTGTATAAATTTTCCGTGTCTTCCCTTAAATCTTTCTCTGATTGGTGCAATTCTTTGAAAAGCTTTTTGATTTTCATTTTTGAATTTTCCCACCAATCCATAATGTCTGCATAATTTATTAATTTATCCCTCCAAAGGTCCCACTGTTCAGCAAAAATTCTTTTTACTTCTGGCCGTTTTAAAAAAACTGATATTTAACTTCCAATATCCCGACTGTCTGCTCCTCGTCTTCTTTTCTTTTTCATCTTCAAGTTCCAGTTCTACAATAACTGCATTTTGGTTTGAAAATATCACAGGAAAGACTACATATGATTGGACTTTCTCATTCATTTTTTCACTTACGTAAATTCTGTTTATTCGGGAGCTGTTGTTTATTCCAACTCTTGTATAGTGTACAGAATTAATTTATTTTCTTATGCTCAACTGTGTCGTGCATCCTTAACTGCCGCAGTATACGGTCGAGCTTTTTACATAAGTCTAATCTCCCGGATGTAAAATGTCTTGAACTGTCTGTCTTTCTCGTTATGCAATTGAAGTCACCCGCTAGTACGGTATTGCCAATACATTTTGCGTAAAGACTTGACATCTCTTTTTCAAAAAGTTCTTCCCTGTCTCTTCTTTCATTAGATCCTGAAGGGGCATATATGTTGATAATGTTAATGTCTAGACATTCTGCTGCTATTATTCTACCTGATGGATGCTTTATGACATTAGTTATAGGAAATTCTCTTCTAACTAAAATTCCATTTCCTCTGCCATTTGATCCAATATTGAGATATTTATCATAAAATAAGTTGCAGTTAAGGTTTTCGGTACAAACTTCTTGAAGTAAACATATGTCAATTTTGTTTTTGGCTAAGAATTTAAATAGCTGCTGCTAGCTGCATTAAATAACTTTGGACTCACTTGAGATCCCGTTGATATTTAATGTACAAATTTTAAGTTTTGACTTCGCCATTAGAAAGAGTTTCTGATGTTTGATGACCTTTTATTGGAAGGCGTGGTCCCTTATCTGTTTTCGCAGAATTACCACGACTTAAACCTCCTGACGCTTTCTCTTTCGGAATGTTTCCGAAGCTTTCTGGTTCCGTCGCTTCATCCGTGCTGTCAGCCCATCGCGGAAGCTTTGTTATTTCTTCCGTTGGCGTGGATTGTGCATCGGCTTGATTTTTCTCTTTTACCCTCTTCGATCTTTTGGGGACCGGCTTGATTCGCCTTCTTCTACAAATTCCTGTATTTGGTCGGGAGCCGTCCGAAGAATCAAACTCCTTCATATGAACGTCTCCTTTTTCACTTTCTACAACCATATTCTCAGAGTCGCTATTATATTTCGGTGTGTCGCCTTGAACTGTTATTTCACTTTTTTCTTTCTCTCCTTCTTTGTTTCCCTGTGTCGATGCCGGCACCAGCGGCATCTCTTCTTCCTCATCATGAGTCATCTCTTGCTCCTGTTGTGTTATGAGAGGTGGGTTGTTTTCTCTTTCCTTATCTCGTACATCACGGTTTGTCTCCCCATTTGACGTTGCAGTTGGATTTGAATTTCCTTCCACTACTTTTTCAACGATTATATTCCGTGTTTCACTACTATTTTCTCCACTTATTTCCTTGGATCCTGGCTCATTAAGCGCCGGAAAGTTATCATCGTCACGAATGACAGATGTCCCGATCACATCAGCATATCTTCTTTGTAGAATAGGGACGCCTCTGCGGCTGCAATCCTTCCGCAGATGATCGGCACTTCCGCATATTGAACAGGTCTTAATTTGCCCTTGGTACCAAATCGTTCCTTTGTATCCAGCAAAATACAGAAATGACGGAATTGGTTTCTTTATGTCCGTTTTAATTGTACGAGTCCCACTTTTCGCTTTAATGAAGCCAGCGCCTTCCCATCTATTCTCCTCATATCGTGAAACTTTTCCATATTTTTTCAACTCGTTTAGAATAATATTATCAGGCATTTCACATGGGACATGAAGCACTTTAACGTCTGCCCTCCTTCCGGTTGCCGGTTCTATCGTAACATACCCATGTTCCCCGTTTTCATCGGAAAAAGTCCTCCTGCCTCCACATTTTCCCAATACCTCTTCAAAAATGTCGACACTTTCAAGTTTAACAAAGACACTTTTCGAGATGGCAACCAACTGAACACCCGCAATGTCCTCCATCTTGATTTTCAGTTCATCGAAAATAAATTGGTGCACTTGTAGTGGAGATGGTCTAAAATCCACACGTTCAAAATTTAATTCCAGGGTATTAACGCGCTCAAACGCCATTTTCCTAAATCCCGAAATGGGAGAAGAGTTACCCAATCGGCCAGAAGCCGACCGCGGCAAGCAATACGACTGTCTTACAAGAACAACGAAACAGGTCCGCACTCTACATCCACTCGGCCACCACTGCCGGTTAATTAATTTCTTCGTAAGTATAAAAAACCGGGAAAAATTAAATTGATTAGATGATATATCGAAAGAGCACCTATAAATCTCCTGATCTAGTCTAATTTCGACTACTTTTACCCGAATTCTAAGTAAAAAGGGCCATATAACTGAAGATTTTGGCCAAAAATTGACTCCAGCGATTTCCATTTAAAATAGAGAAAACAGTGAAAGTAATTTTTTATCATTTTTTGGAATTTTCTCGTGGAGATCTTTAAAACGAAGCAAACTCCACTTGGCATTTTTCTAAAAACCAAGTTTTCGTCGATTTCTTCGTAAATTGATTGAAGATTTCTTAGAGATCGTTACAAATATTGACAAAAATGTCATTTTTTTTCAAAGAGAGGGAAGCGAGTACCTTTATTCTTCCATCCGCTTTTCACCTATTTTTACTCGTTACCGACCGTTTAATCCTCTCCACCTTTGCCGTTCGCCATTTGCATATCAATTAGATTACGAACCCTTCTTCGAATGAAGGTTATGAGTTTCCTTTGAAAGGTTGCTACGTTATCGTCCATCCAATATAAAATAATAATGATATTGAAATGTGTGACTTTATCTACTACTACAGTTGCCTTGAATGTGTTCAGTACGTGAACCATGGCCTCCAACAAATTCACAAATGTAGCAAGGACAATGTTTGGAAGATAAATCCATTAAAATTCAAAGCAATTTTCATCGGGTATTCCAAGCTATCAAACCGAATTATTGGAGATATTAATGCAAAGCTCATCTTGAACGAGTGGCGTAGCCAGATTTTGCCAATGAGGGGGGTCCAAGGCTCAAGTCAGAGAATACGAAAAATGCCTAAATTACAGGGACATATTCATGCCCGCTACTTATTACAATATATGTCAATTCTTTCAGAAACTAAATACATGGAAAACTAATAAGTTGGCCACTCTTCTAAACTTTTCAAGATAGTAGTTTACGTAGGCGAACTATGGGAAACTTGTCATGTCTTGTTTGGATTTCTAGTTTGGATACGTCCAATATCTATGAAAAAGACTTTTTTTTCTATGCTGAAGTTTTTTAGATTTGTAGATATAAACTTCCCGAGTCTTTGAGAGTTCTTTCTTCCAAGAGGTTGCCGAGCGTGAGAAGGAAAATATTAGGTACGGTGATTTCGCAAGCGATATAAAACGTAACATCCACTCATCCCCCACATTGGCGCGCCCACGCTTAATTCAATACCTTTTAAATGAAAAAGAACACTAGTACACTTCCACAGATTTATTTCATTGGCGACATGTTTCGCAAGCGAGCTAGCATCATCTGGCACATTTCTTATTTTGGGATTTCATTATATACAGTAACTGATGGTGGGAACTTAGGAAGAAGGTTGGGGTTTAAAGAGTTTACTAGGAAGGGAAAGAAGGGGGGAAGGGTTGGGAAACAGGTGCTCATTTGTCAAAATATGTTCATGGGAGGCGCATATAATTTCTACCTCCTCCAAAAGGTCCAAGCGGCGGCCTTGCTTTTCTCTATGGAGACAATTGGGTTGAAAATCACTTTGGTGTCCTTCTTCCAGGAGGTGCAGCGCGAAGTTGGACGTAGGAGCCCCCCTCCGGAGACGGTAGTCCCTATTGTGTTCCGCGGCCCTCACCCGCAGATTTCTGGCGGTTTTCCCGACATACCTGGCCTCACAGATATCACATTTAAGTTCATAGACCCCACTACAATTCAATACGTCCCTCTTGTCTTTAGAATTACCCAGTAGTTAACCAATGTTCCTCTGTGTATAATACCCGGCTTTGAAGTTTTTCGGTAAGGCTTTTCCCAGCTTGTACGATATCTTTCCCAAGAACGGCAATCTCCTCCATTTCACTTTCGGGATTTCCATCGGTGAGAGGCCTGGGGATATTTTCAGTTCCGCCCGTTTCTTTAATTTTCTTCTTAAAATGTTATTGATTAGTTTTTCGGTATAACCATTCTGAACTGCTATGCATTTTATTACCTTAAGCTCAAGTTCATAATTTTCTTGAGAAAGAGGAATTTCTAATAATCTATTGATCATTGCATGGAACGCGGCGTGTTTGTGCGAGTGGTGATGGGTAGAGTTATTGGGGATTACTTGACCAGTATATGTGGACTTTCGGAAGATAAGATTTTAAATAAAGGTTTCCCGTTTTCCAGTGAGATAGTGAGGTCTAAAAAGTTGAGCGAACCGTCTTTCTCTTTTTCCATGTCAAACTTTAAATTTTCCCATTCCCTTGACGATATAAATTTTTAAAAATTCAAATTTTGTTGACGAGTCTGTAGCAACCAAGTTTTATTTACATCAACTTAATTGTTTACCGTCTTCTTCGTAAAATGAAATGAGTTTTATAACAGTGGTTTACTGAAAATGGATTTCTATCGATCAATTCAACTATTGCGTATAAATATCCTGGTAAGTTGAGGATGTTAAGAATATATTCTTCAGAATTGAGTATTAAATCTAATCTATTCGCTTTGATGTATATTTAGCAAATTACGGAAATGGAGTTTGCGAAGAAAGAAAAAGAATTCCCAGATTCGTAGTTTGTAATCCTTGAAGAGTTGAGCGGCGAGTTGTTAAGTTGTAGCAGACCTCCAGCATCCTATGATAGATCAAAAAGGTAAAGAAATTTTATTTTGTTAAATTCAGGATGCAAAAATTGATTTATTCGTTGTTTTAAAGTGATTTCACTCCATATTCATTTACTATCCTTCTGTTATTGGTGTTTAATTTTTGTTTCTATTTTGACATTGCGATTACTTTTGTGGTTCGTGTTTATGTTACACATTTTAAGATTGAGATAACAGTCAGTTCCAAAATACATTTACTTTCCGTGTAGAATATTCATCGTTGGTTATTTGAGTGAAATGTTATTTATTTCTGTCATTTACGTTTAATGCTTGATTCATTTGGCCCCTTTGTACTTGTATGAAAATGTAACTTTAAACGTGGTACTGCTTATCCTAATGTGATCTTAGAATATATATATATATATATATATATATATATTTAAAAACAAGGGAAATAGAATAAAGATTCTTACTTTGGCTGAGAAATATCGTATGCGATTTGAAATTGCGAGAATTTTGATAAAATATACGAAAATTTCGTCTAAATTTTCATGTTGTAAACAAACCCATTCCCTTGACGATCAAGGCGATTGTTGATTCCGAACTCATGTGTAATTCTATAAGAAGACATGGCGGATTAATGGCCAGTTAAAATAAATTTTGAAAATAAGAGTTGAAGATTTTATGATGAAGAAAAAATTGAATGGTATTTTAAAATTTGTTGTGACAAACAATATCCTGTGAAGAAACGAACTTTGAAAGGTACGAACATTTTTTCATTGATTTTTTCAATTTTCTTTAAGCGTCTGTGAAAACCGAGTTTTGTTTATGGTAACGTAATTGTTAACTGAATATTCAGTGAAATAGAACGATTTTGAAATTCGTACGTTGATAGAATTTGCATTCTCGCTGTCAATTCCACTGATTTAAAATAATAACGTGGTAAGTTGTGGACATCTCTCATATTATTTTTGAGTTTTGACGGTAATAACGGACGTCCTTATTTCTTATGTTTAATCGGTCTTTGTTTTATTTTAAGTTTTGAGCGACGACTGGTCAGGAGCGAATTAGTGACATTTCAAAGCCTAAAAAGGTAAAGCGATTTCAGTTATCTGTAGACCGCAAAAAATCTAAGATATTGTAGTAGAATGAGTAATCCCTTACTTCAATCCAAACTACTGCCCGCGGGCCGCATCTGCTGTTTGATAGTTAATAAAGCTAAAAAGTTTGGAGACCCCTACTTGAAACGCAGTATATTGTAGATATCATAGACACAAGTATAATAGTTTTTTAAATCATTTCTCAGTTTTGAAATCACAAATGAATAAAGTCTATTCTACTGCACTATAATACTATGCTATTTTGTGTTGAAAATTCTTACTGCAACAGATGTAAAAACGTTTAAAAAACTAATGTAACATTAATGGCCGGTATTGTAATGACATTTTGCGCTGTTTATAACTGTAATCTTCATATAGATGGCTTTGTCTTTTTATCATATTGTTTATCAGTTTCAATATTATGAAATTGCATGATTTTATGTATTGTTAATTGTTTAAAATGAAAAATTCTGTTCTTTTTCGAAACCGTATAGAAATATCTAATGCTGCGTAAATTATAGCTGCAGTAGCAATATCAACGTCCAATTATAATTACGAGCATCGTGATCAACTTACTGATTTATGCATTTCGTTATGAATATATAGTATGATTTACCTAGGTGTTTACTGGACGGAGTACCATGTCGAAATAATACTCTGATATTGAAAACAGCTAACCCAAATGTCAATATTTAACATACTGTACGCTGAAATTTTTTTAATTGACCTCAGCCAAAGAATAGGTTATAATTCTTAAACATAAGTTTGTTTTCGGGATAAAAAACTATACAGATAACCACAAAATGTAAATTTACTTAAGCCACTATACACCTTCTCAACGGAGGTAGGTGGTGTCTGTATTTATTGATCACTGTGAAGATTCTACGCTGAATGTATTTTGTGGGTCCAGGAAATAATTTATTTTAGAAGTTTTTCATTAGTTACTGGAGAAGGAATTAATATATCAGATCATTTACATTGCTAATATTTTCCCCAGCCATACGTCACTCGCGGAGTACATAAAGCTAAAAATCTTAACCAAGTCCCGTACACAGACATATCGGCAAAGTGTTTACCGAGATCAAACTAGCATATTTCGAAGCCTTATCACTTGGATCCAAAAGGAACTTTCCTGACATATTTCTGTGTGAGACTGCCAATGTTATTATTCGATCGAAAATATTTTCAGCAATAAAATAATTAAAATATTTATTAGGTTTGTAATCAAATACTTTTCTGCTCACTTAACCCAATGCACTTATAATATAATGAATTTCAACTCAAGAGCATAGCTCCACAGACTGATTTCGGTAAAGTTGTCGCTCTATTGTCGTGGCTTTTATCGTTCCATCCTAATATGGCGTTGTGTCTTGCACTTAATCATTCCCAAGATCTACGACTACGTTCTTGGGCATTAATTAACATACCACTACATTTAATACGAGTCACGAATTCTCACTAACAACCTCATGTTATAAGTATAGCCAAGATAAAACAATGAAACATACCTTCTGGTTCAATGATACACCATTTCTTATTTAATGTCTATAGTTTTTTCTTCACGTAAGAAATACAACAATATCGTCTTTGTCCATTCTCGGAATCACACTTATTCAGTTACTGAAGATCTCCTCTCAATAATGACCAGTCGAAAGTTTGCGGCTTCAATCGGCGTAGAAAGAAGAAAAATGCTCCTTTAGGAGATAAAAGTCAGAGGGGAAGAAGCTATTATGTATGCCTCTTTTCATACGTTTTGATACATTGTTACCAAAAAGCTCATTCAGATACTAGAACCTGCCTTTAGAAGATGTAAGCCAAGAGAGAAGAAGCTATATGTAAACCTCACTTTCATATGTAGATACATTTTGACACATTGTCACGGAAAAGATCATCAACCTGCGCTAAATTGAATATTGAGTTAGAGTGGATTTGTAGACTTTATCGTAACTTACATTTCTTGATATATTGGTTTGGAAAGTCTGGTATTCGCTATTTACCAACAATTATGAAGAATTTGTTACGATCAAGGTTATTACACTGATATTTATGAAATTAAATATCCCCGTTGAGAATCAACGGGTACTCCTGCTAGTCTATATATATAAAGCAGAAATTCTGTGGGTTTGTTTGTGTGTTTGTTTGTCTTGGATTGGAGTCCACACCGTTTGCCCGATTTGTCTCAAACTTTGCATACGTGTCCTCTGACATCAGGAAAAAAGTACTGTCGAATTTTTATTCAATAATTTTGCTGGGTTCGAACCAAGATCGCTCAGATAGATTTTCATAAGGAATACACGTAAGCTTCACTTTTATCGGTTGCAGGCTTTATTTCTCCTGAAGAATTAAATTAGAAGGAATAGTCGTACAGAGTTGAGACGAACATCAAAAGAAAGAAAATCAAATAAAAATTCTTATTTTGGTCAAGAAATCTTACTTTCGATTAGAATTTGCGAGAATATTGGTAAAATATACAAAATTTACGTGAAAATTCGAGGCTATAAACAACTCATCCCCCTGACGACCGTTCCCATTGTTGAATCCGAGCTCATGTTTTATCCGGTAAAAATACTCATGGACTTTAGGCCCATAAAGCTGATGATTGAAGAGAACGATATATTACATGGATAACAAAAAATTTTCTGTAAGAAGGTAACCAGCATTTGCTGGTACATAATTACAGTCAGGAGATTGTGTCTCTTCGATTTTAGTACAAACCGTTTGCCAGATTAGCGTCAAACTTTGCGTACGTGTTTTCTGGGACCAGAAAGGACGTACTTTCTCAATTTTATTTGATAATTTTGCTGGGTTCGAACCAAGATCGCTCAGATGGGTTTCCATAAAGAATAAATCTAATCTTCACTTTAATCGGTAGCAGGCTATATTTCTTTTGAAGAATTAAAATAGAAAAATAGTTGTGCAGAGTCGAGACAAGAAGCAAAAGAACGGAAATTAAATGAATATTCTAATTTTGATCGTGAAATATTGTTTCCGAATCGAAATTTCGAGAATTTTGATAAAATACGCGTGGATTATCCAAAATTGTTGAGGTTGTAAACAGCCATTCTCCTCACAATCAATGCAATTGTTGAGTCGAGCTCATGAATTTTCCTGTACAGTAAGAATAGCTAGGGATTTTAGACTGTATTCTAAAGGGAATTTACGCATTGCACGACCGGCAACTTGAATTTAATCTACTTCTATATTCCCCGTTGAGAATCAACGGGCGCTTCAGCTAGTATAAAATAGAGTGTGGGTGTGTGTGTATGTATGTATGTTAGCTAAAAACTCGAGAACCAAGAGTCGCAAAACTTTGAAATTTTCTACATTATTAAAAGTCGACCCAGCGCAGAGTATAGGCTACTTTTTACTTCCCTATAGTCCTCGGTTCGAACCCAGACGGGTCAAAACCTTTCCATAAGAAATACACGTAGAGGTCAGCTTTTTCGTTGCAAGGTTAATTTCTTTTCCAAATTTAAATTAGAAATAATGGTCCTAGAAAGTCGAATCACGCACCAAAAGAAGAAAAATAGAATAAGAATTCTTAATTTGGTCGTGGAATATCGTTTTCGATTCGAAATTGCGCACATTTTGATAGAGTGCGTGAATATTTTATCGACATTT
Source organism: Sympetrum striolatum (assembly GCA_947579665.1). Taxonomy (NCBI): domain Eukaryota; kingdom Metazoa; phylum Arthropoda; class Insecta; order Odonata; family Libellulidae; genus Sympetrum; species Sympetrum striolatum. The sequence goes on from OX388345.1 coordinate 6,269,024, forward strand.
TGATATCGTAAACAACCCATCCCCATGAAAATCAATGCGATTCTGGATTTCGAGCTCATGCGTAATTCCATAAGAAGACATGGAAAATGAATGCCCAGATACAATTAATGCTGTAGGATATCTTTTATATATATAATTCCTTCTCCGGATTCATTCATATATATTTAGATACCCAGATAGATACACAGATAGGATACTAATTCACAGGCTAAACCACAAGCGTCATTGATTTGAAATTTTTACAGCTGATAGGCCGTAACGTAAAACCCCCAAAAAAAGGCGACTTTGAACCTCAGTGTCATGGGTTCGATGCCAGAAGGCCCCAAAATCCCGATTTTTTCCATTTAAATGTATTGCTTTGATTTTCAGAAATTTCTAAAAAATACTTCCCGGATAGGTAGAGAATCAAAATTAAAGTAGCTTACAGGTATGGACATTATCTATCGAAACCACAAACGGCATTTACAGAAAATGTCCTGGGTTCGATGCTAGGACAATGCAAACATCTCCCATTTAATATACATGGGGTTAGCTTTTCATTATCTTTTTTGATGCATTTATCGAAACGATAGGAAGTTCTCTCTTAGCTGGAAGATGTATATTAAAACGGTTTAAGAAAAAAAAATTAATAAGACCATAGTCTTCCTGGGTTTGATGCCAGAGCACATTAAAATTTCTCTCATAAGGAATATAAGGGAAAAGCAGGACGTCGTTTTAGGCAGTTGCAGCCAATATTCCTGCTCGAATTCTCACTCATAGTTAAAAATGACGATCATCTGTTGTGCTGCATAAAAAGTATTACCAGAAAGACCCGGGTTCGATGCCGGGCGGTAAATATATCTCCCATATAAAACACATTGGGGTAGTTTTTCTTTATTTTTTTGATGCACTTATCGAAATGATAGGAAGTTCTTGCTTTGCTAGAAGATGTATATTAAGACTCGGTTTAAGAAAAAATTAGATAAGACCACGCTGTGCCTGGGTTCGATGCCAGAGTACATCAATGCAGATTACGAATATAAGGGAATACATTAATGCACTTAATACAGAATACAGTAATGCGCATAAAGAATACAAGGGAAAAGTAGGACGTCGTTTGAGTCAGTTGCGGCAAATATTTTTGCTTGATTTTTCATACATAGTTAGAGATGGTGATCTTCTGTTGTTTAGTATTGGGGTAAAAGTCAGCTCTATAATACACTTACTTTCTGCAAAGAATGTTCTTCGTTGGTTATTTAAAAAATTATGAGGCAAGTTTTACGATCAAGACTGTACCAAGAGTAATTATCAATTTGGATTTCCCCGTTGAGAATCAACGGTCACTTCTGCTAGTGTATAATAAAACTATCAATGAAACCACTTTTAAACCACCAAATCAATGCATTCCGACCTCCGTATAATATTACTCTTCCATGTTAACGCCACTCAAAGTCGATTTAAGTAAGTGATTTTAATCACAATAACGAAAACAAATCCTTCCAAACGCTCAACGTGGGTCTGTATAGCATACTGCGTCTCCATCGTTATATTCTCTCTCTCTTTTCTGTAGGCTCGCTCGCCCGAAACGCAGTGTCTGTTGGACGAGTTGCCCCTGCAAGTGGTAACATTTTTTGTAAGGGACTTTACTAAAAATGTGCATTTTTTTCCGTGGCCATTTTCGGATACTTCAAATTTACAGATGTTACCCTGAGCCGATTCCAAACATCTTCTGTTGTTTTGGATCTCGGACACTTTTTTCGGAGGGCTGCTCAAACGCTCTGAAGAGTTCCGAAGATACGCTGACGTCATACGGGCCTATTGCTGCACTTCGTTGCAGCGACAGCCGACGAGAATGGCTTCATAGGATTTTCGGAAATTCTTTTTAGGTATTTCCCGGAAAATTAGAGAGTTGAAATTCGAGGAATCGCTGGAAGCCGCGCATAATCAACGAAAACTACAAAGACACCCACGAAGATTATCCCATGTTCGACGCTAGGTCAGGGCAAATATTCTCCTATTTAAAATGCATTGCGGCGAATTTTCAGATTTCCTTTAAATGTCTTCCCGATGACATGGAAATTTAAAACCCAGCATGTGATAAGAGATCATAAATACATTTCATATACACTGTTTAACATTTCCCTGATGATCTTTGGTTCGATTCCAGAGCGCCATTTACATTCCTTTTTGCATTGCAAATGGGGATAATGGAATCTTATTTTAGGATCATCCACGAAAACATCTTGGCACTGGACGTCGTTCGTTTCACCTACTTTGTATGTTATTTTATGCACTGGTGTCTGCAGCTATGTAATGTCTACCCACAGTTCGGTGAATATTATGAATTTACGGAGTTCTTTCGTATACAGAGTACATATTCAGTTCCAGTGGAAAAAAGGATGCTTGCGGCGTATTCAGTACGAAAACCTACTGCGTTATTTGTTTGTTAAAAGTTTTCTCGCTCTTCATGATGAATAGTGTACAATTTATGAAAGGGATTCATTTTTCCTCTTTTTCTGTTTAAGAAAAATGTGCAATAAAAGAAGTAGGAAGGCCTATTCCTTTGCTGAACCTATCTCAGAGTCAGAGTGGCAGAGGTAGGCAATACTTCCGAGAGCCATAGATATATGAGAGAAACAGTTGGATTTGTGGCTGAGACTCTTCCATTAGTCTGTTTCCCTTTTCTGCTCTTAGCGAAAGACGTGGACGCGACCAGGGAAAAATTGGTGTATTCGATTCAAAGCCTTTATCTCAAAAAAATATTCTGTGACAGTCCTGCCAAATACTTCAACCATGAATAAAACAATATAAGGTAATTGATTTCTGTTCTTGTGATTATATTTGATATTTCAACAAATTAATGCAACTTGAATATTAAAATGTATTGTAGTCCTTAAAAATACATACGGAGAAATATGAATGGAGAATTTAAATAAAATTTCAATTTTCGAGAATATAGGGATTTTGTGCAACCAAGGCACTTATCGATCCAACCCGAAATATTTATTTTCATATTTCTACTGCATTTATCTACGTTTGTTGTTACTGCGTCCATATTTGCTTGAAAGCAAATACGCGCTGACGTCTAAAGAACGAACGATTGTATTTTTATGTTTCTTGAGTGATACTTTCTGTAGTTTCTGCTGGTTGCATATGTGATGCTGTTGAAGAAATGTAAAAGATTACATCAATAGATTAATGCGCTTTGGATTGCGTTACGGAAATTTACATTTTATATTGTTCACGTTTATGGAGGACAACGACTGCCAAATAGTACGAAAGAATGTGGCTTTAGTAGGAGAAATGATTCTTATTCGACGCTAGCCGGTATATATATGAAGTTTTCAGCTATAAAAACAGTTCCAAAGGCAAAATTTTATCGGAGAGTGTCGTAGTGCTGGCTGCGACTGGTTCCCGCGAGGGAATGAATAGTAAAACAGTCACGTTCATACTCTATTTATTTTACATATATGGCACATACAGAGCAAAGGGGCGCCCTTAGCGTTGACCGGTGGAGCGGGTGTGTTGGTAAGGAGTGGCCGCTGAGGGCTATTGGTGCGGGTGCTTCCACGAAGTTGTTACAGGCCTTCCGCACGTCCCCTCACGAGGACTAAACGGTCAACCGTCGGCGCACCCTACACCAGTCTTCCGTGCGTCTCCTTGCGAGGACTAAACGGTCGATCTGGTGATTGAATGTTCCCTTTTCCACACTTTGGCCACTCCTTATATACGGAAACAGGGCGGAGATGAGAACTGCCCCCGAAGCCACCCCCTGTACCCTGTGACCCGACTGGGGGTGGGGCTACCGGAACCTCCCACGCTGTCGCCCCAGCCCAGATGCACTACCGCTCATCCGATCAACTGTAACTCCAACAAGAGGATCACCCAAAACACAGCTCTGTCACGGAATCAACTAGCCAAACAGCACGCTTTCACCGCAGCGCCGCTTGCCTTCAATACCTATGACGTCACAGCCAACAGGACTCGGCTTCCCGCCGAAAACCTTCCGTTTCAAAAGTGTTCAAATTTCACGAAGCATTAAAAAAATTAATACGGCAGCAATTTACAAATAGTTTTACTGTTGATATCCATTCAACTTATATTATCATTTCTAAATATTCAAATGCACATTTTCACATGAGGTTTACCTCCCTATTGGTTTATCGTTTCGTAGACGACATGGGAAGACGAAACACCACCAAAAATCTTTGCGCCGAAGGGAGATTGGCACCGGAAATACATTCAAATATTAAATTTCCAATTCAATTCTCCGCAACCGGAGTCGAGTTATGGAGTAATAAAAAAACGCTTTTGGAATTACGCGTAACTGGGTGCGAAAGACCAGGAAAGCAACCGTATCTAAATAGTCTATGAATGGAATGATCTCTGTACAAGTCAACATCCTCGGCAGAACGCAGCGGGTGGCAAGTTGTTCACGAGTCGCAGTACGCAATCGTGCGGCACAAGCGGTTCTCACAGCGGTCCGAGTAACGTGACACTCTGGTGTGCAGGTGTTTTCTGGTGTCGAAGACGCTCCCTCACCATTCGCTGCATTTGATCGACCTTCGGCCGACCAGACGGTGTCTTGTTCCCCTCTCTCGGTTTCGAGAAGGGCGACGAGTTTAGAGCAGTGCAAATGGTTGCGATCGAAATTACGCTTCCAATTAGACGTATCTCATCTGTGATCTCGATGCAGATATTGTCATAGGTAGAAGAAGAATAAATGGTAGAAGAAAAGCGTTTTAAAAAATTCCCAGAGATTTTCGATTTATTTTCCGTGAGGAATAAACAGGTGGTTGTGTTGCGGTTGAGTCCCCTCGGCGGAGCACGAATGTGCATTGAAGGCGTGCACGATCACAATCTCCTCTCGACAATTTGGCGAATTCAATGCAGAAATAAATCCGCATACGTGTAAGAATAATCAAAGATCATATGAGGTGATGTCATCGTACAAGTGACGGTTGGAGCAAGAATGGCTCCGATAATAGAATAGCGTCCGATATTTCATCTTAAGTAAAAGACTCCCAATATGCTTCCAAGATTTTTACGAATGGAGTAAAATCGCCCAATGTTGATGAACATTTTATCGACCTATTTTTAAATACGAAGGCGACCACAACGCCATTTATACACCTATAAAAATGCAGAATAAAGCTAAATATACAAAAAGAGGAATAGTGTTGAGCTGAATACGAGCGAAACGAAAGATAAATCAATCATTATTCTAAAGAGGCTTTCGAAGGCTTCATCGGACAAATAATATCGATCTTGAATGGTTTAAATGGCGCGTAAGTAAAATGACCAGAGAAGAAATTCCCTGCAGACATGACGCATAGATTTATACGCCCCTTCAAAATATTTCAGAAAGGATTGAGAAAAGATTCAGCTCTTTTGAGAACTCCAAAACATCAGCTCCCAAAAGCGCATTCGGTTTTGGAGAAGGAGGTACCGATTAGCAGTTCGAAATGACCTCGGCTTTCGAAGCTCTTTTAAGGATACATCAGAGCAAACTTCGATCCTTGATTATTGAAAAATGAGGTTAAGATATTGAAATATCTGATCACAGAGATTTTTTATCCACTCGTCGAAAAGGGAGGCTCCACCAGATTCAGCAGCGAGTATATCTCAGTCTCGGGAAGAAGTTTCTTATTTTTGCATTACCACAGTGTAAATGAAAGCGATCATATGCCTCAAAATTGATGGCGACTTTTAATGCTGAACCATTTGATGGCAGATCTGGCCTTCCTTTCCTCATTCCAAATAATGACCAATGCTCCACGACCATATCTCTGCTCCACACCCATTGAACTGAAGTTAGCAGCGCCCTAAACCATGTTTTCGTTGGTTAGGGAAATGTTTCACATAATATAGGGTAATTGTGGTATATGTATCCACAACTGAATCCAATAAAACAATAACATATCTTGGAAGGAGCTGAAAATGGAAAAGAATAAGAAAGCATTGGTAGTATACGTCATACGAATAGTATCCGACGAATCAAACCCAGAACGCAGTGAAATATATTTCGCTTTTCCAATGAAAACCCAATTTCGGGACAAGATGTGTCGCAAATAAATATCTCGTACTATGAATGCCAAATTTGAACCGTCTTATCCGCGGACATCTTGCGGCACTCTGGTTGGAAATCATTGCTTCAAAGTATATAAACCAAAATTTTAACATACACCTTATTGACGATAGGTTAATTTTATTGTCAACATAATTCGCACTTTTTCTCATTTTGATAAGCGTTTAATGACTTGTCATGCTCCCTACTTCTTTATTTGAAGGTTTCTATCCATTTTTTTATCTCATGTGCCATCTTTGAGTGCTAATATTATAGCGTTTTCTTTACCGTTTGGCTATTCAGACAAAGAAAGCACCTTTTTCGCTAGGTGAAGCGATGGTAACGTAGGGGAAAAAATTTGGTGGAAGGACTGCTAGTGGGCTGACGTAATGCAGAACCAGAGGTCGTTAAGGTACTTCCCACGAAGAGATACGAAGGCATAGACCAGGTCATAATGCGAGCCTAATTTGACTGAGTAAAAGAGATCCATAGGAAAGAAGACGTTAGTTTTAAAGGATTATTCTCGAACCTTTAATCCACTTGATCAGCAGTCGCTATTTATTTTACCTCACGGACCATTACATTTTCAATCCCGCGGAACATTAAGACGAAGTTTTCCAATAGAAACATGAAATAAGTTTCATTGCTGCAACACGATTTGTTGTCGCTCGTCTAATTCTGTGACACAAAGAGGATTCGGAGTACGAGCATTATACGATATTCTTATAATTTCCAAAGCATTACACTATTAAAATTGTATAAAACGCATATAATTCCCGTCTTTCTTCGCTGTCGGTCCACCGGTTGGCGGCTCCATTCTGATGAATGTCTCCGTTCGCTGAAAAAACTTCTGAAATTAATATTCGATTCACTCATTTCTCCTCAATTAGTAGCTAAACAGGTCGATTCCTGGACCTCAAATGGAGACAATGATTACACATGTCGAATGAGACTTAGCCTTAATTACATTGTATAACGTCATTTCTTTTATACAACGAGATTCGCGGAACTGATGACAAGCAATCATTTGGAATAAATACGAAACGTTTGATGCAATGGAAGTAATTATTGAATCTTTAAAACTAGTCTGCACGTAGAATTAAAAATGATTATGCAGATTGTTAATACTTAGACATACATATAACCGCGTCTGAAACGCGTAAGTTGACGTATCTACACGAGCAGTTTGAGCGGCGCACGAGGAGGCGTTTGAGAGTGACAACGAATTGACTACTCAATTTCGATTTCGTGGGGGGAAACGAAAAAGATCAGGTGTCGGTTAAAATCACGGAGTTGAAAAAGATTCCGGATGGTAGTAGAGGCCCTCACCGGAAGGCAAAATGTTTTTCAAACAAATTTCTCCGTTACGATAAGGTATTGTTCCTCTTATAAGTCTTCTATGTAAAGTTATTTGGTCTCGAGAAGGAGAGAATTCCTGTAGAACGAAAACTAAGCGTCGGCAAAGGCGTATTAAGGAAAATGTGCGGTCATCCTAGAAAATGAGGTTTATAATCCGAATTGTTTTTACCCAAATTTGCTTTGTGATACAAAAATAACTTGCCTCTCTATCTTAATTGTGGTTTTGTTCTAAGGCATTAATAATAGATGATAAATTTTAACTTCTAGTATGAAAGAAAATGCCGTTGCCACTCGCTTACGGGATCGGAAATGTCAAGAGTACGAAGTATTGGTATTACATTGATCGCAGTAATGTAAACCGAGTTGTAAAATATTAATGTTTTCTGAAGCAACGGAGAGACCACGTGGTCAAAAGGGTGTGATTGGAAAAGGGTGGTTGTCGTGAAATAGTTGGGCATAGCAATGCTTCATTTGCGGCCAATCGCTCGGTGGCCTGTTCAAAATCCGATTAAATCATTTTCACCAAGTGTCGATAGCGACATTTAAAAAGGGACAAAAAAGAAGTAAGATTCGCAATTTAAGAAATTCGCGAAGAAGATTCGTTACGCGGAACCTTCTTTAACTTTTTCTCCGCTTCCCTTACCTCCCTCCTCCTATCGCCCTTCCTTTCCCAACTACTAGAATATATATCCTGAAAATTCGCCGCTCGTCCCATTCGTTGTCCAGCACGGGGATGCAACTTAACGGTATTGAGACTGGGATTTTGTCGCACCGTGTCGCCATCTATTGTAAATAGCGAGTACTAAATTACACGGGCGGTAGCCTAGCGGGCCCTTTCCGTTCGTTCCCTCGCTAGGCTATATTTTATGCCGTTATAGTTCTACGATGGTTTTTCTCAGTTTTTATCATATTTACGGCTAAAAAAGTTAAATATTTCACTGTTTAAATACGTGATAAGGAAAAATGTTAACATTTAAAAGCTCGAATACTTTAATATACACAAAAATGCATAAAATATTATTACTCAGTATACCTATATAACCATTACGACTGAAAAGTTAACTGTGCATTGTTTAAATACTTGATAAGAAAATAATGTTAACATTCGAAAGCTCAAATACATTAATCTACATAAAAAACATTGTATGAAACACCTTTTACATTGGTGATCAGAGGAAAATTCCTCTTGCTTTTAACCACAATGTAAATCATCCGTGAGGACTTTCTGGATCATTAAATAAATAGCATGTAAATAAAAAGAAACAAAATATGAATATATTCACAATTTATTTCAAAAAACTCAAAATAATATCTCACAAAAAAATAAAATAAGATATTTAAAACTTCTAAAAAAAGACCAGTGAAAAGAAAAACTTTAAAGTAAGGATATGCAGCAAACATTCAACTGAAAACCCAAGCTTAAAATACCATAAAGTTCCCTAAACGAAAGAAAGGTATTTATCTTGTAGTAAATTATATAAAAAACCATCTCTCTCTGCCTTTCCTGCCGAAAGCTTGGATTTAGTGGGCTCATTGTTGTTCGGTGTACTTCCACGAATTTGACTATAACCAATTCCCTTGGAAAACAATTAAATAGAAATGCGTTCCCTTCGTTGTTGCTACTGCAACAGGATCTTGAAACAATCAACAATGGCAATGAAGGCACTTCTCCTACTCATGTCACTCCTGCATTCTCTTGCTCTTCTCCTCAGAATGATTTATCAATGGAAAATGTCTGTGATGTGCTCTTGACTTCTACACCCACTATCATATCCAGTTCAGGCCCAAGTATTTCTGCTCCATCAATTGCTGAGCCTTCTCTACCATCATGCTCTTTTACAACAATCGCATCTACTTCAACTGAGTGCTCTTTGGAAAGTCCATCTAGCTTAGCTGCAGTAGAGAAAATTCCTCCGAAGTCGTCATCCTTTAATGATAATGACCCATCAACTCCTACCATGTCAACAATTCATAAGTCCCCAATGAAGAGCTAGAGAAGTTAAGAACAGTTAGAGCAAAAATTACCCTCCTCAATTACCCAGTTCCTCCAGACGCAACTGAGAATTGCCGGCAAAAATCCTAAAGGAAGAAGGTGGACCACTGAGGAAAAAATCATGGCTCTTCCCTTATATAAAAAAGTCCAAAGGCTTACACATTGTTGAGATCCTTTGTTCCTCTTCCCAGTAAAAGAACCCTCCAGACCTTATTGCAGCAGATTCCATTTGCAACAGGAGTAAATGAAGATTTGATAACTCACCTATCCATCCAATCATCAGAAATGGCTGAAGAGGATATGTATATTTATACATTATTGTAAAATGGATGGAAAATATGTAAGAGATTAATAATATTTCTAGCGTTGCTTTTTTAAAGCTACAAATGTAAAATTTTCTAAACTGTAAACTTTTTTTCGAAAAACAATTACTTTTTTATCAACAGTAAAGAGTTTTTCTATTGGAGTAATGCGTAGAGTGAAAATTGAATGAAATACTGTTTTCGTCCAGGATATTCTTTTAAAATGAGATAAAAAACTTGTCGCAAGGATTTTTTTATAATGTTGGCATTCACTTACCGTTTTTCGTGAAGAATTACAGACTGCTATGAACAGCAGCGAATGCGTTTTAATAATGTTACCAGCATTTGCTAGGTGGCGCTAGAAACAAGTGATCAGTAGGAGTTGGACACTACCTGTTCGTAAACGTAAAATTTAAGACTTTACTCGGAATTGGATGCAAATGTGTTATGAGATCATTAGACGGAAAAAATGCTGAAAATATACTACATTCAGTTGTTGAAAAGTAGCCTTGTTTTCCCTGTGAAAAAATAAAGTAGAATCTATGGAAAAACTATTGCCTAACTATTGTAGCTTTTCAAAGAAGACGGTATAAGAGATCTAATATTGCATATTAGGCAATAGATGATAGATATCTCAATATCGGAGCTTATAATGAATTAATCTCCACAATTGTACAAAAGTTTGCCCCGACACGAATGAAATTTTAATTTTCGCGTAGCTTTCTGTGAAGTTGATTTATTAAATGTATTATAATGCGTCTAAGGGGAAGCTTAGTTTTAACTAATTTTTAGATACTAGAGCATCTAGGTGAGAGTGAATAGTGAGTTTGTCTTTTATTTTACATTAACAGAGGAACAATTGCAACCCATGATTCCTGGAATCCAGGAGCAAGGCAAATCTTAGCTGAGGACGTCATCCTGCAGCGCCGTCGTTTTCAGCTATCCTTCCAGAAAAACTAACTTTACTGAGAGAGTCGAGCGTTGGCATTTTGGAGAACTTAGCCACGAAAAGTTAAAAGTGATAAAAACTATTGAGGCCTATGATCTCGTCGACTTTTATTGCAAATAAATATTTAAACTAATTTTTGACTTATACGACTCGGTGATCGTAAATCGAAGCGTTCTCACCAGTTCTCACGAATTCATTCGAATCGAATGCCATAGCATTTATGTTTAATTCAAATTATGATTGCTACAGTAATTATAGTTCCTAATTATTTATATTCTACTAAAAAATGGAATCTAAAATCAACGGCATGCAAATAAATAGAAAGGTCTCAAATATCATAAATATATTTAAGAAAAATATCAATTAAATATTCAAATTTGCAATACAATTGCAGTTTAATTGCAGGGCTCTCCGCAAACAGAGAGTTTTGCAGGGAAAAGTAAAGGCCTTTACGGGAATACATCAGCCTGTTCCAAATCCACCACGATCACTATTGCTAGAAAAGCACAAGAAAGCAAAATGCGACACCAAGCGAGCTATGCGTAACGCCCGCAGCAACTTTAAAAAGAAAATTCTTGGGAAACGCTTAGAGGAAGACCCTAAAGCTTTCTGGTCCTACGTTAGAGAGGTACAGGGAAAGGTACAAACAGTAAGCTCGATAAGGGATATCGAAGGTAACATTACTTGCGATTCGAAGAGGAAAGCGAACATCCTAAACGAATTTTACCAAAGCGTATTCACGTCAGATTTTAACATAGAGATTCTCCCTAAGGTTAATATACTGGATTCCATGCCAAATATAAGTTTGACGACAGATGGTATAGTTAAAATCTTACGCAAATTTGAGCCAAATAAGTCGCCAGGGCCAGAAGGCATTCCGGCAAGAGTGCTTAAAGAACTGGCAGAAAGCGTCGCCCTTATCTCAAAATTATATTTTTTAAATCTATAAACGAAGGTAGTGTCCCATCCGATTGGAAATTAGCTAATGTTACTCCTGTTTACAAAAGTTTATTAAAGGAGGACCCAGGAAATTATAGACCCATATCATTAACTTCGCTTTCCGGAAAGGTAATGGAACATATCGTCGTAAGCTCACTCATGGGATTTTTTAGATATATCTATAGATATCAATTCCTCGACGCGAACCAGCATGGTTTTCGAAAGTCTAGATCACGTGAAACCCAACTTGCTCTATTTGTACACGATATCTTAAAGTCTGCCGAGAGTAAAAAGCAAGTGGACGCTATTTTCCTCGATTTCGACAAACTAATTTACAAACTAAAACTAGCGGGGATTAACAAGGAAGTAATCGACTGGGTTAAGGATTTTCTCTACGAGAGGGAACAACAAGTTGTACTGGATGGCGTTAGCTAAAATAGAGTCAAAGTTACCTCTGGCGTACCTCAAGGTAGTGTAATTGGAACTCTTCTTTTCTTGATTTATATCAGTGACTTGAGTGACGAGATAGTTAGCAATGTGAGGATATTTGCGGATTACTCGGTTATATGTATATAGGGAAATAACAAACGAGGAAGACCGAACATCACTTTCAAACGATTTAGTCCTCATCCAAAGGTGGTGCAAAAAATGGGAATTAGATATTAACGTAGGTAAATGCTTCGTAGTTAATTTCTTCGAAAAGAAAAAATTGCGTTCAAATCACCCGTACAAAATTAATGGAATTAATCTAAAAGTAGTAGATTCAGTTGAATATCTCGGAATCAACATTACTAATAACTTAAATTGGAGCACGCATATTTGAAAAATCTGCGGCAAAGCAAGTAAAAGGCTTGGCTTATTAAGTGTATTGTCGGTAAATGCGATGAAAAGGTGAGAGAGCGATGTTATTTTACCTTGGTCAGACCCCTTCTGGAATATGCGGCAAGTATATGGGATCCGGCGGATGAAACTTGTACTCGCGAACTCGAGAAAGTGCAGCGTAAAGCGGTTCGTTTTGTTAAGAAATGCTACGATAAAAAAGCAAGCGTTACAAAAATGCTCTCAGAAGTAGGTTGGGAATCCTTGAAAGAAAGGAGATTGGAAGCTAGGCTGCGATTGCTTAATAAATTCAGGGAAGCTACATTTTCGGAAGATACAATCGGTATCATGCAACCCCCCTGCTACCTCGGTCGATCCGATAATGACCGTAAGTTAAGAGAAATAGATGCTATGACGAATCGTTTAAAAATTCATTCTTTCAGCGAACGATACGCGACAATAACCGAATAAGGAAGTAGTTTAGATACAAACTGGTGTTTACACCCCCTGCCACACGCCGAAAGGCGGCTTGTAGGGTATTAATGTAGATGTAGATTTGAACTTTAAAGATGGTATCTGCCCTGCTTCAATGGTTAGTTTATTTTCCTTTAGTACGTTGCAAAAACTTGTTTCAACTCCCTGAAGCAACGCTCTTGCCAGTGGCCTACAGTACGCAAGGGCATTCTCTTATCGAGTTCATGTAATAATCCTTTGATGGTTGGCTGAAGAAACCGAATAAACATATTCTTCTCTGCTTGCAAAATTGTTTGGGAAACAACTAATGGCTTCATTGCCTGGGTACGATAATGTTTTCAGCCAGCTTAGCCTGGAGACCGCTCAAATACATCTGTGGTTATTCTTCCGAAGAGGACCTACCGCGTTCAGTCCTCGTAGGAAATTCATTTATACCTCCAGCGCAGCACAAATATTTCAGCAATACTTTGTAGCAGAGTCTACAGCCATCCCTCCTTTCCTTCGCTCCTTCCCTCCCAAGAGAAGAAAAGTTCGGTTTCAGGGAGAATAATGTAGTGTGAACTGCCTCTCGATGCGATCAGCGCGCGAGGAGTTCAAATGTTCACTTTCGATTACTCAAAATTAACGATTACTCAGATGTAACGATTACTCGCACGGCCTTTGCAGTAGATTACAAGTAAAAATTCCTTTTTTAATGTAACGATTACAAGTAAAAATGACCAAAAATGTAATTGTCACAAGTACTCCGATTACTTTTTATTCGTTACATCCCATCATGAAGGTATATTTGAAGAATAGGATTATATAAATCAGAATGATTATGTATTCTAAAACCAAAATCTTTTCCCCCTCCACTCAAAAGGCCTCCCAACAACTGTGATACCGAATGTTATCACAAGTCTTTTGAGGATATATAAGGATAAGTGCAATATGAAATCGAATATTCCGCTGCCTCATTTAAGCTGCCGCCCATTCTACGCGGCGACGTTTTGCACGCGTAAAGAACACGGGCGTTTGAGAGCGACAATTCAATTTCGGGAGAGAAACGAAAAAGACCAGGCGTCGGTTTAACAGCGTGCTTATTAACTCACGCTGTTCAAAATAATGCAGCAGGCAGTGATGAGGACCTCACTGGAAGGCATGATTTAAAAAGAAATTTCTCGGATGCAATAAGGTTTTATTCGTGTTACGATTCTCCTGCACAAATTAATTCTATTAGCCTCGAATTCCTAAAAGCTAAGCGTCAATAAAGGCGTATACCTATTACATTAAAAGTAGAACCCCTCCGACTCTTACACGGCAATGACGAAAGCAACCGCAGCTCCAACTCTTAATTCCAAAGAAAGGCGATTCAAATGCATCGGCAGCCACCACTCACACCGTGGATTCCCAAACCTCTTAGAATTAATTCTCCGATCAGACTCTTGGCAGCAACAATGTCATCTCCTCTTCCGTTAAAAACAAATGACGTTATTCGATAATTCCAGAAAAATTTTCAGCTACAATTTGGGTTTTTCTTTAGTCAACAGGAGTCTTAAAAAATACGAACAAGTATAGCGATTTAGCTAAACTATCTTTTTCGTCATGGGTATCGAGATATTTCACATCACTGTCACGAACTATTAATTATCTTCCTTTCCAAACATTTTCTCATGAATGCGCTTTTTCTAGAATGAACAGCGGTTTTTCGAAAATTAGTCCCCTTTTTTCTTTTGTCCAATTACGAAGTCTTTTATTTCTTTGCGAACGAAGTGGCAGGCAGACATTGCCTATCGAAAAAGGCGACATGATCTTTAGGCGTCAACATTACTTGAAACAACAAAAGAAATACCGTAGGGATTGTAGAACAAGTGTGCATACATACCAACGAGACATGGACCAATCGTGGTCAAACACTGAACATGGGTTTCCGTGATCAAAAATTAAACACAAAATGAAAAATATTTCATTAAATGACATTCGGTTATACTTCAGCCCTTATTAAAAGTAATTTCATGAGAAATTGTCAGTATACTGACAATTCCGTATACGGTCGGTACTATCATTGTTCCCCTTAGTAAATACTGATGAATGTGTTGCAAATAGATTAGCTATGTCAATGTCATTATGAGCAGTGGCATTATCCAGATACATGTAATTAGGTAGGTGTTTACATTTCCTAACTGAATTCACATAAGACCAGAAGTTATTTACATTATCACAGAGACTGATTCTTCAACTAATAAATTTCTTGTAGCACTGGTTGGAAAGAGACTTAAACTGGCTTCTTGAATTCTTGGTAATCAAAATAATTATGAGAATATTTGTTATGAGAGATTCTCTTTCTTCTTATAAGAGATCTCAGCTCAGGGGTAAACCACTTAGGAAATCTCGAGAAGATTTGTACTTAATGTGTGAAATGTTTGATAGTATCTATTAACATATTATGATAGGTATTGAAGGCATCATTCACTTGGAGATTAAGCAAAACCCCAGCCTAGTCAACTGATTAGGGGAACTCATTTATGCTACAAAAGTCACTATTATTATAATCTTAATAAGACATAGAGAAGTCTTCCACTATGGTACCTTTTGGAACGGAGACTAGAATGCCAAGTCTAGGATGGTAAACATCACATCCCACTAATGGCAATTCTTCCAGAGACACCACAACTGTTTGCAATTCAGATCTGTAGAAGATCAAATGTAACATTTTCACATCTATTTAACACATTGTGGACTTGAACTAGTTGATGAAATGAGAAGGTCTCAAGTAGTGAATGAACTTTGGATGAGAAGGAAATGTTATTAACAAAACTATTGTCTTGTAAGAGTACCCAATCCTTAAAATTAGGCAAGTTGTAATCACCTAGTATCATAATATTAGAGTAGGTAGAAATTGATACTTTGAGACCCCTGAGTTTGGAGGTATGTACACCACACCAATCAACACTTTAGATGATCGAAAGTAGTCTCCAACTAAACTCCTTGTCATGCAAATCTCTGTTCTCACTAGAATCCTGTTGAAGTTGTGGTGCTCCAAAAATAATTAAGTTCCTGGAGCGTTGATACTCTTCCTCTTTGCAGTCCAGATTAAAGATGAAAAAACTGCTGAAAGAGTACCTTACAATGACTAAAGTACCTTTGGTGTCCTAAAGAAATATTTTAATTTTCTGTCATCAAAATTTTATGATTTCTTTAATTTTCAAGAGTGAATTTTTCTCAGTATCAAATGTAACATAGTATTTTTTCTACTTCAAAACCTTCTTTTGAATGTGATCTTCATTTAAATTTTATGATTGCAAACTTTTTGCTTTGTTACCAACAGTAAGCATTGAACAATGAAGTTATGAAGTCTTGACAACAAACCCATTCTAAATATGGATTCTGTCTCATATTTTATGTGAGATTAAAGCTATGATCCTTAAAAATTAGCCATTGTCAGATTGTAAATAGTTCAATATGCATGCTTCAATTTTATTTTTAGAAATTTAATCGCATCCAAATAATATGAAAATATAACTAAATGGAAAAATGTAATTCTCAAATCTATTTAAGTTTTCCTAAAACAGGCTAAGAATAGTAAAAAAAATACTAGAAATCTACTTCATAAAGTTTTTCAATGTTGTAATTGAATATAGTTTACTCTAAATAAAAACTTCAAACCTGCAATACAAATTTTGGATAGATTTATTTCAACCAATCTGCCCTTGAAAAGATCTTAGCAGCTGTAGGACAATTTTGGAATGAAACCCCAGTGGTGAAAGAAACAGATTTGATGAAATATTGTTGGTATATGAGATAATCACAGTAAATTGAACAATCTAAGAGATATTTCAGATGTATATCCATGCATTAATTAGTGAGGGAAATTCTAAAGTATCCCTTTGAAAGATACTTAATCTGCATATGTAAATTGGCATTGAAGAAATATTAACTGTGCAATGTTTTATTTGATAACTTGGTTTTTATTTATTAAATGATGATGTGCAATTTTTTCCGGACTATTATACAATTTTCGATGCACCCACAATATAAAATTTACCTATAATTTATTTCTGTAAATTTAATTTGCGTAGTGGCAAATTAGCATTAAATGTAGACTAAAGAGGATATCTAAAAACTTTAAGTCATTGGAAACTCTTGCAAAAAAAATCTGAAAGACTTGACGCAATAGTATTTATTGATAGCTCCAAGACTCTTGCATTTCATTCAGTGGTATATATGGTACAGCTCGCCACAAAAATTGAACGGCATAGTTGTAGCTGCATAAGATTGAGGGCTTTGAAATACTGGACGTGGCAACACCGTATGGCTGAGAGATAAGGTTGGCTCTTATCGTGAGGTCCCAGGGAATGCTAAATCAGCGATTTCTGGAATTTTTTTGGTATATAGTAAGGTATTATATTTTGAAAAGGGCAGTGGCTGTAAGGTAGAAACAGATTCCTCTTTATTCGTTACGAGGAGACCCAGCATTTTCCACCTTCAGATAATTACTGGCTCCCTTGAATATTGATGACTGCAACACATATATATCATAACATTTATTGTTAAATTGAAGAATAAATTACATTAAATAAGTAAGAATTTAAAAAAGTTAGGAAGGTTAATTTTGTAGGAAACCATCAATTTTAAAACATAGTTTGTCGCTTTAGTTATATATTATTAGTTAAAAGACTATGTCAAATTTTAAAATGCATGAGGGTTGTTGTTGCGGATTTTCTCAAACCATATTCCATAAATAGACTAATGAAATAAAATAATTATGCTATGATTATCTGAAGAAAATTACAATCACGCAAGGCATATCGAAGAAAGAAACTAAACTATGCACAGGAAGTGTGCGCCTTGCACCCAAAGTTGAACGAGAAGTGAAAAACAGTGAAATAACTGGGACTCAAACCCAGGTCTCCCTCATTCTGGGCAGAGCACCTGACCTGGGTCCCAGGCATATCACTGTTTTTTACTTCTAATTCAAGGTTGGTATTGTACCTTAGAAAATCTGACTTTCCTCCTCCAATAAAAAGCGTTGGACCTTCAAAGGGGTTTGGTGGTGCAGGTGGAAACTCAATCATATGAGAAAAGAAATTCTGTGAAATTGCATCCAAGTTAACTCTCCATCTATAGTTGCCATTATCCTCGACCAAATCATATCAATAACTGTCTTACTAAAACCTTGCAACTTAACATTTAATCTGTTCAAATGTGAGCATAAGTCTGTGGAAAACATTCTTTTGCAAAGCAGTTTGACAGCAAGTGACTTGTTCTTTTCCATATTCTTTTACATTGTGGAAAACTTCTAATTTCATCTAAACAGTATTATAGGTTTAAAATCTCCAAAAGCCATCTTTTTCGGCATTACTTCTTTTACTTTCCGATAGAGAGGAATTTCCTGTGTCGTATGCGAGGGTCTGAAAAGAATTCGGATATCCCAGAGTGACGTTGATGGTCATCTGGTTTTTCCTACCTTCCTCTCGGTAGAGGTACCAAAAGGGAAGAGCAGGGGATAGGGCCCATATCGCTGTTGATGATTTTTTCCATGTTTTGATGTATGATAATGGAATATAGCACCGAGGATTTTTGTATTGATTTTTTGAGTTTTAAATTTTTCAATGCAATTCTGTGATTGTTTTGTTGTATATGCTGAGCCACACTGGATTTGTCCAATCAGTTCTTTGAAATGAGAGATTTATTTTTGGAAATGTTTATGTCATTTTAGTTTTGTCTGTCCGATATATATCATTTCACAATCTTGGCATGAAATTTCATATATGCCTGATTTTTGTGTTGATGGAGTGATGTCTTTGAGGTTGTGGAGAATATTTGAGAGTTTGTATATATATAAGCCCTCATACTCGCTCGCATATGAGCACTCATTTAGACAATTACCCAAAGATATAACAAACCTGCTGTGGAAATTAAAATGTTTTTCTTTCAACATGTTTGTTGAGTTCCACAAAGTTACACCTCACCATATTAATTTTATTTTATTTAATCATATTATATGTAAAAATCACATTTTCCATACCTTATAGCTAATAAACCATATTTTTAGCATGTTATCACTCATCCGTAACATGAAGTTATCAGAAAGTCAGATTCAGAGCGTAAGTTTCCTGTGGATATTGATGGTTAATTCTGATTGATCTTTCCACTATTAGAGAAGCTAATAGGGTAGAGACATTGAAATAAAACTTTACATAAGGTTTGCTGAGTGTATTTAGTTGCAAAACATTACTTACAATAATTATACCCTAGAGATTAGGAGGCTGTTGACGGCGATCATGACTGACCGATTGAGGATCGGATGGCCACCAGCAATGGCTGGTTAGTGTGTTTCAGAAAACGTCATAATATTGCATTTTGTGCAGTGTGTGGAGAAGGGGGAGGTTTAAAGGATGTTTACGATTGGAAGAAGAGATTACCATCCCTTTTAGATGGTTATGCCCCTCGTGGCATATTTAATGCTGATGACAGTGGCCTTTTTTATTGGTCAATACCTAAAAAACCCTTGGCAATGAGATGTGCAAACGAGGAAATGTGTCTAGAGAAAGATTAACAGTGCTGCTGTGCTGCAACGCGGTGGGAGAGAAACTCTTGGTAATAGGGAAATCTCTGAGACCTCGTTGTTTTAAAAGGGTTGATGCCCAACAGTTAGGAGTAATGCTAATAGAAGGGCATGGGTGACGACAGCAATTTTCGAATCTTGGCTTAAGGACTTCAATGCTAAGATGGTCAATGAACAGCAGAAGGTGATTGGTTTACATGGGTAGGATTGATTTCTAACCACATTCCAGTAAGAATAACACTCTTCAAAAGATTTCTCTATAAATTTCAAAATTTAATAAATGCAATTATTAAATCTCCATTATAGTGACCGAGGTACAGGAATGGCCTCTGGAGACCATGTTTTAATTTTACCCTTTTGGTAAAATTTCACTTTTATTATAGTAATCTTGCGAACTCATGGCTCTTATCAGGTCTCATTACTTTATAGAGAGGAAAATTCAATCGATCCTAGCCACACACTTGTAAAGTGTGCATATTTTACTTTCGATCTGGCAACGTTTCCCAAAGGTACGTTGAAATGTGACATGTGAGGCAGGAAAGAAACATAATTTATATCTTCTACTTTACTTAACTTTAATAAATCTATTTTTAAGCTGGCTATTGATGGGTTAATATTGATTCTTCCTTATTGAGTCTTGCAGAGACAAAATGTGTGGGACGTACCGTAAAAATGATACCATCAAGCTTTAAATTTTTGCCGAAATAGTTTTAGTAAACTTTTATACTAAAGATTTTTATGTTAGCCAATAGATAATAGTTAGAATAGAGTATTTTTATAGGGTAGTTTGTGTTTGTCTATGTCTCATCAGAAAGAATATATTCGGTAAAATATCCGTTTAGGACTGTTTGGGATTAATCCTATAATATCTCCCTTAATACTGCAGATATCCAGACAAAACTTCCACCATGTTGTAGATGAAGGATTGTATATTATCCCGTGTTTTCGTTGATTATTTTGAGAAAAACTCAGTAAAAATCTGGAATATAACGAGCGCTCGAAAGATTTAATTTTAAATGTGCATAGCATATTTTCGAGTTATTTTAACCAAAATGTTGACAGAACATTTCTAGCGCATTTTTACCCAGCAAAAATTGCATACCCAAAATGTGTTATACGCATTTTTGAAATGTTTCACTGAAATGCTTCAAGCATGTTGTGATCACAAATTGTGCTACTAGGGTTTGAATGAGGAAATAGGTTTCATATATGTATGGAAGAGAAAATTTGAATTGCAATATTCATGAGAAATAAATGTGTCCGGCTATTAATTGAAACTAAACCCAATGAAATATCTTAAGTTATACCGAAAGAGATAACACAAATATTCTTCGTGGAAAACTTGAAATTTGCATTCAACAAAGTCTCATTCTTTAACAATTTATTGAAAACCTCCAATAAAATGTGTATTAATATGATTTAGCTGTTGATTCTACAAAGCAGTATCATTAAGCTTTACTGCTATTTTATTGGACAATTATTCCTCTCCATTCATTCCTATAATTTAAGAGTAGTAAATATATTTTAAAGGGAAAACACATTGAGTCATGATCATTTATACTATATATTTTTGTGATTAAAAAGACTACATATAATTGTATGCTCAGGACAGTACCAGTTGTGGGATCCCAGTACCCTTAGGGATTCACAAACACAGTTTTTTTTCTAAGTTTAGATTTTTGCTGCCAAAATATTGTTGATTCAAAATTTACTTTTATTAACCAATGACAAATAATCACATAATCTATCGATTTGGCTGAGATGTTGTGGAAAGACATAACTGAACACCTATTTATACTGAAAAATAATCGTTTTACAGCACCTTGATCATAAAATTCATACCAAAGTATGCCTCAACCAGTGGTGTAGTGGAGCAAGAACGCATAAGAACAGCATTCCCTCACTAGTTTTCCACAGTAAAAAAATAGCCAATTTAATGCTAAATATTGATTTTGTATAAAAGACTAAGCAGCATTCATGGATCTCAGATACATTTTAATTCTATGCTTTTGGCTATTATAGGCATTCTAGGAAATCGTATAAATATGACTTTCCTTATAATTCAACATATAAATTTAGTGTTCCCACACTTTGCCACTACACCAATGGCCTCAACTTTAGTATAAATAATTGAAGTATTGAGAATGAATGAAGTAGTTATTTGGGTGTAATAATGAAATGGGAGAATATTGATGAAAGGATTTGGGTACAATAATGAAGGATATTTTACTAGCACTACACTTATTCTCAATTCAGAATTTAACCTTAGTTACTCATTTTTACTTACTGACATTCTGGGAAATTAAATCCGAGAAGAAATGCTGCCAAGTGAACTGCTACAGATGTGGATTGAACCCTAGTTGCTCATATGGCAGGCAAGAACCCTAATTGCTGCGGCACAGAGTCTAAATATTCTACTGAATCAAAATGCCCTGCTTTTTATACACTAAAGCACTTGCAGTCAGTACTTAGTAATTCAAAAGACCTAATAGATCTGGCATCTACAAACTTGTATACAATTATTGCAATATAGTTTATGTGAGCAAAATTTTAAAATAAGAACTATCGAACACAAAAGATCTCTAAAAAATCAGTACGATTCCACAGATTTTGCTGACCATCAGATTGAAATTGGCCATTCATCCAAATTTTTTCCCCTCATATTGAAATAAGGTAAGAAAAGTAAAAAGTTAATTGTCTAGAGGAATTGTTCATATATTTACATGAATTCAACTTTATCACTGTAGTTAATGAGATTCTCTTTACCCATGTACACTGCCCCTCAAGACTCTTCTCCCTCATTTGCTCTCCCCCATTGGAAACATTAGGTGTTTGTGATTCACCCTCTTTGTCTGATTGCTCAACTTTCTAACTTCTTTTATACCTTTTTTTGGTTTCCTCCCTTGTATACAACCCGGCTCTTAAAAGTTCTTACGGTTCTGACGATGGTGCTTGGTCACTGAACCTCTTTTTGGGTTCTATTTGTGGAATTTGTTTTATCAATTCAAAAGTTTTTTGTGGCACCATTCATTGACTTGACACGAAGAGTTTGGTAAGAATTCAATATCATTATTAGAACTGATATAATAAAAATGTTTAGATCATCTGCATACAAAAGAAACTTGATTGAGCTTAAGTGGATTCCTTGAGGGACTCGTAACAGGGGAAGAAGTTGATATTGAATTAAGAATTTTTATTGATAACCTTCTATTAGATACCTTCAATTTTAGCCAACTCAATGTGTTACCATGGATAGCAATAAATTTGAGTTTTGTGAGCAAGATAGCGTGATTTGCCTGGTCAAAAGCAGTAATATA
Organism: Sympetrum striolatum; assembly: GCA_947579665.1. Taxonomy (NCBI): domain Eukaryota; kingdom Metazoa; phylum Arthropoda; class Insecta; order Odonata; family Libellulidae; genus Sympetrum; species Sympetrum striolatum. The sequence continues at coordinate 6,291,769 of OX388345.1, forward strand.
ACAAAATATCACATCAACCTGGTTATAATGGCTAAGTAATTCAGTTACATACTGATGAAAAAGAAGTAGGTTACACACTGTGGATCTAAAACATCTTTATCCATGTTCCACGTTGATAAGGAAGGGATAAAGGTTAATCAACGGGATAAAGGAGTATCAACAATGAGGCTTTCAGAAAGGGTGGATTACAGACTATAGATCTATATTTTTTAACACCATGCTTGTAGCCAGTCTTATATAATGATATGAGAAACTAAAACATCTGAGTATCAGAGATAATGATTGTTTAATACAAAACTACGCAAAATAATAACTATAAACTAAAACCAAATAAAAAGACATCAGTATCTTCAAAATATAGTCTTTATAAATGCTATCACCAAACTTTAAAAATAAACAATATTTACAAGCTTCCATAACATATTTATCATCTCAAATACACAAATTCCATACAGACAAATTGAGTTCAGTTCAAGAAGATCTTTTCAAGTGAGTCCAGAAACAAGTAAACTAGCAAAGAAACACCCATTCTGTTTTTTCCAGAATTACAAGATTAAACAACAGTGAATTCCAGATTTTTGACCTCTCATACAACTTTTACATGGGAAAGAGGACAAGATAATGATTAATTATCCGTTTCATGAATTGATAAGAGCTGATTTCAGAAATACTAACTTAAGTTACCATGTTATGTTTCTAAAATAAAACCAATATCATGCATGGAATGCATAATGCAGGTCACAATTTTTTTAATCAATTAGTAATAAATTAAACAAATAGAAAAACATACTTAAACATTATTTGCTCTAAAACCTGTTAAATATATGAATATTTAAATAGATAAATTATTCAATTGGTAACATTTTTCAGAGGAAGAAATGAGAAAAATACAACCAATTATTTTGAGCATTGAAAATAAAACATATTTTCTAACTGCAACAACTTTGTAGAGTAGGGTCTAAACCAGATCTTTTGGTAATAAACATTCTAGTGAATTCCTCAGCTGTTGTAGGATGTATACCAACAGTTCCCAGTAGCTGATCCATTGTTAACCCAGCTCTGTAATGGAAACAATCAAGAATTTATACAAATAACAACACATACAGACATATTCTCTTCCTACAGGATAATTGAAATATTTTTACTTATTTTTGATACAGTATATATGCATAAATAAGAGAACTAATTTCACAGTAATACCTGGTGAGCCTTCTACAACATATTCGTAAGTGGCAGATATGAGGGCTAGAAACAAAATCATGGCAATACTGTCACATTATAAAAACCATGTACTGTGTCTCCTCAGTACTTTCAAGTCCTCCTTTTAACCCTCGAGTACTTGCGTCCCAAATTGTCGCATCAGTACTCACATTGGGAGGAATCAACCCGACATATTCCAAAGGGGTAAATTGTCTCAAAAATTAGCAAATACATTTTTAATTCATTAGCGATGATGCCATATTAATTAATGGTTAACCTGGTTATTTAAATAAAATCAAATAAATATTTTCATATAATTTTAATATTCAGTAAAAATTCGATATCCCTGATGCCGATATATATATGGCGGTATATGGCTGATGAATTTGGAATATTGCGTATAAAAAGTAAACTTTTTAAAAATAAACTAACATTTAATATACTAATGATAATTATTAATTTTAAGAAATTTATATAATATCTCTAAAAATTAAGGTGGAAACAAGGTCAAAAAAGGTCTTTTATCTACCTGGCACTACCGCTAAGAAAAATTTGTTTAAATAATGAAACTTCCATTTCCGATTTGGTGAAAATGCATGACTGGTTCAGAACACTCTAAAACTCAGCTATTATGAGAAAGAAGAAGTAAAAAGGCACTAATAAAAAGATATGGAATTTCAAAATTCACATGGGTCAATTCGACCCAGACGTGAGTACTCGAGGGTTAATGCAGCTATCTACTGAGCTACATGTGGCAGTGCCTTATTAGACTTTCTGCATTTCAGCCAAAGGCCACCTCATCTCATCAACAGAAGAGGCCATATCAACATCATCATTTCAGAAAGGCATGACTTGAAAATATCACTTCTGATGTTTCTTCTGAAGAATCACACATCTAATGAAACGTCCCTGCAGAACCTAATGCCCGCGTTGCCAGTGAAACTATATTTTTGCCATGACTTTTTTTCCATCCCTCACTTATTAAGAAACAGTCAAACGATAAAATTTCTTGGGGATGTAAGTTACACTAGACAAAGAGGATTCCTTTCACAGTTCACCATGCATTTACATTTTGGCTAATTTAAATTCTCTCATCCTTATTCATCCCTTCTGCTAAGAGATTCTATTAACTGAATAATCATTAAATAATTCACAAAATTTTTCAGGAGTATCCAGTCGGGCATGTCAAATTACAAAAATCTTTTGCATTGGAAACGTAATAGGTTAGAAAAGTTGTCTTTTAGGTTCAATAATAAGTGCATGGCTCAGATTACGTACATCTTGAGCCTGACCAAGTATATTGCAAAGATTGGAAGAAGGCAATCTTGTAGGCCCTTTTTTAAGCACTTGGGGATACTCACAATGCCCTCAGCCTATATTTATGCTTCTGCTATGTATGTTAAATCGAACTTAAGTAAGTTTGTATCGAACATCCCCATGACACTAGAGAGTGTTTGAGAACTCCTTCTCACAGGCTTAGCCTATATGCATTCCAGGTAATGGCTCTTAGAATATATAATGCTTTACCAAGTGCAATAAAGGAGAGTAATATCAATGCATTTTCAAACAAAATTAACAGATTAAGTTTACTACAGCATAGAAGAATTTATAATTGGAAAGAAAGTGTGATTAAACTCTATATTGCTACTAGATATCATGTACTTTGAGTGTGTTGTGTTAATGAAGTTCATTATGTATTGACTGTTTATTATTCATTATGCCTAAATTATTATGAACATTATGTATTCTATTCAATATGAATTGACTGGCTGTGAATATGTTGATTGACTTGTCCAATACATGCCTTTGTATGTCTCTGGATTAATAAATATTATTATTATATGAGTACATTGAGTGTTGGACCATATTGCTTCACTTGCATTCACAGCTCTTTTATTGTCACTCGTAATGTGATCAATGTAAATACAATCAGGCTCACCCACTATGCTAATGTGCTCTCCTTTTTTTGGTGGCTCTTTACATCTTGATCAATTTCATTAATCTTAGTTAGTGATCGTCCATTATCACGTGAGGCTCGAAAGGGGGGAGTTTGGAAAATATCACAAGGGGGAAGGGGGGGTGCAGTGAGATATCACATGTATTTATTTTTTTGTTGAGCGCACGATTTCTATACCGAAAAATGGCTGCCTGGCTCTGCTTTCCAGTCGCCAGTAAGTCGGTGATTTTGGAGCCGAAGACATGGGTAAATCGTTGCCGTGTATATTTTCCCTTAAAACAATGCAACAATGTCTAAACTAGGAGATCTGTATAAAGACCTATTTGCAGAGTATAAGAAGGGAGAAAAACCTAGTGTGACTCAGAAAGAATTTAATGATCCTGACACGACGATCGAGAGAGATTCTCTGCGTGGTGCGCGAAAATGATGACGACGAGTGGTCGACCGCCGTTGATCTTCAAGAAAGCACAGACACCTGACTTGCAAGATCCACTAGTTAGTGTTGAAGAAAGTCTCACTAATCCGTGGTCAATTAAATATATTCATGTACTAGTTAAATTGCACATGATTACACCTTTCATTTATTATTTTATGCCAGTCAGAAACAACCTGCAACCTTAATGTCTGTCTGGACATTTTTATCACAGTGCTTAATTTCCCAGAATTAAAATAGATTATACCTGTATTTAAAGATAATCTTCTGAAAATTTTAAGATACTTTGTACCAAAAAATACATGAGATTTTGGTTAGCCTAAAACCTCAACACGTATCACCAGGGGGGAGGGGGGGTTAAAAAGTTGCAAAAAGCATCACGTGATTAATGGACGACCCCTTAAGTCCTGTCTACCATCAACATACACTGCAGGAATTTTTAAATCTTTGCCGGTTTGCTCTTGAAGCGTAGATCTGGATTTTTTTCCTTTCTCGGAAAGCTTTGCTCATGGTTACAACAATGCTGAATTTTTCTCAGATATAGGCTCTTGAGCATCACTTGTTAATAAAGTAGTGAGCGAAGCCGCTCATCTGAGACAAATGCCAACTCTGCAGCCAGAGAATATGTAGTCAACGACAGACATGTCCGAGTTCTTGAAGGCTGAACAACCATGCTTCATTCCATAGTGTTTCTTACAATTTTAAAAGATCAATATCTCGTCCAAATATGTTTTAATGCCTCGATATATTAATTCCTCGTTCAAAAAACATTAAAACAGCCATTAAAAGCCAAATTAAAAGTTTTGGCAATTTGGTTGGTTTTTGTCAAAATTTCCAAACTTTAAAGTCTATCAGAAATTATTATTTGATTTAGAAAAAAATATCTGAAATGTGGGTTAGCCTTTTTTGCTGGGTATTACATTTCGATCAGAAAAAAACAACTTACTTCTGTAACATAACTGTATTTTTAGCATTTTTTTGACGAATTTTGGCTACCTAAGAAACCATTTTTCCCTATTTCAAACACACTAAATCGTTAATATTAAGCAACATACAAGCAATATATGTAATTGCGTGTCATTGTATCACTCCTGAAAGGTCAAGAAACTGTCATGAAAAAATGCAAATATTCGATAATTTTCATAAAAAATTAAAATTTTGACTAAAAAGTGCATCCTGAAGATATAATCTGATCAAGTTGAAATTCTGCATGGGTTATAGGCACCACAAACATAAAGCCACAGATTGATTGATTGAAAAAATGTTTTTTCGATCCACCGTGCATTGCTCTTCCATTATTTTTTCTTAGGTTTTTAGAAGTTTAATTATAATAAACTAAGAAAAGTTAAATTTAAATTATTCCTATTTGTTTAGCATTTCTTAAAAATTCATTTTGTATGGAAATTCATTGTCATGCACTTGACTACAATCACTATCAAGAATTCTTCGCATTTTGTATTATTTTTTACGAAAAATAAAAATGTTGTTTTAATGTTCTATACTCAAGATTACCTTATGTAGTTTAATTCAAATAAAAAATCCTCCAAAATTGATATTTATAGATGGAGAATCAGGAATCGATAAAACAGGAAATGGAATCGAAAAAACAGGAGCAGACTTACATCAACATTGGCAATTCATTTTTAAAGATAGTAACTTCATTGTCTTTTTTGAGATCTCTTATTACTGGTTTACTTCACTTTTTTACATCAAGCCATCTCATTAATGATGTTTTACTTTGAAAATACTATATCAATAATAATTTAGTCCCGGTAAATGTAATTTTTTGATTATTGCCAATAAATAGAAATGAAAAATTGCAATTAAAAGTTTGGAGAAAATTCAGTTTTGATGTCAGCTGAAAATATGGAAAATAACACGCAAATCAATATATGAAAAGAATAACTGCAGAGATATATCTCACAAAAATGTAAATTAGAATATTTATAGTAGCTCTGTAAATAAATCTATACAAGGAGTGAATGTTATGTAACTTGTGAGGATTTGCTTTTTTGTGTTACAAAAATTCATCACCATCAATGTCTTACCGTCAAAGCCATCAAAATAAGATTCCCGTTTACGTTAACGGGAATCTTATTTTTGGACTTACCCGGAATGATATTGACTTCAAACTTTGGGTCAAATTAGTGCTATCCCTACCAGGTCGTTATACATGATCATATCTTGCATAAGGGTGGTCCTGGTTCGGCACCAGGTGGTCTTAATTCTATGAAAGGAGTTCCAGAGATTCAAAATATTTCTTTGAAGCACTTCCCAAAAAGATAGAAATCCATAACCCGGCATGTATAGAGCAGTCACAAACATGCTTCAGAAACGCAATGCACCAATCTCCTAATGGTCCTTGGTTCGAAGCCAGGGCATTTGAAAACGTGCATTCATTTAAAGGGGAATTCAGAATTTCCTTTCAGGACTTTCCCAATATGTTGACTTGAAATTTAAGAAACCGTCAGGGGCCTTTGCCAAGTCCATCAGCTTAAACGGATAGCCACTTGGCCAGTAAGTTATTAAGAACTGAACAATTCAATGGAAATTCATTTTATGCTATATGTAAAAGAAGCCTTTCTGAAAGTTTTCCGGTAAAGATAAAGATTTAAATGGGGTAGGAAATGACAAAAGTTTTGTTAGTATCATATTTTCTATTTAATCATACAGTATTCAATTGAGAAAATTTGAAAAAATGAAGTTATACTTAAGAAAACAGAGAGAAAATGTTGAGAATTTACAAAAGAAGGAAGAATACAAGAGAAAAGGCAGGAAGAATGACAAAGAATGTGATGAGATATAAATAAATGAAGGGCATAGAGTAGGGGCATATTAAACTACTGTATAAAGTAAAAAGACTTACTTCATTGCTGCAGCAAAACCTTGAATGACTTCACCAGCCTGGGGTCCAATGAAATGCATTCCCAATACTGTTTGAGGTTTCTTCAGAAGACATAGAACTTTAGCATAACACGAAGAGCAATCCTTTTGAGGTACAGTGAATTCAGTAGGCTTATAGTATGTATGGTACACCTATAAAATAATAGATATTAAATAGCAAAAAAAATGATAAATTTTAAGTGTTGATCAGGGAGTTACTTAGATATCTAAAGCCATTTCAAAGGAAACCTTGGTGACAAAAGAATAATCTCAAGAGTAAATACTGTCAGGTTGGAGCAATCTAAGATTACTGAAACATGAATTTAAATTTTTTCATCAAATTTTAGTGGAGATACAAAGATTCCCTCAGTAATGAAGTACCTAAATATATATTTAATTAATTGTAGAAAAATCAATACTGTCAAAAAATTCAGAAATTTAAAAATTAAATAAGGTTCTAAAAACCTTTCCTGGTCAAAGGTGACATAACAACTGAAAAGGTATAGATAAAATTTCCATTATTATTTACATAGAAATCATTTCAATATAAGCTTTTCCCATTGCGGTGTCAAAATAACAGCACCAAATCCATGTAAGTCAGAAGCACTTCTAACTTGGCAAGCATAGCTTGGTTCAACTACATCTATAGACATTATATTTATTGGTGTCCATACCACTAAACGTACATTTAGAGATGAAGGATAAAGAGATTAAATGTTAATATTACTTAACAAATAAATATGAAGCATTATTTTAAGAGAAGATACAAAGAATAAGCTTTTATCAGAAGGGACTTTTTTACATTAAACATAAAAAGCACTTGAAAAGGGAGATGGAATTCTAAGAGTTAAAGAAGAATTGAAAAGGTTTACAACCTCTACATCATCACCATACTGTTCCATGGCTTTCTCCTCGCTAAGACCAACATAGCCGTACTCAATGGGAGTGAAAACAGTGGTGGCAACATTTGAGTAATCCATCTGAGCAGTTGCTCCTGAGAAGAGTCGCCTGGCCAACAACTTCCCAGCATGAATGGCAACAGGAGTAAGCTCTGGTTTTTCCTATAAACAAATACTGAGTATAAAATAATGTGAAAATAGATAAAAATGAGATTGCGAAGACATTCAGGCATTTGGACCAAAGCCTAAACCTTAAGCCAGCTAAAGCAATTCTTTCAATTTCTTGGAACAGATCAAAACTTAGAACAGACACCAAAACCATTTTCTCAAAATATTAACGAAACAGCAATAGCATGGAAACGTAAAACTGTGAACAGAGATGAAAAATAAATTTTATTAATGCAGTTTACCACTACCCTAATGTTCCTTGATTTGGTGAAAGAGCGTCATTTTCATTCCTCCATGCATTTCAAATGGTGATAAAGGAATCAAAGAACCTTCCCAGTTTGATATGGACTTCAAAATCTGGATTAAATAAGTGTAAGAAGCCATTATATGTATTCACATCTTGCAAAAAACGTTCGACGCCAGGCTGTCTTAATTCTTCCTTATGAAATGCATGCCACAGATTTAAAATATATTTTCATTTCCTGAGAAGATCCATAACAAGTGAACAGCACTCTTGAACATATTTACGATTGCAGTTTACCATTTACCCAATCAATATGCTTTCAGAATCAACTTTTACTTGCTAACACATATAAATAGAATACACTTGTGTCCTTGCCTTGTTTGTGGTTTTGATACATAATAAGTATATTGAAGTAATTCCAATAATATCATCCACAGAGTTTTGCAAGATTATACACAAATCATGAAGTGTTACAGCAAGGATATAACATAATTGACATAGTTAGAAAAGATGTATGAATTTTATTTTAATTTGCCTCTTTAAGAGCTTTTAAAATTATAAATAGAGACTTCAAAAATGTTCAGTATGAATTAAAGTTGAAACTATGAAATACAATTTATTTAAGATATTACTTAAAGCCATGAATAAAGATGATCTCATAATTAATTCATTTTGTTTAGAATCAATGATATGCAGCCAAATGGATGACACGATGCACTTAAGTCATACCAAACCACATTTTTGGAAAATAACAAGTACTTACTACAAAACACAAATGCATACAATTTTGTTTCTGTGATGGTTTCATGGACTACATCCATTTTTTTTCAAACATCCTCTAACCATGGTGATAGCACATAAAAGTGCTCCCAAAGAAGGTTGCAAGAGATGTCATAGAATTCATATTAAATCTCTTCATGAAGCTTCCTCACTCAGGACAAATGAAGAAGCATTCCAGGAAGAACAGACGTGAAGCAAGACTGACAGAAACCAATTACTAAACTCTCTCATTCAGTAGCTCTTTCGAATGAGCTGCCAGACCACTCTTACATGTTGTTCAGTTGACTTCGTAGGCACGGATGTTGTGCTTTTGTACAACTAAGCAGTACATCAACTGCCCTTTGAGGAATTGGACATACAAAGAGAAGATATGTGAGGAATGAAGGTGCTGTAAGAGATGTGGGTTCAAGTTCAGTCCTATCAGACTTTTTTCACATCCATTCTTCCTTGGGATTATTCGAAATGTACCACTTTCATGCTTAAGGCACCTAAATGCCTTTCTTCGAAGGATAACATTTTTTAGATGCAATTTCAAAGGTGTTACAATAATTTTCCGTTGCCATTGTATTTTTTATAATTTTATACAAGATATCACTTCCAAGATCTTTCTGAATTAATTTTGAATAGATAACACATGCCTTATCAACCAGAATATTTTATTTGTCAGTATAACACCAATATAATAGTTTTGGTGTCTACTTACCAGCAGCACATCTCCCACAGCATAAATATGATCAACATTTGTTTGTTCATCGGTTGCTGGTATTTTGCCAGTAGACTTGATGTACTCAACTCCTGCATCTTCAAGATTCAACTTGGCAGTTGTAGCTGTACGTCCTGTTGCAAATAATACAGTATTGAAAACCTCCTTTGATACATTCTTTCCAGGCTCATCCGTCGATCCGTAGGTTACCTAATTTTAAAACAAATAAGAGTCCTCAGAGTCGCATTCACCAACTACAAATATTTAATAACACAAGAAATAGAATTAAAAACATAAATAGAAGTCTTTGAGTTATAAATTGACTACCATAAATTACTTGCCTAGTCATATATTGAGTAGATATAGATCACATATATGGACGCGACATAACAAAAGAATTACAGAAAGTACAAATACCTCGATAGTTTTCTTCCCCGTCCTCTTCAAACTCCTTGGGATGCACTTATGAATGAACTTTATTCCTCTCCTCTCCATGTCCTCTCTAACAAACTTAGCCATTTGCTGATCGAAACCACGCAATGCAACTGAACGTAACATTACTGTTACATCGAAGCCAAGACCTTTCAAGAAACCAGCACATTCCAAACCAACGTCTAAATGAAAGTTAAGGAAGAACATGCTTAAGATTAAGTATACTAACACTAAATCAAGGCCTTGTAAAGTGATGAGGGCCTCTCATTGCAAACTATTAGGTTTACAAATTTTCCAAGCAATAGTTATCTTGAATAAGGAAAATTGTACTCAGTAATGAACCCACAAGTTTTTGAGACATTCCTTTTGCACATGGAGATGCCCAGAAGAGGTATATATCTATGGGGTGGAATTGGATGGAAACCATTGCACTAATTAGTATCGCAATATTTTAAATAAACAATTATTTTGGACTCAGGGATGGATTAATCTATTTGAAATTAATTCTTGTGCCAAAAAAGCTCCATTTAAGACATTTTAATTCGACAAATGGCCTTCAGGAACTAATTAAATTAGTGAAGAACTTTATTTGATCAAATCCTGGAATTCCATGATTACAATCCTAAGCATGTTCACTATTTTAACAGGAAGGCTGACAAGTAATGGACACTAGTTCCTTTTGGGGAAGATTTGTTCCAAATACATATATGTATATATATTCCAATTGATATTGAAATATATATTTATATACATAAATGTCTCCCAAATCAGACACATTGAAGACACACCCATTTGGTTAAGGCTGCTAAAAGTTTACAAATATTCACTTATGTTGGGACATAAGGAAATATTAAAATTTAAAATAATTTCCAAAAGCTATCATCATACAAGCAGAGATTAGAGAGCCTTAAGTTTACTTGATTAACTTAACTAACACTGTGAATGCTCCGTAAAATTAAATGCTTTGTGAATTATAAATTGTAAAATGCTACAAGATATGAAAACAGCAATAAAAAAGAAAAATTCATCCATGAAACAATGTCCACCTTGATGAACAAATTCCATGACAATTCATTGAAACAACTTGATTCCTGGGATGTCACACTTTCCAAAGGATACATCCACCGCCAATGACCAGGGTTTGACCTGGAGGGTACTGAAGGCTGAATATATCATCGCTTGTTATTCCTAGCTCAACTCCTCCTGGAATATCTGGATAGTTGGGGCGACCACCAACAGCTATCAGAACTCTCTCAGTTGTTAGTTTCTTTTCCTTGCCATCTTTTGTTACTGCTTTAATTGTATGAGAGTCCAAAAAAGATCCGTGTGCATTTAAATACGTTACTTTTCTGTGGAAATTAAATAGAAATGGATAAGAAAATAGGGTCACTACATTTCCTTCCAAATACTGAACATATAATTATCATTGTAGAAAAAATGCATTATCTGTAAATAAATATTTTTTAAATATCTACTAAAACATAAACAACAATATCACATGTTAAGGTGGTTCATAAGAAGTCATTAACGTCAGATAAAGACCAATCAATGTAAGATCATGGGTTTTAGGAGCATCGATTCAATAATTACACCAAAACTGCTTACTTGTCTCTAAGCTCAACTCTCGTAACCCAATTTACTGATTTCACATGATCCTGAACGGCATTTCTTAAAACGGACCAATCACATTTTGGGTGTTCAGGTACCTGCCAGCCAAATGAGCGTGCATCCTGAAAGTACAAGATATTTTAGGGAGTTTAAAAAGTAAAATTAACAACTGTAAATAAAACATTATCAGGGAATCCTAACAACAAATATAATCTGCAATGAAATGATGAGCATGAATCACTCATTGAAAATGACACCAAACAATTCAAGGGTTTGCAAACAAAACTGCTTCAAACACAAGATTGAATATCAACAATATTAACTACAAAAAGGCACCTAGAACCAACATGGTACACATAACCTCAATTGCAAACTAAATCCTATGAAATCAACAATTTAAATACAACATAATATTTTCTCTTACTAAAATGAAACTGAATTTATAATTTTTTTACAAGTATTCAATCTTAGAAATCTTCAAGTTACACTTCCATGATACTTTAAATGTTCTCATAATTTTAACTAAATACAAAGAAAATTAATTACATAAAAATTGCATTTCTGGACCTTAATGTTAGCAGATAAATCATTGAAATAAATACATTTTTATTTACAAAATAAGGATTTACAAAGGAAAATGTCTTACTTCCTCAAAGGAATACATTGCGAATGAAGTATCCTTAATGGATTACTTTTAATTAATGATTAGTTGAATCTAATAAATGTGTGAATATAGGATTGTACTTGTTTGCATTATAAAATTAATAAAATAGTATTGACAAATTTTCACTTATACCAGTGATATCTAAGTGATCACATTAACGTTAATAAGATGGAAACAATATCTTCTATCTGTCATGTTTATCACATTACCTACAAAAAAGTACCCATTGAGGATGATAAACTGAAATTAAAATTAATTTACTGAAATAGCTATGTACTGGATAACTATTAAACTTAGTCCTAAATAAACTTTGCGAAAATTGGTGGTATTTACTTACCTCAACTGCTTCTCCAAGAAGGGAAGCTTGATGCATAAGCTTTTTGGGTATGCATCCTACATTCACACATGTACCGCCTACTCCCCATGTTGTTCCCCTAGGCGTCGGAACCACGAAGTCTACAACTGCAACTCTAGCACCAAGATTTGCGGATTCTTTGGCACAAGCCAATCCACCAGAGCCTCCACCAATAACCACAAGATCATATTCATACTGAGATTTCTCTATAAAAAAGGGAAAAAAATCATGCAAATCAATTTGAAAATTAGCATCCCATAAAACTTCTAAAATATGTTGTTAAGTTACGGATGGAAAATATTCTAAAATTAATTTCATAAAAAAGAATAACCCATTTCTTCCTTGCTTGATCAACAAAGGAAATAATAATAACTAAAATGGAAAGAGAACTTTATCTGAATGCGAAAACTTGACGCAATTCCTGTTCTTCAGACGGTATTGTGACAAAATGATGAAATCTTCGGTATAAATTACCACTTCTGTCAACAATCGATCAATTACAATACCATTCAAAACTGCTAATCCAATAAGAAAAACATATTCATCGTAATACTAAGGAAATCGTCCGACAAACTTTTTCACTGAAAATAAGTACAAGAGTTGAGTGTAACAGATTCAAATAAAAATTACCTAGTCCGATATTCCTCGTAGTTATCAAATTCGATGGAAACCTTATTCTAACCAGCGATGAAATGCCGAAAATTTTAGGAAAAAAATATATCGCATTCGCAAATCTATTATATCCAATCACATTCATTCTCAGCTCTATTATGAAGTAAAATATGTGCGTTCGCGAAGGCAGTTCCGAACCTTCCGAAAGGTTCCGAACAGCGGCGCATGCGCAGGCTAATTTTGAGCGTTCGCGGTTTGGTTCGCGGAGGCAGTTCCGAACTTTCTTACGGGGTTAAATCCGTTAAATCCTGCTGGGAGCGGAGATGAGACAATCATTTGTCATCAGGGCCGGATTTTCCATTAGGCTAACTAGGCTTCACCCTAGGGCCTGAAGATCAAGAGGGGCCTACATTCAAATTGTTAGCAAAATTAAAATTACACTAATCTGAAAACAGTGAAAACTAAAACACTGAACCAAAAATAAGGAGACATATTTATATATATATATATATATATATATATATATATATATATATATATATATCACAGTAATGACGTATTTTATTATCTCTCATGTAATTTACAAACTTAAAAATGGGAGGTGAAATGGCCTCATAAGTGGAATAGCCTAGGGCCTCTTTTCATCTAAATCCGGCCCTGTTTGTCATATTTCAATTACACATACCCATTTTCACTTGAAAACGTAACGTCACTCACCTTTCTCAATAAAAAGCAGGTACAAATTTTCTTACTTTTATTTACCACACTATAATTTTCTATATCACTGTGCATTTCTTAAGGCCGTTTTACACGATGCAATTTTCGGCGCAGTCGCAAGCGAAAGCAAAATTACCTCGTATAAAACGGCATCTTTCACCAAAAATTCGCGACTTCGTGAAAGAAATCAGAACATGTTCCAATTTCGTGCATGACTAGGCGAAAGCAGTAGTCCAAACCAGTTCTTTGTCTTTCGCGGTGCCAAAATCCTAGAACCGATTCTGAGAACCGCGCATGCGCTCTAAAATATTACTAACTAGTTAACGTGGTCGTAAACAACGATAAATATTTTTTTATGTTTAATTAACTGTTACGGTTCAGTAAAACGTATATCAAAGTTTTTACGTATAATTTTCAACAAAAATCTTGCCAACTCTCCCCACATATAGGTCACATTATGCAACGATGACTTGGATGACTTACATTTTTTATTGGTTGAAAGCGGTATCCGATCTCCACATTGCCCACATTATCGAGTTACACGCGCCAAAATGAAGTCGATTTTGATAACCGGTTGCAATAGGGGCATTGGGCTGGAATTAGTGAAGCAGTTAGTATCTCGCAGAAATACCCCGCCATTCATATTAACCACAGTCAGGCAACCAGAAAAAGCCCAGGTTAAATTTTTTGACATTATTCTATTTATACCTCTGTTTGATTATTACGATTGATTTCTGGGCACCGATTCTACCTGAATTCAAATGAAAATGCACTGCTCTCAATTTACCACAGCGTAATCTTTTGACTGTAGGAACTTAACGAGGTGGCACAGAAAAACAAGAATGTTCATATCTTGAAAATCGGTAAATATTCCTGTAGTAATCGTATATATTTCTGAGGTATTAGAATCAAATCATTTAATTCATATTATTTCAGATTTGAAAGACTTAAGTGCTTACAAAGACTTTTCAAAAGAAGTGAGTAACATTCTTGGAAGTTGTGGTTTGAATGTCTTGGTAAATAATGCCGGAATATCATCAAAATTTACACGATTGAACTTAGTAAAAGCTGAACAACTGCAAGAACATTTTCTGGTGAATACAATAGCTCCACTCATGCTCACAAAGGTTAGTGTGATCTTATTTAGAGTATTTCGATAATTCTGGGTACTCAAAAGCGAATTATTTGCAGACCCTCCTGCCATTGATTAAAAAAGCTGCGGCAAGTAACACATCAGTTCCTCCGAGTATATCGAGAGGAGTTATTGTAAATATCAGCTCCATATTAGGATCAATAGCTTCAAACACTACTGGAGGCCTATATCCTTATAGAACAAGTAAAGTAGGTATTTTACAGTAAGTTATTTCAAAACGGGAGTTAGAGATGTCTGAATTTCTTTCCTTTTCAGTCAGCTCTCAATGCTGGTACTCGTTCAATAGGTGTGGAAGTCGAAAACGATGGCATCATAGCGATCTCTCTTCATCCTGGCTGGGTCAAAACAGATATGGGGGGCTCAAATGCACCTCTGACTGTTGAGCAAAGTGTTTCAGATATTATCAACACACTCTTTTCTCTAGAAGCGAAGCATAATGGACAATTCATTCAGCACGACGGAAAAGAACTTCCTTGGTGATCTAGACTCTGATACAAATTAATGTGGGTGTTTGAATAGATTAGAATTTGTTATAACCATTCATTTGGTTGCTTTGAGCTCATTTGCTTTTTATTTCAGTGGTGGTAATGGGGCTGTCATAAAGTTAATGTCTCAGCTGATGCAATATATTTACTATCTGGTGAAATTTATGAATCTCATTGTCAAGGGTTTTGTTTACTGATTAAAAGAAAGCTTTTTCCAAGAAATTCACGTATAGAATGTGAAGTTTTGTAATTGTGTGTATTATTTGAAGTTTGTTTATAGTATCTGTGAATAATTGAATTATGAAAAATAAGTATCAGATACCAAAGAATTAATTTCAAGAAACTGAACTCTGCTGATTTTTTCCTGCAAAATGCATCTTTGTGATCTTGTATACATGTAACTTTTGAGAATATAAATTATTAATGCCCAAGAATTAGGTGTCTTTTAGTCTTCCATTTATACTATATTATCAGGTTCACAGGGTTTACTTCTATAATTATGAATGGATGAAAAATCCTGTTTGCCTCTAGAATTCCAAAGAAGTAAACGGCACTTTGGTCTTGAAATTTATCTCGAACCTTTAATTTGCACAAAAGTTGCAATGGGTGCTCATGATTATGCGGATGACTGCAGCTATGATTGACAGTAGAGCGCAGAAATTGTTTGACCAGTAATGCATGAAAAGGAAGATCAATGGCTGTTATGGGATTAGTATGCCACGAAATGAACTTGATTTGATAGGAATTTTGTAGGTTTTTATGATCTCATTAGGTGCTTGTGAGACTAGAAGAGGAAGGAGATCTATGGTAGCAGAACATGGTGGCAAATTATAAAAAAAACTTAATAGGGAAAGATTTCTAGAATTTATTAAATAAATAAATAGTGCAAAGCAATGTGACCAATAAGTGAGAAAGGAGGTAAAAATAAACTCTCTTAACAAATCTTAGGTGGATTGAGGTAGTGATTACCTTTGCACATCCCTTTTCTATCTAACTAACTTCTCTGAAATACTTTTGGTCTTAAAGAAGCTTCAATTTTCTCCCTAAATTGTCACAAAAATTTCTTTCATATCTTCATTAGTATAAGAATGACTAGATGGAAACCTGTTATTTACAGCCATAGGGTAAGCTTACTCTATGGCACAGCCCACTTGCTTTTAAACCACAAGTACTTAACTCTGGCTCATTTGAGTCAAATGACTAACCAAACTCATAAAAATTGTTCGCACTGCTTTGAGAAATGACTAAGAAAGATCATTTACTGAAAGCAGTACAGCACATTCTTTCTCGTGTTGACAATGGTGTATAAACAAAAGCAGTTTTTCAGATCAAATTTAGCAATTTTTTAAAAGTAATTCAAGAGATTTATTTAAATAGCTTCTTTTCTCTTCCTGCGTTAGTTGATAAAGAGGACATCTTACTTATTAAGAGAAATAGTCAATTCCCAAAATACTTTCTTTCATGGTATGTTGTGACAAATTTTTGTAAAATATATAAAAAATGATTGTATATAAAGGCATCTTGAAAATATTATGTAGCCAAATATTGATTCTAAATTAAATTGAACATCACGTAAGTACAAAAAGGAAAATTAGTAAAACGTAGTGTGTTTCAAAATATAGCGATTGAGACAAATATTGAATTCAGAAGAGCAAACTGAATTCACCATCATAAGTCTTAAATATCACAATGATTACATAAAACTTCTCCAGAATTAGAAAATAGCTCACTTTGCACAATGCAGTGCTTAACCAATGACCCAGATTTTGTAGAAACATAATTCAAATTACTTTCCTAATCCAATATCTCCTTGTACGAGCAATAGACTAAAATTCAACTAAAGCTTTGAAAAATGTCCCTACTTTAATAAGAAGTATGATAAAGGACATTCCTTCCATAGAGTGAAGCAACTGAATTCTAATTAATCAAGCCAAATAATAACATTACCAAGAGTAAAAAAGGAAGTATTTAGAATATACGTAGTCATCCATGATGAGCGGTATATAACTACTTTAATTTACTTTCAATTTTCCTTCTATAGATAGTGAAGCAAATTGATTAAAAAATGAGCTGGATTTCTTTATTTCATGGTAATAAATAGCTATATATTTGCAAGGAATTTAAATCCATCCTCCGTGATAAGCACTAAAATGGCTGATCCATAATTTCACATTAGGAAGATCAACAGCACTCAAAGTAGATAGCTTGGTTAGAAATGGGTTTAAAATCATTTAGAAATAGTCCTAAAAGTAAATCAGGTAAATTCTTTAACAACAATCACCTTTAACATAAAGCAGAAAATGTAAATTTCAAGAGAGATACAACTATCTTTAGTTTAAATGATGTTTGTCCCATCATATTATGTGAATATTGTATGTTGGTTAAATGACAACAGCAAGTGGAATACCGAGGCCAAGGACTCTAACATCGATATTAAATTGATTAAGTGTTTTAGCATTAGCTTCCAATAAAATGGATACTTAATGGAAGTATGTATGATCACTTTTAAGCAGTTTTCCCACTGTATCAAGTAATAAATCAACACAATTTAGATTATTTCTGAAGAAAGACAGCTTAGGTTTGCAGAGTAATTGATAAACCAAAAATTCAGGTGGAACAAACTTCAAATAGCAAATCTAAAAATAGTCTGGGCAATGAAATTATCCAGAATTAACTCTAATCGAGGTTAAAGACTGCCATTCGAAAAAATGGAGATATTAAAAGTAATGCACTCATAAATCACATTCCAAAGCAAATGTTTGAACAGCCTGTGAGTTGGTAAATGGAATAATAGTAACTGTAAACGAATTATTTATATTGTAACCTGGTTAGGGGCTTGAAAAAAGATTCACAGAAAATGAGCAAAGAGCAGTAAATACTTCTGACACAGATGTACACATAACATCAATGTATAGGAAAATAAACGAATATTACCTTGGTAGAAAGATGAGAGGAATGGTAATGTGGATAAAGGAGGTGGAAACACCATGGAACAAGTTATATGATCTTCTGGTACTACTGTTGTAAGTTCATTAAGTGAGACAGAGGCATTATTCAGCATTTAGGTATTGTGGTCATGATTTCAGTGTCTCTATTTTATAACTGAGAGAAAATAAACTCGTTATTAAAATAAATTGCATATCATCAAGGCAGTGAAACACAAATCCAAATTCTCACATTTACTGGCACAAATGTTGTTCACAATTACAATGAATTTTTTCTACATCCAGCATAATTAACTGTGTTGAATCATGTAAAACTTTTATACAAGGTAAAAACAGGTTTTTATACTTGAATTCGTGAGGGCTGAAATGAAAAATGCGGTAGCAGATGCCCACTAATTTAACTTTTACAATATCATCTAGGAACGGATTTTTTTAATAAATATGTGACGCCACAGCAAGAACTTTGTACACACCAGAAAATTATCTATTTGCACCGCATGCGTAAACTCCACTCCGTTCGGATGAAACATTTTTTCATCAAACACCTTTCCACGAGAGAGGTTTATGAATCCACCTCGCAATATACTACATATTTGCCATGCTCACTTCCATTCTTCAGTGAGTTTGACCTGCGGATAGAATCCGCATCATTGCAAGAACTAAGGCTACTTATAAAGCAGCCTCATTCTGATATAGTTTCAATAACTCCCATTAGGAGATGAGCTTCATACTTTGTCAAACTTAGCACTTAGCCATTCATATATTGTTCAATCTGATGTTTTCATTCGTTTGGCGGCGGGCTCACTTCCTTGAGAGTTCGAGTCCTCTGAGAAGGCTAACTGCGCGGAGAAATCAGTAGGACCTTGGGAGTCACTGACCATTGAGAAACCTGAAATAAAAACTGATTCATTAATAAAAGCACATACATGTGTATACAATAGTTAAATTAGGAATACATGAATGTCACATATATAGAACAATATTCGACTTGATGCAACGAATATAAAATGCATTTAATAGACGAAATAATCTTCAATAAAAACATTTTCTCAAATTTGTTTTTTTTTTCAAATAGATTGAATGATATAAAAGTTCTTAATAATATTTTAAAACAGATACCTCATTCTAGATAGGTCTTTCTTCATAACTTTTCAATAAAAATAAACTAACGATAACGAATAGTAACCAAAATTATAATAGAGCGTAAAATAAATTGAACAGTCATATAATGGCTTCGATCATTCAGAACTTACAAGTATTCGAATCTTCGGCGAGTCCGAAATTAGAATTAGATGAGTCTAAAGTTGTCTTCCTAGCAGGTGTATTTTCCTTATTTGAAACGTCTTTCCCTTTCTTTTTCTGCTCACTGCTTGATACAGGAACCCACTTATATATTTTCATGGTAGTCTCACCTATAGTGACCCATTTCTTCTCCCTGCAATATCAATTTTGTACAATATTAGCAAATGATTACGACAATATAATACTTAATTTCGATTTTTAATGAAATAATAAATAACAATGAGCAATAAACCTTCAGCAAATGAAAACGCAACAAGTTATTCAATATTCGACAACACAAACCAAGCCACATCTAAGCTACTCTTCACAAATGGCTCCCGTTAAAAAATAAAGATGATTTTTCTTACCAATGCCTCACTTTATCGACAACTTGCATAACACGTTTAATATCATCTTTTGCTCTACTCCTTGTCTCGGCGCGAACTGATCTCGACATCATATCAAATATATTTTTGACACCACAGCTGCTACGGCTGTGGTGCAGTCCCTTTTCACAACTTTCGGCAAACAACTATTGATGAAAGCATCGTCCGCATCCGCAAACTTCGAAGCCGGGCGCTAGCGTACTCTACAGATGACTCAGTTTGTCTTCAACTATGTCACAAAATAAAATCATGTGAAGTCAGATGTGTCATGCCTTAAATTTATGTGGATTTTAATATACGTTGCAAGTTATCTATTTTCTCCATATTTAGTGGTGTGTCGTAGATGATTGTTTATGATTTAGATTTGTGAAAGGCATACATCATGAGTGCAAAGTTACTGGGTTATTGAGAATTAGCTCAACGCACGATGTAAGTTAAGTAAGGCTTTTTATTATTCTTCAATTGAATTAAGAGAATCCTATTTTTCAGAAATTTGCGTTCTTCGATTCTATCGGGTTCACTCCCTCGGTATTAATCGGAATGGCTGTCTTATTGTTGCAATGGCGGACTTCTATCATTGATCTATTAGCATGTTTACAATTGCCTGTGTGGTTTCTAAGGTAGATACCGTTGTTCTTTGTTTTCAGGCATAGTTGAAAAAGAAATATATGTCCATGATGCAATCAAAATCTGTTGATGCAGAGAAATCTAATACCATTCCTAATTCCTCTGTTATTATGGATAATGAAGTGAAAAGTGTCAGTTCAACAGAAAGCTCGGAATTGAAGCTGATGCCATTGGTACTACACTTGATGTTTTGTGATAATTATATTTCTTCAAAAATTACGGTACAATTTGCTTTGTAGTATCCAATAGGGGGGTATGGACGAAGTAAAAACGCTCCTGTGGTCAATCTTTCGACGAACCAGAATCCGATCATAGCCTATGCCTGTTCGCATTTTGTAATTACGTTTGATTACGTATCAAGAAAGAAGAAATATTTTCCTGGGCATGTTAGAAAATTTAATGTCTGATTACTTCTTAATTGTTATCTCATTTTGACATTTAGTAGACCATCTAATTTTTCAGAAACATGCAGTTACATGTTTGTCATCGGATTCATTGGGTAAGCGATTGATTTCCTCTGATTATGGTGATGAAAATTCAATAATATTGTGGGATTTGGAAAATTGGTAAGTCTTCGTATCCCTTCATTTTGTGCATTGGAGATATGAAATACACTAATATGATGTTTCTCGACAGCACTCCGTTAACCGTATTCCAAAGTCCTCCAAAAACTTACATTTCTAAAATAAGTAATTGCGGAAAATACATAGTTTCTGTTTCATTGAAGGACAGCATTTCATCTTGCTGTCTGTGGATTGTTTCTGGAAGGACTGAAGAAGCTGCTGGTAAGATCCACGGTTTTCGGTATTCATATGCAACTCACAAAAGAAAACATTTGTAGCAAAATATGCTCTGTAACGATTAGCGGCCGAGGAATAAGTTCAAATATCTGTTTTAGCAATACTAAATATTTCCGAATTAATTTCTTTCCATAGTAACAAAACCTAATATACATCATGAGTGTTCTCTACCTTTCAGTAGGTCCACGTGCATCCAAAATCCCTAATCAATGCCATCTCCTTCCTTCCATCCTTTAAGTCTGGGTTTCCCAAAGTTTTTCTTCTATGGAACACTTAGCAAACCTGGGAAGTTCAACGGAACACTTAGCTTATTTTTAGGTTACGTAATTCTAATTTTAAAAATCATTGAATTACTACTAATTATTTAGTTAGTAATTATTAAGTACTTTTCTATGTTAGAGATTAGGCTAATTGTTGACATCAGATCCCGGTATTCGGTAGTATTGTTCCTTATTGTAAAGGAATCAAGATGGTTTTGATGAAATCCTCTGACCACTTACTTTAATCTTCATTCCCCACCTTAGCATTTGCCTCACTGAGTTACAGATACCTTTTATCTTATATATTGACCTTTCTAGCATGGGTGATCATACCAGGAACTATGCCATTCTAGCTTTTTAGGAAATAAGAACATGCAAGCCCTTTCACCACAACAGGGTTGTAGTCCAGAGAAGGAAACAGAAAACTAATCTATTCTTGATATTTTATTATTCATTTCACCCTTTTGATGTTTCTTCACTTAATGCAGTTTGGAAACTGATAAAGTGCAATCTATGTTTGAACTTAATTCAGCAGTATATTTGTTTGTAATAGAAAATCACATAAATTATCATTGACTCTTATCAGTAGGTACTTATAGTAATTTAGAATATACTCATGTTACTAATAGTTGCCTTGTCCAATTTAGGAACTTCTCTCTGAATAGAAATTAAGCTAAATTTCCTGATAATCCATAAAAAAATCTGGGTTAAACACATCATTTTTGTTTTCAATTAACTAAACAAATCTCATTAAAATTGCGCATGTACTCTATGTTCATTAATGAGTAAATAATATATTAATATAAGAATGTATCATTTCATTTTGGGAGTATTCTGTGTTAAACTTTTAACATTTCCAATTATTGATATAGCTTTGAAAAGTAATGTTGAACATCACTAATGAATATAATTTTTCGGAACAAAATGATTTATTGTCAATTTTATCAGCTCAAAAGTTGAACATTTCAGGAATCGTTAATTTTGATTCGAAGTTTGGAAGTGTTTTAGATATAGCATTCAGCTGGGACCTAAGTCATCATTTTATGATCACAACCAAAACATCTGCTTTATTTTTCACTTGGGTGAGTGAATCTTAATATCCTAACTTAAATAATTATTTGTGATAACTAATAAACGAAAGACTAACATAACTCTAATAATCCTTCAAGCATTTCCTTTAAATATTTTATCATTTAAAGTGTTATTGCTTATACAGCGAATAATATTTTAGCATGATGAAAAAAATGAGATTTTTAAGCCTGGAAATCTTGAAGTACACATTCCATCTCTACTTCCTGAAGTATTTCTAGAGAATTTGCAAGAATCTGTTTACTTAGAACACTATCCGACATGCTTTACATCAACCTCTGATGGTAAGATATCATTCCCAATATCTGTAATTCTTTAAGTAATTGCTGATATTTTTAGTCTAGTAAGCTCATCGTCATCAATTCCTCCGCCTAAACATATTTCTCGTGTGACCAAAAAGATTCTCCTCCCTTCAGTATCATGCAGTTGAAACAATTCAAAGTAATTCTCAATTGGATGTTTGTTACATCAACTTTGCCAAAGCGTTCAACCACTCTCTCCTACTACATAAACTTTAACATAGATATGGCATTCACGGTAATTTCTTTCCCTACTTAGTAGCTTTCTTTTCAATAGAAAGCAAAGGGTACTTTTGAGCAATCACTCCTCAGCATGGGCTCCTGTACTTTCCGGTGTTGTGCAAGGGAGTGTCCTTGGTCCATATTTGTTTTCTCTGTTTATTGATGATCTCCCCAATGTCATTAGAAATGAAAGCCAGGTATTATTATTTGCCGATGACTGCAAAATGTTTAGAAAGATCAGTACCAAAAGTGACTGTTCTGCTCTCCAAGACTTGATTAACGCTATCACATCATGGTCCCCTCCTGGAAGTTGAATTTAAATCCAGAAAAGTGTTGTGTCATTTCCATCACTTTAAAAAAGAAAAACATTTGTAATGACTACCTCATAAACAATAGCTGCATTCCTAAAGTTACTTCATGCAAAGATCTAGGGGTAATTATTGATGGAAAGCTAATCTTCTCTGAGCATATAAACTATGTTAAAAAAAGAGCCGTCTTGCCTGGGGATGCTGATTAACCGACATCAGGGATCCAGTCTCTCTTCGCACCTACTTCTCAAGCTGTGCTCTTCCTCTTCTCACTTACTGCTCTCCAATGTGGACCATGTCTTCCAATTCTAACCTCCACTCTCAATCGTGTCTTAAACTTCTTTCTAAAAATAGTCTGTTTTTGAGCGCCATCTTGCAAAAACATGCCTAAAGCTCATCTTCTAAATCACCTCAATCTATCAAAGCCTCTCCTCCGACGTCTCCTTCCTGTATAATATAATTAACTGCAAAATCAATTCTCCTTTCCTACTCTCTCTTTTTTCTTTCCTTCGAGAACAACTTGCCTATTCTCTCTGAGCACTCCATCAACTGTAAAACGATCACTCTTTTTCCATTAACTCCCTTTCTTCCACACTTTAATCCTTTCTTCTCTCCTCTTATCCAAAATATGGTTGCAAGAGATTGAATTTTTATAATTTAATTCATTATTTAAATTAATTTTATGTTGTTGATTTGCTGTTATATTTTGCTCTCACTGATTGTTCATTTTTCCTTGCTTCTTGTTATATCGTCAACTGTAATTGGCCTCGTGCTGTTACTGTTGATGGTGCTTGTGTTGTAGTACTCGTGCTGTTTGATACTTACTGATAAATAAAATAAATAAATAAATGGATATAAAAATATGTTTTATTTTAGTCTTATTCCTTTTTGGCATATTCCAAACCTAACCTCAAAGGTCAATCATATGTGTTTGGCTATATAAGCTACATTTTCATTAGCTTGCCTAAGTAAAAATGTGTGATATAAATTCCAACGTATGATTAATCACCAGCAGAAAGCAGCCTTTGGAGGTTGAGCTCACTAGATAGTTCAGATGAAACGATGTATGAATTCTTGAAAAAATAGAATGGCTCCCTTTGCACGTTTGCCTTTGGTGAAAGTAGTCCTACTCCCAGAGGGAGCCAAAATGACCTCAAAGCACTTTTAGTAATACTGCTACTACTAATATTTTAGAGGTACTTTTCAATGACGATTCAAGCTGAATAACTCTATTTTTACATTATAGGTTCCGTATTAGTGTGGGATGATGAAGGAAACAAGTTTAGATTTAAAAAATATATACCAAAAACTAATAAAAAGATCCTAAAAAAATGCTACAGATTGCAGAGTGATGGTATTAAAGTTTTACGTCAGTTGAATGAGTAAGCACTCCTTGATTTCTATTTCATAAAAAAACTGATAGATGGCTCAGTATTCATCCTCATGTGCCTATCATTGTTTTTCAAAATAATGATAACAGGTATTATAAAATATTACTAACTACAACAGAAAGGTAGATATTTTAAAAGAATTGAGATTTACCAAAAATATTTCTTATTGTCTATTCAGTGTATGAGGAAGTAAGATGGATTAAATATGTAATATGCTTGGCATAAGGAGTGTTGCTAATAAATGGCTTCAGTTCTATTTATCTAACAGGCAACAAATTGTCTCAATCAATAAAAATGGGAAAAAATATGTCTAATCCTCAATTGGTGCCTCGAGGCTCTATTCTGGGCCCTATTCTCTTTTTAATTTTTATTAATGATCTTCCTGGCCGCATAATGTTAAATAATACCATCAAGCTTGTAATGTATTCTGATGACGTTAATATTTTAATGTCTGATTCAAGAGTCACTAATCTTATTAATGGCAAGGATGAAGTTCTCCATACTATGTGTAACTGGTGCTAGTATAATGGTTTAAGTCTCAATAGGGAAAAAACGCAACTAATGCTTTTCTCTGCTTCACAGAAAAAAGACCACGATTCTTATCCAGGTATTGACCTTAATTTGTTCAGCAGAGAGACAAAGTTCTTAGGTATTCATATTGAACCCCAATTGAAGTGGTCGGTTCATATTGGTCACTTAAAAAATCATATTCTGTGTATAACATTATGTCTGTCTTGAAACACTCTCTCAGTAATGAATGGTTAAAAGTTGTTCATTTTGCGAATTTTTTGCTTATCTTTTGGACAAATGCCTATACTGCTTGGGAGATTTCTTTTTGACTGACTAATTGTACTATATTTCCATGTTTTTTATTTTTATTGACATCTCCTATACCTGTACAACTGTATGTTGTTTTTGGAACAATAAAATTCTATTCTATATTTTTGTAATTGAAATTTTATTAAATTGTTCTAAATGTGACTCTGGATTAAACTCTCTGTTAAAAACAATGATGGAAATGAAGTTTTACATAGCACCGGAAAGGGTACAACTTAACGCAAGGTTGTACAAGAAGTGAATAATAGTGACGTAGCTGGGACTTGAAGCCAGGTCTCGAACACCTGCCTGGAAAGTGGGAGACCTGGGTTGGAGTCCCAGCCAAGTCACTAATTTTCACCTCCTGTACAACCTCTCTAGAAAAATTAAATGCATCAATTTTTTTAATTTTCATCGTTAATTTTAAATTCATTTTGCAATTTTTTTGTGCAAAGCTTCTTTTATTATAAAATTGCTAATTTCTACTGATTTCAGGTATGTTATCACAGGAGATAACAAAGGCATTATCAGATTTTACGATTATAACCTTCGTATTCTTTATTCAACTAAAGGAACTCAGATGGCTATCAATATTGTACAAATAGAGATGCATCGTCAAACTAGAGAATATTATTTTAGATCAACAGCTTCAATCAAATCAATTGGTAAACAAGATTATTGTGGTTATGCATTTGTCTGATATAAATGTTTCATTATTAATAATGCAGTGTTGTGTATCCATTAGAACAACCCAAAAATAGCCTGGGTTTCAAGGCTATATTATCCTCAAAATTAAATATGTTCATTTTAAAACATTTTTAATTAAATCCAAAGATTAACTAGAGTGAAAAATACTGACGTGATTGTAGGACAACCTCATGTCTTCCACTTATCAGGCTAATGTTTCAGTCATTAAATTGAGTCCAATGACGTCACGCTAGAGGGGGGAAAAGTGAAGGGAACTTTTGAGGGCCTTCCATGTATCATGCGCAGTAACCGAGCAATAGTTTACATGGCTCCCCTCTCGGTAAGCAGTGTCTATTGTATTTTCCGAGGAGGACTAGTCCCACCTATGCGTGGGTGTTTTCCCGCAACGTGGGTTTTTTCTTAGTCAACCTTCAGTTGCATAGATTTTTTCCCACACCCTTCTTTTTTTTATGTATTTTTTTTAATAAGTTGAGTTTTTTTAAATGTAACGACATACGAGGTTAGGTGGAAGAGAGGCCCACCTG
Organism: Sympetrum striolatum; assembly: GCA_947579665.1. Taxonomy (NCBI): domain Eukaryota; kingdom Metazoa; phylum Arthropoda; class Insecta; order Odonata; family Libellulidae; genus Sympetrum; species Sympetrum striolatum. The sequence continues at coordinate 6,318,718 of OX388345.1, forward strand.
GGCCTAACCTCGCCAATAAAGGGTCAAACCAACTAACTAACCTATGCAGTAGGCTATGGAGTTTTGGCCTCAATTTTGCAAATGAACTATACTTCATCTAATGCAGGGAATACCAACCTTATAACCATTAAAATTAACCATCTAAATCCAAAAGACTACTAATGCAAAGTTGAGGACCACTGTTCTAAGGCATGGTAGTTTAAAGGCTAGATTTGGTTTCGAGGCACATGCATATTTATGCAAAGTATTTACCCTGATTTTTGCGTGATTTCCTATTAAGTGTTTTCTAAAGTTACTGTGATTTAAATCATGGTTATTGCATTTTACATATTAAAAATCTAGGAAGATGCTCTTTCAAATTATCAGCCACAAATATGTAAACTATGTATCTTTGCAATGTGCAATGCCACTTTGAAAAATTTTCTCCTCTAAAATACATTTATTATGATTAAACCACATTTTAAGTTCAAATCAATAGATGTTGTCGTTTAGTCATCAAAATTGCTTATTTCTGTAGACCAATTCACGGAGAAGGCAATACCAACTGACTGCACAAGAGAAGGATGTGCTTTTATTATTCAGGATTTTGTCGTTGGTATGCAAGGATTTTTCTATTTGTTGAAAGTCATGAAGAGAAGAAAATAACTTAAGGAATATTTTTATTTTCAGTCGACTTGAATGGTTGCATTTACTACTTTGACTTTTTAAAAGATTGCTGTTTCCAAATTTTTGAAATTCCTAACTCTCCAATCACATCTTTGGACATACACCCTGAAAGGTTGTACACAACTTTCCTTTTTTTGTTGAAATGTGCATTTTTAAATAATTAGTATATAATTTTTTTTTTATTTTAGTTATTTTAGTTTTTAAAACTAAAGGCCACAAGGATATAATTCCTAAATATTTCTCTCTTACCTGGACTAAATAAATATTATTATGGATTTGTTGTTCATTCTTGAGATTTTCTAATAATATTATTTGATACAAGTTATTTTTGTGATATTCCAGGCCAATTATAACTATTGGTGATGCATTAGGGTTGCTGACAAAGATTAATTATATATCCGAGGAACTCATCTATTCAAAATCAGTGTCAGACTTCACTGATGGACACAACAACACTATTACATGTTTGAAATACTCTAGCACTGGTGAGTCTATTTCATGAACAAAACTTATTGCGAGGGATAATTTTAGTTCCTCTGGTGAGTGGCACGACAAAATAAGGAAGGGATTGATCATTATTTGCAAGTACTTAATTCCTTTGAATCTTGTCTAATTTACCATTTGCAAGAAATTCGTCAAGAAATAAATGCTAAATAACATTAACATACTCCGATGATACTTGGTGGAACTTCTCCATGATGACACGAAAGGAAAAACACTTTGTTAGCTCCACAAAAAGGTATTTTATTTTTCTCTCTTCTTTACTGGACATGGCACAATTGTATAAATAGTTGATTTTGCTGTTTTTATAGATTATGATCTTGTTGACTGTGATCTACTTTGTATCTTATTTTAATTCCCTCGAATTTGATTTATCTGTTTTGGCTGTGGTTTACATTGTATTCCGTTTGATTTTAACTGTGTTTGTCCAGTGTGTTACGCCCTGTAATTTGTAAACATTACCCCTTCCTCAAGGGACTTTTAACCAACCCTCTCCCATGATTCAGCTTGCTTCCTTTCCACCCACCCCAATATATATTCGTGCCCCTTCAACACCTGATGATATTACTAAGTAACGAAAACAGTCGTGTTTAAGAAAATAAAATACCGTTTTGTGAAGCTAACAAAGAGTTTTTTCCTTTCGTGTCGAAATGCCAAATACTCTAATCCAACAAACCACTTTTTTTGTGTCAACATTTTCGTAGTCTTTAGAAAACCATGTCCGTTATCTCTGTTGGCTCAGTCATAAATTAGACTTACAGCTTTACCCTAATTTCAAGTTCTTGAATTTATTCAACTCTTTTAATGCCAGCCTCGAATACTTGGTTTATGAGAAAAATGCCAAAGAGTTTTTTTATGAAAATGTACTCTTTTGGATAAAAATTTATATAATAGCTAATTCTTATACCATGATTCCAATTTTTTTATTTATTCTTATTAAACTTGTAGAATTCAAAATAAAATGTAACTTTTCTACTGGTACAACATTTTAATTTAGGAAAATATATTCCGTTTATGAAAATTTTATTAAATCATTTTTAGTCATCTATATTTTTTCCAATTTTAGTTATTGTAATTATTTCTTAACCTAAGTATACATTTTCATGCTAATAGTATTTTTATTTCAGTAGTTATACCTATTTTTTTAAACATTATACGCTCATATTTTTTACAAGCACTAATGCTCCGGAAATCATTGGTGCCGGTGTGTTACTTGCTTAAAAAAGGGGGCATGCATCTTACTGTTCAACTCAATCGGCTTCTGAAAAATTAGAAAGTCAAAATTGGATTTAGGCAACCATGCAATACATGTGCTTACCATTTCTCGAGATTTTCCATTTAGGAAATTATTTTCTTCCATTATTTTAGAGATGACTTATATTTTTGCAAAATAATTTCTTCTTCTTACCTTCCAAGCATTTTTATTTTTTTAGCTAGCATTTATTCTAACATACATTATGTCGAAATTATAGCATCTATTATATTTTGAAGGTTTCAAGCTGCGTGCAAATTTTTAAACTAATCCACAAGTATCATTTAGTTAACCTTTGTTGTCTGGCTCCCCACTACCGGATCCTAGGTATCGCTAGTTCTATTCTAGAAGGCCCCAAATTTACAATTGTTCCCATAATAATGAAACAGAATAAACTAAAAAATAGTGAAGCAGATAAAAGTTAAGATGAAAAAGTTATCTTACTGAAGGTTAATATTTCACCCCTGCAAACATGATTAACACATTTTATAGGTGAACTTATAGCAATTGGAATGAATAGGGGAGCTGCATTTGTTGTGGAATCATGCCTATTTAATCCAGTGCAAGAGAAACCGTTTGCCTTTTCTTCTAACAAAATCTACAAAATTTGCTTTTCACCAGATGATAAGTACTTATCATATGCTGTAAGTTTTTAAATTATAAAATGTTTGCTCTGTATAGGGTTATCTAGTTAAATTGAATGAATCTAGATCTTTGATAATCTTAATTCTATTTCCTAAAGGACGAGCATCACTGTGTCTCTCTTTATGGATCTGCTCTTGTTACATCAGAGGAAAATTTAATTAAAGAATGGATTTTTTGTGGCAGAATATGTTTACATTTCAGAAGGATAAGTGACTTAAAATTTGATCAATTGCCTACTGATAGAAATAGGCTCTTTTCAATCGGCTGGGATCGGACATTGGTTGAATACAGCTTGAGAATCAGGCAAGGCATCCTGTTTTTCTTTTCAAGGGAATACCTTGATTTTGAAGCATATCTAGAGTAGATTTGATGTAAATTTTCTTTTTACGAAGCATACGTCTATACAATCAAGGGTTGGGATAATTAATTTGTATTACCCTCAAATGATAATATGTATTACAGAGTAGACTGCGGATCATAACTGAAATTATCTGAATCAAATCTATGCCTTCCAGGGAAAATGATGGGATAGGAGAAATCTCAACTCACCAAATTGAGCAAACTGCTATTCCTCTTTCTATCACTTGCTCAGTCACTATTGCTGGCGTTAAGTATCTGCTTGTATCTAACACTGAGGTTTGTAGTATGTACCAATAACTCACAGAATGATCAACCAACTAAAAGGACCCCTCATCTCATTCAAAACCTTTGCCTTCCTAATAGTTTAAATACAAATTGTATCATCAGGAAACAAAAGAGTATCATCAAATGATTTTAGGACCTATTTATGATTCGCCAATTTCATACACTGTGGTAAGTAACTTATGAATTAACTCTTTTAAGTTTAGAAAAGATATTTGTGAATTTCCTAAATTAGCATCTGAGTATTTTGTTTAAGAAAATATAAAATGATCTACAGAAAAAAATTATTGCACCCACTGAAGAGTAGAGATGTGCTGGAGAAATCACTTTGATTCGATAGCTTAATTTAGAGTTTTATACGCCTTATTCCCATACATAAATATTAAAGGGTTAGGTGTAAGAAGAGACTTGATAGTCTCAATCTCACCCTGAATAAAGTCCTTTATTATTATTATTATTATATGCTATATGGGGTCGGCTGATGAATTTGGGTGAGGATGAGGTTAGTTTTGTAGATGATATGACTTTTACATCCAGATGCCCTTCCTGCTGCCAATCCTGAACGGAAAAGTCAGACAAACACACACAACCATTCCCTGATCAGTCAGGATTTGAGCCTGGGGCCTTGGGGTTGGAGCGCTTCGCATATAGCTTAATTTAGAGTGAAGAGGGTGGAATGTAATCTCCCTGACAGGTTGGTTTCATCCCCAGTCATTTAATTTTCCTTTCTTGGAAAATAATGAGGAGAGAAAACAAAGTCACTTCATCTGCTTGCCAACAGCTTAACTTCAATGTTTGTTGCAAAAGGAGTAAACAATAGCATTCAATGTGATTGTTGGACATTACAATTGGACAACATCTTTGCTCATCAAATATTCAGTTATTAACCTAATCCATAGAACTACAAATTTTAATGTGACAAATATGGGCTAATATTCGGCTAATAAATTCAGCCAAAGGGATGGAACCCAAAGATTCTGCAATGATGAAACAGGTTCAAGGAGAAGACTAAGATGCAAATTCCAAGCCATCCTTAAATGTTGAAGAGAACTAAAAAGCAGAGCTTATTTCTAAAGAAAGTATCTGAAGCTATTAAAGGGAATAATGTTAAACATAAATAATTATATTATAACTCCCATTTGTTTTTATTTTCACCATTAAAGGAAAATAACTTCTTTGAAAACTACAACTTTTCCTTCTAGTTGCAAGTGCTACATAGTATAGATAAGGAAGGATAAGCCAATTGAGATTCCTCACCAGTCAGTCTTTTTGTTTAGTTTAGCCTGTGAAAAAAAAACTTTCTTGGCTAAATTCATTAAGCAGTCAATTGTTTACACAGATTCAGTTTGTGCTAGTTTTAATAGATCTGTCAGGAAAATGCAATTTCTCAAATTTAAGTTACATTAGGCATCTTATCCAAAGGTGAAATCTGCCAGTCAATAAGAAAATTTAAGAATAAATCAGATTTATATGGTCACATAACTACTTCTTTATTTATTTAATCAGAGATATTTCTCATGTTTTAATGAATTTAGAATGCTAGATTATACCCATTGGAAAGTAACAGAAGATGGAGGAGGAGTAAAACACTTATACACAATACCACAGAATTAAGTTTTTATTAAACATGACCTAGGTTTCGATGGGTATCATCATCGTTAGGTACAGAGAAACAAGATACAGCCGCATATAAAGGTAGAGAAAAAGGGAAGGGAGTAAAAAGTGCAGGTGGAATATCTATTATGTATAATTCCTTCTCCGGATTCATTCATATATATAGCCAGATAGATAGATAGGATACTAATTCACAGGCTAAACCACAAGTGTCATTGACTTGAAATTTTTACAGCATATAAGCCTTAACGTGAAACCCCCTGGAAAAAGGCGACTTTGAACCTCAGTGTCATGAGTTCGATGCCAGAAGGCCCCAAAATCCCGATTTTTCCCATTTAAATGTATTGCTTTCATTTTTGGGAATTTCTAGAAAATACTTTCCGGATAGGTAGAGAATCAAGACTCAAGGAGCCTACAAATATGATCATGATCTATCGAAAACATTAATGACTTTTACAGAAAATGTCCTGGGTTCGATGCTAGGACAATGCAAAAATCTCCCTTTTAAAATACATAGGGGTATTTTTCATTATTTTTTTTTGATGCACTTATTGAAATGATAGGAAGTTCCTAGAAGTCCTAGAAGAAGGATAGGAAGCTAGAAGATGTATATTAAGATTTGGTTTAAGAAAAAAATTTAGATAAGACCATGCTATTCCTGGGTTCGATGCCAGAGCACATTAAATTTCTCCCATAAAGAATATAAGGGTAAAGTAGTATATCGTTTGAGGCAGTTGCAGCCAATATTTGTTCAGTCAATAAATCAATGAGAACCTCTACACCTACACTTCCCCCATCCTTTCTTCCACTGTTGAAACTCTTTTACATTTCTCTCAGCCACTATAACCTCCCCTTTCCGCCTGCATACTCCCTTCCCTTTTCCCTCCACCACCTTTTCATAACTTTATACGCGACTGTATCTTGTTTCTCTGTACTTGACGATGTTGCTACGCATCAAAACCTAGGTCTTGTTTATTATAAAACAAATTATGAGGTATTGCGTATAAGTGCTTATTCCTCCTCCATCATAAAGAACTACCACAAAGTAGAGGCCAAAACAGTAGATTTTGTTAGTAGCGGAAGAGTTTTTCTGAAGACAATAAAAAGTAATAATTTATCATTAAAGAATTTAAATCAACTCCAAGGAATGAACTGTAGTTAAGGCAAAGGAATCTTTACATAGCATAGAAATAAAATTATCCCACACGACCAATGAAGCCATAAATCTAGGCATGGAATCGTTAAAATCCTGTAGTAATCATGCTTGTAAAGCTGATATTATTCATTTTGCCTTGGGCGAACCACTATTAAAGGTTGTCTTATGAAGAATGATAGAAGGGATAATTCATAGGACCATCTACATGGGACACAACAGAGACACTTGGTTGTAGTGTTTATAACATTTCCCTAAAACTCTCCTTAAGAGTATCTGGTATTTAATGATAAGGATCTGCCAAAGATAAGGTTTAGAATCTGGCTCTCAGCCAAACTACGAAAAATTATGAAATCTAGCAGACCAAGTAAATTTACCTCTGGATTACCCCTACAATTTTAATTCTGCAGATCGTAAATGATGAAATTATGTTATTTGGTACAAATTCATCAATTGGACTTCAAATGTTGCCTGTGGATGGAAATCCATTTAAGACCATAGGTGTGTTGGCTCACCCTGTCCAATTGAAAGCTATAGCTTATGCACCAATTAGAAGAATGTTATTTACTGTTGGAGAAAATGAAAACTGCATATTGTTCTGGACTATCAATGAAAGGTAAAGACAAATGATTGCTCATTGGAGAAATTCCCGAAAGCTTGAAACTGAAATGATTTCCTCTGTCCTTAGAAAAATTAATGTTATTCCTACTTTTCTTATTTTATCATTACTCTAACTATATATATGAATTTTGTCTATATTCCTTGTAAAATGTTTTTTGGGATACAAAATATGATTATTGCTTGCTGGTAAAGTGTCTCCATAATTCAATGTTATAACTTGACATCCATAAGGATAACCTGTTTTGCTTCTTTAATCTTTTTATTTTTTAATATACATTAGAAGTAATCTACAAAGTGCATTTGTATATTCCATGCTCAAATTGGATCTTGATCAATAGGCTCATATTCTGTGCTCTTCTACTTATGAATTTTCCTTCCTTTTTGTTATTCTGTAAGGCAGAGTTTATGTTCCGCGGAACACCGCTGTTCCGCTGGACCTGGATAGGTGTTCCACGACAATTTGGAGTGTCAATGGAGAATTGGAGAAAAAAGTCATTAAATGCTTATTGATTCATATTTTAAGTTTTTATTACATTATTATAGTTTTATATTTAAAAATAATTACCAAATAAATAATTTGTTGTAATTAAATGATTATTTTTAATTTTACAAGTAGAATTAGCTAACCTAAAATAAGCTTAGTGTTCCGTTTAACTTCCCAGGTTTGCAAAGTGTTCCATTGCAGAAAAAATTTAGGAAACCCTGCTGTAAGTTAATCATTTACTTGCAGATACATTATTTATATCATGTTCATTCCTCTATGTTTACTTGTATAATATCTGTAGCATAAGTACAGCAATAAAATTATTTTGCTCAGGTTACTGCCACCATTTCTTATGAAAAGTTTTCCTACCAAGTGTAATCTCTATTACGATAGCATGGTTAGTGGAGGATAACACATATAATGAAATCTCCCTTAGACTTAGTGAGAAAGTAGAAACCATTATGAAAGAGAGTCATTCACAAACGGACCTGTGTGAGAACACCACCTCATCTTGGGAGAGTTTCTTTTAGGAAGGTGTCCGGATGAAAGGTATCCAAAATAAAATATTTATATCTTGGAAAGTATCTATGATAAACATTTCCATTTTTCAGCATAACAGTGGAAAACAGAAAGTTTTGTTTTTCGCTTAGTTTATTTCAATGTGGGCACCCTTGGTGGCACGACAAACATCCAGGCGATATTCGACCTCATCCCACCTCGCTTGAAGCATTTCCGGTGTCACCGTAGCCACAGTGTCCATTACACAGGTGCTCAATTTTCTTAATCTTCAAAGTTCTTAACATAACCCCACAGGAAAAAATCTAATTGTGTTAAGTCTGGCAACCCAAGAGGCCAAGCAATGGGCCCACCTCGTCCGATCCATCTCGTTATTCTCAGTTTGTTGCCCCAGAACCGGGTGCTTTTGCTTGTACGAGGTTCGCATCCATATTGAGTTCTAAAATGATGCTAAACAGACATGACAGACTTTAATTCGGCCACAACACGCACACAACCTTCTCCTGCAGTGTTTGCCATTATATCCCAAAAATGGACAGATTTCAGCTCATGCGAGTAGTATAAGTATTTTATTTTGGATGTCTTTCATCTGCACACCCTGTACGACCCATTGTATGTATTTTGACAAATCATGTGCTTGTTTTTCTATGCAAGGATCGGGTTTACACTAGTACACCAAATTCTGGTTTTCGAATCTTGATCATTGAGTGAGATTTATTGATATAATTAAAAGTGTGAGCAAAGTGATAAAACAGTATTACGAGTGTGTTTGAGGAGAGAAGTTGTAAATTGAGGCATTGAGTGGGTTTTGCTAGCTGTGGCACATCTTTCAGAAGATCCTAATGGATTCCATTAAGTCACAGTTCTTTGAGGGTCATGGACTTCATAAGAAGAAACAAGCTGCTGAATTTTCTGAACATAAAAATATGTAAAATGGATTAAAATAGCTTAAATAAGCACTCACAGATTAGATATAGATTAATGTAAAACTATGCAAATGAGAGGCAATGCTCCTGAACCTTTATATGGGAGAAACTGGTAAAGTTAGAATATTCAGAAGCAAGAAAGAATTGCAAGTTTCTTGAACTATTGCTTTTACATGTTCAACTTTGACTGAAGGGTACTCACATACTTTCTTGAACCAAGTTTAAGATAACCTTGATTAAAAAATTTTGTTTAAATTATATAATATCATAATTGATGTTCTTGCTCTCGCCTTACTGAAAGCAAACAAATACTTCATCACTGATTCAACTTGATTTAAAGCACTCATCATAGGATAAGATTTTAAATGTTTTTTTTGGGAAATCAAAATTCAAGGAGCCATATAATTAGCAAATAAGCATGCTGTTATTTCTGAGGTAATTTCAGCAGGAAGTACTGAATAACAGAAGTGTACGCTGTACTTGCACAATGAAAGGCACAAGTTTTCAGTCTAGCCAATTCAACGTTCAAGATGCAAGCACCAAGGGGTTTAGTTGTGTAGTGGGGAAAAGGTTGTTAGCTTTCTTTCTAGTTTAAGTATTAGCTACTATATCCATAGTATGGTTGGAACATAAAAAATCCTATGATTTATTATGGAATTGTAATTAAATACAAGAAGAAAAATAAGAATGAATACCAAAGATTTGATCTTGGAGAGAGAAACTTTTCCTTATGTATACAGTAGAAGTCTGTTATAACGAGTACGGCATATGGCAAGAGTTGCGTTATAGTGAGTGATATTTTGGCCGTTGTCCGTGGCACTGCTAAAAGGATAGGAAGTTAAGTCCTTTATAACGAGTGGTCATTTCTGAAGTATCGTTATAACGAGTGCCACGTTTCTATGTTTGTCTTGCAGGAGGCATATCTCAGAATCGTCAGTTGACGTGAGAGACAGAGTCAGACAAGCCAAAAGTAATCTGAGGCCCCGCGCTACGAGACATGCCAACTGGTATTTTACCCGGATGTGAGCCGTCGATTCTAACGCGCACCCCGATTTTAAAGCCGAAAAAAGACCTCTAAGGGTAATTGTTATTTTTGGGTAAATACGGTATTTTTGACGCTATCGTATTTTTTTATGCAGTCTGAAGCATTAGCGTAGGATTAAAAACCCTACAATTCTATTCTGCCGCAATCGCTGCTCTTGGATTCAAGAGGACGGACATATAGTATTAGAAATCGGCTATAACGAGTACTTTTCCGATTTTTGTCAGCTCTCGTTATAATGGACTTCTACTGTACATATTCCCTATACAAAAATATAATTTTTGCACAATAAGTTAAGCCATTAAATTGGTGAATACAATTTATTATGAAGTAGCCATTCTGTTAAGATAGTAATATTAAATAGAACAGATGATGAAAATAAAAGCACTTGTAAATCTACTTCAGTTGGCTGATTTTCATAATGAATAATTGAAAAATTGTCAATCCTTTGACTAGACCACTTCGAAGACTGCATAAAAGAGGAGGAAAAAAGCTAGAACCATATTATCATATGATTGAAGGAGGTGCTAACGGCACATTCATGCAGCAAGCTAAGGAGTACTTCTGCTTGAGTAAAATACTTCACCAAGGATTTCACTGTCAACATCACATGGACTCTTTGATAAAACCCTGTGATATAGCTAATGTTTTGCGAAGTTTAGGCCATTATCCCACAGAAAAAGAGGTAACTTTGATTTTCAAAAATTAAATTTGTAGAACTACCCTTACTCGCAATTACAAGTGTTCTTTCTAGATTGAAAACATGACAAAAGAAGTTTTGCTGATTTCTAATGACCCAGGGAAGAAAGAATTCAATAAAATTTCATTTGAAGACTTTATTCGCCTTTATATAAATCACAGACCAGCCAAAGGTATTTCTTCACAACAAATCAATTCTAGCTTCAAAATGTTAAGTAAAGGTGATTCCTACACATCTAAAGACAAGTTACAGGAAATTATGACCCAGGAAGGTATGCATTGCCACAAATTAGTAACAAATAACATCTTTAACCTTAAAATGGGTATTTTGTTTAATCTGAGTAAGAGCAATCCTTACATACGAGGGGCAGTCATAAAGTTTTAATTATCACATCACAAATAATCAAGCGGCAACCATGAAACTTGGAGGTGGCATTATTCCTTATCTATACATGCACCCTTCAATGCAACACATTTTTCCCAACAATGGATGACCTGACGGAGACCTTGATTGTAGAAGTTTGCATTTTGGGTGTTCAGGAAACATTCCACCTCAAAAATCACCTCTTTGTCATTCTGGAAATGCCTCCTACAAAGTGGTTTCTTCATCTGGGGAAACAGGAAGAAGTCACTGGGTGCCATGTCAGTAGAATATGGGAGTTGAGGCAAAATTTGGTAACTCAAAGAAGTAGCATGTGTCCTGTGCACAATGAGCTGGGGTGAGTTGAACGGGTGTGAGCAATCGCGGAATCCAGCGGACAGCGACCATGCAAGATGTTGAAAACTGATTTTCACTTTTTCTGCCTCAATTAAGATTCCCCCGTCTTCAAGCACCAGAGCTTCCACTTTTGTTGTGATTCCCAATTCTTCACAGATAGATGGTCTGCCCCTTAGACATGCCGACTTTTTTCACCACACAAGAAGCATCTGCGACACCTAACTACCGTTTCATATGATGGTGCATTCTTGCCATACTCATCAACCAACTAAGCATGAATGGTTGCAGCATTGTTCCCCTTCAAATGTAGAAAATGATTTACCACATGATACGCCGCTTTAACTATGGGCTACGTCATTTTGTTTTGGCTCCTCTAGCGGCATTTTATGGTAATGTGGCACGTGGATTACAATCTGTTCCAAGACTAGAAAAATGTACCTACAAACCTACTAAAAATTAAATATTTAACTTTAATTTTTCGAGATAATTAAAACTGTATGATTGCCCCTTGTAAATATTACCTCTGAGTTGCCTAAATTTCACTTTAAGTTAAAAGTAAAATATCCCTTATTTATGTGTATTCTTGTCAAGAAATAAATTATTATTCTAATTAAAATAGTTTTAGCAGAAATTTGCAATTATTAAGAATTTCAATATTAAATCTTACTAATGAACTAAACAGTAGTGTGAAAACCAAATCATGATATTCCATGACAAACACCAAGAATGAACTTGAAGAGATTCATTTACATGGAACTACAACTGCATTAACAGAATGACCTTGGATTCGATTCCACGAAGCAGGCCTAGTAGATTGGTGGATATAAGAAAATATATAAAACCATTTTAAATTCTACATCGGCCTCTCCAAGTCAAGTCCATTTGTCTCCAAGTACTTTCCAATTTTCTCTGTCCTGCGCTTCTCATTAATATGCTACGCCTAAGTACTTGATGATGTTTCTATTCCATCTATCCTTTGGTCTCTTTAAATCTGTTGATATCCAGTTCATAACTGCAGATGTCCAACTGTTATCGTTTCTTCTTGCCATATGGCCATCCCACCTCCATTTCAGTGATCTTACATTGCCTATGATGTCTGTCCCTCCACTCATCATCCTCACTCAGGTGTTGTGTTTCCCGTATCTTCTTGTAATTCTGTGCATATAGCACTCCATGCTCCTTTGCTTTTTTCTGAAGTTACTGGGTTTTTGTTGCATTTAACAACCCAAGTTTTACTTCCCTAGGTCAAGACAGGTAGAATGCATTGGTTGAGGACCTTCCTTTTCAAAATCATAGGCATTTTTTACTTTAGAATGTGTAAGTTCCTTCCGAAGGCACTCCTGCCAAATTTGATCCTTCTGTTGTCTTCATTAATCCTGTTTTCCTTTCCAGTTGTTACCAGGTGTCCTAGATATGTGTATTCCGGGAAACATCCAGAGGTGTTTCTTGATGTTTGATTGGTTCTTGCTCTGCAAAAGAATTACACATTACCTTTGCTTATGTTAGGTTTATTCTGAGTCATATCTTCTGTCACACTGAGTTTAGTTCTTGAGGTCTTGAAGTTAGATCGTTTGTGTTGGCTGCAAAGATATATAATATTATCTGCAAAACACAAAGGACTGATATACTCTCTATTTATCTGTGAACCCCTTCTCTTCCCAATCAAGGGTTTTAAAAAACTTCTTCCAGAACTACTGTGAATAAGATGGGCTAGCAAACATATTTATGACATATTTCTATCTTCTCCTACAAACAGTTAAAAGTTTTCTTACCAAGAAGATTTCTATCTTAGGGATCGTCCATTAATCACGTGAGGCTTGAAAGGGGGGGGGGGTTGGAAAATATCATGGAATATCACAAGGGGGAAGGGGGGGTGCAGTGAGATATCACGTGTATTTATTTTTTCGTTGAGCATGCGATTTCTAAACAGAAATACGGCTGCCCGGCTCTGCTTTCCAGTCGCCAGTAAGTCAGTGATTTTGATGCCGAAAACATGCGTAAATCGTTGCCGTGTATATTTTCCCTTGAAACAATGCAACAATATTAAGTAAAATTATATGTTTTTCACATGATTACACCTTTCATTTATTATTTTATGCCAGTCAGAAACAACCTGCAACCTTAATGTCTGTCTGGACATTTTTATCACGGTGCTTAATTTCCCAGAATTAAAATAGATTATACCTGTATTTACAGATAATCTTCTGAAAATTTTAAGATACTTTGTACCAAAAAATACATGTGATTTTGGGTAGGGGGGGTCAATCTAAAACCTCACCAGGGGGGAGGGGGGGGGGTTAAAAAGATGCAAAAAACATCATCTGATTAATAGACGACCCCTTATTGGTAGATGTATCATATAAAAATTTGGAATTCCCATCATACATTTCAAATGGCAGAGCCGCCTGGTGTCAAACCGAGAACTTTTTTGCAAGATGTGACATATAACGGCCTTTTAGGGATATCACTTCTTTAATCCAAATTTTGAAGTTGATATCATACCCAGAAGGTCTTCTTATAAGATTCCTTTGTCCTCACTTGAAATGCATGGATCATTAGGAAACAGTAAACTGCATGTATTTATTTATGACCTCTGTCCACATGTCAGGTTATTTGTTTCCATGAAATTTGGAAGGGATTCAAAAACAATTCTTCAAAATCACCAAAATGCATTTCAAATGGGAGAATTCTGCAACCACTTGGCATTGAACTCATTTCATTTCTGATTGAACACACCTTTGCTGACATCCCTATGATTATTAATATAGAATATCGAATCTTGTAGGACTTTCAGGATTTTAAATTCTCTAACTTACCGGGAAGGCCCTCAAAAATTTCCAAAAAATCTCCAAAATGCATTTTTTTAGGAAAATTGTTTTTTTGGGGCCTTAGGGCATTGAACCCATGATAGGTAGGATCAAAGTCTGAATTATCCTGGCGGTTACATGCTGCTGCCATTAAGTTGTAAAATTTTCAAGTCAATGACATGTGGATCATGGTTAGAATTTGTATTCTATAAATAGAAGGTTTGTTCAAAATAAGATGAGACTGGTCTTAAGATGTATGAACCACTAAAACAATCACAATGAAAGAGGTTTCACCTTTTAGTGGTGTTTGTAAGGAGTAAAATGCCATCTTATCTGTGGCTCTACTTTGTCTCTGCACAACAGTGGTTTTTGTCTGATCCTGCACATGCCTGCAGTACAATTTTTGTGTAAGTGAAAATGAAGGTGTTAAAGGAGGGAAATTTAAAACATTTTAACTTATAAATTAGAAAGAAGTTCATTGGAGCAAGATACAGAGAGGCTGGAGTATCACCGGTGTGCTGTTTTTGGGCCAAAAACTCATCTTTGCCTGTTTATCCGTTAACCATCGCACAAAAGTGGACACCACACGCTGCATGGCCAAATTTTCAGTCAAAATGATGAAATATGACCATTATCTGATTGGCTATCTCTCTGACCATGATACTATGGTTTGCGAACTCCAAATCATTCATAATGTTGACATGAGCGTCGCTTGTTGACGTTAATGGTCTTCCGCTTCTGTTTTTCATCGTTTGACGTTTGCACAGACTGGAAGTGGCTGTACCAAGGAAAGCACTGCCTGAGTCATTGATTCAAATACCTCTTAAATCATTTCATAAGTTTCAGTTGGACATTTAAAGCAAAATGCACATGCATATGCACTTCTCCTTTAGCACCTTCATTTGCACCAACGCAAAAATTGTACCACTAGTGTTGCAGGCTCAGGCAAAAACCACTGTTGTACAGAGACTAGACTAGATATACCCACCAGAAAGGCAGTGTTTTACTCCTTATATATGCTGCTTAAAGGCACAACCTCTTTCATCGTGATCTGTAAAGTGGTTCACATGTAATAAGACTGGTCTCATCTTTTTTCAAACAGACCTTCTGTAAGTATCTCCAGAGACTTGGCTATACATAATAGATATATCTGAAGAAACATCTATATGTAATAGATTTACACATACAGACGGAGAACCAAAAACAAAAACCTCTTTAAAAAAGTTTTACGAAGCTAGGTTGCTAATTTCTTATGCTCCAAGTTCTCACCATCATCATCTAGTGGGGATGAAGGCCTAGCTTCGCCTCCATACGAGAATATCAAATAGATTAGTGCAAACAGCAGAAATAGGTGCAACCTACCCTTCACTTGCAGATTATCTTACCCATGAGTCTTAATAAGAAGAAAACACCTAAATCAGATGGATGAACATTAGGATGGATTGAAAAAACTTTTTTTACAAAATCCATCAACAGCTAGTGCTTAAAGTTTGCGGTTAGTGGTCCTTATAACATACAAAAAAATTCAACTCGATCGGATTATATCCTGAGACTGCGAATTTTAGTCAAAATTTTAAATTTTTCTGAAAAATGTCAAATTTTTGCATTTTTTCGTGATGGTTTCTCAACATTTCTGAAGTAATTTAATGGCAAAATTAACAAAATTTATGGCACATATATTGCTTGGTTGATGCTTAATATTAAAGATTTGGTTAGTTTGAATCAAGGAAAATGGTTTCTCAGTTTGCCAAAATTTGTCAAAAATTGCATATACATATATTTTGCATTTTCTTGTAGTACAGAGAAATGGAGAAATTAAATCCCATTTTTAAAGGAACTAACAGGTAGACACGATAAATATTTATTATGGTTTTAAAGCCAAGTCATTTTCTAACAACAAAGTACGACT
Organism: Sympetrum striolatum; assembly: GCA_947579665.1. Classification (NCBI taxonomy): domain Eukaryota; kingdom Metazoa; phylum Arthropoda; class Insecta; order Odonata; family Libellulidae; genus Sympetrum; species Sympetrum striolatum. Next base: position 6,334,913 of record OX388345.1, read on the forward strand.
GGCATATTACGTATCAGTGGTTGCAAAAGCATCTCAGGAATTTACAGGGTGAGAAGAATCATTTGTAGGAAGAAAATAACTGAAGAGGTTAATTAGAGGATAATTGGAGAATGCATTTACCTTGTTAGAAATCAAACCATGGACAAATCTTTGTGACGTGTCCTAACCTCATGTTTGTATTGAAGGATAATGAACTTCCAACAAATCTCAAAATATAGGATACCTCCAGGGTTCTTTCAGTCTCATGTTTGTAGAAGAAAAAATATATCTATTATATATAGACGCTTCTCCGGATTCATTCATATATATATCTATCTATATATATAGATAGATAAGATACTAATTCACAGGCTAAACTACAAGCATCATGGAAATAAAATTTTTATGACCTATTGGCCATAACGCATAATCGACAGAAAAAATGAGATTTTGAACCTCAGTGTCATGGGTTCGATTCCAGAGGGCCCCAAAGTCCCAATTTTTGCCATTTAAAAGCATTGCTTTGATTTTTGGGAATAAAAAAAAATTACTTCCCAGATAGGTAGAGAATCAAACCTCAAGGAGCCCATATATATGGTCAGGATCTATCGAAAACATCAATGACTTCTACAGAAAATATCCTGGGTTCGATGAAAGGACAATGCAAAAATCTGGCCTTCAAAATACATTGAGGAAGATTTTCATTATTTTTTTTGATGCCCTTATCGAAATGATAGGAAGTTCTTGCTTTGCTAGAAGATGTATATTATGAATCGGAAAAAAATTAGATAAGACTGTACTGTTCCTGGGTTTGATGCGAGTGCACATTAAAATTTCTCTCATAAGGAATATAAGGGAAAAGTTGGACATCATTTGAGGCAGTTGCACCCAATATTTCTGCTTGAATTTCCACACATAGTTAGAGATGGTGATATTCTGTTGTGCTGAATAGTATGTTCACCAGGAAGACCCGGGTTCGATGCCAGATGATTAAATTGCATTGAATTTTAAGAATATTTTCAATCCTTTTTTTTTCCATTGAGTCCCAATATAATGCCGATATGAAATTAGTGTTGTCGATCTGCTTGCAGTATGCAAGCTACATTTTACTCGTAATAGATATACACACACGCAGTAGAGGTTGCACAAGAAGTAAAAAATAGCGACTTGACAGGTTTGGTTTCAAGTACCAACACACCAGAAAGTGTGGAGTCCCAGTCTATTTTTAACTTCTTGTACAACGTTGGGTTTAGGGCACACTTTCTTGTGCAACATTAAAATGTAATATCCATCATTTACACAGTGGAGGATCACTTATCCAGAAATCTAAATAACGGAGGCATTCAAACAATGGAACCATTTTAGAAGAATTTTTCAAACTATTGGCAGTGAAAGAACTGTAAATCGATTTTCGTTAGTTAGTGTTGTACTTGTAAATGCCAACACCACATCATGACTCCATGGTTCACAGACTGGGTTCTATATTAGCGTGAAGTGACGTTTTAATGCCCAAAAAATAAGTTTTGGCTTTTTCCTGCTGAGTAAACTATAAGCGGATATTGTCTTTACCTCTTATTGTGAGTGAGAATGTTATTTAAATAGCAGAAACATGTTTATTCTGGAATAGTCTTGATCTCGACCATTCCAGATAAGAAATCCTCAGTATTCATATTTATGTACCCGTGAGTGTATATATATACACATGCACATATTTATATACACATATCTATTATATATAGACGCTTCTCCAGATATACCTAGATATATATATACACATTCATTCATTCATAGGGGATCAAAATTCTAATCATGTTTTAGAAGTGTCACTGAACTGAAATTTTTACAACATACTGGCCATAACATGTAACCTCCAGAAAAAAGCCGACTTTGAACCTCAGTATCATTGGTTCGATTCCAGAAGGCCCCAAAGTCACGATTTTCCCCATAAAGATATATGTTGAGTATTTTCGAAAATTTTTTGAGGCACTTCTCAGCAAAGCAGAGAGTTGAAATTCGAGATATCGCTAGAAGCCATGCATATCCAAAGGAAACCATTAAGTCTTCCCTTATAACGTATTGTGGATATTTTTAAGATATTTTTTGAATCCCTTCCCGATGACATGGAAACTTGAAATTCAGCACGTGGATAGAGATCATGAATATACTTCATAATCTAATTTTAGCAATTCGCTGATGGTCCTTGGTTTGATCCCAGAGGGCCTTTTACATTCTTCAATGCATTTCTTATGGAGATAACGGAAACAAATTTTAGGTACTTCCCGGCATGATATCGACTTCAAACTTTGCATTAAATAAGATCAAGACCTAACAAGTCATAATGTGTATTCACAGCTGCCAATATGTCCTAAGTTCGACAACAGGCGTCTCTGCAATTAGTAACTTATCCGATTTTTAAAAATTTTTTTGAAACCCTTCCCAGTAATGTAAAAACTAGAAACTTGGCATGTCAATAAAGATCATAGATATATTTCATATGCGGTGTTTTCGATAACATTCTTGGTTCAATCCCAGAGAGCCATTTACATTACCCTAAGCATTTCACATGGGGATAATGGAGTCTTATTTCAGGACCTTCCCGGCATGATATGGACTTCAAACTTTGCATTTAAATGATCAGGTCCTAAGAAGTTATCATGTCTATTCGCATCTGCCATTAGGTACTGGGTTTGACACCAGGCTTATACAAAAATTAGAAATTGCTACGATTCTTAAGATATTTTTTTTAACCCCTTCGCGATAACATTGAAACTCGAAACTTGGCATGTGAATAAAGATTATAAATAAATTACATATGCTTGCAGTATGCAAGCAGCTTTTACTCGTACATATATATACACACACAGGCATCAGCAAGTCAGACGCAAAAAGAAACTAAGGATACAGTTGTAGTTTCACTTTATTTACTCTACTTTTGAGCTTTGATTAATAATGACAAGACTCGAGGTCTGGTTATGATGATTAAATTAAGCCATAGGCATTACTTATAATTTTAAATTAGTGTTAAAACTTAGGAAGTTAACCTGGAGACGATGTAGATTCTGATCATACCTGGTTATGATGAAAACCTAGCTCAAGTTTAAAAGTTCCTATGGCAATACGTACACCAAAATAGAATTTAGAAGCTCTAAGGGGTGGGAAGTCAAAAGAATTTCAAGAGTCAGTCAGCAAGTCTCTTGATAGTAAACCAAAATTAGGAAACCATGGGTACATGTAGAAATGTTAATTAAAATGGAGGAAAGAAGGAAATGGAATAGTCAATACAGACCATGGGCTCAGAATGTACAGAGCACTAAGTAACGAACTAAGAAGGGAAACAGATAAGGCTAGGGAACAGTGGTGGAAGTGGCAGTGTAATGAAATAGAAAAGATGGTGGAAAGGCCAACCTTTTGTATAGTAAAGTAAAGCAACTGACGGGGAATAGAATTAGTAATAGAATGGTGAGGGTTTAAGACAATAAGGGAAATCTCTTAAGGGATCCAGTCACCATAAGGGGACGATGGAAGGAGTACGTTGAGGAATTGTATGGGAAAAACATGAAACCCACCAGCATGGAAATAGAAAGTGAGGAAGAAATTGAAGAAGGCAATGTTGGTAAAGGGTAGTGAAATAGAATCCACATTGTGGGTTATGAAAGGGAACAGAGCAACGGGGGTTGATGAGATTCCAGTGGTGTTCCTTAAGAACCTAGGGGACAAGGGGAAGAAATATTTCTCAGATTTAATTAAGAAAATTTATGACTAAGGGCAATGGCCAGAGGATTTAACCAAAACTATCTTGATTCCTTTACAGAAAAAGAATAAGGCTATAGAATGTCAGGATTATTGTACAATTAGCCTAATCTCTCATGTGGCAAGAGTACTTGTAAGGGTTCTGAACAGACGGGTCGAGGAAAAATTAAACGGCAAATCAGAGAAGACCAGTTTGGTTTTCAGAGAGGGAAAGGAACGAGGGATGCAATTGGGGTGATGAGAGTACTTGCAGAACGAAGCCTAAACTTTAATAAGAGTTTATGTGGATGTTTTTAGTTTTTGAAAAGGTTTTCAATAGTCCTGAGGCCAAAATTGATGGGATATTAAACCAAATTGGGTTGGACTGGAAAGATAGACGTTTGGTTCAAAATCTGTAACTGAATCAAACAGCCCGTGTGAGGATAGCTGATGAAGAATTGGATTGGGCTGAATTGGGAAGGAGGGTAAGACAAGGGTGTCCTATGTCGCTTTTAATAAATATGCAGAGGAAATGGTGCAAGAAGCATGGGAAGAATTAGACAAGGGAATACAGGTTGGTGGGGAAGTAGTGAAATCTGTAAGGTATGTAGACAACAAAGCTATTGTTTGCTATTCCTTAAGGGGTTTGCAAATTATAGTAAATACTCTAAAGAATAAATCAAGGGAGTTTGGAACGAAAATTAACGTAAGTAAAACTAAAGTATTAAAGTTTACTAAGGGAAAGAAAGCTAAGTTGACGATAAGGGTGGATGGGGAAAAACTAGAGCAGATGGATAAATTTTCTTACTTGGGAAGTACTCTTTTGTGGGATATAAGATGAGGCTCGTAAAAGAATAGCCTTGGCCAAGGAAGCTTTCATGAAGCCTAGGGAAACGATGATCAAAGGTCTTGACAAAGGAATCGGGAAAATATTTGTGAATTCCTTAGTTTGGAGTATCTTGCTTTATGGGTGCAAAACATGGACATTAAGGAAGTCAAATGTTTGGAGGCCTTCAAAATGTGGGCATGGCATAGGATGAAAAAGCAAGGTGGGTGGATAGGAAAACAAACACGAAGGTGCTTGGGATGGTTGAGGAGGAGAGGGCTTTAATTGAAGTGATTAAGCATCGATAGAGAAAATGGGTCTGTCAAATATTGAGGGGAGAGGGATTTAAGGGTAGAATTCAGGGGAAAAAACAGAGAGGAAGACAAAGACATAAGGGGTGGGGTTAACTATAAGGAAATGAAGGAGATTGAGCTTAATAGGGATTTTTGATCGTACATGAACCTACCGAAAGATAGAACACTTATGTGTATGTGTTCTGAAAATAATTTAAATTTGTTAAATTAATTTTGTTGGTTTACAATGAATATGTATAATCACTTTGAAGATTTACAATAAATTTGATTTTGACAAACTAATTGAACTTCATAGAAGACGACAATCCTGAGCACAAGAATATTAAGCAATTTAAAGGATTGAGAAAAGATAAATATCACAAGTACTATAAAAATAATTTGTATTGTAAACAGTATTTTCATTGGTAAAATTTGTCTCGAAATTCCATAATCTCGCACATAGCTATAATATAAAATGGCATATAGAGATTCACTTCTAAAGAGAGCATATATGTATCGAATAATGCTTCCTTATTTTAACTTATATTTATTAAGTTCATTATTGCAATCATAATAAAACTGAAATTTCATTCTAAGGAGCAAACTAAGAGAAAATCACTTCAGGGATAGGCAATTAACGAGACCCTAAGTCATATTTGTATGGCCTGCACATGTAAATGTCCAAAAGACTTAAATTTTGTTGATGAATATTTAAAATCCAAGAAATTCTTTGTTTAGTTTGCTACTCAGAAGGAATTTTAAAAGTGGATGTTAAATCCCTGGTTTCATTTATGGCCAATAAAAGGAAAACTGGTTCTAAATAAAGCCACGATAAAGACAAAAAATATTAAGGTTGACTTCAATCCCTAGGAAATCAAAAGAAATATTCTAACCTCCAATGAATCAAAGTTGATCTATAAGCAAATATTAATCAAAATATTCTCCATATAGGTGAAATGAATAGTAGATATGAAATTCCAACTTATTTACAACTCCTGTGTGACATGGCATTTGGTATTGAAGATAAGAGAATGTCTTCATCAACACAACAATCTCAGGTATGAAAACATTAATATCTGGATATAACACATCCATGAGCACACAGCTCATACATTTTCCAATTACAGGACTTAACTGAGGCTACATTTGAAGATAAAATATTGGGTATCACTGAACATGAAAGTGATTAGATGTAACAATACATCACCAGATTATTGCTAGGAAATGTTTCTCAGGATTCTAAATTCACATGAATAAATCAGCTAACTATCCAAATATAAGTTTCACGCAAGCTCACGATTCAAAGGTGAAATAAAAAGATTGATATAAGAATACAACTACTTTTAGTATCACATTTCATATAAATCATTTCAGATCCTAATAACCAGATAATTACAAAGTGTAAATAATTTGTATTGGCAATTCCTGACTATGCCAATTCAAAACTCAATCAAAAGAACAACATCGTTTATGATGCTAACTCGAGTGTCTACAAACAGCAAATTTACATATAAACTTGACACAAATCTCTCTCACAAACATACTCAAAAGATGGACCTAACACTCACTCACACTTTTCTAATCAATAATTCTTCACAGTTTCCTTACACTGTCAATGGCCATTCACTCGATAGGACTATACGTTATCTAAGGATAATGAATCCATTATTTATGATAAGTCATTTTGTAACTATACAATATTTACATCACAGCATTCATATAGCAAGAGGTATAAGGCAGGCTCAAAATACAAAGGAGACCTATAGATTTGTGGATATTAAAACAGACACTGTCAACACAGCTTTAAACACCTCATGTTCCAGAAAGATGGTCTGATGTTCTACCAGAGCTACCACAGCGTTTCCTACAATCGGGACAGTACCACTTTCCTTTTGGAGGCACCATGATTCCGACACACTCAAAATGAAACCACTCGATGGCACATTTCTTCCCATCACAGGCTATCATTTCAGACACCTCATCGTATGGACATTGACAATAACAATAAAGGCTGCCGGTATTTGCTCCAACACTTTCTCCTGGTATCTGATTGCCTGCTGCTCTTGGTGAAGAAACGGATGGAAGAGGGCATGAATCTTTGTTGTCGTCCTCACTCCATCCTTCGGATTCGCTCCTTCCGTTTTGACTTTCCTCCTCGTCCCTGTCACTTGACATGCCTAAAAAAATTAAGGCAACTAATATTAGAAATGGAAAACATTCCAATTACCAAATAATTTAACATAAACACAACTGCTTGACTGTTAACAGCAATAATGGTAATAATTTTTCACTAACAGAGATGAAGTACCAAATAAACTTAAGAAAAATGACGGTAAATTATTATTTTCTTGAAATTGCCTACAGCTAACAATTTACATAAATAGCACTACAAAATTGAATGCACTGAACCAGTTGAGAAAAGGTAGGATCACAACTGTTACACATTAGTGCTACAATAACTACAATTTAATTTTTCCTACATCGAAGACAATTAGAAACAGCCTTCAACCGCTGCAATTCACATTCACACTGAAGTTTATGTGTTACCATCAAAGCATGGACCATGGTCAATGTACACACAAGTCAGTGTACACATTTCAGTAAAACTTTAGTTAATCCATGAACTCCATTGCCAAAGATTCCTAGTAAATTTATGCACTTACTAGAGAATGCATACACTCGCTGAGATAGATCGGTAAAAGTATCAATTAGATTTTTGATTATTTTTATCATTCAACTTGTTAGTTTGGCAATGAGAACTTTGTTTATAAATGCATTAGTGAGGCAATACTTTTGTCTTTGGGATAGAGTTAATTATGCATAGCATAGAGTAGTACAAGAAACACCATGGAGTTGGTGTACTTGTAGGCATGAAGTGCTGAATGAGTTTATTGAGACATTGTAAATATATTAAACAGCAGGGTGCAAGAAGATCACTATAGTAACTGGAGTCAACTTTCAAGTGTTGTTTGTCAGGTGACAACCAATGCCCTGACCCGGATGGAAACCCAAACCTTTACCAAATAGAACTTATTAAAATAATTTAACTTCTTTTGAAAATAAGAATAATAGAAGTTGTACTGAGAAATTGGAGATTCTTGTCAACATTAGGACCAATAATATCTCAGACGTCAAAAATCTACTGAACTAGTTAAGTAGAAAGAATGGTGCATATAGCTAAATATGAAAAATAAGAAAAACTATGAGAGTGGTTCGGAAATTAATTCACATTTAGCTATACATTAAACACCCACCTGGATAAAAATATATTATCTGGTAAATAATAAAAACTACTGATTTCCATTACTTTTCAACATAACCGCCGCTTAAATTCAAGCATTTGTCATAGCACTTCAACAATTAACATATTCCCTCTGCATTAAAAATTAACCACCAGGGTATGTAGCAAGATTGTCATTTTGAAGATCATCATGGAAGTGCTGGGCACCACTTCTTCAAGTGAGTAAATATGTAAACAGGAAATCTGATGGAGCCTGGCTTTAAGAGGAATGATCAAAAATATCCCATTTGAATAACTAATGACAGAACCACTCCTGCATTAATCATGAATGTTTACTCTTCCATCATTAAGAAACAGCATCGAAATCACAATGAATTTCCACTTTTAACAGATTTTTTGCATTGAGAAATCTCATCACACCATGCGTCTTGCATTTGGCAGGAATTTCTATTGCAGCACTTACTTATTTTGTTAAGTTATATGACTGCAAAGCAAGTTATACAGGAAAAACTGGAAGAAATCTGCAGTTAAGGGCAAGTGAGCACAACAGTGATTTTTGTCTTTGGAGGGGGTCTCCTATGTCCAACTCTTCAAGGAAGGTGACAGCCTCTATCGTGAATGCAATAGTCACCTCCTAGAGGAGATCACGTGCTTTCCAAACAATACAATACTGACCAATGAGCACAATCTTCCCAATCCCTCCTTTACATTCCCCCCTAAATCTTTACATCCTAATCATCTTACTCAAACCTTCCTTCCCCCTCTTGTTTTCATTGTCTCTTTTACACATAATGAAGTATTGTTTAGTCAAAGTTGCATGATTTTGCTAGTCCGCTAGCAAAACATGTAGCATCAATAAATTCTGCAAGTAAAAAATGATTCTTTTCCATCATAATGGTAAGCAAACACGCTGCAGTACGATACTCCAACTAGCATAGCTCGAAGCTTTAAGAATCGTAGATTGTGATGATGTAACGATAATGGTTTTCGAAAACAAGTATAAGCATCAACTGTAGTTAATTTCATATTAGCTCTCGAATGACTGATCAATGGCTTGTGCTTTCTTAGCTCTTAGACGCACAAGGTGCTGATATATCACATTCTTCTCCTAAAGGTTAAATAATTTTCTGTACACAACATTTTATCCACTCATTACGACAAAAACTACAGGCAATGCAATTTTTTACAACTTCTGCTGTATGAAGTTCTATAATTATAATGCTGCAAAAATATTCATCAATTCCAATACAAAATAATAAAAAAGGCAAAGCGGCTGCTGATGGTTATGTTTTAATTAAAGAATAAATTCCAAAAACCATCAAGAAACAATGTTTCTTGATGGTTTTTGGAATTTATTCTTGAATAATTACAAAATAATACATTAATCCACGCACATCTCATCTCAAGATTTTTCACTACTAGTTGGCCAATTTCTTTTCCTAACTGAAGTAAGGACCGATTATGAATACTCACAGCAGTAAGAAACAATCTTCCATTTGGTCTAAGATGTAATTATCCAAATGATAAAAATGTTATCTTGTTTCACATGTTCAAATGAAAAGCTTAATATTTCTCAGATAACCAAACACATTGAAAATTATTTCAATGAATAAAATTGTGTGAAGATGTTTTTACCTAGATTACAGGTAAAAATTCTTCACAATTCCTCAAGAGACGTTTTTACCTTCCATGCCTGAAAATGAGTCTCCTCAGAACCAATGATATCACTTGACATTTAAAAAATTACAAAAAAATAGCATAGTCAATATGGGTTCCATATTAAAAGATTCTTGAAGTAGAAAAGGGTATATATTATGACAATTAGAAAAACAGGGAGGCAGATCTACTGGAAGAACTAAGTTGGGAGATTTAGCTGAAGAGGAGGAATAAATAATTTGACAAATGCATGGGACATACTGAAGCAACCCTTCCTGGAAAGATCTGCAATATTATCAATCCATTACTCAAAAATGTAGATCTATATTCTACAGCAAATTAACTCAATGACTCTTTGATCAGGTGAAGTATATGTTAAACAATTGACTGGAAACCTGTCTCTCTAAACTTATGATATACTGAATATTGATCAATTTATTGCTGTGTTCAATAATTGGGATCAGCTGCTCTAATTACTGCTTCCATGGGAATGGAAAGGGATTGAATAAATCTGTTTCAGTAAACTAAAATCGAATTTAGCGAGTATACTAAAAACTATACTAATATTAGAATAATTAAAGAATGTGAAGATGTGATGTATATATTGATTACTCCTTGAGGGTATGGGAAAAACATTTAACTACGTTACAGAGCCACTGTGAGGCAACCAGGGCAGATATCAACACATGGCATAACCAGATAGGGCTAATCAAAGCTATAGCTATAGACAGGGCATTCATCACTATGGCTCTGGGTACAAGAATGTACGCATGTAGTAAGGAGGAAAATGTCGCAAGCTAACTTTCGATTGTATAAATAATGTTATTTGCAGAGGAACTTTTACCACTATTATAAAGGTAGTTATAATATTTTGACAATATGAACATGATGAACCACCACAACTCAAATGAAACTAATTAAAATAATAGATTAGACGAAAATACAATAGAATAATAAATGAACTGGGAAAAATCAAAATATTTCTACATTGTATCACCTGAATTGAAGGAAATGCTATTGAAGTAATTCACTTTATGCCTTGGAGTCAACCTCAGTTGAATATCAACAGAATGAGGCGAAAGATACTTCAAGGATGGAAAGCAAAAGCTATATACATTGCCACCTCTTAGTACATACTAAGTATATAGTGGTAGGCTTAGCCCCTTATTACTTCATTTCTGAAAACTTTGCTTTGAATGAAAATTCTCTTTCCTGCAAATTCAATTAGCTTCTAACTTCACTGCAGCATTCAATTTGAAATTGAAAAGTTTTAGTAAAACCAAAATTATCAAAGTTCAAGCAATAACTAAATGGCTGGATATGAAGTTGAACAACATCTTCCTTCTAAAAGTGTCACTGTATCAATGCAGATTAGATTGGATGATGGAAGAGGAAACTTTTAGTCTAAATCTCGTCCAAATTAAGACGTATTGTTATTATAATTATTATATAAATGGGCTAATTCCTTCTCCACTAAATAGCAGTTCTTGGGATGAATAAAGATTGCTATAAATTAATTAGTATCGATACTCAGTACTATGTTTAGTATCCCAATTTTCAAGTTCATACAATTATCAAACGCTATTAATATTTTTTTTAATTTTGCTTATAAAGATAAGTGCTTTTTAAGATCAACCTATTTGCATTCCTAGCTTCCAAATATATATTTAAGCAGAGGTGGGAATTCAAAAATGCATGTCCTGAATGCAGAAGATTTTTAAGATAATTAATTACACCTAATAATATACAAAGAGAAAAATTCCTGATTTTCCGTCAGCACAACCAATCTTACTTGTAACTGCCGCTATAAGACAATCAATTAATATTATTTCTCCAGATTAACTTAAAATTCATATTATTTGAGAGTTTGCATGTCTTCAAGAAGAAGTATACATAATAAATTTAATCAATAATATATTTTTTCTAATAAAACTTAATGCTTTATAAAAGACACACTAAGATGAATTTTTTCAAATAGGAATAAAATTTTCAGAGAAACATATTTTTTCCTCAAAGGAATTAAACTGAGTCAATGTGCTCCACTTGGCTGCGACTCCAACAAGCAAATAATTTAAAAATATAAATTAAAAGTATTAAAAGAATTTTACAGAACTTGGATTGACCATGAAAAGCCATGAAATGAAGCAAGTTATAAACATATATTTCATTAGCTCACTAAAAAATACAGATCATCGAAGTGAGTGAAATCCAGAAATAAAAATCCCACGAGCATATATCACCTAACAAAAATATTACCACATTGACACTACATTTATGACATATTGAAATACTGCAAAATTCTTTATTATAGTAATAATTCAATGCTGTTGGATACAAAAATTCAACTTTTTCAGAAAATTCCTAAATATTTTGTTTATGATCACAAAAATGTATTTATTTTTGAAATTGATTCATTCCACCCGTTCACAAAATAGTATATACGTTAATAAAATACATCTTCAAAAGAATGAGAAGGATTGTAAGTAACCAGTAAAATTTTAATAGTCCATTGATTAATATATATATTATTTCTTTGAGGTAATGAACCACTCCACCACACTAATGGTGATACCAATTGCATCAATATGGGTTAAAATATCCTCTTTTCATATTCACACCAAAAAATCAAGTTAACTCAGACAAAAGTGAAAAAAGAATCTGAACATACTTATCCCCTGGTCATCTGCATCGTCATTATACTGGTAGGCAGGACGCTGTAAGTGAGGCATTCCATCCATGCTGGTACGCCCTGCAGAATCTCGAGGATAAGGAGTGGAGGTCGCAGGACCAACACTAGACTTTTTCTTTTTGGGAATTTTTCCACTCTGATTCACTACGAAAGAAAACTTGCTGCTGCCACTAAAGCCCACTCCCACACCACCTCCAGCACTAGTGTTTCCACTAGTGTTCCCACTTGCACTCTCAGCCTCTTCATCACTGGAATCACCATAAAATCTTTTAGGCACCCTCTTGCGCTTGGAAAGTCTAAGACGATCATCCGTCTCCATGTATGATGCTGGAGTAGAGGGCTCACTAACACTATGATGCATACTCGAATTGAGTATTGATCCGGATGAATTGTGAACTAAATGAACATCTATTGGTGAAGTGTTCTTGTATGCATGCTGAGGAACTACTTTGTTCCTCCGAGCACTTTTAATTATTTTCAAGGAAAGATTAGGAACTAAATTCTGTTCTGAAGAGCACTTTGCATTATCAGCCTGTTTCCTAGCCAATTTTGATGGAAGGTGGGGTCGTTTCCTTTTCCTCCCTCTCTTTTTTGGCTGTATCAAAGGTGTACACCCTTCCGGTATGACATCAATGGAATTCTTAACCTCTGGTTCAACCACTGGAATTGGTGGGGGAGGAACAGGTGTGGATGGTGTGGGCTGAGTTGGTCTCCATGCCAGAGTTGGAGATGCAGGGCGGGAAGCAGGAGATTGTACCGAGGTGGCGGGAGATGGTAACGTAGAGTCATCCAAGGGAACAGCTGCTGGAGAATTGCCTGCTGCCAGTCTTGCAAAGCTCATTGCAGCAGAAGAGTTAAACCTTCTCGGTTGCTCGTCGTAGAAATCCTCATCTGTCTCAGACTCTTCAGTTTCTAAATCTGATTCTCGAATCATTACCTCCCTCAGTGGTGGCGGTTCTTCTTCAGCCATAACCGCATCAACTCTAGCGCTTCCATCTTTCACACTACCTGCCGACTGAGCTTCACTCTCACCTCCGACTTTATCCTCTTGCCGCGAGCCACTGCCTACGTGTCTTTTACGCTTGCTTTCTTTCTTCTTTTCTCTACGGGATGTTCTGGCTGTACCACTTTCTGAAGCTGAGCTTTCAGAACCACTGCCGCTAGAGGAAGATGCCGAGCTACTGCTACCACTGGAGCAACTACAGTTAGTCCCACAAGAACAACTACTGCCATCACTATCACTGGAGTCACTGGCATCTGACGAAGAACTTCCACTGCCGGTCTTTTTTCTTTTTTTAGGGCTCTTGGGATGCTTTTTTGGAGATGTCTCTCTTACCTCCAATGGTTGTGCAACTTCACCTCCATCAACCTTAGAATTATTAGAACAATAATTGTGATCAAATTCATCTTCCTGATCCTTGTCTTTGGTTGTTTCTGCTAGTTTTGGCTCGTTCTTCTCCTCAACTTTCTCTACATTTTCCTCTTCATTCTCACGTGGAAAACAATAATCATGCTCTGCTTTGATGATACGAGCCACTAGCCCAATATCATCAGACACTAAGGCACCTTTACTTACTTCTGTCTCCCCCACCTCAGATTCCAATCTGGCAGCGTATGTTTTGAAATTATCCCATATTCCATCAACAACTTCAACAGGCTTAGCATCTTCTTCCTCTTCCTGTTGGGGACTACTATTAGCTCCACTCTGCTTCTCCTCTTTTCCATCATCTTTAATAGCTACGCTTTCATCCACAATTTCAGATTTGGATGGAGGAGTCTCTTCGTCTGAATCGTCACTTTCTGAGGAGAGATTGAGAGGAGGGAGGTCCATCACATCTACAACTTTTTTTGTGGGTTTGGCTTCTTTCTCGTAACTAGCAACTTGTGATTCTACACTTGATTCAGCAATCACCTTAGCATCTTTTTTACCTACACTATTATCTTCCTTATTCGATTCTCGGCGCTCAAATGAGGTTTCGTTACTTCCACTAGGATACGCCGCAACAACAACTTTTGCAATTTTTTCTTCAGATTTGTGATCAGGTAAACTCATGTTCTCCATTTTAGTCTCTGATTCCTTCTTAGCTCCGGCATCGTCATTATGCTCTGATGAGCCTTCTTCGGGCTGCAATTTTGGACTGACAGCTGGGTTTTCAGAGTCACTAAGAGCTGTCTGTTTTGCAACAACATCACCATGCTTTATTTCTCGATGCCTAGTTACAAGTCTCTTAGAAATGAAATGCTGACCACACTCTGGGCAAGCATGTGGTGCTTCACCAAGGTGTAGCCTGCGATGCACCCTCAGGGCCACTGCCCGACTAAAAGTTGAACCACATTCCTCACACGTAAAGACAGCCGGAGGGACACAAAAATGATACACATGCGGCCACTTTTTCTGTAAACATCTTTTACACAGAACACTCTCAGTTCCATGCTTCCAAAACAGATGCTTGGTAATATCTGGTTTGTTGCGATATGCTATGTCACATCTGTAACAGAGATGGTTCAATTTATGTTTCCAAACATGACCAGACAAACGCTGTTGGTCTCCGGTTACTTCTAGACAAACATCACAAGCATGATGCCTCTTACGTAAATGCACCATAAAGCGAAACGCCGATGGCAAACTGTCAGCTGAGCAAAAACAACATCTGAATTTTGGCTTTTCATTTGGAACATAAACTCCTGGACAAAGATGGCATAAAAGTTCACTATAACTATAGAAGTTGCATTTGCACATTATGCATAATAAATTGGTTTTTTGATGCATTTTTCTATTATGTATGTACAACTCCTTATGAAGACCAGTGGAAAAACGGCACTGGAAACACTCATAAGTTTTGGAGAACACTCTGGATGCTGAAGTATTAGAATTATCATAAGAATCTGAATTAAAGCACGTGCTTTCAAGTTTTATCAGATTATTTTTAAGCATCTCTATAAATTCATTGATCGCTTTCTGATCGACTGTTGGTTCAGAAACTGAATCTTTTGTGGCCAAATTATCAATAGGCGATGATTTGTCTTCATCCAACTTTTCAACACAAATGTGCCCAGAGTCTATTGCATCTGTATCGCTTTCCTCGCTCTTCACAGAGATCACGATGGGCTGATATCTGTGCTCTGCCAGTAAGTGATATGCTAACTGTTTGCCATTCACTGCTATTTTTTTGGCATGCGTACAATAAACACACGAGAAACAGGTAGCCTTAACAGCCTCTTTGAGCAAATCTTGAACACTATAGTCTTCCAGATCCTTTTCAAGATGTAAAACTGTTAGAGGGACTTCCTCTCCCGCAAGCTGAATTCCTCCGCTTTCCTCAATGGTGTCGTTCATCTCATTCGAGGTATTGACTACACTTGGACTACTGATAATACCATTCTGTTGAGATTGCATCTCTTCATTTTTTATTTGTACTTCATCGCTCACTTTTTCGTCAGCGTTTATTTCATCATCATGTTGGCTCCGTTTCTCATCACTGCTTTCATTTAACTTATCCGAATTTTCAGGCAGGTCTTCGTTCAGTAGCTTAGGCGATTCACTTACATTGGCAGTGCCATTCACGTTACTGATCAGGTTCTCTGAACATGATTGACTATCGCTTTCATACTTTACAGAAGAATCTCGAGATTTGGAGAGAACATTATCCTCGCTGGTTTCAGCTTCTTCCCTGCTTCCTGTTGCATGTACATTTTCCTCATTCTCCTCCTCTTGCGAGTCTTCAGACAACTCAGACAATGACTGATTATTATCAACGTCCTTTTCAGGCATTTCCTCGCTTGAATCGACAATTTCCATGTGTTTATCATTTTCATTCAGACTTTCCCTAACCTCTTCAGCTTCCTTTCGCTTATAGTCTTCTTCGTCAACACCACTTTGACTACATGCATCCACATCATCTTTTGGACCATTTTCAAGTTTTGGCGATTCCTCATCTTCCTCTGTTTGATCTGCAACAGTTTCGGTGATCCGAGTCTCAGATTCTTCTTGCAGTAAATTTTCCTCAGTTTTGTCATTTCCCTCTACTGCCAATCCTCTCTCTTGTGATTCCTCGCAAGCATCCTTGTCGGATTCCTCTTCGAGAGATACATTATCCTCAGAATCATCCTCCAAATAATCCTTGCATTCTATTCGCATAAGAATTTCATCACTATTTTGCTCACTTTTTTCAAAAACAACCACCATAATATTGTCTTTGGGCCCAAGAGCTTTCACATCTCCTACCCTTGTGTTTAGTTGACACAAACTCGTTTTATTATTTACGGAGGAATCAACTGTTCCTTGATTTAAGTTAGAGTTTCTAAGACTGTCTTCCCCGGAAGTTTCAGAAAAACAACCCTTATCAGGTCCACCACTTCCATCGAACTTTCCACCATTTGAAGATTCGTTCCTTCCGCTGTCACCACCTTCACCGAGAGACCTACTGACATCATCAGAAGACGCCCCACCTCCACTTCGACAGCTATGATCGAAAAACTCGTCACCATCGGAAAAAAGTCGTTCACAAGTACAACACAATAGAAGGCAGGGACTTTGGCGGGATGAACGAAAAGCGTCGGCGGAGGGATGAGAGGCTTCGGAAGCACCGTGTGTGGACACTATGTGTGATGCCAATCTTTCTGCACGAGAGAACACCTTGAGACAGAAAAGGCAAATGTGGCGATGATGAACTGACTGCATATGTGAAAACAAGCTGTGGAAACTATTGTAGTATATATCACAGGCTGAGCATAAGATGAGTTGCTGAGTGATGAGTAAATTAGAACCTGATGCAGCTAGGTTTGAACAGGCTTCTATTTCCTCAGACGTGTTATCAACCTCCCCTGAACATTCAGCTTGATGTTCCCTAAGCACTCCAATAGATGCAAAATTTGTCTCTCCACACTTATGGCATTTAAATTTTACGGCAGGTTGAAGACCAAGGCATTGTGCGTATTCTGCACAGGTGAGAGGAGCTGCCACTGTTAAGGGCTTGGGGGATTGATCGATTAGTTTGCTGACATTCCCTCTACTGTGACTCATCAAGCTAATGTCTTTCTTCCTTTGAGGCTTCTTTCGGGTTCTGATGGTTCCCAAACTGCCACTAACACGGGTAACCTCCGTTTGAGAGGATATTCTTCTACGCTGATCGCTTATCATGGGAATTGCCTTCTTTGACCTTTTAATGGAAGTTCCTTTTGATGTTTTAGGTTGTTTCGTAACTTCACCGGAAATTTCATCACAGTCTGCAATATGCAAAGGACCCAAAATCTTTTCTTTCTCGGCACCATCTTCAATACTTTCATCGTTGGTATGGGCAACCGAATCTTCCCTTCGTGGACTTTCCTTAACAACATCATCTTCATCGTCTTGCGGTTCGCCATTATTCATGGGTTTTGGTGATGCAGCACAGTTATCAATCTCCATCGTTTGATATTTAGACTGTAAAAATATAAATATTATAAGTTAAATAGAAATCTAGGGTTTAATTTAACATCTAAAAGACATCCGAATCGTTGCCACCAAAGGTTCATAAAAATACTTGAATAAAATATATAGGCAAAGTAACAGTACACTTTAAAATATTAATCTAACAAGTCATTTTTAACTGGAGATAAAATAGTAACTACTGAAAATACCAACAATAATTCATAAAGGAAACAAAACAATATTCACTTTGGATGGACCATTTCGATTAAATTTCCCAATTTTATACAAAAAACGATGATTGCTGCTTATAAGCCAATTGTTTTCTTCTGCAATCAATTTGATTATATCGTTAACAATGCCATAACACACAACTAACACAAATAGTTCCTTTTCGGCACAATAAATCTCATTGAAAACTTGACAATCATCATGAATTAAGTTTCTGAGCATTTGCCTTGTGTTTGAATAAGCTAAAATACATAAATCCAAAGATGTAAACGTTAAGATATAACGCTTAACTTACACTGGAATCCAAATAACATCAAAGATTTCATAATAAATAGAAACGATTAAGGTATCGTAAGGGTTATTAAGCTATATTTTTTGGTTGGCAATAATTTGTGATGCATTGAATATTGGCTACAGTAGGAATCAAAAACAAGTATAATGATTATTTCAGAAGTAATTTGCACTTCGGTACGTTCAAAATGGTTACTCCGCGAAAAGATGGAGGATATTTGTAGCATTGTTAACAGGTATTTACCTATAGGTATCGAAGATAACTAGAATTCCAAATAGGAGATAATCTCTTCAAATATCAGAGCCATTAAAGACTGATGACACTGATAAACATTGAAACCTTAGTTCCCCGCCTTTATATTTTGGAAAATGGCGTCACCGCTTCAGAAGCACTTCGTTGCAAATGCCTCACGATTGGTGGGAGGCCATTTTCGACTGTAGTGACACCTTGTTATCAGGATCAGCAACTCGTTAATATTTTTGAAACAAATGCCTCAATAAGCTTAGTTTTCTGATCGCTACAAAGCTGTAATACTTATTGATAATGTTGAACAACTCAGCTTCTCAAGTATGCCATTTTGAGAAGCTTTTGGGCGAATTTTCTTAAAAACGACTACTCGGCAGTGGACATTACAACCCCATCATGCAATTTGTTATGAGGAAACAAGAACATATCGAGCCCCGTAACGGGTGGTCTAGGTTCGGTTCTGCTCCTAGCTAATAGACACAAATTCAAAAACTGTTAGCTATGAGGCGGTGTATCAAGTATGGGAGGGAAATTATTATGTTAGTTGGCTGAATTGCTGAGTAATTCAGGATAAAGGTTTAGATAGGTCTATGTTTATATCAGTTGCCAAGTCACTTGTATTTTTGTGTTCAATGTCATTGTTTGTTTCATACTTGTAACGAAATTTTAGTCCCGTTCGTAGATGAAACGATTAATTCGTTGGTGAACAATTTCCTAATTTTTTGTTAGTATTCATTTGTAGAATTATCGTTCAATGGCGGAGAGAAAAAACTTCAATAAAAAATCTGGCGTTGAGGTTGGTGGGATAATTTTAAAATATAAATCGTAACTTAGTCTTGTTTCTCAGGTGTTAATAATATAATTTCATTATGGCATTTATAGATGTTAATAGCTTTGTTATTCCTTTTGTTGATTTGTTTTTAATTGTCAA
This sequence comes from Sympetrum striolatum, assembly GCA_947579665.1. NCBI lineage: Eukaryota > Metazoa > Arthropoda > Insecta > Odonata > Libellulidae > Sympetrum > Sympetrum striolatum. The sequence goes on from OX388345.1 coordinate 6,354,433, forward strand.
TGTATTACATTGTCCATCTAACGTTTCAATTTTGTCTGCAGACTTTAGCGGAGGTTTTCCGATGCTTCATTTGTATGGAAAAACTTCAAGATGCTCATCTATGCCCCCACTGCTCCAAACTCTGCTGTTATGGTTGTATTAGCCGTTGGTTGACAAATCAGCGATCACATTGCCCTCATTGTCGAGCATCTCTTCATCTCTATGAGTTAGTTAATTGCCGTTGGGTTGAAGAAGTTACTCAAAATTTGGACACACTACGAGCTGTCGATGCCGAGGCAGCTACTTCCGTTGGAAGCTATCAAGATAATAAAGATGATGAAAGGTATAATTTTCTGTCTATAACTGAAATGTGCCATATATTATCGCGTCTGGCCCAGAAGTACTACTTATGATGTAATTACCATCATGAAACGGTTTTGTGACTTTTTCTGTGAATTTTTATGTTTTAAGTCGGTGTGTTATATATCGACGGCGTATTAATACATCTACTTGAACTTTCATTTTTTGTAATAACTATTTGATGAATTTTCCTTTACTACAAGTGAAAACATTTATTGTAAATATTTTCGCTTCTTCATATACTTCTTTTATTGTTAAAATGTCCAGAATATAATGTCAATAACAAAGATTTCATTCAATACATTACACAAAATCAAAAGTAGATTCGGTATCTACCTAAGGAAAGTGATTCATAATTCTTACAGAGAGTTTCAGTCCCTTGAGCTGCCATACACAAATTGTCTTTTGTGTTGTGATTAACCTTGAGTAGAATTTTTCATTGTCATCAGGGGCTCAGTGTGGTCTCCTTCCTCAGTGGAAAAAGCCGATCGATGTCACAACCTGGGTACTTTAAATATGTATAACTGTAGATAGATATGACGGGAAAGACTTGTGAGGTTGCCGAGGACGAAAAGTAAGGAAGGAAATTTCTTTGTTGGGTGATGTATAGGGGGAGTGTGTGGGCCCTGGAAGCACTAAGTTCTGCCAGTAACCCAGAGAAACCTTGCTTGGATATCGAAATATGTAAATTCATAGCATCTCGTTGAGTAGAGAAAAACCTCTCATTATTAGTGGAGTTTTTCTATGCTGTAGTTAATGTATTAGGTTATGACTATGCTTGATTGATTCTTTTGACTGAAGAAACAAGAGAAATTTCATTAAGGAAAGAATATTAAGGCATGTGAACCTTCCAACCAGTTATATATATGCACAACTGAGGATAAATTTTAATAATTAAATTAATTACTAAACTATAGAGTGAAATTCAACGAATTAGGCTGAAAATTATTCTATATTCTGAACTATAATTTTCTGCAGATGTGGTGACCATCCTGATGAAAATTTGACAGTTTTCTGCGAATCTTGTTCTAAATGCATTTGTCATCGTTGTGCTTTGTGGGGAGGGACAACCCATGCCGGGCATTCTTTTAAGCCTATCGCTGAAGTTCATGAGCAACACATTCAGCAAATAAAAGAAGATATTGCAAAGTTGCAGCAGCACCAGTTGAAGTTGATCGACTTTATTCAGAAAGTGGTAAGTACCACTCATGCATGCTTATACTTCTGCCATGCAGGCCTGTTCTTTTAATTTTGGGGGCCCTACGCAACATTATTGTATGGGGACCTATGGACCCCCAGGCTGCCCCCCTATGATAATTAAATAGAATACATATTATAATTATATAATGTTAAAATATCATAATATGGTATGAAAATTGAATTTATTATGCTTTTAATTTCATTTATTTAATGAAGATTTTAATTATTGAAATGTTTTATATTCTTTTTGTGGCTTGGCGGCAGGACCCCTAAGTTGACGAGGCCCTTTGCGACTTCGTATGCCTAAAAACGGCCCTGCTGCCATGCATTGGCTGTTAATTCTAAACTGTAATAGTTGAGATATCTTGTAAAATTTTATCTTCATTGAAAATATATCAGTTTTAGATTTTCTATAATCTTGTTTGATTTCTAAAAAGTCTGTTTCTTTCTTGTAGTACTTACAAGTTTTCTAGTTAGGTAATATCTTAGATTTTCATAAATTGATATGATAATACTCTGTCTAAAGTAGATATGTATTTTAAACATCATAGTATGATGTTTGATTGTATGTAAATTGCTTTGCAATTTAAACTGAATAATTTTGTGTTCCTTCTATTTATGTACTTCCCACATCTCAACCTCTGGAAAAGCTACATTCAATGTTAAAGCAAAAAATGGTTGTTATGTGAGGTTTTTTAAAGTTCCATCCCTAGGCACCTCTTTTTAAGCTTTATCACAGTTTTTTTCCCGCGACGCAAGCTCGGAGCTGATAAGGGACCTTGACTTATCAGCAGATATCAGCATTTATCAAATGAGAGGTAAAGAAAGGCGTGAGTACGATTTGAAAAGTTATAAACAATTGCAATATAAAACAATTTGATATATCCGTTGTATCCTTCGTCTTAAGATGAGTATATGCATCTTTTGATCTTTTTCTACAATGAAAATTAACGTTTTTTATGTTTTCTATAGAAATTACCTGCTGAGTTATGTCAATGCTGCATTGCCAGGAGAGTTGGGTTGGGATGTAAAATGGATATGAATAACAAACTATTTAAGGGATATGAATATCTTCCGCATTCAAGTACATGAAATTCTCGCCTCTGGATCTCCTGGCAATGCAGCGTTGCCATAACTCACCGAGTAATTTCTATAGAAAACATAAAAACCTTGATTTTCGTCATAGAGCGTATATCAAAAGACGCATGTACTTGTCTTAAGACGAGGGACACACCGAAGATATCAAATTGTTGTATATTGCAATTGTTTATAACTTTACAAATTGTACTGCACGCCTTTCTTTACCTCTCGTTTGATAAATGCTGATATCTGTTGATAAGTAGAGGTCCCTTATCAGCTCCGAGCTCGAGTCGTGGGAAAAAAACTGTGATAAAGCTGCAAAAACGGTGCCTAGGGATGGACCTTTAAAAAACCTCACTCAACTACCATAAACCCAAAAAATTTATTAACAAGAATTTCCTGTCCCTAATTATTGGCATAAAGTTAATGAGTATGAAAGTAAGAATTTAAACAAAATATGTAGCGCTAAAAAAACAAAGATTACATAGCAAAAATAGTATTACTGAACCTTACTGAATTAAGTGTTTTGAGTATGTATCCTCAAAATTGATTTCCTGATTCTCCCCAACAAAGCCTCTGAATTTGCCAATGACTGAAAAACAATCTCTAATCCCACTTGTAGGGCATGTCGAAGCGATTGCGGATTAACGGTTTTGTAAATTTGCTGCCAATTTAAAATTTCATGGCGATTCTAGAATCAGTAGATTAATGAAATAAGTAATGAAAGGGTTGAGGTGACTTTGCACAAAGGGCGTGCACCCAGGAAAATTCCCAAGGAAAATACGGGCTTGAAAAAAGTCTGACAGGGCCAGGAATGGAACCCGGGATCTTCCTCTATCTGAGAGGCCAAAACGGCTTGTTAAAATGTTCTGGCCAGGTAGCCGAGATGGTTAAGGCAGCCTCCCTGATAGAGGAAGATCCCGGGTTCCATTCCTGGCCCTGTCAGACTTTTTTCAAGTCCGTATTTTCCTTGGGAATAAGAAGTATTTATCTTACCACGAGTACACACATTTTGTTTCTATTTTCATGTTACAGGAGCAGAACGTAGAAGCTGTAAGGACAGCTAGAGATGAAAAAGCTAATGAAGTTTGTCGTGCTCTGGAGTCCATGCTTTCAAGGATTGACAGTCAGCTCAAATCCAAGATATTGATTCTGACTGCTAGGAGGGGGTTGTTAGGACAGGAGTCAGAGAAAATGGACACAATAATCAAAGCAGTAGAACATAAATTAAGTACATGTTCACGCTCGGAACTGATAAGCCAGTCAAGTGATCTGTTGCGAATTATCAAAGCTGCTCAGATGAGGCCCCTATCTCATTTAGTAGCAGCACCTGTGCTTGGAGAGTTTAAGAGGTAATTTTCTGTAAATAATCTGGTGAACTTTAAGAAGTTCAGCTTAGATTTAAAATTGGAAAGTGTTTTTATTAGCAGTAACAAGGAAAGGGTGTGTTGCCAGTGCTTCGATGAGGTGTGGACGAAGACAATCAGTTGGATAAAACCACACTTGCCCTTGCATGCACAATTCCCAAAACGGCTTGTTAGAATGTTCTGGCTGGGTGGCTTACTTTATTGGCAGTTTTGAAGGTTTTTACAATGTTTTGCCATTCATATTACCAGGTGTAGAAATATGAAACTGGATTTTTTTTGTAAGAATTACACTTCTGTTATTTGAAAATTATCGTTAGTATCGTAAATCATCGTAAAGTATCGTCTTCATCCAATAAGGCTTGCAAGTCCTTGTCTTCAAACTTTTTTGGTGGTTTCCCACAGTCCTCGTTTCTCACGTCAAAATCACCACATTTAAATTTTTTAAACCATTCGAAGCACTGAGTTTTGCCAAGAGCAGATTCACTGTGTGCTTCGGCGAGCATTCTATGTGATTCTGCAGCAGTTTTCTTCAAATGATAGCAGAAAACCAATGCAAATCATAGTTCGTAGGCACAAAACTCGACATGTTTGAGGTTATAGAAAAATATGCCAGTGTGTAAAACTTAGGTTATTGCGTGTTGAAAAAATTTGTCAGCTGTTAGAGGGAGAAGTTGGTGCTACAGAAGCAGTCTTACGGTCTTTAAACTGATAGCAATCACCATCTATAGGGAAATTCTGGTTTTATACTTCTACATCTGGTGTCAAGCAAAAAGAGCCTACCTGAAGATTCTGTCTTGCTATTCTTAGAGGATTTCAGGGTTTCTTTTGTTAGGCAACCTTGGCAGAATGGGATAGATTGGAAAATCTCTCTTAGTATTTAACTGAAGCAAAACTGACTGCAGTCGGTACACTATGATACTTTTCTAGTATTGGTAATATTGGAGGTCTAAAAGAAATTAACTCAACATAATGAATTAGTGAAAATCATTTTTCACATGAAAATTATGCAGTGTAAATCTCTCTCATCTTGGAAGCGGTTGATGGTAAGGTTCTGGGGGTTTCACAGTTACTTTTTTCCAGTAGAATTAGAATTTCGAAGGGTCTCCGTCTTAATCCGTATCCTTTGCTTGCCTTTGGAGATCGTCACCTCCCAGTTTGCCCAGCAGGGGTGGACTGGGAAAAACTGACAGCATGGAATATGATTTAGAAAATTATAAAGAATTCAAATGAGCAACAATTTATTATCTTCGTCGTCTTACTCATCCAAAGAGATCTACGAGCGTCTTTTAATTGAAATTCTAGGATGTAAATTGAGATTTTTCGTTATTTCCTTTGAATGGTGACACATGGCAATGATGCTCAGTCACATTGGCGGGGGGTTTATTTTTTTTTGTTGAAACAACATTTTATTCCTCTCTTTTTTCCAATTGGAAAATGTATAACGACCGACAGCGTACAATAGTGGATTACACTATGAAAATAAAATAAGAGTTACGAATAATAAGACAGCAAATCGAATCTTCCCTCAGAGGGCCTCAGCTATTTAAAACCCCCGCCAATCTGACTCACTCACCGCCACTCAGGCTCACCTTTCCTGCATCTCTTTACTGAATAGAAATGCTATGCATTTTAGGACTTTAGATTAAATTTTTTATGAGGTCACAGCACTCGGGTATGCATACTCAGGGCATCGAACCTGAACTAAACCAAAAACCCAAACAAAATAAAAAAACAAAATATAGTGAACCCGAACCATAAACTGATTTCAAGTTCACTCCTTCAGTTTAGTACTCAAGGTTTCTATTGTTAAAGCAGGATCAACATGTGGTCCTCGACCCGACCATAGGTCCCTTGGAGCGAAGAATATTTGGAGCGGCAGCCAAGAAAGAATTGGAAAAACCTACAATTAAACTTGGCTTAAGTTTCCGTCTGATAAATGAATGCTGCTGCATGAGGTCATTACTAAATAGTTCCCGTTAATGATTCTCCAACACAGGGGTGCATTGGATAATCAAAATATAGTTGGCATTGACTGTATCTTACTTCTCAATCTATAAGTGAAAGTCAAATTATTCATTTTAATGTGTTTATTGTTAAAATTGCATTTTTCTGGTTAATCCATGTTTCATTCGAATTTACGCCATTGTTGTCTATTAATTGAAATTGTTATTGTCTTTTGTTGAAATATGGAGGTTTGCATTGGGTTACTGATGTTTGCTGGAGAGAAATCAAACTGAAATTTTGTTTTTTGAGTGAACTGGAACCAAAAATATTTTAGTTTGATACCCTGTGTGTTCTCTCTTTAATTGCACTCATTGACTTCTTTAGAAGTTTTGCTAATATAATTTTTTGAAAGAACCTTAAATATTGATTATTATATTCTTGATAATAAAATAGAACTATTTCAGTGTTTAAATGATAGGAAATGATGAATACCATGATAATGCTAATTAGGTACACATTTTACGTAGTGTATTATTTTTAAACTATGGTTATGAGAATAAATTATCATTATTTTCAGTGAAATAGTACCTCCGTATGACACAGGCACCTTTGTGATACAGCAGTTTAACAGACTTCAGGCCCAGGCTGAAGCTGTCTACTCTGCTCCACTGCATGTGAATGGCATTTGTTGGCGTCTCAAAGTTTATCCCAATGGAACTGGTGTTGTCCGTGGCTTATATCTCTCCATTTTCTTAGAACTTACAGCTGGTCTCCCAGAGTCATCAAGGTAATGCTGGTCTTATCTTGTCAACAACAGCTACTAGGTCTGTCTCTATCAGTGTGCCTCTTTCTTTCTAGATATGAATATAGAGTAGAGATGATTCACCAGACGACGAGGGATCCTAGGAGGAGCATAATAAGAGAATTTGCCTCGGAATTTGGAGTTGGTGAATGCTGGGGTTATAATAGATTCTTTAGGCTTGATTTATTATCTAGAGACGGATACTTGGATAGTTTAACGGGCAATCTGGAATTAAAGTAAGTGTTGAACGTTCATTTTTATATTGATTCTTAAGCATCCTTTTGGTTATACTGAGGTTATACAGAACTTAAGTTTCCTTTGAACCGTTAACTAAGTGAAAATGGAACTGAAAGGTAGAATTCTTCAGAGCAGGTAAAGGAATTGTTGAGTGAATAATATTTTTGCAAATTCACCTCTTAAATTGAGATTGAACACTCATGTGGTTTGAATTTGTACAGTTGATGCTCCAAATACTAAAATTTATTTATTCTTCTGATTTGAATTTATACTAATTTTCGTAATCATTCAATATCTATAAAATGTTGTCCTTATTGAAATGGATTGACTTATGGGTTTTATTGTACATTGTGTTGTAAAAACAGCCCCAAGGATTCTTACCCAGTTCACTTTGTATGGAAATTAAAATCTTAAGTTGTGCTTTCAATTTAACTGGATTCTAGAAGAAAAATAAACCTTGCAATTAACTGGAAATTCTGATTCTGGAAATGATTTATAAATGTAATGTGCTCACACATGTCTTCAAAAAGAGTCCAATGTGAATTTTATGACATAAATCAAGTAATTATAGCTTCTCTTATAAGCTTTCGCTAACAAAATGTGTCAGCAGTAACTGAATCACCAATCAAGTGCTTTGGTTTATCAGTTTTTGGACCAAACCAATGGATATTCGTTGTTTAATAAATGTTCCTGTGGCAGTTGCCTAGCTGATAGCCATTAAGCTAACATTTGAGACTACCGTAATTTTCCATATACAGTACTCATTTTTTTCCACGAAAATATGTCAAAAAAGTAGGGTACGTATTATACATGGTTACAAACAACATCTTTTTATTTGGGCTGTATATGACATTTGAAGTATATAACTCAACATACATATATGTTTACTTATTTCACGTTTATTCTGAAAAGAACACTGCCGCATATTAATAAAATAATTAAATTAAAAGAAAAATTCAGAGGGGAAGAACCTGTTACTGATAGATCGTCACATTGAGAAATCAAAGGTAAGGGGGAAAGCCATCCATTAGCAGCATTCCATGCTTGTGCGGTGATCTGTCGGGTGCTGAATAGTCCGGCAGATGACCATACGCAAATAATAGCGTAGAATTCCATTCTCTAAAAGCCAAATGCGTATTATACATGGAGATAAGTAAATTCTCACATTGCGCTCATAATAATGTGGGTGCGTATTATAATTGGAAAATTACGGTACTCATATATCATATGTGGCCTATAAATTTAATTTGATTGGTGCAATTGTTCTCCAGAAATTGATTTGATATTGTTATGAATTTTATATATTTACATAGTTAATACTTTGCATATGTATACACATTTTTAGGTGCGTATTTTGCTTAACGTTATATGGGAATAGGTTTTCTATGGATTTGGGATTCTAATGGGGAACTGTCTCTCCAGATTCCATGTTAGACCTCCTACATATTACCAGAAATGCAGAGATCAGGCATGGTATATACACCAACTACAAGCCTTAGAAGCTCAGTATTCTGCTGAAATTAATGCTCTTATAAAGGTAAGCTTTGTTTTTACACCTCTTAGATATAGTTTGTATGAGCATCATTTCAAGTAATACCTGTTAGATTGTTTTTGAATTCCCCAGTTTAATTGAATTAATATATTTAGTAGTACCTCTTGCCTAATTTATTATAGGAAATGCATCAACTGTTTAGGATGCCTGTCACATATAATGGATTCACTAATCCAGGGAAATTTTAATGGGCTGAAAGGAACCCTTTTCTCTAAAAAAAATTATTATAAATAGAAGTTATAATAGTAGGCAGTGGATTCATTTAATTTTATGGAAATGATTAGGTTAGTTAAGTATTGTTTTCATTTGCAACATACTGAAAAGTGGAATCAGCAAAAGAGGGATTTTCCTGCGGTAAGTTGTCGGAGGAGGGGCTAAAACCTGAAAAGGGCCAAATTGTACCTGTAATACTTCAAAAGTGTTTAATGAACACATGAAGATTGTCCTCAAAATGCTTCAGAATCAGGATGCATTTCTATGAGAATTCACCCAATATGTTATCTAACAATAATTCGGTCTCTATTACTTCCTTTATGTCCTGCTTAATTCCAAATTATTATAATAAAGTTGCTGCTGATTCAAATAGTATCATAACACCATTATAGCTTGTGAATATACATTTTAGCAACTCTTGATTCCTGATAATCTGTGCATATCCAATTACATCCCTGTCTTCATTTTCTCATGGCTCCCTTTAACCTTCGAGTACTCGCGTCTCGGTCGAATTGACCCATGTGAATTTTAAAATTCCATATCTTATTATTAGTGCTTTTTTACCTCTACTTTCTCATAGTAGCTGAGTTTTAGAATGTTCTGAACCAGTCATGCATTTTCGCCAGAAATGGAAGTCTAATTATTTACACAAATTTTTCTTAGCGGTAGTGCCAGGTAGATGAAAGACCTTTACGTAAAATATTGCATTTTTGACCTTGTTTCCGCCTTAATAATTAGAGATATTATATAAATTTCATATAATTAATAATTATTATTAATATATTAAATGTTATTTTATTTTTAAACAGTTTACTTTTTATACGCAATATTCCAAATTCATCAGCAATATACTCGGCGTCAGGGATATTGAATTTTTACTGAGTATTAAAATTATTTGAAAATATTAATTTGATTTTATTTTAATAACCAGGTTAACCATTAATTAATATGGCATCATCAATAATGAATTAAAAATTTATTCACTACATTTTGAGACAATTTACCCCTTTGGAAGATGTCGGGTCGATTCCACCCAACAGGAGTACTGACGTGATGATTTGGGATGCGATTACTCGAGGGTTAAATGTTACACTGAGAGCTCACAGGAATCACCTTTATCTTTTAATTTGTATTTCTTAACCAATATCTGTAACCCTTTCATATCAAACATTTCAAAGTGTAGTTTTATAACTATTGCTATTTGTGTTGTAATGTTTCAGCAATGCATTTCCCCCAGTTGCTTAGTTGGTGTTGCTCACTACCCTTTGATAAAATCATTCGTTTTGTTAACTTGTATCGACTGAATTTTTCAGAGGAAAGAAAATGAAGAGTGCCTGAACGTGAGTGCAACTTCTGAAGATGATTCGTTGCTACCATCGTCCCCTGTGCGGAGTTTGCATCAGATCGCAAATCCACTGAGGGAAAATCAGAAGAGTGAAGAACCCATCAGGGAATCATCTGCAAATAATTCCCCAGTTGCACCTCCTCCTTCGTCTAGGTCTACAAATTCCGACACATTGATAACGTCACCCAAGGCAGAAAGGGCTGGAGTTTATTTCTCAGCAGATGAAAGTGACAATGATGTAAGGCTTTAATCCTTCATTTCCATTTAACCTATTTCTTTAAATGAATATCAGATAGATGAGTCTTCAGGAACCACTGAAGATTTCTTGAGGGGTATTTTATCTACCAGTGCAACAGTAATTATGTGACAGGCTCTTGGGATAAAATTAATGTTATGGGATACAGTTCGAAATGATGGTTGTCAATTATGATCAAACAAAGAAAAATATAAGATGATAAATGATATCTAATAAATAAAAACAGGAAAATAGAGTGAAAAATTTGAACCCAATGGAGTAGAGCAGAGGCGGCTGGTGATCTGGTGGTGCTCGATTCATGGGTGTTACACAAAGGGTTTTGAAATGACTTCTGGTTTCAGAGTTATTTTTCTAACTTTACGTTGAAATATCATATCATCATGAAATATATCTTTTCATACCTACTGAAATTTATTAGTAATTATTTTTGTTTCATCTATATCGATTTTTATATGATATTTAATTATTCAATATTATCTTCGAAAATTGGAGAATTTTGCATTACGTAATTTGTGTATGACCCCTAAGCAACTTGCACTAGCTTTAGTGAACCAGGATAATACAGCACGGCTGCTACAGCAGAAACTCCCCGTTGGTGAATAAAAACTGATAAGCTTTGTTATTTTTAAATAAGATTGTTTGCAAATTGTTGAACATGGAGATTTACAACTATACTTTACAATTTAGAAGCCAAAATATTGCCCCATTGCTGTCAGTGCACCACGTTCATCCCTCTCATTTACAGCATTTATTTGTGCATTCATGTTTGTTTCTTTCCATATCAAAAAATTTACTTATATTTAGTTTTTAATAAGTAAGTAATGATAATAATAATAAAATCTTTTTATTACTCGGCCCTTCATAAATTACATTTTATACTACAATTGTCAGGAATATAGGGGTATCCCTGAGGTGACAGCCACCTGTTTCGGAGATACTGACTCTTCATTTACTTGGCAAATAATACACAAGCCATTTAATTTGTTACATAACTTAAAATAAAATGTAGACCATGCGTATTTTAAAAAATTACAAAATAAATTATAATAATGAAATCATAAAATTCAACAAAATAGCTTTCATACAATTTTTTTAAACATAAATTCAATATCATCATATTTAAATAAATACTCCTTAATTAATTTTTTAAACTTAATTTCTGTTGTAGCAGTGGTTATATTCTCCGGTAAATAACTAAAAAATTAAACTAACTAAAAAGTTAAGAAAAATTCCATATTAGGCTGGCTGGGGGGGGTCTGTAGCAATTGCTAAACTATGGTCTACACATTTAAATAATAACCGTAGCATTATTGGTCATAAGCATAATTTTTCTCCTTTCCAGAGTGTTTCCCATGATCCAAGTGAAGATGAAAGTACTGATGATTTGAACAACGCATCCAATTTCTCAACATTCCTGATAGAATTAGAAGGAGCTTCTTTGAATGAAAACAGTCCTGGTATGTGTACTTTTCCCTTTTTAATAATGTTTATTTTCAATTATGTATATATTTTGACTATCAACTTTAGACATATAATCCTAACATATTCTGTTGGATAACTTACAATATCATCTATCAAATACAAAAAAATATATTGACTTAGGAAGGTATGAATATATACATTTATATTTTGGTTACAGGAATTTATAATCCCTGTTGTTAAATATTACTAAATATAACATGTATTTTCTTTTAAAAATGTACGTTTGTGAATTTAGAGGTATTTTAATTCATAGGTCTGACAATTGATAAGCAGAATTTCACTACATAAAATATTAGCGTTAGCATTCTTCATTCAAATCATGTATCTGAAGGATATAGAATAACACTTGAATTTCTATGTTAAATTAACTTTCAAAATTGTTCATTTTTTCTGTGATGAACATTACCATTTCTTGGAATAAAATATTTCTCTTTTTTCCAAGGCATCAGAAGCTCATCAGGAAACTCCTTCTTGAAAACTCTCTGTTTGGATTCAGTTCAGAGGTATGAAAATGTTTTGGAATCAAGTTTCATATTTTTAGAATCGATTGTATCACAACCTTCAATGAAAGTTGATTTATAATGTAGTATTATTAAGTAATGTATAATCTAGTATAGTTGCTGTCATTATGTGTATATTATTTAAATTACATTGATCTGATGTTAATACCTTTTAATAAGTTTTGCATTTATTTAAATAAAAATTAATTCTATTTGCTTTCTGGAGAGATAGACACGTGATATTTAGGGGTTCATTAGATGGACTGTGAGTCATTGTGCTTCTCTAATGTAGACATCTACTCATTACATTCTGGTTTGGTGAAGAAAGCAAGGGCAAACTACCTCAATCCTCATCTTGACTATGAAGCCTTATTACCCTCAACTAGCTGTATGTTCCAACAGGTCATACTTTACTGACTATCGCATATCTTTTACCAGAGGTATCCTTAATTGGACTACAGATGATTCAAAACTCTCCTTAAAAATGAATTGTTTGCAATGAAATGCAAAGTTTGTTTGTTGTGACTTATTACATACCTTGGTAATTTCAATGGACAAAATATTTCAAGTGTGTGCACCCAATGGAACAATAATAAAGTCTACTGGCAATAAGTATCCAGTGTGTGAATGAAACAAATTCAACAAAACATAATCTGCAATCTAAGTTTCCAGTGTTTGCTTTTTCTAAGGGATGGGTCAGCTTGCAGTACATATAGAAATGTTGTTTGAAAGCTAACAATTGTGGATGCTTATCTTTATTGGCGTCACCTCCGAAAGAAAAGGAATCCAGAAAAGAACATTCCAAACAGGTCCTTGGAGTTCATAAGCATCGTTCCCTCTATATTTTTCAATCTTTCGGTGGCAAGAAATTTACTGCAGCTTACAGAGCTACAATATCACTAAGGAGTTATAGGTTTCAATTTTCATTTTCTTAATTTGAATGACAATGTGAACCATTTTATCTCATTATACCATTCATAGTTTGCAAAATTTATAAAGGAATATTTTAACTAAAGCTAAAGCTTTTAAATCTGATTTCTTTATTTACTTAATTAACTTAAAGGAGATTTATATCAAATTAATTAAAGAAGCCGTTTCTTGATGAAACTGCATTATGGTTTCATTTAAAATAGAAAGATTCATGTAGTAGCATGTTGATTATACATACTGATTCAAAGTTCTCATCGCTTATTTTCCTGCACACATTTTCCTGTGCCACAGAAAATGAATCTCAATGCCAAAAATGTTTTATTCATTATCTATATTTATTAGCAACCAAAAAATAAGCAGCTCTGAAAATTCACTAACAGATATTCTCAGTGTATATTAAAAATGGTTCCTTTTTGTAAATCTGTTTTAATTGGAGGAAGAAAAAAAGATTTATGATGATAAGTTGAGCTTGTATAGTATGGCAAGTGATAAAGCTGTAGCTTAGCGAAAAGTATGTTTGGCACCACCCTTATCTATTATATATAGACGCTTCTCCGGATATACCTAGATATATATAGACGCTTCTCCGGATATACCTATATATTCATTCATAGGGGATCAAAATTCTAACCATGTTCCACAAGTGCCAATGCCTTGAAATTTTTACGACATATTGGCCATAACGTGCAACCTCCAGGAAAAAGCCGACTTTGAACCTCAGTGTCATGGGTTCGATTCCAGAAGGCCCCAAAGTCGCGATTTTCCCCATAAGATTACATGGCGGGGATTTTCGAAAATTTTTTTGAGGCACTTCCCGGAAAAGGAGAGAGTTGAAACTCGAGGGATCGCTAGATGCCGCGCATATCTAAAGGAAACCATAAAGACATCTACGAATATTATCCTTGGTTCGATGCTAGGTCGGGGCAAAAATCTGCCGTTTAAAATGCACTGTGGCGATTTTTAAGATTTTTTTTGGATCCTTTTCCGATGGCATAGAAACTTGAAATTCGGTATGAGGTTAGACACCATAAAAACATATCTTAATCGAATTTTACATATTCGCTGATGGTCCTTGGTTCGATCCCAGAGGGACATTTGAATTCCTCAATGCATTTCTTACGGAGATAACGGAAACAAATTTTAGGTACTTTCCGGCACGATATCGATTTCAAACTTTGCATATAGAAAGATCAAGTCCATACATATCAAACAGTGCATTCACAGCTATCAATGTGTCCTGGGTTCGACACCAGGTGTCTCTGCAATCAGAAGTTGATCCGATTTTTAGGAATTATTTTGAAACCTTTCTCTATATTATAGAAACTTGAAATTCGGCATATAGATAGAGATCATAAATATCTTTCAAAAACATTTTTTAGATTTCCAAGATCGTCCTTGGTTCGAGTCCCGAGAGCCATTCACATTCGTAAAAATTAGAACGTCTTTTGAGGCAGTTGTAACCAATATTTCAGCTTGAATTTTCACACATAGTTAGAGATGGTGATCTTCTATTTTGTTTCATAGTAGGTTTACCAGTAAGACCCGGGTTTGATGCCAGACGATAAATTTCAGCGAATTTTCAGAAAAAATTTAATCTTTTTTTTTTTCTTTTGAGGACCGTCCCGATATAATGCCGATATGAAATTAGTGTTGTCGATCTGCTTGCAGTATGCAAGCAACATTTTACTCGTACCTAGATATATATACTCTCATTCATTCATTCATTCATAGGGGATCAAAATTCTAACCATGTTCCACAAGTGCCACTGACTTGAAATTTTTACGGCATATTGGCCATAACGTGTAACCTCCAGAAAAAAGCCGACTTTGAACCTCTGTGCCATAGGTTCGATTCCAGAAGGCCCCAAAGTCGCGATTTTCTCCATAAGAATACATGGCGGGGATTTTCGAAAATTTTTTTTAGGCACTTCCCGAAAAAGTAGAGAAGTGAATTTCGAGGGATCGCTAGAAACCGTGCATATCCAACGAAAATCAAAAAGACATCTTCGAATATTGTCCATGGTTCGATGCTAGGTCAGGGCAAAAATCGGCCGATTAAAATGTATTGTGGTGATTTTTACAATTTTTTTTGGACCCTTTCCCAATATGATGGAAAATTGAAATACAGCAGGTAGTTAGAGATCATAAATATATTTCATAATCAAATTTTACATACTCGCTGATGATCCTTGGTTCGATCCCAGAGGGCAATTTACATTCCTCAATGCATTCCTTATGGAGATAACGGAAACAAATTTTAGTTACTTCCCGGCATGATATCGACTTCAAACTTTGCATAAAATAAGATCAAGTCTTTACAAATCAAACTGTGCATTCACATCTTACAATATGTCCTGGGTTCGACACCAGGTGTCTCTACAATCAGTAGTAGATCCGATTTTCAAGAATTATTTTGAACCCTTTCCCAATAATATAGAAACTTAAAATTCGGCATATAGATAGAGATTATAGATACATTTCAAGAACATCTTTTTGATTTCCAAGATCGTCCTTAGTTCAAATTCAGAGAGCAATTTACATTCGTGAAAAGTAGAACGTAGTTCGAGGCAGTTGCAGCCAATATTTCTGCTTGAATTTTCACATATAGTTATAGATGGTGATCTTCTGTGGTGATGCATAGTAAGTATGACCAGGAAGACCCGGGTTCAATTCCAGACGATTAAATTGCAGCGAATTTTAAGAATATTTTCAATCTTTTTATTTTTTCTTTTGAAGACCGTCCCGATATGATGCCGATATGAAATTATTGTTGTCGATCCGCTTGCAGTATGCAAGCTACATTTTACTCGTATAGATAATGAATGGTACGTAGATATATACAGAGATATATGTATCATGATATTATTTTATTTTTAACATAAGTTGAAATTTAAAAAATCCGATTTAAATTTATTCTTTAATAGTTACATTTTTAATCTTTTAGTCTTATAATTTTATATTTTTAAATCTTAAATCATAAAAATAAAAATTATTTTTATGCATGAGCATTTGTAACTATATTTCAACATTTTATGAACTGCAACTTCTTTGGTTTTTCAGTGTAAATTTAGCAGTGTGCTCAAAAATTATTATGGTGAATATTCCATTTAATGCAAATTACTTTTATAATGTGCGACTTAGGTTCACAGCTGCCAGTTGTCGTTCTCCTAGAAGAGTCCACAGGATAACTCAACATCAGGATCTAGCTGGAGCCTCGTCTGCACACCCCACTCACGATGGCTCTCCTGTGGAAGCCAAATTACCTCTTACCAATGGAGAAGGCAAGTACACTTCCAATACTTTTCTCAGTTTCTTCATTTCTCTCAGAAGATGCAATAATTCTGATAAGGGTATGCATGATATTTCTGTTTTAATGTATAATATTTAAGAAAAGTAATTTTAAAATATCGAAAGAAGACTAGATCTAACACGATGCAATTATTGTCACACTTTCCCATTGATATAGACAACTTAGCCTTATTCATATTTATAACATTCCATGTTTTCCAAGTTATAAATTTAAACAGAAGTGGAAAATATTGATCTATGTAGTGTGCAAATTTTCTTAGTTTACAATACATCCTGGAAACAGAGGATATTATACAGATTGGTAGTTCTATAGTAAAAACAGTCCTGCCATGTTATCGTTTCTCACTTGCGTTTGAAATTTAATTTATGTTATATAATTATATTTAATGGCTGATGGTTTGAGTAGGGTAGGTATGGATCCTTTTACCCCAAATGTGTAATTGCTCATTTCATGAAATTGGCAATTACACTTTTGGGCTGTAACATATATACAAGTAAAGGTTGCTTGCATTTAGCAAGCATATTGATAAAGACCGTCATGGAAAGGGCAAACTGAGTTTGTAAATCTTGTTCCCGACTTCTGTTCACATGCTAGATTAAGTGCTTTTATCTTCTCAGGGAATTTTTCATACTGATATTTGAAATTTCCTCCATACATTTCATAAGGGGGAATTAAGATCGCCTGGTGTCGCAAGATATGAATACATTTAACAACCTGATAGGCATTATACTAATGTAATCCTAATTTTGAAGTTTATATCATGCCAGGAAAATCCTAAAATAAGATTCTGTTTGTCCATTTGAAAAGTATGTGGGATTGTAAATGCTGCTCTGGAATCGAACCAAGGACAACCAGTGAAATATATTTACGACCTATGTTAACATGCCTAGTATTGCGTTTCCATGTTATCGGGAAGAGATTGAAGAAAATCTCATGACAGTAAATTGCCTCCTTTTCATGAATTCTGAAATAAGTTGATGGCATCATTTGGTTATGGACATTCTAATGACAAAACACATAAGTTCGGATTGAACAATCGCCTTGGTTGCCAGGGGAACTGTTTGTTTACTACAAAGAAATTTAACAAAATATTTTTGTTCTTTTGCCCTAGATATTGTAATTTTGATTTGAGAACAGTATTAGGTGGGTTAAACACTGGTGTCTCATACATCATGTCTTACGACATGTATCTTGTCGTAAGAAATTGATTGCAAAATGTTTGTTTTTTGCATGTCTTATGTCTTTTGCATGTATGAGACATATTACCTGATGTGCTGTGGTCCTCGGAGACAACCCATTGTTGTTAATTGCCATTGTAATTAATATTAATGCGGAAGTATTTCATTGATTTGATCAGTGAAATGAACAGTTGAAGTGATATAAAATTACTCGATTCATTACAAAATAACGGAGAATATTTTGAGTTAAACTTTTACATTAATTTTACATTTAATTAAATTTTTAACGGGGAATTCAATCCACCCAGTCAGATAGTGCAGCAAATGATTCCTCGCCACCAAAAAGAAAGAAATACTATTGCACATTTAACAATAAGTGGTTAAAGTCAGTGGTGTAGTGGCAAATTTTCCAGTGTTAAATATAATTGTCAAAGTATATTAGTAAAGAATTATAATATATCTTAGTTTGTTGGATAACACCGAGTCTTTTATACCAAATCAATATTTAGCAATAAATTAGCTATTTATTCACTGTGGCAAATCAGTGTGGGAATACCGTTCCCAAGCGTCCTGCTCCACTACGCCACTGGTTAAAGTCATTCGATTGGGTCCGTAAGAACAACAATTCATATTCAGAATGCACAATCGTAGCCAAACCTGTTTTAGTTTGTTTGGTTTGTTTGGCGGATTAGGTGAAAGATAATTTTGTGTGGAATAGGTGGAAGCTCTTTATTTTGCAAAATGATAAGGATAATATCGTCATTTTAAGAGATGCTAATCGTTTGTGACTCTGGTATTTACAATTACGAAGAACATTAAATACTTATAGCCTTATGGTCTAAGGGTTATAGGTAAAGAGAGTCTCGCCCTAATAAAGGATGCTTTACTATTATTAGTATAACTGTGCAGTTTTGTTGCACTTTCCAAAGAGATAGATGGCTGTGATCTGGATAAAAATTGTTCGTATCTTAATAGAATGTGCTCTTGTTTTTCCTATTTGTTCCTGGGTTCGATTCCAGGGCATTATGGAATTTCTCCCCTAATGAATAAAAAGGTAACCATAAAACCCTTGGCAAGAAACTTTCAATCAACAAATATAGACTTCATATTCTACGTATAAATTGAAATCACTTTTGCGTTAATGGAAATGCATCATCTGTCAAGACTCAACTGCATGGAAATCATTATGTTTTATACTGGGTCGCTATTATGCTTATATCTAAAAGAGTTATTGGAAACTGATGCTCAGACATTGGAGAATCTGTAACGTTTTAGCAGTTACTTTTTAATACTTCCAGTAAGCATGCAGTGCGCAAGCATCATTTCACTCATATCTTCTTATGGGCCTTTTTGAATTCACCACAGATGAGAAGGTTTCAAAAAGATTCTTACTCCTCTGGCATTGAGTTGTATTTTTATTCCAAATCTTTTAAATATGATTATGTTCAAGCATTACTGTATACAATTAATAATAATCCCTTTTGCGAGCCTTGCTCTTGTTGAAAAATATCTGTGCATGTTCAGTGAGGAAATACATTACTATGTTTGTGTTTCTGTAGCTGTAATGATTCTCACGATTTTATATTTGCCAAATTTTTGCAGCAATCATGTTAATCAATATTTTTACATTGCAGCTTGTGACTGGTTAACGACAATGGATTCTCAGATAGGAAATGCAAGACAAGAAAGAAAAAACATTTCTGAGAACAAGACAGTAGGTATTATATGTATCATAAGTCACAATTATATCCCATTTTACCTTTTTATGAATTTTAGCTTTATATTTCCCAATAATTCTTAGTTCAGTGGAAAAAACCATTGAGTCTGAATTATATGAGTGTGTATTCTGTGATAATGTTTTTTGGGTTTCACTTTCTTTTCCAAAGTTGGATTGCAACATTTGCCAACACTGTCATTGGCTTCTTGAGGCGAAGTGAGGTAATGCTGCGTGAGTCTTCTTTATATACATTATCACATAATGGAATCAACGCACAACAAAAGCCTTCTCACCAAATTTATATCAGCTTGCATTTGCATCCATTCCATTTCTGTGATATTCTACTCATTTTTCAAATCAAGAAACTATTCTATAATCATTGTCACTATTATGCAAATATTTATACTATATCTGTATATCTATATATAATATAATATATATGTATGTATGTATGTGTGTATCTATTATATATAGATGCTTCTCCAGATTTATTCACATAGATAGATAGGATATAAAATTCACAGGCTAAACCACAAGCGTCATTGACTTGAAATTTTTACGACGTATTGGCCATAAACTGTAACCGCCAGAAAAATTGCGATTTTGAACCTAAAGTGTCATGAGTTTAATTCCAGAGGGCCCCAAAGTCCCAATTTTCCCGTTTAAATGCATTGCTTTGATTTTCTGAATTAAAAAAAAATACTTCCCAGATAGGTAGAGAATCTAAACTCAAAGAGCCTATACATATGGTCATGATCTATCGAAAAAATAAATTACTTTTATGAATAATATCCTGGGTTCGATGCTAGGACAATGCAAAAATCTGCCCTTTAAAATACATTGAGGTAGTTTTTCTTTATTTTTTTTTGGTGCAAATATTGAAATGATAGGAAGTTCTCGCTCAGCTAGAAGATGTATATTAAGATTTTGTTTAAGAAAAAAATTAAGATAAGACAGTACTGTTCCTGGGTTTGATGCCAGAGCACATTACAATTTCTCACATAAGGAATGTATGTGAAAAGTAGGATGTCGTTTGAGGCAGTTGCAGCCAATATTTCTGCTTGAATTTTCTCCAATAGTTAAAGATGGTGATCTTCTGTTGTGCTGCATTAATCCTGTTATTCCTTTCCAGTTGTTAATTGGTGTCCTAGATATGTGTATTCCGAGCAAACATCCAAAGATCTCTCTTTATGTCAGACTGGTTCTTGCTCTGCAAAGCATGAATACATTACCTTTGCTTTTGTTAGGTTAGATCTTCTGTGTAGGCTGCTAAGAGAGCTATATCATCTGCAAAACAGAGGGGACTGATATACTCCCATTCACTTTGAATCTCTTCTTTTCTCAATCAAGGGTTTTAAAAACTTCTTCTAAAACAGCTGTGAGCAAGATGGGAAATAGACCGTCACCTTGTCGAACTCCCTTCTCAATCTTGAACTCATTTGTCTCATCATGCAACATTACAGAAGCTTTGGCAGTCATATAGATACTGAGTAAAAGTCGGATGTATCTATCTCTTGATTCTTCAGAGCTTTCAGAGTGGAGGAGGTACTTACCGAGGCTAAGGCTTGTTTTAGTCCACAAAGCAGAGGATGAGTGGCATCTAGTACTCATTATTAATTTTTCAAATCTTCTTTGCTTCCTTTATATATGTATACAAGTAAAAGTTGCTTGCATTCTGAAAGCATATGTTTTAAGTACTGTACCTTGCCAAGTTCTAATTGGTTTCAAAATTTAGGATATAGGAACCCAAATTTTGATACGTAAAAATCAATTCTGTATCCAAGTGGCCTGGTGTCAAAGCCATTTTGAAAAATGAGATTACATGTAAGTATTTGGTTTGGGCCACTCTGACTGTTAATAAACTTCTAAGTCGATAAATCGTGAATGTCTTCAAAGAAACTTCCTTAATCCCGTTTAATTGAAGGACAGAATGCAAGTACTGAACTGGTGTCGAAGCACTGATCATTAGGTGAAAGATGAACTAAAATCACATGCCACAGAATTTCCACCTTCTCAACAAATGAATCAAATAATTTGAAATTCCCTCCAAACATTTCAAATAGTAGAGACTCCTGGTGTCCAACCCAGGACCTTTTGGAAGATTTGAATACATACAATGACCTGGTAGGAATAAAACTTATTTAATCAAAAGTTAGAAGTCGATATCATGCTGGAAAGAACCTAAAATAAAATTCCATTATCTCCATTTGCAATGCATAGAGGAATGTATCGCTCTGGAATCAAACCAAGGATCGCCAGGGAAACGTTAAACAGCGTATACAAAATTTATTTACTATCTCTATTCTCATGCCGTGTTTTAAGTTTCCAAGTTATCAGGAAGGGATTTAAAAAATTCTTAAAAATCGTCGCAATGCAATTTAAATAGGAGAATATTTGCCCTGACCTAGTGTCAAACAAAGGTTAATCTTCGAAGATGTCCTTTTAATTTTCGTCGTATATGCACGGTTTCCAGTGATCCCTTGAATTTCAACTCTCTGCTTTGCTGAGAAGAGCTTATCCAAAAATTCCTTGCATTGCATCCTAGTGGAAAAATAATATGGACTTCAGGGCTTTCTGGCATCGAACCCCTGACACTATGGTTCAAAGTCGCATTTTTTCTGGCAGTTACATGCTATGGCCAGCGTAGTATAAATTTCAAATCAGTGACACTTGTGGAAAATGGTTAGAATTTTGATCCCTTTTATAGTACCGTATTTCCTGGTCTATAAGACGCACCGGCGCATAAGACGCACCTTGATTTTTCAGGTAAGAATTTACAAAAAAACGCACACTTTGTTACAGAAGGTTGAGTGCCGGTAAACTCTTTATTGCGAGAGATACAATGTATTAGCATAGGGATGACATCTCTGTTGGTCCAATGTGTATAAGTTTTGCAGCAGCACCACATGCGAGATTAAACTAAACGTTGTATGCATTTCCAATTTACCTGGGAATTTTTTTAAAGGAAGTTCTGTCGTCGAAATATTAAAACTGTATTCATTATTACTTAATAAAAAAGTGTTATTATCGAAATTTGCAATTAACTGAACTACATATTTTCAATGCCTGATTTGGTAAAAAATACTTAATGGTATGCATTTATCCCGGCGAATCGGCTTTCTTATTATAGGACGGGGTTATACCCGAATACCATTGGCGCATAAGACGCAGACTTATTTTAGAGCAAATTTTGGAGTAAAAAAAGTGCGTCTTATAGGCCGGCAAATATGGTATATGTTTGTAAATCTGGAGACACGTCTCATAGATGAAGGTTGATACCTGATTGGAACTGGAGGCATTACTATTCTTTACTGGATTTTTTGCTGTTAAATTTAAGATTACAATCAGTGGTGTTGTTTTCGTCTGGAATTTAGTCACTTGGAAATCAAGTTGTCGATGTTTATAAAAAAATCGTTTTTCCAAAAATTTATATTTTTTGAAAACTTTATTTTAAATAGCATTTTTTATTAAGCTGATAAGTGTTATAATTTATACTGATAGTTCCCAGAGATATAGAGAAACGAAACAAGCAAATTGTGGGTAACAATTATCATATGGTCATAGAGAGAATTGTAATTGATTATAAGCATATTTTATTTTTATCGATTTCTGTTTTCTTAATCCTCTTTAAATAAATGGCTATATCTAATGAGAATGTAAGAAAAACTATATTAAAACGGTGTAAGCAGTGGTTAGATATTTATTTTACTGGTTCTGCCGCATATTGCCTAATTAAAGAGTTGTGTTAGGTAATTAAATTAGTTTATTTTATTTTCTAAAATTTATTTCAATACTGAAATTACTCAACCTCTTGCCTTAAAATTCAACTGCAATTTCTTCAAGTGCACAGTTACAGAGAGTAATGTATTTATTAATTGTTTAATAATTGTCCCCAATAAACGATGCATTAATGTTATCATTATTTTATTCCTTGGAAATTGAAGTAAGCTTTACTTTAAAAACCCATTTCGTTAAAAAATATTTATTTTTATATCCAATTCTTGTTGGAAGTGACTGTGACTGAAAAATTAGTTTGTTGCAAAAATAAATTTTGATTTTCATCTGTGGTAAAATTCTGTTTTAGGGAAGAAAACCTTCGTTTTTGACTCTCTGTGAACAATCGCAGTTATCTGCTGTCCGTATTAATTCTACCCTTGCTTTGGCTGGACCTAGCATTTTGGAAACCCTCAGGTAATACCATCACTTACTATAATATCAATCCTTTTACCATGTATTTAGTTTGAACATTATGGACGTTTAATCTACTTAATTAGCCTGTGGTAGCAAAAGGGTTAAATAAATGTAAATAATAATGTAATTTTTGTGTTAAATCTTTTATGGAAATGTAGTAGTAATAATAATAATAGTATTTATTTGAGCGAGACTGAAAGTCTCTTCTTCCATCAAACCCATTGTCATAATTTATATAATAAATTAAAGAAAGTAGTACGAGAAAAAATTGGAGAAAAAGGTATAAAATGTAAGAGATTCTCAGGAAAAAAATTATCCACTGCAGTAAACACCCACCCCGCATGTGCTTCCCAGCGTTAGAGCAGGCAGCAGTGACATGCAATGGTGTGACTTCATCGTTATAGACCTTGTATCTCCCTTAACTATGAATCTAGAAAAAATTTGCTCTCATTTTTTCCTAATGTAATAAAAATACCAAGTTCATAGGATAAAATTGTAGAACCCACGAAGAGGGTTTGTGAAAAAGTGAAAAAAATGACAAAATATAGAAATACATTACCAGTAAGATCATGAATGCAATGCATACATAAGAATCAGTTTTCACTGGCATAAATGATAGCAATACACATAATAACATAAAACAAACAAAAAAGAGGAAAAGTACATTGATTTCCATTCATTAGGTACAATACAAGACTGATAAATACATATTATAAAAAACATTATCGATAGGATGTATAGTAGTCAAGATTGCACACAACATAGGCATACAGATTACATATACAATATTTTACCAAAGTTATACAAAATACGTAATTTTTTGTTGTCTTAAAATAATGCAATCCTTCCAAATACAGTAATCCCTAGTGCCCTGAGGGATAGGTTTCCTATGGACCTGCAGTTGCTGAAGGGTTTATGTCGTGGTATACAATTGATTCAGCTTTGACAACCTTCACCATCATGATGAGTTATTTGCCTCCACGGAGTAAGAATCAGGCAGGTCGCCCACTCAAGAAACTAGTTTCATGAAATACGTTTTGTGAAACAAATTTCTTATGTATGAGCCCACTGATGAAACCAATAATTTTGTTTCAATAATGCAATCAATCGACGAAGAGGATGTTTTTATGCTTTAAGTAGTGGTTAAAAAACAGAAAAAGGAAACGAAAGTACTGGATACATCCTCTAATCCGTGACAGGTAACATAGCAGTTATGCCGACCATTCTATCAGCGACACTTTTTATCACTCCGAGCATTGACGCATCTGATTTTGAAAATCTGTTAAGCGTCTTTTATATCAGAAAATTCAATTGAAACGTTAATTAAAGAGGTGGAAAAGTTGAATTTCACTTCTGCAAGTCTGCAGTCTGCGGGGGCTCGAACACACGTAGTGATAGACACTTTTCATGAAATGAGCTTCATGAAACCATTCCATGCCAACCATGAAATGCCGGTTGCACAACCAAACGGTTTAGAAACTCAGTGGGCGAACTTCTCAGTATTTGAATTAAATGGTTTCTTGAAACCAATGTTTCACGTTTCACGAAATTGGTTTCATGAAATCCATTTCTTCAGTGGGCGATTTGCCTAAATGCTCAAAAGTAATCAGCGTAAAAAATCCTGCGAATATACAGTTATAAAACAATGTTTGTACATGCATAATTACATTTCTGCAGTTGCCTCTTTCTCATCCAATTATGTATTAAATATATCGCCAACCGTGTTGATATAATTGATTGAAGTAGCGCCATTGTGATGTGTCAGTAGTTACATCAGATAAAATGTGCCACTAAGTTACCTACTACAAACAAAGAAATGTAATCATTTTGGGGGACATGGTGACACCCATGGCATATCTGAAACCACAGTGAGTTGTGCTATAACTGTATTTTACTGTTTTCATTCATTGTAATTTATTAATGTTACTTCTCAAACAAACATCCCTTCTTTTCTTTACTGAAGAGCATCAAAGGTATTAATATAATTTATATTTGAGTGAAATATGCTGTTAATTTCTTACCAGTTTGTGTCAGTTTTTAATCCTAGTAGTTCATTAGGAATTGCTTATGACAACTCAACCAAATTTTACACTTCTGTTTTTGCATTGTAATTTTATCTTTGTCTTACATATTTTGCGGAAATACTTTATATGATGTCTTCTTGTAGTTCTACTTTGAATGAAGAAGAGTCTTCTCCTAGAGAACCACCTGTAGCAACCCAGCAGCCACCTTCAGAATCAAGGAATATGTAAGAGACTCTTATGAATATACTTTTTAATTTAATTTTTTAAATTGTGGTTAAAGTCACTCTGATTTCATTTCACTTGATATTTTTCTTTGAAAAATTTGATGATGATTGTTTGCTAACTTTTAAGTTGTACATTGTTTTTAATCTTGCCTAATAATATACACTCAAAGAAATTTAAAAACTTACAACTTTTAGTTATAAAATATTCATCTAAATATATGAATATTTGAGACCATTAATATATAGTAGCATTGAGATTTATCATTATAGTATTTGCTACCCTTTTTATTTGATATTGCCTCAAAGAATTTTATTCTGACAGTTTCTTTGGCATATGTAAATCCAGATTTATTTTACAAATTCTAATGGCACAAAAGTGTACGGAAAATGAGAACTCAGAAAGAGGCGAGTCTCTACTTAGGCTACTTTACTGTAGCAAGAAGGCCATGTATCATCTATCCCAGTTCTTGTGCATTTTGACTTTCTCCATATACGTAGTATAGAGAAAGCATTGTTTTCATGAAAAAAATCGACTTCGAGATTTCAACAGAATTACATGTTTTGGGGTCCCTAGATTTTTGGAATAATGTCTGTGTGTGTGTGTTTGTATGTGTGTGTGTGCTTGTGGGCGCTCTAACATAAAAACTATAAGTCGTATCAATACCAAACTTCATATATAGCACTGCGGTTGGTGCTGTCAGAGTTGATTAGTTTTTGAAGTAAAGTGGTTAACCAGAAGTCGAGCTTTATTCTTTGAAGCAAATTTCCGTTTTTGCAAACTATCTCCATTAATATGATTTTTAGGTATATACTATTATTAACAAAAGTTTTAGAAAATAAAATTTACTATAACTTTTGTATTAAACATATTTTTGTATCACTGATTGTTTTGGAGTTATTTGTGAAATACTGATAAACCGGAAGTTGCTGATTACGTACTTTGTGGGCGCTCTAACATGAAAACTGTTTGTTGTATCAACGCCAAATTTCATGTATAGCACTTTGGTTGGTGTCGTTAGAGTTGATTAGTTTTTGGAGTAAATCAGTTAACCGGAAGTTGAGCTTTATTATTCGAAGCTCATTTCCGTTTTTGCAAAATATCTCCATTAATCTGATGTTTAGGTATATACAGTTATCTAAAAAAATTACAAAAAAATGTATTTGTATGTATCTTCCAAGTTTAGATTGAATCTAGAGTTTGAAAATTCTGTTGTAGATAAATAATTACATCTTATATATGGAGAAAGTCATGTGTTAGCCACATCAGATTTTTAATGTTTGTGAAGCCATAGTTAAATGGTTTATTTTGAGATTTTCTTCTCTTTTTAATGTTACTCAAAGAACATCTCAGATTTGAGTTACACATTGTGTCTTGGAATAGTGCTTCTATGTTAGTGGAGAACTGTTTGCACATATTTTATTGTGTATTCTATGCTCTGGTGAATTTACAACTGCTTAAGTGTATTCTATTTCTGATTCTAGGGTAAATCTCATGTCCATCAAACCCCATGATGAAAATGTTCTTTTACATATCTCAGATTTGAGTAAATCTTTAGACTTAAACACTTCACTTCATCTTCAATCCAACAAAATGAGGTTTATTATGCTCCCTTACTTAAAAGTTGCCAAGGTTTAAAGTCGCATCAGCTCAGTTAAAATCTGCATGTTCTTCCCAGAGTTAGAGCAGCAGTGACATGCAATGGTGTGACGTCATCGTAATAGACTTTGTATCTCCCTTAACTATGAATCTAGAAAAAATTGCCCTCATTTATTTTTTCTTAATTGATTAAAGAGCGTATAGTAAAAATTCATACTTCATAGGATAAAATGTAGAAGGAGATCTATTTTTAATTCAGATGCTAATCAAATCAAGATGTGATCTCGAAATCACAATGCAAACTTCAGGACTTATTACCTCACTTTTGCTGAAGGCTTAGATTTTCTGTGAGGTGTCTGTTAATCTGACCGAATTTCTGTGAATATATCGTGTTTTGATTGGCTTCACACCAACTCAGGTTACATGTTAAATAATAACCCCAGATCATTGTAAAGGAAAGCCTCTAGTTGTATTTTAGCGACCGGGTCATTCCATGTCAAATCAACACAGTTTAGAAGGAAATTTTTCCTCACCATCTCAGATTTTCTTAAAATTTCGTATACTTATACTACTTGATAATACTAATAATAATGCGAATTTTTAAATAGTTATCTCAAACAGTTGCCGAGATAAAGTTTCAAAAACTCGCCATAAAGACATGAATGTTCATTTTTTAAAACCCTCTAGAAGCTGTTGTAGTTCATCCAGAGAGCTGAAATTGGTGTCATTTTACAGCATTTGAAATATTCTTTCAAATGATATGCAACATGACAAGGGTATTAATGAAAAAAGTTTTTTTTATCCATATAAACAATTTGTTTAAATTTTTTTTTCAAAGAGTACATAATTTAAAATTCTCAAAATATTAGTATAAATACTTAGTACTATTGTGAATCGTATAGTAAAATATGAAAGTGGGGCCTAAATGGGTTCACTGTTAAAAATATATTATCAATCAAAAACAACCCAATCTCTCTCAATTAAAATTCACCTAACAAGGATTGAAATAGAATACAATTGCTTAAGTTTCTGAGATAAAAAGTTTGTTGAGTGTAGGAGAAATGTATATCTCTACTGCTTGTGATAATTTTGTGTGTGTGACTAAAGAAGTTGTCAAGTGGCTAAACGTGTCTTAGAAGTGTCAATCTCTTCTATTAGAACTTCAGTGCCGTTGGAGGACTCGACCAGGGTCCAGCAAAATCCAGAAAACAGGAGAAGAGCATCTTCCAGTTTGAGAGAAAATCAAGCTGTATCTAATCACTTCACTCTGCCATCTCTCACGGATCAAGGTAAAATTTATTGCAGATTCTAATTAAAACTTTTGGAGGGCATATTACCACATTTCCTAGCTGATGTTCCGTTTGTCACATTGAGGCAATTTCATCAGAAATTCTACTATAAATAGGCGTGAAGGTATCTTCGTATTTTAACTTAGATATTTATTTATTTACAATTATATATGGGCAGTCAACCCTTTAACCCAGAGAATTGGTACATTTAAGAAGCATATCAATACAGTAAAGACAAAAAAATTAAAAATACAAAATTCAAGTGAAACATAAAAAGTGTTAAAAACAATAGAAAAAGTTACAAAATCAATGCAATTAAAAAGAACAATTGTCATCAATGAAAACGTTAAATATATAAATCATCAAAAAAGAAATCCTTAAATATTACAAATAAATTTAATTAGATAAAATCAAGAAATCTAAATATAAAAACGTAAGTCCTTTAACATAAAACATATAAACAAAAATCCATAAATATAGAAATAAAAAAAACATCAGCAATTAATCGTCTGGAACACATCTTGATTAGAATTTGCTAAGCGCATCATATGATGTATAGGATTATGGTACATGTAATTTGTTCTTGCATACGGTATACTGAATTGGTTCGGTCTACGTTGGTTATATTCAGGGTTATGGGATGTAATGATGCTGCGTAAGTAATGAGAGTCAATTCTATTGTTGATTAGTTTCTTAAGAAATTTTAAGTTTAAAATCTGCCTTCTCTCCTCTAAGTGGGGTATGTTGTATCTAATTCTAATGTAATCATAGGGTATATCTAAATATGAATAACCCAACTTGAATCCTATTATTCTTATTACTTTGTTCTGTAATTTCTCCAGTCTATTTATGTGCACAGCATAATATGGATACTAATGCCTCCCTTTGCTGTTGTTGTCTCAACAGTGAAATTTTGATCCTATAAGTGGAACAAATTTGTCATATAAACCATGGGAAAGAGATTTTTGCAAGGAAAATGCTTGTGACCATATAATCCACACATAAAACTGTCTGTGAATGACTTCTAGTGCCTGCTTTCCCTTGATAGTCAAATTTTAACCTTAATTTCTTGCGTTTATCTTTTTCCCATGGTCTATATAACAAATGTGCCAAATTCTATGGTCAGCAAATAAGGTTATAGAGGATTCCAAATAAATAAATATTATTATAAACACAATACTTTCGGTAGAGTAATCACCATCATTGAGCTTTTATATCCCACTCATATAAAATTGTTAGTCATCGAGAGAATTTCCGTGCATTCTCAGGATGTTGTGGCCCATGATGCAGTTTTCTGGGAACGCTTTGTCTGCATCAAAGGGATTTCTAATTCAATGTGTTTTTAAAAGATTGTCTTACTTAGAATCCACTTGTAAACAGCAGCTAATCATAAATCTCAATTTTTGCCCTTGAATGAAAACATTTTTATTATAGCATATCCTCGAAATTGAAGGTTACTGCTGTACGTAGGAATGCAAAACTTTATGATAACCTTCTCTCTTTTGAGTCCATAAGGGTTTATTCAATGCTTAAATTATGAATGCAAATGGCATAAATCTTAATTTTTACCCAATGTAAAATGCGGATCAATCTGATTGAAATTTCTGGTAAAAAGAAAGTGCATTGTGTGGACTGGGAAACACATTATTTCTTCTTGCGGTTGAATTTTAATATATGTTTGAATATTTCAGGTAAACAGAATGGCAGTGCTGAACAAGAAAATAATCATGGAACCATAAATCAAAAAGAAATATGAATTCTTTGCGTTAGTTGCCTCGATCATTGAAGATGATGCAGTTTTA
This sequence comes from Sympetrum striolatum, assembly GCA_947579665.1. Lineage (NCBI taxonomy): Eukaryota > Metazoa > Arthropoda > Insecta > Odonata > Libellulidae > Sympetrum > Sympetrum striolatum. The sequence continues at coordinate 6,385,012 of OX388345.1, forward strand.
AAGTTGCGATTTTGAAAAATTGACTTTCACCATTAATGACTTTTATCCAGTTATTACATTCCACTAAAGCTTTTCCATTTCGTTTCAACTAACAGCTGTCAGTTGTAATGCGACACCAAGACATACTCTGACATTCTGAATGTACAATTTCTGTAAAAATGGCTGTGCTAAAGTATGAGAATAAGATTCAGTATGTATTTAATGGAATGCTGTCTTTCTACATTTTAATGTTCCGCTGGTTAGTTACTTTGTTGTTACACAAGGGAAATATAGATCAGTATGAACTTATTTCAAAATTCATGTGATATGAAAAAAATGATTTACAACCAAAACTTTTTAAGTAAATGTGATATTAAAATAAGCATTTTTATATTAATTTTTGTTGCTATTTACTTAGTACTTGAAGATCGAGTACATTTAAATAATTTATTTCTTTTCTTGTAGAAGAAGTTAAGTTTTGCCTCTTGCGCAATAAAAGACTTTTCAGCATGCATAATGGTTGATTTTAGATTAATTAGTGTTGAAAATTCTTCCTATGTTTTTATGAGATATAGTTATTACCTTATTCTGCAGATAGTTTTCTACTAATATTTAACTTTCCTATAAAAAATTTCAGTGTACTCAAAATTCTGGAGAATGACTTCTGCGCTAAGAGCAAATAAACCTTGGTACTTTATTAATTTTAAGCTGTTAGCTGATCAATCCAGTACGCTAAACTCATTTCTATGAAATGGTACATCTGAAATTCTGGGAAACCACCCACATTTGAATTAGGTGTTCCTTACAAAGCTGTTTATCAAATCTTTCAGTGCTTCATTAGCTTGAAATTTACCATGAATCCCAACTCACATGAATGTATTTTGCCTGTGTTCAACTCCTACAATGATTGTTCGAAAAAGAAGAAATTTCAGGGTTTCATAATCCTTCAAGACTAGCAGATGTTCATTATCATTAATGTGAACCCAAGCAAATTGTATGGCATAGGTTGCCATCAAAAAGTGACTTATTCAAGTCTGGTGATTTTGATAACAATTTTCCTAGTGATGAAATAAAACCTAATCTCAAAGGTTCATGTAGATGGACCTAACTTTCACTGAAATAATAAAATGAAGGAACTTTTATCAAAGTACCTTATTATCACATTATCATTTGGAGGAAAGGTACCTTCCTTAACGATACATTCAAAGGTTGATTTTTTCCTTTCTTTATGATGATGGATGGTTTTGTAATATAACCTCTAGACAATCTAGCTTTTGCAAGTAATAATCGTTCCTATATTTGCATGAATTCCATCCCTGTAGCTAATGAGATTCTATTTACCCATAATAAGTCACCGCTTCTCCAGACCTTCTCCCATTGGGGAACACTGTTGATTGTGATTCGCACTTTTCGCCTCTTTACTCAACTTAGTAACTTCTTTTACCCCTTCCTCGTATACATCCTGGCTCTTAACAGTTCTGACGATGGTGCTCAGTCACTGAAACTGGTAAACTTCTTTTTGTGGAATTGGTACATGTTATTTCTTGACTTTGTCATTAAAGTTTTTAATATGAAATACCACCATGTTATGCTAGACAATATTAATTCAATAAATACCTTTTACATCATATTAACTAATTACGTAGGGACATATTGGAGGAATGCAGTTCACTGAACTAGTAATGCGACTCTTTGCAAATTACTAATATATGTATGCCATCTATTAGAATATTATAGTAATCGAGAGAACATGAATGCTTAAAAAAGAAGTATCAGTGTTTAGGGGAATGTACAGTAGGATGAATTTAGCATTCAGAAGGCATTTACTACAAATGTGTAATGTTCCACAGGAAGAGACCTCGACTAAGCATAATTCACAACACCCATAATTCATAGTTACTAACTGGAACATTTTACATAAAATAATAATTTCTCATGTCAACATTTATTTGATATTGATACACATGAACATCCAGATTAAAATATAAACTTACTGAGAACAAAAATTAACTCTTGCAATGACGTACTCACCGTCAAACTTAGAGCTGTAGTCAGAAGACAATTAATGACAGCTCATTTACAAACAGGTTAATTTTTCTTGTAAGATATGCAGAATATAATTTTACTTGCCTTGTGTAATTATTGGATACATCATAAGCTTATGTGTTTTTTATGACCAAATTTCAAATCAATGAAATGGTTAATAATATGCATATATTTATAGGGAATTACTCTTCATCCCTGTCTAGATAAATAACGTATAAAAAAAGAAAATTGCTGCTTCTGATCTGTCAATCAAGCATTTCCCAATATTTATTTAAACCTCTTAAATGCCTATTTTCACAATTTACAGTGGAAATAATTTCACCTTATGAGCAATCTGTTCCACAGAAATAATTTTAACATAAAATAATCCAGCATAAGATCATCATCATGAAGTAGAACAAAAGAACTTACTGGACACAGAGATACTGGATATCATAAATTAACTGCATTTATTTAATGCAGCCTAGTGAATACTTTTAAGTTCAGTTTATCAGGGAAAAAATAGCCTGGTTTGTTTTAGTCTTGAAGGAAGGAAAACATTCCATCTTCTTAAAATCATTTAGGAATACGATAAGTTAGTAATTCTTCAGCATATCATTGGATCAAATGAAACAGCAAAATTTAAACGTCTAGTATTTGTTCTTAGCATATTTCTGAACATCATCTATATTTATATGATTTTATGCTATTTTAAGAAACACATTCATGAAAGGACAAGTGAAGAAGGCTGTGAGGTTATTTATTATGAGTAAAATGTTGCCTGTATACTGCAAGCATATTGATAACACAAATTTACAGTCAACAGCATATCTGGAGGGTCCTCAAAAGAAAATTAAAGTATTGAAAATATTCTCCAATCCAAAACAAACAAACCCACCGAATTTCTGCTTTATATATATTATATATATATATATATACACTAGTAAAATGTAGCTTGCATACAGCAAGCAGATCAACAACACTAATTTCATATCGACATCATATCGGGACGGTCCTCAAAAGAAAAAAAAAAGGATTGAAAATATTCTTGAAATTCAATGCAATTTAATCATCTGGCATCGAACTTACTATGCAGCACAACAGAAGATCACCATCTCTAACTATGTGTGATAATAAAGACCCTAATAAAAATAATAATTCAAGCAGAAATATTGGTTGCAACTGCCTCAAACGACGTCCTACTTTTCACATACATTCCTTATGTGAGAAATTGTAATGTGCTCTGGCATCAAACCCAGGAACAGCATGGTCTTATATAATTTTTTTTGTTAAACCGTGTCTTAATATTCTTCTTCTTGAAAAGCAAAAACTTCTTATAATTTCCATAAGTCCATGAAAAAAAAATGAAAAACTACCCCCATGTGTTTTACATGGGAGATATATTTACCGCCCGGCATCGAACCCGGGTCTTTCTTGCAGTGCATCCTATGCAGCACAATAGAAGATCACCATCTCTAACTAAGTGTGAAAATTCAAGCAGGAATATTTGCAGCAACTGCCTCAAACGACGTCCTACTTTTCCCATATATTCCTTATGAGAGAAATTGTAATGTACTCTGGCATCAAACCCAGGAACAGCATGGTCTTATATAATTGTTTTTCTTAAATGGATTCTCAATATACATCTTCTAGCAGAGCGAGAACTTCCTATCATTTTGATAAGTGCATAAAAAAATAATGAAAAACTACCTCAATGTCAAATATTTGCATCGTCCTAGTATCGAACCCAGGATTTTTTCTGTGAAAATCATTTATGTTTTTGGTAGATCATGACCATATATATAGGCTCCTTGAGTTTTAATTCTCTGCCTATCCGGGAAGTATTTTTTTTTAATTCACGAAAATCGAAGCAATGCTTTTAAAAGGGGGAAATCGGGACTTTGGGGCCCTCTGGAATTGAACCCATGGCACTGAGGTTCAAAATCGCTATTTCTCTGGCGGTTACACATTATGACCAATACGTCATAAAAATTTCAAGTTAATGACGCTTGTGGTTTAGCCTGTGAATTAGTATCCTATCTATACATATAAATGAATGAATCCGGAGAAGGAATTATATTTAATAGATGGTAAAATTGAAAGCTTATGGCCCGTGCGCAGTTGCCGTTTTTCAGTCTGGACGAGTCCACCTTCCTAGGACTGCAGGGGTTTGGGTGAATGCGCATTTAGGCCCTTCTGCTTTCCCCCAAAGCAATTACCCCTCCACTTGTCATGGATTCCTTCATCCAGGGGCCATCAGCTTTCAATTTCACTATAGAATTGTAGAGAATACTAACTTTATCTCCATTAATATTTTAGAATCTTAAGTCCCCATAAAAGCTACAGGTGATTCTAAGGAAATGAGAATGAAAGATACACAAACAAAAAGGCTAAATAAGTACAATCCCATGCCTATTACATTCCCTTACACTTCTTAGTACTTTCAGACATGTATAATACTAACAACACTTAAGTAAAAAATTTGATTAAAAAGCAGGGTATCGATTGTCCATTTTGGTTACTTGGAGTTTTAAAAAATCGTATATATATAAATTCTGCATTGATAAGGCTCCAAATAGCCAGCTTGGTTATGAAGTTAACTGATGCCAGTTTTAAGTTTCTGCACATTTAAAGAATTTTTAACCGACAGAATTTAACATAGGAACAACTGAGATCCTTAGTACATACTAATTGCTTTAAGGGCAAATTTATTCTTCGTGTTTGATTTAAAAACCTGATAATGACACGAGATTAAATTAGTTACTTGGTTGTTGAGACAAATTAAATGTAAATTACATTAACTTTCAGCTGCCATTCCAGAGTTTCACTAAGTGATGGCTTATACCCTTAATTATTAGTACAATAATCGATGAAATTATCTAAGTGTCCTGCCACCGCTTGATTTTGGGTGTTCGCATATGCCAGTAATCATAGCATGTAGAAACCCCTCTATTTATCAAGAGACAACCTCTTATGCTTCCCACACCACACCCAACTGAATTGTAATAAATGCATCTTCTCCATCCAACTTTCACTACATTATCATCAGGCCTAGATCATTAAATGCTACAACTTTGTTGACTGGCATCATTCCAAGTGAAGATCTGAAGTAAATGCACATCCCCATGGTCCAGCAAGAAAATAGTTCCATCAGAAGTTAGTGTTAACATAACTTTGCAATAAATTATAGAAGGCTTTAAGCTAATGAACATTAGGTTATTAATAAACAATATGAATTTCTAGTGGGTTTCCATGAAAAATTAACCTATTCTCATCATAAAACAAATGATAAATGGGTGGAAATAACTTTGAAAAATTCCACTTTAAAAAAGTTATTTCCACCCATTTATTAGGATGGAGTTCCACACAGTTTAAGCTTCCTTGATTGCTTTCATAAAACAAATGAAATGCATACACATTAAATCAAAATTGTTCCACATGGAAGGTATGAGAATGAAACGCAAAAAAATTAATTCAACGTATTTATTACGTTTTTCATATACAAAGAAATTTTTTATATTATACCAATTTTGTTAGCCACATCTAGAGCATCGTAGTCCCTGGCTAATCTAACGTAAGCTTTCTTCTTTCCATCAGGCCTAGAAAGAGAGATACCATTTAGTCAATACTTCATCCATCAATATCTGTGGGAATGAGATAGAGCTTCTGCTAAAGATAACTGTAAATGGAGGACATCTACATCATGGATTTAAGAATTAGGCTACTTCAATTTAATGATGCAAGAGATAGGGAAAATTATACTATTTTACTGATAATGTCCATTAAACGACCAACAATGATAGAGGTAACATCGAATATAAGCATAAATAATATAAAATACAATAATTCAAAAATGTTCATCACTAAAATTTACAAATAAATCAACTGCACAATTGATTTATGAGGATTATCAAATAAGATATTAGAGGTTAAATTAAAAATATCTTACTTGAATGTGCAGCAAAATAATAGCAAACTGTCGTACTACCACATTGAGATTGCATTTTAACATGGACTTCAACCTAAGTCAACCGTTGTAATTACCTGATCAAGGTATTCACTTTCGCAACATCAATATCATACAACTTCTTCACTGCAGCCTTAATATGATGCTTATTAGCCTTGGTATGCACAATGAACACCAAGGTATTATTATCTTCAATCTTTTTCATGGCAGCTTCGGTGGTCAAGGGAAATTTGATGATATTGTATGCATCCATCCTGCAAAATCAGAAGACTTGTAAAAACAGCACTTGAAATTTTCAATGAACGATTTCCCTAAAAATGCATCAGGCATAGTTAGGTGTTATCATTGCTCATCAAAGAGATTCCCACTAATATCATCATAAAAGGCAATTTGTAAAATAAATGTTGGCTGAAAGTTCATACAAAGCATATTAACACACTTCTTAAATCTATCGCAAAAGCTGGCAATGAACATTAGTACATACCTATTCCTCCTAGGTACAGACTTCCTGGGGTATTTCGGTTGCCTTGGCGGCCTAAATGTTTTAGGTCTCCTGAATTGAACAGACGTTCTGATTTTCCGCACCCTGGTTCCATGGACACCCTTAATTACCTACGAAAAGAAAGCTTACTTCAGTCACTGCCTTCCCTGTAACCTCTCTAATATTTCTAATTGGTTTTCTCAGTCTATGTGCTGTTTTCAATATATATCAAAGAGATTCCCAAAATATCATCATGTAATAAAATCGAGCAGAATACATCGTGTTGAATATACCTTCTTCTGAATTTTCTTAGCCCGCTGCACCACAACTTTTGTAGTTTTCTTGGGAGTTTTGGGAGCATCTTTTTTGGGCTTTGCTTCTGGTTTCTTAGTAGGAGCAGGCTTCGCCGCCGCTTTCGTTCCTTTTGGAGCTGTCTTCGCAGCTACCTTCGCAACAGCCTTAGCGACAGGCTTGGCAGCGGGTTTTTTCTTTTGCACACCCGCGGCTGGCGCTTTTGCAGGTGTTTTTGAAGATGTGGCGGCAGCTGGTTTCTTCTTCTCTTCTTTGGCGGCTAATATTAATTAAAAAAACGAATTACGTTATGAGATGCTTTTGGCTTAGAGGTACACCTGCTTCACAACACAATACTAAGCCACGTTTTCAACCTCGTGGTCACGAGTCACACATTCACGTAAATATTCCAATCATAAATTCAACTTCGTTACAAATAGGTATGTTAATACGTAAAAATTGAAAGTAACGACTTGAAATGCATAAACAAATAAGTTAACCGAGTTACTGGAAGAAATTCTCATTACCTGGTTTGGCCGTCGGTTTGGCCTTAGGTGCCATCTTGACGAAGATCGAAAGAGCGTTTGCTGTTCTTGGTTGGCCGAAAGTGGTTCGACAGCGCCCTCAGCGCTCGTCCGCATAGTTAAAATTTCGGTAATACCAACTTTTCGATTTTACGCGAAAGGGGTTAAGTGAGTAGCGTTTGGCGGTGTTTTGGATACGGCGAAGGAAGTTTAGGTTCAATCAAAATTTGTATAAATAAATATACGCTCATTAATTACGTTTATAACAGCATTATCTGTTTCCGAAAATGTTCGTTGATGAACTTTTTCTTTAAAAATTGGGATGAAATTTTATAGAAGTTGTCTTTATTATAACTCTAATTCCTTGTTTATTGGAATGCGTTGTGGTTGCTAAGATACGAGAAGTCTCATATTTGGAAACATTTTTTACTCTCATTCAGCTCTGTGATACTTTGAAAATCTAAGCCTTATCTTTCGTTATTTTTTAACTCCATCTTCCTTCTGAAGTTGGTGGTTTACCAGTATTCGTGTCGATGCAGAATTATGTAACAATATGCGAACGTATCCAGTCGGGCAGCTAAGAAACGTAAGAAACAGGTGGCCTGTTAAAGAAACAGTGATACAGTACCTACAATACAAAATACGCAAAAGAAAAATTGCAAATGTTGCGCAATTACAGTTTCTTATATAACCTCGATGTTTTATAAGAACTAATTTAACCGAGTATCCCTGAATTTTCTCTGTGCCACCATGAAAATAGTCAATTTTTGTTACTTAGGAACTAAAATTGTGCGTTTACTTTGCATCTGAAATGGAATTTTAGACTCAGGTATCGTATTCGTACTATTTAGAACATTAGGAATATTCCTTTAACGACCCTTCATAGTATATATAATGATTACCTGCATGCCATTGAAATTATTAACTGTATATGTTTAGTAATAACGAATAGGCATTTAAAAAGATTTTTTTGTCCTAAGGATTTTATGATTGTATCGTAAAGGAAATATATTTTCATCGTGAATTATCTTAGAAATAATAAACTATTTTACGAACCTTTGATTTGATGTTTTCGTTAATGTCGCAGTACCAAGGTAATTTCAATTTCATCCCTTTTGTCAGGTCTTTCTTCGCGGCTTAACGACCGTATTTTGCTAATAATTGTCGAATTTTTATTTCGGAAGCCATACCAGACAAAATTTATATAAAATTAAAACGGGCCTTTTCTTGCGTAATTCAAGAATGCTTTTAATAAAAAAATTACTACTTCTTTAAAGACAAGGTGTTCATAGTGTAGTTTTGATGTGAAATTTAAAAAATAATGACAGCATATATTTACTTTGGTTTAAAATGTGGAATAATTTAGTGTTATGACGGTATTTTCATTCAACCATACGTAACACACTGTCCCCACTGTCCTACTTAAACCGCATTTATCTTTACTGCCATGGAATAAATGCTGCTGCAAATAGCAGATACCAATTGAGATTAATTTCTAACGAAACAACTTTTTCTTTGCATCGTGTAGAGGAAAGATCAACTTCTAGAATATAAAATGTAAATCTTATATATATTTAGTATTAATGTAAATTATATATATAGCACCCGCAGAACAGGAACTTGCGGGCATAAGATGAGAGAACGTGGAAATCCTGTTACAAGGAAATCAACTTCATGCGAAATAATATCCTTATTCCCGTATAAATAAATGTTTTTTGACGTGTTTTATGCCATTTCCGCGGACAAATAAAGATAATTATTATATCTTTTATATCTATACGCTTCTTGTCCATATTTCTATACTAAAAGTAAAAAACCATGACCCGTCCTAGAAAACCATCGCTCTAATGGTATGTTGTTTAAATGAGGATGACTCACGTTATATTATAGGCATAGATCACTGAGCACTATTCGAGCTTGAAAGATCTTGGCCCGGAGGCCCTTCTACAGAAGGCGAGGGCCCTTCTTGTTTTATATTTTACACAAACTTAAAATGCTTCTAATGCAACGGTTAATCACAACATACAAGTGTGAAATTCTTATTGAAAGTGACTCTCATTAAAAATTTTCTAGGAATGAACTATCCAAAGTCATAAAATCGAAATTCAGAATGTTGAAGGATAAAGCTGAGAAAGACAGACAGATTAAATCATTACCTCCACCGTTTCGCGTTGATGCTACACCATATTTGAGCCCTGACTTTGATCCAGAAGTGAGGGATGCCTGCTCTGACAGTAAATCTAACACAAGTGGACTGAAAGCATCCAAAGCTATTTTCCTAGGAGATGTCGCCGTTGGAAAAACTTGTCTTGTAAACAGGTATGAATTATTTATTTTGAAATAAACTTTCGTGAGAATTCCACTATGATTCTGGAGTTAAAGAGTTGCTTATATTCCAGATTTTGTCACCATGTATTCGACAGTAATTATAAAGCTACAATTGGTGTGGACTTTGAAGTGGAATGTTTTGATATTCTTGATGTTCCTTTCAACTTGCAGATGTAAGTATTGAAACTTAGCTATGTTTGTGTTATATTACATTTCAAACTGTAATCATCTGTTTGTCACAGTTGGGATACTGCAGGCCAAGAGAGATTTAAATGTATCGCCTCTTCATATTATCGGGGGGCTCATGGTGAGTTGTATTCTCCCATTCTTCAACCATTCTCTGGAAAGCTTCATCAATAATTTTCTCAAAATTTACCCTCTGTATTGACAAAGCCAAAATATTAAACTTTTATTGAGAATGTTTGATGGGCAATGATTCTTAATGTAACTTTTATTTAGTATGTATTTTGATGCAATTGTATACTTGGCTTTTCAATTGAATTTCTTTCTCTCCAGTGATTGTGGTTGTCTTCGATTTGACATCACTAATGACGCTCATGCACTGCCAAAAATGGTTGGAAGAGGCTTTAAGCGTTAACTCAGGCTCTCCAAAAATGTTTCTCGTTGGAACAAAGAAAGATTTACTGGTGAGTTGTATGCAAACAGGTTGATAGCTATTAAACTTTAAATTAACAAATTACAATAAAAAATTTTCAATTCTTACTTTCATAAGATATTTTCTCTTATAGAATTATTATATTTAATTTGGTATTATATATGTTTGCTTAACTTTTCTTCAATTCTAAAAGTATAATAAAATCTTCCAATTATTCTGTTCAATTTTATTTTCTATTTTAATTTCACAAGATTGAATTTCAACATTTATTTTGAAATTGAACATCATTGAAATCTTTAGTCAGAAGCTGCGTACGCTGAGGTAGAGTCACAAGCTATGCGAGTTGCTCGAACCCTTGGAGTGGAGTATTGGGCTGTATCCTCTCGGACTGGAGATGGGGTAGCCTCGCTGTTTCTCCGCTTAGCTGCTCTTGCTTTTGATACATCTATGGAGCTTGAAATTAAATGTGGTGCCTCCAGTGGAAGTATCGGCTCTTCTGAGCTAGTCTGTGAGTACGCACATCCAACATTTTAATGAAAGGCATATATCAGGAACATTTTAAAATTTATGATTGCCTAAAATTTGCCCTTTTTTCTCTCTTTCATGGTGGTTTATCTGATAGAAAGGTGTCTAAATGTATGAGTTATATTCTAAATGTTATCGAATTAACCTATAGAAAAGAAGTTTAAAGATAATTTGTAAAATGTTTTGTTTTCTGCATAGAAAACTCAACGCCCTGAATGTTATTTTTTTATTAAATTTATATGTTCATTGATATGTGAGTATATGTATATATATGCGAGTTAAAAATCAAATAGGATTCTAAAACTATAAATTTTATCAATACACTAAAGTAAAATACTTTCTATTTTACAATTGTAAGTTTAATGTGTCTGACATCTATGGAACCAAATTATTTGCTGTTGATTCATCATTGTTCATATCTTAAGCATTAGACAAGAATATCTTTGCATATCTTTATAGGACGTAATAAGGCTAATGGTAGATATCTGGGGGTTTCACTGTTACTTTTTTTCAGGTAGAAATTTGGAGGGTCTCCGTCCTAATCCAGACCCTTAGCTCGCCTTCGGAGCTCATATTTGCCCGGCTCCCACAGCAGGAGGGCAATTAAAAAACTGACCGCGTGGAATACGATTTAAAAGTTATAAACATTTCAAATGAGCAACAATTTATTATCTTCGTCGTCTCACTTGTCCGAAGAGATATACAAGCGTCTTTTGATCGACGTTCTACGATGAAAATTAAGATTTTTCGTGATTTTGCTAAAAAAACTCAACGGGGTTGGGTTGGGGGGATTTCTAGATTTTTGCCTAATCTAGAATTCTAGATTCGTAGCTAATTTGCAAAAATCTATAAATCCCCAATCCCCCAACCTAACCAGTCGATCAAAAGACACTTGTATATCTCTTTGGACGAGTGAGACAACGAAGATAATAAATTGTTGCTCATTTGAATTGTTTATAACCTTTTAAATCATATTCCACGAGGTCAGTTTTTTAATTGCCCTCCTGCTGTGGGAGCCAGGCGAAGATGAGCTCCGAAGGCGAGCTAAGGGTCCGGATTAGGACGGAGACCCTCCAAATTTTTACCTTAAAAAAGTAACTGTGAAACCCCCAGATATCTACCATTAACCCTTAATAATAATAAAAATCTTAGGAAACCTTACTACCCATAAGATCCTCTGTCCTGAATGTTTTAACATTGGATAGGAAATTAAACCATCTGAATTTTCCAACAGGTTTACCTACAAACAACTCCTCCGCTATTGTTCCCAAAAGGAAATGTATCGGCTGTGATGGATAATCATTCCACGAGGATATGAAATTCAGGTTTAAATGTGCCTTTAAATGTATATATGCTTTACATTGAAGTTTAAATAGCAACCTTGAGAATGTTACTGGATCATTTTAATTCAAATTTGAATTTTCATCCAATATATGTTGTGGTAGATCATGAAGCACAATAATGCCCAGTCGGTTGCTTTTGCTGGCCAATGAGTCTTAGGTATTTTGATATCTATCTTATTGGTTGAAATCGATAGTTTTATTTCTTGGATATGATGAAATGGTCAGCACAGGATCATTATTTTATTAATCCCCTATTGAATCAGTTTCACTTGCTAATCAATATACTACCAAAATAGCAAAATTTTTATACATTTTGCAGTATGTATGCCTACATGTACAGTCTTCTGCTTAGAAGAAAAGTTAGTATCTAAAAATACCATTAGAAGATATTTAAACTCTATCACCCCAGTTATTTTCTTGGCTGATGTATAAAATTTTTCATTTTATTGTATTTATTGCAGAATCCTTTCCTATTTTTATGAGCGTCCAGATTTTATAAAAAACTGAAATGATGTTACCCTGTATATCCTCTTGGGCCAGCAAAACAGTTTGAATACTTTTAAGAGCTTAGTTTCTGGAATACAGCCAATCAATACATTCAGTGCAATGTAATTGCATTTAAGTTTCTCGTTTATAATAGGGTTTTCACTGTTTAAACAATGTTTTAAAACCTCTTTGATCTTACAAATAATTTAAATTTTAAATTAAAAAACTGAAAATTTCATTGACAATAATGAAGAAATTACCAAATTAAAACCCACAGACCATTAAGAAACGATATGCAATAGGAAATTACCAATTTCTATAAAATAAAACAAGAATGGTCAATCGGTTAATCAATTTATATTGCTCATTGACTTTTGATAAGAATAGTGGCTAATGGAGATTGAAAGTGGTTAATTGAAAAGATATTTTGATAAATTTGTTTAATTTTCTTACAGCAGAAGCATTTACACTTCAGTTCTCACTTAAACTATTTTTAAACGATGTATTTATTGTAAATTGATGTATTTTCTCAAAGGGACCAAATAGTATTTTTGTATCTTTCTATGGCCCAAAAAGGATAACTTCCGCTTGGAATATACTTAGAGCTTAAGGTTGGATAAAATGTTCTTATTAAAGTAAGAGGAATGAGTAACGAACTCTATATTTAGAGTTCTAATTTATTTATTTGGGAAATTTGGAACAGATGTAGCTTTTTTTAACATGCTGTACTTTATCCACATCCAGTAAGAAAATGTTGTTGCTTTTGGTTTTTGTACTTAATCTAAAATATGATTATGTATTTTTGAATTACTCATTAAATGAATGCATACCCTTCATTGTCTGATAATTAGTTGTTTAAAAACTAATTATTAATGTACGGGTGTTTTTGAAATTCAATAGTTTCAAATTCTTATTGTATTTTATCATACAATATATTTTGTATCTATACAACTACTTTTGATATAAATGAAAGTGTCAATGTTGTAGTATTTGTTTACTTACTGCTCTGTGAACAATCTGACTTAAATTTTATATGAAAAAATTATCAAATGGATCATTAAAAAAAATTGTATATGAATATTTCAAAGTAAAGTTGTACTACTATTTCAAAAAATTAATAAATCAAAATTGATATTAATGAAAATTTACAAATGTATTAATATGCAAGAATTGAAGATGTTAAAAGATATTTATCTTGGGATACAAGATAAGGGGCTGAGTGTTTTAAACACAAGTATCTTTTAAATCTACTGGTTTTATTGTTTGTAATTTAAGCAAAAATAATTAAAAGGTCACAATAAATAATGAAAATGCAAGCTGTTATTTCATTTAAGTGTTTAAAATAGGTGTTACAAATGCATTACCCTCCACCTACTGTTTACTGAAAAGTATTAACAGAACAGTATAGATATTTTTGATAAAATGATTTTTAATTCTGTTTTCTTGTAATTATTATCTCTAATAATGATGAATATAAAAAGAATCCTTCACAAAACCATATACATAGCATAACTTCCCTTTTGAAATCATGAATTTATTTTTCCTGAGATTTACATAGCAGAAATGTTCTTGTGTTTGAGGTTTACATTTGTATTTACATAAGTACCTCCAAACTACATTTTACACTAGATTGTTTATGTTTTTTAAAAACAAGATCAGTGTGATAACACTTCCCTAAGGATGGCACTTCTACTTCACCGGAAAAAACGCTGTCTAAAACCACGCGTTGACTTCCATCTGTTAGAAAGAACCTAATCAGCTGAATGATTTGGTCGTTGATTGCATAAGAATCGCGTTTTTGTAGTAATTTCTCATATGGCAATGTATCCAATGCTTTCCTAAAATTCAGAAATGTAGCCCTCGTAGACTTGTCTTGCCGTATGTTGTGATCAAGGAGTGCTAATTGGCTCTCGCATGAGCAGCCTTTAAAGAAATAATGTTGACTGCATATGATTGCATCGCTGAGAAAACGCACTAAGTAACTGCATATTATGTACTCGAGAATCTTACAAAACATAGATGTTAACGATAGTGGTTGGTAATCGCCTAGCTTTGACTTCCGCCCTTATTTTGGTAGTGGAGTGATGTATGCTTGTATAAATCTAAAGATTTACTGAAGAAAATGAGGAGGAGGTTATTCAATTCCAAAATCTTCAATCTTTACATACCTACTAATAATGATTGTTCATAAATAAAGAAGTTCATGCTTTTCTAGAGCTTGTATAAACTGGGGTTAACACCCTGGTAAGTTAAGGCAACCATATCACCTTACCTGGATGTTAGCTAGAGAAGTTTATACAAGATTGTTCATGGTCATGAATACAGCAATGGGCTTTATATTCTTCAATTTTGAGAGACAAATCACTTTTGATATAATTCAAATCAGAATCATTATTACAATAAAAATGTTTCATTCAGGTATGTATGAAAAAATGAAGATAAAGAATCAGCTCATTATTTTAAAAAAGTTGTGGTGATATCGTTTTCTTCTCTTGCTGCTTACGTAATATTTAAAATACACAGATAATAATTTACAAAAATAAGATGTTACAATGCAGTTCAGAAACAAAACTTTGGTGAAGGGAACTAACATAGTAAAGTTATTCTAATTAAGTAATTATTCGCATAAATTGTAGATAGAATTTTTTTATATTACAAAGTTTTCTTGGAGGTTGGTTCAAGCTATTCTTTCTCATAAGATATTATGAAAATGTAATGCACATAAGTAATGGAAATGGGTTTTCAATAAAATTCAGAATGCCGTTGAACCTTATTTGATAAGTGAAAAGTTAATTTCCTCAATCATTTAGCTTTACTTTGAAATGTATTCTCAAAATTTACTGAACAATTAATAAAGGTTACTAAGGCTTTTTTAAACACTACTATTAAACAAAAATATAATCTCGATAAATATTTGTAAAGAACATTATTCAGTTGGTGCTTGTACATACAGAAGTCACAGCCTAAAGATGCACAAAACCATTTCCCCGTTTTAAACTATGAGGAGTCCATCTTTCCCTGGAGTGCAGAAATATGGGACTGTCCAATTGCAGTCTATTGACTGCAATCCCTGACCATGAGCTTCTCCATATATATTCCTTCCTCTTACTCTAATTTATGTACACTCCTGGCCAAAATTAACGCAGCACCTCCCTAGCGATTCTAACGGCCGGTGCTGTGTTAATTTTGGCCAGGAGTGTACATTTGGACACAACCTTAGAACATGAGGGCTTTAATTATCAGAATTTTAAGTGCTACTTAGGACCAACTATCTTAAGGCAATTTAAATCCTAATGCAAAAGAGCTTGAAATAAGAGACAAAAACATTTAAGAGGCAAAAAAATAAATGGTCATGCATATTAACATCCAGCAAGATTGCCATCATTTTGTGATCAATGTAAGTAATTGTATAAATATCAACCCTTAAACACAAAATTTCAGCCAAAAAAATTCCAGCCCACCTAAACCTGAGAGTTTTAAGTATAAGAGCAAGATCATAATTCGCCTATACAAATACCTTGACTTTTAATACCCTGACTCATGTGAACTAGGAATGGCAACATTCTTCTCCTCCATCATCCAACACGCAAATTATTCTCTTACCTGAAGATAGTAAAAATAAACTCATCATGAATGTTGATTTGCAAGGAAGTTTTAGTGAAAATTTATTTACAACTTAAAGCTATAAGTTAAAAGTGAATTCTTTTGTGTACATATTTAAAAAGTATGCTCAATTTACAATTAAAATAAATCGATGAGGATTGGTTGAGCAGAATTTGGTAATTACGGAATAATCTATGGCTGAGTGAGATAAAAGAGGATATTTTATGCAATTTTCATGCGGTTGACCTTTACACCATCAGACTTTTAAACGAACTCCTAATAAATAATCAGCAGAAAAGTTTCATTTCAACTTCTTTTATTACAATGATTTTTTAAAGAAATTCAAATATGTTAAAAATTTTAATTTTACCACAAGTAAAAAATCAACAGTGGTGCATACAAACTTCAATATGGACTTCAAAGGCACATGCATTTCCATTAATACTCACCAACATTATATAAAAATATTTTTGATGGGATTTTAACTTTATTTACACTCTATATTAAAATATGGAAAATATATATTATATAATTCATGTAAAAGTATAACGAACAGAGTTTAACAAGAGTAATATCCATTATATATAGTACTGCGTACCTTAACCAATTCTACTGAAAAACCTGAAGAGACAAATGAAAATATCAGGTACAGTGACTTGATGCATAGCAATATACTGTAGGATATGCTTTGGATCATTGGCATAACATGACAGTATCTCTTAAGCTTTCTTTTCTAAATCAATTCCATTACTTTTATACAGATCATATATTGCCTGAGTATTTGCCTTAAGATCAATGAGGAATCCAGATAAGTGAAGAAGAGCTGTCTTTTCCTGATCTTCTTTGCCAAGCGTCAGGGTTAAAACAACGTCTTTCCGAGATGGGCACATCTGACAGATAGCCTAACAAAAGATACACCATTTAAGAATTATGAAAGAAAAGAATAAAAATATTTGCTTATAAAAAGAACATTTAACATCACATACTGAGATAAAAAAGAATGTAAAAATTCACCAATTCAATGAATAAGCAGATACCAAAATATTGCCAAAAAGATTTTACACAGTCCTCTATGTTAGTTATTATAATCATTAAATATGAAAAAAAGTAGACTGAATTATTATTTAATGATCAAAATCTCGAGGACATTTGAAATATGATAAAGGTTTAATGTATACCTGTATCAGACTTTCATCATTACATGATATGAGTGGGCTTCAGAATACATAAATTGAATTGATTAATTTACAAACAAATTGATTAGTCAGTTCTGGTTTGAGACTTTAAAACATTCTTGCCTTGAACAGTAACTTCGACACCCATAGATGATATGGTTCTAATGTTTCCTCATATGCCTTTCTAAGAATAGGCCTCATGTCCTCTGAAACATTACCAGCTTCTGTTGATTCCAGCAAATAAGAATAAAAAGTATGGAAAAAATCTAGACCCCTAAAATAGGGACAATATCAATTTGTAATAATTTGTATAAATTTATTTAAAGTACATAATTCCATATGGATTACCTTCTTAACCAAAGCAATGCATCGATGGCAGTACATTCTCCATCAGTTTTCTCAGATAATATCATGTCATTCAAGTAAAAATATTTCTTCTGGTTGTCTTTATATTTATGGTTCAATTTCTGTAAAGAAAAATTCTTTGCTACCATTAGGTGTTAAGGTAAATGAACCAGTAGTATGGCATGGTACATCACCTCAATGTTTCCTAATAGGTCATTTTTCACCGGTACAAAGAGAGTTCCAAAACGTTCTGCAGGAAATAAATTAACATCCCTCATCAAGTATGAGCTAAACATTTTTAAAACTGGGTTTTAAAGAAAGACTAAAATAGAAATATCCCACCAGCTAGAATAGCAACACCTTTAGCAGATTCCAAGAACTTCAGTGTCTCTATTTTTCCATCAGGTCCTATCTTAGGAAAAGGTTTCTGAACCTTGGTGAAGAATGTTTCAGTTTCTGATATCTCCCCGTTTGATGCGGACATCACTGATACCCAAGTGGCAAACCAAGAGTTAAGTATCTAACGTGACATAACTATCTCATCGAAGTCAAAAATCGGCCGTATAATTCATAGTTACTCTAATTATTCCAACAGTGGAAATTCATTCGACAAGATTTGAATGGAGGATAATACTACGGACTACTCAGGAAAACTTACGTAATGAATTTTCTAAACAAGCACATCAATAACGATCGAAAGATTATATCATAATAGAAGGTTCAGAATTGCTTCCTTGGTAAAATTCTAAACTAGAATTTTACCGTTTTCTTCTATAGAGCTGATATAATTTTAATTCATAGTAAAATTACTCCACGAAAATCTAACTGTCGACGCAAACATTGTAGAAACTCTATTACGTTGACTCCTACGGTCTCAGCCTTCTCAGCGGTATCCACATGTCAACGATGTTGCCACATTGAGAGAACTAATCTAAGGGAGCTCGTTATCGTGTATGAGGGTTTAATGAAGACTTAGATTTAAAATAGTTTTGGAAACATACAAGATTAACAGGTAAATTTCTTAATCTTTCTTCAAACGTAGAAGGGCCCACTGATGTAGCTTTCAAACGTGATATTGTGGTATGAACTGCCTTTTTTTATGAAATTCTTTAACTTTTTGAAAGTTCAGGTTGAGGTTGTTAAGAGTCATTTAAGTCTGTCTTATGAGCCAACTCCAGGATTGTAATCAATTTCTACAAGTGTTTAGTTGTTTAAACTTTTTTATGGGTGTAGTTTTTTATACTGCTCAGTTAAGAACATTGTAAAGTTTGCAATGCTATAGCGCTATCGCGATAACCTATATTGTTTTGTCTTTAAAGCTTTTAGGGTGTTTTAGGGCTTTTAACTCTAAGCCATTCCAGTTATTCTGACCAATTCTGGCTCTATGAGCTGCATGTTGTTGATACACGTCGGGAAGTTAAGTCAAGAATAATATCTTACTTCTCTCTCACACTTGTTCTGATTTACCGCAGAAGTGAGGCACCTACATCACCCTTTGATGATGGTATATCTTAATCATAATCTTCTTTCTAAGATAATTACTCCCAGAGCTTTGTATAAACACCTTATGAGGGAGTGTACCAAACTTCCACAAGGTGCTAAAGAATACTACAAGCATCATATACGACAGGTAAATATCAATACAATTAAAGTAAAACTATTTCGTATCGACTAAAGCAGAAAGTTTCGGATAGCATGAACCGTAGGAAGTGCCTTAATGACGAAGTTGTGAACAACCTCTTCAACTCAATTCCCAGCCATTACAAATCATATCTAATTTAATGATTGCAATGTGGAAAACAAGAAATAAAAATACTTGGATAGTTAGATTCGCTTGTAATTGCGCTGCAGAATATGGAAGAGTTGCATTTTGTGATCTCTTAGTGTATCATCTCATAATTTTATGGCTGAGAACCTGAGGTGCTAATATTTATAATGATTATTCTATTTACAAAAATTTTCTACTGGTAGTTCGCTTCGAACTCTGTTTTGGTCGAAGGTATGTCACGCCTAGTCCCATGCTCCTTTACTTTTGTGGTTAATATTGGTATAAATTTGTTTCTAAATTTAGAGTTTTAAGCAGCATGTATTTGAGCCTGATCCAAAAAGAGTGCAAGAAATAATTGCAAGAGCTCTACAAGATTGTGAATGGGTGTTGAAAAAGGTAATTTGAAATCATGGATGACTCCTTCTATTCAATCCAAGGACAGAAAATATTTAATTTTTCCTTGATTAAATTTTCGTTTATTTTTCAGTATACCAAGAATTCCAAACCTTGATTTTCATAAAAGAGTTCATTTGGTACTGTGAATTAGTGAGATTAATTATTCCTTAAAGAGATGGCTTGGGTACCAGTAAAGAGCTTTTCTGTTGATCATCATTATGCAAACTTCTGGAATGCAGTAGATGTGTGGAATCGTGTTCCTCATGTATTGAATAGACGTATCTGTGGAGTGGAAGTTGTGCTCAGAGAAGAAGTCGTAGATGACCTTGATGGAGCCAAGTTAATGCACGCTATTGATACATCTAAAGTTTCATGTTCTTCTGCTACATTATGGAAAGAGGATACCGTTTGGAGTACCTTCAGAAATATTGGACTCCTTTTCCCCTACTGTTCCGTAGATGATATACCAAATATTGAGGTTGTATTAAAGAAACTCCTCCCCAAAGACAGTGACCATTACACGCCGTGCCTAGAATTAGAGATTCTTGGTAAGTATAATATTTATTCATTTGTTATCTGGAATAAAAAATAATTTCTTGCTGAATTATGTGCTAGAATGTTATAACCCTTTTTTCTGTTTGTTTTTGATATAATTTAAATTGCGTGACCATGTCCTTTCTTGTTTAATAAATGCTACCTTCAAAATCCTTTGAGATTACAGTTTACTTTGATCTGGAATCATTTCATTCAATCATCTTCAAAAACCGTCAAATAAAGACTTATGATTTCTAAGAAATCATCTTTATTTGATGTTTTTTTAGAAGTCCTTCATTACATTGTGACTATTGTAGCCAACAGTGGCCGTAAGTACATTCAATTATGCATTAGTTGAAACAATTCCCACATAAATTTGTCAATTAAGAAGTATAATATATTGTGAAGTGGGAGTATAATATGATAAAAATAATAATGCTTATTTAATGATAAACAGAGGTGAAAAATAGCGACATGACTGGAACTCAAACCCAGGTCTCCCACTTCCGGGCAATTTTTCACCTCATTTTATCATTGGGTTTCATTCGCACGACTTCACGTGCAAAGTTATTCCTTATTTAATTATTTTAAGTGATAATACTAACATTTTTGCTGATTGTGAAATCTTATATAAAAACAATAGTTAATGTTAGTTTTGCTTATAGAAAATTCAAGCAGTATCTATCGTATTGCAATAATTGTATAATTCTTTATGATTTAGCTGTTGGAATAGTAGCTATTACGAGTTGACTGATACAAAATTTGAAAATAACTCTATTATGAAATACCATAATTTCTCAATCGAGCAGTAAATGTTTTTGCTAAACCAAATTGGATGGGAAAGTAAGAAGTGAGAGCTTTAGTGGGTAAATTTGTTGCAGTTGTTAATGCATAGAAGAATCTCAAACTTTTTTATGAGATACAGAAAATGTTTAAAACTTTGAAGCTAAGACTTTTGTAGAAGATAACTTGATAGATTACATTTTTGATTCCCATTTTTATTGTTCTGTTATGTTGAGCGTTCCATCACTAACACTTGTTTATTACAGATGGATATTTTAATCAAACATTGCTCTTTCATTCTAGATCGTGACAATGAAGCTGCAATCTACGTTTCAATGTTTTATGCAATATGTGAGCCTGCACTTACTCCACATATCCCATATCGTCTTACATTTGTGAGAAGTGATGCATCTATGGAGCATACTTTCATAGAACTTGGTGTTTTCCGAATGGGACAAAGTTTAGATTGTATAGACCCTTCTATTGAAAAGAGCGTAGAGTGGCTTCAAAATAACCTTCTTCCCAAGTTTTGTAAGTGGGCTAAGTCGTCATCCAAATCCACTTTGGGAGGCTCATTGAGGCTCATTTCAGTTGACGAGTACAATTCTCTTTACCACAATCTGAAGGCAAAGTATGCTTCTTCTTTAATAAAGGTTAGTTACATGGTATTTTCTTACATAATTTAAAAAACATTCAGTATGACATAATACCTCAGATATACAGATTAAATAAATATAGATCTAAAACACTTTACTGAGAATGCCAGATGTGAAGATGGACCACTTAGAAATTGCTCCTGGTAAAAGAAAACGCATTGATATCAAATCCTCAGAAAACAGGACGCTAAGTTTTAAAATATACTGTGAATATTGAATCGGGAGGGAGGAAATGAAAATATTAATTAAACTATTATTTAGTGTATTTCATAAATTTTTTAAACTTGATTATTTTGTTATAGATGTATCTAATATTCAACATTTTGTTTGATTTCAATTTAAATTTATTTTGCAATCAGAGGTGGCCAGAAAGCACAGATCCCAAAAAGTTTATTCATGAAGATTTGGGAATAGCAGCTTATCTCCTCTTACTGTGGAAGTCAGAAAGGCAAGAGTCTAAACTGCAGAAAATGCAGACATTTGTTGATGTAGGTTGTGGAAATGGACTCCTAGTGTACATTCTCAATGAGGAAGGACATAGTGGTATAGGAATTGATGTTCGTAGTCGCCAAATTTGGAATCTTTATCCAGCTTCAACTAAACTTATGGTATGTTCAGTTTTTAATAAGCATGGTATATAATAAGATATAAGTTTAACTTTGAACAATAAACAGTAAGGGTTGTATGCAACTATGTAGGGTATGATTTAAGGATATAAAAGGTTCTTTTGAATAAGTAATAAATCTTAACAACCTCCTTAACGAGGATATTTTATTGTAATAGTTTATGAAAGAGGTATTTTTAGTATGTCAAAGAAAATATTTATTGAAATTTAGGAGTTTAAATTCTTAAATATCTCTTTCATGTATTATAATGGCTTGATACATCAAATAAAATAAAGTTAGATCATGAATAACTAACTATAGGACCCTTTTTATTTTATTTATTTATTTAAATTTGATACATTAACAGTCGATGTATCCAATTACAATGAATTGTACTACAAGTTGAGAGAAATATAAATTATATAAGGATTATGGAAATGCAATCAAACATTTGTATAAAATGCTAAAAATATGAAGAGAATTAAATTAAATGAGAAAATAAAATAAAAATATAATAAGAATAAAGTAAAATAGGAAATGTAAGGAAGAAAAATAAACAATAATGATGGGGAAAAATAAAAAAATATAATTAAAAAATAAAATAGGAGGGAAAAAGATTAAAAAAGACAAACAACAGGACAACAAAGTAAGCTAAAGAGCAAAGATTAATGAATATAAGAAAGGAGTGAATTAATAGGGGAAAGCAGTTCAAGGGAAGGGAGAAAAGAGAATTGAAAAGTGTTGGGATTCGATAGAAGATTGATCTTTGAGAGGTTGAAACCAGGAATAAGAAGGAGGTTAGAATTGTGGGAAGGGAGAAGCGAGGGAGGGTGTCAGTAGATCTGCAACAGCCATTGAAGATTGCATGAAGAAATATTAAATCAAAAGATTTGCGACGATGAGGAAGAGAAGAAATGACAAGAGAGGAAAGGATTTGATCGTAAGAACAGTTGTGAAAGTGGGGTACTCGTAGACGAACAATTGAGGTGAAGAAGTTTAAGGGATGGTTTATCCTTTTGAGGTTGGAAGGGGTAGCAGATTACCATATTGGGATGCAATAGTCCATTATGGGGCTAACACAACCTGTGAAGATAGACTTTAGGGCAAAGGGTCGGTAATTTCGGTGAACCGGGAAAACATTCCTATCAGTGACACACCTTGAAGTGACCCAGCTTACATGTTCCCAGAATGTCAATTTGCTGTCCAAAATCACCCCAAGGTCTTTGTGAGAAGAAACAGTAATAATAATTTCAGTGTTAAGGAGGTAAACGGGTGGAGTAAGGTCTTTCTTCAAAGAAAACGCCATTACTGCAGACTTGCACTGATATTTTTTCAAGCCCCACCTCGCGCACCAAATCTCAACTGCATTAAGTGCAAGTTGAAGGGAGTTCCACGCACTCAATTGGTTAGAATATCTATCTCTTATTGAAATCTCAATTTTAAGTTATCTGTCATATTGTGAAGAGATTGAAAAACTATAAGAAATTCCACAATGCATTCCTTATAATATTTGAGGACGTTTTGGTAGTATTCATTGGATATGCATCCACCTCACTTTGTGGTGCCCGCATATGTCTCTTCTAAGCATACCTAAGGAGGAGCTAAGAAGTACCAATAATAGATTTGTGTGTACTGATTTTTGTAAATGGTTTCATTTCAGGTTTGTACTATAAATCCCATGGAAATAGCCCCTTTTCCAGCTGCTGACTGGCTTATTGGCAATCATTCAGATGAACTGACTCCATGGATTCCTGTTATTGCCTCAATGACTTCGTTTTCACATTTCTTCGTTCTGCCTTGCTGCCCTTTTGACTTTTACGGCCGTTATGGAAGGCGAAATCCCAGAAAGAGTGTCTATCAAGAGTATTTGGAGTACATTCAGAAGGAAGTTTGTGAGAAATTATGCCAGTTTGAGTGCCAGCAGGATAGATTAAGAATACCATCCACAAAAAGGATTTGTATAGTTGGAAAAAGAACTTGTATGAAGAATGATACCTTATTACACGGCCACATATCTCCCAGTCAATTTTTGACATCTAATCTTGGTTATAAAAATTTACAAATAGCACCTAATACTGGCAATGAAGAAATTTCCTTTGTACCTCGTCAAGCAGTGGAAAAGGTGCGAAACTGTACTCAATTAGAAAAAGATGTGATTAATGAAGTAGTGTCTTTGGTTGCTGCCCAGCTTCTTCCAGAATCCAGAGACGAGGGGAGAAGCAAAGGAAAATGGAACTGTGGTAGGAAGATATCTTTGGAATCACTAGCTAAAATAATACCTGCACATCTTTTGATGAAGCTGAAGAAGGAATCTGGTGGATTGCAGACTTTATTGAGAAATAATCATTTCATATTTAAAGTTACTGGGGGAATGGTTGAATTCAGAAAACCGGAAGTTAAAAAATATTCAAATGAAAGTACAAAGGGAAATAAAGGATCAAAATTTAAATGGAAATCAAGACCATGTTGGTTCCACAAACATCACCCAGATGGCTGTCCTTTGGAAGATGCTGAATGCAGTTATGTGCATTAAAAATATAATTTGTGCTATAAATGATGCTGTTATTTTGTACCATACTTCTATTTTCTTAATACACAAATGCATTGCCATTGTACACAAGCTAAACCGATGGTTCTTAATACTCCTTGAAATGAATACTCTGCCTTATAGCCATGCATTTTGATTCATCAATTGCAATTGTGTTTGTTTTCAAGTTGATGTCTTCTTCCAATTGTACCTGTGTCTGTAGCAGTTGACGCAAAGCTACTTTGGCCTACAATATAAAAATTGAAGTTGAGAATTAAATTTTTCACTTTCTGCATGCAAAGAAACTTCGTCTTACCATTTCTAGATTTCCTTGTAAATCAATAACGGATTGCTGCAAATCCTGCAATTCTTTTGCTAATGCTAAAGCCACAGAATCCCTGAAAAATTTGGTTAGAATTAAATCGTAATTTAATGTTCGGTACAGATTATTATATAATTGTAATGAAAAGATAAATTCACAGTGATCTGCATTAAGGATCTGAAATATTCTCCTTTTGTGTTATTCCTTACATTCAAGTCTGATTTAGCTATGAAGTCTCCTCTTATATAGGTCAATTTTCATCTTATAAAATTCTATCAATCTAATTCTTACTTGCAATGTTCCACGTTAGGACGCTGTGTCCTTAAATTCAGGCGTGTTTGTGCCAAAGCAACATATTTTTCTTTCTCGGAGATTGCTTTCTCAAGATGTAATATATTATTTGTCAATACGTTGGCTTCAGTCATGACCTGCAATATACTATCTCATAGCATTTACGTTTAGAGATTTTCAGATGGTTGAGAATATGGATAAATTTTACCTGTTTATGTTCATCCTCCAGCTTATTTTTGATTTCTTTTGTCTCATCGATTCTCCGATCAAAAGCAAGGTTTGTTGTTACAAACTGTTTATTCAGATCTTCATTTGCTTGTTTAAGAAGTAAGTTGAGGCAAGGCTTCAGCATTTTAGAATTGTTAACCTCTTTAGCTGCCATGGATAAATTCTTGCGAGTAAATTCATTCCATTCTATTTCTGTCGTAATCCTGAAATATGTCTTCCATGCTCATTTCATCAACGTTTCGAAAATAATTGTCAATAATTTATCATTGAGCAAGATACCTGGATATTGAAGAACTACATATTTATGAATGGTTATTTCTGTAAAAATTTGTAGGTTAGAAATACTATAAATTCAATTGAGGAAGCCTTGACTTAGTGAAACACCTTTAGCATGGTAATATAATGTAATGTTCTTGCCTGATGATGAACTTGTCATAAGTCTGAAACCTGTTGCATTTAAGAATTTCTGGTGGAACTTAGCTAAGTTATTTTACTATGCTTCCTTAGAAATACAAATTTACTAAAATATCTTAAACTCACAAAAAAATTGGTAAATTTGCAAAATTTATTAATCTAATAAACTTGACATTATAAAAAATTCATATTCGCATTTATTTTATATTATTACCAAATGCAAAGATTGATTTTCATATTTTAAGCGAATCATGGCATATTTTTATTTTTATTGACGATTGTAATTGAGAACTGTTAAAATCTATGTGTACTTTATACATAGGTTTTACATATTACCTATGAACTATTAAAACAAATAATTGGAGAAGTGTTGCAGAAATAAAAGGAAGAATGGCAAAAGAGGCCTTGAGCCAGATGAGCAACTTGACGTGCTGTAAGAACCTAGATCTGGAGTTGAGAAAAAGGCTAGCAAAATGTTATACAAGGAGCGTATTAATGTATGGACGTGAAACATGCACGTTAAGAAAGTGAGAAAAAAATAGAATAGAGGCATTTGAAATGTGGGTGTGGAGAAGGTAAGATGGGCAGATATGGTGAGAAATAAGGAGATCCTAAATGAAGTGAAGAAGGAAATAAGAAAAACGAAAGCTAACTGCTTAGGCCACATAATTAGAGGGAATAGCATCCTACAAGTGGTATTAAAAGGTTCAGTGGAAGGAAGGAATAAGAGAGGAAGAGTAAAGATGGTGGATGAGGTGAAAATCAATAATTATAGAGAGACTATGGACAGAGGGGAATGGAGATGGCAGTAGCGTGTGGGACCTGCTTCCAGGCAGAACACCACATGACGATGATACTTTATACACATTTACTTAGTAATTTATTATAATCTTGTATTTCTGTCATGCAATAGGGCTCTATCCGTAAATAAATTATTATTATTACCAAACAACATTTCTGTTAGCACAAGCATGCAGATGCAATCCATCCCAAAAAGTATACAGAGGACGAATAGGCGTGCAGTGAAGGATCTTAGCTTGTGGGGTAGTAGTGATCAAATTCAATGCTTATAAAAAAGACGAAAGAGCTAAATAAATAGGTGAACTGCCTTTTTTCATAATGATTTTAATAAGCACCATAGAATTCTGCAAGTCTGCCATGAAAGAAACGATGTGTTGGGGTGTAGTCCATCCATTGCAAATATAACATTTTAATCAGGGGCTGATCCCTACAGCAAACAAAGATTTTACTTTCCCAGATCTCCTTAATTCAGTATTGGATATAGAATGTAGTAATGCAAGTAATAACGTCATGCAGGTGTGATAATTGGTTCTAGGCAATTATTTTGATTGACAGCAAATGTTACATACCCTAAGTTTATAGGTAGTTTTTCCTCATACGTTGATAATCCAATGCTTGTCTCTTTTAAATTTGCACATTTTTCATCGATTTGGAGAGCCTTTTCCTTATCGAGAAGATTTCTATCGAGGAAAAAAGCGACTGAACGAATCAAACGCGATTGTTC
Organism: Sympetrum striolatum; assembly: GCA_947579665.1. Taxonomy (NCBI): domain Eukaryota; kingdom Metazoa; phylum Arthropoda; class Insecta; order Odonata; family Libellulidae; genus Sympetrum; species Sympetrum striolatum. Next base: position 6,412,749 of record OX388345.1, read on the forward strand.
ATTGCACTGTTCTAATGCGCGTGAAATAGATGTTTGAACTCCCTCTATAAGCGCGATCTCTTTCAGCAACTCCAATTCTACATAGTCTCTAACTGAATCAATACCTAATCTCCCCTCCCTGAAAAGATTAAGTGTTGACATTCAATTTTATCAAAATAGAATTCGATCGAATAATAATTTAGAAATGATTTACCTTATAGCCAAACATTTCTTGCCGAGTTCAATCGGGTTCTCAGTTGCCTTTAATGCATTGAGTAGCCGTTTCTGAGTTATAGATAGATCATTTTCTTCACTTTTCACATCCTTTTTAGATTTTTTTAGTTCATTAATGTGATGCTTAATATCGCTAATTCTAATATCGATTTCCTTGTTGACCTCATCTTTATTATTCTTACTCTTCTCGTCTGCAGTTGTTGCAGTACCGCATGATTCGTGAGTAATTATATTGGATATCTTTTGCTCCTTGTCGGCCGCTTTTAATCGTACGTAATAATTATTGTACCACTCCTGTAAATTATATTGAGATGCAGTGGGAAACATTACTCGGATCCTGACGTATCGAATAAGATTTTGAAATTTTCTTAAGAATTAAAAAAAAGTGATTTTTTGAAAGTAGTAATAACTCGTGAAAACCAATGAACCCTATTTCTAGTATTTACTTAGTTTCCTTGGTTACGTGAGCAAATGTTCCTTCGTGAAGCAGTTTCGTTCAAACCGCGAGGTCGGTTGTAGAAATATCGATACATCGACAACATATTTGAATCCGGCAATCGACGATATCGATCGAGTTGAAATGGTGTTATTAGGGACTGTGTTAAGCATAGGTTTGGCGTAGTCGAAAAATTAGGAATTTAAATAGAAGTTTGTCTTATATTTAATGTTACTGAATGGATTTAATAAAAAGTAATGCAAAATATGAAATAGAGCTAAAAGGAAACGCAATCTTAGGGTGTGATATCTATCACACTACAAGAGAAAATACTATGTATCGGTAATTTTTACCGCCATTATCATCTCTTTCACACTAAGCATCGAGCAGGAAATATCCGGTAATTAAACTATTGTTCTTAGTGTTATGACAAAAAATATTTATTTTCGGAAGTAAATTTTTTGTTAATAAGCTCTTTTCGATTCCTAATATTGTTTTAGGCTGTTATGTCATTCCTTGCTGTTTGTCTTGTTTGTTGATATTAGCGATTTCTCCGTTGCTATTTAGTGTGATTTGTAAACATAAGTTATTTAATATGCTCCTTTTCTAAATATTTAGTGTAAAAGGTGGTTTAAAAATCCAAGATGTCGAAGAGACCTGCCGAAAATGAATCGGGGTCGAGTGGTCAGCCACCTTTCAAAAAGGTGCAGTTTGAACCAATGCGAATTGGACCAATATCTACTTTGGAGGAAATGGACATGAAAGTGTTGCATTTCCAAAATAAAAAATTAGCGCAGGTTTGTTTTATACATAACTTTGTTTTTTCTGTAACTTTTTTTTTGAGTTTTACTAATAAAAGAAATTTACAGCGGTTAGAACAAAGGCACAGATTAGAGAAAGAACTGCGTGAACGAATTGAACAACTCGAGAAGCGGCAGACTCAAGACGATGCAGTACTCAATGTGGTAAATCGGTATTGGAACCAGCTTAATGAGGACATAAGAGTGTTACTGCAAAGATTCGATGCCGAAACAGCGGATGAAAGTGAAAACAGAAGTAAGTAAATAGTATTTGAAGTAATATCACCAAGGTACAGTTACTCCTGGGTTAAGATACGTGTATTATTTTCTCTGATTTTCCATTTTTATTTCACCGAATCCTAATTTGTTCGTCATTGAGACAATCCATGAAACCTTTTTCTTTTTTTTACCAATAGTAAATTGTATATTAGGTACCCAGGGTTTTCGTAAGTAAATCTTTGAGTAATCAACGTAAAAGTAGTCGTGTCATGGCTACTTAAACTTAGCACTTTGTTATTGACCAATCTGTTGGGTTTCTCTTTATTTAGGGAAGACTATTGAAAACTTGAATGCGTGTTTATGGGTATACTTTTCTCTAGGTTCCCCTCACCTTATTGCTTCATAGTTTATTCCCCCCTCTTTCATTTACCTTGCATTCGACCTTAAATTATTACCTTTAGTAACTCATCCCTTCTTAATATTTGTCTCCTGTTTTCTTAAATTTCTTGCTTACCCTTGTTTTTCAATAAAGCTGCTATTTCTGATTGAAGCTGCACTATTTTTCCTTAGCCTGTCAAACATTTCTTAATTTCCTCCTTTCTTAGGACCTAGGTTTTGTATCCATAATGCAAAGCATTCCAGGAAAAGGATGTTACATGTTCTAATTTCCTTGTATGTTCGTCACCAGATCCCTAATGTCCTTCCTATTCTTCTCATAGCCCCATTTCGCACCTCTCATTCCAAGAAATAGCACTACCAAATGCATTTGTCTACCCGATCTCGTTTTTCTTCACTATTCCTGATTGTACCATTTTTTCCTATCCAAAGTGAACCTTGAATTTTGAATATTGGGTGCTCAGGTTCAGATGTTTTTGGGCTTACTCAAGATCTACTTAGTTCCCCTTCCTAAGACAAGCAATCATGATGCAGCTCTGCTGGAACCCAGAATGAGACAAAGTGGAGGGAGCTGTGAGGTCGTTATAGCGTTTGAGTTATACTCTAAAGAAAAAAATCCTGCAAAATTTTTCAAATAAGTATCCTTAAGTTAAACTTAATACCAATTGAAAATTTCTGTCAACTCTACTGCTGCAAACACAACTTGCAGAGAAGAGGCAATTGAAATTTTAACTATCTTTGACCTCTCAATTCCCAATTGTGTTTGATAGTTTAGAAACTGCGTGGATTGTGTATTTTTTGTCTACAATAGTAGGTTTTGGGCAGAGATGTGAACAGCCAAAGAAAATGTTCAAATAATATTGCTTGCTAGTTTTCATGGAGTAAACTAGATTTAATGCTCCTAACATGTTTGAAGTTTTTGTTTATCAGTACTTGCTGAATGTGAATAGGTGGATAAAATTCTCATTTAAAGATTCCTCTGCTTTAAATAATGCCATTCACAATTTACAGCTGATATAAGAAGACGAAGATGTACTTTCAATTGATAGTTTCGTACTCATCTCCATCCATGTTTTATGCAAAGAAATGTTATTCACGAACATTTGTTGGAAAACTTTTATTTCTAATTTAAAAATTTATTCCTTTCCTGCATTATAGTTTCCTCTTCTTTGAGTTGCATTTTCTATCTGTAGGAATTCACGCCCTCTGCTGGCTGGTTCATATTCATAGTTTATTCCAACCTTTGATAGCTTTTTCTTCTTAACTTAGTCTTAACATATGTTAAACAGGATTTGTATTATAATCTATACATAAAAATTCTAATATAAGGCAACAAATTCAAATATCTAACTTAACATGCTAACAGCCAAAACGACTGGAAATCCGTAACCTTTAAATTCTGTGGTCCATGGGGTCTGATTGGGTGGTAGTTGTAGTGCACATGATCTTATTCAGTTTTCATTCATACTCAGAATTTTTAGAAATATATTTATGGAGTGTTTAAAAAGTTCCCAGGTATAAGTGGTGTAGCTTCTCATTGAATAAGATAAGGCCTGGTACATTTTGAAAGCCCTAGATATGCAGGACATGATTATATCTATAGGTTTCAATATACAATATGTCTGAATCCTTTTCATTTTAAATATGTTTTTCTCTCGATTTCCAAATTAAAATCAAACATTTTTCATTTTATCCTCTTAAAACATATTAGGGAACATGTAATGGTATGGCCATTTGATCTTGTTTTACAGATGAGAATGAAGCAACAACGTCATTCTTGATGCAGTTGTCAACTTGGGACAAAGAAGAGCTGGATGAGAAGCTGGCCAACAGAGTGCAAGTATCCAAGCGCGCAGTTGCTAAAGTGATTCAAGCTTTTGATCGTTTAATGCAGAGGAATGAGAAAATAACCTTAGCTCTAAAAGGAGAGCTGGAAGGAGGTAGGGAAAATAGTTTCTGTTTTTTCTGGTATTACCAGTTATTTGGTCAATGTCGCAGTTTACTGCTATTGTTTTTGTTTACATTTAGGGCTTTTATGCCTATGATTCATAATAATCCTCATTTTCAGGTAAAAAATGACATGAAAATCTGCATTCTAGTGATAAAATCATTCAGATGCCTGTCAATAATAATAATATTGTCTTTATTAGGCAAATTTTAGTCTAACAAGAGCAATTTTGCAGTTAACTTTATTAAAGATAAGTGCTAACAAACATGGACTAACCAAGATTCAAACTGTGGACCTCTACATTCCTAATATAACATACTAATCCTTACGCCATTTAGGCTAGATGTTAATATTTCTAAGACACAAATGCACCTTAATTCTTAAATTTTACTGGGGAGTTATTTTTACTTTGTTATGTAAGGAATAGAATATAAATTTATCGACCAAATTTATGCGTGTTGTGGTGAATGATTTGTTATCAAAGAAATATAAATCTCAAGAGTTGCATCAATTAAACTTTCTAAGAAGTACGGGTTATATAATATATATTACAAATTAAGAGTTTTGCTCATAAGATACTTTTACAATATTCTTCGAAAATTACTGAAATATTATAGCTTTACTTAGGTTTACATGGGGCCTTCATTTACGATGCAATTGATTATCTGCTAGATCAATCGCTTGATTTATAACTTAAACAGTTTATTGATTAATTGCAGTTGACGAAGTTCCTAATATGGATGAAACCATCCGCCAAGTTAATATTGAATTGCAAGGAGAAAATCGCAACCTTCAGGCGCTAAACACAGCTCTTCATGAGAAGTACCACACCATCTCTCTTAAGGTGAGTTATTTATTGACATTAAAAATTCACTTGAAATTGGGTTTGATAGTTCTAGATGATAAATTCATGAAGTGAGCCTTTTTTAAGTTTGGAGGTTTGAGACGTGGCATTAAAGCCAAAAATGCATCATACAATGAACTATGGAGTACAATTTTGAATACAAACCATTATAATTAGATCAATGTACATGGTAGAATTTAAGGAGCTGCTTAAGGCTTCATTTACTCAGGTTTTTAAAGATTTTTTGATGGAATTAAATATGTTGTTGGAGAAAAATGTTTTTGCGTGGCAGTTTCTTAAATATTAGACTTGGTATAGAAATGGGAATAACTCTGGAAGCATTGACTGTAAGGTAAATAAAGTGGATGAAAAAAAGGCTGAAAGAAAAACATACCTTGTTGGGTGGCATTCTGACTGAACACTATAAAAGTTATCCGACACTCGAATTTTAGTGTATAATTACATTACATTCGATGGTGGGTTATTTTTGAGTAAATATGGTATTTTACTATCTAAATCGATAATGTTTTAATTTAGACAGATTAATTTTCTGATCAATTTAAATTCTGTACTCTGAAATTTTATTTTTATAAGCGTTTAAACCAAAATATAGCAATTACTTGAAAATTAATGTTATATTTTTTCAATTACTTCATCAATATTAACCTCAAAAATCATCCTACAGTGTAATTTACTATTAATGTCTAAGGGAGGGTTTAAGAGAGGTTTCCCTCCTGTCTTTGGACAAATGCTAGGCTTAGAATCAATGTGTTATGTTCTTCTCTGATGTTCCACCAGTATTTTATGTATTTATTTTTAAAACTCCGAACTACGTGGACTGAGGATGCTAATTTCACACTGTCAGTTGATAGGAGTTATGCTGTATTCATACTCTGTGAGCTGCAAGTGCATATGGGAAGGAATGTATCATTATCAAAACCTCACATTATCTACCCTGTTAGCTTTTCTTAAGCTATAAGGAAGAACAACCAGAATTAATAGTCTGAACTGGTGATTATTTTCTTAAAATGCTTGGTCTGCCACCTTTCTGAGATCATGCTTCCTTTTACCACAATTACAATACTTAAGAATTAATCCAAAAATTCTGAACACAGAGAGCTGTAGTGAAGGAGAGGTGCTGCTCAGAAGGATTTGAGGGTAAAGGATGCACAAGAGGAAAATGCAAAACCTAATAGATGGAGGGGAATGCCAATGAATATTTGCTTGCATTAAAGTTAGATTTTGCAATTCCATTTTAGAAAATAATAAGTTAAAATATATGCAGATATTGATGACATATACATATCTAAAAAAAAAGGGATTGAAAATATTCTTAAAAGTCGCTGCAATTTATTTTAAATTGGAGAAATTTGCAACAACCTAGCGTCAAATTAACGCACGTTTGGTGACAGTTTTATAGATATAAATAAAGAAGAGCGCGCTTTCTTGGACCTCTATGAATTTGAATTCCCTATCCTACAGGGATATAGCTGAAAGTATTTCCGAAACTGTATCATAAGTAAGTTGAAATTCCTGTCATATGTTTCAAATAGTAGAGAAGCCTGGTGTCGAACCAAGGATCTTTCAAAAGATGTGGATACATATGCGTTATGTGTAAAATAAAACTTCTTTAATTTTGAAGTGGATATCTCAACGGGAAGGTGCATAGGATAATGTAAATGGCTCTCTAGGATAACCAAGGACCATCAGGAAAACCTTAAACAGCGTATATGAAATCCACTTATGATCTCTATTCATATGCTGTGTTTCAAGTATCCATGTTATCGGGAAAGGATTCAAAAAAATATCTTTAAAATTGTAGCAATTTCTAATTTTAAAGACTCCTGATGTCGAACCCAGGACTTATTGGCAGATGTGAATACACACAATAGCTTGGTAGGACTTGAACTTATTTAATTTCAATTTTTAAGTTGATATCGTAACAGGAAGGTCCTATAATTAGACTCCGTTTCCCCCTTTGAAATGCTTGAGGTAATGTAAATGGCTCTCTGGGATCGAACCAAGGACTCCCAGGGAACCGTTAAACTGCGTATATAAATGTATTTATGATCTCTAATTGTATCCCGGGTTTCAAGTTTCCATGCTATCGGGACAGAGTTGAAAAAAATTTTAAAAGTCGCCGCAATGCATTTCAAATAGGAGAATATTTGCTCTGACCAATAATAATGTTCGAGGATATCTATGTAGTTTTGGTCGGATATGCACGGCTTCCAATGATCCCTTGAATTTCAATTCTCTAATAACTCTATCTTTAAGGCAAGATACTTAAAATTAGAGTTTTAAACATAGTAAGTCGAAGATTCTCTGTTTTAAGGGACGAGTCAAAACCTCATTGTAACTCAAATTGTTGATATTAATCTGTTCAATTATCCAAACTACAAGACGTTTTTCTAATTGGCATTGCTTTTGCACTCTCAGGTTGCAAGAAAAAATCCCCCTTCCCTCTCGTTACTAGGCAAAGTCAACAGCAATATTACTCGCGAGTATTACAAAGTATGAGCCATCGTAGGGAGCTGCAGCGTAACTAAGCATGCTTAACTTGGGATGCATTGTTGGGAAAGCATCTCCATCAAGTATTATATCATATCCTTCTTCAATGAACTTTTCCTTATATCTCAGTCCACGTTTAAGAATGGCATTTTCAAGAAATATTCCCTCTCATACAAAATCCCTAAAAGATGCTTCTAATTTTAGATGGACTGAAGACGGAAGTAACCATTTACCGCTCCATTGAAGACCCTTTCTCTTTCCTCTCTCACCCCCATGGAGAAACTCCCTTTTTTTCCTTGAGAAGGAGGATATGAATGATACCGATTAACCATTATGTAGACAAAAACGTAGAGCAGACGTAGCCACGAAAGAGAACTTACCTCAGAAACGCTTAGTAGTAGATTTAAATGTATTATTCATGCATGAGCGCATTACGTGTGAATATTAACTGTGTAATTGTAAAAGCCTAAAATTGTTGGCTGATACCTTTTTTCCAACGTTGAAATTCTTAATCTTTTTAGCATTTCAAAATTTTTAACAGAGAAGGTGTAAAAAAATGTATTTAAATAATTACAAGTATATCATTCGATTCTTTTGGTGCTTGACTCGACTCTGCACGACTAGTCCTTCTGATTTAATTATTGAAGAGAAATTTTCGGGCATCTTCTATTATATATAGACGTTTCTCCGGATATACCTATACATTCATATATTTACACATTCATAGGGGATCAAAATTCTAACCATGTTCCACAAGTGCCACTGACTTGAAATTTTTACGACGTATTGGCTATAACGTGTAACCTCCAGAAAAAAGCCGACTTTGAACCTCGGTGTCATGGGTTCGATTCCAGAAGGCCGCAAAGTCCCGATTTTCTCCATAAGAATACATGGTGGGGATTTTCGAAATTTTTTTTGTGGCACTTCCCGGAAAAGTAGAGAGTTGAAATTCGAGATATCGCTAGAAGCCATGCATATCCAACGAAAATCATAAAGACATTTTCGAAAATTGTCCATGGTTCGAATCTAGGTCGGGGCAAAATTCGGCCGTTTAAAATGCATTGTGGCGATTTTTAAGATTTTTTTTGAACCCCTTCCCGATGGCATGGAAACTTGAAATTCGGCACGGGGTTAGATATCATAAATATATTTCATAATCTAATTATCTATTCGCTGATGGTCCTTGGTTCGATCCCAGAGGGCCATTTACATTCCTCAATGCATTTCTTATGGAGATAACGGATACAAATTTTAGGTACTTCCCGGCATGATATCGACTTCAAACTTTGCATAAGATAAGATCAAGTCCTTACAAATCAACCTGCGCATTCACAGCTACCAATGTGTCCTGGGTTTGACACCAGGCATCTCTATAATCAGTAACTGATTCGATTTTTAAGAATTATTTTGAACCCCTTCCCTTTAATATTAAAACTTGAAATTCTGTACATAGATAGAAATAACATATATTTCAAAAACATGGTTTGGATTTCAATGATCTTCCTTGGTTCGAATCCAGAGAGCCATTTACATTTGTGAAAAGTAGAACATCTTTTGAGGCAGTTGTAGCTAATATTTCTGCTTGAATTTTCACACATAGTTATAGATGGTGATCTTTTATTGTGCTGCATAGTAAGTTCACCAGTAAGACCCGGGTTCGATGCCAGACGATTAAATTGCAGCGAATTTTAAGAATATTCTCAAACCTTTTTTTTTCCATTGAGTCCCGATATAATGCCGATATGAAATTAGTATTGCCAATCTGCTTGCAGTATGCAAGCTACATTTTACTCGTATAATATAAAACAGTACGTTAAGAGACTATAAGTTCGATAGCAGTGAGTCCAAATTGATCGGAGTCCTTGGTCTTTCATTCGTTTTACAAAATACTTTGTTATTTTCATACATGGTTACTAAGGTTGTAGATTTTATTTTAGACTGTTTTAGTTTGATAGATTGTATGTGATCTAAAGCTCTTTAAATTTACATTGACATGGCTGGAACATAAACAGCTTTTTTTTCACATAATGGTATTTTATAGATGATTGCATATTTATTACATAAACATCTCTGTTGGATATCAATTAGTTTTGAATTCTCATCTAATAGATGGCGGAGTTGCAGGATGCTGTAATTGAGAAGGACACTAAGGCTGCAGAATTGAGAAATCAGATTGATGATTTAAGATATGAATTTTCCAAAACTCGCCTCAGAAGTGATAAATTAGAACATCATTTGGCTGAAGCATTGGAAAAACTCAAGGCCTATCAGCAAATCCATGGAGATGATAAGCTACCTACTCCAAAGCCTACTACCAGTGTCTCTCAGAAAAAGGTTAGTAATTTGTTATTCACTTTGTCACATGATAATTTTATGTAAGGTAAAAGTGAGCTCAATTGAAATTTTTCTCGTAATGTATTTTGGTTTATTAGATGAGATACTCCTAGGATTTTTACTTACATCTGTCTGAAGGATTTCCTGCTGTTGTGCACAAGTGTTATGCCAGTAATGTTTAAAGAATGCAATACAAATTGTTTAAACCCATTCTTCTTTGGATTTCATAAGGAAAATATTTCATTAACTATGCTAATTTTAATTGTTGATATTTAACCTTCTTATGACAACCCAGATCAATATCAAAAGTAGCTATTTCTTATGTATGTTATGTGGTCTCTTTAAAATTGAGGCTAAAATTTTGAACTAGAGATGCTTGACACTGTCTTTTATGTTTTAATGTAACATAAACTGAACTGATTAATATTCAATAATAAACAGAAGTGAAATGTATCAGCATTATGTAGACTCAAACCCATATCTTCCACTCTTTTACAACCTATAGCTTTTGCCATTGTTTGAAGTGCCTCTAACTTTGTCGACAAAGCATCCTACGAATAGAGGACATTAAACTCAATATGGTAGTATAATTATTAGAAAGTGTAAAGTGATTCCGAGTCATCTAAATGAGTTAACTATGTTTATCTTGGGTTTCAAGGTGTAAGCGTATTCCTAATAAGTGATTACTCTTCCGAGATCCCTGGTTTCCATTCAATTTTTAAATGCCTCAATTTGTGTTTTTATTAGGGTGTTCAAATGAAAATGTACGAAATGGCACTGTGGGTATAATTGAACTCTTTATCCAAATTAAACACTGAGCACAACTATGCCACTTTCACAAGCCAAAGGATTCCCTGTTCCCAGAATATCTGTGGCTGTGACAAGTCTTTTACTGATTGGTTGTGTGCTCTGTTCAATTCTGCACAAGGATTACCAGAATAAGAGCCAGTCATTCACTCGTCCTTTACTTCGTCATCTGAGACCGTTATTTTTTAAGTGGACCAAACAGATGGAAGTTGGCATTTCTGTGGAGAGGATGCTTAAGCTGTTTCTTCTCAGCCATTACGCTTTGTGTGACCCCAGAGACGTGTGGACGCGCTTTATGCTGGAGCAGTGGACTTACTCAGTCTCCCCCATATACCATCATTTGGCAATGAATATCAGCTGATTTAACACCTTCCGCAGTCAGAAATATGATCAATCGTCGAATTTTGCAATGTGAACACGTTGATGACCTTATACGCACTGCTGCATCAATTAGATGGAACTCAATCAATCAATAAAGGACTTGCTCCTGTCACAGCCACAGGAATTCTGGGAACAGGAAATCCTTCAGCTCATGAAACAATGGGATAGTTGTACTCAGGCCTCTGGTGTTTAATTTGGATTAAGACTTCAATTACTCCCTCAGTGTCATTTCGTACCTTTTCATTTGAACAGCCAAATACATCACATTTTCATCCATTTAAATGACCTGATTAAAGGATATTTACCACTTCTTCATTTCCATATGGAATGGCAATCCCCTTTTATGAAAAACACAAACTATTATTAAGTTATAAATGCATATATTCTTATTTTAGATGGAAGAATTGCAGAAAGAACTGGAAGAACAGAGAGAGTTGGCTCATAACAGACTTGTAGAACTTGACAGATTGCACCAACAGCATCGTGATTGCTTGAAAGAAGTTGAAAAGCTCAAGATGGATGTAAGTTATTGAAAGGTTATAAAATGTAACAAAAGTGATAATGAAAATCTTGTCTGATTGTAAGAGTATGATCTGGAAGAGGTTCCTAATTTTAAACAGTTACTTAAGTCTTATGTTAAGGACAGTTTTATATAAGGAAATAGATTTTGTCCGTAACTGCAGTTTATCAGTCACAAAATTGGTAAAAAGGAGTTTTCATATGATGATGATGCATTTGAATCATGCAAATTATTATTTATATCGTCAGGATTGTATTCTTTGGTAATTTCTAAGGTATGACAACCCTCCGGAATAATTTCGTCTGTAAGGTTGAGTATAAATTTGTTGTTGGCTTAATTAAATTAGACTGCATTTGGTCTTATTTATCTATATATATACATTTGAAATTATAACTTTTATTTTTGCTGGTGATCTTATCTAAATGTTCATTCTACAGATTCGTCAGCTGCCAGAGTCTGTGATAGTGGAAACAACCGAGTATAAGTGCTTGCAATCTCAGTTTTCTGTTCTCTATAACGAATCCATGCAACTGAAAACTCAATTGGATGAAACTCGCCAACAGCTTCAGACCAGCAAAAACACACACCTAAGGCATATTGAGCAAATGGAGGTAAATAATTAAATATGTTGATCAATCTTGAACTATGGTGTACTCCGTCAATATTAAGTTATTGTGTATGGAGATATTTCAGCTTTACTTCTTTACAGAGTGACGAACTCATGGCTCAGAAGAAGTTGCGCTCCGAAGTGATTAGGCTAGAAGATGTTTTGGCTCAAGTGCGGAAGGAATATGAGATGCTTAGGATTGAGTTTGAGCAGAATTTAGCAGCGAATGAGCAGACTGGGCCCATAAACAGAGAAATGCGTCATCTAATTACATCCTTACAGAATCACAACCAGCAGCTTAAAGGGGAAGTGCATCGATACAAGAGGAAATACAAGGAAGCAAATTCTGAGATTCCAAGGGTAATTTGTCATTCTCTGTGAATGTTCCTTTTGTAATATCTCTATTGAATTGAGCATTTTTCATGTATCGATAGAGGAATATGCATTTCTCACACTTTCTTAGCAGAGTAATGAGGAAAATAAAACTTGTAATATTTAAAAATTGCAGCTAAAGAAGGAATACGAAGAGTTGGCAGCAAGGCAGTTGGCGTTGACTGCCGAAGGGAAGGAGGGTTCATCGTCAGAGTCTTCGTGCAGAGAAGAAGAATCTGCATGTGGGACCTCTGGTAGCTCAAATTCTGCCATGCTGCAGTGTCAACCCAAAGAAGAACCTGGTGTGGTTGTGAAAAAAGAGGGCGATGAAGATGTTGAGGTATATAACCATATTTTTTGGAAATATTTGGAATGGGTGGATGTGTGATGCATTTAAGCTCACCTGATGCTATTTATGATTTAATTAGCTCTTGGAATTCATATTTGACGGTCGTAAAGCGTGTTACTAAAAGGTTACCACTTTTAGGTTGCTTATAAATTTATCAATTGGTGGATCAGTACCAAGCTCAGGGGGCAGATGGTGGAACCTCAGAGCTATAAAGTTACAAAATGTTTTTGATGCGTTTGGCTGGCCTTCTACTACAATACATATTTACTTGAATCAATTTCTTTGTATTGGTGAGGATTCCAGTGATCAGTTTCGAAGTTAGGTGTTTATCAATTGACTTGCAAAGATTGTCATTTTATTTTTGTTTGACTATAAGGAAAGCTTATAAGTTATGTGTGATAAAACATGCTAATTTTTCTAAATAGGTTCCCTCCAGTCCCATGTAAGAAACAGTTTATATTTATTAGTAATGGGTAGCAGACTTAAAAACAAAATAATCTAAGCAAATAGAAACCTCGATCTCTATTGACTCCAAATGTATATCATTTTAAAACACAGAATTATTGTTTCAAAGGGTATACCCATTGTAATTGGAGATCATAAAAAAGAATTTATCCAGTCCAGGTCTATGAATATTTTTCATTTGACTGTAGGTGATAGTTATTGAAAATTTTTGATCTTCCCTTGCATATCATGTGAAAGAACTGAGAAAGAGTTTTCATGGTGGAAGAGTGGATGGGGAAAGGGTTGGGATTCTTGTTGATGATAGTTAAGGATAGGTTTGAAATAGTGGTGGGCAATTCCTATTCGATTTATCAGGAAATCAACATTATCAATACGATTTACGATATTATCGAATTGATTTTTTTAATCCAATTCATATTCGATTTTCTTACAACTGAATCCGATTCTTTTCCGATTCGATTTTATTCTGATTCCGATGCAATTCAATGTGAATTGATTCATCTTTCACATCAAGTATCAGATGGCAGTACCGTAGTATCCCAATGCGATTCTATGCCAATACGATTCATCCTTAAATATCGGATACCAGATGGCAGTACTGTAGTATTTCAATTAATATTATTTGGATAATTTTATTTTCAAATATAGGAAACGAGATGGCACTACTCGCAGTACCGCTGATTGTTGTAGCAGAAGCACTATCCATGACAATTATGTCATGGTATTTAACCTAAAATGCTACGTAAAGGAAAATTATAAATTAATTTACGATATTCAGTATTGATACTATATTCGTCAATATAAATGGATTTAACACAATTTTTGAGAGTAGATGACGAACATGATGTATATCCTTCGCATCCAATTCCTGGAACTCTCATGCAGTCCTTTATGTTGATCTATAAACATACATCATTTTCTAGTATTATCTGTTGTTATTTCCTTTCTTCCTTTTAACGATATGTAAATGTTCATATGTAATACATTTTCTCTCTGTTAATTAGGACTTATATAAAAAATGCTTATATAAAAGATTATAATCCCTAAAGGTTAATAAGGAATGCTTTTGAAAGCAGCACAGGTGAGGAGAAATTTAAGAGATGCTCTGCGTTACTTCATTATGTAGAACTATAGAGAAGAGTGATGGGCATTTTATGAAGACGTAGGGCTATGAAGTCGGGAAAAGGCAAAGATGGGAAGGAAGAGCTTATACTGATGAAACAATAGCATGGAAGGAGAAGATAAGTACCCAGCCAGAGTTAGTTCTGCCAAAATAAGTCAGAAAGGTAACAAACTAAATCTGCTCTTTCTGATATGTTTCAGTGTGCATATTTCACCAGTTATCATATAAAAAAATGTTAGAAACTATGGTGAGAATCTCAATTTCTATTTTAATGAAAGATGTGTAAGAATAAGGACTTCTTTCTCTAAGAGTGTTCGGCTAGATGTTTGGGACTCCAAACAGTTTACAAGCGATGTTACTCAGGCCTTAACTTGAGTATACACGTAGCTTATGGGACCCTGCTGTCAAATGCAGCATTTGAGAATTAGAAAAGTTACAATGCAAGGCAATGCGTTTAGTTAAGTATAGCTACGATAAATCAGTGAGTTAATGACTTATTAGATGCTTAAGGACACGGGTTGAGAATCTTTAGAAGAAAAAAGATTTTTACAAACGATGAATTTACTCAGTATGTTCTCATAAAGTATAATCTCAGAAGACGTAAGGGATATGATGCGAATCCCTTGTTGCATTGGCAGTTTTGATACTGCCAGAAAGATCAGGAAATTGTAGAACAAATCGATTCAGTAATTGATTCATTCCACAAATAATACACAAAAGTAACTGGTTAGGTAAATAGAGTGATGATGTTTGCCACATGCTGAGAGGAGGCTCTTACCTACACATATCCATGAAATTCAAGCCTGGACCCATGGCTCTAGATGCATTGCCCTCTAGCATAGTTACTCTATGGTTGTATGTACAAATGTTAATATTTAAAACCTTTTGATTGTTATTGAATCTGATGCTCTGGTGCTGTATCAATTATTAATGATGATGGAATAACTCAGCTAATTTTTATTCCCAATAAAAAGAGGGTGACTCAACAAATCCACATGTTCTTGTGGTACATTAGGAAAGTGTTTGGTATATTTTGTTAATTAGTATTTACATTGAAATAATTAAAGAAAATTATTTAAATACTAGAAAAAGAATATTCAAGATGTATTGATTAAAAATAGGATACAGAATTTTTTCTATGAATTTGCCATTCCTCGATGCTCTTGTTTGTATGTTGTAGGTATAGTTTTCGTTATTTCTCTAACCCTCTTTTGGTACCTATTAAAATCATATTCTCTGGAACATGGTAAACGTTTTATTTTTAAATCTTTGAGCCCTATTGCTAAGTAGGTGTGGCCTCTGTAAATCAAAATGATATTATTTTCTATTTTACAAGAAAGAAGATCGAATGTAATTGGACTAAAAGTACTTAATGTATTGTTAAATAACAGAAATAATTATGACAATTTTTTGGAACATCTTACTTGTCTAGATTTTTGGAGGTGTAATTGTTTATAATATGAATGAGCCCTTGTCTTCTAAGGGTATGAAGTTGATCTCTAATGATTTAATTGTGCAGGGAGAAGAATCGGCTGAGAGAGAAAATGCAGACAAAGAGCGTGGCTCTCCAGTGAAGAAGGACATAAAACGGGAGGCAGTGGTGAAGAAAGAGCCAAGAGGCGAAGGCCACGTGCACAAATGTGTTGCTGCGAAAGATACCAAGGCTGGAGAATCAGAAATAGTGCGAGACCTCAGGGCACAACTCAAGTAATTGCTTTTTCTTTAATCAGTATGTCAGTTTTGCTGTGACCCAGAATGACTCTAAATATTTGCTATGTTTAAAAGTAGATTGGATTTGAAGAATCCAAAAAAATTATCCTTCAAGAGCTGATTTTTTTTTTTCAAAATTTTAGTCAAAATTTTAAATTTTTGTGAAAAATGTCAAATTTGTGCATCATTTCCTTATGGTTTCTCAATGTGTTCGAAATGATTTAATGGCAAAGAATTACATTTATTGCTTGGTTATTGCTTAAAATTAAAGATTTAGTACGTTTGAATCAAGGAAAATGGTTTTTCAGTTTGCCAAAATTCTTCAAAATACACAAATTATACAGAAATATTACGGATGTTGGTTAAACAGTAGGCTGGGTTGTTTTGTCTTTTTTTCAGATAAAAATGTAATACCCGGCAATATTGGCACACCCACATTACAGATATAAATTTCTGTCCAAATCAAATACTATCTATGTGAGAATTTTTATCTCCAAGTTTTGAAATTTCAGCAAGAAACGCTAAAATTCTCGTTCGGTTAAAACAAATATTTTTTGGTTAAAGATATGTCATTTGTGACTAAAACTGTCCTAGCCTCAATACGCCACTAATATGCCTCTGTATAGGGCGGAGATGCCTCCTATAGGACCAGAATAGGAGGCAAAATCATTTAAAATTAAACTTTTTTGTAATTCCTTCCATCCTCGTCTAAATATTTGTTTTAACCAAACTAGAATTTTTGGCAATTTTAACGTTTCTTGCCAAAATTTCGAATCTTAGAGGTAAAAATTCTCACAAAAGATAGTATTTGATGTGGAAAGAAAATTATATTAGTAATGTGGGTGTGCCACTATTGCCGGGTATTACATTTCTATCTGAAAAAAAGACAAAACGACCCACCCTACTGTCGATCCAACATCCGTAAGATTTCTGTATATTTAGAGTATTTTGGCGAACTGAGAATCCATTTTCCTTGATTCAAATGTACTAAATCTTTAATATTAAGCTACAACGAATCAGTTATTGGACTTCTTTGCCATTTAATCACTTCGGAAAAATTGAGAAACCATCAGGAAAAAAGGCACAAAATTTACATTTTTCACTAAAATTTAAAATTTTCACTAAAATTTGCAGCCTCAGGACATTATTCGATTGAGTTGAAATTTTGTATGTGCTATAAGGACCACCAATCACACTTTAAGACTAGCCGATGACAGATTAAAAAAAAAAGTTTTTTGGATCGACTCTAATCAACATTCAATGATTTCATACTCATTGGGATTTAGGGGAAAGTTTTCATTGATAGAAGGTAGTGATATAAATAATTCAGTGTTTGTTTCAGTGTTCGTAATCAATAACTTTTCAAAAAAATATTTCCAGCACTAAATCACACCTATTTGTATTATTTTGAAGGTCTTGTGTTCAGCTGTAAATTTTAAGGAAAGACATTAATATGTATTGATAAAATCATTAATAAATACCGATATGAGGTGTTACAATACAAACTTAAAATATAATGAAAACTAAGGTCAGTTCTTCTTTGACATAACAATGGAAATGTACCTGCATGGTGGGTGGGTAATGCTTTACCTCATATCATAAACCCGACTTACGACCAAAAGTGCCAACTGTAATGTGTTCATAAGTCGGGAGTTTCAATTAGCATTTTATTTTTAATGTGCACTCCTTTTACGAATTAAACTCGGTACTGCTTTCACTGATTGAAACATGTTTTCCACTTGGTTGTTTGGTATTGTATCTCATTGGGACATCGCAATTTCATTCTTATATTTTACGTGTTGAAGTATAGTGCAAAATGGACTCCATCTTTATTTTCAATTATGCAATGGGAAAAATATTTATCTTGCTGGAAGTTCAAAATAAATGCGTAATACTCTTTTTTTTCTTTTGTATTTGATGCTTTTTTAAAGCTAATTATTTGAAAACATGTCTCAGGCCATTCTTGATTTGTATTAAAAATCCTAACTAAAATCATAAGGATCCTAGGTAATCTCTAGAAATGTGGTCTGCCAGTTGTCAGACTGCTAGTCAAATTACTCAGTATGTAGTACCCTAACTTTGCATTACTTATTTTCCTTGTTGTTTCCTAACAATCCAGCTGACCACAATTTAATAAAAAGTTTTTGTGGGGCAGTTTTTCATCATTAATTAGCTATTGTAGATTGGTTAAATTGATGAACATTATCTCCTTTTGTATTACAAAACTTTTTTATTTGTAGGAAAGCCTTAAATGACCAAAAAGAAATGAAACTTCTCTTGGATATGTACAAGGGTGTTAGCAAGGAACAGAGGGACAAAGTTCAATTAATGGCTGCCGAAAAGAAGATTAGAGCAGAATTGGAAGATTTGCGTCTTCAGCTCCGGAAGATGCAGGTGAGTGCATCTTTTGTGGCTGGTGCACGTTACAAGCAACTGGTATCAGCCCCTATGCAGAAAAACATGTATTGAACAAAATATAGGCTATAATCCAGGGGCAGGAATGCTTTGCCCAAAACGTATAGGAGTCTGAAACAGAATCACATTCCACGTACATCTTGTAAGTTATCAGTGGCATGTGCAACTGCATTTAGGTAAACATTTTCATAATTATTTTAGTTTTTCTTTACCTCGATGATTGAACATTTTGTAAGCACTGCAGTTTTTCTACATCATATTGGGCTATTTTTACTAGTTTGGGCATTTGAGGCAAAGCCGAAATAAAATTGTTTTTCCTCGTGCCTTCCTTCTAAGGTTCTGAGAAATGGAATCATTTCATAAAATTTCCAAGAAAGGTTCTCAGAGAACTGTTTTTAATGTTTATCCCGTGACATTATAGCTATTTCATCTAAAATTAACCCATCGTAACACACTATTTCCACCCCCCCCACATTGGGCAAGGATATGACGGATATTTTTAACACTAATACAATTTACAGATTGCACAGACAAAATATTGATAAGTGGGAATTCGTTGCAGGTGTATAATACACGAGTTAAGAAACAAAATCTAAACCATTCCAAATAGCGTAAAAAATTTAAAGGTTTTCCTTCCTCAAGAAAACCCATACGTACTTCCTCTAAGGGAGTGAAAAAAATTTGATGTAGTTTGTAATGGACATATTATGACGGAAAGTAGGTAATATTTTAAAGAAATCGATGCCTTATACTGTTAACTGTATTGAAAATGAATTATTAGTAACATTTGTGATCAATAATTTGAATTGTTTCAAAAGAAATTACATAACTTGGGGCAGATAAATAAATCATACTCGAGCTGATGTTCTGCAGTATAGCGCAGACTTCTTTCATTTAGATTCCACTATTTTCACTTTTGAGATACAGTGATTAATCAACTGGGTATTATCATTTTGGTCAACTGCCCCTAATCTGCAATATTTTTCTCAGCTATCTAACAGATTTTATTAAAGTAATAACCAGAAAATTTCTATTAGTTCTTCACAATCCCTTTAGTATGAAGGCATCATTTATTTTGATTTTATGACTACTTTTTACCAATATTATAAAAAAGAAAATGATTGGAAAAATAGTAAAAGTAAGACACCTGTAATAGAGTTGACCTAATTGTAGTAGTATTGTTAAAAGTGCTTCGACAGCTCATTTCGCACGTTAGCTCCCACCGGGAATCGAACCCGGGACCGCATTCACCAAAGGCACTGTCCATGTGACTATCCAGGAGCCCAGTTGACCTAATAATTCTACATTAATTGTTTACAAAGCCTCAATATTAGTAGTAGACTTAAAATTTAACGGAGAGGTGTCGGAGGTGTGTGGCAGGGGGACTTGTGCATTATTTGTGGTGCATTGAGCTAAATTGGTATATGAGCTTTCGCTCAATTTTTCATGGTAATTTGTGTGTAATGCTTTTAGACGTGTCAATCCCTCACAGCCATGAAGAAATAAGTAGTTCTATTAAGAAAGCTTTTCCTGGGCAATGATGATCAAAACATTCACTTGACTTTTTTTAATAGGAATCTATTCATGAAAGTCGTCTTACCTAACACCCCCCTCCCCTGTAAATGACTACTGGTGAGTCGTTTTTGAGAGTCGCTCTTTTTAGTGACCTCTGAGGCAATTCACTAAAAAGAGTAGCATTTCCCATCGCTATTCTAAACCTCCTATCCTTGAAGAATCTTGAGTGCTTACCAATTTCTAGAATGGTACCTTTGCTGGAAGCCAAGCAAGTAAAACATAATAGTGGATAGATGACTTATTAACAAATAGATGACTTATTTGCAAATTTTACGCATCTCATTCCTAGTTCTGCTGAAAGGCAGACCTAAAGGGTGGGTCCTGACCCCACGGACACCTCCAGCTACGCCACTAATGCTCATCCGATATTTTTTTATGCAGGTTTGGTATCCCAGAACCTATATGGTTAAAACTAAGGTTTTTTTGGAGTTTGCATTTTTCTGGATTTAGGAATACATTATTTGTTGCAGTTGATGGAAGCTGAGAAAAATTCTGGCTCAGGAAAGTTACTGTTTACTTGAATTATAAAAGATGAGTAAAAATGCTGAAAGCAAAAATGCAGTGCATAATCATTTATCATAGTGAGGTGAAGGATCAAATGATGCTGTAAGAATTAAATTCACTTAAGATTAAGGAGATTATATTCTTATTTGAAAATTTTTGAACTGTTCTAATTGATCTTGGCTTCGATTTCAGGTAATTAAAAAAAAACTCCCATAAATCTATATGAAACTGGAAACTTTTTTAAGGCTCTTTCTGAATGAATATTGATTTGAAATTGTTTGATTTGAATTTTTCATTGCAAATGTGTCAAAAGATCATCCAAAATGTTCCTGAGTTTAGCACCAGTTGATCAGAATACTCCCATGAAGAATAAATTTGGTTAATTTTTTTATTTCAGCCTTTCTTTAGGAGATGGAAAGCTATTGCCCAGTATTATAACAAAGGGCTTGGTACACTTTTGCATTAGAATTATTCACAAGTAATCCTTGGCTCAATTTCAGGTCACAATCTTATTTCTTTTGTAACAAAGTATGGGAAACCAATGATTGGATACATAATTGTCAGCAGCTATTCATTAATATGAAATTCATAGCCAAGTGAGTTTAGTAATGCCTCTCATGTATCCAATCAATGGTTTTCCATGCTGTATTATGAAATAAATTAGACTTACCTAATTAACAGCAGGTACTGATTGTAATAGTGTGCTTTTCTTTCAACATTTAACCTCTGAATAAGTACCGTATTTACTCGAAAATAATGTGCCACCATATGTAATGGGCATCCCTAAATTCAAGTGTCAGAAATAGAAAAATCATTTGCCCAAAACCGTAAGACATGCGACCACGCCAGACTGTGTAAAAGTTTACTCTATACTAATATACATCTCTACTGAAAGTCATCGAAAGTCCTATGTAAGTGTACACTTTAACCAATTTAAAAAGTTAAAAGGCTTGTCCTGGGGTACTCAACCTTTATCGGTGTGGGGGCACCCAAGGGCATTTCAGAAAGCAAAGTGGGCACCATTTAACATTTCCATCCAGCTATTCCTTGGCATTATTATTACTTTACTAGTTAACTGTAGGCCTTTAAAAAAAAACACTCCTTGGTAAATAAGATAGAGAAAATTGCAACGTATATAATTTCATCACAACCTCACAATGTGGGAAGTCTTTATCTACAAAGAAGATTTTATCGCGGGGAATAAATCTGGTATTGAGGTTTTTGCTGCATGTGCACCGCTGCATTCCAAAAAGCAGCATATAGTCATTGATTACGGGGAATTTGATACATTGATAAGCCAAGCTGAATCTTCACATTCACATTATGAACAAAAAATGACATAGGTACACATCTTGCTAATCTGTACAGAGGCGATAAGAGGAATAAAGTTTAGACACGCCATCACTCTGGATGTTTACAAGACCAGACCAACCAACTTTCTGACCCCTTCCCTGCCGAACCTCAACTCTATCCTCGCTAGTGCAATCCCAAGATATACTGTTGTATCAAATAAAAAAGATCTTTTTAGGGAAGCTTGGCAGGCAATGTGCAAGGTCGCTTCAGGCACCAGATTGAGTGAGAATCCCGGGGCTAGCCTATGCACTTTCAATTAAAAGCTATCGGCCGACATTTGAGTCTATAGTCTGTGTAGGCTCTTACAGTCGAAACATTGATAGCGTATTAAAGAGAACATTCGACAAATTACATAGAACAGGATGAGCTGAGGATGTGGCAGACCCTGCGCTACGCTCAAATAGTACTGCACCTGATCTAGGGCATCATTGATTCTAACGTGCACCCCAATTTTTTTAGCTGTATAAAGGACCCAAAAGGATTCGCATTTTCGAGTAAATATGGTTCTTATCTGCTTTGTCTTAGCAGGCAGAGGAATAGGTATGTCGTTGAGAATGAATTTATAGGTTTCCTGAAATTTTTGAAATTGTAATATTATAATTTTCCTTTCATTTTGTAATGAGGATTTTAAATACATGCTTTTTCTTAGAATACTTTTACTATATATGACGTTTTAGTTACCAAGTCTTCATGGTATCTTGAAAATAAGATTATATATTTAGCAAGAAAGTAATTCAAGTATTTAAAAATTTTCATCAACTTTTCTTATTATGGTAATATTTTTCATTATTTTTGCTGCGGCCATTCTTTATTCCTTAAAATTAACTGAGATACTCAATTATTTTTTCCTTCTCAATAATGATGTCAAGTGTAAATACAATGGTTTATATTATCTTTCTTTTCATTTAGGTAATGGATTTCTCTTACATTTAATATCCATGCTCAAATGTTTTGTTATTGTTTGCAATCTATGACTCATCCGTCCAAAAGGTTTTCACATATGACTAAATTGATTATGAATGGCCATTAATATTTTAAAAAATGTTATTCAATTTATTAAATAATTTTAACGAATGTTAAACTGATTTGCAATTTTCTTTTGTCATCAACAGTTTTTTCTTTTAAGCGACTTTATACAATCTTGAAGATGTTAATCTCATTACGTTATTTGTTTAACTAACTGTTCTGGCTGCATTTATTTGGACAATGTGCACTTTTGCAAAAGTTTTTTACATTCAGAACAAACAAGTTTTGACAATAAATGACTTGCATAACTCACCTGAGAGAGTTATGTTGAATATTTGATATGTAGAACTGTTTTACTGCCAATTGCTTAATAAGATGTGAGTAAAAATCTTCTTTAAGTTTTAACTTTGTAACCATTGATCCACCTGAATAGCAAGATACTCATTCCTATCCATTATCACAGAAATTGCTGCATTTGATAGGTCTCTCTATGGCTTTAATTTTATCCCCAATTTTAAGCCGCCACACATTGTAGTTTACATCCCTTTTTGATCAGTATAGTTGTACTAGTTGCTAGAAGGTAGCAATAAATCATAAAAATTGTTTCTTTAGGCCTCCAGAATGAGTATTCCCATTAAGATTTAGGGTAAGGTGTTCACTAGTTGATGTACATTTTGGGTAGCGAGTATTTTTTCCTCAAGAAAGGAAAAGAATGAACTGTGGCTAGAGAGAACCTATTATTGTAACAAATATGTATTTTGTTCATTACTTTTCTACAATAAAATTCTGTGTAACTGCTCAAGATATATTGATTTAGATTGTTGGAGTGGAAGTTATAATCTTCTCATATTGTATTTCCTAGGAGAATAAGAGGGAAGAGAGGAAACGCCTTGCGGATGACGATGCTCTCCGCAAGATTAAACAGCTGGAGGAGCAGGCGTATCAGCTGCAGAGGCAGGTGGCTGCCCAGAAACAGGTAGATGTGGGCTGTTGGACGTCCTCACTCTGCAACTCTAACCACATGAGACCTTTCGTAAGTGGTTGTCTCTCTGGGGGGGACAGCATTGCTACACCCTCGCTAGAAACCTCCCCTTTCTAAACCCTATCCTCTCTAGATTTACCACACTCATTCCTTTCTGTCAGGCTCAAATGTTGCTGTTGAAGAGTAGAGAGGTGGTTTTTTATAGGATGTTGAAATATCTCAAAATTTATTGTGTCTTTGACTTAAATGTTTGATGTACAACCAGGACCCATTTTGTCCCCCCCTGGGGTTTTGTTATCAGACCACTTACATTTATCCTATAACTAACTGATTTTACTATGCATGATTTATTTGTTTCGTAGGTTGGTTCAAAGATAATTAGTTCATTTAGTTTCATTCTGTATCTTGCTATCCTATATAGCTGGAGATTGTAAATTAACTTGTGAAACGGAAGGTTTGTGGTAATAAAAATGACACATTGTTAAATCACTTTTAGGGGCAATTTCCCTTGGATTTACTGCTATCTACCTATGCTTTATCTAACCAACCATTTTTCCAGATGATTTATGTAAAGTTATATTCTCTTCTAGCTGACATATTTTATTCTCTGTTTGTGTAGTTTTATACAATAATGTAATTTTTTCAGTGACCTGCATCTTTATATTTATGTCTATCTAATGACTTGGAAGTGTTTAGGAAATGGTAGTTGCTATACACAGTTGTCTTAATGCAAAGCAGCCCAATTTTTAGTTTTACCAAATTAACACCCAAATGAATGTAAGAGTTAATGTAATCCCTTAACTTCCTAACGTCAATTATACCTAATAGTGTATTGTAAAAGGGAATCTTTTTGACAAAGGCTTTCATATGGTTTCACTTTTTGAAAAATTCTATCCTAGTCTTAGTAGTAGTTTGTTTTAGCCAAATTTTGTCTAACATTTACAATATGCTTTTCTCGTTCTTTAAACATTAAACATTCTTTGTTACGCATTCTAAATAGTTAAATTTCATCGTCTTTTAAAAACTGTCATAAATGGTTTATAAATCTGATCACAGATAAAAATTAACGAAAGAAAATTAATTTAGAGTGTAATCACCCAGTCATTATTGACCACATTAGCTGTATTGTAATGGTCACATTTTTTGTGTTTAATCATAAATGCAGAGTGTCAAGGATAATCTGCTTTCTTGGATTACATTACCATTTCAACATAAGTTAAAATGGTTTAATTTTGTGTGAAAATAGATTAGGGAATTCTGCCTCTCTCTTTATTAAATTTATATGTTTTTCTCTGTTGTTAATTATTAAATAAAACATCTGGAAAGCATTTTATTTTTTGCAAAGAATTTAATGAATTCTGTAGTACATCATGAGTTTGGAGTGTAGCTTAGAACCAAATGCTGGAAGAGTCGAGCATTAGTTAAAAAATGTGTTGGCAGGTGACCTGTTTGTGGTTTCAAGTATTATGAAAGCATTCTCAAAGACTCTCTTCTCCTTTTCTGTGATTTACTAACAGCCTAAATGCAATTTTAAGAGTAGAATATCTTAAGTATTTTCATATCACCTATTAATTCAAACTTTGTTACTTAATTTTCCCATGTTTTCAATGTTCTAATGACATGAGATAATAGTTTAATAGATATGCAAGCAAATTTGGATAGGCTATATACATAATTTCATCTTAAGCATTCTGTGAGCCCTTTCTTCTCGATGTGCAGGTGGTATTTGAATTTTATCCCTTTATATTCTGTTTTTGTAACCAACGTATTGTTCAACGGATTGGTAATAGCGGATTTTTGTTTTGTCGAAATATCTATAAAATGAGATTATATTGGAACTAAGTTAGTTATTTTCAGTACATTTCAGTTTTTAGGGTGTTTAAATTGGTAGTTACTTTTGCATTAATTCCAATAAATGAATCAGATTTTTCAATTCATTACGAACGTAGGATTCTGACTTAAATGGATGTTTACTCTAAGCAATCAAATAAATGATTCTAGTAAGTTGAGGGTTTTATTTCATAGATACCCAATGCTCCTCAATTTTCCAAAAATGTAATGGCTTTCTGGTTTCATGTAATTCATAACATCGTTAAGTATATTCATGATAGATTCTCACAAAAGCTTGATTTCTTATTAGAATTAAAAACATTTGAGGGGTTATGTGAGGAAGAGTAGCCAAATACAGTGTCCGTTTTCCCTTGACAAGCCAGCTCTGCTACATATGGAAACTCAACACTCATGAAATCAAGCATTTCTGACTACATAAAGTTTTGTTATTTAAAAGACATGAAATTATTAATTCAAACATATTTAAAGCTGCAGATCTACAATTGATCTTTAAATGAAAATGTTTATAAATAATATACCCTTCTATAGCTTTTAATTTACCGTAAACAAGTCTTTGGAATTACCAATTTGTTATTCGATGAATTGGTAAGTTTTATTAGACATTGAAATACTGTTTGACTATGTTAAACACTAAATTGATGAAGTGTGTACATCATTTAAAGGTATGGAGTCGAGTAACCTGAGTTAAATACTTAATTTCTAATTATGGAAAGCAAGCATTCTGAATCTCAAAGCTGTGTTTTAAGCTAGTGTCTTTATTTGGTGTGCTACCCTCGAGTATTTTACTTAACTAAATTATTGAATGGCCTAATTTTTAGTTTTGCAATTCTACAAAAGAGACCAATTACAAATAACTAGTTAATTATGAGCTTTGGAATTGCTTAAGGCAAGAGTAATTTGTAGATATCGTTAGTTGTTATTGTTTTAATTATTATGGATATTTGTGATGTTTAAGATGGAATTTTGTAGGGTGAGATAGTGCAGAAGTTGCTTATAGTTATTTCTTTTGTATTTGATATTCTCGGTGAATAATTTGTTCCGATGAAAGTATGAAATAGGAAAAGTTTTAATGCTAAGTCACCTGAAGAAAGAAATTGGGGTGGTTGTTTTTTTTATCAGAAATAGAAGCTTTCTTGTTAGATCTTATTATTATCTTATTCGCTTATTCCTTTCTTTTCGTATTTAATATATTTAATATATTTAATGGGAATTTTTTTATTTGTTGGCTTGCGGTCATTTGATGTCTTAGTATGATAGACATACTTAGTATGCTGAATGAGAAATACTAAGCTCAATCTGTTTTATTGTAAATAGATGCCTCTTGACCAAGAAGTCAGAGTATCTTTTCCTTTTCACAGTTGAGAGGAATATAGTAGCAACCTCATTATAAACAATCATAGGCATTACAATTTATGTTGTACTACTAGCCAGTAATATTATTTCAATGCATACCCATAATCACTCTTTAAAAATTGTAGTGGAACTATATTCAAAAACATTCTTCCACACCTAATAAACATGGCGACACAGGATTTTCATGTGTTTTGTAAGGCAGGGCATAACTTCGTGCAAATTTTTTACCTGTAGTGTTCTTTAAATAGTAATTTCCGTATAATATCTGCTTGAGTTTGCACATAATGTTTGTGGCATCCAAACTTGAATTTAAAGTTATAATTAAGTGTAATGACATAATTACTTCCATTTTTCATAAATGCTATTGCATAATTGTTGAGTATTTGCAGATTCATAATTATGTGCTTACTCTCCTCACTTGGCATAACTATTGTACTGTTTTTTTATCTCGTATGAGTTGATTGAACCAATATGGATGAGTTATTCAAGTGTCGTGGATTGTATCAAATATTTTTGCTCTCTCTTTGGCCATTGTTCATTGGAAAAATGTCTATTTGATAATAATATATAATCTATCTGAGATTGATGTGATTCATGTAATAGTGATTTCCCAATGTAATGCTTTATAACAGACAACAAGCAATATTGACTCAAGTAAGCAAAAACACTTTAATGGTTGAGGAAATTGATCTAATACAGATATTTATGATGTAATTTGGTCATAAAGTTAGATGGAATTGAACATTGACCCTACATTGCTATAAATCTTGTTTGAGAATATCATTCAGGATGAAAATTTCAAAATCAAAGCCTAAGATGTAAAAAAATCACTCCAAATGAAAAACTGAGGAAAAGATTTTACAATTCTTGGATTGTCCTTGAAATGTTGTCTTTATATTCCCTAAAAAATGATAAAAAAATATTGAGTGGAGAATTCACTATTTTGGCATTACAGAAGTAGACTCAAAGAAAATTGTACTGTTAAAATCAATCTTAGGCTTTTTAATTTTTTCCTAGAAATATCGATTCCTTCCTTGATTTCCTGATGTCTACACTATATTTTTAATTGATCATATTAATTTAATTTTTAGTTTATAGTTTTCCAGTTTTCTGAATCTGCAGCTAGTGTTCTGTTATTGTTCTGGCTTAATGCCTCGTTAAAGACATTGCGGAGTCTTATGTGAATTGAATTTAGCCTTATATGAAGTCTATATAAATAAATATCTGATAATCCATTTAGTTGATCCTCGTGTCAGTTTATTGTTGCTCATTTAGTGGCTTAGCTTTTGATAAGATAAGCCATATGATGATGAAGATATATCAAGCCTCAATTTCATTTTTCTATATCTTATAATAAGACTTAAAACCAAAATTCAATCAATCTCGAAAAGTTATTTTCTGCAATGAGTCTGGAAATTTAATACCCATATCCTCGAGGGAACATTTCAAACAAAAACATGCGTAGAAAACATTTTCTGTTATGGCCTAAAAAATGGTATATATTGAAGAATGTCTTCAAAAAGGTGGAAGCTTTTGAAATTGGATGAGAAGTTGAATGCTGTGAGCATACAATTGATTGATTAGGTCTCTAAGGAGCATTTACTAGAGAATGAACAATTTTGTTAAATCATCTGTAAAGGGAAAGTGTGTGCGTACATTATAATATATAAGAAGGATATGCTTTCTTGAAGAAGTGACTGTTAATGGGAGAAATAAAGAGCAAGAAAAGCACTAAGAAAGATTGATAATGCAGAGGATAGGGGGAAAACAGTACCTGCACAAGTAGAATGATATAATGAATACTACTGAGCAAGGTATTCATATGCAGGGTGTTTACATTTAAACTTTCACTTAATATAACTCGCTTTATCTGGAAAATAATTTATCACAGTTGCTTGAAGTATGACGCACAGTATATCAGAATATACATAATTTGACAAATGAAAACAAAATGTCGTTAAGATGACACCCTTCAGAATGGGATTTGTATTGCTACTGTCTGATGCCTCCCCTGCCAACGCTTGCTTCAGAATATTTGAATACGTAGGAATTTAATGAATTTGTGTTTTCATTAGTTGTATTTGTTGCTGACTTCGTTAGCTATGAAGGATTAAAGAGAATTTAAGCATCATGAAGAAGGTGCTCAGAATAAAGAAATTATTTAAAGGGTTCCAATTAGGCTTACGAATGTGGATCTTCTGGAATGTATAGTGACGTAATGAGAGGGTTATTTTTAATATATTTTTGATTTTGCTTTTGGTATTCAGTCTTTTATTTAACTCCTCCTTGCTGCCAATGGATGCACATTGAAGTGCATGTAGTGTGATGAAAGCTTGGAGAAATATGGATTGCAATATTTTGTATTTTATATTATATTTAGTATTTAATATTTTGTTTATATTTTTACATATAATTAATTGAAATTTCATTGAATGTATTATTGGATTATAAAATTATTAGTGCATCCATGAAATGACAGTCCATAAATTAAGTCATAGTTGGAAGGTGTAATAGAGAAAATTAACATTTAAGATGTAATCAAGCAGTGTTTATTGTGCATCTTCCTAATAAAATCATCATACTAGTCACCCCTTGATTTTTATAAATGTATTTAAGCTTGAACTAAGGTTTACTTTGCTTAGCATTTTAATTTTATTTATCAAAGTGGGGGCTGAGTGAGACTTAATATTCTCTAATGATAGCATTATACTTAGTGCATGATATTGATATTTTTCAATTTTAAGCTGATGAAATTTACTAAAAATGTCTCCTGATTCTAGGAGGAGGAGGCTCTCTTGAATGAGATGGAGGTCACTGGACAAGCTTTTGAAGACATGCAGGAGCAAAACTCACGTCTCATTCAGCAGCTGCGGGAGAAAGATGATGCAAATTTCAAGTTAATGTCTGAAAGAATCAAATCTAATCAGCTTCACAAATTAGCCAGAGAAGAAAAAGAAGTTTTAAATGAACAAGTAAGCTCTCCTGATATTCCTTTCTCGTTTCATTAACTTTTCAATAGCTACAGGAATTTCTCCAAATTGTTTATGTTTGGATTTGTGGTTCTTTGTAAAATAAGAAAGTGTTAACTATTATTTACACTCATGGATGAAAAAGTATAATCTAAAGAGAGTCTGGAGACTCTTAAGGAAGTTTGTAAGAGGAAAACACTTGTTGCTTGTGTAAAACAAGTCTAACAGTGTTTATGACAAAAAGCCAAAGATTTTAATGTTGCTCACTCAAGAACTCCTACCTGTGATGTATCAGCGGATAATTTTTCCATGGATATTATGCATATATTTCCAGGAAATTTCCTCAGCGTTAAGGTCATGTAGTAAAATTATTTGAGGCATATAAGATAATAATACTGAAATTAGTGTTGTCAGTATATAATTACATTCAAGCAGTGTTACAGTACACATTTTCCTCTTGACTAATCCACGCCGTAGTTCAGAAGATATACTACTGACTAGGAGAACTCGTCAGATTGATGTCAAGAATCATGATAAGACCTTTTTTTTAGCTGGAAGTAGACAGTGCATTGTCATTGCATAGGTCATAAATCGAGCGGCCGCTTTATTGTACTTAGGTTGAGGAAATAAAACAGTGGAATTCTTTGAACTTTCCTTTGGTTTTTAAACGGATCTTCGAAGTAAGCCCTCATGGTAAGAACCGCCAGTCCCCACGAGGACATCCCGTGGATTACTGCTGCTTTTTCTACAAAATTTTAAGTGCAATAGTGAAGGAAAATGTTAGCTGTGTACTTCCACCCAAAGCTTAAATTAAAATTTGACTAGGATATCTTGGTATCCTATTTTCATTCGAAGCCGTGGAAGAAACCCATGAAACTTATTACTTTCCCGCTGTCTTCTTTTGGTAAAAAAGGTCTCATCATGGTTCTCAACATCTCATGAATTCTCCTATTGAGACCCAAATTACCTACCTGTATGTACACTTTTGAGATTTATTTTTCCCAGCAATCTGTGAAAGTCCTCTTTGGTTCCCTGATTTGGGTAGTTACCCTGACGTTACTTATGATCTGGACCCCAGGTTGTCACATCTCGAAGATGGGGTTTTTTATATATAGAGAAATAACTTATCTGCTTTTGAATGCCCTTGCACTTGAAGTTAGGCACTAGAGAGTGGTCAGCAAAAATTTTGATGATGATATTTTGTTTTGAGAAGGAAAGAAGAAATCAAGCAGTTGGACCCAATGCATTTTTTTTACTGGGCCAAGAGGATAAGAGGCTCAAGACAAGCCATTTTGGCTTGACTGCAGATACGATGATAGGACGTAATAAGAGCTAAAATCGTAGCTAACTATAATAAAATGGTCAAACAAGATGTTATAAATCAAAAAACGGATGCTCAATGAAAGAAAACAATGTGAGGTATCGAGAAAGCATATGGAAAAAGGCTTCAAAATCTTCACGAAATCAGACTTATGAAAGTTAATGTAGAAATTTTTAATTCCCAGCAGCTCCAAATCGCACTAGCCCCTTTAAATCTCATCCAACCATTAAGGAGAGGAGATTTAAATCTCCTCATCATTGTGGAGTCTTCAATGTTGTCATCTGTGCTGCAGTGAACACTGTTGTATTTTTTTCCCACATTGAAAACGTTTTGATGTAAAAAATTATGAATTCCGATTGAGTAAAGTTAATTCTTTCCTTTTATGTATTTTTGGGTTTTCGAATTTATTGTATGACACATATTTTTATCGTTAAATCTGTGTGAGCTCTTGCAAAGATATTGGTAATTCAGTCTTTGAAATAATAGTTTTTTCATGCATTGCGAACCAACCTCTTTTAGAAAGAGATGTGTCAGAAGATAGCATATGTCTTGTTTATCTTCTTACTTAATCTTGTTTAAATATGAATTTTTATGTTTCTCAAGTGTCAGCTCTTTGTAGTTGAGAGTGAGACGGAGTCCTCACTCTCAGCCATGATTTAGTTGTTTTTTTCCCCTATTTGCTTTTGATTGCACAAACAGATTAATCAGATATTTTCTTCATATCTATGTTCGAGTGCTTTGGGCATCCTTCCTAAAAATATCCTCTCTTCATGAGAGATGTTAGTCGCTTGTCTTCCTGGTGGTGGTTGAGAGAGGTTCTTATGCTTTTAGGATGACTTCAAAGATTGAATCAGTAAGTGTCAAGGAGGAAAGAAAAATTTGAGAAGGTGGATAAAAATCCAAATTTGAAGAGAATTATCAAAGAAACTGCAATAGCCACCAACAACTCTGAGTGGCATCTTGATGAAACATATAGTCATACATGTAGGTCATATAGTAGTACAGTGTTGTACTGACGCAAGATTATACACACACAAGATGATCTCTTAGAATTGATTCTAAATGTCTTAAACATCTCATATACTGAGTGAATAAATCTCTATTTACCTGAGAAAATCTATCTTTAAATAAGTTGTTTGATCAAAGCTCTATGCTTAAATGTTGAATGATGAGAAATTCATTTAATAATTATTCTTTAGGTGGTTACCCTTGCGACGCAAGTTGAAGCTCAAAACCAAGTGGTTCGAAAATTAGAAGAAAAAGAAAGAATTCTTCAGAATTCTGTGGCTACAGTTGAGAAAGAGTTAGCGTTGAGGCAGCAGGCGATGGAAGTGCACAAACGGAAAGCTATTGAAAGTGCTCAGTCTGCTGCCGATTTGAAACTTCATTTAGGTGAGTTGCTATTGTAATTGTAGCTCTTCTAGAAGAATCTCGCATTTACTGTTTATTTATGCCATTTGTTTTGCTATTTCTTTAGTTCATGTTTGAAAATTGGATTTTGTCTTTGGCTGTAAATAGTGCTGGACATTTATTTACATAATATAATTATTATTCTTTAAATTCTTTTGTGAAAACTTCTGTTATAGAAAATGGTGTAACAGTTGTCTCAATTGTTTTTAAAGTAATCTAGAATAAAGTCAATTTTAATCGACCTTTGTCAAAACTTTATTTATTTATTTATTATTCATGTTTTTGATGTGTCATATATCATGTTCTTTTATTGAAAAATATTATTATTATAATTTTACAGAAAAGTATCATGCCCAAATGAAAGAAGCGCAGTGTGTTGTTGCTGAGAAAACGAGTGCTCTCGAAGCAGAGGCATATAAAACAAAAAGATTGCAGGTAAGATCGAGTTGAATGTTAAACAGCTTTTCATTCTGTCATTTTCCTTTTACTTTTACTTATATATTCATTTTTTGGTCAACTTTAAACTTGTTGATATTAACCATTAGCTTTTCCATTCAAACCTGTTTGTTTACTTGATCCACGTACCTTTATTTTCTTAATTTCTTATTCATGATAAATTTCTGCTAATATTCTCAATTAATATGAAAGAATTATATTGTGATATGCCTTATTCATTTTGATGTATTTGTCGCATTTTTTACTTGTTAACTTAAAAAATTTGATCTTATAGGAGGAAATAGCTCAATTGCGTAGGAAAGTGGAGCGTATGAAAAAGATAGAAATGGCAGGGACAGCTGATGAAGTGATGGCAGAGGAAATCAGAGAATACAAAGAGACGTTAACGTGCCCTTCGTGTAAAGTCAAGCGCAAGGATGCTGTGCTTAGTAAATGTTTCCATGTGTTTTGTTATGACTGTTTGCGAACGAGATATGAAACGCGCCAGAGGAAGTGTCCAAAATGCAATGCAGCCTTTGGTGCAAATGACTATCATCGATTATATTTATCAACGTAGCCAAACTATGTACATCATGAATCTTTTCTGCTAAATGTGAAAGCTGAGAAACAGCTATATTACTGAAAACTTTGTAGATAATTAATTAGTTGCTCTGGCTATTTTGCAGAATGGTTTATTTTAATTGGCTGTGGTCTTTGCCTCATCGTTACAAAGTGATTAAGATGTGTCCTAATGTAATTTTTAAATTATCCAGTCTCGATGGTTTGGTAAATATGGAACTCCTTTCGTTGTTGAGAGAAAATACCTTTGTGTTTGTCTAGTTTGTTTAAAATGAGATGGCGGAAATTTCTATAAATTAAAATTGGTATTGTTTATATTGTATTATCAAAAATTTATTTTCTCATGTCTAAGAAAAGCCTTAATAATTTTTTAAGTAACTGACAGAAGTACAAAATACTAATACACAAGTCATTCTAAGAATATTTTGCAGATCAGTGAATAAATAAAATTCTTATTGTTTTCATTTCCCAAAAATCCAAGGCATCAGTGAGTGGCATTTATATATTTCCATTTAGCCATTCCATGAAGTATGTATGTATATATTTAGCATAGTATCATTTTATATTATCACAGATTAGAAGTCAGACAGTTACTGCCTTTGAAACTGTCTTATGATGGTTCCAAAGCTCTGATTCATCAAATGTTAATGTAAGACAACATTTGTGTAAATGTTGGATATTTCTTGTTTTCGATAAAATAAATTACTTGCAGGAGTACTTCCATTTCTTAAGTAATTGTTATAATTTTATAGATAGAGGAATGAATGTTTAAGAGTGGGATCTAGGTCCAATTTTAGTCTTAATTCTTTTATGTTGAATACATTTTCTTATGGTCTTCAATATTTCATAATTATACATGTATTGTCAAGTTTATCTGCAAATTTTATATATATATATGTATGTAAATATATATATATATATATATATATATATATATATATATATATATATATATATATATATATATATATAAAATATATATATATGTATAAAATATGTATATATATATATATATATATGTATATATATATATATATATGTATATATATAAAGTAAGAATAGGGCAATGTAATATTTGAAAAATCTAAGGATAAGGCTATGGACAGTGGGGAATGGAGAGAAGGCAGGGGTGTAGGCACCTGCTTTCGGGCAGAACACCATATGATGACGATGAAGTCGATGTAATATATGAAAAATCTAGCACAAAACTATTGCTGATTTTTTTAAACCATTTCAATTTTTCCTTTTTAAAATCCCTGTTTTTTTGCTGAGAGCTCCTGAAATATTTTAAATCAGCTCATAATATAAACATTGTTACATCCTGATTTTAAAGTGAATTGCTGCTAAAATTTTCAATCTTTCCTTTTATACCTTTTGTGATTCATCTTGGATTAACGTTCTTTTAAACCCAATCAAATTGCTGTCTAATATTCCCATAAAAGCTAAGGGGAACACAATTTCATATCATTTTCATTTCCCAATTACTTTTATCAGACAAATTTTCACTTGGAGATAAACTCCTACTCCAGAGACACATGTAACCATTTCCACAAGGAAAACTTATTGAGCATCTGGGATAAATTTTCAATAATTATTATTATTAATTTTTCTGGTAGAAAATTATCAATCCATTAATTTTCTGCTTTGTTAGTCTGAGATTATCTTACAATTAGAGTAATTGTATCGTGGATAGTTTGCAGACTCATTATTGACCAATTCTTGGTTGTCTTGGACTTTAATTTCGTCGAAAATATACAATATTCCCATTAATTTTATACTCTTTCATCTGTTGACGAGATAGAAAATAACCCTAACCAAGATGAAAAATTTACTTAATTAATCAATGTCATCTAAAAACTATTCTGGATTAATCATACCCTATGAAAATGATGTAGTTAATGTTACTTCAAAATTCACACACTAAAGTAAATACAGTAATAAGCAATGAAAAGGTGAATGAGAAATAGTTTGAAAAAACTTCGTGGCTAGGTTCAATGCTATCCTACTGGGAAGGTGAAAATTCCTCTAACACGCAACGCGATAATTGATGCCCAAGTGAAAAAGATCAAAATACGAACACAATGATGAGATAAATAAAGCAATTGAAGTATTCTAATAGCATCTAGGTGTCAACAATTTGAAACCTGGGTCACTTCAACTTGTTCAAGTACTCGGAAAGATACGTTTTTCTCAAGAAGCTAAATAAATCATTTATCCGCATAATTTAAACTACGGTGAAAATAAAAGGTCGCAGCAGATTTGTTCTGTGCTTAGTCATTCGATAGTTAAAGAAAATGTTTTTATAAAACAGGATGACCACAGGGAAGTATAACTACTAACCCTTCGTCCATTAATAAATTCAAATACAACAAAACTGAAGAGAGAAATCTCTAAATCTACAATCAATTTTCTAAATTATCAAAACAAAGTATACTAGGGCAATAGGTTTTTTTTGTCTCGAGGAGGCGGAAGTGGCAAGCCATTTGTGAAGTTCCACTCCATATCTTGCCTTAATTTGGAAATCGAACACAAAAATAACCTAAATGTTGCGGAGCTCTCGGTGTTATGCGAATATTCGCAGCGCGTAATTCCATAAATATTGTGTCCTCTGAAACTAATATAAATCGACGTTTTATTGAACTGGTTAAGCATTTAAGTTTTAGGAAATAAATAAAAGATTTCTCAGCGGTAATACCAGGCAGATGTATTGATATTACATGGAACGCAAGTTAGGGCTTGACCTATAAGTACATCATACTTATTAGTTTCGCGCTTCGAGAAGCATTTGTTTTTCTTACGGAAAGGAAAATTGGCGATGGATTCATGCAATGTTCTTAGTGAAATATACCAAAGACAAAAGTATCGTTTTTATCATGTGGCAATTAAAAGGCATTTTTAGTGTAAATGGACGATGTTTGTTGGTTCCTTTCTCGTTTTTTATTGCTCGAAGGGATAGTTATGGCCCTCGTTACTGTGCAAAGGTCACCAAGCAGCAGTAGTTCGGTGAGTTATACAGTCAACTGTTTTAATGTGTTGTTTGCTATTAATTGAACTTTCACCCCTTGTAGCCCTATTTACTAATTGTTCATTGCTTCTGGACGAAGTAATCGTCCAATTGCTGAAAACTATTTTACTGTTCAGAACCTTATCTATACCTTATTAAGGTTTTGCTATTGGGATTGTATCTGTTCAGAAGTTTTATTTCGAAAATTTCTAATAATATTCTACATTTAATCGTTTTCATTATTTTTCAAATAAAAGTTACCTTTTGCACACATTTTTAGTTGTCGAAGATGCTTCAGACATAAGTTTTTCATGTGTAAATACGATACACCCCTAGAGATATTTGTCTTCCATATAAGGCTTCATTTCGCCAGTAAGGTTTAACTTGGTCTGAAAGGAATTAAAATTTATAAAAGATGAAAGTGACACAACTGTTGTCGGTTACTGCATGGAAATGAATTTTTTTCCTCGTTTTACTAGCATTTTAAAGTCTAAATATTTGACCTTGTTGAATGTGTCAAGCGTTTTGTTTATCATTATACAGATGAGATATTTCAATTTTGTGATATTTATTGAAAGATTCGATAATTTTGATGATCAATAAGAATAAATATTATATAAAATGTCAATAATAGACGAAATTTTCTGATGTACCACCCATTATTGTTTACAATCATCGAAACCTAGAATATTATTTAATATTCGCACATAGTTTGAGTTATTAATCGTCATTGGTTCTTTTATGACATTTATCAACTATTTTGATCGTTCTTGTTTTCGTATTCTTTGTTTTGTGTTTTTGTTGAAGTAATTTTTAAATCCCTACTGCATGACGTTACTTGATATATGACACATCGTTTTCATTGTCACTACATGATGTTATTAATAAAAAAACTCTCCGTATTTAAGTTTTATTTTGAAAATTTTACTATTGTAGCTTCCTATATTTCTTTCCATTTGATTTTATAAATATGATTAAAGTGTTCTTCAATTCCTTCAGTTGTATTATTAAAGTTGTGTCCATGTAATGATGCAATTCTGTACGTGCTATTTTAAAAGAAATAGATTAAACCCATATATGTACTATGCTGGTTCTATGTAAATGTGACCTATTCAGATCACAAAATCATTTTGAAATAATTTCATACTCATCTGCAGTGGATCAAATCCATAGGATGCTAAGTGTCATATTTTATGCGGAAACTATAATTTTACCTCGAAGTTCAATTTTTCATTATTTTAAGATGGAAAAGTGGTATATTTTGTTCTCTTTCTGCGTGTAGTTCCAGTTAGAAGAGAATTATGATTGAGCACTCAAGGAACTTCAATAATTAAGAAATCCAGCACATTAGTTTTCTTTGTAGTAAATATTGATATTTTTATATCTTTGATTCTATGACTGTGTAATCTTTTCATTTAATTAGAGTTGTTTCTTTTCTTAGGATTCTGGAGCTGGAGCATCAGTGGACGAGGAAGAGACAACTGTTAGCCGTTCACCTGGCAGAAGGTGAAATAAAAACTTCTTGAAATAAAAACTTTACTTTCTTCAAACAGTGACATTATTCTCATATTTCAAAGACTGTATTTCAAGGTTTCACTTAGATGCTTAGGTTGATTTTATACCATTTTCATGACTCATTCATTGATAGCTTTTCAAGTTTCATCCTGTTTTTTCATCTGAGAACCATCCAGTTTTCGGAATAAATGAATTTGTTCTTCAGTGAATTCATATCAATATATTCTTTATTTCTCTTATTCTTACTAGGGAAGCACAGGGTAGCTGCACCGAGATTTGGTTTAAATATGACAGGGATATAGTTCTCAGTGTGACATTTACAAATCACTCCCTTTTTGTGGATTGTAAATCTACGGTTTATCTGGATAACCGTATTTTATTCAGCATTATTCATGTTATCTGCATTGAATCCTACAGTGGCAGGACATCAATCATTAAAATTACTTTGTGTGAAAATTCGTAGAAGGAAAAACATTAAATAAAGATGGAAAAATGTCAACTAGCAGTGATTGAACATGAGAACCTTTCTGAACAAAATTAAAGGTGGTTTTCTGGATAAATCGTAGATTTGGTCACTCCAAAGGGGGATGATTCATGAATGTCATACTGAGTACTATTTCTGTGCCATATTTAAACCAAAGCTAAGATGCAGCTACATTGTCCTCACCTTTGTCAGTTTTTTTTTCTGATTCCAAGAAAAGATTCAGTCAACTGTGTTTTGTCTCGTGTTTGTTATCCTTAGAATTTATTTCGCTCTTCTTTTTCTCACAAATTTTCACATTTTCAAGTTATTGCGCATTTTATTATTCTATACTTTTATCCACTTATATTTCTCTCTATACTGATATTGTTGGATCGTTCTCTCTGACAGAACTGTGTGCAAATATCTCATCTCTAACTAATAGTTTTAGGAAATGATTTTCTTGCATTTGCTTTGAAGATGCCTTAAAATATTCTCTCTTTACCTCATTATCTTTACCTTAGCTCAGCCATCCTTAATAAAGTGGCTTCTTCTTTCTCTGTCGCACAGCCTTGGCGAATGCTATTTTGCAGTGAAGGGCAGTCCATCGGTACCATGTCATCCAGCCGTCAATGCAGCAAAGCATGTTGAGACGGGCGCTTTGAATGGGAGGAGGAAGGGTAGGGGGAGGAGCAGAGAGGAGGGAGATAGTGTGAAGGGAGGTTGGAGGGAAGAGTGGAATAAGATAGAGGGATTTAAGGAGGGCGTACCTTCTGTAGGCAGTGCAGTGCCATCCTCTGGTCGGAGGGGAACTGCTGGTATGTCCTCAGACATCCAGCGCCATCTCCGTTCTATGTTCTATCTGTTGCGACCCGAGGAGACTTTAAAGATGGTGAGTTTGGAGGTCTTATCGTAGCCATTGCAATTAATGAAGAGAACGTCATTCTCTCATTCCACAACTATGTCTTCTTCCCCCCTTAGTTTGTCTTTCCTATATTTCATCATGTTGATGCTATTGGAAGGTCTGTCAATAAATAAGTTATAGATTTTACGAGGTAGCAACTATTATGTAGATCATTGTTATTGATTTTTAAAGCCATCATTCACATGTGAGCATGTTTTACCTAAGTATTATTCAAAGAGAGTGAATGGTAATAAGTTGTGATAAAGCAAATCAATAAAATATATTCCAAATGCATCAATTTGAGATAGATTGTAGATTTTATTTTGTTTGTTAAACATACTGCAGACTCCATTAATGTTGTTGTTTACTGGCAAATATTGTCTTAGGGAAAACATATTTTTTGTCATCCCTAGTCCTTGCTTTTTTTTCTGATTTATCTTGAAACATCTATTTTTGCTGCTTAACGGCTTGAATGTGTAATATCTTCTACAGTTTCAGATCATCTCTAAATTTGTTGTGCAAATTTGATTGAAGTTTCAATCTTCTAATGGTTCCTGTAGTACACCAGGAAGGTTCTTGGTAACACCAATTAATTCTCTATTTTAGAATCAAATAGGTAACTCCTCAACAATTTTTTTTATTTCTTAACAGTTATACTTGAAAAGTCTGTTATTACAGACATCCAGAAAACAAATTGTAATAGCATCCATGATTTCCTCTTGAATGATGTATTTCACTCTTATAGATGGAATATCCATCATCTTTTACCCTTAACTCTCCTGATGATGATCCAAGAGGTTGAAACCATAGTTGTATGATATTATTCATTTTCTGTGGTGAGGGTAGAAGTTCATTGTATTTCATAATTCTTTAAAACCTATCGTAAAATCACCATTCCATTAAAGGAAGAGAAACGGTATGGAGTAAAGAAATATTAGTTAGTTATTTTAAAAATAGAGATAAATTGATTAGATGATGATTTAGAAGGTATTTTATGTTTGTTGTGCATTAATAATTCACTAAGTTATCCTTGTTTAATGTATTGCATTATTTAGGTTCCTAAATTATGGAAGCAATGTTTGTGTGAAACACATTTACAAGTTAGTTTACTTGAATTAGTTGTTGTTGAAACAGTCCTGTGGGATGCAAAATTAAGATTCATAATATAATTTTTGTCATCTGTATCTCTTCTTGAAGCTAGCATAAATATTACATTTTTACAATGTCATTTAAAAACCAATTTTGAAAGCTTTGGCTCTAAAATGCTTCAAATATTTTTCATAAATTACCAAGTTCTCAAATTTAAGTTAGCTAAATTTGTTCATCAGTTGTTGAGTAGCCAATTAAAATTAAGTAATCTTGTCAAATAAATGGGATAAAATTTGGGTGTTTTTGGAGTAATAAGAATGTGAGAGTGGCTTCAGTTGATGTGATATATTACAAATATATCTTGCTTTCTAATGCTTTTCCATCTCTCTTGCTTGCTGAGTGCATGTTAACATTATGAGTGATAGTGAAAGTACTAATTTATAAAATATTCGCATTAAAACTAAGTTTGTGCTCCGTGAAAAACATTTAAAATTGGTCAAAGGCAATCATTTTCTTTAGTGTGTATGTGTATATATAACTTATATGGGCATATCTTCATAGGATATATCTTCTATAGGCATTGTCTAAGAATTTTTATGGTGTAGAAGGTAAATTCCACCATTCCTTTAAGTTGGACCCAATAATGACATGACATTAGTCAAACTTCATGAGAGCATCGTAAAAATATATTTAATAATTAGGTAACACTTTTGATGAGTTCTAAGAATGTTTCAGGATATTTTTGGAAATACAA
This sequence comes from Sympetrum striolatum, assembly GCA_947579665.1. Taxonomy (NCBI): domain Eukaryota; kingdom Metazoa; phylum Arthropoda; class Insecta; order Odonata; family Libellulidae; genus Sympetrum; species Sympetrum striolatum. The sequence continues at coordinate 6,454,223 of OX388345.1, forward strand.
GGATCTAATGAGAGGAGAGATCAACACGAAACTAAAACTGAAAATGTTGAGGTGTTATGTTTGGCCGGTTTTCTTGTATGGGTGCGAGACATGGACCATCCTAAAAAGCATGGAAAAAAGAATAAAGGCATCGGACACATGGTTTGCCAGAAGAATTTTAAAAATTAAATGGTCAGACAGAATCACTAATGAAGAGGTTTGGAGAAAGATTGGAAGCAGGTATAGCCTATGGAATGAAGTGAAAAGAAGAAAGTGGAAATACGTGGGACATGTGCTGAGGGGATCATCAGGGGAGAGAATCGTGATAGCGCTGGAAGGATGGACAGTAAGGAAGAGAAGAAGAGGGAGACCAAGGATGGAATGGTTGGACAATTTAAAGAACTGGACTGATATTAACAAATATGAGGAAATGAGAAGGAAAGCAAGTAGAAGAGAAGAGTGGAGATCTATGAAAGCTAACCTCCTGGTAGGAGAAGCTACCAATTGATGATGATGTGTATGTGTATATATAACTTATGTGGGCATATCTTCATCGGATATATCTTCTATAGACATTGTCTAAGAATTTTTATGGTGTAGAAGTCTTAATGTATCGTTTGATATCGTATTTACAGTAAGGTTAGGCCAAAGATATTGCCCAAAATGGGGGTTTGATACCAGTTGATTACAACTTCTCTGTAAGGAAAGCACTGTGGTCAACTTTAGAATTGTATTCAAAGGACTTCAAGGGGAGAAGGAAAACTGTTATCCAGTGGTATACTTCTGCACATTTAAATAAACAAATACAAGTTTACCACGCCTACACATTGGATTTGTTAAAATGTGAATCTGTGAATGATTTTGGATTGCTGTGTTAGTTCTAAGGATTAGTTGAGGATTGACTAATATGTTGCATTGCAATAAGGTGTACACCATGCAATATTTCAGCCATTATTGACCACATTTATATTCCTTTGATCCCATTTCTTTCCCTGTATTATATAATCAATGCAATACTAATCTTGAAGCTGATTACTTAGTTAAAATAAGACAGGAAATATTAATCATTGAAAAGAAGATATTTATATCCTAAATTGTTTCATTTTATGGTGGAATCAGATTCATGTATCATAGATAGACGAGCCCAAGCATGAGAGCATTACCGATTTGGCCTCTTTTTATTTATCACTGTATGTATTTTGTAGATTAAATCCCACTAACTTGAAAATTCATGGCTTAAAATGCACTTGCTATTTCAGCATAACATTTGGCATGATTTTTTCAGGCTGTGAAGTTAGAGAGTGTACATCCTGGGAGGACCCGTTACTTGGTCGTTGTTTCACGAATTGTTGGCATTCGTGAGGGGATATCTCCTGGTGAAGAGGAAAGTTGCCTCCTAGGCATTGATTGTAATGAGCATACCACCATAGGGCTAGTTTTACGAGTTCTCTCTGACACTACGATCTCTCTTGATGGAGATGGGTGAGTTAACATCATTCCTACTCTGTAATATGACTTTCCATTCATATCTTTTCTCTTTTAGCAAGCATTTTTAAATGCATTTGTAAATTCAAGTGTATGGTATGTGTTAAATTTGTTATCAAGAATTGATGGCTTTCTGTAGTGGAAATAGTTTGCCAATTCAACCACTATTCCCTAGGTATTGATTTGAAACTTGATGTGGTATTTTTAGTATTGTATCAATATGTGTTTTATTGAATTAACTTCTTCCTGAGCTATAAAAAGTAACCGTTTTATTAATTTCAAACTGAGTCAAGTTTCTTCTAATTTGCGCAAAAAGAGAGCCATCATTTTATTTTTTGTTGAAATAACGTTAATCAGAATTGTGTGGACAGACAGTATCAACTAATTGATTTAGTTGTGTAGAAATTGTTTCTTCAGTTTAGTTTTTCGTAGTATATTTAAAGTTTTATAATATATATATAAACCAGTTTAGGCTCATTGTTTTGTTTTGTCAGGAAGAAGAGGTATGTGAATTGTATCTTTGGTCTCATAAAACATACCTTTTATGCTTTGGTTGTATAAAACCAAGATATATGTTTTTTATAAAAACTTTATTTACCAGTTTGATTTCATTTGCTTTTAATTTCTTCTTTTACAGAGGATTTGGCGTGAGTGTGTGCGGGAGACAACATTTCTTTAAACCAGTCTCTGTGCAGGCAATGTGGTGAGTTTATTTTTTTCTGATATATTTATGGCAAATTTTATTGGTTAAAAAGTGAACATCTAGAACTTATAGAATATAAACTTCTCAGAAATTTTAATGTATGGATCTGTAGGTGTCGACATAACATAGGCTGTTTTTCATGTAATTTATGAATCAAATTATTTGTATTAAAATGATGAAAATTGTCCATGAAATAAAATGAAATGAAAAAATGAATGCTGTCAGTGGTGGTTTGTTGAATAAAGCACGAATTGCCACTTGTTGGAGCCCTCTTGGTTATTGGGGCGTAAAAATTGTGAGAACAAAATAAAATTGTAAGAAACTTAGATTCAGTATGTAGGGTTTGTTTGAAGTTTATGTGTCAGGAATACAAAAGGGGGAAAGTTAACGATTGTGTAATGAAAGTTTTGCAATATAATAAAGTGGCCAATGCAAATAATAATAATAATATAAGTTTTTTTAGCACCAAGCTATTCGTTAATACAAACATTGTAGTCATGAAAGAGAGTTTAGCAATGTAAAGGAAAAGTGCTTACAGTAACAGCACATAAACAAAGAAGAGAAAAAATAGAATATCACAAAAGAAACCTCTAAAAATACCATAGGAACTCACAATAGGATAAAACCATAAATAAAAATTAAGAAATATATAAAAATACACAATATAGTACTAATACAAACATAAGGTAATTTTTGTATACAGTGAGCAAATTAAATTTCATTTTCAAAATGACAGTTTTTCAATTTTCTTTGAAATTTCACCAGATCTTGTAAAATTTTTACCTCAGTTGGGAGCGAATCATAGAGCGTTACTCCTTGAAAAAATAAGGACTTCTGTGTTTCTTAGAAACAAAAGGAATATGGAAATCCCTTCTTCCTCTTGTATGCCGCTTAATGGAGCATAAGCTCTTAACGGAGGATAGCAAGAGTTTCGGCAGCACTTAAAGGGTTGAGAACTATTATGAAAGAATTGATACTCTGTATTACAGTGATGGTTTATTGACTTTGTGAATATTTTATAAAAAAAATGTTTGAATTAAAAAATATTTATCAAGTTTAATATGAATTATAGAATCTTTAGGAGATGTTCATGGCTTGCTGAGGCAAGTCATTTTGATTTCCATTAACAAGGCAATAGCATACAAAGGCAATTAGGTCTGCACCTTCTGGCACAGGGTGAAAAGTGGCTTGTAGAGTTTTATCATAGATGTAGATCTCTAGATTTCACCCTAGATTGTATTTTTCTCAAAATGTAAGAAGTGTATTGTTTCTTCTTTATATGTGTATATGGCTCTTTGCTTTTAGTTCGACTTCTTTTATTGCCTTCCCTTCCAAATACAGTAGAAGTCCGTTATAACGAGAGCTGACAAAAATCAGAAAATTACTCGTTATAACGCGTACTCGTTATATTATTCCTCTTAAATTATATTATTACCTGAAGTTTAGTACCTCAGAAATAATAATTAGTTCAATTAATTTTACAATTTTGGCCAAAAAACGATCTAATGTATGGAATACAACACACGATCGCTTGTGTTATGAAAATAGGCGCGACTGATGAAAGATTAAGCATTAGCTCTGAGCACTGATAGCTACTCAGCTTTTCCTTTCTTCAGATTCTGTGCAAGTATCTACTCTCTGTTTTTGCAATCGGCCTTTTTCTTGTCTGTGGTAGAATATTTCCCCTTCCAGTTTGGAAATGTCGATACTCTCCTCTTTCATCTGTTTAGGGAAAGGACTTGATCCTCTCTGTTTTAACGTATTGCTTTTTAGGCTACTTCATTCCAGTCCTTTCCTTTCTATTCTATCTTTCGTCTATTTTAATTGCTTTTTAATCTTTCTATTTGGCCTCTTTTTTTGTTTGGACAGATATATTTGTCATAACCAGTTATATTATTCTCAAATCTGTTATTTTTGCACAAACCATAGCTCACCATTATTTCCTTGCCTTCCTCAGCTATTGCGTTAGGTTAAATATAAGGTATTATACGAATTAATAATAATTGAATTATATCCCATTTTACAGCTTCTTTTGCCTCCGATAAATGCACCTCCCTCATCTCTTCATACTGCTGTGTGCGTAGTCACATCTTGTTCAAATGTATACCAATCGATAACATTTTCAGGTCAGCCCTCCAGACCCTTCATCGAGTCAGCCTGAGGGCTCGCGAGACTGGGACGCATTTCCTCTCCTCTCCTGCTCTCCGAGAACCATCTTCCGATTCACCTTTGCCCCAACTTGACTGGGCTAGCTACTATGAGAGCCGAGTTGATTCTGACCAATCTTGCCTTAACGAATGGCACGCGATGGATTCCCTCGAGTCTCGTCGTCCACCCTCGCCAGATGCTGTCAGAACAAAGTAAGTCCCTCCTAAAAGTTTGTGAAATGCTTAACTTTAGAGACAATAGTTCAAACTAGTGAATTCAGAGATGCAGATTTATTTGCTTCATGAATTATGAGATCTATAATAATAATCATGTCTATATTAGGAGGATTTTGGTATAATAAGACCAATCTTATGGTTAACCTTCAAAGGTAAACACAAACAACTATGTCCTAACCAGGATTTGCACCTGAGGACTTACAGGAAACCACCCTAACCATTGTGTCACATTTACGTATGGGTTAACTATCCTTGGATATTTTTGGGAAGTGAAATATGTCAGTAAATATTATTCTATAAATTTGATATTAATTTTTGTAAATCTGAGCATCTCATTGGAGTAAAAATGCTCAACCTAAGTTTTCATTAAGCCTTAGTCGCATAAAAAAAGTTCCGTAATTAGTGGTACAGGGTGAAAATGACTCCAAAATTCGCTGAACTTTAATTACCCTTTAGAATAATGAATCAGATAGTTCAATTTATAATGGTTCATAAATGATGTTTTGTCCAAACAAGTATAACTCTTTCAATGTTAAATCTTTCTTAAATAATAATAAAATGAAATGTGTAACATGTACCAAAATCATGAAAATAATAATTTGTGTTTAATTTTGTAAATTTGGTAACATTGTTTAAATCGCATACTTTTTATCAACCAAAATTAATAAAATTCTCAAATGATCATTATAGAGTAAAAATCTTTACGAAATAAAAATTTAGTTGAAATATCTTTGGTTTCTGTGTTACCAAAGGAAATACTGGGCTCTCATTGCCCTCGCACTATTTATTAAGAGTTAATTGTTGGCGATTCATCACGTACGAAACATCTCCGTGAATATCTAACTGCTAATATTTACTATGCTTAGTTACATATTTGTTTTGCAATGTAAATGAGCTGTGCTGTTATAGATAACTGGGCTAAATAATAGAGAATTTGAAATTGTTTATATTTTGTTCCTTTTTTCTTGGGTCCATTATGGAGACCAAATCATTGATGTGTTAGTTCACTTTTTTATGAAAGTATAATATTCTCTAGGTATTTTAAAGAAGGCAGCCGTTAATTGTTTGATATTCGTGCTCAAATTATGGTCGAGAGAATGTAAAATGTTACATTAATATAACAAATTTTTTTCTAGAATTACTGAATTGTGAAATACTTATTGCTCTGCCTTTTGTGTACAATTTTCATAACATTTTACAAAAGTGTTATTTATCACCGTTTACTGTGTGGTTTACCACAAGGAAATGTTTTGATGTACACTTCTGTTGGTGAAAATCGCAACACCCAGAAATATTGGCCTGATTAAAGACAAACTGTGATAACAGTGTACCAGCATTAATTGTTACGATTCCAAAGAGATGGCGTACATTTTGGCCATGCCTAATCTGTGGTGTAGATTCCATCATTTGTATCCTCCCAGGTTTTGCAGTTTTCACAAACAGAAGTGTCTGGAAAAATTGCTATTAAATACTAGGAGGATCACATAAATCTTCATAAATATACTCATGTATATGAAATTTATTTTGTTCTTTTTAGACCTAGAGAGAGAGAGGAAACTGAGAGGGTTATCAGAACAGCTCTTAAGGAAATAATGATGTCTGTTGACTTGGATGAGGTGACTTGTAAGTGGTTAAGAGGCAGACTCGAGGAAATGCTTGGTGTCCATCTTAGCGAGTACAAAGCATTCATAGATGCTGAGATGCTCACCATTCTGGGCCAAATGGATGCTGCTACTCCTGTCTTTGACCATGTCTATCTTGGCTCCGAGTGGAATGCCTCTAATTTAGAAGAATTACAAAAGAATGGGTTAGTATTACTCTTAAGTAACTAATTATGTTAAGTATGTTAGTTAGCATTGGTCTCATTATGACTGATTTTTCAGTTTCATAAATGTTGCTATCATTTTAAAATCTTTTACCTCTTTCCACAGAATTGGTCACATTTTAAATGTAACTAGAGAAATTGATAATTTCTTTCCTGGTGTGTTCGACTATTACAATGTTCGTGTGTATGACGATGAGAAAACTGACTTACTGAAGCATTGGGACAATACTTTTCGCTATATTAGTAGAGCAAAGTGAGTTCTTATAGTTAGTAGTTTATTCTTATTAACCTTTTATTGTTGTAGTTACGGATATGGAGATAATTTACTCTTTTTATCCATTTTTAGGAAAGTTGGATCAAAGGTTCTTGTTCATTGTAAGATGGGAGTGTCTCGCTCTGCGTCTGTGGTCATAGCCTATGCAATGAAGGCTTACGACTGGGATCTCAAGACTGCTGTTGAGCATGTAAAGCAGAAGCGCAGTTGTATCAAGCCAAACGCAGCATTTATGGCTCAATTAGAAACTTATCAGGTATCATCTAACTCAATTTTTGATATTGGAAATGATGCAAATATTACCTAATTTAATTTATTTATTTAAATTTACTGATTACCACATTGAAGCATTCGGACTATCTTTAACTCAAAAAACAAAAAAAAGGCTCAAAATATTTGGATTTTTCATTTCAAATTTTATGATTTAGTTGTTTTTCAAATTCGAAATATAACATCTAATTTTCACATGGTTAATTTCCAAAGGCATATGAATCGACTCCATTCTGTTATTATTTACTCAGATGCATTTTAGAGGCAGCATAAGTGTTAAAAGTCATAAATTACCTTCAATTTTTTTATCATCTATCATATTTTTATGGATTAGATGGAAAAAGAGACTCGCCCAAATAAAGACAATTATTATTCTTTTAATAGGGTATCCTAGATGCCATGAAAAATAGGGAGAAATTACAACGCTCAAAATCGGAAACAAACTTGAAGTCTCCAGGATCAATCACTCTGGCAGAATCGGGTAGCAATGTGGGAAGAAGGGTTGCGTCTGAAGAGGGTTCGACGACGGATTCTACCCCAAGGCTGCCTCCAGATGAGGATCCACCTCCAGGGGAAGGCCAGCGAGGTAGGGTCCAAGAAGAGAGTACATTTGTTCAACGCAGGCCTTCTACTGGCAATCGTGGGCGACCAAGGTCGTGGTCTCCTGATGATGGACCTCCTACGGTTTCCTCGGTTCCGGATCTTGCCTCTAGACGTGCTTCTGAAGAAGATAGGATTTCCTCAATGGTCGTACGAAGACGTGATGGAGAAGGTTTGTTTAATTTGTTGTTACCATCTTTAGGTTGCAATTTTCTTAAGCTTAACAAAGAGGTCTGTAGGTTGCGATTTTCTTCTTGCCTATGGTTTAACATAAAAGGTCTGTTCAAAAAATTTCAGAATTTACAAAAAATATATTGTGAATATTTTCAGCTTTCTCCGCATGATCTCTTTCAAAATACTCTCCTCCCATGTTGAACACATTTTTCTCTGCATTGTCTTCACTCCAGCAAAACACTTTAAAATTGTTTTATGTGATCAAGAAAGGCTCCCAGGCCAAATTATTTTTATGGCATCTCAAATCTCTTTCCTTTGAGTGATCTCTTGAGTTTGGGGTCAGCAGGGGCCAAATCAGGCAATTAAAGTGGTTGAGATAGAACAGACTTGAGGCACAAAATTCACGGATCTTGAGGGCCAAATGTGACGAGGCATTGCCATGGTCGAGGAATAGCGAGTTTTCCCTCCAATTAGGTTGCTTTGCCCTGATTTTTTTACAGAGGCGTTTGAGGTCATCTAACATGGACTCACAGAGATGCCACATTCCTCTGGAGGTTCTCTGACAGTCGTTAGGCTTGTACAATCCGACTTGATTGACCTGACCATCTTAAATTGATGTTGTCAACCTTCCACTTTTACATTCATCTTCGATTGAGTCCAGTCCACTTTTGAAGCATAAATACCACTCAAAACCCCAACTATGCGTCGTCATTTCTTGCCAAAAGCAGTTTTCAGCATTTTAAATATTTCCTTTGTGGTTTGGCAGGGTGTGAAACAGAATTTCACGCAATAATGGTGTTCCTCGAGGTTGTTTATGTTTAAAATTCCCTACAAGTAAAAAAAACACTATTTCAGACAAAACTGCTGTAACTGGAAACCAAAAAATGTTATCAACAAACAGTAAATGGGAGATTACTCAGGATAAATCAAGGTTTTAAATGCTCTCTAATTCATTAGTGTTACAAGTGAACCAAAAATTCGAACTGTCTTGGAACTTTTTGAAAAAACAAACTCTTGCACAAAAGAGCAAGTTCAGATGATGTCTAATTTAAGAGTTGTTTATCTTCTACTCCTTCATTTGTTCAGTTATAATTTTCTTGTTAAAGTTTGGTTTTGGAAATATTCACCAGGAAAAGTTTTGATTGAACCCCACAAACTGTTGATTCTTTTTCCAAAGTGGGTTACCATTACATCCTAACTAAAAAATGAATACGGAATTAAGTTTTTCTTTGCATGGAGAAGCGTATGCCTTGATACGCAGTGATAAACAGGAGTGAAAACTAATAAATCGTTTCCACAGTGAAGGTTCACACAGCTCTTGTGAAAGAAAGCTAAATTATTCCCAAATATTACTTGAAGAAATTTACAAATATTTGTTTAACAATGTGGTATCTCTGCTATTATTAACTCATATCACCATAAATTTACGTACGATTTATTTATCCTCCAGTGGTTTGCTAGGACATATTTTTCAAAATTTCCTTTATGCAACTTAGGTCTTCAGATCCATATCTTAACATTACTCACATTAGAAGTTATTTTGTTATCTCTATTTATTTATGCCTATTTATATGACTGCTAAAATTATTCCCTAGGCTGATACTGATGGATGTCATGTCCACGAAATTTGTATCTTGACTATTTGTTTTTACGTTTCTTTCAGTTCCCATGACTGCGTCGCTAGAAAGGCTTAGCACGCCCAGCAGCACAACTTCAGCACGGCGGGAGTGCAGGGATGATGGTTCACGTCTTAATCTCAATGTCCGAATGCCCTGCAGTAATGGCCAAGCATACAGTGTTTCTCAGAACAAGGTGGTTCATCTTCCATGTTCAAATCAACCCTCATCACTCTCATCAACGGAAGGAATTGCTTCAGTTCGAAGGAGGGTTACAGAACTGGAAGCAAGGAAGCATCCTCCAACTACAGCAGTTCCTGGAGCAACTAGAGAAAGAGAAAATGGCTCCAAATCATCAGTTCCAGATCCTCCGAATTCTCCAGAGGAATGTATTGAAAGAGGCTGTCATGACTGGGAAGATCAGTCGACAACGGGAGGTTTGGTGCATGGACCCCAGTCATCTCCTGTAAGAAAAGAAGGGACTATTGAACCAGAAGGACTGAGGTCATCTCCTAGTGAAGTAGAAAGTCGTGGGGAAGTGGCTTGGTCATGTCGGAATGACACGAGCACTCCTCCTCGAAGAGAAGATCCTTTCTCTGCTCGGCTGGATCGAGTGTTTGATCGAGAGGAGAGAAAACAGTGTCGTTCTGATACTCAAGTTTCAAACATTGGGGAATGTCCTTCAAGGCAAGGTTCTTGGAGCTCTTTTGACAGTGCAGTTGTGTTGGGGTTTCAAGGGGAAGCACATAGTGACACTCCATCGCGACAGAGTTCCTGGGGATCTGGTGATGCGAGATGGCGTGTACCAGTACCTCCATCCAGGAATGGTTCTTGGGGTTCTTGTGACATTAGGACTCCAACTCGTAAAGGAGAAGAGACAAATTCTGTACTGAGGTCTTCTTTCTCCTATGATAGGGAAGCTATCCCTTGGCATCCAGGGACTGTTAAACGCACAAAACAGAGGCTAGAAGAAGTTGGTGGCCCCACCAATGGTAGTGTGTGGACATCGAATGAGGCCCCAGCAGGGGCAAAGAGAGTGCGTCCTGAGGTAGATTCTCGTGTGGCGCCCCCCCATGAGCCCCCCCCACCACCTCGTTGTCCTTCCCCGCGTGAATCAACAGCAAGTGCTGATTCTTCCCCTCTTCCTCCCCTCTTTACCAATCCCCGTGGTGGCTGTACACATCCAGCCCTGCAAATTCTCCTTCCGAGGAATCCTCGCCGCCATGCTGAACCCCCTCGGTCTCCAAGAAATCCTGCATCAGTGTCTCGTATGCAAAGCTCTCAGGAGCCCTGCACTCCACCAAGGCCATCGTCAGAGGGAAATAGAGTTCAGGAAGGTCAGCGTTCAGAGGCAGGGATGGTGAGGAGCCTGAGAAGGGAATTCGAGGCACGACAGGGCGATATCCCTAGGATAAGCCCAGGAAACAATGAAAGGGTGCGAAGTTTGCCCTCTTCTCCAGAAGGGTGCCCTCAGGAGGACCTTTCTGTCCGTTCTCTTGTAGATAGGTTTGAGGTGGGGCGCCGGCGGCTGGTACCGCCTCCGCCCGAAGAGCTACCCCGCCCCTCACCACCGCCACCCAGGAGAAGAGTCCTGTCAGAGGGGGAGCAAAGTCGTAAAATTCCTCCTCCTGCTGTCCCCCCTAGGAAATCAAGCCTGGGTCGTTCACCTGCCTCTTCTGGGGAAGAATCTTCTTCCATAGGAAGATCACTTCCATTGCGGTTGCCTCCTTGTGCCCCGGGCGGGTCCCGGATGTGTGGCACTGCCCTTTACAACACTGTTTGAAAAACAAGTGGTTACTTGCTTCTGTGTTGCTCCATTCTCTTTACGAGTTGACTGGTGAGCGGTGCATTGGCTCTTTCTGTGAAATTTATACCATGTGATGTTGTTAGCGTATATAACTGGAGCATATACCATTTTTTATAAGTTACTGCAGGAAACTCGTGCGAGTTATTACCTGTTTTCATCATGAAAATGATTTCATTTGAATGAATGTTTGTAATATATTGTTGATTAAAATCATATTAATTTAAATAGTGAATCATGGAAAATGCGTCAAACATTCGTGTGTTTTATTTAAGAAGCCATTTAAGATGGAATTCTTTGAAAGTAAATTGATTTTAAAGCATCTAGATCATAAAAATATGAAAAAAGGAAAAATATTTAAGAAGTATGTAATGTTTTGATATTGAAATTATGCTCAGGGATGTTGAAATCCAATGAGGCTGAAGTAATTTCACTTAGGTAAGTAAGAGATTAATTTTCTGAATGTTGTCTTAGAGGTGGAAAGCAACAAATTTTATTTATTTATAGGAACAATCTGCATTTCAACACATTAAAAATTTGAAAACCCTACAGATTACAGTAAAATTATAATTGGAATTAAATTTTAAAATATACATAGATGATTAACAATGCCAATAAATACGAACTAAAGGCTCAATTACATTGAGTGAGGTTAGTATCTACGAGCTGGCAAGTTAAAAAGTCTGTTTATTGTGATAGCTATGTGATGGTGATGATGTGATAGACAAAACTATACACTGCCTCAGAAGCCAACATTTTGTAGACACTGATCACAGGGACACTCGCAGCTAGTTACTATGCTACATTATCACTAGCTATTATGATGAAACTGCTATAATAGTATGTAATTTTATGCCTTTTTCAATCCAGTGGGCAGAGCATCGACAACCAACCCAGCCTCCACCTTTGGTATCCCCTACCCCCATGCAGTCAGTCTCTTCTATGCAGTGTTGAAAAATTCTCTCAATTCAAAAATTCCTTACGCATATTTCATAGTTTTAAATTTTTGTAACTAAGTACTAAATATTTCTATTTCATCAGGAAGTAGATTTTCAAGTCGCATTAGTCTTTGTATAGGGGCAATTATATACACTGAATTTCTTGTGGGTGTTGGTTCCAGAAGTTGGGTTTATATGTCATAATTGCGCAGCTCTTATTAGTGCAAGGAAACAAGAGGAATTAAACTTAGGATGGACTAATCATTAGTTCTGAATGTATTAGACATGCAGTTAATTAATAACTGTATGTCTAAGTTGAAGTGTATTTATTTTGAGGGGATTCATAAAAACATATAGTCTCTATCATTAAGATTAAGTTCAACTTTAAAATTCAAAAGTTTTAACTGAATTTTTTCAATATTTTAGGTGTTTACCTTGTAGAAAGGAGAACAAATTACAGAGTACCATTGTATGTTGTATATGTGGGGGAACTAAGCAACAAAAGAGAAATTTGAGTGTGGCCAGGTTTTGAAAATATGTTGTATTTTCACACAAGAAATCTTTCCGTTTTCTTAATCATATTCATTGAAAAAGAGTAAGATCATTGAGGGTCATGAAACGTTTCGATAGAACACAGTATTTCGTATTTTATAGATGCATGTTACAGATGATTGATGTGAAATTGAATTACTTGATATTTGTCAACAAAGAATCCTAGATACTCCTCTTCCTACCGATCCTACTCTTTTAACGCCAAATTAAGACATCTTTGAGTATGCTCACCGACTTCATTTAAGTTAGTGGAATTCAATTCCTTAAGTTTATAAGTTATATTTTATGATGTCGACGTTAGATTCTTCCTCTTTCAAGTAATTCGAACAGAGTTAAGTTGAGAGATGCAGAAATTTGTAAAAATTCAAATTACGTGATTACTTTTAAATTTAAATCATGAAAGAATACGATGGATAGTGAATTCTTGTCCAATGAGTTGATGCAAATTTGTGGAGTAAGACTTCAATGGCGATCAAGAGATGGCAGGAAGATCAACTACGTTGGGCCACCATCTGCTTTGTCATCGCAACATATTTCTTTCTAGTTCCTGTAGCAGACTTGGCGCTAGCGATCGGTATATTAACTGGTCGTCTGTGCAGAGCAGACTCTTCTGTTCATTTCGTTTCTCATTTTCTCCCTGCTGTAAGTCGATTGTGTTTGTATACGTGTTCCCTGAATTATTGTAGTTTCTCTGAAAAATATCTTTAGGTTGTCTAATACACCTCTTTTATTCATTGTATAGATCTGACTTGGTGCTTTCAGGTGTAGATAAACAAAATTTATTCAACATGAAAATTAAAGGTAATTGATGTAGAGATCAATCTTTCTACTTCCTTTTCTTAATTCCAAATAATTAATTTTAAACTTTTCCTTCGAATTTTCGTAGTTAGTGCTTTGCTGCCGTACACATTTTCATTTATCAAATAAGTTTTGGCTTTTTATTGCTCTCTCTAAAGGAAATGAATATCACTTCAATATATTTTTTTTTTTATAGCCGGGCCAGTTGTTGACATTCTTGGAGATGAAATGACCAGGTAAGTTTTTTACCTACGTTGCCGGAATTATTATATTTCTATTTACCGATTCATTCGTTAGTGACCTCCGAATCATTACATTATGTTTTTGCTCCTTAAATCGCTCAAACCTTCAATTTAGTTTTTGTTAGTGCATATTATGGTAAATTTCTAGATGAATCCAATTTATCCATATTTGGTATCCTTGATGCCAAAACTAGATTTCTCTTAAAAGCAATGGAGAAGATTTCATTCATTTTGTCTCAAATATGTCGAATTTATTTTGCGATCTCCTCTGATATCGCAAAACAGCGGTCAAAATAAATTTTGTTGTTAAGATCATTAATATAAGAGATATTTTTCTGTTGATAGATCAAATTATATCGTTTCTTTCGGTTTTTTCATTCGCTTCACTCAAACCCGCCCTTTACCGGCAAGATATTTTTTAAACTAGTTTTTCTGATATATATTAGGAAGTAGGAAGCAAATACACATAGGTACAACGAAGTAAGTGAGGATGTATTTGGTAGGAATTCTCATCAGCTTCATAGCAGCTCTTCATGAAATCAAAGACAAGAAATATGAATTAGATTGATCTCTAGACCTAACGCTTATCGGCATCGTCCCAAAGAAACTGTTCATAGATACGAGAAATGCCAGTGCAATGGTTATTTGTAATCTTTAGATAAATCTGATTCAAATGGCATTAAGTGCATGCGGGCTGTCCTTGTGGGCGAATTTCGGTGTATATTTTTCTTGGAGAAAATAAATAGTGTTTGGAATAGGACAGTCCCAGCAGGTGGTAGTTAACCATTATTATCTGGGTAGCCCTTTTTCTTAGAATGCTGTCTGTAGTTATTGTTGACTTTTGGCCACATCTTTAATTTTTATATTTTTTGAGTTACATTAAACGAATTTGAATTACACATTTAATTTCGTTCCCGCTTGCTGATTATTTTGATGCCAAACAGCAGATTCGAATGGAATAACCAGTGTAGAAAGCCTTCGAAATTCGGATTTACTACTATTGGATTTCCCCAGGATTTAGAAATCTCTGTCGTTTTAGGACAATAGAGAAGGGGTATTACTGAGTGGCTGTATTAGTGGGAAATGACGAAAACGGTAAGGAAGAGCAGACCAAACGTAAAAGGTTAACCTACCCCCTTAAGTGCGTCTATTCGACATTTTACCTGCAACACCCCCCACCCTCTGCCATACGCCTTAGTTCGGCTCGCGAGACACCTATATAAATGTAAATTTCTCGGATGGAACTAGAGAAGTACCTAGTGCTACGGATAGTGCATACTGTGTTACTATCGCGCTAGAGGTGTCGATACACACGTGGTGCATTCAAGTTATAACACCTCCGATTTTTTTACTCATAAACTAAACACAGACAAACTTCTGTCACTTCTTGACATAATCTCCCTGCAGCGGTAAATATTTTTCACAACGACGATGCCATGATTCCATGACCCCTGCGAACGCTTCTTTAGGGGTTTGCTTTGACCACTGGAAAATCGCTGATGCAATTGCAGCACGGCTAGTGAATGTGCGACCACGAAGAGTGTCTTTCATTTTGGAAAAAGTCACATCCATGACACCAGCACCACGTGTCTCACTCAGCTGGCGATGCGTTCAAACGGTGGCACAGCACGCAAATGGAGAAAAAGAATGATTACACACTGTACCTGTATTGAGAACGGCGCAATTTTAAGTATCAACAGCAGTCCTAACTGTCTCTACTGCCACAGGAATTCTATGTTTCGTACAGTGCTGAAATCTCTATCACGCATTTATAATGATTGTGCGCGCATTTTAAAGCAAACCACATGTTTCTTTCAGTAGCCAGTCCTGAGAAAAAAATCGGAGGTGTTATAAGTTGAATGCACCACGTGTGTATCGACACCTCTAGCGCGATAGTAACACAGTATGCACTATCCGTAGCACTATCCGTAGCACTAGGTACGTATCTTCCTTGTGAGGAGCAAAGACAACCCTTTTCTAATGTTATTGTCTCGAATTTCGGAAGCTATCAAACTTCGTCATCGCGATTGCTTCAGTATATCCTCATTTCAATACATTATATATTTTTATGTATTCAGAGTGAACGATGTAGCAATCCTTTTTCGATTCGTGATTAACTTTTTCAATGAAAATCTTATTAGGAGGTTTCGGTCATTGATAAGCATGATTATGTGGTAATTTTTGTTCCGAAAAACTATGTAAGTTTAGCAAGTCACGTTCGAGAAGAAGTTATAAGAGAAATGTATCTTTTTCCACATTGAAGATGTTTTGTTGGGTGGGTATCTAAAATGCGTATTTTCAGTCGCAAACATCGTTTGTGATCTGTCTGCTCACTGTCTGCTCCACTCACTCACAGGTAAAGCGAGGGCACCTCATGTCAGGATTTTCGCGATATATTGCAGCATTTTTCTTATTATTTTTTTAATTATTGCTTCATTTTAATGCGTCCCAGTATTCTCTGAACCCATTAAAGGAACTCTTTATCGTCCGTCCAATTGTTTCATTTGCGGTTGGTAATTTTTTGATTTATTATTAAGTTAATATTCGTTTGATACGATCTATGAGTGTTAATGAAAGCGGATGTTGCGTCACTCTCCTGTTGCAGCAGAGGTCATCGATAATGGCAAATAGGCGGAATAATGTCACTGCGCTGGAATATGAAACAACAGCTACTGCCTTAAAGCGTTTTATTTTTAGTAGTTGTGCTAGATATTTCAATGATAACTTAATGAAAAGGATTTGGAGAACTACGTTGAGAGAACTACTACCTTGATACTATAAGATTGCCTGATTCTCTCTGGCTAATAATATTTGGCATTGGACCCCTAGCCTTTTATATTGTGTTCACCTTTTCGCTTACTTAATTACACGAGTTTAATTAATTTGGTATATTCAGTTTAGTGAAAATAAAATTGAAAGTATTCCACTTGACTTTTTTTAGCGAATCAATTAGTTTTCCACAATCTTGACGTTAGTGTAGGCTCCAGTGCAGCCTGATCGTTGTTTGCGACAAGTTGTTACTTTCAATTAGCGCAATTCATTCTTTTTGGCGTAAAATTTAATGAGACCACGAGCGACGTTCTTAGGTAACAGAGTATCGAAACCGCTATAAAATTTTCGTGAAATTAATATCAGAACTTCAGAAATATTCATTCAAAATATTATATATTTTAACTTACGCCCGGTTAGTACTTTTTAATCGATAAAAAAACTAAATGCGTAATTTCTTGATTCTTATTCAAATTATAACTATTTATTAGTCGGTTGAAAATAATTTCATCTTAAGTTAGCGGGTTTTTACTTTTTTATCAGGATTCTGAGTTTTGAATTTTTAGAAGGGCTGTAGATCTCCGTTAGATGCTGATTCGTTATCGGAGCTTGAAATAGACGAATTTAAGATCTAAAATAATAAAAAAATGTTAAACGAAAATCGACAGCTCCTTCTGATGGATCGATGGCAGGTTCTGCTTGGAATGACGGAAGCTTAGAATGTATGAAAGTATTTTACGAAGGAAATTGTGTAAATCTATTTTCAATTCTTCCTGTAGTTGCCTAGTAGCTCTGGGTTTCATTAGTATGAATTGAGAGTTTCGTCATCCCGAATTCTCTGATTTTAGCCTAAAGTGGGTATTCTTTGAGATGGCGAAGAATAAATCATTTCAAAGTAGCACTTATTCAAATGCCACGGACAACTAAAGGGTTTACCGTATTCTTACAGTGATCCGAAATTATAATTATTCTCTGTTTTAATATATTTTTCGTCGATTATTTTTATTTCATGTCGTCATTAAGTTCCACGCAGCACGTTACAGTCAAGCATAGGCTTATTTAAGACTTTATTCTTTAATGAATATATGGGTAAAAAGGTATAACAATAAATCTTATTTAAAATCCTTACTCTGCAATAGTAAAGACAAATTTGACCCCTTGAAAAAACCAGGGATCTACAAACTGTGTTATTGCGATTGCGATGTGTTTTATATTGGTCGTACTACCCGTAACATCGAAATTAGAGCAAAAGAACATAAAAGATGTTTTAATAATGGCAACAAATCATCCCAATCTCATTCTGAGGAGCATCTAATCACCCATAGTCATAATTCCGACTTCCATCCTACCTTTCTACACACAAATAGCAAAGGCAAAAAATTAGATTCTTTAGAACAGTTTAAAATATGTAAAGGCTTCACCCATCTTCTATAGTTAACGAGCATATTTTTCCCTTCAATTCTCCGTTAATAAATGTGCTTCTACATTCCTCCATAGAAAATTGGTTGATGAAAAATGGTCTCTTTGTCTTTCTTCAGGATTTTATCCTTCCTTCCACCTCCCCAAAATGTCTTTATTTAGTCTTTATTCGAGTTGTCTCATCCCCCATCCAACCCAAGGACCAGCCTTCTTCCCTTACGTCTGAAATCCTTTTGTCAATTTGATGTGTTTTTAATTTCGTCACTTCGGCGGCCAAAAGAACGCCTTGCGGTCGTGTGTCTCCTCATTTCAGCGGAGGATGTCCGGAAGGAGTTGCGGTGAACGTCCTAACACGCCTTGAAAGAGACGTTGGAACGTATCATTTCTTTTCATATTTTATTTCATTTATTTGGGACCCACACGAAGTAGGTTTAGTCTCAGATTTAGAGATGGTCCAGCGTAGAGCAGCCCGATTCGTTTGCGGGGATTTCAGGTTTGATAGCAGCGTTACGGCAATGATAGAGTCCCTCAGTTGGAATTCACTACAGATGAGAAGATCTGAATATCGTCGGAAACCTTTCGAAAACTTCATTCGTTCAGAATTTATAGACGAAGTAAGTGAAATGTTAGTGCAAGTAAGGAGCGAACGCGATCTCCGAGAGGCATCGACGAAGCGTTATAGGGAAGTAATCGCAAGGACGGATAATTACTTCTGGTCGTTTTTTCCCCAGGCTATTAGAGATGCTAATAGGGAGGAATGAATAATGGTGGTGTATTACACCCCCTGCCATACGCCTCTGGCGGCTCGCGGGGTATATATCTAAATCTAAAAAATCTAAAAATTTCGTCAATATGGTCTAAAAGAATTGGAATTGGCTTACCCAATCCTTTTCCATCGACGTAAGTGACAGTTATGCTAACCATTGAGAAATGTCGTTCACGCAATTCTCATTGTGGATCTCTATATACAAGCATCCACCAATGTGAAATCTAATTTTGTTAACTTTTCAATCCTGGCTGTTCTTTTACCTTATAATTATGGATTCAACATCGTCAATAGATCTTTTCCTTTTTTCCCCACTGTTACCACTTTCTAGAACTTGTCAGGAGGGGCTTCAGCGAGGCAGCAGCAACAATAGTTGAACACACACAAACATTTCCTGATCAGAAAAATCCGATCAGCCGGGAATCAAACCCGGGGCCTTGGGGTCGGAGCGACAGCTAGAAACCACTCGGCCACCATCTTTTCCTCTTTTACTATTTAAAGAGCACAACATTTATCTAACTATTGAAGATGACGCAATTTGTTATAAATACTAAAAATTCCCATCGTATGATTGCTGCCTATTGTTTGTGTTCTACAGGCAGCCCAAAATTATACCCTTAATTCAACTTTCAGATGGTCACGTATCCTGGCAAGGTTTTCTTTATAGTTTTAAGCAATAATTTACACCACTGATGACTGTTTGCAACTTTAACTAATTCCTGGATTGAGCATAAGTTTTAAAGTCCTTGCGAAAGGATCCCCACGGCGGCAAATTTATATATTTATTGTACAAAACCGCCGCAGCTAACTTATATAACAATTAATAAAAAATATTTCTTTGCAATATATTACACTTTGTAATACTAGCTAGGGATACTGTTGTTGACTTCGCCTAGCAACGAAGGGGAAGGGGTGTTTTTTCCTTCCGCCGGAGAGTGCCTAATTAGTACCAATTAGAAAAACGTTTTGTAGTTTGGATATTTAAACACCAATATCACTAATACCAAATATCACCAATTACCAAATATCACCAATTAGAGTTGCAATGAGGTGATGACTCGTCCGTTAAAACTGAGAATCTTCGACTTACTGTGATTTGAATCTAATTTTAAGTATGTTGCCGTAAAGATAGCTCAATAAAATTTTCGTGGTAAATAGTTAATGACTTAGGAAAGATTTTAGAGTAGTCATACAAAATTATTTTCATGTTAAGTTTTTTTAAAAATTGGCCTCAAAGATTTTGATCAAATTCATGACGTCGCAATTTTTGAAATTTGAAGTTTTATTCTGACTGAATGGAAGCGGCTGTGACAAAAAATGTTATTGCATCGGTTGGAACAACTATTAAGTTATTCTAGTGAAAAAAGGAAGCTCTGTATTTTAATTATTTACGTTGCCATGATGAAAAACGTCCTGAAAGTCACGTTTTTCTCAAAAAATACGAAAAAAATTCGTAAATCGATAATGAATAAAAAGCGGACACCCTTTAAGTGTGGTGATTCGGGTAGCCCAAGAGGAGCTCTTCCGATTATCTCCACTTTTAGGGACATCCTGTATATTACTTGTACTTATCATGCAGGATGTTTCTCTGAATTGTGAATTTTCGATTTTGAAATTGAATTTGTGAAACTTAAGTGAATCGAATGCCTGAAAAAGGCCCTAAATATGCTTTTTCGACTAATACTTTTTCTTAACACTTTTTCCTATCCTAAATATTTTTATCGTATAATTAAAAACAATAAATAATAAAGTTCCAGTCACGTTTATTTGTGCCTTTTCCGTTACAGAAGCATTTTTAGATTCGTATTCTTAAATTTGGTGAATATTTAAGTGGGAATGTAACTGCGTTGGGGCTGTCTTCGGTGGAACGGAACGGAATCAATCCGAGAAAGGGATTCATTTTCTCGATTAAACGCAATATGCCGCTAAAATGTCGCCAGTGTAGCTCCTTAGCAAAGCTTTCTTTTGGTCAAGTGCTTTCCTCTGAGATGGGATTTTGGAGGTAAAAGTTGTCACTACCCGAAGAAGACCTTCGATCCTTACGTAACTCATTGGAAAGAGAGATTATTTGTTATGGACTTAATTGAGTTTTCCATTGAATATTCTAGCTACAATAATTTTCCATATATAGTACGCATTTTTTCCCCCAAAAATACGTCCATAAAGTAGGGTGCGCATTATACATGGTTACAAACATCATATTTTTATTCGGGCTGTAGATGAAATTTGAATTAGATAAGAACGGACAAAAAGTAAGGCGAATTGAATACCCCTTAGCGAACAGATATCAGTTTGTAGCGACAGTGTAGCAATTCAGTCATATATCCATTGACATGCATGGAAGTTTCGGAGGGGAAGAACCTTTTACTGATAGATCGTCACATTGAAAAGTCAAAGGGGTACGTAAGAGCAAGGGGGATAGCCATCCATTAGCACCATTCCATGCTTGCGCGGTGATCTGTCGGGTGCTGAACGGTCTGGAAGATGACCATACGCGAATAATAGCGTAGAATCCCATTCTCTAAAAGCCAAATGCGTATTATACATGGTGATAAGAAAATTCTCACATTGCGCTCGTAATAACGTGGGTGCGTCTTATAGTGGGTGCGTATTATAAATGGAAAATTACGGTATATATTTCTAGAAATAGCTCCCACTTATGCATTAAACGTATCGAGGTACATTTATTAGGGTACTACAGCTTAAACTGTGCCAACGTCGTGTAAAAGAGATGTGTTTGGAACAGAAATTCTCCTGCACAATTTAGCGAGCGAATAAGTAAATATGGATGAAATAAATTGTTATAGGAAAAGGAGAACTTCTCTATTCCATCGACAAGTCGTCATCGTTATCAATGTCTACAGTGTGTCGGAGAAACAAGCCATTTCGTAGTAAAAATAATTTGAAATAGAATCGACTAAAAAGTAATCAAATACATCGCAATTTAATAATAGGACAGAGACTGTTGACATCGATCACCGCTTTGAAGGGAAATAAATTCGCGATTCACCAACGATGCTCGTGATTTTTTATTTCCCTAACATTCCATGGATGTACCAGTTCGTTACGAGATGCAAAAATGACGTAATTAAGGCAAATCTAATCATTTTATTATGGCCTTCCGCAAAATAACGCCTTCGCATATTGAGTTTATTTAATATTCTTATCTTCATTTAGGCCAACCTATTGATTGGCAATTACAGGTTAATGTAGAAAAATGTTCAGTAGTTAACTACTTCGAAAGAAAATCTATAATGAATGATTATTCTTACAGCCTCCGTGGGGTAAACCTAACGACAGTAGAATCGGCGAAGTATCTTGGAGTAAGTCTCACGAATAATCTATCATGGAGTGCCCACATCTGAAGTATATGTGGAAAAGCACTTAAGAAACTCGGCTTCGTTAAAAGAATAGTCGGTAGGAGCGAAGAAAAAGTTCGCGAGCGATATTACTTAGCGTTAGTTAGGCCTCACCTTTTAAGTGTAGTGTATGGGCCGACATATATCACATTTGGGATTTAGAAAAAGTACAACGAAAGGCGATACGATTTGTAAAGAATTGCTACGATAAAACAGCGAGTGTTACTCAGATGTTACAGGACGCGGGATGGGAATCATTAGAAGATAGAATAAAAATTCAAAGGATGAATTTATTAAATAAGTTCAGAGAAATTACGTCTAGACATTGTCCGTTCAGATAGTCGTCAAACTGTCGCGGATGTACGAGGCTTGTCCCTAAAGTAATCTCAAGATTTTTTTAAATCAAAAAATATCATTACTTGAATAAATCTTTACATAGTTTCTCCTCCTTTCCGCCAAAGCGTACATATTCGTGTAACTTACACAGTCACAACACTGAAATGCCGACAGGCACTGACTTACACAGCAGTACCCATTATATATGGCGTTGTCTACCACCAAAATTTTACATTTCTCCTGCTCGGCGTTTTCGCGGGAAATTATAAGAAATTATAAGTGCGGGAACCTTTAGATCGTATGTTATACCTCTTTTAAAGTCATATGTAGTGGTTCTAAATTGATCGGTGTCTGTTTGAATCATGAATTGGCGTTGTTTGTATTGAACTATTGAAGTAAACGGAATGGATTGCAAAGTGATGTCCTGTAGTTTCATGTAGAGTTTTGCAATATATTTTGTATTAGTTGCAGTTTAAGTTACCAACAGAGCTCGTCTCGAGGCGGTGCAGATTAAATTAGGTGTCGTGGCGATTGGTGTCATTCGAGTGATGGGAACGGAAAGAGCCGACGAAAGAATAGTTTTTGGGGTCAATGCCCTTCGAGAATTTGGAGGTATATTCATTTCGAGGGAATGTTTAAGCTGATTTATCGGGAAGAACGGTTTTCCATTAGAATCGTCTCAATTACTTTTAATTCTCTAAATTATTGTTATGTGTCATTTAATTTCCATCCAATAAAATTCCTTCTTGATTTTCAGTTTCACTTCATACTCTATACACGTACTAAAATGTATACTATGTACGTATTATTTTACTTTTAAAGTATCTGATACTAAATTTAAAAGGTTAAAAAGGAGTATAACGATTGTGACTCTAAATAAGAAATGGCAATTCAAGTTACTTGTATACTTAAGTCAACGCAAAAGACTTAGCTAAAATTAGATTTAGTCGGAAACTTTTGGGTTTTACGGAGGATTATGGAATCCTCGGTGGGGGAATATTCTAGAAGTGTCCACTAGAATTGTCTGTAAAAAAAGAATGAAATCCTATGGGTTGGAATTTCCCATAAAATGTACTACATTTTGAAGAAATGTCGAACTTAGTTTTGATATTAGAGATACTGTTAATTTAGGGCTACAGCAGTAATTGTGGACATCTTATTCGATGGTTAGAGGACACTCGAGAGCGAAGCTGAAGAAGAATTCCCAAGCGCGTTAGTTGAGGCGACGATGCTTGGAAACGTCTCTCGAATTCGTCTGATTAAAGTGAGCAATGACGATGAACTCTTGCAATGTGCTCTAAGAAGTCTTCAATTTAATCCATCCGAGGAACCTACTGTTTCTTCGACTGTTCAGTTCTGACATTTTATTTCCTCTTGAAAAAAATTCACGCAATATTATTTCCTATCTCGATATCTGCTTCAAAAGAAAATTAAATGGAAAGTATTTCGTGTGCTCAACGATTAAACTCGTTTTCCAATGAACGACTACCTAGTTAAACTATTTGAATGTACTCCTCCCAAGTGAGGATATTTTTGGGATACGTACACACACACACATACATACATACACACACGTGTATACTGCGGAACGCCTTCTATTCAACTTCTTTTCAATGGAAAAATCTCTTGAGGAAGTTGGAGATGACGATAAGTAGAGATCGTAAACGAAGGACAAACATGTGAATATGCCACCGATTTTTATATAATTATATTTTAATAATAGAATTTTATAAAAATTTTAATATACTATATTGTAGCTTATAGAATATTAGATTATTTAGTTTATTATAGCTTTAAACTTTTATTATAACTAAATCAATTAGGTCTTCTATACATTTTGTTAAATTTACTTTCTTAAACAATTGTTCATATATAATCTTTTTCACTTTTCATATATCTATGTTTGTGTATTATTGTATTTATTTCTATTACTGTGTTTTCGCGGTTTTTTTTTCACCCCCCTTCTTTGTGGGTGTTTTCCCGCAACGTGGGTTTTTTCTTAGTCAACCTTCAGTTGCATAGATTTTTTCCCACACCCTTCTCTTTTTTTTGTATTTTTTTAATAAGTTGAGTTTTTAATAAGTTGAGTTTTTAATAAGTTTAAATGTAACGACATACGAGGTTAGGTGGAAGAGACCTGGGCCTAACCTCGCCAATAAAGGGTCCAACTAACTAACCGATAGTAATTGATGAAGAAATGAAAGCTAGAGCATCTCAGCATGAAATGGTCCTGCAATATCCGTTAGGTAAAAGGTTAAACTTTTCTTTAAAATTCTATGAAAATGAAAATAAAATACATGAAACGAAAATATTGAAACTAATTTCTTGAATATGTTTCGCTAGAAAGTAAAGGACGAACTTTTTTTACGGTGCAAATTGAATTTAATAATATATATCATACAAACTAAATTACACTCGTAGTTTAAAAATTTGAAATCAATGTAAGCATGTATTTAATAAATGAACTCTTGACTTCTTTATATTTCCTCATTCCGAATTTATAAAACAGGCGAATGTTTCCTTTGTATTTCATTTAAAAAAATTATCAAATGAAATTCATCCGGATGATAAAGTTTTATCAGATTCCTCTGCGACGTTCGACAGGAATATTTTCTTCGAAAGTTTTCATCTCATCGCTCGTTCCCATTCCTTTCGATGCAACCGACGGAACAAACTCCCGTTCTCTAGGTTTCAGGTCAGCCCAAGTCCTTCATAGTTTTATAGAAAAGTGCACTCCACACTAATCTTTCGGAAAATATTAGAGCCTGACGCCACCGATGAAGTAAATTAATGAAAAAGAAGCGTCAAATTTCCTCAAGTATGAGCTAATTATAAAATGGATGCCAACGCAGGGTGATGTAATCGTCTTTTCGATGACTTCCTTAAACGCCGACTTCTAAACCGACTCCTATAACGATATACTAAACGGAACAGATTCAGGGTTAATTTTGTGGTACTCATTAACTTGTGACAAATCCATGGTAAACAAACTTTTACTAGACCACTATTTATTTTCAGAATAACACGACCCAGGTTTCGTAGCGTCGCTACATCTTCAGGAGACAAAATAAGAATATCCTTCCTTTGGGGGAGGGGAGAGAAAGTAGCAAGTAACGGAAGGAGGAACAAAGGGACCTAGGGGGAGGCTACCTTCTCTCCCTCTCTAGGGGGAGGAAGGAAGCTACCTTCTCTCCCCTCCTCCTTTCCTATTTGCTGATTTCTTGACGTTCATGAGTATACATATTTGGAAGTGTTCTTATTTTGTCACCTATAGATGCAGCGACGCTACGGAACCTGGGTCGAGTTACTCTGAAAATAAATAGTATTCGAGTAAAAGTTTGTTTACCGTGGATTTTACAAACGATATACTAATTTGTTTTAAAAGTAAAATTAAGAAATAACGATATCTGAAGGAACTCCAAGGAAGTGACGATCATCTTCGAGTTTACAGAAAAGTCGTTTCAATCACTTTTTATGGGTCTCCCGTGCCTTAAATTACTTCATTTTTCGTGCTCCTCAGCCGTAATTATAGATTTAATGAGGAATGTTTTAATGAAGTGACATCTTGAAACTTCCCTGTTAAAAATGTTCGAAAATATCCTTTTTTAGGTAGGACTGCGAGCGTTTCACTCTCCGGAGGAATTTGGCAACGTTGCTTATTACGCCAAGATCAACAAAATAATAGATTTGTCTTTTGTTTTCTCCTCGATTCCTTTGCATTCCTACGTTTGGTGGTAGGCTCCCGGATGGTCATGTGGACATCGCGTTTGCCTTTGGTGAAAGCGGTCCCGGGTTCGATTCCCGGTGGGAGCCAATGTGCGAAATGACCTCAGCTGTCGAAGCACTTTTAACAATACCTCTACTACTATTACTACGTTTGGTGGTGCCCCGTATTCGTCCGAAGGCTTCTTACGTTTACTTCTTACGGTTACTTCTTACGGTTACTTCGTACAAATTCTCAGCAATTCGTGCTGAGAATTTGTACGAAGATGTTTCATGCGACGTTTCCCGTTATGCTTTACCCGTTTATACACGGCAACGTTGCCGTTGGGTTGGGGTAGGGGGAGGGATTTCTAGCAAAAATCTAGAAATCCTCCTCCCAGCCCAAACCAATCCCCGTTGAGATATTTAAAAACACCCGCCTATCTGAATGAGCAATATTGCCGTGTGTAAACGGGTAATTTCTTGCAAAATCACGAAAAATCTTCATTTCCATCGTAAAAAGTCGATCAAAAGACGCTTGTATATCTCTTAGGACGAGTGAGACGACGAAGATAATAAATTGTTGCTCATTTGAATTGTTTATATCTTTTTAAAATCGTATTCCACGCGGTCAATTTTTTATGGTCCCCCCTGATGGGAAGGTCGGGCGCTCCCGAGATGGGAAGAAGAGCTAAGGGTCCGGATTAGGATGGCGACCTTCGAAATTTCTACCTGAAAAAAGTAATGTTATGACCCCCAGATAAATACCATTAACCAAATTAAGTATTAATGTCATATTTTTCCAAACCGATTTTTCCCCCAATCACATTGGGCAATAAAACCCCAGATTAACCAAATAGCCAATCGCAGTTGTCAGCGATTTCCTGGTGGTCCTTTTGAAAATACATCCGATGTGATCTTTAAGTATAATTGTATGTAAATTGGCTGAATTCTGTCGAAAAAACAGTGAGGTGGGGCGTTCCTTAGCTTCGGAGATCATCTATTTATCTTTGCTACCGAAATCTCACTAACTGAATGAAGTGGTCGACGTCCGGCAGTTGAATGGTTTTAATTTAAAATACACTCTTACTTAATTTAGTTATTTCGTTTATGTGTTCTTTTACCGAAGTCTTAAGAAGCAGACGTGGTATCGGAGTACATTTATTACGAATTTGGATTTATTCTGAGATTATGTGAATGATTTAGTTTGATATGTTTATTCCATATCTCCCGTTGTTCCGAAATTAGATTTTTTGTTTCGTCAGTCATGTTTTTGAATTTTAACAAAATAAATTATTCAAAATTACGCACAGTAAGCTGAAATTGAAAAAAAAAAACAAAAAGCGGACATTGGGTCAAAAATGTTTTTTTGAGTGCGGAACTTGAAACTTCGCTTAGTTATTACAACAGGAACGCATTTTATGTCTCCGTTTGTCGTTTTGTAATATTGCCAGGCGTCAATAAGATGATGGGCGGCAAACATGAGAGATTTGAGGATGCGTGTAGCATTTTGAGCGCTTGAGTTTCATTTCTCCGAACCAGTAACATAAGGCACGGCTACAATGGTCATGTGCGAATATTTCTCGACGTTAATTCTGCCAACTATATTTACAACCAATACAGGGGATTAACACATCGCAAAAAGTCTTTTTTACGCTTAAAATTAAAATGCGGGCACATTTCAGTAAAGGGTAAAATTGTCTCAATTCATCGTCCATTTTGTGCGGTAGATGTATCCAATTCCTATCTTAAATTGTCTTCACACGTGTTTTTAATGCGATTTAGCAAGATTTTAACGTGAAAGAGGCTGATTGTTGGACTCCACATCACCAAAAAGACAGCGAAACTGGATTTGGGGATTCTGTGGCGCCGACCAGAGAGAAATCCACCGCAGTCCCAGGGTAGTTTGTGAATTGAGACAGTTTCTTCGGATTCCACATGCCTTGTAGATTGACGTGGTATACGACACTTGATATCCGTTTACCTAGTGGGATTCTGAATAAAGATGGGAATTACTTTTTCTGCTACCGAGTTCTTTCAGTCCTTAAAGAGACGAGAGAAAGTCGTTGCATTCCTCCTCACGAGGGCGCCCAATTGCACTATTAAGTACAGTTCAGATTGACTTTCTTGTAACCATTTCGTATTCCACCCTTTAATTGACTTTTTCCTATGCATTCATTCGTGCCTTTCTCACGAATAGTCTTACACGAATTTCTTCTTGTCTTTTTTGTTGTTTTGTCAACATCTTTCCGATGTTTATCCTTGGCTTGACTATCGCCCAATTTCTGTCCTTCAAATTACGATTCTCTATCAGTCATTTTTCTTCGATGGCTGTAGTTATAAGTTGCGGGCACTAATTGAGATTCGATGTCTCAGAAAATTACCTGTTTCGTTCGAAGCGTTAGTATGAACCTAAAGTTTCAGAATATAAATATAATCAATGTTATATTAGCGTCAGATAACTGTTGCAGCATAAAGAATAAAAATATTTCCTTTTTGCGTTTAACTTAGATGTTGAATATGGAGAAAGCATTCCTGTTCATCTATGTCTCTAGGTCAGGGGTACTCAACCTTTTTTGGCGCCAAAGGGCGCTTCCGAAAGCGAAGCGGGCGCCACATAATATTTCCGTTCAGGGTGATATTGAGGCCATCCCTTGGCAAAATTTTCATTTTACTAGTTAACCGTTGGCCGTTTGAAAAAAAAACGCTCCGTAGTAAATAAGATCGAAAACATTACAACGTATATAATTTCATCACAACCTAACAACAACGTGAGAAAGTCTTATCTCCGAAGAAGATTTGATAACGGGGACATAATCTAGACAAAGGCGATAAGAGGGTTAAAATTAAGACACGCCATCAGCCTCGATGTTTACGAAACCCAAGCCAACCAAGTTTCTGACCACTTCCCAGCCGAACCTCCACTCTTTCCCCGCTAGTGCAAGCCTAAATAGTACTGTTGTAGAAAATGTAAAAAAATGTTTTTACCGAAGCTTTGCGGACACTGTGATAAGTCGCTTCGGGCACCAGGTTGAGTATCCCGGCTCTAGGCAATGGATTTAAGTACTCCACTTATACTATTTAAGGTGAATTTTGGTAAAACTATCTCTTAGGAATTTACTTTCATGTATCGATCACTTTCTTCCAATGAATCCGCATTCTTAAATCGTTTCTCTCCAGAATCGAATGTTCCCATGGATCGAACAGTTTCCAATTTCGGTGCGAATATGAATGTGGCTTTTAGGCGAATAATCAGAGGCTGTCTCAGGCGAAATAAAACAGAAGTTTTGTTTTGCAGATCGTTCTGTTACTAAGCAATCTAAACCCTTTTTCATTAGAAATTACACATTATTGAAAATAGCTTCTTTGTTCTCATTATCTTATAATTACGTAAGTTAAGAATCGATGTGGTAAATTGCCACTTCGATGCGCTCGTTCCTCATTGACCGTAATTTCACCATACAACGGCGATAATCTCACTGTTTATTAGTGGTTTTGTAACCTTCAGTCTATGAAAAGGGACTTCTGTCATCGCATGGACACCCAGGGCGTCAAAGAGACGAAGTTGTGCTGCTGTTTGTTTACCCATCGCTCCCCTAACGTAACTTTGTCAACAGCAGAGTAATAGCAACACACAGACCCTCACGAATCCGAGCATACAACTCTCCATGCTCCTTTGCGTGGTCCGAAGTCTCTTGGTTAATGCTGCACCCAAGTTCCACTTACACAGGTCAAGACTGGTTGAACACAATGGTTGAAGACTATCCTCTTCAAAACCATCCGAATGGGTGTTGCTTTTACGCCCGGATCGATATCCATTAAAGAAGCTCAGCATGAAAATTGTGTTTGTATTTGGGGAGGTTCAGGATAATAAGTCGCAAGGCTGCCCGGTTGGTAAATGCCACTATGTTTTCGTAGAATGGTTGAATACATCGCCTCCGTCCGCCTCGATGAGGAAATTAGAGGAGGGAATGTGTGTACGTGCCCAGAACGAGGTTAAAGTATTCACTCTTTGTGCAAATAATGTTTTTTTTTCTCGTAAAAGAAATACCTAATGGTAATATGGAGCGGGAGCTGCCACATTTTCTGTTTGCGCACTTTAAATTTTACTATAATTTTCGAGCATCCGCGGCTTAAAAACAAGAAACATTTCGCCCATCACCATTACACCATTGTATTCCGAGTGCCACAGAGAGGCAACCATCTTCAACTCTATGTTAATGCTGCAATTATACGATTCAGAGGAAATTAAATTCTCAAATTCGAGGGGCACATGATTTTAAATTCGTCATCCTGCATTCGCCACTCGGCGCGTAAGGACATTCGCGTCGAGCGGACGAATGTCAATCGCCGAATGACGAGGCGAAGCACGAGCGCGAATATGCAATTACATTTCCCACGAACACAACTGCGAATTCACGATCATTTATACTGTTTGGTATAATGATTCATTAAGTGTTTGCTTAGGTTAGAATGGAGGAAGAGATATTATTAAAAAGGAAAATGCTTTCTAATACTTTCTTTTCTCTCATCTTAGCTCCAGTTCTGGCATAAATAGTTACATTATTTTTCCCTAGCCTAGATTTTTTTCGGTGTTTGACGAATAAATAAATTAAGCTGATAAAAAGTAGGGAAATTGAAGAGGTTATCCATTTATTACTTTACGCTTTGCTAGCCATCATCACTAAAGTTGGTTCTTCTTTATCTCAATGTATTCCAAACTGTTAAGCATTGGATGTTAAGAATAAGGCTTAACAAATCCTTTTTTCCACAGATTTATTTGCAAAACGACCTGTTTCGGCACAGATCGGCCATCTTCAGGTCTGAAGATGTCGGATCTGTGCCGAAACCGGTCGTTTTGCAAATAAATCTGTGTAAAAAGGTATTTGTTAAACCTTATTCTTAACATCCTCTGTTATGGATTTCCACACGGTAAAGCCTGCCGCAATCGATTTTAACTGTTAAGCATTACCTTTATTATATTTTTAAAAGATTCGCGTGTGAGTTTAAATGTTGGTTCGATATAACTATCCTCTCCAGAGGAGTGTATTATACGACTTTTAAGTTTGTTGTTGCGTAACATTATTTTTGCTTAGTAAATGCATTTGCGCGTTATCGCTCTACTACATCGTTCCAGTGAACGACTGAACTCGTCATCCTGTTTTCCCTTAGGAAAGCAAACATGACGAGGAGAGATTAGAATCCATGAATGATGAAATGAAGGCGCGACGCCTATCATCTCACTACGACTCTTTCGTATCAACAAGCGCAATTTAACTATAAAAATAAATCTGTTAATTATTTTGAAAATACGAATACTTCTCGCGAAAAATGATTTCGAAGAGGAAATAACTCGAGTGTGGCGATCGGACAGCAAATCAGAGCTTCAGTTGAAAAGTGGGAATCCTCCGATGTTTGGAGATGTCGATTAATTCAGGGAGCGAGTTTTTGGCCAACAACTACTTAGCCAACGAGTTCATTAATTCCGTGTGCCCCACGAACGTATTATTTCCTGAAACGTTCATGCCGTCTTCGGTAAGACTTGCAGAGTGAACGAATAAATGCAAATATTGGTTGAAATTTATCGCGAAAATAGGAGAAGTTTCAATCAGTTAAAAATTATTCTTAGAAATTGGTAAATATTTTCGATGAATTTCATCTGTAGGTCCGAAGCCCTCTTAAGATTTGATCGCTTTTGGATGTTTCGATGTGAAAGCGATTGTTTGGTCCTCGGGCGAACCAGTCTCAAATTAAATGCATCTTAAAATGTAAGTATCTCAGTGATAACAATACTGTTCATGCCTGTGTAAATAATCGCTACTTAAGTCCATTTGTAAACTCTAATGACAGAGGGACCCTGCATTAGTCATAAATATTTGCTCCTCCTTTTATAAGAAATCGATTCCACTGGTTCGTACCACAACACCTTCGTCTTATACGCTATGCAATTCCCGATGAATTTTTGTTCGGAGAATTCTTATCACACCGCGCCTATCGCAATTGGCTGGGGATATTTATCGCAGCACTCGTTTTGTTATGGTGCTGGTGGTGGTGCTCTGGTGCGATGCTCCCATTGGCACGGTTCGCAGAATCACGGATCGCGGATGTCGGCGCTCGGAAAACAACTGAAAACGTCCACGGCGCACAGTGAGCTGAAATAGAAAAAAAGAAGAGGGACATTAGGACAAAAATATTTTAGTATCAGAGCGGGACATGAAACTTCGCATAGCTATTAAAAAAGAATCGAATTTTTTATTTCAGTTTGTCGTTTTATAATCTTTTCAGGCGTCAAAAAGATAGAGGGCGCCACACTTCGTCTGGTCGAGAAATAAATTTCTTGTCTCCACTGTAATAACGTGATTACTGTAAATTATATTGCAGGTGAACGTTATGTTGATGGCTATTCTGGGAGCACAGAGCAGCTGTAACTCAAAAGCTCCCTCAGAGAGTATTGGAAATCATTAATTTTTTCTTACGAATCATACTAATCATGCCGCTTTTTGTTCCATTGGCAGCTTTCTAAATTCATGAGATTATCACATTGGCGCTAAGAATGACATGGCTTATTTTGGGGTTTAGAATCATGGACTGAAATTATGGTTGTTTTGTATATACTGCGTCTTATCGAAAATCAAATCTTTAGCGTACTGTTCCTTCTAAAACAATTTGTTCGATTTTATACGGTATTTGATACATTTTAATTCATTTCTCTCGAACACTAAATAACTGGAAAATAGACATCGTAGTTGTATTAATATCTCATATATTTTTCTCGTAAAGCGTCGTCTCAGTTTAATAGGATTGGTAGCGAGAGTCGGTTCATATTGGCGTCATCCGAGAGAAAAGGCGTTGATTTTTATGACTTCGGTCAAACATAAATGAATATTTGCGCCTTTCGTTTTCTTAATTCTCAGTCTTAGAGTGCGGAGTTATTTCGGTGCTTCGATAATTCGAATCCATTTATGACGTATTCTTGTTAACGTCTTATAATTGGCTATTTTCCAGTTTGAACTTCGAAGTTCGCGACGTCGCAAATTTGCGGTATTTTTGTTGCAAATCGAAGAAGACGCTTTGGATGATGTGATTTCACTTACGCTTACTCTCCTTTTCCAAGGAGAGCGTTGCACAATGAACGTGCAAACGAGTTGTATGTTTCCTTTTTTGCCTGTTTATTTTATAATCCAAGGAGAGCGCAAGGCCATCGCAGTTTACTACTTCCTTCAAACGTCGTTTTGTTCATCGAATTCCTCTGATCTTTCCCTTTATAGAGTCCATTCGTTTCGCATCTTATTTTACAGCCATATTTCCCCCTTCAAATAACTTTTGCTGGAAACCCGCACATAGGCGCTCCGCGTTCGAGGTCGTCTACTGAGTGTGCGAGCGTGTTTGGCGCTTCGTAGATGCTACAACTTTTTGACTGCGGAGACTATAATAAAACATTCTGAAGCCTTTTAATGTGTTCTACAACTTCTGTTTCAATATTTTTTGATTCAATGATAATAAAAGGTCGAAAATCGACATTTAACGCTGATTTTCCCGTTAAAGCTACCCTAAGACGAGTGTGTAGCTTTATATTTACAATTTTTTCTTTCAATATGAAGTGCTATGGGTCTAGCTTACACTTTAGTTAGTAGTTTAAAGCAAATTGTGTGTCTTTATCACCATTAGATACGGAGATATACCGTTCAATGTGATGCAAGGTCGAAAATCCAAGATGGCGACTTTTGTTTAAATATTTCGGAATGTTGCCCAATTGGGATTTTCGGGATTTTGCTTTTGGCTGTTCAAAGAACATCTCCACCAATTTTCAGCTTGATAAACCAAAAAAGATAAGTTGAACTATTCTGCCTACACTACTTACTTGTTAGCGCTCCTGTGTAAATGACAGTAACCTGTTTATTAAAGGAAATACGAAATCGATAAGTCTCAAATCGCACTTCAGTGGATGCTCGATTCAAACCTCAAGATTAGACTTCACCGCCTTAACACGTATCTCTTCAATTATTTTAAAAGATGTGGAGCTTTTTTTATCGTATTTTTCAAACCCGTGCCATTTTAGTTGCTATCGAGGACGTGCGACGCCCTCTAGGGAACAGTTAATTTAGATCGAGCCTTAATTCTGCGATGTTGTGCGGCTCTCTCTATCTCCTTGAAATGTGTATACACGTGACATTTTTATATATTTTCGTCAAAAAATTACCGGAAAAGAAAAGGCTGGGTGTGGCAAAAACTTTAAGGTTAACGAAAAAAAAGGTTAACGTTAAAAAGGTTAACGAAAAAACACTCTCACGTTGCGATAATTCGGCCGCACAGAGTGAAAAAACGAAATAGAAAAGCTCTTTTTCATCAGCCGTTTTTATTTTGAGCAATTGTTTTCCATTTGATTCGATGAAGGCAAAATTGAAATTGTATAAGTAAGGTAATGAAGATTTGGATTCATAAAAGCTAAAATTGTTCGTTGCTTAATTTCACCAAATGTATTTGTCGAAATATACCAAAGTGTCGTCAATCTCTTTCACCAGCCGTAGGACTGTCAATGGCTTAGTTCAGTTTTTATCTATTTATTTATCTCTTAAAACCCCCGCAAAAATCCATCCAGTGGTCCGACAGTGGGGAACCTAAATATGGATGAACCCTCATAGGAAAAAAACAGTTAGTCGGGAAACGAACCTGGGACGTAGTCGCTTTTGTCCCAACCATTCTCCTTCACATTCAAAGTAACGTGGAATAATAGACACAATAAGACATCGGTGTGGGGTTGTTGACTTTTTTGGCTCCAAATACACATTCTATACAAATTTACTATTGTCTTTTTCTTTTCGGAAAAGACAGTGACAAATTCGAATGTCTGCACATTACACCATTGTCACAATAAATTAATACTTAATATTGCCTTAATTCGCGTAATTATGTCAAAATGTGTTTAAGCCATACTTTTTATGAATACCAACTCCTAATTTGAGGTAATCGTACGAAAGTACGGCTCTGTTGCGTATTCTTTTAAAAAAATCTTCGGTGGTTTTATATTTTTGACCAAAAATTCACTTCTAGTCTTTGTGTGACAGCGAGATTTCCCGGTATTTGTTTATAATGTCGCGTAGGAGCGGAATTGCTCATAAATTGGCGTTAAAGTTGCGTGCATCCTGCGTTGTGTGTATGAGTTGTAAATATAAGATTCATCGACGTTTCTAAAGGCCCTTGAAGTCACTTTTTGAATGTGTTTCGACAGCTGAAGTCAAACCACACACCGGGATTCGGAGTGACCTGCTTGGCTGTCCGGAGGTCTCCTAACAGTCAAACAAGAAAAATTAGATATGGCAACTTAATCTAGACATAATAAATATGGAATCAGAGATACACCCCATTTCCTCAAATTCCGAATTCTCCATAAATTTCTTACTTAAACACTATATAAGTGTTCAACACACAGTTCGCGATGTTCCTAAATGTTACTATTCAACGCCATTTATTTCATAGTTGGTAATATCTCTCCCTGTTATCTAACAACTTTTGTTTTCCCCTCTGTTATATTCTGTCCTCCAGTCTCTTTAGCAGCCCCTATTATCTTAAAATTTGACCCATTCATTTCCTCCGTCGATTTCTTCAATCGAAGCCTTCACCGACCATCTTCAGCACCTCCATGTTTGTGGTAAAGAAAGAAATATTGGAACATGGCTGTTAATGAATTAGAGGTTTATAATCTCCAAACGCCGTCTTTGTCGGCGTTCCTCTCTTACTTCCTGGTAGTCAGAGAAAGTAAGAACCATGTCATCCCGAGAGAAAACACAACCCAAGTAAGAGAATTGATCCACCAGCTCTAGTTTTTCCCCATCCACCCTAATCGTTAATTTAGCTTTCTATATTTTGGCAAACCTAGTTACTTCAGTTTCACGTACGTTAATTTTCAACCCAAACTCCCCTGCTTTATCATTAAGTGCATTTACTTGAATTTATAAACCCTTCTCGGAATCTTACCTAATAGCTTTGTCGTGTCCTTTTTGACTTCATTACTTCACCACCAATTTTCCTTCCTCCTTCAATTCCTTTCCATGCTTTTATCGCCGTTTAATGAACCCATTAAAAAGTGACTCTAATCGTATCCGTCGTTCTTTTCCCTCTCTGAAAAGCGATCGTCACCGAGAAGCCGCTTACATTTTATGTGGCATATGCTGGTCATTTTAGCGGCTATGTATTCTTATTGTAACGAAGTCTGGATTCATAGCCGTATGATAAAGAATGAAAGTGAACGCCAAACCGATTCATTCCACCCGGGAAATACGAATTACAATTTCATAAACATATTCTTTGCGTCGCATTACTACAATCGAAGTAAAAAGAATAAAAATACACTACTTAGCTATGTATATCAGTGTAGAAACCTAATTATCAGCGTTAATAACTCGATTATAGGAGATCGGCTCGTTGCCGACGACAAGCGATCGACGCGACCGCAAAACGAATTCCTGTGGGAGAATTCAATCCCCTTCACTCTTTAACGAGATTAATCAGTCGTCAAGAAGTTGTGGTTACATAGCACCTGTACAATGTCATGTAGATAAGTCTGAGTCCGAGGGCGGGGTTCATACCATAAAATCAGTACCTTAAAATGTTTCCGCCTCAACGATAGTGCATCAAATTATATTGAACACATTGAAGGAAACGGACCATTACTGAAATTCGTTTTTAACGATATTCCGTCCTGCCTGTTTGGGTGTTTCTATCGAAGTGAAAGATTTATGACTACTCGGTTATTCATTCGTACTATTTCCCCCACCCCCTCTATAAATGGTCTACGTAAGTATTCCTGAAATAAATTTCGACGATTTTTGTACAAAGGAAAAGCATTTTACTGGTCGATTATTGCCTTTGGAATTGGGAAGGCGCTGAATTACATTTCTCTGTCAACTTGAGATAATCCTGCTTACACATTGAACAGAATAGCAAGTTTTAATCATTAATATATTACGAATTAGGATTGTGGAAAAATGTCCTACATCTTGTATTTTATATCATAATGATGTTTTTTTAGTTTTTTTTTCTTATAAATTATGAGAGGTTTTCTATGTATTTAAGTATAATCCAGTTATCATTTCTATAAATGGCTAGAATATGTTTTATTCCAATTGGTTAATATTTTTAACAGCGTGTTGCAGTCAAATAAAGTAAATATATCAAATAAATATATGTTAAATATTTAATTTTTAAAATATACATCTCATTTTCACAGTTTGATTGGCATTCTGTAATATTATCATCATATATACTATAAAGATTTACATATTCAAAATACCCGTGATATTCAAATGGTAAATAAAAATTAAGACATAGAGAAATTTGTTTTACTTTATTCACATGGTAAGTGTCATTAATTATGCCCAATAGAAAATTTAAAACCCACAAAGCACAGAGTAAATTTTAAAACTAGCATTTTATTTTGAGAGCAGTATGATTTTATCTCTTTGTATGATTGTCCAGAAAATGCATCGAATGTCAAGCTTTATTCTAAATTTACAATTTTATCAATTGACTCTTATTATGCCGCATTTTTTATTTAATGTTTTCTTTGTTCTATAGGATCATATGGGACTTGATAAAGGAAAAGCTAATTCTTCCATTTTTGGATGTGGAACTTCATGTGTATGACCTCGGCATCGAAAGCAGAGAAAAGACCAAGGATCAAATCACCATTGATTGCGCCGAAGCCATAAAAAAGTATAATGTTGGAATTAAATGCGCTACTATCACTCCAGATGAGAAGAGGGTAGAGGGTGAGTACACTTCTATCATTGCGTTTTGGGGTAAATTTTGGTTTATTTATGATTTATAATATATATATATATAATTTCAGAATTTAACCTGTCACAAATGTGGAAATCTCCAAATGGAACCATAAGAAACATTCTCGGTGGAACAGTGTTCAGAGAGGCAATTATTTGCAAGAACATCCCTCGCCTCGTCACTGGATGGGAAAAGCCAATAATTATTGGGCGTCACGCTCATGCTGACCAGGTTATTTCTCCTCATTGATTTGCATAGTATGATTTATCAGCGATAAGACATTATGTCATTTTAATTCATTCTCTTTCTCTCTTAACCCTTAAGCTGCGGGGAACGTATAAAAACGTTTGACCTGCTCTTCGTTGCCCATGCTTGGCCTTCCCCAATTTTATGGCGCAGCCTGTGAATGAGACACATCCTCGCAAAATCTTTTGCATTGTCCTAAATGTGGAAAACCCTTCCTGGGGGATTTCCGGTCTCGGCATAATTCCAAGATTTGCAGTGCATTCGTACTTTCACATTTCCTCACTCGTTTGTATCTACTAACTGTTTGCTCTCAAATTAATCAGTTAACAACAAAGGAAAAAAATAGGACAGTTATTTCAATCAAAGATCGTTATTAAGCAATTAAATCATTTGCAATTGCTTCACGTTAGAGGAGCAACCAAAAGTCTTGAACAATAGCCGCTGACCGCGGGCATCGGAAAAAGGTCTACCCGGATTATGGGGGTTTTCTACCTGCTGCAACTAGTCCGACCCACCAGAAGAACGGACCGTTCCTCTAACTTTCCTAACGCACACTACTGTGCGGGAGGAAACTGCTCACAAAATAAAATGCTAGTTAGCCTAAAAAAATAAATGTTGGTTAGACTAAAAATACTCCCGCATCTTAAGGGTTAACCTCTTTGGGTATTGTAAAATTTCTTTTTACGAGAAAGAATCAATATCCTTGCACTCATTTCTTAATGATTGCATTTCATATATTTAAGCTTTGGAGTTGTAAATGGACTTCCTTCCATTGGGTGATTCAGTACAATCCAATTGAGACTATATTTATTTACAATCACAAGTGATTTATAAATAATCAAATGGTGGGACTGAATTAACTTATTTAATTTGAGTATGTGTTGCCTATTTTTGCAGTACAAAGCTACGGATTTTGTAGTGCCTGGTGCTGGAACTTTGGAACTCACTTGGAAACCTGCTTCCGGTGAAGGGATCCATCGAGTTGTGCACAGCTTCAATGGGGCAGGTGTTGCTTTGGGCATGTTCAACACTGATGAATCTATTGCGTACGTTTATCTTCTTGTAATGATAAAAAGATATGGAATCAGTAAATAACTAAGGAAACTACTCGTATTTAGCTGCTGTGACATGTCATTACTTGTATTAGATGAAAAAATTAGCCATGCGCCGCTAGAGAATTTGATTGTAAAAGATTGGAAGACTTTGTAAAGTAAAACATTTATTTTTTCCAATTTTAATTCCTTGATGGAATTTCATAAAATGACAGCATTTAATTGATTATTAAGGTTACTCTAGCCCTCTTGTTGAAAATTTAACGTTCAAATATGTTCTTTATTGTTACTATGAAAACATAAATACTCTTTGAAACAGTATACTTATGAAATTTTCTTTGTAGAGCTTTTGCTGAGTCATCGTTCAACTTTTCTTTGGATAGAGGATACCCACTCTATCTGAGTACTAAGAATACCATATTAAAGAAATATGATGGTCGATTCAAAGATATTTTCCAGGATATATATGATAAGTGAGTTGGTAATTTTACTTGCATTTTCTCGCTTTTTAAATTATAAATAAATAATTTTGGGTTATTTATGAATGCATTTTGTAATTATTAATGTCAGATAACCTTGAAAATTTCAGGAAGTACAAAGCTAAGTTTGAAGCCAAAAATATATGGTATGAACATAGGTTAATTGATGACATGGTAGCTTACGCTATGAAATCAGAAGGTGGTTTTGTTTGGGCTTGCAAAAATTATGATGGAGATGTGCAGTCAGATTCTGTTGCCCAAGGATATGGTGAGTTGATGTTTACTTCATAATAATGTACATTTTTGCTAATATTTTCTTGAATGGCCCAGTGTTCATTTTCTAGTCATAAGGTAATATACGTTATTACATCTGGTATGATCTTTTTGAATGGAAGATTCTCTCACTCAGTTTGTAGATGCTCAAATTATTGTTGTATCTATTTCTTTGGGTCTCAAATCCCGTTAGTAAAACATGTATTCCATAAAACTACTGAGATCACAGCAAGCTAAGTGCATTTTGTTTTGGAGAAAGTGGTCCTTTGTTTGATTCCTGGTGGGACCTCATCTGTGAACTTATCTAATATGCTGAATCACTTTAAGAAAACAACAACAAGCAACATGGAAACTACTTTCTTAAAGAAGCTACAAAGTTAGTTGTAACTGAAATTTGTCATAAATATTACAACTGACTGTTTTTGTATAGTATTGATTTCAATTCATGCCTTTTAATAGTATAAAATTTTAAAACTTTTCTAGCATCATCCTTGTTCTTCAAAAACTCTTACATGAATAACCCAATGAAAATTAATTTTTACAGGAATGGTATCGTAAGAATAATTTACCAAAACAGAGGGAAATATTCATTAGTAACTAATAACATTGAGTTAACTCTTTTGCGTCTTTTGATCGATGTTCTACGATGAAAATTAAGATTTTTCGTGATTTTACTAGAAATGACCCGTTGACACATGGCAATGTTGCCCTGGGGATGGGTTGGGTTGGGGGGAGGGATTTCTAGCAAAAATCTAGAAATCCTTCCCCCCAACCCAACCCCCGTTGAGATATTTAAAACACCTGCCTATCTGACTGATCTACGTTGCCTTGTGTAAACGGGTAATTTCTAGTAAAATCACGAAAAATCTTAATTTTCATCATAGAACGTCGATCAAAAGACGCTTGTATATATCTTTGAATGAGTGAGATGACGAAGATAATAAATTGTTGCTAATTTGAATTGATTATAACTTTTTAAATCGTATTCCATGCGGTCAGTTTTTTTTTGTGGTCCCCTCTGATGGGAAGGTCGGGCGCTCAGTACCTGCGAAGGCGAGCTAAGGGTTCGGATTAGGATGGAGACCCTCCAAATTTCTACCTGAAAAAAAGTAATGGTGAAACCCCCAGATATCTACCATTAACCGACTTCCCTTCCAACCAAAAAAGAGGAGCCCAACTGTTGAGGGTTTATTAATTGTCTTTGGGACTCAGTGACAAGTCCAATTTTGCAAGACCTTTGACACCCTATTTCTCAAACTCTGACCAACATGAGGTGAGAAGTTCCACCTTTAATAAAGGCCTATTTAGCCACAGTGACTATCACCAGTTCCCTTAAAAACATATTGGGGGAAGGGTCCTGACTGATCAAAAACTGCAGAAAGATTTACCATAGTGGCTATAAAGGTGTCTAAATGCCAAAAGGTTGAGAATAGTTACAAAATGATTGCAGCAATGTGTGGAAGTTCAGTGGAAACACTGAAAAAACGGTATAATTATAAGCTGGAAAGATCTCACATTTCCCCTTTAGAAATCTTGGTCAACTTTGAATGCCAGAGATTTGATGACCCTTATTAATGATTTTCTCATTCTTTGATGGTTAATGAATATACATTCATAATTTTATGAAAATAAGAGAATTAGAGTAATGTGCAAAAATTAAAACTAATATCATTTAATGGCATCTTTAGTAGAACTGTGAGAGAATAAAATAAAATATCTAAGGATTGGTAAGGGAAATAGGGTTGAGAAATATTTATAATTGTATGTACATTGATTTCACCCACCTGTTTGTGGTAACTCAAAGGCAGAAAATTTGAAAAAGAAAATGACTGGCTTTTGATTCTGGAATTAGGCAGATCATTCCAATATGGATCAAGGAAAGATTTTAATAAATTTCTATTTGTTGCTGAGGAATCATAGTCTACCTTGAGTTCCAAGTAAGTAGTTTTGTAAATATCTTCAAAGCTGATGATCAGTTGAGAGAGTTAACTTTCACGAACATTAACAAGATAGTGTATAGAGCTTGTGTTTGAAACCTGTCAGCCGCTACTTCATAATTGAACTCTCAGAGAAGAAAGGAATATGATCTGTAATGCAGACTGATTTATAAAAAAAAATGTCTTATTTTTACTTTCAGGATCCCTAGGTATGATGACATCTGTTTTAATTTGTCCAGATGGAAAGACTGTTGAAGCCGAAGCTGCTCATGGAACTGTCACCCGTCACTATAGAGTACACCAAAAGGGAGGAGAAACTTCAACCAACCCCATTGGTAAATTTACTCAGGTTATCAATTAAACGTTATGCCTGAATTAACAATTGAATGTATGTAATTAGATATTTTCTTAATTCTTCGTAACCTGCTCACCTCTTTTTTAAATTTGCATCTTCTTGATGATACCAATCTTCCTTCTACTATAAAAGATGGAAAAAGTTAAAATCAACTTTTGAATTTAAATATAATTTATTCGAGTTGGATATGGTGCTGGATTTTAAGTCTTATTTATACGTTGATACTTGTACCTTGGTAAAGTCTTGATGGTATTTTCTAAATGATTGCCTTTTAACAATCTTTGATTTTTAAATATATCTCAAAATTCTATTTATGTTTTATTCCGTTATGTTCTTTCATTTTTAACTTTGGGCATATTCTTTGTCTCATTTTCAGCTTCAATTTTCGCTTGGTCGCGAGGACTGTTACACCGTGCAAAATTAGACAACAATGCTCCTCTCAAACAGTTTGCCGAGGCTCTGGAAAGTGTCTGTATAGAAACCATAGAAGCAGGTTTCATGACAAAAGATTTGGCAATATGTGTCAAAGGTCTAGCAAAGTAAGTGGTAAATGCATAAAAGTAACAATTCAGTCTAAAATGAGTCAGTATTTTGTACTTTGATGGGATTATCAGTTTGAGTTGATATTTTCATTTTTTATTATGGAAAACAGCAAATTGTGCATTTTTTCCTTTGTATACAATCCTCAGAATTGAAAAAGACGAATTATGGGTCAAAATAGATATAAACTTTGTTTTTAGAAGGTAAAATTGAATAAGATGAACTTTTGAATACTTTATGAATTGTAAACCATGTGTTTTTAAAAGAAATGCCTTCCGAGAAAAAAGGTTAGAGAGAAAATGCCTGTGTGCAATATGTATTGAGTTACTAAAGGCATAAGTATATTTAATAGTATGCTGCTATCAAAACTGGCTGCAAAATTTGAGGAATTGACATTTCTTTATTTTTGCCTCAAATTTTTAGATACATAGCAAGGATTATGCATGTAATTACACTGCCGATTTGTACTTAAGTATCGAATGATAATTAGAGTTTTACTTAAAAATAGTTCCAAAGTTTTTACTAGAATTCTGAAAAAAATATGATTTTGCTGAAATATTTTGATTGAATTCTCTTTCCTAAAGAAGGTTTTTCTAAGTTAAAAATTTCGACAGGAACCAAAATACAGACGCTTCCCAATTTACAAACGTCCGACTTACAACCATCTGAAGTTATGACCAAAATATTTTTAAAAGTGTTATATCAAGCTATAATAAAAATAAAACTAAATTTTATTTTGGAATGGCTCTTATAATTGCGCACAAAGTTTTGAGCAGCTATGGAATACTTTGTGACGGTATGCAGTAATATTATTTGTGTACGTCTCATGTTTTGTTTCTTATCCTTAGCTATTTCATTCAGTTTCCATTTGGTCATTGTTTCACTAGTTGGTCTTAAGTCAGCGATCACCACAGAAACCTACGAAAAATTTGTATTTACTGTTTCACGAATTCTGATATTTAAATCTAATTTAATTGTAAAGTACATATATTTGTAACAGTTCCATAACCAAGGGATTCCCAAACTTTTTCAGTTCAAGACACACTTGTCTTCATGGCACCGTCACAATAATTGTATTAAAACCTGGTGCCTGTAATCCAGGGTGTCATAGAGTACGCCCAAGGGCGCCACACAGTTTGGAAAACGCTGCCATAACCTTTTTTGATATTAAATTTATTTTAATAGCATCTTTGTTGAAATAATTTGGATGATAACATATATTTAAAATTTATATTTTATTGTAATTGCAGTGTTGCTTTTTTATAATGGCAATTTCTTCCCTGCGTTGAACTATGTATTTGGGTACCCTCAGCAGATTCTTCCAACACTGTCGATCTTTGAGTATTTTTAAAATGCTCAACTGAATTTTTTTAAACTCTTCGAGATATTTTCAACTTTATTTGAATTAATCAAGTAGATTAGATAAGCGT
This sequence comes from Sympetrum striolatum, assembly GCA_947579665.1. Classification (NCBI taxonomy): domain Eukaryota; kingdom Metazoa; phylum Arthropoda; class Insecta; order Odonata; family Libellulidae; genus Sympetrum; species Sympetrum striolatum. The sequence goes on from OX388345.1 coordinate 6,498,308, forward strand.
TAGTGCTAGTGCTGTTCACGATGTAAATATACCATATAAATGTTTGATGTACGTTCATATTTTTCAGGCTATTATTTACTTCATATTTCATTCACTACTACGTGTTTCAGTTCGTTTTCAATGGGCAATTTTTATAATATAAAAATCAATTACATATAAAAACTAATCAAAATTCAACGATTTCATACTCATTGGGATTTTGGGGAAAGTTTTCATTGATAGAAGGTAGCGATGTGAATAATTCAGTGTTTGTTTCCATGTTTGTAATCGGCCCTTTCATTTCTGAACTTAAAAAAAAAATATTTCCGGCACTAAATCACTCCTAATCGTATTATTTTGAAGGTCTTGCGTTCAGCTGTAAATTTTAAGGAAGGACATTAAGATATATTGATAAAATCATTAAAAAATACTGATATTAGGTGTTACAATACAAACTTAAAATATAATGAAAACGAATGTCAGTTCTTATTTGACATAACAATGGAAACCTACCTTCACGGTGGTTGAGTAATGACCTCATATCATAAACCCGACTTACAACCAAAAGTGCAGAGTGTAATGTGTTTGTAAGTCAGGGAATATCGATTTCAGTTTCCATAGAAAACCCTCTTCTGAAGACTTTCCCTCATCTATCCACGCAAGAATGCCTTTTTTTCATCCACATATTGCGCTATATTCCATTGAGGCCTATTGCGAAGATGGTTTTTTAGTTGGTTTCCCAAAGTTTTTCCTAATGAGTAGAGGTGTTTGAAAATATTTTTATTTTTTCTGAAATTTGTTGATTTGAAAACAAAATTGTGGTGTTTTGTGTTTTTATTATGTTTCCTAAATTTGGTTTTACTAATTTTCACAGTCTCATTTAAGCAAAGGAATAATATTAGGCACACTTTAGCATAAACATTAAAAGTATTGAAAATATTATTAACTGTAAATTATAGAAAATATTAAATTAAATTTATTTGAAACTGTGCTGTTTACACCTAAGGAAAATGCTTTCACAGCTGCAGATCAACAAAACATGATATTTTAATTAAAAACAAAACATATTTCATATTTCGTGGAATTAGGCGAGATTATGTGATAATCCATAATGGAAAGAAAGTTTTGTGAATTTATTGCAAAAGATCAAAGGTGAATTTGCATAAGCAAAGATGTCACGAGTGATCAAAAATATGATTAAAAATACGTAAACAATATAATTATCTTACAAATGATGAACAAAGCGAAAATCATCAAAATCCGGGCTGCTTATTAAAACTGTCAAAATTAGCGTTATTTTGCTAAATATGCCAACATTCCCATTATTTGTTGGTTTTATCGCTTATTGCGTAGAAACAAACACCCGCACTAATGAGCAACCATCTCTTCCTCCTCCATCTTAAAATTGCCTTAGCCTACAGTAATGCTCTACTACACTTCTGTAACTTCTTCTTCTTTGTACTTGGATGTGTTTGAGGATTGATTGTCTAATTGTACTCTCCTGAATTAAGAGTGTATAGAAGAGTAACTATCTTTCCCTCCTTCAGAATGTTCTTTTGGAGGATGAATTCATTTTTTTTAGGATATGTACGACTGAGCAGAATTATGTGATCAAAAATACGTTTGATCAATTTTTGGGTCTGTGAAATATTGGATATGGTCCAAAGAAAAATCATTTCCATTTGGTTAGAATGAGAGTGTAATAGATGGCTTGTTAGCGAAAGCTGAAAAGGATATTTAATTTTTGATGTTCTGAATGAAGAGAATTTTGGCGCTTTGGGTTTCCTTAATTACATCACTGTTTGGCTCCTATCTAATTTGCGCTTATAGTTTCTATTTCCCTAAAATGCAATTAATCATTTTCCAATTTCAATTGCAGTGTAAAACGAGAAGATTACCTCGATACCTTCGCCTTCATGGATAAACTTGCAGAAAATTTGAGGAAGAAAGTGAACGTTTGACTATTTCCAGGTTCTAAGCTCTGAACTAACTCAAAACAATCTGCATCAGATTAAATGTTGCTGATGGAAAATAGCTTTTAATGGTAAAAATTATATGGAGTTTTACCTTCGAAAAAGAAATTCTAAGGGAATTGGAGATTGGGGATAATTTTTCAGATATTTTTATTTTTACTATCAATGATATTAGCTTAATGATTGCAATATTGTCACCTGGTACGGAATACTCATGAATTGGTTGCCTTTTTGTTTGTGGGCGAATTTGATACTCAATCTGAATTAATGCATTTGTGAGTTTTATTGATTCATTAAAGTGGTGAACTGAAAGTTTTATATCCTTGTATCTACTCATACTTAATTGTTTAAGGTAATTCTTCAGTAAATAATTCCGTTGTTTTCAAAATGCCATGTTGATAATTTGCAAGTTGGAATATGCAGAAACAAGCAGAAATTACAAGAATGCATATTTTGAGTATTTTTGTAAGCTTCCTTCTCATATAGTTGCTAATTTATAAATTTTATGTTTCTGTTATTTTGTATAATAAAATTCTCTGTTGCAAACTTTTGAAGAAAGCATTTTATATTTAAGTATGGTGATGTATTCAGCTTGTTTGGAACTATCCATTAAATTATTTGTGTGCTTTTTCTTCTTTGAAAGATCTCAGAATCAGGGGCTTGAATTATGTTAATCAAATAAAATAAATCAAGGCCTAATCCCTTTCCAAAAAGTTCTTATTCATTTATTTCCAAGAATTTTATATCAATTGTGCTAGTTCCTTAATGTGTCATTTACCTATATGTTTCCATTTTTTTGGTATTTGTATTTACAGTTTCAGAAATTGCATGCATTTATAAACTTAATTAAAGAATGTAAGTTTATCAAATGCCAAATTCATGGTATAATTTCTAAAAAAAATAATATTTTACGTAATCTTCTGTTTGTAAGTGAATGTTACCAATGTGTTATCAAAACGAGTTGTTAAATGAGTCAGAAGAGTGAGTCGATATTTTAGTATAGATAAAGCCAAAATATGAATAATATTTATTGGTACTTAAAACATCTCAGAGTGGGAATTAGATACAATCTTTCAGCTTCTTACTCAAACACTTTGACATCCTAAGAAATCAATTCAATCCTTGGAGCATTGTCGCTCTTGTATCGTGACTAGTCGATTAATAACTTCACAATCTCTGTAGCATCATTTCTTCTCTTTTGAATGTTCTCCCTGTTGGAGACATTATTTCTGAAGCCTTTTACAAAATATTTTATGATACAATTCTGTCGATGTAGTGTCTGAATAGGCTCTTCATCTGTTACAAATATTCTTGAGTGACTTTCTCTGAATCCTTTTTTACTTTATCTCTCATCATCCATTTTCTTTGCTGCCTTCCTTGATATTCTCAGCTCTACTATTCTTTGGCTCACTCCTACCAATTTATTTCTATGTTTTTTTTCCTTATAATACACCTCATTCTTAATGTTTCCATTCTAAAGTCAGTCATATTTCATCATTCTTAGAGTTCATCCAGCTAATTTGTTGCGCTAATTTATTACTTCGTCATTGCGTGCTGTCCTGCTGGCATCATAATTTATTTATTTATTTATTTAAATTTGATTCATTAATGGTAATTTCAACCAATTACAACGTACAACAACAAATTGAAATAAACACATTTATAAATATCAACAAAGCAGCATTGAAATGCAACAAAACATTTGTATAAAATGAAAAAAAATGTTAGTGGGTTAATTTAAATTAAATGAGAAAAAATAAGATAAAATAATAAAAAATAGTAATGATAAGTTACAATAGGAGATGTAAGGGGAAATAAACAATAATGATGGGGGAAAAAATAAAAAAAAATATGAGGGAAAAAGATGAAAAGGACGAAACTCGAGACAATGAAGACGAAGAATTTGGTATCATGGATAATGTGTATTAAGCTGTAGTGTGCTTTAGAGTTGTTCTTGTACCTTAGTAGTATTTTTTGTACTTAAGGGATCCTGAAATGCTGACAAGATGTTTCCTAAATCTTCTATTTGGATTTCTGTCCTCCACTCCTTCCCATATCTGCTGCATTTGTCGGATTCCAATTCTAACAATCTGATATTTTCAACTATCCATAACTTTGCCCTTTGTTTGAATTTTTTCTACGTCTGCTTCATTTTGTCATAATTCTTCCTTTGCCCATTAGTGAAACCCACTCTAATAATTAACGCAGAGTTTACCTGTTAAGACAATTTGGCCCAGATTTGATATTTTCATAATTTCTGGAGTTTTTTTTTTACAATTTATGATGAATTTTAATGGATGAATTTGAATTTTGTGGATATTTTTTTATAATTTTATGTTACTTAATTGCGGATTCTCTTATTTATTTACAAAAGGTTTTGAACTGGATTGAAAACATATGATATTGATATTGTTACATTTCGTAGCGGAGATTCTGGTTTCTTAATAATTTCCAAGTTGAAGTTTTTTCGTTCAGATTGTTTAAATTGGTTGAGTATTTTGATCTTAAGGTAATACTTAATTTTAAGGTAATACTGTTTAAACATTTATTAACATGGTATTGAGCCTAATTTTATATTATGTTAATATAGAATTTGCTGGATTACGCTATAAAGGAAGACTTATAATTGAATGAGGTCAAAATAACATTTTTCATTAAAGTTTGAATCAAAATGAAAATTTCTTGAAAATATCACTTGGATCATTGAGGTCTTCTTATCCTAAGAAATGATAACTCTGCATAATAAAAACATATCTGATGCAACATCACTGAATCACCTCAATAATATTAAAATGAATATTAAATTTAAAATTTTACGTTAAATGCAGATGGCTCTATAGACCTTCATATTCTTATTGAACTATATGAAATTGTTAATGGTTTTGTGGGATGTACAGCAATAAGTGGTTTTGCTTCAGTTACTAATATTTCGTTGTTGATCAGAAACGGAACAAAGTATGAGGTATAATTTTGCACTTTGCAATCAGATCCATAAAATACGATGAAAACAAATATAACTCACCAATTCTTAAAAACCTTTCACCAAAATAGAAAAGAGCGAGAGACTACAATTAAATCTGGGACCAAATAAAAATACATTTTATAGTATTTTAGATGCATGTAATTATTCTAATTCATTATTTAAAATAACAATTGTAGTGGGTGTTCTACCCCCCTTCTATTTTGCCGTGTATTCCTCCACCATTTTCATACAGTGAGCGCCACTCCACAGAGTAAGAGGAGAGTGCCGTTATGTGGTGGATGCTGGTTGCTCATATATTTTCGGTGTGAATTAAAGTCATTGCTATATAGTAAACTCATGCTCTCATTCCACCTGATAACCCACTACACAATTTATTTAATTATCTAATTATAACAGTTAATATCATCTTATTTAGAAACCGTTTTGAAGAAAGTCTGCACAGAAAAATTAAAGGAAATATTGATTGGTTTTCAAATTAAGGTATCAAAATTTTTTTGTTTGGTTTTTTAATATCGAATTAAAATAATTATGTGATGACATGTAATTTATAATTATGAAAATAATTGCGTTAATAATTAAACATGATAATTTTGTATAGAAAACATTGGTGATTGTATAAGATTGCCTTATTAGTGATTAAAAATCTCCAATAGCCATCATAGTCAGCGTCCCTCGTCTTATACGCCGGTGTTTGGAGAAAACAAGAGAGGACACCGCACTCAATGTACACTGCTGGCCAAAATAAACGCATTACCTCACCAGCAATCCAAATAGCCACCGGAAGAACCGCTAGCACAGAATTTAAATGGCAACGGTGGTCAGAGAAGACGATGTATCTGTGCGATAAGAATCGAGCCATGAGATAAGCGCGGAAGATTGCAAATGGATATACTAGCCAAAAGAAAATTCTTTGAATAAATTAGTGAGGATCCTCGTCGTTCCGCGTGCGTCCAAAGAAGGTTCATTACGGCAGGGACCATGAGTATTTGGCAGCGGCACTGATCGAAGGTATTAATCGCAAAGCTTAAGAAGATTTTCATCGAAAAAATTTAAGATTTGGTCATTGTGAAAAGAAGGGTTATGGTTATGAAGAAAATATGTTTACAATTAAGCGCATACAAAATTAAGATACCTTTAGAGATGCGCTCTTCGTCTATGCGAATCAAGTATTCTAGCGTATCCAAAATGTCGCAGTGAGACATATTTGTAATGTTAAAAAAATCGAATACGTTTCATAATCATACGCTAAATTATTTTGGGGTAAATTTCCCGTTTCACGGTGTTTGCGTTTTATTTTTTTCCCACTAGATTTAGCCCGTTTTCGATGAAATTTTCAGGGATGACACTTCAAACATTGCGGCTTATTCCGCAAATGTATATATATATTTTTTTTGGTTAACGTTAGAGTCGAGGAGAAAGAAATATCCTCGCAACTACTTTCAGCACCTTAAATTCAAGGTTTCCACACAATATGTTTCACGTTTTGTTTCTTTTGATAAAATATACTGGCTCATCATCAACGGCTGCGAAAACTCTGATACTGATTCCTCAACGCACAAGAGTAATTTTAAGCAAGTTCTCGTTACAGACAGCAGGTTTACTGGTACTACTGGAGATCGTTTTTGGGTTCCTGGGGGAACTGCCTCACACCTGCGGGGTTCGTTTAAAAGGGAATGGCACCCTCACGAGCTGTAGCGGAGATTGGATGCGTGAGTTCCGTAGAAATACAAATGTTACTCAGTAGAAAAATGAGTTCCTTGAATTTAGCTTTGTTAGTTGTTGACGCAGCGGCGAATTTCGAAAAGTAAGTGATTTAAGTAAGCGTCCATGCCTAAAGAATGTTTCAGCATGTTGAAATTTTTCCACGGAGGATCTGCGACAAGGAAATTACAACCTACACAGAGCAGCTTCAACATTGCGTGCCACTTGCAACCAACCACTTTCGAGGTCACTGAACTTGAGTAGAGCCGTGTTAATTGACATTTCACCGTGTGAACATTAATGTTCACACGGTGAAATGTTGAGGTGGCGCCACGGTGGCACCGCAATAAAAGTTCCCTCGTGTGACCATAGCTTAGGAGAGACTTTTTGGACGTTTCCCTTCTTTGGCATTCAATATTATTTTCCATATTTCGACTAACCTGAGGACTTACGTGAACTATGAATGGAACGAGTAAAAACTCCTCTGTCGATGAGTCGCATGATTGTTAGTAAACTTTTACCAACAGTAAAGAAAGCACTTTTCGCTTCCCTCGTAAATTTTCGTTATTCTTTACACAGGATAACAAATAGACTGCTAGGTAAGCAGTTAGTTATTATTTCACCCCCACATTCTCTATCCCTCATTTAGATGTGCTTGCCTGTTTTACTTCTTTATCTGAAGATGACCCTATGGGTCAAAACTATGGCTGTTTCTCAATAATTACTTTGGTTGATCGTTGTTCCTGTATGGATTCCTACCACGTATTCACGGCCCAAACACTTGATACCATCATCCTTACGGCATCAAAATAATGCTAAATTGACCACTACTTACCAATTTTCTAAAACTTCCACTGATATTAAATACTGAAAATCACGCACGCGCTACCGCATCCTAGAAATACGAAACTAAAGGATTAATTAGAGAGAAAACGTACTATTACATATAAATGTTTTTTTTTTGCCATAATATCCTTGGGATGATCATACAAACTAATGAATGCAGTAAAAATATCTTAATCTAAAACAACCAATTCATCATCCTCACTTTCTAACTTGTACAACATTTTCCTACTTGCCTTTTTCATTAAGTTTACGACTGTTGCCAAGGCACGCGATGTTGACGATTGCGCATTGAAATCTGTGTAAGTTTTCATTGAAATTTTTTTCCATTAGGAAAGCGATCTTAGAAGGGAAATATTTACGCTATTTTTGTAATTGTGAATCATATAACAGTATTTTTGGCATATTTTCTTTTATATCCAAGCGTTTTCATTCGATGAGCCTCTTGATGTATTATTATTTAAAGAATCTCATTTATTTCAAACAATTCGCTTACAAACAAAATCTACCGCGAATGTCGACTGATGAATCGAAATTTCTCAAGGTGTCGCCAACACCTCACTTTCGCCAGTGAAACATAATAGCACATCGCATTTCGTACTTTTCTTATTGATTAGACTTTCTTAGCTCAATAGTGCTAGAGGTGTGGCGACAACGGATGTCATAATAATAATATGTCTTCTGGTTCTGTCAACTGCTTTAGGTCGAGAAATCAAATATAGGTAAATATAGATACATCGTTGTCTGGTCTGTTTTGACTTTCATTTCCCTATTTATGTTCCCCGCCCTTTTGTGCAATTTGAATACTTCAGGAGGCATATCGCTGTTTCATTTGGTAAAAGTAATCGATTTGAATATTCCTTGTATTTCTGTTAGGGCAAAAATTTGAGGATGGATTCTGACATCAGATGAGATGGTCTCTTTGAGTGTGAAGGCTGTCATAATTAGGGCCACCGCCGTAAGATTCTCCGGGAGGATTAATATAGTTTTTGTGCTTTTATGTTAGGATCCATTTCAAAGATTGACCATATCGATTCTAGCGACTGAAGACAAAAACTCTCCAGTCTCAGTTCTCCCAATTTAAATCCATTTCCATTCTGAGTAATTTTTGATTAGGCAGAGGGCGCTGTTAACAGTTGTTAAATTTTCGATCGAATAACTCATTTGAATTTAATTTCTTTCATTCCTGTGATGGATCATTTTGTTTGTCTTGCTTTGAAAGACTTTCGAGTTTAAATCATGGATCTTTTCAATTCTCTTTCACCTTTACTTTGGCTTAGCAGACTTTTCGGACTAGTACAGTTTCCAAGCGACAATTCGCTCACCGAAAAAGTCATTCGTTTCGGCATAAGGAGAACGTTGTGCTCGTATAGCTTCTTCCTATACCTCGCTACCTCCATTTCTAGTGTGGCAGCAACTGTGCATCATTTCAAATTTTCCAAGGAGGGTTCTTATAGAAAGACACTGATGGATTTTTTCCTCATCAACTTCTGGATAATCTGTGAGCAATTCATAGGTATGCTTTGCTCTAGCTTGTACCTTTACAGATCAGCGAAACTCAACCAATTGTTAGTCAGGCTTGCCAATTTCGATCTTGAGATCGGTAGCATTAAACATCTGCTTGAGACTAAGTTCAGAGTTAAACTACAAATGGTCTGTTTTGCGATATTTATCCCTATAATTTTCTATTTATTCTCGAGAATCGAGCATCGAAGTCTTTTGATGAAGTCATTAACCACCTTCTGGATAGTTGTGATTCTGCTCTTGCAAAGTCTGGCCCTGAATTCATTCCATTGTGTCACGTCTAGAAGGCGAGTGTTAAATCGTGCCGTAAGAGAACTTTTATTAGATACGTCCTCCTTGTCGTTGCATGGACGACGTAGCTACTTGATGAAAATGACCGTATTTACCTTGGCTCGCCTTGATCAAGAGCTTTCTTTCGCAACGAAAGAGGCAAATGAAGTATTTGGAGAAGTTTTACTTGCTATTGTGACATTCAATATGGTGGACTTAACTTTCGTGATCTTTTTCACGTCCGAATTTTTTTATGATTACTCATCTGCTATAGACTACCTTTTCCAACTCATCAGAATTTTTCTGTATTTAGTCGGGACGATACTTATTGCTGCCGCTGGAGAACAGTTGAGCCGAGAGGTGAGAATTAAGAGTTAACTGGTTCATTATCGATTCATTACTGCAATACTTAAATACATGACTTATTCATACAATACGGTTTTATAAATACCTTGATAAATTATAAAACAGCTCAATCAAATTTTATTAAATATCGCGTGAAGATCGAAGGATAAAAACTTCTTTTCACCCCCATGTTTGTTAAAAATCCATTCGTCCACAAAAAGATTTTACTTTACTTTCCAAGCACTGATAAATCTCGCCCAAATAAAAACGATGTATTATTATCATCATGAATATACTGAGATATTCCATGCTCCTTGTTCGTTTATGGTTCAAGTTTCGTATGTTAATGGCAGTGTACTAATTTTTAATCATAACAGTAAATGCTGCAATTGCAGGAAATAACTTCCTCTTCAAAAAGACTAATATCTCTTACCATTATGTTCCTTCATTACTTGTGTATTCTTCAGGAAAAGGTATGAACTCGAATTTAACAATCACTAATTGAAAATCATTATATGAAATTTAAAAGTATGTTCGAATAACATAAATACTATTAATACTTATAATGTCAGAGTGAACCAGAAGGTAATGGCTACACGAATCATTCGACTTTTTCTACTGATGGATAACAAATACGACGAACTTCTAATATTACTCAACAAATTTCTTCATATTCCAAGCTCTATTCGATAATATTATTTTGTGGATAGGTCCATTGATCCTCATTTTACCCGTTGTGCCAATTGATTGATTTTCTATTTTACTGCTTTTACTCTATCACATAGTTTAATTTATGATCTAATGTGGTATAATACATATTTTTCGCATTTTTGCACATATATTGATTTCAAAGAAAGTTAATTCTCTTGCATTCTTTGCACTACAAGGTGATGCAGACTGGTGTTCTTGTTTCGGAAGTCACCCTTAAAGCTCGAGATTTGCAATCGAGGCGTCAGGTGAGGATGATCGTTTTATTCCACTTCCGATATGATTGCGGGTACATAAACCTGTTCTATGGAAAATTCATTGAAGTTGAAAGCCATATCTCCAATCTGTCTGCCCGTATTTCGATTCCCGGAAACCAACGATAGCGGTGAGAACAGGAAAATAATTTGATGAAAATTAAACACGAGCAATATGAGCTGCTATTTTGTATGAATTGTATGTAATCATATTAACATATAACGTAGACCTTGTAATGCCGATAAATGTACATAAGCAGTGATATTACAAATAACGAGACTCAATTAAATTTTCAATCTTAAATTATGACATTCAATGGACATCAATTTTTTTTGCATATTTCCCCATTCCTTTTTACAATAACATTGATTTATAAATACATATTTTAGGTATGAAAAGGTCCAACTTATTCCTTGAATTTCATTTTTGTAGCTCAACTTATTTTCCAAACAATTGCAACATACGAAGATAGACATTACAGCTAAGGGTTTCTTCACTTTGAATTTGGGTGCGCTGAAATCGGTAAGTTCAATGAGAGGTTTGGAATTATCTAAAAGTTAGAAGTTTCTTTCAGTCCAAATAGCGCAACAATTCCAAATCATTTTTCTATGCACATAAAGGAGAAAATGCCTTTATAATTGCTATTATAACATTTTTCTCTTTAGCCAGAATTAAAAAAATACAGTGATTCAATTCAATATAAAAATTCTCTTTTTACGTAAGCTTCATTAAGTATTATATATATAAGGTCTGTCTTTTGATAAGCCGTAAGACCTTTTTATGGAATACCTCTGAACCAATCACTCTAGGTTGGACATTTGTATTACATTGCTACGAAAATACTAACTACGAAACTTAGTAAAAATGATCTGAAATGTACAATATACTATATTTTTAGTTTGTGTTTTGTATTTAGTTCTTACTATTTGTGGTGTTGTTGAGGTATCCGTTTTCCATTTATATTTATTTTTATTTAGTCTTCGATATCTTTGAATCTCTGATTTTTACATTGAAAAACTGAATTTTTATTAGTAGCAATGTTTTTAGAAAGGTCTTATGCTTTTCCGGTGAATGCTGTAAACTATATTTTTCATAACATTTCCCGGGCTGCATGTTTTGGCCTAATCTAATCATTATAACAGTTACCTGTCGCAAGAATAGAGAATGGAGGGTAAGCAAAAGAATTGAATTTTCTTAAATACGAGTAACAGTATAAGAAGGAGAATCATGGAACATGCTCTAATGATAGCTCACAAAAACCAAATTTTCCTCCTTGAAGTGATAACAATTCTGTTCTGTTTGTTTGGCAGATGGCAGCAGCCGTTGTTTCTAACGTCGTCATTTTGATTCAATTCCAAGGAATGGATCCGAAGTGCAGATGCGACTGAGCATCAACAGTTGCTGAATATTACAACGTCTGAAACGAAAATGCGAGCAAAGAGAACTTTTTGTTGATTAAATTTGGTTTCTTCCGCATAATCGTACGGAGGTTTATATACACGCATTTTCCAGTTGAAAAGATAAGAAATGAGAGAATATTAAAATCATCGTTAAACAATTTCCCAAAGTCTATTAATTTCGACGAATAAAAAGGAAACAATAATTCGATCTTGACAATGCCAATCATTCGATTGCCAAATTGCCAATATTTCGTTGACATCCAAAGCGGATACATCTACATCTACATTAATACCCTACAAGCCGCCTTTCGGCGTGTGGCAGGGGGTATAAACACCAGTAGTGCACCACCAGTTATTCGGATAGCAGTTATCAATTTATAGTTCTTATTTTATTATGTAACGGCTCCCAAGATTTACATTTTATTAAATCAATGGAATGTTTCTATTAATTCCAGAAACCTCTCATCGTGTTATTCCATACTGTAGTTTTACATTCTTCAGTTATTTGCGAAATCTATCTACTTCACGAAAATGCTCTATATTCATCATTATAAACATTTTGAAATTATATTTTACTTCCGTTAAATAGTATGTGCCTTCCCTTATAGTCCGTAGCTGGTTGCAAAGTGTTCCTCACAGTCATTCGAGTGTTTTATGACTCAACGAGTGCGACTGAAATGTGCGATCGTTAGTACTTGGGGTGGTAAAGGCGTGAACGAAAGCCTTCTTAAATAAGTGATCGTACGTACAAAAGACGTCAGAAGTGCAAGAAATGGGCTTTGAAGGGTTATTTGTGGGTGGCAAGACAGTAATTGCCGAGAAGGAGATACTCATGGTAGACGTTGTTTAGTTTACGTTTTACCATGAACGTTTTTTATGAATTTATACGAGCGAATGGGTTACTAAGCCAGTAAGTTGAAAATATTTGTCATTTATATTTTGAATGATTTGTGTTTGTTATGATTACATAATTTCAAATTACAATGTTAAGCTCCAAGAATCAAAGATCGAAAAGAAGATGATGATCGACTTCGCAATGAAGAAGAGGACAAGAACGAAGGACACTCTTCGACTTCCAAAGGCTTCACTCGCGCTGTTTTTTCAAATACGTATATAATACGAGTAAAATTTAGCATACCGGAAGCATATCGATAACTTTAATATCAAGTCGGCATCATATCGAGAGGGTTTCTAAAAAGAAAAATGAGGATTGAAAATATTATTCAAATTCGCTACAATTTAGTCGTCCGGCATCGAACCCGAACTTCCTGGTTATAATTACTATGCTGCACAACAGAAGATCACCATCTCTAACTATGTGTGAAAATTCAAGCAGAAATATTGGGTGCTACTGCCTCAAACAACATCCTACTTTTTCCTTATATTCCTTCTATGAGAAATTTTAATGTGCCCCGGCATCGAACCCAGGAAAATCATGGTCTTATCTATTTTTTTTCTTAAACCGAGTCTTAATATACATCTTATAGTAGAGCGAGAACTTCGTATCATTTCGATAAGTGCATCAAAAAATAATGAAAAACTACCCCAATGTGTTTTATATCGGAAACATACTTACCGCCCGGCATCAAACCCGGGTCTTTCAGGTGATACTTCCTGTGCAGCACAACAGAAGATCATCATCTCTAACTATGTGTGTAAATTCAAGAAGGGATATATGCTGCAATTGCCTCAAACGACGTCCTACTTTTCACATATAATATAAAATAAAATACTTATTAAAGTCGTAAACAGGTTTCCTATGGTCTAAACATTCAATTTAAAGAATCCTACTTTTCGTAACTAATCGCTAGAACTTATTAACCTTGAAAAACGAGGGCCGACTGTATTTAAATCGTAGAAAAATATCTATCGTAGCTATTACTTTAACAAGAGTAGTAAGATCAACACTGAGCGGCAGAGGCTGGGAGCCAAGAACATTTGTAGCACCCTGGAGTCGAACCAAGAATTATTTGGAAAAATCCGAAGTGCTCGCCTGATTGAACATAGCCTAAAATCGTTACACCGAATGAAAAAAATGTAAGGAATCGGAAACTGATTTTAATAATTCATTAAATTCTCCGAGAGGCGTTCATTATGAGAGAATTTTGAATTTTCCAGGCTTCGAACTCAAGTCCATGGGAGAAATCTGGCGTTTATGTTACAAAAGAGCATTTCTAGGTGCCCGATTCTCTACGGGAAGTACTCCGATGTAGTTTCCGAAATTCCGCATAATCCGATCTTGTGGAAAAATCGGCAATTCGGCTGCTGGTAGCGGATGGACACACAGTTTATGATTATTTCCTGTTTGTGAAATGGCAAATGACGCTTGAGGATTAGGCTGAGAAGCTGTGACAATCTACATGGTAATGCACTCGTATGGCGTGATTGGCCGACTTCAATTTTCAGACATAATTTTGCATAAATAAAAGCTTAATGGCGGCAAGTTTTGAACTTCCGTCTTGTATTTTTGAGCAAGGAACATACCGTGAAAGTATCATCGTCTTGTTACGCACCCCTAGGATTCCCATTGTATGCACTAAGTTGGCCACTGTTTGGTACTCTCTCGTCAGAAGTTTAGTTTAGAATATTAGTAAAAGTCGGATTCAAGTTCACATAATAATTTTGCGTGAAGAAGGACAAGTAAAAATGAAAAATAATACTTTTTTAATAATATGAAAATACGTAAAGTGTGGATTTTCCTTGTTATGGATTTTCGTTTGGTAAAGCCTTTTTTAATCGATTTTACGTACGAAAGTGCTTTCCCTGTTTGCATTTCCTTCCTCTATGTCCACAGGTTTTCATTCGTGTATATCACCGGACTGTTTCATATTTTACTTTCTCCGAAATATTATGAACAGTCTTTCTATCCTCCTGGGATAGGAGTTATCATACGGAAACGGTATTGTTCTCAATACTGATCTCTTTTACGAAGGAAAAATGTTTTGCCGTTTATTTTCTGAATTGATCGACCAAGACAGAAACTCGAGCAGAAACAACTTCCATATCGACAGATTGATTATCAATTGACTGTTTTCGATCCATCCTACTCACCCTCTCTTAAATAATTAACTACCTTTGCCCGTCTTTCTCTTTCCGTGAGGTTCTTCGAAGCCATCCGAGGGAAATATTAAAGCCATTTTAGGGGGAAATCTTAAAACCACTCGATTGTGAAGGTTTTTATATTTGCAAAACTGGCAGGAGTTATAACGAGAGGCAGAAAGAACATTTTCGTGCCTTTAAAAATAATAAACCAGATGTTTCCAATTTTAGCAAACATTTACTCCTTAACAGACATTATAGTGATTTTAACGTGACGTATTTACATTTTTGTGACCACAGTGCAAGATTGGACACATTGGAGACATTAGAAATAGCCCGGAATTCCTCCAAAAATAATATCCTTGACGACTTCTTGTTTTCAAACCATTCAACCATTGTGCAAACCATCATTTCTTAACCTAACTTCCCTAAATTCCTGTTCCCTCCCCCCCCTGCAATTCCTACTTCCCAAAACTTACCTTTCCCCCCTTTTTTCCCATTGGTTTACTATCAACCCTCCCTCTTTCCCCTACCCTCGTTGTTTTTCTATATAATGTTGTTGATTTTTTCTCATGTCACCTGAAGATGGAGCTTGGCTACGAAACCTGGTCGTGTTTGTATTGCGGTGCAGTAAAAGAATTGTATCATGAAGCCGTTTTGTATTTATGTATACCACAAAGTGAAACCTGAGTCTGTTTCGTTTATTAAAGCCATTTCCAGAGCCGGCCTCGCTAAAATAATAAGCACTCGCATTTTAATCCTGAGTTCAAATTCGGTACATCATTTCTGTAATAGAGGGATATCGTGAAGAAATAAATTTTGGAGTTTTGAAGTCTAAATTACTATTTCAGTCACCACCATAAGCATTGAGATTAACAAAATTTGTGTTTATTTCATCTATCTATCTATATATGTATACGAGTAAAAGTTGCTTGCATACTGCAAGCATACGTTTTAAGTACTATACTTTGCAAAGACATAATAAAAATCCCAAAAGAATTACTATGTATTACTTCTGCTCACATGTCTGGCCTCAGAATTTCCACCTTTTCGGAAAATGAATCATAATTATTTGAAATTACGGCAAATAGTTTTAAATAGTATATTTTAAATAGCTGCCGAGTGTCAAACGGAGGATCTTTTTGGACAGTGTGCATACATATAACGCCCTGATAAAAGTAAACCTTAATTAAGTCAAATTTAGAAGTCGGTATCTTACCGGGAGAAGGTCCTAAAATAAGACTTTTTTATCCCCATATAATTACATAGGGTAATATAAATGGCTCTCTGGGATCGAACCAAAGACCATCAGCGAAACTTTAAATAGCGTAAATACATTCATGAGCTCTATCTACATGGCGAGTTTCAAGTTTCCATCTTATCGGGAAAAAATTTAAATAATCTTAAATACGCCACTATGCTTTTGTAAATGCGAGAATATTTGCCCTGATATAGCTTCGAACAAAGGATGGTCTTCGAAGATGTTTCTTTTTTAATTTTCGTTGCATATTAAAGGTTTCCATTGATCCCTCGTATTTCGAAAACGTTTTTGATGCACTTCCCGGAAAGTTAGAGAATTGAAACTCAAGGGATCAATGGAAGCCGTGCATATTCGACTGAAACCACAAATGTATCCTCGAGTTTTATCCTTTGATCGACGCATGGTCAGGGCAAATATTCTCCTATTTATCAAATGCATTGCTGCGATTTTTAATTTTTTTAACCCTTTACCGATAACATGGAAACTTGAAACCCGGCATGTTATGATAGATCATTAATTTATTTTATATACGCTGTTTAACGTTTCCCTGATCGTCCTTGGTTCGATCCCTGAGAGCCATTTACATTACCTCATGAATGGGGAAAACGGAGTCTTATTTTAGGACCTTCCCGATGTGATATCGACTTCAAAATTTGTTTAAATAAGTTTCATTTCTACGTTATATGTATTATATATGTATTCACATTTTGCAAGAGGTCCTGCGTTTGACACCAGACAGCCTTACTATTTTTAGGTAATGGCGGAAATTTCAAATTTTTTATGATTCATTTTTCGAGAAGGTGGAAATTCTGCGGCCAGGCATGTGAACATAAATAAAATCTCCATCCTCGTCCTTCCTTGTCTTGGCGCGGTGAACTCTGGGTACGAGTGCCGCCGCCATGTTGAACTCTGCCCATGGAGCAATAAACAAATTGGTGCTTCGTCTCAATTCTTTATAGTGGGTCTATCCTTTCTCCTTTTTTGATTTCTCGTGTCTCAGCTTGTGCCTTTCGTGTGCCCATCGAAATTGTTTATTACCATTTTTAGGAGGGTGAGCGTACAAATGGGTATTCCTCTGCCCAATTGGGGAATTTAAGGCAGCATGTCTGCCTTATTATTCTAATGCTAATGCAAGGTGCAAATTTAAGAATTTTAACTAATCAATATCAACGGTTCGGTGGAATGATGGAGCACGTCAATGAAGAGGTCGCGTTAGCTAAAATTTGCGATCCACCAATTAGGAACTAAGTTAATTAGGCCTTCATATCTATGTACAGTCCCTTACAAAAAACAGTTACCACTTAGAGGGGCAACTCGTCCAATAGACACCACGTTTCGGGCGAGCCTCCAGAAAAGAGAGAGAGGATACAACGATGGAGGACATAGTATGCAGATCCACGTTGAGCGTTAGGAAGGATTTGATTTTGTTATTGTTATTAAAATCACTTGCTTAAATAGACTTCGAGTGGCATTAACAAGGAAGAGTAATATTATAGCAAAACGGAGGTCGGAATATATTAATTTGTTGGTTTAAATGTGGTTTCTTTGATAGTTTTACTATCGATTTTTTCCCTCTAGTATTGTAATTGTGGACAGATTCTGAGCGACAAATTCAAAAATATTCCGCAGTCTGTGTTCGCAAGACGCTGGAAGCTGACGTTAGAACATGATTTTTTTGACGATGTTCGGGTAAAATCCAAAATATTTCCTTAAATGGGTCGGAAATATGGTCAAACTTTTTCAAGCTCAATATAAACCGAACAGACGCATTCTGGACACGTTGCATCTTAGTTGCTTGTTCTTGCGATAAATCTTGAATTTCATAATTGCATTTTAAAAGAAGGCGTTTGGAAGTTTCCTAAGCATCTGAGGGAATGAATGGAAGAATACTACTATTTTTACATATTTTCACGACGTCCTCCATCCACGTTAGATCTTACTAAAACAATTTTTACAAAATTTAACGACGTGCTCCGACCACGTAAGATCCCAAGTGGATGGACAATGTCGTAAAAATTTGTAAAAATAGTCTATTCTCCGGGATCTTCCTCTATCCGGGAGGCTGCCTTAACAGAGACAGAACATTTCAACAAGCCAATTTGGGAACTTTGTGTGGATATAAGGTAGACTCCCGGATAGAGGAAGATCCCGAGTTCGATTCCCGGCCCAGTCAGACTTTTTTCAAGTACGTTATTCCTTGGGATTTTTCCTGGGTGCACGCCCTTATGAGCAATTTACCCTTTACCCTTTCCTTTGATGCTAACAGCATTGAATATAATTTATTTTTTTATATGTATCTGCGTAAACAGAATAGAAAGCTTTACTTAAGTCCAGTAAGATCAAGGATGGTTTGGTACCCCACCCGCTCCCGTCCCACCCTATACCCCTCCCGCTTCCGTCCCACCCTCTAACCCACCCGCTCCCGTCCCACCCTCTAACCCACCCGCTCCCGTCCCACCCTCTAACCCACCCGCTCCCGTCCCACCCTCTAACCCACCCGCTCCCGTCCCACCCTATACCCCACCCGCTCCCGCCCCACCCTATACCCCACCCGCTCCCGCCCCACCCTATACCCCACCAGCTACCGTCCCACCCTATACCCCACCCGCTCCCGTCCCACCCTATACCCCACCAGCTACCGTCCCACCCTATACCCCACCAGCTACCGTCCCACCCTATACCCCACCCGCTCCCGTCCCACCCTATACCCCACCAGCTACCGTCCCACCCTATACCCCACCAGCTACCGTCCCACCCTATACCCCACCAGCTACCGTCCCACCCTATACCCCACCAGCTACCGTCCCACCCTATACCCCACCAGCTACCGTCCCACCCTATACCCCACCAGCTACCGTCCCACCCTATACCCCTCCCGCTCCCGTCCCACCCTCTAACCCACCCGCTCCCGTCCCACCCTCTAACCCACCCGCTCCCGTCCCACCCTCTAACCCACCCGCTCCCGTCCCACCCTATACCCCACCCGCTCCCGCCCCACCCTATACCCCACCCGCTCCCGCCCCACCCTATACCCCACCAGCTACCGTCCCACCCTATACCCCACCCGCTCCCGTCCCACCCTATACCCCACCAGCTACCGTCCCACCCTATACCCCACCAGCTACCGTCCCACCCTATACCCCACCCGCTCCCGTCCCACCCTATACCCCACCAGCTACCGTCCCACCCTATACCCCACCAGCTACCGTCCCACCCTATACCCCACCAGCTACCGTCCCACCCTATACCCCACCAGCTACCGTCCCACCCTATACCCCACCCGCTCCCGTCCCACCCTATACCCCTCCCGCTCCCGTCCCACCCTCTAACCCACCAGCTACCGTCCCACCCTCTAACCCACCCGCTCCCGTCCCACCCTATACCCCACCCGCTCCCGCCCCACCCTATACCCCACCCGCTCCCGCCCCACCCTATACCCCACCAGCTACCGTCCCACCCTATACCCCACCCGCTCCCGTCCCACCCTCTAACCCACCCGCTCCCGTCCCACCCTATACCCCACCCGCTCCCGCCCCACCCTATACCCCACCCGCTCCCGTCCCACCCTATACCCCACCAGCTACCGTCCCACCATATACCCCACCCGCTCCCGCCCCACCCTATACCCCACCAGCTACCGTCCCACCCTCTACCCCTCCCGCTCCCGTCCCACCCACTAACCCACCCGCTCCCGTCCCACCCCATATCCCTCCCGTCCCAACCTTTAACCCACCCGCTCCCGTCCCAACCTATACCCCACCCGCTCCCGTCCCACCCTCTACCCCTCCCGCTCCCGTCCCACCCTCTACTCCTCCCGCTCCCGTCCCACCCCCTACCCCTCCCGCTTCCGTCCCACCCTCTACTCCTCCCGCTCCCGTCCCACCCTCTACTCCTCCCGCTCCCGCCCCACCCTATACCCCACCCGCTCCCGTCCCACCCTATACCCCTCCCGCTCCCGTCCCACCCTCTACTCCTCTCGCTCCCGTCCCACCCCTACCCCTCCCGCTTCCGTCCCACCGTCTACCCCTCCCACTCCCGTCCCACCCTCTACTCCTCCCGCTCCCGTCCCACCCCCTACCCCTCCCGCTTCTGTCCCACCCTCTAACCCACCCGCTCCCGTCCCACCCTCTACCCACCCGCTCCCGTCCCACCCTATACCCCACCCGCTCCCGTCCCACCCTCTACCCCTCCCGCTCCCGTCCCACCCTCTAGTCCTCCCGCTCCCGTCCCACCCCTACCCCTTCCGCTTCCGTCCCACCCTCTGCCCCTCCCACTCCCGTCCCACCCTCTACCCACCCGCTCCCGTCCCACCCCCTACCCCTCCCGCTTCTGTCCCACCCTCTACCCCTCCCGCTCCCGTCCCACCCTCTTCTCCTCCCGCTCCCGTCCCACCCCCTACCCCTCCCGCTTCTGTCCCACCCTCTAACCCACCCGCTCCCGTCCCACCCTCTACCCCTCCCGCTCCCGTCCCACCCTCTACCCACCCGCTCCCGTCCCACCCTCTACCCACCCGCTCCCGTCCCACCCTCTACTCCTCCCGCTCCCGTCCCACCCTCTACCCACCCGCTCCCGTCCCACCCTATACCCCACCCGCTCCCGTCCCACCCTCTACCCCTCCCGCTCCCGTCCCACCCTCTACTCCTCCCGCTCCCGTCCCACCCCTACCCCTCCCGCTTCCGTCCCACCCTCTACCCCTCCCACTCCCGTCCCACCCTCTACTCCTCCCGCTCCCGTCCCACCCCCTACCCCTCCCGCTTCTGTCCCACCCTCTAACCCACCCGCTCCCGTCCCACCCTCTAACCCACCTGCTCCCGTCCCACCCTATACCCCTCCCGCTTCTGTCCCACCCTCTAACCCACCCGCTCCCGTCCCACCCCATATCCCTCCCGTCCCACCCTCTAACCCACCCGCTCCCGTCCCAACCTATACCCCACCAGCTACCGTCCCACCCTCTACCCACCCGCTCCCGTCCCACCCCCTACCCCTCCCGCTTCTGTCCCACCCTCTACCCCTCCCGCTCCCGTCCCACCCTCTACTCCTCCCGCTCCCGTCCCACCCTCTAACCCACCCGCTCCCGTCCCACCCTCTACCCACCCGCTCCCGTCCCACCCTATACCCCACCCGCTCCCGTCCCACCCTCTACCCCTCCCGCTCCCGTCCCACCCTCTACCCACCCGCTCCCGTCCCACCCTCTACCCACCCGCTCCCGTTCCACCATCTACCCACCCGCTCCCGTCCCACCCTCTACCCCTCCCGCTCCCGTCCCACCCTCTACCCCTCCCGCTCCCGTCCCACCCTCTACCCACCCGCTCCCGTCCCACCCCCTACCCCTCCCTCTTCCGTCCCACCCTCTAACCCACCCGCTCCCGTCCCACCCTCTACCCACCCGCTCCCGTCCCACCCTATACCCCACCCGCTCCCGTCCCACCCTCTACCCCTGCCGCTCCCGTCCCACCCTCTACCCACCCGCTCCCGTCCCACCCTCTACCCACCCGCTCCCGTCCCACCCTATACCCCACCCGCTCCCGTCCCACCCTCTACCCCTCCCGCTCCCGTCCCACCCTCTACTCCTCCCGCTCCCGTCCCACCCCTACCCCTCCCGCTTCCGTCCCACCCTCTGCCCCTCCCACTCCCGTCCCACCCTCTACCCACCCGCTCCCGTCCCACCCTATACCCCACCCGCTCCCGTCCCACCCTCTACCCCTGCCGCTCCCGTCCCACCCTCTACCCACCCGCTCCCGTCCCACCCTCTACCCACCCGCTCCCGTCCCACCCTATACCCCACCCGCTCCCGTCCCACCCTCTACCCCTCCCGCTCCCGTCCCACCCTCTACTCCTCCCGCTCCCGTCCCACCCCTACCCCTCCCGCTTCCGTCCCACCCTCTGCCCCTCCCACTCCCGTCCCACCCTCTACCCACCCGCTCCCGTCCCACCCCCTACCCCTCCCGCTTCTGTCCCACCCTCTACCCCTCCCGCTCCCGTCCCACCCTCTTCTCCTCCCGCTCCCGTCCCACCCCCTACCCCTCCCGCTTCTGTCCCACCCTCTAACCCACCCGCTCCCGTCCCACCCTCTACCCCTCCCGCTCCCGTCCCACCCTCTACCCACCCGCTCCCGTCCCACCCTCTACCCACCCGCTCCCGTCCCACCCTCTACTCCTCCCGCTCCCGTCCCACCCTCTACCCACCCGCTCCCGTCCCACCCTATACCCCACCCGCTCCCGTCCCAC
This sequence comes from Sympetrum striolatum, assembly GCA_947579665.1. NCBI lineage: Eukaryota > Metazoa > Arthropoda > Insecta > Odonata > Libellulidae > Sympetrum > Sympetrum striolatum. The sequence goes on from OX388345.1 coordinate 6,520,816, forward strand.
CCTCTACCCCTCCCGCTCCCGTCCCACCCTCTACTCCTCCCGCTCCCGTCCCACCCCTACCCCTCCCGCTTCCGTCCCACCCTCTACCCCTCCCACTCCCGTCCCACCCTCTACTCCTCCCGCTCCCGTCCCACCCCCTACCCCTCCCGCTTCCGTCCCACCCTCTACCCCTCCCACTCCCGTCCCACCCTCTACTCCTCCCGCTCCCGTCCCACCCCCTACCCCTCCCGCTTCTGTCCCACCCTCTAACCCACCCGCTCCCGTCCCACCCTCTAACCCACCTGCTCCCGTCCCACCCTATACCCCTCCCGCTTCTGTCCCACCCTCTAACCCACCCTTTCCCGTCCCACCCCATATCCCTCCCGTCCCACCCTCTAACCCACCCGCTCCCGTCCCAACCTATACCCCACCAGCTACCGTCCCACCCTCTACCCACCCGCTCCCGTCCCACCCCCTACCCCTCCCGCTTCTGTCCCACCCTCTACCCCTCCCGCTCCCGTCCCACCCTCTACTCCTCCCGCTCCCGTCCCACCCTCTAACCCACCCGCTCCCGTCCCACCCTCTACCCACCCGCTCCCGTCCCACCCTATACCCCACCCGCTCCCGTCCCACCCTCTACCCCTCCCGCTCCCGTCCCACCCTCTACCCACCCGCTCCCGTCCCACCCTCTACCCACCCGCTCCCGTTCCACCATCTACCCACCCGCTCCCGTCCCACCCTCTACCCCTCCCGCTCCCGTCCCACCCTCTACCCACCCGCTCCCGTCCCACCCCCTACCCCTCCCTCTTCCGTCCCACCCTCTAACCCACCCGCTCCCGTCCCACCCTCTACCCACCCGCTCCCGTCCCACCCTATACCCCACCCGCTCCCGTCCCACCCTCTACCCCTGCCGCTCCCGTCCCACCCTCTACCCACCCGCTCCCGTCCCACCCTCTACCCACCCGCTCCCGTCCCACCCCCTACCCCTCCCACTTCCGTCCCACCCTCTAACCCACCCGCTCCCGTCCCACCCTCTACCCACCCGCTCCCGTCCCACCCTATACCCCACCCGCTCCCGTCCCACCCTCTACCCCTCCCGCTCCCGTCCCACCCTCTACTCCTCCCGCTCCCGTCCCACCCCCTACCCCTCCCGCTTCTGTCCCACCCTCTAACCCACCCGCTTCCGTCCCACCCTCTACCCACCCGCTCCCGTCCCACCCCCTACCCCTCCCGCTTCTGTCCCACCCTATACCCCACCCGCTCCCGTCCCACCCTCTACCCACCCGCTCCCGTCCCACCCCCTACCCCTCCCGCTTCTGTCCCACCCTCTAACCCACCCGCTCCCGTCCCACCCTCTACCCACCCGCTCCCGTCCCACCCTATACCCCTCCCGCTTCTGTCCCACCCTCTACTCCTCCCGCTCCCGTCCCACCCTCTACTCCTCCCGCTCCCGTCCCACCCCCTACCCCTCCCGCTCCCGTCCCACGTAACCAACCCGATCCCGTCCCACCCTCTTCCCTTCCCACTCACATCATACCCTATACCCCACCAACTCTCGTCCCACCCACTAACCAACTTGCTCCTGTCCCACCCTCTACCTCAGCGGCTCCCGTCTCACCCTCAACCCCTTCAATCCGAGCCCAATCAATCGCTTCCATCTCTTCCTCTCGCAACTGCTATCTTCACGCTTTTTCCCAATCAGACATTAGGTATAATACGAGCAATTCAATGAAAAGTTACGGAATGTATAAATTATACATAGCCCCGCCTTACATATCACAATATATAATCATATTCTATACAATCTGCAATAATTAGTATGGCTAAGGGCACAAATTTTTATATCCATATTATATACATTGCAAGTCAAGGTAAATTGTACAATTTTTGGCCTCACAAATTTTTATATTATTCAAATTTAAAATATGTATTGCCTCGGAAGAAAATTAATGTATTTCATTTATTATTCGTCTTCCGGGGTATACGCGCAATCCAATGAAAAGATACAGAATGTATAAATTATACATAGCGCTGCCATACACATCATAATATATCTATACATTCTGCAATTTTTAGTTTGGCTAAGGGAGCAAAGGTTTTTTATATCCATATTATATGCATTAAAAGTCATGGTAAACTGTACAAGTTCCGGTATCACAATTGTTTATACTATACATAATTGCAAATATATTTTGGCTCGGAAGAAAAAGAATGTATTTCACTTCTTATTCATCTTCCGGGGTAGAGTGGTGCTTCAGGGGATCGCCCTCGGTTTCTCCATCTGCTTCGCAACCTGAGGTTGCTAACTGGTAGTGTGATGTATTCAATGTGGAAGTCCTACGTCATCCTACTTTGGAGCACCCGGATTGGCCGTCGAAGGCGTTCTCCTGGTTTTCGAAAGGCACCATGAAGTCCTCGATATGGAAGGAAGATTGGGGAAATGAATCTTAAAACGTTAGATCCTTTCTAATGACTAAATTTGAATAAGGAAGTAAATATAAGCATGCATCCAAGGAATACAAAATTATTAATACCTAGAATGCATTATTATATCATCAGAAGTTGATCGCAAGAACTATATAACTTTATATTAAACAAACAAGTTATTCGCAATCTACAATTTCATCTCAATTCTAGAAGTTAAGAATGTGCAGATTCAACATGCGAACAGAATTATCTAAAAATCCCAGGAAATCTAATTTATTCTACAAGTTGTATTTTTGCATTGCAACATCAAAAACACGACCGGTTTCGACGAATGATACACCATGTAATTTATTTATCATGTGCGCAATCATTGAATCCTCATATTAAAGACCTAAATCCAGTGGCTTTACGAAAGCGATTCGAAGTTGCGCGATGTTTGACGAGGAAAGTGAAAGACCTCCTTGAACTGTTTAAACATGAGCCAAATATTCAAGGTCCTTGGAACGCTATTACGGCTCTTACGGAAATATTTCAGAAACTATTTTCTCTATCTTGAGAATAACATTAATGTAGGTAACCGAAAATCACCTCGATCCTTTTCTTTTATTTCCTTTACACCATATAGCGGATTTACAGTATGTTTACGCTGCCATTGAAACTGATATTTAAAACAAATCATAAATTCAATTAGTCGCGCCTAGTTCTCCTAGAGTATTTCAAATGTCTTCCTAAGTTTGGAATATAAAATTTACAATTCTTCGAAATATCATAAGATGATGAAATTTAAAATAATAATCTGCAAAATATGAAGGTATAGTCTGTTTACTGTGACAATTTTTACGATAATCTCGTGGCGACGTGGAAGATCGTGGGCTTGAGTGGGCAGGAGTGGCTTTGACTTGTGTGACTTAGGTGGCGAAGGATGGCGCCTTCGACTCTTGATCGCTTTTTATATCAATGGTGGAAGAATACAAAATCTCTGTGAACAGTTTAAGGTTCGACGTGATCATACTCCGCCCTCACGTGTGAAAGGCGTGCCAGCCAGCTCTCAATGTCTGTGTTCCGCTGCACTGCGTGACCGTGAACTCAAGAGTCTAGGAGATTGGGCTAGACTTCCGGTTTTGCGGAAGAGCGGATGATTGCTAAGAAAGCACATGGAGGTGAAGGTTGTTTTGGAGAGAGAGTTATGCGACGTCTTGTAAATTCGGAATCTTCCCGAATTGACGTTCGTATTGAGTGATTTTTTTGTACGAATTGTCAATGAGCAGTTCAATTTAAGTGATATTTTGTTGTATGATATTGTTTGACACCTTAATACTATTACTTATTATATTTATTGTTTGAAACTTATTTTCTGATTGATTTCCCGTTGTCGATATCCCGAGCTGGTTGCTGTTCAGAGTAGTTATTGAGTCACCGAACGCTTTTCAGTTTCTTTCCAAGTTCTGATCTACAAGGTGGCACTTTACTTAACATGGAGATTCAGCATACAGTTGTCCCCCGAGCCTCCTCCATTGATGGTGGTCACTCGCATTTGTGAAGAGTGAGTCATACGGTAAAGCATTATCGAAATTTGAGGAAGTTCACTTTCTTAGAACTGGAAAGAATAGAAACACCAAAATAATTAATCATTTTTTAATGAATATGGTAATACCAAGAAAAGAATAATTAGAAAAAGTAAAATTACCGGTGACAATGAAAAATATCGCACGTACCGTTAATGCACATCTATGAAGCTATATAACGGTGATCCACTTCGATGTTAAAACACAAATCGTACTCATCAATACTTCCAAAAACTGTATTAGAGCATAAAAATTTTAATCGAGGGCACAAGGAATAGAAAAAAGGATGGTTCTGACATAAGAAGAAAATGAACATTGTGCAGATCGTATGGAGACGAGAACACGATACTACGTAACGATGGCAGTTTAAACATCTGAATAATTGATAGCAAATAATATTAAAAATGCCGAAAAACTTTCAGCTTTACTTGCATAGACATTAGGAGACCAAGTTATGTTACTAGTGACATTTAGCTATATACTTCAATTAATTTGAAACTAGATATTCAAAAATAGCTACCCTCAGATATCCCTCATAATTTTCCTGATAAAATTAACAAATTAATGAGTAGTAATTGAATTTTGGTTGCTCATGAATTCTTGGAAATATATTTCAGCTTACGCAGCCGGGACTAGAACCCCGAAATCTCAGATTCAACGGGTGCTCATGCCGATCATATAGACCACCTACCAACTAGGAGATACCTGTTCAAGCCCCGTCTACTTCAGACATTTTCTCCTCCGTTTACTTATAATACATTCAGAATACAGGACTCGCTTTCTCATTGACCATTTGAGAAGCCTCAGTTGAATTGTTTTGGATTCCTGTATTTCAGTGACTTAAGACACAGACACAGCAGGGACTGGCAATGTTGCAATCAGCGTAAGCTTTGAACAAAAATGCTGCAATCTGATTGGTCGAATTCGATTTCTCCCTTTCCTACGCCCACCTCAAAATTTGAAAGCTTTGATTAATTATAATTAAAAAGTTATTTAATTGTAAGGAGTATAACCTCAATCGCAATTTTAATTATCTGGATTGTTAATTCTCATGAAATATTAATTTATCTCTACTTCGCGTTAACTTGGCTTTATCATAAAAGGGATTGTTCAAAATATTGTAGTTATTATGAATGTCGAAAGTTTAACGATTATTTAACGATTGCAAATTATTTTATCGTATTTATCGCAAATATAAATTCCCTGCTTTGTCATAATAAAAGAATGCGATTTTCGTACTGGTATAAATTATAAGGTCCGCGTTGTGGACTGATATAAATTTAAAGTAAATCAATTTTGACGGGTATCCACTTACATAGGAGACCTTTAACTAATGAAATATAATCGAAAAAGGGGTAATTAGTTAAAATAATATCCGCTCTATATAACATTCGTAAATGGGAAGTATAATAATATTAAATTCCATTTCCATTTAAATAAAGTAAATAATTTATTATTTGAATTTCAAAAGTGGATTATTTTAAAATAAAATTTGTGTAAACATAAAAGGATATTAGAGACGTTGAATTTCGATCGTGGCTAGTCTCGTCGCGAGAGGCCCAGGGCCATACTATATTCAAACTTTACGGATTAAGCACCACTGATTAATCAACGTCAGTCAACACGTTAAGTAACCAATTTATAGAATACATGATATTTAGAAGAGTGATATGCTATTTATATATTAATAGTATTAATTCGTGATATTATAATGTGACGTGTTATTTATTATGCATATGCAAAACTATTTTCACAGCAGCTATACGATTTTAAATGTAGAAGTAAGATGAGGTTTAAATGTCAAACATTGTAAATTGCATGATAAAATGAAATAATTGAAACGCGATTATTTATCAGTATTGCTGCAAATCGTCATAACCTTTTTATATGGTATAAGTAATATAAAGAAGCAGAAGAATATCTATGGAGATGTACTATAAATATCTTGCACTATGGAAGAATCGCTCTACTATTACGACTATATTATTGAATAAAATTATTTTGTCAAAATGATTCAAACTCATTCATTGAGAGGAAAAAATGAATTGCCTCAAAGATCTACTCTGTGAATAAACTTGTATACTTAAATTTACTAAAATGTATTTTCTCCGTTTGCAAAATAGAACGAAAAGAACCCCTTATTTTCAGTCTAAATACATTTGAGTTGATAGTGGCATAAGATTTAGGTCAAATTTTGCATTATAATATATTTACCGATATCAAATTAAAGTATAATGTAACTGTCTACGTGATACGATGAAATGAACATTGATTTCCTTTATTCGTCCGAGGTAGGTAATACACAACATGGAACAATGAAAATGGAAGTGAAAAAATTGAAGGTCATTGAAACAAAACATCGAGAGTCTCGATAGGAAAGAAAAGGGAAAGCGAAATCCACCTTGTGCGTGTGTGTGTATGCAATTAACTCTCACTTATCTTCACTGAGATTCAAAATGAGGCAGAAAAGCGAACCAGCATGTTTATGACTAACGAAGCAAAGCAACAGGGCTAATCGGAAAAAAATCATTGCTCTTGAAATGAAGAAATTAAGCGTGACTAGTAAACTTGCGATAAATTAAGGAAAAAACCTTAGCCTGGTTGGATTATTTTGATAACAATACCGTGGCAGCAACGGACATGGGAAGCACAATATCAGATACTGTTTATCAGTCTCACTGTAGAATGCCATCTGAACTTCGAATTGATAACTTACATCGATAGCTCTCATCCTGAAATGGCATGAACTAAAAATGCTTATAAATCTTATAACTTTTTCCGTATTCGGATATTTAGAGTAAACGCGGAAAGGTATGTGTTTATCAGTAACTTGGGGTGCGATGCCATATCTAATTCAAACAGGTAAGAAATGAAAAGAAAATGAAGTCAAACAGATGATAAGAATTGTGAATTCTTTCAGCTTAGGTTCATAGTTTTCAAGGACGACCTCCTACAAACGAATTTAGGAATTTAGTTCATGAGAAATTATAACTATGAAATAAAACTCTAATACCCAATAAAAATCTATATTTATGCATCCTTTTCTATATGAAGGGTTTTTCTTACCCTTACGAATGACAGAGCGCGATAAATTTCTTTCTTAATTCGGCGTTCATTGGCATTCCCCTGCTTCTCGAAATAATACGAAACAGCGAAGAAAGAGAGGGCATAATACCGGATTAATTTATGAAAGGCGTAAACGAAAGAACAACTGCGGCGCAGAGAATTGACTTAACGATCAGAAAAGGCTCTGAAAAGGAGAAGAAATTGCCTAGGCTCTGGTATAATGCTGTTACAATCCAATCGCTGCTAAGACAGCGAATAGATATTAATACCAAAGAGCATGCTTTACCCTCGGTTAGCACATGAGTTGAGAATATTATAACGAGATCATCGTCGACTGAATAATATGATAAAGCGTGCAATTGCAAAGTAAAGGTTTGACGTTTCCATTGTAACATAACTTCTTGTGGTAAAAGTACAAACAAACGAATAAGATGAATGATTCGTAGCTGTAACGAAGTGTTCGAATTTCGGAAAGAGCGAAGACCGAAGGCCGCATGAGCCCATGGAAATCACTCTTTCCTGTCCTCAATTGTCATCTGTTTAACTACGAGTGTATTCTTCTCTCAAACGACGCCTATTCTTTCTCAAATATGACCAAGTAGATGAAAGTTTCGGCACGATGTTTACCAATATCAAAACCATATATGGCTCGTGAATGCGTTAAATTAATTGTTTCACATGGGTCAGACCACAGGGGTAGTATTACTATCTCCCTCTAGCGCCCAAAAGTGAAGCCAGGGGTAAAGCGGCAGATTGCGCATTTAGCCATGCTGGGTAGCACTTTTCGTATCTCCCTATACCAATACATTGTTTTTTCGTGATTTTGCGGCTTTGATACAGAGTTATCAAGGTTTGATCGAGTAAGTCGAACGTTTTGGAACACAAAATGTAGTTTGAGCAATGCGTAACACGAAGCAATTTTGTTATTTTCGCGTTTATAAAGGTTTTATTGGTAAATAAGCAGGGGCCTGTTTCTGCCTGCAGCATGGTCAATTGCTGCGCATCAGAACAGCTGCCCCCACAAAATGTTCCGAACTAGAATCTATGCATCTTCCTTAATTTTATTATTTCATTCATTATCTGAAATCTATGAAGCAGAACGAACGTCAGTATTAATCCACGGCGTTTCAATGAACATTTCATTGTGCTCTCGGCTGCACCTGTAGGTCTTGCATGGTATATAAGTTCTCGTATTCGTCATTTTGACAACTTTTACTTCATTAAGCCCCAATTATGAATTAGAACAAACATTTGCACAAGTGGAAAAATCTCTAATTACCCTGATAAGCTATTATAATGTATTATAGAGTAGCTTTATTTCATTGCGGTAAACGACTATTAAGGAATTTTATGCCGTACTTGGTATTGATCAATTAAAAACTATGACGAATTAATGCATTATAATATATGTAAAATTAACATTATAATAATCAACGAGGTTTTGATAGAGTTTGCGGGAGATTGGCAGACGATTCGTTCTCTGTATTTCTCTAGCAGACGACACCGGCATCCGAGAAGTTTACATTGCAGGCATGTTTTATTTTCCATAATAAAAGGAATCAAGAGGACTTAGAGAAAAAAGTTGAAGATAATCGTTAAGTGAAAGGTTCATTTAAACTATCTGAGTCCATTTCATAGGATAGACAAGCTCCCGAGTCCCGTATGAGAGGAAAATAAAACCCCAAAAATACATGTAGTTAAAGGGGAGCTGGAGAAAAGTGCTACCCAGTGCTCTGCGGGTTGCGTTATTTTTGGCTTCACTTTTCTCCCGGTAGACTCTCCCTGTGGGTCAGACCTATCAGAAAAGGCTGACACGCAGTCTGAATAAGATTCTTTGAAACTATTCATGTAAAGAAGGTGACATAAAATCTTCGCTTATGTAGAAGCATCCTAATTCTATAGAGCAGGGTACAGTAACAAATTTCAGCTGGGATTTGATAATTGATAAGAGAGTCTATTGAAAATTTCATCTGATTAAATTATAACGATGACGAGTTACACATACACCGTAAGTTTAAGCTGATGGATAGTCGAGATGAAGGGGAAAAGAGGAACCGTATTTCCATCGGATATAATTGTACTTCAATACGTACTTCGATGCTAAAAACTCTAATTATGTATCTTCCAGCAATGAAGAACCATCCCTAGGCCATGTCTACCTCACGTTTAAAAAATTACAATCAGCATCAATGCATAACTATGACTATCCTAAAAGGTTAAAAAATAGAGGTAAGCCAGTAAATTAAAATATTCGTAATACTGATACCACGCGATGTAAAAAATTACTCCTTCATTATGATGCTAAAAAACGAATATAGTGACGAAAAATTTGCTAAAGCAGTTGACTTGATAATCTCTCCGTAAATTATGCGGAAAGTTTCCTTCGTGTTATTTCCTATTTCATAAAATCGGATCACTAACGCATTCTGTATATTATAAAGCCAGAGATAACTCATTATCATAATCACGAAAATTAAACATTATTCGCAGAGCGGAAGAGCATTCGAGTAAGAATTCCCTCATCATTTGGTTATAATTGGAATGTCTATTAGCATTGTATTACGTAAGAAAGAAAAGTGACCTGATTAAAACTTACTCTTTAATCCCTAAAAATAAAATGGGAATATCATGCACTCTCTACGCTTCATTTACTACCGATTATTTACCAAAACACATAAAATGCAATCAATTGCACACAGTTCTTCTCAATTGTTCTAGAAGGGACGATTTCAAGCAAGCATATTTTCACCTGAACGGCTAATTGCAAAATATTTACAAGCGTCAATACATTACGAAAAATACATATTGAATAAAATGAAAGGTATTAAGTGCGCTTACCCAAATTGATCAAATGTCGTTCCTCTCGTTTCTTCCGGAAGGTCATCCCGTGGTCATTCCCTTTCGAAACGAAGTATTACAGAGACACATCGATGTGAGAGTTAAAAGCTCAGTTGTGGAAACATGGAAAAAAAGAAATACTCAATTAGTAAAATATCTATTAATTTCACTCAGTTTGTACTCAACGCCCATGAGCAGGTATATTTCATAGCCGATAATTTTGAAAATGGTATTGCCGTTATATGAAACCACTATTTCCGCGCCATCTATGTTGTTATATATTAGGTAAAGGGCAGTTGGAATGCTAACAAACGAACAACTAAAAAATTAAATTTCCAGGGACAGAGGTAAATATTGAAAAAAACCATAATTCGATATCCTCAAATTGGATGGCTGTGATTCATTTTGGAATTGAAACACGAAACGAATATATCAATGCATTTTAAAGAAGGGTAAACTTTAATCACAGGCTCCAGGAATAGAAAAAAGCATGGTTGTTATCTAAGAGAAAACTAAACGAAAAGTAGATCTCATAGAGAAAGGACGCCGTTTAATCTCAACGATGGGATTACAAGAATTTGAAATAGAAGAAAGCCAAGATTTGAACCATAATGAAATATATTTGAACATGAAAATAACATGGAGTGAAACCAGAAATTTTCAAATACTGATTTCCGATAATTTTTCCGGACGGATCGTGCAAACAGCGAGTGTGTAAGAAATCCCCGGGTTCGAGTCCCGCATGCGTCAGACTTTTTCTCTTTCGCTATTTCTCTTAAATCACGTCTTTAAAGCGGGTATCTCCACTCACCTTTTAAGTTTCAACTAAATTTTCCTGGATTGGCTCCTTTATCCACTCAAGAACTAAAGACAGAACGTAGTTATCAAATCAAATTCAAATATGATTACTCAATCGAATTTGAATCGTAAAATACGTGGAGGTTTAATTTTTACGCGAATGTATTACGTATGTACATTAGGATTCTCCTTATTTAAGCGATGCCCGAACTTAATATATGATACAAATACGCGAACTGCAAACGAAATTCCGCCTTGACTACTCTTAAAATATGGGAACTTATAGTTCACGAAAGCAATTATTTCTTAAAAGCAATAACGCGACCAAAATTTGATTAAGGTTTCTTTGAACTACTTACCACAAAAAGGAAATCCTTGATGACAATCGCAAACATCTTCAGGTCTTCAAACGCCGTTTTTTAATTTGTAAAGAGAATTTATTTACGGAATAGTTATTATTACAAATAGCAAATAAAGGGCTATAAATCGGCACCCACGTTTACCAGTTTCCAAATCCTCAGTCACAAAGTCACAATATTTAAATTGTAACGGAAATTTGAAAACAATTGACATGACTTCCGCACCAGATGAGATCTGACCAGCAACTGAGGAAATTTCCATCAGGATAACCGTTGAACAATAAAGCTGAAATTTGATTGGTCGAAATTGGATGTAATGTCGATGGCCCCGCTCACACCTTAAATAAAATAGTTTCATTAATTATAACTATAATGAAATTGAATTCAGTTTTATGAAGTACCTTATTGATTTAAATTTAAAATTGTTTGGAATATTAATTTTCGTTAGTAAAATTATTTATTTATAGTTCGAGTTAATCTTGTCGTTTACTCCAATGGGACTGCTCTAATCATCGTACTTGTTAACTGTATGATTATCAGTTTTGTTATTTTCTAATTTTAATATATCTTTACGATGATTAATAAAGTCGTCGTTTAATGTCATGAAAAATCATAATATAATTAACTCCTACTCGTCGGCCATAACAAAAGAATGGAGTTAGCGCATCAATTCACCTTATCGATAAAAACCAAAGGAATTTAAATTGATCGAAAAAATATTAATCAGAAATTCTGCTCATCGAAAAAATTCGATTGCATTACATGATTCGGGGGAGAAATACTTGCTTCCCAGCTTGAGAATACCTACAGTACTTTATCCTCCCCCCTCATCAACACAAATTTTCAGAAACACATTAAAATCACACCGTTTTGAAATTCTGAAATGATACCTTTAATGCTTGTTACTCACATATGATATTTTGTTATGATAAATACTGAGCTTATATTTTAATATACCTTAGAAAGTCCATGGATCGATAGGAGGGACAAGAGTTGTCAAATATTAATAGGAGAGAATCGCTACGTACTTTTCTTAAGGTTATGCACGAGAAAACAGAAGATAAGATAACGAAACTCCTTAGATGACCTTAACTGATTCGTAAGTTACCAGCACAAGAACGAAATGGCGTTGTTACAGGTAGTTTTAGTCACACGAGCCCATCGAAAAGTAGAACAATCACGAATGTTTCTAAAATTTACATTTTGCCTACCAAACGCAGCTAACTAATATATCTTACTTACTTCACGTCCTTCGCTGACTGAGATTTCGTCACCAAGAGTACAAAATAGTAAAACACTTCACGTCAGAAACTACACAAATCACTCGATAGAAGAAATCACAATCACAAGTCACTAACGTACGAAGAAATCAAAAGATTGAGGTCACAGTCTTCACCTTAATATTACCTACACTTAGACATACATTCGGAGCATCGTCTATCCATCTGATAGCTATAATATACATAGAATATCCACAAGAATACATTCCAGGTAATTTTAGAAGTGCTGAAAGACCGCCATTGTGAGAAACAGAATGAACATCACCTTACGTTACTCATAGCTCTTCGCACGAAAATTGCATACTTCAGACTTTTCATGACGATCGTAAAAGCTTAAAAGCGCGGTTAAAGGCCACGTAATCATCTCGTGGTTACAAGAAGTTGGTGAGTGGAAAGGCGATATTTCTTGAGCGATATTTATGTTATAATAGCAGTCGATGTGACAGAAATTAGTACAAATAGATCAAGACAGTGTTTCACTTTGGATTAATCTCCTTAATTCGTGTGCAACCCGTTCATAGTAGGAGTGGACATATGGAATACACAATTGAAAAGGTATTTGCCTTCAACGAGTAATATTTAGTATATTCGGAATGTGGTGAAAAGTTCTTTAGAATTCTGCTCTTCTTCATAGACAGATTAAATGTCTGAGTACGACATGAAGTACTATATAAAACAATAAAACTTCAAGGATATAAAGAATGCATTCTTCCTACATGATGTTGTCTTACCCTAGATCTATTTCTGTATTATCCACCATTACATTCCTTTGCAATCTCTCTCCTATTAGTATTTGACAACTCTTGTCCCTCCTATCGGTCCATGGACTTTCTAAAGTATATTGAAATATAACCTCTGTATTTATCATAACAAAATATCATATTTGAGTTACAAGCATTAAAGGTATCATTTCAGAATTTCAAAACGGTGTGATTTTAATGTGTTTCTGAAAATTTGTGTTGATGAGGGGGGAGGATAAAGTAGAGTAGGTATTCTCAAGCTGGGAAGCAATTTTTACTCTCCCGAATCATGTAATGCAATCGAATTTTTTCGATGAGCAGAATTTCTGATTAATATTTTTTCGATCAATTGAAATGTCTTCAAATAGAAATCTTAAAAATTCTTTCTGGTTTTTATCGATAAGGTGATTTGATGCGCTAACTCCATTCTTTTGTTATGGCCAACGAGTAGGAGTTAATTATATTATGATTTTTCATGAGATTAAACGAAGACTTTATTAATCATCGTAAAGAAATATTATAATTAGAAAATAACAAAACTGATAATCATTCAGTTAACAAGTACGATGATTAGAGCAGTCCCATTGGAGTAAACGACAAGATTAACTCGAACTATAAATAAATAATTTTACTAACGAAAATTAATATCCAAACAATCCTAAATTTAAATCAATAAGGTACTTCATAAAACTGAATCCAATTTCATTATAGTTATAATTAATGAAACTATTTTATTTAAGATGTGAGCGGGGCCATCGACATTACATCCAATTTCGACCAATCAAATTTCAGCTCTATTGATCAACGGTTATCCTGATGGAAATTTCCTCAGTTGCTGGTCAGACCTCATCTGGTGCGGAAGTCATGTCAATTGTTTTCAAATTTCCGTTACAATTTAAATTTTGTGACTTTGTGACTGTGGATTTGGAAACTGGTAAACGTGAGTGCCGATTTATAGCCCTTTGTTTGCTATTTGTAATAATAACTATTCCGTATATAAATTCTCTTTACCAATTAAAAAACGGCGTTTGAAGACCTGAAGATGTTTGCGATTGTCATCAAGGATTTCCTTTTTGTAGTAAGTAGTTCAAAGAAACCTTAATCAAATTTCGGTCGCGTTATTGCTTTAAAAAAATAATTGCTTTCGTGAACTATAAGTTCCCATATTTTAAGAGTAGTCAAGGCGGAATTTCGTTTGCAGTTCGCGTATTTGTATCATATATTAAGTTCGGGCATCGCTTAAATAAGGAGAATCCTAATGTACATACGTAATACATTCGCGTAAAAATTAAACCTCCACGTATTTTACGATTCAAATTCGATTGAGTAATCATATTTGAATTTGATTTGATAAGTACGTTCTGTCTTTAGTTCTTGAGTGGATAAAGTAGCCAATCAAGGAAAATTCAGTTGAAACTTAAAAGGTAAGTGGAGATACCCGCTTTAAAGACGTGATTTAAGAGAAATAGCGCAAGAGAAAAAGTCTGACGCATGCGGGACTCGAACCCGGGGATTTCTTACACACTCGCTGTTTGCACGATCCGTCCGGAAAAATTATCGGAAATCAGTATTTGAAAATTTCTGGTTTCACTCCATGTTATTTTCATGTTCAAATATATTTCATTATGGTTCAAATCTTGGCTTTCTTCTATTTCAAATTCTTGTAATCCCATCGTTGAGATTAATCGGCGTCCTTTCTCTATGAGATCTACTTTTCGTTTAGTTTTCTCTTAGATAACAACCATGCTTTTTTCTATTCCTGGAGCCTGTGATTAAAGTTTACCCTTCTTTAAAATGCATTGATATATTCGTTTCGTGTTTCAATTCCAAAATGAATCACAGCCATCCAATTTGAGGATATCGAATTATGGATTTTTTCAATATTTACCTCTGTCCCTGGAAATTTAATTTTTTAGTTATTCGTTTGTTAGCATTCCAACTGCCCTTTACCTAATATATAACAACATAGATGGCGCGGAAATAGTGGTTTCATATAACGGCAATACCATTTTCAAAATTATCGGCTATGAAATATACCTGCTCATGGGCGTTGAGTACAAACTGAGTGAAATTAATAGATATTTTACTAATTGAGTATTTCTTTTTTTCCATGTTTCCACAACTGAGCTTTTAACTCTCACATCGATGGGTCTCTGCAATACTTCGTTTCGAAAGGGAATGGCCACGGGATGACCTTCCGGAAGAAACGAGGGGAACGACATTTGATCAATTTGGGTAAGCGCACTTAATACCTTTCATTTTATTCAATATGTATTTTTCGTAATGTATTGACGCTTGCAAATATTTTGCAATTAGCCGTTCATGGTGAAAATATGCTTGCTTGAAATCGTCCCGTCTAGAACAATTGAGAAGAACTGAGGGCAATTGATTGCATTTTATGTGTTTTGGTAAATAACTTGTAGTAAATGAAGCATAGTTGTAGATCCCCTAGTTATTGATAAACACATACCTTTCCGCGTTTACTCTAAATATTGAATAAGGAAAAAGTTATAAGATTTATAAGCATTTTTAGTTCATGCCATTTCAGGATGAGAGCTATCGATGTAAGTTATCAATTCGAAGTTCAGATGGCATTCTACAGTGAGACTGATCAACAGTATCTGATATTGTGCTTCCCATGTCCGTTGCTGTCACTGTGTTGTTATCAATATAATCCAACCAGGCTAAGGTTTTTTCCTTAATTTATCGCAAGTTTACTAGTCACACTTAATTCCTTCATTTCAAGAGCAATGATTTTTTTCCGATTACCCCTGTTGCTTTGCTTCGTGAGTCATAAACATGCAGTTTCGCTTTTCTGCCTCATTCTGAATCTCAGTGATGAGAAGTGAGAGTTAATTGCATACACACACACACAAGGTGGATTTCGCTTTCCCTTTTCTCTCATATCGAGACTCTCGATGCTTTGTTTCAGTGACCTTGAATTTTTTCACTTTGATTTTCATTGTTCCATGTTGTGTATTACCTACCTCGGACGAGCCAAGGAATTCAATGTACATTTCATTGTATCACGTAGACGGTAACATTATACTTTAATTTGATATCGGTAAATATATTATAATGCGAAATGTGACCTAAATCTTATGCCACTATCAACTCAAATGTATTTAGACTGAAAATAAGGGGTTCTTTTCGTTCTCTTTTGCAAACGGAGGATATACATTTTAGTAAATAGAAGTATACAAGTTTATTCACAGAATAGATCTTTGAGGTATTTCATTTTTCCTCTCAATGAATGAGTTTGAATCACTTTGACAAAATAATTTCTTCAATAACATCATAATAGTAGAGCGATGTTTCCATAGTGTAAGATATTATTAGTACTTCTCCATACGTAGCGGCGCAGCCAGGATATGCCAATCGGAGGGGGTCCAAGGAAACGAAAAATACCTAGCTTACAGGGGCTAGTATATTCGTGCTCGTTACTTATTACAAATATGTCAATTCTTTGAAAAACTAAATACATTCAAAAATAGAGGAGTTTAACACTTAGGTAGCCAACTGATTACACTTTCCGAGAGAGTAGTTTACATACGCGAACTACTGGAAACTTAAAATAAGTGTTGTTTGGATACGTCTAATATCTATAAAAAAAGTCATAATTTTTCAATGCTGAAGTTTTTTAGTGTTGTAGATATAAACTTCCCGAGTATTTGAGCGTTCTTTCTTCCAAGAGGTTGCAAAGCGTGAGAAGGAAAAACATTAGTAACGAATATTTGGCAAGCGACAGAAAACGTAAATATCCACTCATTAGATCCAAACATTGTTGCGCCCATGCTTATAAGAATATCTTTCGTTATTAGACTATATAATCAGCAGGTTTCCCAGAAGTGACTTCATCCCTTGTTTATAAAATTAACTCCTCTTCTAACAAAAAATTATTTATATCAGATGAAATTTTATGGGAGGCTTACAATTAAGCCTGATTTCGTTATTTATAAATTAGGTATTCAATTGAATCCGTCACAAACCGAACATTAAAAATTCGGCTGCATTAAAAAATACAGTAGACTCTTGTTTATAGTTGATATTATAATTGAACTTGCCGTATTAAAGTCACATACCAAGGTGAAAGAAATGAAGACGTCAACTTACAATTATTTAGACTAAGTAATAGGTGGTTTAACCAGCAAAGAGCTGATGCAAACCCAGTTTTACGCACTGAGTGTTCAAAGAAAACAAAATTTTTCCACGAATTGAAATTTTGAATGGGCATTGCAAGACCAAGCGGTTAACAGGATAAGTCATGCATTTCGTGGGATTCTATCACCAGAGAAAAAATTGGCTGCATTGAAAAGGAAGCTGAAGAACTGAATTCACAGTTTTAACAGTTTATCAAGTTTAATTCAAGTCATCAAGTGACAGTTCCAATAAATATGTGCGTAACTTACGCGCACAATACCTTTCAGCTGACAGATTTGCTTCGAAAATGGTATATTATTAATAATATTATCGCAGATAAATTTTTACTTAAATCTCTCATTCCTCCAATACTTTTTCAAATGTTTACGGAAATTCGGTTAGCGAAAATTTTTATTAAATATACATCAAATTAACAGGCAATCATAAAATAAAGATCAGTATATTTTCTATCATCCCGAGTAATGAAGAGTCAACTGTGTGCAGACTTTTAATCGTCTAGAATGCTTAATAAAGGAAAAAGTAGCTTTTCAATTGTCGCTAAACTAATCTTGAGATGTGTCCTCTGATAACAGCCCTAAAATAAGAAAATCCTAATTTATGCATCTAATAATGGTTATTTCACAAAAAAACACATAGCCATTAACTTACGTTTTTTCCGATAGAGGCCTCGAGCTGTTAGCGGACTGTGAAAGGAATTTTTGGATGTCCATCTGAATGAAATCCAAACTAAACTCTCCTTCGAACTGTTGTGAAGTTTTCGAAAGCACTACTCACGAGCCTATCTTTGAATTTACACCCTTTAAACAGTCACAAGCAAAAGATCTAACTGAGCGTTTTATCAATCTGTTTGTTTCTCAAACGTAATCTTAATCCCTGTTTTCAGGGTGCAAGTTTGGAATTACTTCTCGAATGTTTCCTTGTATTTTTTCGAGGAGTAAACAAATCAGCACTTTCGAATTTTTCTCATGGGAATCTTATCTTATGGCGTGAGTTATCTAACTAAAGGATAGGCTTAAGAAGTGCACGCGTTGAACATAGTGTGCGAAACACTCGTATCATTGCGCCCCATTGATATCGATGTCTGCTCTGCTACCGAAAGCATCACCTTAACTGAAATCGGAGCCATATTTACGGGTACGCGAAGCTTTCGCTGAATTTATCAAGCAAACACATGACAAGCAGTGTATCTGTATGATTTGCGTGGTAACCCCCCCTCAGCGAAGGGGGGGTTTTGTACTCTTAAGCAGAAATAAAAGTACAAAGCTAGTCATAGGACTTGACTCTTGGGGGGGGG
Organism: Sympetrum striolatum; assembly: GCA_947579665.1. Lineage (NCBI taxonomy): Eukaryota > Metazoa > Arthropoda > Insecta > Odonata > Libellulidae > Sympetrum > Sympetrum striolatum. Next base: position 6,539,323 of record OX388345.1, read on the forward strand.
GGGTTTGAACCCCTAAAACCCCCCCCTCGCTGCGCCACAGGTATTGAGTGATGTTGATTAATCAGTGGTGCTTAATCCGTTAAGTTGAATATATGGCCCTGGGCCTCTCGCGACGAGACTAGCCACGATCGAAATTCAACGTCTCTAATATCCTTTTATTTTACATCAATTTTATTTTAAATTAATCCACTTTTGAAATTCAAATAATGAATTATTTACTTTATTTAAATGGAAATAGAATCTAATATTATTATACTTCCCATTTAAGGATGATATATAGAGGGGATATTATTTGAACGATTTCCCCTTTTTTCGATTATATTTCATTAGTTAAAGGTCTCCAATGTAAGTGGATGCCCGTCACAATTGATTTACTATAAATTTATATCAGTCCGCAACGCGGACCTTATAATTTATACCAGTACGAAAATCGCATTCTATTGTTATGACAAAGCAGGAATTTTTATTTGCGATAAATATGATAAATACTTTCAATCGTTATAAAATAAACTTTCGATAATCATATTAACTACGATATTTCGAGCAATCCCTTCTGTGATAAAGCCAAGTTAACGCGAAGTAGAAATAAATTAATATTTGATGGGAATTAACAATCCAGATAATTAAAATTACGATTGTGGTTATACACCATACAATTAAATAACTTTTTAATAATTATTATAATGAAAACAAAATTCTCAAATTGTGGGGTGGGCGTGGGAGAGAGAGAAATCGAATTCGACCAATCAGATTGCAGCATATTTGTTCAAATCTTACGCTGATTGCAACATTGCCAGTCCCTGCTGTGTCTGTGTCTTAAGTCACTATGATACAGGAATCCAAAACAATTCAACAGAGGCTTCTCAAATGGTCAATGAGAAAGTGGGTCCTGTATTCTAAATGTATTATAAGTAAACGGAGGAGAAAATGTCTGAAGTAGACGGGGCTTGAACAGGTATCTTCTAGCTGGTAGGTGGTCTATATGATCGGCATGAGCACCCGTTGAATCTGAGATTTCGGGGTTCTAGTCCCGGCTGCGTAAGCTGAAATATATTTCCAAGAATTCATGAGCAACCAAAATTCAATTACTACTCATTAATTTGTTAATTTTATCAGGAAAATTATGAGGGATATCTGAGGGTAGCTATTTTTGAATATCTAGTTTCAAATTAATTGAAGTATATAGCTAAATGTCACTAGTAACATAACTTGGTCTCCTAATGTCTATGCAAGTAAAGCTGAACCTTTTCCGGCATTTTTAATATTATTTGCTATCAATTATTCAGATGTTTAAACTGCCATCGTTGCGTAGTATCGTGTTTTCTTCTCTATACGATCTGCACAATGTTCATTTTCCTCTTATGTCAGAACCATCCTTATTTCTATTCCTTGTGCCCTCGATTAAAATTTTTATGCTCTAATACTGTGTTTAGTAGTGTTGATGAGTGCGGTTTGTGTTTTAACATCGAAGTGGATTATTGTTATATAGCTTCATAGATGTGCATTAACGGTACGTGCGATATTTTTCATTGTCACCGGTAATTTTACTTTTTCTAATTATTCTTTTCTTGGTATTACCATATTCATTAATAAATGATCAATTATTCTGCTGTTTCTATTCTTTCCAGTTCTAAGAAAGTGAACTTGCTCAAATTTCGATAAGACTTTACCCTATGACTAACTCTTCACAAATGCGAGTGATCACTAACAACGGAAGAGGCTCTCAGGGGCAACGGTATGCTGGATCTCCAAGTTAAGTAAACAGTCTATATATAGTCTATAGTCTTTCATATTTTGCAGATAATTTTTAAAATTTCATCATCTTATGATATTTCGAAGTATTGCAAATTTTATATACCAAACTAAGGAAGACATTTGAGATATTCTAGGAGAACTAGGCTTGACTAAAAGAATTTATGATTTGTCGAATATATAATCATAATAATCAGTTTTAAGAAGCAGCGTAAACTTACTGTAAATTTACTATATGGTGTAAAGGACATAAAAGGAAAGGATCGAGGTTATTTTCGGGTTCCTACATTGATGTTATTCTCAAGATAGAGAAAGTAGTTTCCCAAATATTTCCGTAAGAGCCGTAATAGCGTTCCAAGGACCTTGAATATTTGGCTCATGTTTAAACAGTTCAAGGAGGTCATTCACTTTCCTCGTCAGACATCGCGCAACTTCGAATCGCTTTCGTATAGCCACTGGATTTAGGTCTTTAATATGAGGATTCAATGATTGCGCACATGATAAATAAAGTAGATGGTGTATCATTCGTCGCAACCGGTCGTGTTTTTGATGTTGCAATGCAAAAATATAACTTTTAGAATATGTAAAGTTTTCTGAGATTCTTAGATAAAGTAAAAAAGCTAAAAGAGGAGGAAAGAAAAAAAAAACAGATTCAACTATGACCTCGGACTCGTTAAGTCGAAACAAAGGTATAGGCATCCAATGTAAGTAGGTTAATAGCGATAAAATTTTTGTCTACTAGTAACAAAACCACGACCAGATGATGACAATCATTTGTTGAAACCAGTCGTGTTTTTTATGTTGCTAGGCAAAAATACAACATGTGGAGTAAGTTAGATTTCCTGGTATTTTTAGATAATTCTGTTTACAAGTTGCATCTGCACATTCTTAACTCCTGGAATTGAGTTGATAAGTTATATAGTTCTTGCATTCAACCTCTGATTATATAATGATGCAGTCTAGGTATTAATAATATTTTATTCCTTGGATATATGCTTATATTTACTTCCCTATTCATATATAGTGATTAGAAAGGATCTAACGTTTTAAGATTCATTTCCTCAATCTTCCTTCCATATCGAGGACTTCATGGTGCCTTTCGAAAACCAGGAGAACGCCTTCGACGGCCAATCCGGGTGCTCCAAAGTAGGATGATGTAGGACTTCCACATTGAATACATCACCAGGGTGCATGCACTACCAGTTAGCGTCATCAGGTTGAGAAGCAGATGGAGAAACCGAGGGCGATCCCCTGAAGTATCACTCTACCCCGGAAGATTAATTACGAAGTGAAATACATTCTTTTTCTTCCAAGCAAAAATATATTTTCAATTATGTATAGTATAAACAATTGTGATACCCGAACTTGTACAGTTTACCATGACTTTTAATGCATATAATATGGATATAAAAAACCTTTGCTCCCTTAGCCAAACTAAACATTGCAGAATGTATAGATATATTATGATGTGTAAGGCAGGGCTATGTATAATTTATACATTCTGTATCTTTTCATTGGATTGCGCGTATACCCCGGAAGACGAATAATAAATGAAATACATTCATTTCCTTCCGAGCAAAAATATATTTCAATTATGTTTAATATAAAAATTTGTCTGGCCGAAACTTGTACAATTCACTAAAGACTTGCAATGTATATAAAATGGATATAAAAACTTTGTGCCCTTAGCCAAACTAACTATTGCAGATTGTATAGATATATTATGATGTGTTAGGCGGGGCTATGTATAATTTAACATTCCGTACCTTTTTATTATACCTTATGTTTGATTGGGAAAAAAGCGTGAAGATAGCAGATGCGAGAGGAAGAGAAGGAAGCGATTGACTGGGTTGGGATTGAAGAGGTTGAGGGTGGGAGAGGAGCAAGTTGGTTAGTGGGTGGGACGAGAGTTGGTGGGGTAGAGGGTATGACGGTATTGGGGAGGGTAGAGGGTGGGTTAGAAGGTGGAACGGGAGCGGGTGGGTTAGAGGTTGGGATGGGAGTGGGTGGATTAGAGGGTGATAAGGGATTGGGTTAGCTAGAGGGTGGGACGGTAGAGGGTGGTATGGTAGCGGGTGGGTTAGATGGTGGGACGGTAGTGGGTTGGGTAGAGCATGGGACGGGAGTGGGTGGGGCAGAGGGTGGGAAGGGATTGGGTTTGTTAGAGGGTGGGACGGTAGCGGGTGGGTTAGCGGTTGGGATGGAAGTGGGTGGGTTAGAGGGTGGGTCGGTAGAGGTTGGGACGGTAGGGGGTGGGTATGAGGTTGGGATGGGAGTGGGTGGGTTAGAGTGTGGGTCGGCAGCGGGTGGGGTAGGACGTGGGACGGAAGCGGTTGCGTAGGAGGGTGGGGCGGTAGCGGGTGGGTTATAGCGGGGGACGGGTGCGGGTGGGTTAGAGGTAGAGACGATAGTGGGTGGGGTAGAGCGTGGGACGGGATCGGGTGGGATAGAGGATGAGAAGGGATTGGGTTAGTTAGAGGGTGGGACGGTAGCGGGTGGGTTAGATGGTGGGACGGTAGCGGGTGGGTTAGATGGTGGGACGGGAGCTGGTGGGTTAGGGGGTGGGACGGGAGCGGGTGGGTTAGAGGTTGGGATGGGAGTGGGTGGGTTAGAGGGTGGGTCGGTAGCGGGTGGGTTACAGCGAGAGACGGGTCCGGGTGTGGTAGAGGGTTGGACGTGATCTGGCGTGATAGAGGGTGGGACGGTAGCGGGTGTGTTAGAGGGTGGGACGGTAGCGGGTGGGGTAGAGGGTGGGACGGGAGCGGGTGGGTTAGAGGGTGGTAAGGGATTTGGTAGTTAGAGGGTGGGATGGTAGTGGGTGGGTTAAATGGTGTGACGGGAGCGGGTGGGTTAGAGGTTGGGATGGGAGTGGGTCAGTTAGAGGGTGGGTCGAAAGCGGGTAGGGGTATAGGGTGGGACTGGATTGGGTGGGGTAGAGGGCGGGATGGGAGTTGATGAGGTAGAGGGTGGGTTAGAGTGTGGAACGGTAGCGGGTGGGGCAAAGGGTGGGCTGGTATCGGGTAGGGTAGAGGGATGGAATTGGATTGGTTAGAGGGTTGGGCGGTAATGGTTTGGCTAGTTAGTGGTGTAGAGTGTGTTCCGGTTGTTGGTGGGGTAGAGGGTGGGACGGTAGTGGGTGGGGTAGAGGATGGGACGTGATTGGGTGCGGGGGGTGGGAGGGACTGGGTCGGGTTGTTTAGAGGGAGGGACGGTAGCGGATGCGTTAGTTGGTTGCGTCACGGGTGATACTGTAGTTAGTGGGATATAGGTTGGGGCGGGATTGGTTGGGTTAGAAAGTGGGACTGGAGAGAATGGGTATAGAATGTTGGACGGGAATGGGTGGGTTAGATTGATGGAAGTGGGTTGGCCTGAGTTAGGCATGGGATACGTTGGGTTATAGGCTTTGACGGTAGTGGTTTGCGTAGTGGGTGGGACGGGAATGGGTTGGATAGAAGGCGGGATGGTAGTATTCGATTGTGGATAATCCAAAATAACCTAAGATCCTAGTTTATAACTTCTAGTCTCAAATCCGTAGACCTATAATGAAAACAAATTAATCAGATTAAAATATAATAGAAATCGATTTTGGGGCTCAACTTAGAAGTTTTATCTTTCTGACGTTAAAATTAGTGTGTTCTGATGCCCGCATGAACCTACTCATAATGTTATAAAGTCATTTTAGAATGAAAACGTACGAACAGATGCTATTGATATACATTCTAAAATAATGGTTCACTATTAGAGGTGAAGCTCTGTTACTTACGGATAGATGTGTTACGTGAAAGGTTTTACACCAGTTGGAAATGTTAATACTTTGCCCAAAATAATCGCAATACTAGTCAGGAGGAATAAAGATAGTGATAGATTTAGAATTTTGGTAACTGCAGTTGGGGAATGTCAATCAGATACTCGTTTACGGTAATCTATAAGGTTAACAAAGACAGAATCGACGTCGATAAAAATGAAGAAGGAAATAAATCTTTCTTACTAAATATCTGATTTCTAACGTAGTTAGGAAACGTAGGTCTAGTACTGTCCCTTACAAAAAAAGTTACCACTTGCAGGGGTAACTCATCTAACAGACACTGTTTTTCGGGCGAGCGAGCATACAGAAAAGAGAGAGAGAATATAACGATGGAGGACATATTATGCTATGCAGATCCACGTTGAGCGTTTGGAAGGATTTTTTTCGTTATTGTTATTAAAAATCACTTATCGGCTTCATATTTAAGATTATAGTGAAATATCGAAGATCTGCTTTTCTAGCAAATACAATATTTGGCCTTGTTGATAACGCAAACAGGGAACGCTTCACAATTTCTCGAAGAAGGACATTTATTCGTTCGTTTATAGTAATCAAGATGTCGAAGAAATATTACGTCGAGGAAGGAAAAGATTTTTGAGAGACAGGATTTTGACGCAAACTTGATTTTACAGCAGAGATTTTAAAGCAGTGCGTTTGTGTGATTCTCACGAACGGCATAATGTTCGATGGAATCGAATTTATAATTTTTCGGAATTTCGCCAATATTCGTAGCTCAAAATTCTATACTATTTTTTAATTATTTTATTTTTAGTCGCATCCCCCGTAGTTGGGTAAAATTCTATACTGATTTGTATTTATCAAAAGAATTAGGGTATGAATAAGTTTTATATTAAGTCATCTATATTTAAATGTTGTATATTTATTAAAAAATTGAAACTAAGACCCGTCATGCATGTCGGGGGAGTTAACTAGTTATTAAAGAAAAGGGATGGAGGTGGCTCCCAAATTTACGAGCCACGTTTCGTCAAGTAAGGGAATAGAGATATCTTGGAAACAGCTTCATTATCTCGAATCCAGTAGAAATTGTATGTGGAAACAGGCGGTCTCTACTCAGGATCAGGAGTCCTGTTATTGAACGAGGATGGAACATTAAGTGGTCGCATTACAAGGAGCTGAAATTTCTTACTCGTCGACAAAAAACAGCGGCGTTGGATATTGTTTGGGCTGTCCAAAAGACTTTAACTTTAGGAAACGATCTGACCATTTTGACTGACCACAAAGTCCTGTCATTTTTTAATAAATGTAAAATAAATCACCACAGGTTAACTCCTAAAACTAAAAAATGTAATCTAGACATCTATTCGGGAGTATGAGAGAATATTTTTTTAGAGAAACTAATTTCTTTTATGATGGTGAACACGGAAAATATATTTCTTTGCGAAGAGAAAAATGTTTTTTTTTCTAGAAGATTTTCACTCGAGTAGTAAGATCGGTGATACTATTTGTTAAATCCCGATTTAGACACAACGTACACAACAAGAGCACAAAATATTTATATTCCATAATTGACGAAAGATTTAAAAAACGTAGAAATATTATCTGCCGATTACCGATAAGCGCGTACGTTTCATTAATAAATAATCGAAAATAAAAGAGAAAATTATATCGATGAGATTGTAGAAAAGAGTAATTTTATTTCACCGAATTTAGCGATATCTTCTCGATTTTCGACAGAATACCGTGGGAAAACGGTAATTCGTCTTCCGGATATCTAAAATAATAAAGAAGGACAATAAAAATTATATGGTGTGTTTTATTTTCTTAACGAAGGATTAGTCGTAAAAGAGAAATGAAAATATCCGAAGCACCTTAGTTTTCCAAATCATAATTGATATTAATACACCCAGCTCAATATTCCCGTATTATTTTCCCGATTTTCTCCGTTTGTCTAATTTCGACGACGCGGATACTGGGAAATCTTCGAATGACGTTTCATTGACATCGATGAAGGCTGAAATCACAACCGAAGCAGTCTTCACTTTGAAATGTTAGTCTTCCAGAGCGCAAAAGATCAATCTCCACTCCGAACAGTTCACAATCGAATTGCATTGCCGCGATTTGCAGAAAATGAGGATTCTGGATAATTTTAGGCATTGTGGTAGAAAAGGGACGAAAGATGTATTCTGGTCCATCAGGCCAATCTTACGAATTTCCAGAATTCTGGGGATAGCGCCCTTTCCCCTGTACAAAGATGACGTTCGTACGTCATCTCGCTACAGCACCGTCTGTTACAGCACTTTCGTGTTGTGCATTTCTGTTGTTTTGACGATAATAGCGTTGGCCTGCGACCTCGGAATATATTTCAAAGTTCAGTCGGAATCTACCATTAGTCAGGCCGTGGGTGCCGTGTGGAACGCTGTGAACGATGTCATCGGGGCAGTGGGCTACGCATCGTTCCTCAGAAGACGTAGAAAGTGCCACGGGCTTTATCGAAGCATCGCGGAATACGATGAAAAAGTCACGAGTTCGAAACACGAAGAATCGAGGAGATCAGTAAACATACAGTTGTTCCTCGTCGCATTGATTTTCTGTGCTTTTGGTTACAGCGTGTCATGTAGATCGAGAATTTTTGGCGTTTTTGAACGGCTGATAGCGTACTATTGGCTCACGATAACGATGCTGTTGGATTTAAACTTTTATAACACTCTGCGTCTGTTGCAGAGGAGGATTTCCTGTTTGAACGAAGACATCGTTCGACGCTGCCTCTCCCATAGAGTACCTTCGTCTGATAATTTCATCGAGATTTGGAAATCGCAGTGGCTGTACCTCCATCGCCTCTGCCTTGGCGCTGAACAATTATACGGAGTGCAAGTACTTCTGCTGACGCTGCTCAACGCTCTCAACGTCACATTCGTGTCTTACTTCGCTCTCTTTTATATCGGAGAAAACTTCCAAAACACCCCACGTCTGCTCTTCTTCACCATTTCCTGGGTGGCGGTATTTTTAGTGGGGTTGATTCTTTTGGTGGCAGCGTGCGAGGGTTTGACCAAAGAGGTACACCTTCTTTTGCCAACATAGCAGATAATGAATGCATTCTTTCCTCCTCGCCTGACCTACCTTTAACCGAATTCCTACTCAGTAATACTTTAAATCGCTTTTACTGCTATCATCTACTTCTTTCGCTGAGAATATATATATTCATTACTTTTTGAAGGATTTCAAGAGAGGAGCCTGTGACAATATCTTTACAGTTTTATGAAATCCAAATAAAGTTTTGGAGATTAGAAACACAGCAATACAATTTAACAGTTGTGCCATTTCTAAGTAGCGATTTTCTTATTAAACTATAAAATATTGAAGAAAATCGCTTCCCTGCTCTTCTGCTGCATTTTTACTATAGCTGTATACGTTTTAGACTAGTCTGAGGTCGCTGAGGTATTGCAGCTTTTAACACCCAAGTTTCACTTCAAGACTGGTATTGGCATTCTTCTTAGAGTCCATTGGCATTCATGACTTGCATTCCTTCCGAGGTCAATCCTTCTGCTCACTTCACTTATCCTGTTGCTCTCTGCTGGTTCTACCAGTTTGCTAAGTGCTCAGAACATGCGTCCATGGGCATCCCTTGCAGCTGTATGTACTTATGCTACAAGAGAATAATGCATTACCTTAGTTAGATTAGGATTATCCTGAGTCATATCTTCTGCACACCACTTCATATCTCAAAGTCATATCTGCATGTACATATTTTGTGTCTATGCAGCGATATAAGTATGGTAGTTTTTAACCTTCCTTTTATTTCATAAGTGATACTAGATTAAAGTCAATACACAAAGTATGTTACTATCAATAAATAAAGTATGTTACTATCAATTATACAAAAATTAAAAATAAAATTTACATTAAATAAGTCCATGCCTCCTAATACTATCAGAATCATATTCAGCCAAATTAAGCGACCATCAATGTCCTCATCCATGAGAAGATTTTTCAAGGTAGGATCAGGACTGTGAAGATCCATCTTTGTAATGAGGGAGTCAGTAGTAGTTGGATAGTGAATGAAAGTTCATCGCTAGCATGACCAATGGGAAAGAGCTGTTTGTTTAGAGGACAGAAGCATAGTGACTTTAACTTGAAGAGAGTGATTATTGCACCAAAGCAAGAGAAGGACTACAAACAAGTTGAATTAAGGGAATAAAATGTGTATGAGGTTTATGTTATGTGGAGTTAGTTTGAGACACAATATCGAATATATATAAAAGGTGAAGCTAATGAAATATGCAAGGGAATTGGAGAAACATTTTTTCTGCTGGAATATATTAACTGATGACTATGTTAGTACCAAAAGGAAGAAAAGGAATCACTATGAATATTGGTTTGTTTTCTCTCACACATTTCACAAAGTAAATACAGGGTTTTTCATTAATTATAACAAAAATATAGAGATTGATTGAATTTCATGAGACTATTGGAGAAACCATATCATACATCTGATTCTCACAGATTATTTAATTAAATTTGTTTTAGAATATTGGAACACTTTTTTTTCTTCAAACTATTTCATGCAAATATTTTTTATTGATAGTCTTTCATGCCTTATTTACATTAAATGTAGAACTCTGGATAACTATGTCTTATTGCATCCTTAATATTTCATTCTTTGATGAGCTTAAAAGTTCCGGTAAAACGTAAATGCTCAGATTACCAATCTTAGAAGAATGTTAAACATTTTAATAGCCATCATCTTCAGATGAAGAAAATTAGATGCCTGTCTTATTCATTAACAGCCATGTTCTAATTTTTTACATATTGTTCTTGGTTAAGGTATTCATTAAGATAAACCATCCTTTAATGTTAACCCTCGAGTACTCATGTCTGTGTCGAATCGACCCATGTGTATTTTAAAATTCCATATCTTTTTATTAGTGCCTTTTTACATCTTCTTTCTCATAGTAGCTGAGTTTTAGAATGTTCTGAACCAGTCGTGCATTTTCGCCAGGTCGGAAATGGAAGTTTAATTATTTAAACAAATTATTCATAGCGGTACTGCCAGGTAGATGAAAGACCTTTATGTAAAATATTGCATTTTTGACCATGTTTCTGCCTTACTTTTTAGAAATATTATATAAATTTCATATAATAAATAATTATCCTTAGTATATTAAATTTTATTTTATATTTAAACAGTTTACTTTTTATACGCAATATTCCAAATTCATCAGCCATATGCTTGGCGTCAGGGAAATTGAATTTTTACAGAATATTAAAATTATTTGAAAATATTTATTTGATTTTATTTTAATAACCAGGTTAACCATTAATTAATATGGCATCATCAATAATGAATTAAAAATTTATTCACTAATTTTTCAGACAATTTACCACTTTTGAAGATGTTTGGTCGATTCCATCCAACACGAGTACTGACGTGACGATTTGGGATGCGAGTACTCGAGGGTTAAAAAACTGAAGTATAATAAGTTGAAAAAAAAAAAAAAAAAAAAAAAACTAAGTAATTTCCACAATAAATTTTTTTTTTTTTTTTTTTTTTTTTTAATTTTAACGACCGGTTTCGGCATTGACAGCCATCCTCAGGTTGAGGATGGCTGAGGATGGCTGTCAATGCCGAAACCGGTCGTTAAAATTAAAAATTTATTGTGGAAATTACTTAGTTTTTTTTTTTTTTTTTTCAACTTAAGATGTCGTTCCACGAAGTACAGCCAGGACATATTGATTATATGAAGTATAATATTTTGTATTTCACCACTCGGTTTCCACTGTTTAGGACACCCAGAAGAACTGTGTATAGTCTGTTAAATTTTAGATAAATTAAAAGCAGGTTAAAATCTTTTGTCATTAGTAAGGAAGTACCATACAAAATATATACGTACCACTTGGAAGAATGAAGACAAAATAAAGTGAACTCAGTTGTTGATTTTTTGATGTTAGAAAATCAAAGGAATTTCCAAAAAATGCTCATTATAGAATAGTTATTGCGTGTGGACCTGTGATACCCTTCAAAGGGCAGAATCCAAAATTCCCTGTCAACATCCACTTCATTGCGAGAACTGGAGAGTTTGAGGGGTTTAGGAAATGGCAAAATAATATTATTATAATTTTATTTAATTTATTATATTATATATAATTTTCATATAATAATATAAAGTTAATGAGGAAATTACTCTTCTGACCCCATGAGCCAACAATTTCATCCTCAAATTAGATGCCATGTCTGAGAAGAGAGGTTATCCTACTCAAATAATTTTCAATGACTGATTATTATGGTAACGTTGTTCTGGGAAAAGGTTTCTAGGAGGAACCACCACTTTGACGGATGAGCGGTTGGCACCAAAGCTGCTAGAGATCATATAACTTTTTATTCATTATTGAAATGGTTCTGGTGACTTATCTTTCCATATAATTACACATTTAAAATGAACAATATCAGTCTTGAGTTCTCAGCTACCACTCAATGGTTGAATTTACCATTTAGGACATTATATCTATGTGTATTTCAATGGTGATGCAATCATCATCCGGGGTATAAAAGTACTGTATACCCACATTAAGATAAATTTGTTCATCGGCAAGTGGCATATCTATTGAGTGTGTCAATTAGTTTTCTCTCGTCACTAAGGAGAACACACCCAATAATATCCTCCTGTTTTGTTTACTACTTTTATTCAGGGTCAAAGTATGCCAGTTTGTTAATTTTGTAGCCCGCATCTGGTCAGAGAACCTAATGATATTTTTGTATAAATGATCATGACTCGAGTCATAGAAAAAGTTATTCACGGGAAAAGTAGCATATCATTAGAAATTTTTCTAATTTATGTCGAATTTTGCTTGAGTTATGGTAATTTAAACTATCTAATAGAACAATTTCAGTAACTTATATTCATGTTATCTTTATGTTTTCTTCCGGAGGCTTACCAAACCGGAGTCTTGGTTTCAGCAGCCCTTCTGAGAGTAAAGGATCACAAAAAAAGAAGAGAGGTAAATTTAATTCCTCATTTTGAACAATTCATCCTGTAACATATTTTTATTTTCTCCTCCACCTCCAAATTAATTGGTATTCAAAAGAAATTAAAATACTATCCAATGAATTAAAGATCATCACTGAAAAAAATAACTGACAACAAACTGTCATTAAAATAGAATAAAAGTTTATTTTGGAATTAACTTATTTACTTTGATATCATAGAATTCCTTACTGACTCTCTACATGACTACATGCCTGTATTTCCTAAAGTACAGTTTTTTTCTGTTAGTTTTCTAACCATAAAGATATTGACTGATTTGTTATCAACAATTTTTATAATTTGCAAATGAAGTAGATTATCGATATGTCTCATATAACATCCAATTTATGCAGAAGGAAAATATTTCTCATCAAATAAATGTATCCCTGCATTGTATATGCCAGCATGTTGCGGACCCTCATAATTTCACAGTCTTAAATTGTATATGTAGAACATAATTTCAATTTCAGTAATTTTTTTCATTCCTTGGAGTTTTTCAACAGATGATATAAATTTTATAAATTTTTAGAAGTAATATTTGTAACCATTTAGTTCTCTTTCTGATTGTTCTGAATGATTCATTTAATAATATACAATTATACACATAACAATGAATATGTTCTTACTTTGATCATTAGAATATAATTCAAAAACAAGTAAATCGATTCTAATCTACAGTAGAGGATCGCTGAACAGGAATTCTAAATAAAAGAAGCATATAAACAACGAAACCATTTTTGAAGAATTTTTCAAACTTGCGGCAGGGAAACAATTAAATGACGAATTTTAGTCGCAGTTGTAAACGCCACCATAACCGCAATGTGACCGCGTGGTTCACTGTGTCTGTACTGAACATTAACTTAAGGAAACGCTTAACTGGTCAAAATTTCACTTATTACTTCTTTTGTAGCATATGTTACGTGTAGATATTTTTTTACCGGTCGTAGTGCACCTGTGATTATGCTGTCTAAAAACCGCAATTATGTTTATTCGGGAATAGACGACGGTCTTGAGTAGAATCCGTCTTGAATATTCACGAGTAGCGATCCTGTACTGTAGCTAGTATTTTCCATCTAAAGTTCTCATAATGGATAAAGTTTAACTTAAAGCAACCTAGATCACACAGTAGGTACATCTAGCAAAAATACATCTTATATTTTTAGTTTTGGTTAAACACTCATTAACCTTTTCTTTCTCAGCTACGTCTCCTATCACATCAGCTGCTCCACACTAAAATCCATTTCTCAGCATGTGGATTCTTCTCACTTGACTTTACTCTCCTAACATCGGTAATTATTGTAATGGTTAAGCTTGTAGATTGAAAATTACTCAAGTGAGAACAAATCTTTAGTCCATCTTCTATTTCATTTTAATCAATCCTCAAACTTTTATTTTATAATATAAATTAGCTTCATAAAATGGATCTTCTTTAAGAAATATAGGGCGAAGAGAATTTTGGTAGATGGATATAAGATGATGTGATATTTTTCATATTCATTCCTTAACCCACTCAATGCAGGCATGATTGAGTAAATAACTCCCTTAGGCGGAATTTATCGTTTTCCATTTACAACATAGTTTTCTATTGTTTTATCGTATTGGAACTTATTTAGGTCAAATTGATGGATTAATACATTTTTTGCGGCAAATTGTAAATATGATTCCATGGTGCCTCTTTTGGGATTCCACCGCGGTGATCGTAGCGACCCAGTAGCGATGACGTTTCGCCTACGTTTCAGTAGGCTTCTTCAGGTCGAAGAGTGAGTTACTCTGAGTATTCATTTACGTTCATCGCGGTGGAATCCCGAAAGAGATACCATAGAATCAGCCTTTCGCCTCGGAAACCTTCGATCTTACAAATTGTCAATATGCCTTAAAGTCAAGACATCAATGTCCGAATGGGGTTATGCCATCCTACATGCATACCATGTGGATACTTTGAATTCAAGGCATCCACATTGAGTGGGTTAAAAGCTAACCATTATTATTGTCTTCTTTTAGCATATTGAACATTCATAATGTTATTTATGGATATATATGGATTTTATTAACTTTTAAATGCTTGCCATCGTCTATTCCTATCTAAGTGTATTGAAAATACTTCAATTGTTGATCAGTGATATATAATCCTTCTCTTAACCCCTAATCTATGGCTTCCTAATCCCTCTTTCTGCTCACAAGTTTCGCATTCTGACAATGATATTTGACTTTAAACCTTATTTTGGCATTCAGTTGACATTTAACTTTATATAGGTGCAATGAGTAGCCCTAGTCGGATAGGAGATGGAATTCAATATAAGGTGCTGATTATGCAGAACTGAGCGGATACCATGTATCAAAGCTGCTCATCAAGGTTTATATTTCCGTAGGGAAAATATATATAGTGGGAAGTTGAGCGTTAGTATTTTGATAAGAATAGCACACTGCTTACAATGGAATTGGTTGGGGAGTCCATCACTAAGTAGAACTCCATTTTTATAATAACGGCAGAGATAACAAAGGACTTATAATAAGTATATAATACTAATAAATATTCCTTAAAGATTAGAATTAAGAATTGTGATTATGTAAGGAAGGGGGCATAACTACAACAGTGCAACAGCATAAAGTTGTTTGCAATTTGTGTTCATACATATTAACTACATTTATATATATCAAATATAACTTGCAAACATCTAAGCTACCTAGAAAAAATTAATTATGATAACTTTACTTTTAAGTCATTCGAAGCAACCAATCTGTTTTAGAATAAGAGGATAAATGATGTAAAACTTCACGGGACACGATTCTTAGTAGATCACCAAAGGGCCATCGATTGGTTATTATATCAAAGTATTATTAAAAGAATTGGATAGAAGATGTTTTTCTTTAACAATTCAGCAAACTATGAAAACTGTAAATAACTAGATACATTTTTCGAGGAATTGCTAAACTTGATAATACAAGACTTGGCTGACATTTATTAAATCAGTTTTCAATTTAAAATAAAAGGCATCAGAAACAACAGTTATTCTATTAACTTGACATTTTTTAATTTATCATTTAATGAAAAGAGGACAAGAAAAAAAATCTATTTCTGAGGAAGATTTTCTTCTACATTTAAGGGTTTCCCTTATATTTAATTTCCATTGAAGCCAGGACTCAAAGCATGTATTGCAGCAAACTTAATCTGTATAGTATATTCTGAAATAATACTTTCAAGTAGGTGATATCTACAGTTTCAGATAATCTAACATGATTATTAATTTCAAGTTGCTGAATGTATTATAAAATTATCAAATATTATAAAGAAAAAAATGCCAACTGAATATTTGGAGAGTATTAAATCATTAGAAATGAAATGGGAGTTAGTATGTTATTTGATGCAGGAAGTGATAAACTCTTCCATTTCATGATTATTGATGAAATTCATTGTATATCTTTCTACCTCAGAATGAACTGTTATTAATAATTGCTTATTGTACAAATAATGAGTTTAAATTGACCCAAACAAAAATAAATTTAATGAAACAGAGTCAAAATGGATTTTATCACTGGTCCATACTTTTTTTATCATTGCATACGGTCCATTACATTTTCTGATACCTCCTGTTTTAACCCAGAAGCTTCTTCCTGACTATCTTGTAAACATTCATTTGCTTCACATTGAAGCTTGTAAACACCATCAGGAAATCAAATAGTCTTCTTATGAAAGCCTAAAAGAAAATGCTTCTATTTTGTGGCATGTTTTGTACATCATCATAAACTTTCAATCATTTAAGAATCAAAATTTAAAAATATCAGGAATGGAATTAATAAACACAAATGTGACATTAAAAGCTTGAGTTAATACATTTGCTTCTATCAAAGTAAGTACTTACAGCAGTATTGAAATTCCAAGGTGAAACAGTAGTGTAATTAATGGATAAAAGAATTTACTACAGCTTTTAACTATGTAATGTAAATTTATATCAATTAAGTAAACCTGATGTGTTGGTCAAGAATTTCATTCCAAGATGATTGCTTGGTAACCACTTTCAAGTAAAGGGTTTGCTTTATGGATTTCAGTAATAAAATGCATAACTCCCTAGAATTCAGCATTCACTACATTTTCATGATAAATTATTTACAAATTCTCTGATTCAGATATTACCATGTAAATAAGTTACTAAATAAATTACGATAGAATTAGTTATTTAATATATAGAAATTGCAATATTAATTAAGATTAAGTCAATACTTGTAATCGACTATTTTTCAACTTAAAATTTACAGCAAATATATTTCAGGTATACTTATAAGCTGTTCAAAGAGATTAAATCTTTCTTTTTAGATGTGTTCTGCAGTAGTTACTCATCTAGTAATATTGGTGCAGTTCCAACTAGCAGGCAGAGAAGAAGACATAATCTGTGTGTGTAAATAGTAACAGAAAGTTTGTCATTATCAGACGTTGCTCAACTACTTTCTTAATATTGATTGGTGAGAATACCCATAACACATAAAGTAAAACAGAAGAATCTCCTCTACCTGGTGAATTTTTTAAATTCATGTTCCCAACTTATTAAGTTGGGGAATTCAGTATCATTTAGAGTTCATTATAAAAATAATTTGTACGGAGAGGAGTCAATTTAATGAGACATTGTCCGCATAGCTATCCAGAAGCCCGCACCACTTTCTTTTTTGTTGTCATATAAGTGGTGCATTGTGCATTGGATAGTGCATACTGTGTTACTATCGCGCTAGAGGTGTCGATACACACATGGTGCATTCAAGTTATAACACCTCCGATTTTTTTCTCATAAACTAATCACAGACAAACTGCGAAACTTCTGTCACTTCTTGACGTAATCTCCTTGCAGAGGTAAACATTTTTTACAACGACGATGCCATGATTCCATGACCCCTGCGAACGCTTCTTTAAAGGTATGCTTTGACACTGGGAAATCACTGATGCACTTGCAGCACGGCTAGTGAATGTGCGACCACGAAGAGTCTTTCATTTTGGAAAAAGTCACATCCATGACACCATCACCGCATGTCTCACTAAGCTGGCAATGCGTTTAAACGGTGGCACAGCACGCAAATGGAGAAAAAGAATGATTACACACTGTTCTTGTACTGAGAACAACGCAAATGTTGAAGTATCAACAACAGTCCCCACTGTCTCAGCTGCCACAGGAATTCTATGTGTCGTGCAGTGCTGAAATCTCTATCACGCATTTACAATGAGTGTGCACGTATTTTAAAACAAACTACATGTTTCTATAAGTAGCCAGTCCTGAGGAAAAAAATCAGAAGTGTTATAACTTGAATGCACGTCGTACAATTTGATCTTTCCCATGGATGAATGTTTATTGATATTTAGAAGTGGTTGATATATCTATCAAATCAAAACCTCCTTAAATTCAAAGAGGATTATAATTATTATGCCTGAAATATTTAGGGTTCTTAAATTTCGTAGAATTCGTAATGAAAATGTTTTGCGAGTGAAATTGAAGGAAAAATTATTGAAAATATTCGGAAAGCACTGCAGCTGGAAATGGTGCAGTAGTAATAGTGAGATAATTTATTCAATAATTAAAAATATTTTGATTATTGCCTTGTATATGTATGATTTTTAACATTTTTGCAAATGATGAGCTGAGGCTGAAGGTTGTGAGGAATCTCATGAATGGATTTGAGATGAAAGACGTTGGTGGGCTGAAACATATGCTGTGCGTCAGACTAAGGAGGCAAGAAGATTTTGTTTATATAGATCAGAGGAATTATACTGAACTCAGTTTGAAGACACTTTAAATGGTTAATTTTAAACCATTTAGATTCCAGTGAAGGTTGGTTTAAAATTATCCAAAAGTGAGAAAGTTAATGTTTCGTTGACTTATTGTGTTCTTTTACGCTCCAGCTCTCTAATATACTATAACTTGGCCTGCCATTGCTGTTGTGGTGTTTTGAACAACTGTTTTGATGAGCCTAATTAGAAATGTGCAAAGCATATGCTCAGATTCTTGAAAACTCCATTGATTGGTGTTTAGTGTTTAGAAGGCAAGGCTTGGGTATGTTGATGCTGATTGAAGAAATTGTTTAATTGAAAGAAGCTCTTACTCTGGTATTTTCTTTACTCTGGGGTGGATATTGTCTCTTACGAAATAGTGGCCCTTTCCAGCCCAGAAGCAGTTTAAATAGGTTTAACCTAGGAAGCAAAAGAAGTCTTATATTTGAGAAAATTTTGTGTGAATTATGGTTTACTGGTCAAAGTACTGTCTTACTATTTAATGACAATCTGCTAAAAAAATTGGCAGAAAATCACATGTTTTGTGGTAAATCCAAGTACATCTTTTTCCAAAATCATTTTAACGGAGAGTTAGTGGCTAATGGTAGTGTTGCATTGAGGTATGTCATCCAATCGTAATTTTGCAGATGTGTTTACTTAAAGTCTGCACTTTTTCTAGCAATGCAAGATATGTTGAAGGTTTGGGCACGGAATCACTTGTTTCATTTTGCCCATGCATTTTGTATTTCATAGATTGTGTATTTAGTGTAATATGGAATATTGGTAATAACATTTTGTTATTGGAAATTTACCTACATTATCTCAGTGTTATTTGCATGTCTATTGCTTTAATATGTTGATAACAGCAATTTGTCCAATGTTCATTTTTGTACAGTCCAGTACCAGTCTTGAGGAACCATATGCATTACCTGAAAACAAGGTTCACGAGTAGGGGAGAGGCGTGGCCAAGGAAGTTCAGGCCAGGATCTACGGTGGCACTATTGTTGCCATATGACCACCCCTCTAAGAAGAAGTTATAATTTATTGAAATCTTCCTTGAACTGCAGGATATTAAATGCATTTTAAATCTATTATTGGTAGCTGTGGCTCTCCTTATAAGATCAAATATTTCGTATAATATACAATTGCGGCTTAATTCTCATGCAGGATACTTGATACCCAGAAACTTAATATGATACACTACACCAGTGATTCCCAATTGGTGGGTCGCGGAAGGGTGACAAGTTGATTGCGGATGGATCCTAAAACAATCAGACTCCATCGAAAATACTGTCAGATTAGCAATATTTGATGGTAAATTATATATGTTACACCCAAACGTGTAATTGCCCATTTCATGAATTGGGCAAAAAGTTGTCCATTTCATGAAATGGGCAATTACACGTTTGGGGTGTAACAAATAAGGAAGGGATTCGATACAAATAAGGTTTTTTACTCCACCATGGACCGTGGATGTACTCCAATAAGGAAAGGTTGGTCGCCAGCTGAAAAAGGTTGGGAACCACTGCTCTGCACTATAAAATGGAAGGAAGCAGTTGTGGAATATCAGGAAAAGATTGTCGAAAGAAAGAACTGCTGTACATAGCAGTGAATTAAATTAAATTCTCTAATCAGCATCTTTAGTACAAATTCTATGCACTAGATAAATTGTAAAACAAGAAAGTCAGTTCTGAGTCTTTCCATTTACTTCATTATACTTTCTAATTAATCACAAAATTTGTGTGGCCTCTTTTCTCAAATTAAATGTGTATTTATTCAGGAAATTTCCAAAGGGGATAAATTTTCTAGAATAAATGGATGACAGATATGACTTCTGTCCTGAAGAACCTCTCATTGGTGGGCTGAATAATTACTGGAGGATATCCAAGACATGCAACTGAAATAAAGAAGATAATCAGAATTGAATATAAATGCTGAGTAGTAATGATATTAAATGTAACGCTCAGTGTTTGTTACAGAATAGCTAGAGCTTAAACCTGAGATAGATTAGAGAGATCTCAAGTCCTGTTCCAAAATTAGCTACAATTGGCTGAATTTACAGGAGAGAGTCTTGTTTACTTCTGATGTATTTTAATATACTTCAAATTCACATGATCGCTAATGTTCAATAATATTCAATGAGGTTTCCAAGCAACCCTTCAATGATATTTGATTAAGTTCTCTCTCTTGGGCATTTAACTTACATTCTCAGCTATTAAATATACCAATCTTTATATTTTTAAACATTTAATGACATCATTATGGATTCAATTGCTATAATCGCATCAGTTACTCTCCATCATTCTTGACAGGAAAAGTTACTAGTTCTAAGATAAAATTGTATTGAAATTTTAACATTTTTATAAAATTAATAATTAACCATAGATGGTGGCTCTCTAGCGCTATGTAGGCTCTCTCTAATTAATTTAGTTAGAGAATTAATTAATTAATTTAGAGCATACATTTACCGTGGATGAATAAAAAGGTGTTTTATTACCAGTGATATGATGTTTCAAAGTGAAAGTAATTGCATTACTTGTAACAATTACATTTATGGTAATCTCTACTTTTAATTGATACTTTTTAAACACGTAATTCTTACTGGTAATCTACTTCAAAGCTCGTGCGACTAATGGTTACATTTGAGTAATCGAAAGTTTAAATTTGAATTCCTCGTGTGCTGAACGCATCGAGAGGCAACTACATTGTTCACCCTGGAGCTGAATTTCTCTTCCCTTGGGAGGTTTTGCTCTGGAGCTGTTTCGAGCACCTGAGAGGAGTCAGACTATACGTGAATGACAAAAATGTAAATTCTACAATGTAGCACATTGTGTAGGTTATGCAATATTAGTTTGGCAATACAAATACTTCTTCTACATAAACCTTCTTACATTATGAGTCACCAAACGAGCAAACTATCAGATGAAAATTTCAAAATGCAATTGTTTTGCAAAGTAAATTCAAATATTTAAAAATTGATGTTTTTATCTTAAATATATTCATTATGTTGTGTTTTCTATTTATTTGCATGTTGTTGATTTAAGAATACCTCATACACTGGTGTAAAGGTTTTTAGAACATAAATATTTAGGTACTAGATTACTAATTTTCTGCTGCCGAACAATTGCTGTTATATTGAGTGAGGCAGTCCCCAAATAAGTTTTCTTCAGGGATGCCTATATTTCACTCACTTGAGGCTTGTCCATGTGTCTATTATTTTTCTTTAAGTGAAATAAATTATTATTATTAATATTATTATTATATTTCCTATTATCAAGGTATTAATTGATACTAAAGGACGTACAAGTAAACAGCTTTGTAAAGTATTTTTACAAAAGCAAAAGAATCCTGTTGAACCTAAAATTTTCATCTCACATTTCTAAAATGTTTTAGTCCCTGAGCAAAATGGTAAGGCAGGTCAACTCGAACCAACTTGTTGATGTTCACTAATTACATCACTGAAGGCTTAGGGGATTTACAATTACAAAGCTACTTAACGTGTCGCAAACAACTAGTCAACCTTAAATCTGCTATGGCTCCCGGATAGTCATGTGGACAGCGTGTTTGCCTTTGGTGAAAGCGGTCCCGGGTTCGATTCCCGGTGGGAGCCAATGTGCGAAATGACCTAAGCTGTCGAAGCACTTTTAACAATACTACTACTACTACTTAAATCTGCTGCCTCACGTGTATTTGACTTTTTCTTACCACAAAGTTCTCAGCTTGGGCAAATTCTTTTTTTGATCTTCATTAGTGATAAGCTATTTATATCTCCTATTTCACATTTAGGGCCGTATTTATAGTCGACTTCCAGGAGTTCCGCAGCGCCTAGCAGTCCCTTAAGGCCAAAAACGGTATTTATAGTCCTCTTTCTCCCCCTTGCAACCCCCTTAGAGACTCGCAAGCTGTGAAAAGCTGGGTAACCGAGGTAGGTCATCCAGCGAACCCCTAAGGCGTGATACCGGTGGTGGCAAAACTGCGTACTAATTTTGTAAACAACAAACATGGTGGACAATCAGTTCCAATCGTTTGATTAGATTCAACAATTGATGAATAAAATTAAATAGTGGACTGTCAAATCCTCAAAGTTTCTATGAATTAGTGTACAAATCAGCAGAATATTTTCGGTAGATATTTATTTTATCCTAATGCATTAATAAACTATCTAACGGATGTTTTGAAACCTCAGTTTCGGCAGTCGTTAGGATATGTGAAGTTATTAGTTTTATTACGTAAAGTATTTATTTCTTTGAAATTGAATTTACGAAAGGCAACAATTTTTATCTTTATAGGTCGGTAGTATGTGTTGTTATGAAGTTGATTTTGTTTTATATTGTCGTCTGGATAGAGGGACACTTGTTGAAATAAAGTATGTTCGCTGAGAATCTTCAACAAGAGTAGACGTTGCTTTTTTTACCCTCTTCGAGATAACCTGCTCGGTAAATTTCTACTTTAATTTACCACCTGCTCTAGCCGATTATCAATCGTGCATCCAGACACTCTTGATTGCTGATTCTTTGTGGCCTTTCATAGTCAAAGTCGTCATATATAGACGGAGATGGAAAACTTTGGCGAGTTTGTTCTTCGTTGCTACAGACGAGCTGATCGGAGGGTGAGGATGCAGAAGCGATACATCCGCGACGCACAAAACCCAATAGATTTTTTTAGGGATGCGGAATTTGTGCAGCGATATCGCTTCCCCAAAGAAATTGTGATGGGGCAGTTGTTGGAGATAGTTCAACCTCAACTGATGAAGTACTCCGGGAGAGGGCTTCCGATACCTCCAGTTATAATGCTTCTTGCAGCATTAAGATTTTATTCTACTGGCAGCTATCAGGTAAGTTACATTGTTCTGACAAAGTTTTTAATATTCATAACTCTTGGAGAGCTCTCTGAAATACAATTGCAGCCGTGCTTAAACATTTGTACCTTTTCCCTATCAATCAAATACGTGAAGGTCGTTTGTGGTGATCTGCATGGAGTAAGCCAGGCGAGTGTATCCCTCGCAGTCACAAAAATATCTAAGATCTTTGGGAGGCAGATACCAAATTTTGTAAAAATGCCCACGTCTGCTGCTGAAATTGCAGCAGTTGCCCTGCAATTTTATGAAATGTCTGGTTTCCCTGGGGTGCTTGGGGCTATAGATGGTACCCACATAAGAATAAAAAATCCAGGAGGACCAAATGCAGAGGTATACCGGAATAGGAAAGGATATTTTTCTATTAATGTTCAGGTATTTCCATGTTATAGTAATTCAGAATTAAATCCAACATTAATGAAATTATCTCTCTATGATTACTGGATAACATAACTTTTCTGTTATACTTTTGTATCTCCTAGACTAACCTGAGATTATTGGACATTGTTGTAAGAAGACCTGGCTCCTGCCACGATGCTCGGATGTTTGACAACTCAAGCATTCGAGCAAAACTGGAAGAACGTCATCTGCAAGGAATATTGCTAGGAGATAGTGGCTATCCCTGCAGAGAGTATCTCTTTACTCCTTTGTTAAGACCAGCAACTAGGGCCGAGGAGAAATACAATAGAGCCCACATCAAGGCAAGGAATGTGGTCGAAAGAGCAATTGGTGTATGGAAGCAGAGATTCCCTTGCATCAGGAGGGGTCTTGGGAATAAGTTGGAGACAACAGCTGCAGTAGTGTGTGCAGTAGGAGTACTGCATAATATTGCATTGGATAGGAATATCCCAGAGCCAAAAGAAGCTGCAGAGGTGGAGGAAGATGTTGGCAACAAATTGCTACCTCTCCAAAGAGGGAATGCAATGAATGCAAGGCAGACATTTATATATAATCATTTTCTATAATTTTAATGGTAATCACTTCATATGATAAGGGTGAAAATAAATTATTTAAAATTTCCCAAAATGTCCTTCTTCAAAAATCTTGTGAATTATAATCACCCTCACTTTATAACCAATTTACAGGACACAAATTTAACTTTCATGTAACATGGAACCACAATACTCAAAAAGTAACAGAAGAATACTGTTAATGCAGCACAGTATAATATCAATGGCTAATAAGTTATTCTGAAGTTTCTGGAAAGAAGGTTAGGGGAGTAGGTTATTTGATTTTGATCTTTTTCTTTCTCTATGTAATTAACTGATGACAAATAAGCTAAATTTAAAATCAGTAGATGGTGAAGGATTTGGACTCAGAAGTATTTTTCTTCAAATACTATATATTTCCATAAAATAAAGGTATAGGGATGTGGTTGAATTAGGGGAACATCATCCTAATAAGAAAAACAATACATACATTTTCTTCATACCACCCCTTTAACAAAAAATAGTTATTATGCCATTCTTGTAACAGATTGTGCAAATTAAAAAAAAAATGGATTCATTCTCTCAGAAAGTGCGACAATTATAAAGCTCTGTCCAGACTTTAAGAAAAGAAAACTCTCAAGGGAATGCAATGTGCAATTCAGAGGATCTAATAAATGGCATCAGTTACATGACAATAAAGAATAACAAAATAAATAAATAAACAGTCTCATGATTTGTAACAAAGAAACAGCTATCCATACAAAGAAAATAATATGGATAAGCAAATAGAAGATTAAAATTAAGAAGTGGAGGGTTACAGATTATGTGGTATGCACTCCTTGCATGAATTTATCTATCTTAGCTTCCTCAAATTTAAGTTTTTTCAGCATGTACTGCTGTTCTATTTCAGCTGTCTTCTATTTTATCCTCAAGAGATTCAGCTCCCCCTCATATATTTTCTTTTTTAATTCTCTCTCTTCCTCTAAAATTGATAACCTGGCCTGCAATTCTTCATCAAACATTGCTGGCAAAGCTTTAACTGCAATGGAAAAGAAAGGGGAAATTAGTTACAGCCACCTGTCCATATAGATTTGCATACATGATTCTCATGATAATTAAAAGAAATGACAAGGTTTCATTATCATCTATTAATCCCACCAAGTAATGTAGAGGGAAGCTTTTCACACCAACCATACAAGAGCATTCTTCTTACCCTTTGGTTTACCTACCTCTTTTTTGAGATGGGATGCTTCCCTTGCTAGAACTAGGTTGTTCCTGGTCTCTCCTGAGATTCCCTTCTGGCACTGTGGATTGGAAGATTAAATTGTAATCTGTTACTTTCACATAGTATCAAATAGTTAAGTTCTTTTGCTGTGCAGGTATGTAATCAATCAGCTTCAATGATGAATAACTTACATCTTTTCTGAGATGGGATGCTCTCTTTGGCATAAGTACTGGAGGTGGCCTCGACTTCATCAGGTGTAACTCCAGGCAGTGATGATGGCATTGTGCGTTGGGAAAGGTAGAAGGGATTGATAGGGGATACGTTCCCTGAGGAATGTTTGGAAGGAGAAGAAGCTGGTGGATAGGAACCGGGAGGAGAAGGAACTTTATTAAGGGAGGAAAGATGGTGGTAGTCACTGTCGAGACTAACTGCAGTTTCCTCATCAATATGAGGTACAATCGTCTCTATTTGGGCAGTAAATGGGTCTTCCACCTGCTTCATATATGGACCTCCCCCAGTGCCCATCCTCTGCCTCACCTCTTTTGTCTTCTCCTTCTTGAGGGAAGTCTTCATTTTCTCCCAACATCTATGTCAAAAATAACTTCATATTTATACATGCCTATCTACTTTATCTAAATCACGAATTAAAACCTTACCTTTTTAATTGCTTCTCATCCCTCGTCGTTACTTCTCCATTACAGTTAAATTCATTCGTCAAATCTCTCCATGCCGCCCTTTTCCTTTCGCATGTTGCTGCATCCGTCCTTTTATTTTCTACAATGCCTTTAATGTGCACTATGCTGAAACAATGCAAATGATAGATTTACGTCCACTTTGTGTTAGATGACATCTTGCAGAGTTGATGTTCTTGCACAATTTATGCAAAATTAATAAATTGTCCACATTTGCTTGAATTGATACTTTTTAACACTACTTTTCTCTCCACCAGAAGTACTAAATTATTCTAAATTGAATACTTCAGAAGAAATTTTACATTCAATTCCCCAATAACTAGGATCCTTCGCCTGTATAATTCTCTTATCAGCAATGTTGGTGTACCCAGTGATTAAGCAGTTCCTCTTATGCCCGCATCATAAAGTCTTTTTAATAGAATAACATGGTCAATAGTATGAAATGCTTTAGTAATATCTATGAATAAAACTGCAACTCTTTTGTATGAATTAAGACCTTCATAGATATCGGTACAAAATATTAATAATGCATCTTCAGTTCACTTGCCTTTTAAAAATCCTTCCTGGCATTTACTAAAAGAATAAGTCTCTTCTAGAAATCATACAAGCCTGCGTTTAACTGTTTTTTCCAGTACTTTGGAAAAAACAGGTAGAAGAGATATTGGTTGATAATTATTCATGCCTTTCTAAAAACCTTTTTAATAAATTTATAACAGTATGGCCCTTTTTAACTGTTCAGGAAAAATCCCCAATTCCAGGCTTAGATTGGCTATAAAGGCAAAAATCCGATGCCTACACATGACTTTCTCCGTATTCATAGAAAACAGAAGCCTATGCCGGTAATATATAAATAACTCCAAAACAATGAGTGTAACAGAAAAATGTTTCAATCAAAAGTTGAAGTACATAATTCAATTAAAAGTTGAAAATACATTATCTATAACTTTGGTACTTAATTGTATATACCTACATTGCATTCTGACAGAGATATGTATGAAAATCTTCCATTTCTGGATAAACAACAACTTCCGGTTAACCATTATTCAAGAATAAATCCTAAGCAATCAGTGTTACGAAATAATGTTTCATACAAAAGTTGTAGTAAAGTACATTATCTATAACTTTTGTTTATAAATGTATAAAATTAATATGCTGAAGCGTGACTTCGTGGAATGGAATAGACATTTCAAAAAATTGAAAAAACTTTGTAACTTCCACAGAGTTCTCTGTGGAAGTTACAAAGTTTTTCAATTTTTTGAAATATAATTGTATATACCTACATTGCATTCTGACAGAGATATTTAAGAAACAAAGATTTGTTCCTGATAAACCGGAACTTCCGGTTGAGCGATATTCACCAAAAACTAATCAACTCTTGGCATTGTTAGGAAAATACTAAATATGAATTTTGGAAATGATCAGATTTTTAACTTTTTAGGATAGAGATCACAAACTTTTTTTACCACAGACAGACACACACACACAGACACAGATGTTCGGGAAAATAGCAAAAACGAACTCTATGGGCCCCAAAACATCTATTTCCGTCGAAATCTGGAGGTCGAATTTTTTGCTAATACAATACTTTTTCTATACTACGTATAGGGAGAAAGTAAAAATAGGAGCAATGTTTCCATGGACACCCTTGACAACATTAAGTGATTTACTATCTTATCCTACTGAGCTGGTACATTTAAGTTGTTTATTGATAGTGCTAACTTCATTTGAGGTTGTCGGATAATGAAGTAGAGATTGATGTGAACAATAATTATGAAACCAGTGTTTATAGCTATATATAGATGAATGAGCAAGGTAGTTTTATTAGAGACCTATCTAAGTCTGTCAGTGGTTTGAGAGAAGTGGGTACTAAATTCAGTGGCTATAGCCTGAGGATGACATAGTATCGAATTACTGTCAGCAGATAGTATAATCTCTATCCTAAAACAATACTGATTCTATTTACCATGAATTTTTTTATCTCTATCCTATTTCTTACAGACTTTCCACCAAGTATATTGTCTAATAAACGCCATTGCTTAGATGAGTCACTTCTTGTAGTTTGAAATATATTCAGGTAATAAGTCCCTTTTTGCTTTAGGACAGTGGTCGGCAAACTTATTGGCCAAAGAGCCAAATATGTACATTATAACGGTTCAAAAAACATTTTAAGAGCCCAACCTGTTTTTTAATTTAGTAAACCTTTATTATAATTTTAGACCATTAAATTACAGGTACACTGAATAAAATTTGATTTCTCACTTAATAAAGATTTATTCGTTGATACAAAATAATACGAAAGTAAGGTATCCGTAAATTTAAATCATGACAATGGCTGACAAACAATGTGAACAATGTCCTTGCATCTCCTTGGAAAGTTTCAGTAAGTCAGGTTTGTATTTTGTTGTTTTTAATTTTAACGCTGAAAATGATCATGTCCTCCTTCTCCAGCATATCTCCTTGTTTTTTAAATCCAGCAATTGTATTTCAAAGTTACCAATGTCAATGCCAAAAGGAGAAAATTTCAACTCAGTTATCGTTGCATTAAGAGGATTTTTGACGAATGCTAAGGTCGCTCTGCTGTTTTGAACTCCTGAAACCTGTTGAGAAATGCCTCCCTCATATTTAAAATTGTTTTTTGAAATGGTGTTTGTCAATAGAGGAATTATTTTCTTAGCGATGCTTCTGCAGGCTCGGAAAGTGAAACAATGTTTCCCTTTCAAAATCTTGAG
The DNA here is from genome assembly GCA_947579665.1 of Sympetrum striolatum. NCBI lineage: Eukaryota > Metazoa > Arthropoda > Insecta > Odonata > Libellulidae > Sympetrum > Sympetrum striolatum. Next base: position 6,568,039 of record OX388345.1, read on the forward strand.
CAAAAAGGGATAATTTGTTTTCGAATGAAATTACTTCTTCTAATATCGCAAAAAAATAGTGTTTCCTCTCCCTTGTGGTTTACGGTTAAGCTGATTTAGATGAGACGCAACGTCTACCATGAAAAGAAAGTTTTGGATCCACTGATTGTCTGTAAGTTCTGCATAGTGAACACCCTTCTCTAGGAGAAATGCTTCAATTTCTGGCAATAGGGACGCGGAACGTTTTAAAACGTTCCTTATGATAACCATCGAACCTTGTTATGAAGCAGAGGATCAGCATACTCACTCTCCATTTCAACTAAATATTTTTTAATTGACGATGATTAAGAGCTTTAGCCACAATGGAGTTGATGATCGTAACCATTAATCCCATAACTTTATTAATTTCTTCCGGAAATGTCTGCGCACAAAGCGCTTCTTGGTGAATAATGCAGTGATAAGCCAATATCTCGTGATTAATTTTTTCTTTCAAAATTGCAACAAACCCTTTTCTGACGTCAGTCATACTTTTGGCCCCGTCTGTTGAAATCGACACAATTTTATTGAGAGGAATATGATATTTATCCATACACCCCACCACAGCATTTGCAATGTCCTCTCTACGCGTCTGACCTTTGAGTGGCAATAATACTAAAAGTTCTTCTTTAGGACCTGAATGAGAAATAAATCTTATGAAAAGCAAAACTTTCGCTGTATCATTTATGTCGCAAGACTCGTCAACTGCTATTGATGAAGCCGGAACCAATTTCAGATCTTCGATTTGCTGGATTTGGAACACATTTTAATTGTTCTGTCTTTCATTGTTTTGGCAGACAGTAATTAATTACTTTTATTTAAAGAAATATCTTTCATTATTTTAGAATATCTGCTATGTTCTTAAAATCTCGAAACAGCTCTTCGGATGCATTAATAAAACAACTTTTTATGTATTCGCCATCTGTGTACTTTCCCTCTCTTAGCAATCTCTTGACAAACAACAAAACTTGCCATATTAACATTGCTGGAAGATTGCATCCAGTTATTAAATACAGAAGTTGATGAATCGTGACTCTTCTGCTTTCTTCCATGCATGAAATTTCGCTAAAATTATAAGTTTTTGTAGCTTTCTTCAATCATATCTCGCTAAAATTACTAAATTTATGGCAAAATAGAGGAAAAAAATATAAATTTTGAGGAAATTATCGGTTTTCGGTGCTTTTTTCGATAATATCTCGATACATTGACGAATATTAAGTTAAATAGAGGAAAAAGTTGAGATTTCGATGAAATTATCCGATATTGTTGCCTTTTTCGATCGTATCTCGAAAAATTGTGGAAAATTAAGGCAAAATAGATAAAAATAATAGAAATTTTGGTAATATTATCCTTTTTTGTTGCTTTTTTCAACTATATTTCGTTAAAAAGGACGAAAATTAAGTTAAAATAGAGTAAAAAAATGGAAATTTCGCTAAAATTATAAAATTATATAGCTTTTTACGATCATATCTCAATGAAATGAAAATGAATGAAAATTAAGGAATGAAGAGGAAAAAATTTGAAATTTTGGTGAAATTATCCGTTTTCGTTGCTCTTTTCGATAATTCTTCGATACAATGACGAATAGTTTGGAAAATTAGGGAAAAAAAGGTGAAATTTCGCTAGAAGTATCCTTATTTCTTACTTTTTTCGATCATATCTCTATAAAATGACCAAAATAAAAAATATAAATTTCGGGGAATTTATCCCTTTTCGATATTTTTTCGATCATGACTCGATAAAATGAGATATATTAAGTCAAAATAGAGAGGAAAAAATGAAATTGTGGTGCAACTATCCGTTTTCGTTGCTTTTTTCAATCATATCTCGATAAAATAACGAAATTTAAGGAAATATAAAGGAAAAGAAAATAAATGTCGGTGAAGATTATCCGACTTCGTTGCTTTTTTCGATGATATCTCGATAAAATAATGAAAATTAGGGCAAAATAGAGTAAAAAAGTTGGAATTTGAATTGACCTGAATTTAACTCCCATAATTGACCTTATGGAAACGGCCTCATCGAGTCGATCTTGGGTCATTAACCTCCGGTCATCGACCTCTGGTCATCGACCTTGGGTCATCGACCTCGAATCATCGACCTCTGGTCATTTACCTTAGGTCATCGAACACGGGTCATCGACCTCGGGTAACCGACCTCGAATCATTGACCTCGTGTCATATATCTTGGGCCATAAACCTAGGGTTATTGACCTTTGGTCATCGACCTAGGGTCATCGACCTCTAGTCATCATCCTCTGGTCATCGACCTCAGGTCATATACCTCCGGTCATCGACCTCGGGTCATTGACCTTGGGTCATCGATCTTGGGCCATCGACCTAGGGTCATTGACCTAGGGTCATTGACCTATGGTCATTGACCTCGGGTCATAGACGGTAGGTCAATCTCGAGTCGACCTCCCCGAATCGACGTCCCGGAGTCGACCTAACGAAGTCGACATCCCGGAGTTGAACTCCCGGAGTCATTTTCTCATAACTGCCAAAACTGAATTGACCTCCGGTGATTGACCTGCCGGAAACGACCTAACCGAGTCGATCTTGTGTCAACAACCTCCGGTCATCGAACTCGCGTCATCGACCTCTGGCCATCGACCTCGGGTCATCGACCTCAGGTCTTTGACCTTGGGTCATGGATCTTGGGCCATCGACCTAGGGTCATTGACCTAGGGTCATTGACCTCTGGTCGTAGACAGTAGGCCAATCTCGAGTCGACCTCCCAGAATCGACGTCCCGGAGTCGATTTCCCGAAGTCGACATCCCGGAGTTGACCTCCCGGAGTCAAACGCTTGTAGTTGACATCCCAGAGTCGACCTCCCGGAGTCAAACTGTTGGAGTCGTCATCCCGGAGTTGACCTCCCGGAGTCGACCTCCCGGAATCAATTTCTCATAAAATGTCCAATTGTATTGACTTCCGGTAATCGACCTACCGGTGTCAACCTCCAAGAGTCATTCTTTATGAGTGGAAGTCCCGGAGTCGACCTCCCGGAGTCGACCTCTCGGAGTCGACCTCCCGTAGTCGACCTCCCGAGTTGAAATCCCGGAGTCAACCTACCGGAGTCAACCTACCGGAGTTGACCACCCGGAATCGACCTCACCGAGTTTACCTAGGGTCATTGACTTAGGGTCATTGACCCCGGGTACAAGACCGTAAGTCAATCCGGAGTCGAACTCCCGGAATCGACGTCCCGGAGTCGTCTTCCAGTAAACGACATCCCGGAGTTAACCTCCTGGAGTTTACCTCCCGGAGTCAACCTCCCGGAGTCAACCACCCGGAGTCGACCACCCGTAGTTGACTTCCAGGATTCGACCTCTCAGAGAAGTCCTCCCGGATTCGACCTCACGGAGTCGTCCTCCCGGATTGAATTACTGGAGTCAAGTTCTCATAACTTTCCAGCCTGAATTGTCCTCCCGTAACCGACCTCCCAGAAACGGCCTCACCAAGTCAATCTCTGGTCATCAACCTCCGGTCATCGACCTCGAGACATCGACCTAGGGTCATCGACCTCTGGTCATCTACCTCTGGTCATCGACCTCGGGTCATCGACCTCGGGTGATCGACCTCGGGTGATCGACCTCGGGTGATCGACCTTGGTTCATTGACCTTGGGTCATTGACTTCGGGTCATCAACCTCGGATCATTGACCTCGTGTCATCGACCTCGTGTCATCGACCTTGGGTCATTGACCTAGGGTCATCGACCTCGGGTCATCGACCTAGGGTAATTGACCTAGGGTCATTAACCTAGGGTCATTGACCTAGGGTCATTGACCTAGGTTCATTGACCTCTGGGCATAGACCTTAAGTCAATTCGGAGTCGACCTCCCGGAATCGACGTCCCTTAGCCGAACTTCCGTAGTCGACATCTCGGAGTCGACCTCCCGGTGTCGACATCCCGGAGTCAATCTCTTGGAGTCGAAATCGCGGAGGCGACCTCCTGGAGTTGACCTCCAGGATTCAATCACTTGGAGTCGAAGTCACGGAGTCAACCTCCCGGAGTCGATCTCCCGGAGTAGGCCTCCTGGAGTAGATCTATTGGAGTCGACTTCTCATAACTGTCTAGCCTGAATTGACCTCCTGTAATTGACCTCCCGGAATCGACCTCACCGAGTCGATCTCGGGTCTTTGACCTCAGGAAATAGACCTTAAGTAAATCCGGAATCGACTTCCCGGAATTGACGTCCCGGAGTCAACCCACGAAGTCGACCTCCCGGAGTCGAAATATTTATCCGATAACGTGGGATTTTTCGGTCAAATCTCGATATAATGACAAAATTAAGGTAAAATAGAGGAAAAAAATGAGATTTTGGTGAACATATCCGTTATCGTGGCGTTTCTCTATTATTTCTCGATAAAGTAACGAAAAATAGGCCTAAAATGAGTACAAGTTATGGAACTTCGCTATAATTATCCTATTTTGTCGCTTTTTTCGATCATATCTCGTAAAAAAGGACGAAAATTAAATTATTAGGGAGAAAAAATTTTGCAAAAATCATTATTTTTTTCTTTCTTTTTTGGATTTTATCTTGATAAAATATCGAAAACCAATGCAAAATAGTGGAAAAAATTGAAATTTCAATAAATGTTTTCCGATTTCGTAGCTTTTTTCGATCATATCTCGATAAATTAACGAAATTTAAGGCAATATAAGGGAAAAAAATTAAAAATTCGGTGAAATTATCCGATTTCGTTGCTTTTTTCGATCATATCTCTATAAAATGACGTAAATTAAGAAAAAATAGAGGAAAAAATATAATTTTAGTAGAATTTCTCCGTTGTTCGATCTTTATTCGATCATATCTGGATAAAATGAGAAATATTAACTCAAAATAGAGAGGAAAAAAATGACTTTTCGGTGAAACAATCTGTTTTCGTTGCTTTTTTCGATCTTATCTCAATAAAATGACAATGCAAAAACATACGAAAATTGGGATAAAAAATTGAAATTTCACTGTAAATATCCTTTTTTGTTGCTTTCTATCGATTATAACTCGTTAAAAAGGTCGAAAATTATGGCAAAACAGGGAAAGAAAATGAATATTTCGCTACAATTATACAAAAATTAAGGTAAAATTGAGGAAAAATGTCGAGATTCCGGTTAAATCATCCGATTTCGTTGCGTTTCTAGATGATATCTCGATAAAATGAGGAAAATTACGGCTAAATAGAGTTAAAAAACTGGAATTTCGCGAAAGTTATCCTTTTTTGTTGCTATTTTCGATTATATTTCGTTAAATAGGACGAAAATTAAGGCAAAATAGAGGAAAAAAATGGAAATTTGGCTAACATTATAAGTTTTTGTAGCTTTTTTCGATCATATCTCGATAATATGACGAAAATTAGGGCTAAATAGAGTAAAAAAAATTGAAATTTCGCTAATATTATAAGTTTTTGTAGCTTTCTTCAATCATATCTCGCTAAAATTATTAAATTTATGGCAAAATAGATGAAAGAAATATAAATTTTGGGTAAATTATCGGTTTTCGTTGCTTTTTTCGATAATATCCTTATACAATGACGAATATTAAGTTAAATAGAGGATAAAAGTTGAGATTTCGGTGAAATTATCCGATATTGTTGCTTTTTTCGATCATATCTGGAAAAAATGACAAAAATTAAGGCAAAATAGATGAAAAATGTTGAAATTTCGGTGAATTGACATTACAAAAACATACAAAAAATTGGGATAAAAAATTGAAATTTCACTGCAACTATTCTTTTTTGTTGCTTTTTACGATTATATCTCGTTAAAAAGGTCGAAAATTAAGTCAAAATGGAGGAAAAAAATGGATATTTCGCTACAATTATACGAAAATTAAGAAGAAATTGAGGAAAAAAGTTGCGATTCCGGTGAAATCATCCGATTTCGTTGCTTTTTTCCATAATACCTCGATAAAATGACCCTATTTAAGGTAAAATAGAGGAAAAAAGTAGGGATTTCGGTGAAAATATCCGATTTCCTACCTTTTATCGATCATATCCTTATAAAATGACCAAAATTAAGGCAAAATAGAGGAAAAAAATCTGATGTGGCAAACACATGACCTTCTCCGTGTTTATTGAAAAAATAAGCCTATGCCGGTAATATATAAATAACTCTAAAACAAGGAGTGTTACAGGAAAATTTTTCATACAGGCTTTGTAGTAAAAAACATTATCTACAACTTTAGTACATAATGGTGTATACCTAAATTGCATTCCGATTGATATATGTATGAAAAACTTCCTTTTCTGGGTAAACAACAAATTCCGGTTAACCATTATTGAAGAATAACTCCTAAACATTCAGTGTTACGAGAAGATGTTTCATTCAAAAGTTATACGAAAGTCCGTTATCTATAACTTTTGTAAATAATTTTGTATACCTACATTGCATTTTGACAGAGATATGTATGAAAAACTTCCATTTCTGGATTAACAACAACTTCCGGTTAACCATTATTGGGAAAGAACTCCTAAACAATCAGTGTTACGAAAAAATGTTTTATAAAAAAGTTGTAGTAAAATACATAATGTACAATTTCTGTGTGTAAATGTATATACCTATATTGCATTCCGAATGATATATGTATGAAAAAATTCCTTTTCTGGATAAATAACAACATCCGGTTAACCATTATTGAAGAATAACTCCTAAACAATCAGTGTTACGAAAAAATGTTTCATACAAAAGTTGTAGTAAAAAACATTATCTACAACTATGGTCCATAATTGTATAAACCTACATTGCATTTTGGCAGAGATATGTATGAAAAACTTCCATTTCTTGATTAACAACAACTTCCGGTTAACCAATATTGGGGAATAACTCCTAAACAATCAGTGTTACAAAAAAATGTTTTGAACAAAGGTTGTAGTAAAATACATAATGTAAAATTTTTGTGTGTAAATGTATATACCTATATTGCATTCTGACAGAGATATGTATGAAAAACTTCCTTTTCTGGGTAAACAGCAACTTCCGGTTAACCATTATTGAAGAATAACTCCTAAACAATCAGTGATACGAAAAAATTTTTAATTCAAAAGTTGTAGTAAAGTATATTATCTATAACTTTTGTATGGAATTGTATATACCTATATTGCATTCTTATAGAGATATTTAAGAAACAAAAATTTGTTCCGGATAAACCGTAACTTCCAGTTAAGCCATATTCTCCAAAAACTAATCAACTCATGGTGTTGTTACAGAAATACTAAATATGAATTTTGAAAAGGATCGGATAGTAACTTTTTAAGATAGAGCGCACACAAACTTTTTAACCACAGACAGACAGACAGACGGACAGACAGACAGACAGACAGACGGACAGACAGACAGACAGACAGACACACAGACAGACATGTTAGGAAAAATAGCTAAAACATGGTCTGTGGGCCACAAAACATCTATTTCCGTCGAAATCTGGAGGTCGAATTTTTTTGCGAATACAATACTTTCTCTATACTTCGTAAAGGGAGAAAGTAAAAATGGAAATTTTCCTAAAATTATAAGTTTATGTAGCTTTTTTGAATCATGTCTCGATAAAATTGCGAAAATTAAGGCAAAATGGATGAAAAAAAAGTAAATTTCGGGGAAATTATTTTTTTTCGTTGCTTTTTTCGATTATATCTCTTAAAAATCTGATGTGGCCAGCACATGACTTTCTCCATATATATAAGATGTAAATATTTATCTACCGCAGTAATTTCGAACTCTATATTCCATCTAAACTTGGAATATGAGTGATTAATATATATATATATATATTATCTTTGACGCCAAAACATAAATAATAATGTTTTACGGGACATGATCGATAAAAAACGATGAAATTGGCATTTCGCCCATAGAGCCCAGAGCGCCCACAAAGTACATAATCAGCAACTTCCGGTTTATCAGTATTTCATGAATAACTCCTACACAATCAGTGATACAAAAATATGTTTCAACCAAAAGTTATAGGAAAATTTATTTTCTAAAACGTTTATAAATAATAGTGTATACCTAAATATCATATTTATGGAGATATTTTGAAAACCGGAAATGAGCTTTGAAGAATACAGCTCGACTTCCGGTAAACGGATTTACTCCAAAAACTAATCAACTCTTAAAAAACTAAATAAGGTACTATATATGAAATTTGGTGTTGATATAATGCATCGTTTTTAAGTTAGAGCGCCCACAAAGTACATAACGGCTACTTCCGGTTCATCGGTATTTCACGAATAACTCCTAATCAACTGGTGATACAAAAATATGTTAAATACAAAAGTTATAGTAAATTACATTATCTAAAACTTTTATAATTAATACAATGCACGTATATATCATATTTATGGAGATATTTTGAAAACCGGAAATGAGCTATAATGAATGAAGCTCGACTTCCGGTCAACCGATTTACTCCAAAAACTAATCAACTCTGACAGCACACACCACAGTACTATATACGAAGTTTGGTATTAATACGACCAATAGATTTACGATAGAGCGCACACTAACACACACACACACACACACACACACACACACACACACACACACACACACACACACACACACACACACACACACATACACACAGACATCATTCCGAAAATAGTCAAAACGTGTTCTAGGGACCCCAAAACATGTATTTCCGTTGAAATCTCGAAGTCGAATTTTTTCATGAAAACAATACTTTCTCTATACTTCGTATATGGAGTAAGTAAAAAAGGACGAAAATTAAATTATTAGCGATAAGAAATTTAAATTTATCTAAAATTATAATTTATTTCTTGCTTTTTTCCATTTTATCTTGATAAATATCGAAAAGCTAGACCAAATAGTGGAAAAAAATTGAAATTTTGCTAAATTATTTCCGATTTCGTCGTTTTTTTTCGTTCATATCTAAATAAATTAACAAAATTTAAGGCAATATAAAGAAAAAAATTCAAATACCGGTGAAAGTATCCGATTTCGTAGCTTTTTTCAATGATATCTAGATAAAATGTCGAAAATTAGGGATACATAGAGAAAATAAATTAGAATTTCGCTTATGTTCTCCTTTTTTGTTGCTTTATTCGATTATATCTCGTTAAAAAGGACGAAAATTAAGGCTAAATTGAGGAAAAATGGAAATTTATCAAAAATTATTCGTTTACTTTTTTCGATCATATCTCGATAGAATTGTGAAAAATAAGGAATATAGAGGAAAAAAATTGAAATTTTGGGTAAATTATCGGTTTTCGTTGCTTTTTTCGATAATATCTCGATACAATGACGAATATTAAGTTAAATAGGGGATAAAAGATGATATTTCGGTGAAATTACCCGATATTGTTGCTTTTTTCGATCATATCGGAAAAGAATGACGAAAATTAAGGCAAAATAGATGAAAAATGTTGAAATTTCGGTGAAATTTCCATTTTCGTTGCTTTTTTAGATCAATTCTCGATAAAATGACGAAAATGAGGGAAAAACCCTGGAAAAAATTAAAGTTTCGCTAAAATTATCCGTTTTCGATCTTCTTTCGATGACATCTCAATAAAATGAGAAATAATTAGGGCTAAATAGAGCAAAAAAATTTGAATTTTGCTACGATTTTTTTTTTTTTTTTGCTTTGATTGTTTTTTGAAAAAGAAATTTGAATTTTGCTACGATTTGATACGATTTCCTTTTTTGTTGCTATTTTCAACTATATCTCGTTGAAAAGGTTAGAAATTAAGGTAAAATAGTGTAAAAAAATGGAAATTTTGCTTAAATTATAAATTTATATAGCTTTTTTCGATCATATCTCGATAAAATTACTAAAATTATGGCAAAATAGAGGAAAAAAATATAAATTTCGGGGAAATTATCGGTTTTCGTTGCTTTTTTCGATAATATCTCGATACATTGACGAATCTTAAGTTAAATAGAGGAAAAAAGTTGAGATTTCGATAAAATTATCCAATATTGTTGTTTTTTCGATCGTATCTGAAAAAAATGTGGAAAATTAAGGCAAAATAGATGAAAAATGTTGAAATTTCGGTGAAATGACAAAACAAAAACATACAAAAAATTGGGATAAAAAATTGAAATTTCACTGCAACTATTCTTTTTTGTTGCTTTTTACGATTATATCTCGTTAAAAAGGTCAAAAATTAAGTCAAAAAAGAGGAAAAAAATGGATATTTCGCTACAATTATACAAAAATTAAGGTAAAATTGAGGAAAAAAGTTGCGATTCCGGTAAAATCATTCGATTTCGTTGGTTTTTTCCATAATACCTCGATAAAATGACGCTAGTTATGGTAAAATAGAGGAAAAAAGTAGGGATTTCGGTGAAAATATCCGATTTCCTACCTTTTATCGATCATATCTGTATAAAATGACCAAAATTAAGGCAAAATAGAGGAATAAAATAGAATTTATGCTAAAATTATAAGTTTATGAAGCTTTTTTCAATCATGTCTTGATATAATTACTTAAATTATGGCAAAATAGAGGAAAAAATTTAAATTTTGGTGAAATTATCCGTTTTCGTTGCTTTTTTATGACGAAAATTTGGGCTAAATAGAGTAAAAAAATGTAAATTTCGTAAATGTAAAAATAGAATTTTTGCTAAAATTATACGTTTATGTAGCTTTTTTCAATCATGTCTCGATAAAATTGCGAAAATTAAGGCAAAATGTATGAAAAAAAAGTAAATTTCGGGGAAATTATCTGTTTTCGTTGCTTTTTTCGATTATATCTCTTAAAAAAGGACGAAAATGAAATTATTAGCGATAAGAAATTTAAATTTATCTAAAATTATAATTCATTTCTTGCTTTTTTCCATTTTATCTTGATAAATATCGAAAAGCTAGACCAAATAGTGGAAAAAAATTGAAATTTTGCTAAGTTATTTCCGATTTCGTCGCAATTTTCGTTCATATCTAAATAAATTAACAAAATTTAAGGCAATATAAAGAAAAAAATATAAATACCGGTGAAATTATCCGATTTCGTAGCTTTTTTTAATGATATCTCGATAAAATGTCGAAAATTAGGGATAAATAGAGTAAATAAATTAGAATTTCGCTAATGTTCTCCTTTTTTGTTGCTTTATTCGATTATATCTCGTTAAAAAGGACAAAAATTAAGGCAAAATTGAGGAAAAAAATGGAAATTTAGCAAAAATTATTCGTTTACTTTTTTCGATCATATCTCGATAGAATTGTGAAAAATAAGGAATATAGAGGAAAAAAATTGAAATTTTGGTGAAATTATCCGTTGTTGCTTTTTAGATAATATCTCGATAAACTTAAAACGATAAGTTTACTAAATTTATGGCAAAATAGAGGAGAAAAATATAAATTTCTGGGAAATTATCGGTTTTCGTTGCTTTTTTCGATAATATCTCATTATAAAGGATGAAAACGAATGCAATAATGAGGTAAAAATTGAATTTCGGGGAAATTATCTTTTTTCGTTGCTTTTTTCCATATTATCTCGAGAAAATTACGCTAGGTAAGGTAAGATAAAGGAAAAAAGTAGGGATTTTGGTGTGAATATCCGATTTCCTACCTTATATCGATCATGTCTGTATAAAATGACCAAAATTAAGGCAAAATAGAGAAAAAAATTGGAATTTCGTTGAAATTATCCTTTTTCCTAACTTTTTTCGATCATATCTCGATAAAACTACTCAAATTATGGCAAAATAGAGGTAAAAAATAGAAATTTTGGCTACGATTATCATTTTTGTTGCTTTTTTCAACTATATCTGGTTAAAAAGGACGAAAATTAAGTTAAAATAGAGAAAAAAAGTGGAAATTTTGCTGAAAATTATATAGCTTTTTTCGATCATATCATTATCTTTTTTCGTTGCTTTTTTCCATATTATCTCGAGAAAATGACGCTAGTTAAGGTAAGATAAAGGAAAAAATATAAATTTCGGGGAATTTATCCGTTTTCGATCATTTTTCGATCATATCTCGATAAATTAACGAAATTTTAGGCAGTGTAAGGGAAAACAAAAATGAAATTTCTGTGAAATTATCCGTTTTCTTTGCTTTTTTCGATAATTCTTCGATACAATGACGAAAAGTTTGGAAAATTAGGGAAAAAAAAGTGAAATTTCGCTAGAAGTATCCTTTTTTCTCACCTTTTTCGATCATATCTCTATAAAATGACGAAAATTAAGAAAAAATATAAATTTCGGGGAATTTATCCGTTTTCGATCTTTTTTCGATCATATCTCAATAAATTAACGAAATTTTAGTCAATATAAGGGAAATCAAAAATGAAATTTCGGAGAAATTATCCGTTTTCTTTGCTTTTTTCGATAATTCTTCGATACAATGACGAAAAGTTTGGAAAATTAGAAAAAAAAATTGAAATTTTGCTAGAATTATCCTTTTTCCTTAAATATAAAATAGTGGGAAAAATTTGAAATTTAGCTAACTTTTTTCCGATTTCGTTACTTTTTTCGATCATATCTCGATAAATTAACGAAATTTAAGGCAATGTAAGGAAAAAAAATTGAAATTTCGGTGAAATTATCCGTTTTTGTTGCTTTTTTCGATAATTCTTCGATACAATGAGGAAAAGTTTGGAAAATTAGGGAAAAAAATTGAAATTTCGCTAGAATTATCCTTTTTCCTTACTTTTTTCGATCATATCTCTATAAAATGACCAAAAATAAAAATATTAATTTCGGGGAATATTCCCTTTTCGATCTTTTTTCGATCATGACTCGATAAAATGAGATATATTAAGTTAAAATAGAGAGGAAAAATGAAATTTTTGTGCAACTATCCGTTTTCGTTGCTTTTTTCGATCATATCTCAATAAATCGACGAACATTAAGGCAGAATAGAGGAACGAAGGTGAAATTTTGGTGAAACTATCCGTTTTCGTTTCTTTTTTCAATCATATCTCGATAAAAGAACAAAATTTAAGGAAATGTAAAGGAAAAGAAAATAAATGTCGGTGAATCTAAATATAAATACGAAAAAATGACGAAAATTAGGGCTAAATAGAGTAAAAAAATTCGAATTTGAATTGACCTGAATTTACCTCCCATATTTGACCTTATGGAAACGGCCTCATCGAGTCGATCTTGGGTCATCAACCTCAGGTCATCGACCTCTGGTCATCGACCTTGGGTAATCAACCTCGAATCATGGACGTGTGGTCATTTACCTTAGGTCATCGACCTCGGGTCATCGACCTCGAGTCATCAGCCCCTGGTCATCGAACTCGGGTCATCGACCTCTGGTCACCAACCTCGGGTCATTGAACTCGTGTCATATATCTTGGGCCATTGACCTAGGGTTATTGACCTTTGGTCATTGACCTCGGGTCATCAACCTCTGGTTATCATCCTCTGGTCATCGACCTCAGGTCATCGGCCTCGGGTCATTGACCTTGGGTCATCGATCTTGGGCCATCGACCTAGGGTCATTGACCTAGGGTCATTGACCTATGGTCATTGACCTTGGGTCATAGAAAGTTGATCAATCTCGAATTGACCTCCCCATAACGACGTCCCGGAGTCGATTTCCCGAAGTCGACATCCCGGAGTTGACCTCCCGGAGTCAAACGTTTGGAGTTGACATCCCGGAGTCGACCTCTCGGAGTCAAACTATTCGAGTTGTCATCCCGGAGTTGACCTCCCGGAGTCGACCTCCCGGAGTCAATTTCTTATAACTGTCCAAACTGAATTGACTTCAGGTAATCGACCTACCGGTGTCGACCTCCCGGAGTCAATCTCTATGAGTCGAAGTCTCGGAGTCGACCTCCCGGAGTTGACCTCCCAAAGTCGACCTCCCGGATTCGACCTCCCGGAGTAGACTTCCAGTAAAGGACATCCCGTTGTTAACCTCCTGGAGTTTACCTCCCGGAGTCAACCTCCCGGAGTCGACCTCCGGGAGTGGACTCTCGGAATCGACCTCACCTAGTTGAGCTAGGGACATTGAGTTAGGGTCATTGACCGTGGGTGCAAGACCATAATTCAATCCGGAGTTGACCTCCCAGAATCGACGTCCTGGAGTCGACTTCCCGTAAACATCATCCCGGAGTTAACCTCCTGGAGTTTACCTCCCGGAGTCAACCTCCCAGAGTCGACCACCCGGAGTTGACCTCCAGGATTCGACCTCACGGAGTCGTCCTCCAGGATTGAATTACCGGAGTAAATTTCTCATAACTTTCCAGCCTGAATTGTCCTCCCGTAACCGACCTCCCAGAAACGGCCTCACCAAGTCAATCCCTGGTCATCAACCTCCGGTCATCGACCTCGATTCATCGACCTAGGGTCATCTACCTCTAGTCATCGACCTCGGGTCATCGACCTCGGATGATCGACCTTGGGTCATTGACCTTGTGTCATTGACCTTGGGTCATTGACCTTGTGTCATTGACCTTGGGTCATTTACCTCAGGTCATCGACCTCGGGTCATTGACCTCGTGTCATCGACCTCGTGTCATCGACCTCGGGTCATTGACCAAGGGTCATTGACCTAGGGTCATTGACCTAGGGTCATTGACCTAGGTTCATTGTCCTCGGGGTATAGACCTTAAATCAATCCGATGTCGACATCTCGGAGTCGACCTCACGGTGTCGACATCCCGGAGTCAATCTCTTGGAGTCGAAATCGCGGAGGCGACCACCTGGTGTCGACCTCCCGGATTCAATCACTTGGAGTCGAAGTCACGGAGTCAACCTCCCTGAGTAGACCTATTGGAGTCGACTTCTCATAACTGTCCAGCCTGAATTGACCTCCTGTAATTGACCTCCCGGAATCGACCACACCTAGTCGACCTCGGGTCTTTGACCTCGGGTCATAGACCTTAAGTAAATCCGGAGTCGACTTCCCGGAATCGTCGTCCCGGAGTCGATTCCCGAAGTCGACCTCCCGGAGTCGAAATATTTATCCGATAACGTGGGATTTTTCGGTCAAATCTCGATATAATGATAAAATTAAAGTAAAATAGAGGAAAAATATGGGATTTTGGTGAAAATATCCGATATCGTTGCGTTTCTCTATTATATCTCGATAAAATGACGAAAAATAGGCCTAGAAAGAGTACAAGAAATGGAACTTCGCTATAATTATCCTATTTTGTCGCTTTTTTCGATCATATCTCGTAAAAGAGGACGAAAATTAAATTATTAGGGAGAAAAATTGAAATTTTGCAAAAAACATAATTTTTTTCTTTTTTTTATCGATTTTATCTTGATAAAATATCGAAAAGCTATGCAAAATAGTGGAAAAAATTGAAATTTCGCTAAATTTTTTCCGATTTCGTAGCTTTTTTCGATCATATCTCGATAAATTAACGAAATTTAAGGCAATATAAGGGAAAAAATTAAAAATTTGGTGAAATTATCTGTTTTCGTTGCTTTTTTCGATAATTCTTCAATAAAATGACGAAAAGTTTGGAAAATTAGGGAATAAATTGAGATTTCACTAGAATTATCCTATTTCCTTACTTTTTTCGATCATATCTCTATAAAATGACGGAAATTAAGAAAAAATAGGGGAAATAATATAAATTTAGGGGAATTTCTCCGTTTCTCGATCTTTATTCGATCATATCTGGATAAAATGAGAAGAATTAAGTAAAAATAGAGAGGAAAAAATGACTTTCGGTGAAACAATCTGTTTTCGTTGCTGTTTTCGATCTCATCTCAATAAAATGACAATGCAAAAACATACAAAAATGGGGATAAAAAATTACAATTTCACTGTAATTATCCTTTTTTGTTGCTTCTTTCGATTATTTCTCGTTAAAAAGGTCGAAAATTATGGCAAAACAGGGAATGAAAATGAATATTTCGCTACAATTTTCCGAAAATTAAGGTAAAGTTGAGGAAAAAAGTTGCGATTCCGGTGAAATCATCCGATTTCGTTGCTTTTTTCCATAATACCTCGATAAAATGACGCTAATTAAGGTAAAATAGAGGAAAAAAGTAGGGATTTCGGTGAAAATATCCGATTTCCTACCTTTTATCGATCATATCTGTATAAAATGACCGAATTTAAGGCAAAATAGAGGAAAAAAATCTGATGTGGCAAACACATGACTTTCTCCGTATTTATTGAAAACATAAGCCTATGCCGGTAATATATAAATAACTCTAAAACAAGGAGTGTTACAGGAAAAAGTTTCATACAGGCTTTGTAGTAAAAAACATTATCTACAACTTTGGTACATAATGGTATATACCTAAATTGCATTCCGATTGATATATGTATGAAAAACTTCCTTTTCTGGGTAAACAACAACTTCCGGTTAACCATTATTGAAGAATAACTCCTAAACAATCAGTGTTACGAAAAATGTTTCGTACAAAAGTTATAGTAAAAACCATTATCTACAATTTTGTAAATAATTTTATATACCTACATTGCATTTTGACAGAGATATGTATGAAAAACTTCCATTTCTGGATTAACAACAACTTCCGGTTAACCATTATTGAAGAATAACTCCTAAACAATCAGTGTTACGAAAAATGTTTCGTACAAAAGTTATAGTAAAAACCATTATCTACAATTTTGTAAATAATTTTATATACCTACATTGCATTTTGACAGAGATATGTATGAAAAACTTCCATTTCTGGATTAACAACAACTTCCGGTTAACCATTATTGGGGAATAACTCCTAAACAATCAGTGTTACGAAAAAATGTTTTATACAAATGTTGTAGGAAAATACATAATCTACAATTTTTGTGTATACATGTATATACGTATATTGCATTCTGACAGAGATATGTATGAAAAACTTCCTTTTCTGGGTAAACAACAACTTCTGGTTAACCATTATTGAAGAATAACTCCTAAACAATCAGTGTTACGAAAAAAATTTTTTTACAAAAATTGTAGTAAAGTACATTATCTATAACTTTTGTATGTAATTGTATATAACTATATTGCATTCTTACAGAAATATTTAAGAAACAAAAATTTGTTCCGGATAAACCGTAACTTCCGGTTAAGTGATATTCTCCAAAAACTAATCAACTCTTGGTATTGTTAGGGAAATCCTAAATATGAATTTTGAAAATGATCGGTTAATTACTTTTGAAGATAGAGCGCACACAAACGTTTTAACCACAGACAGACAGACAGACAGACAGACACACAGACAGACATGTTCGGGAAAATAGCTTAAACATGCTCTATGAGCCCCAAAACATCTATTTCCGTCGAAATCTGGAGATCGAATTTTTTTGCGAATACAATACTTTCTCTATACTACGTATAGGGAGTAAGTAATAATCTGATGTGGCCAGCACATGACTTTCTCCATATATATAAGATGTAAATATTTATCTACGACAGTATTTTCGAACTCTATATTCAATCGAAACTTAGAAGATAAGTGATTTATTTCTTTCATATTATCTTTTACGTCACAAACATTATAAATAATGTTTTTCGGGACATGTTCGATGAAAAACGAAGAAATTGGCCTTTCGCCCCAGCGCCCACAACGTACATAATCAGCAACTTCCGGTTTATCAGTATTTCACAAATAACTCCTACACAATCAATGATAAAAAATTTGTTTCATACAAAAGTTATAGTAAATTACATTTGCTAAATCTTTTATAAATAATACTATATACCTAAATATCATATTTATGGAGATATTTTGAATACCGGAAATGAGCATTGAAGACTGAAGCTCGACTTCCGGTTAACTGATTTACTCCGAAAACTAATCAACTCTAACGACATCAACCAAAATACCATACATGAAATTTGGTGTTGATCCAACCAATAGTTTTCATGATAGAGCGCCCACAAAGTACACAATCAGCTACTTCCGGTTTATAAGTATTTCACGAATAACTCCTAATCAACCTTTGATAAAAAAATATGTTAAATACAAAAGTTATAGTAAATTACATTTTCTAAAACTTTTATAATTAATACAAAATACCTATATATCATATTTATGGAGATATTTTGAAAACCGGAAATGAGCTCTGATGAATAAAGCTCGACTTCCGGTTTACCGATTTACTCTAAAAACTAATCAACTCTGACAGCACACAGGACAGTACTATATATGAAGTTTGGTATTGATACAACTAATACTTTTCACGTTAGAGCGCCCACTATCACACACACACACACACACACACACACACACACACACACACACACACACATACACACAGACATCATTCCGAAAATGGTCAAAACGTGTTCTAGGGACCCCAAAACATGTATTTCCGTTGAAATCTCAAAGTCGATTTTTTTCATGAAAACAATACTTTCTCTATACTTCGTATATGGAGAAAGTAAAAAAGGACGAAAATTAAATTATTAGCGATAAGAAATTTAAATTTATCTAAAATTATAATTCATTTCTAGCTTTTTTCCATTTTATCTTGATAAATATCGAAAAGTTAGACTAAATAGTGGAAAAAAATTGAAATTTCGCTAAATTATTTCCGATTTCGTCGCATTTTTCGTTCATATCTAAATAAATTAACAAAATTTAAGGCTATATAAAGGAAAAAAATTCAAATACCGGTGAAATTATCCGATTTCGTAGCTTTTTTCAATGATATCTAGATAAAATGTCGAAAATTAGGGATACATAGAGAAAATAAATTAGAATTTCGCTAATGTTCTCCTTTTTTGTTGCTTTATTCGATTATATCTCGTTAAAAAGGACGAAAATTAAGGCTAAATTGAGGAAAAATGGAAATTTAGCAAAAATTATTCGTTTACTTTTTTCGATCATATCTCGATAGAATTGTGAAAAATAAGGAATACAGAGGAAAAAAATTGAAATTTTGGGTAAATTATCGGATTTCGTTGCTTTTTTCGATCATATCTCGTTATAAAGGACGAAAATGAAGGCAATAATGAGGAAAAAATTTAATTTTTGGCGAAATTATCCTTTTTCGTTGCATTTTTCCATATTATCTCGAGAAAAGGACGCTAGTTAAGGTATGATAAAGGAAAAAAGGTGGGATTTCGGTGTAAATATCCGATTTCCTACCTTTTATCGATCATGTCTGTATAAAATGACCAAAATTAAGGCAAAATAGAGAAAAAAATTGAAATTTCGGTGAAATTATCCGTTTTCGTTGCTTTTTTCGATAATTCTTCGATACAACGACGAAAAAGTTGAAAAATTAGGGAAAAATTTTGAAATTTCGCTAGAATTATCCTTTTTTCTAACTTTTTTCGATCATATCTCGATAAAATTATTCAAATTATGGCAAAATAGATGTAAAAAATAGAAATTTTGGCTACGATTATCCTTTTTTGTTGCTTATTTCAACTATATCTCGTTGAAAAGGACGAAAATTAAGTTATAATAGAGTAAAAAATGGAAATTTCGCTAATATAATAAAATTATATAGCTTTTTACGATCATATCTCAATGAAATGACGAAAATTAAGGAATGAAGAGGAAAAAAATTGAAATTTTGGTGAAATTATCCGTTTTCGTTGCTCTTTTCGATAATTCTTCGATACAATGACGAATAGTTTGGAAAATTAGGGAAAAAAAGTGAAATTTCGCTAGAAGAATCCTTTATTCTTACTTTTTTCGATCATATCTCTATAAAATGATGTAAATTTAAAAAAAATAGAAGAAAAAATATAAATTTAGGGGAATTTCTCCGTTGTTCGATCTTTATTCGATCATATCTGGATAAAATGAGAAATATTAAGTCAAAATAGAGAGGAAAAAAATGACCAAAAATCTCTATAAAATGACCAAAAATAAAAATATAAATTTCGGGGAATTTATCCCTTTTCGATTTTTTTTCGATCATGACTCGATAAAATGAGATATATTAAATCAAAATAGAGAGGAAAAAATGAAATTGTGGTGTAACTATGCGTTTTCGTTGCTTTTTTCGATGATATCTCGATGAAATGACGAGAATTATGGCAAAATAGAGTAAAAAAATTGGAATTTGAATTGAGCTGAATTTACCTCCCATAATTGAACTAATGGAAACGGCCTCATCGAGTCGATCTTGGGACCTCATCCTCCGGTCATCGACCTCTGGTCATTGACCTTGGGTCATCGACCTCGAATCATCGAAACTTGGTCATTTACCTTAGGTCATCGACCTCGGGTCATCAACCTCGAGTCATCAACCTCTGGTCATCGAACTCGGGTCATCGACCTATGAGTGGAAGTCCCGGTGTCGACCTCCCGGAGTTGAAATCCCGGAGTCAACCTCCCGGAATCGACCTCACCGAGTTGACCTAGGGTCATTGACTTAGGGTCATTCACCTCGGGTGCAAGACCGTAAGTCAATCCGGAGTTGACCTCCCGGAATCGACGTCCCGGAGTCGACTTCCAGTAAACGACATCCCAGAGTTAACCTTCTGGAGTTAACCTCCCGGAGTCAACCTCACGGAGTCGACCACCCGGAGTCGACCACCCGGAGTCGACCTCCCGGAGTTGACCTCCCAGAGTCAATCTACATGAGTCGACCTCCCGGAGTCAACCTCCCGGAATCGACCTCACCAAGTTGACCTAGGGTCATTGACTTAGGGTCATTCACCTCGGGTGCAAGACCGTAATTCAATCCGGAGTCGACCTCCCATAATCGACGTCCCGGAGTCGACTTCCCGTAAACGACATCCCGGAGTTAACCTCCTGTAGTTTACCTCCCGGAGTCAACCTCCCGGAGTCGACCACCCGGAGTTGACCTCCAGGTTTCGACCTCTTGGAGAAGTCCTCCCGGGTTTGACCTCACCGAGTCGTCCTCCCGGATTGAATTACCGGAGTCAACTTCTCATAACTTTCTAGCCTGAATCGTCCTCCCGTAACCGACCTCCCAGAAACGGCCTCACCTAGTCAATCTCTGGTCATGAACCTCCGGTCATCGACCTCGAGTCATCGACCTCGAGTCATCGACCTCGGGTCATCGACCTTGGGTCATCGACCTCGGGTGCTCGACCTCGGGTCATTGACCTTGGGTCATTGACCTCGGGTTATCGTCCTTGGGGCAATCTCGTGTCATCTACCTCATGTCATCGACCTCGGGTCATCGACCTAAGGTCATTGACCTAGGGTAATAAACCTAGGGTCATTGACCTAGGGTCATTTACCTGGGTTCATTGACCTCGGTGCATAGACCTTAAGTCAATTCGGAGTCGACCTCCCGGAATCGACGTACCTTAGCCGAACTTCCGAAGTCGACATCTCGGAGTCGACCTCCCGGTGTCCGCATCCCAAAGTCAATCTCTTGGAGTCGAAATCGCGGAGGCGACCTCCTGGCTTTGACCTCCCGGATTCAATCACTTGGAGTCGATGTCACGGAGTCAACCTCCCGGAGTCGATCTCCCGGAGTAGGCCTCCCCGAGTAGACCTATTGGAGTCGACTTCTCATAACCGTCCAGCCTGAATTGACCTCCTGGAATCGACCTTACCGAGTCGATCTCGGGTCTTTGACCTCGGGAAATAGACCTTAAGTAAATCCGGGATCGACTTCCCGGAATCGACGTCCCGGAGTCGACCCCCGAAGTCGACCTCCCGGAGTCAAAATATTTATCCGATAACGTGGGATTTTTCGGTCAAATCTCGATATAATGACAAAATTAAAGTAAAATAGAGGAAAAATATGGGATTTTGGTGAAAATATCCGATATCGTTGCGTTTCTCTGTTATATCTCGATAAAATGACGAAAAATAGGCCTAAAAAGAGTACAAGAAATGGAACTTCGCTATAATTATCCTATTTTGTCGCTATATTCGATCATATCTCGTAAAAGAGGACGAAAATTTAATTATTAGGGAGAAAAATTGAAATTTTGCAAAAATCATAATTTTTTTCTTTCTTTTATCGATTTTATCTTGATAAAATATCGAAAAGCTATGCAAAATAGTGGAAAAAATTGAAATTTCGCTAAATTTTTTCCGATTTCGTAGCTTTTTTCGATCATATCTCGATAAATTAACGAAATTTAAGGCAATATAAGGGGAAAAAATTAAAAATTTGGTGAAATTATCTGTTTTCGTTGCTTTTTTCGATAATTCTTCAATAAAATGACGAAAAGTTTGGAAAATTAGGGAATAAATTGAGATTTCATTAGAATTATCCTTTTTCCTTACTTTTTTCGATCATATCTCTATAAAATGACGGAAATTAAGAAAAAATAGGGGAAATAATATAAATTTAGGGGAATTTCTCCGTTTTTCGATCTTTATTCGATCATATCTGGATAAAATGAGAAGAATTAAGTAAAAATAGAGAGGAAAAAATGACTTTTCGGTGAAACAATCTGTTTTCGTTGCTGTTTTCGATCTCATCTCAATAAAATGACAATGCAAAAACATACAGAAATGGGGATAAAAAATTACAATTTCACTGTAATTATCCTTTTTTGTTGCTTCTTTCGATTATTTCTCGTTAAAAAGGTCGAAAATTATGGCAAAAAAGGGAAAGAAAATGAATATTTCGCTACAATTTTACGGAAATTAAGGTAAAGTTGAGGAAAAAAGTTGCGATTCCGGTGAAATCATCCGATTTCGTTGCTTTTTTCCATAATACCTCGATAAAATGACGCTAATTAAGGTAAAATAGAGGAAAAAAGTAGGGATTTCGGTGAAAATATCCGATTTCCTACCTTTTATCGATCATATCTGTATAAAATGACCAAAATTAAGGCAAAATAGAGGAAAAAAATCTGATGTGGCAAACACATGACTTTCTCCGTATTTATTGAAAACATAAGCCTATGCCGGTAATATATAAATAACTCTAAAACAAGGAGTGTTACAGGAAAAAGTTTCATACAGGCTTTGTAGTAAAAAACATTATCTACAACTTTGGTACATAATGGTATATACCTAAATTGCATTCCGATTGATATATGTATGAAAAACTTCCTTTTCTGGGTAAACAACAACTTCCGGTTAACCATTATTCAGAAATAACTCCTAAACATTCAGTGTTACGAGAAGATGTTTCATTCAAAAGTTATACGAAAGTCCATTATCTATAACTTTTGTAAATAATTTTATATACCTACATTGCATTTTGACAGAGATATGTATGAAAAACTTCCATTTCTGGATTAACAACAACTTCCGGTTAACCATTATTGGGAAATAACTCCTAAACAATCAGTGTTACGATAAAATGTTTTATAAAAAGTTGTAGTAAAATACATAATGTACAATTTCTGTGTGTAAATGTATATACCTATATTGCATTCTGTCAGAGATATGTATGAAAAACTTCCTTTTCTGGGTAATAACAACATCCGTTTAACCATTATTGAAGAATAACTCCTAAACAATCAGTGTTACGAAAAAATGTTTCATACGAAAGTTGTATTAAAAAATTTTATCTACAACTATGGTACATTATTGTATATACCTACATTGCGTTTTGGCAGAGATATGTATGAAAAACTTCCATTTCTGGATTAACAACAACTTCCGGTTAACCATTATTGGGTAATAACTCCTAAACAATCAGTGTTACAAAAAAATGTTTTGTACAAAGGTTGTAGTAAAATACATAATGTACAATTTTTGTGTGTAAATGTATATACCTTTAATGCATTCTTACAGAGATATTTAAGAAGCAAAAATTTGTTCCGGATAAACCCTAACTTCCGGATAAGCGATATTCTCTAAAAACTAATCAACTCATGGTATTGTTACGGAAATACTAAATATGAATTTTGAAAAGGATCGGATACTTACTATTTAAGATAGAGCGCACACAAACGTTTTAACCACAGACAGACAAGCAGACGGACAGACAGACAGACAGACAGACGGACAGACAGACAGACAGACACACAGACAGACATGTTCAGGAAAATAGCTAAAACATGGTCTATGGGCCCCAAAACATCTATTTCCGTCGAAATCTGGAGGTCGAATTTTTTTGCGAATACAATACTTTCTCTATACTACGTAAAGGCAGAAAGTAAAAATGGAAATTTTCCTAAAATTATAAGTGAATGTAGCTTTTTTCAATAATATCTCAGTAAAATTGCGAAAATTAAGGCAAAATGGAGGAAAAAAATATAAATTTCGGGGAAATTATCTGTTTTCGTTGCTTTTTTCGATTAAATCTCTTAAAAAAGGACGAAAATTAAATTATTAGCGATAAGAAATTTAAATTTATCTAAAATTATAATTTATTCTCGCTTTTTTCCATTTTATCTTGATAAATATCGAAAAGCTAGACCAAATTGTGGAAAAAAATTGAAATTTTGCTAAATTATTTCCGATTTCGTGTCATTTTTCGTTCATATCTAAATAAATTAAGAAAATTTAAGGCAATATAAAGGAAAAAAAATATAAATACCGGTGAAGTTATCCGATTTCGTAGCTTTTTTAATGATATCTCGATAAAATGTCGAAAATTAGGGATAAATAGAGAAAATAAATTAGAATTTCGCTAATGTTCTCCTTATTTGTTCCTTTATTCGATTATATCTCGTTAAAAAGGACAAAAATTAAGGCTAAATTGAGGAAAAAAATGGAAATTTAGCAAAAATGATTCGTTTACTTTTTTCGATCATATCTCGATAGAATTGTGAAAAATAAGGAATATAGAGGAAAAAAATTGAAATTTTGGTGAAATTATCCGTTGTTGCTTTTTAGATAATATCTCGATAAACTTAAAACGATAAGTTTACTAAATTTATGGCAAAATAGAGGAGAAAAATATAAATTTCTGGGAAATTATCGGTTTTCGTTGCTTTTTTCGATAATATCTCGATTGACAATGACGAATATTAAGATTTATGGCAAAATAGAGGAAAAAAGTTGAGCTTTCGGTGAAATTATCCGATATTGTGCTTTTTTCGATCATATCCGGAAAAAATGACGAAAATTAAGGCTAAATAGATGAAAAATGTTGAAATTTCGGTGAAATTATCCGTTTTCGTTGCTTTTTTCGATCATATCTCGTTATAAAGGATGAAAACGAATGCAATAATGAGGTAAAAATTGAATTTTCGGCGAAATTATCTTTTTTCGTTGCTTTTTTCCATATTATCTCGAGAAAATTACTCTAGGTAAGGTAAGATAAAGGAAAAATTAGGGATTTTGTTGTAAATATCCGATTTCCTACCTTATATCGATCTTGTCTGTATAAAATGACCAAAATTAAGGCAAAATAAAGAAAAAAATTGAAATTTCGTTGAAATTATCTGTTTTCGTTGCTTTTTTCGATAATTCTTCGATACAACGACGAAAAAATTGGAAAATTAGGGAAAAATTTTGAAATTTGGCTAGAATTATCCTTTTTCCTAACTTTTTTCGATCATATCTCGATAAAATTACTCAAATTATGGCAAAATAGAGGTAAAAAATAGAAATTTTGGCTACGATTATCCTTTTTTGTTGCTTTTTTCAACTATATCTGGTTAAAAAGGACGAAAATTAAGTTAATATAGAGTAAAAAAATGGAAATTTTGCTAAAATTATATAGCTTTTTTCGATCATTTCATTATCTTTTTTCGTTGCTTTTTTCCATATTATCTCGAGAAAATGACGCTAGTTAAGGTAAGATAAAGGTTTAAATATAAATTTCGGGGAATTTATCCGTTTTCGATCATTTTTCGATCATATCTCGATAAATTAACGAAATCTTAGGCAATATAAGGGAAAACAAAAATGAAATTTCGGTGAAATTATCCGTTTTCTTTGCTTTTTTCGATAATTCTTCGATACAATGACGAAAAGTTTGGAAAATTAGGGAAAAAAAAGTGAAATTTCGCTAGAAGTATCCTTTTTTCTTACCTTTTTCGATCATTTCTCTATAAAATGACGAAAATTAAGAAAAAATAAAGGAAAAAATATAAATTTCGGGGAATTTATCCGTTTTCGATCTTTTTTCGTTCATATCTCAATAAATTAACGAAATTTTAGGCAATATAAGGAAAAACAAAAATGAAATTTCGGTGAAATTATCCGTTTTCTTTGCTTTTTTCGATAATTCTTCGATACAATGACGAAAAGTTTGGAAAATTAGAAAAAAAAATTGAAATTTTGCTAGAATTATCCTTTTTCCTTAAATATAAAATAGTGGAAAAAAATTGAAATTTAGCTAAATTTTTTCCGATTTCGTTACTTTTTTCGATCATATCTCGATAAATTAACGAAATTTAAGGAAATGTAAGGAAAAAAAATTGAAATTTCGGTGAAATTATCCGTTTTCGTTGCTCTTTTCGTTAATTCTTCGATACAATGACAAATAGTTTGGAAAATTAGGGAAAAAAAGTGAAATTTTACTAGAAGTATCCTTTTTTCTTACTTTTTTGGATAATATCTCTATAAAATGACCAAAAATAAAAATATAAATTTCGTGGAATTTATCCCTTTTCGATCTTTTTTCGATCATGACTCGATAAAATGAGATATATTAAGTCAAAATATAGAGGAAAAAATGAAATTGTGGTGCAACTATCCGTTTTCGTTGCTTTTTTCAATCATATCTCGATAAAATGACGAACATTAAGGCAGAATAGAGGATAGAAGGTGAAATTTTGGTGAAACTTTCCGTTTTAGATTCTTTTTTCAATCATAACTCGATAAAATAACGAAATTTAAGGAAATGTACAGGAAAAGAAAATAAATGTCGGTGAAGATTATCCGACTTCGTTGCTTTTTTCGATGATATCTCGATAAAATGACGAAAATTAGGGCAAAATAGAGTAAAAAATTTGGAATTTGAATTGACCTGAATTGACCTCCCATAATTGACCTTATGGAAACGGCCTCATCGAGTCGATCTTGGGTCATTAACCTCCGGTCATCGACCTCTGGTCATCGACCTTGGGTCATCGACTTCGAATCATCGACCTGTGGTAATTTACCTTAGGACATCGACCTCGGGTCATCGACCTCGATTCCTCAATCTCTGCTCATCGAACATGGGTCATCGACCTCGGGTAACCGACCTCGAATCATTGACCTCGTCTCATATATATTATGGGCCATAAACCTAGGGTTATTGACCTTTGGTCATCGACCTAGAATCATCGACCTCTGGTCTTCATCCTCTGGTCATCGACCTCAGGTCATATACCTCCGGTCATCGACCTCGGGTCATTGACCTTGGGTCATCGATCTTGGGCCATCGACCTAGGGTCATTGACCAAGGGTCATTGACCTATGGTCATTGACCTCGGGGCATAGACAGTAGGTCAATCTCGAGTCGACCTCCCCGAATCGACGTCCCGGAGTCGATTTCCCGAAGTCGACATCCCGGAGTTGACCTCCCGGATTCGACCTCCCGGAATCAATTTCTCATAAAATGCCCAATTGTTTTGACTTCCGGTGATCGACCTACCGGTGTCAACCTCCAAGAGTCATTCTTTATGAGTGGAAGTCCCGGAGTCGACCTCCCGGAGTCGACCTCCCGGAGTCGACCTCCCGAGTTGAAATCCCGGAGTCAACCTCCCGGAGTTGACCACCCGGAATAGACCTCACCGAGTTTACCTAGGGTCATTGACTTAGGGTCATTGACCTCGGGTGCAGACCGTAAGTCAATCCGGAGTCGAACTCCCGGAATCGACGTCCCGGAGTCGTCTTCCAGTAAACGACATCCCGGAGTTAACCTCCTGGAGTTGACCTCCCAGAGTCAACCTCCCGGAGTCGACCACCCGTAGTTGACCTCCAGGATTCGACCTCTCAGAGAAGTCCTCCCGGATTCGACCTCACGGAGTCGTCCTCCCGATTGAAGTACTGGAGTCAAGTTCTCATAACTTTCCCGCCTGAATTGTCCTCCCGTAACCGACCTCCCAGAAACGGCCTCACCAAGTCAATCTCTGGTCATCAACCTCCGGTCATCGACCTCGAGACATCGACCTAGGGTCATCGACCTCTGGTCATCTACCTCTGGTCCTCGACCTCGGGTTATCGACCTCGGGTGATCGACCTCGGGTGATCGACCTCGGGTGATCGACCTCGGGTGATCGACCTTGGTTCATTGACCTTGGATCATGGACTTCGGGTCATCAACCTCGGATCATTGACCTCGTGTCATCGACCTCGTGTCATCGACCTTGGGTCATTGACCTAGGGTCATCGACCTCGGGTCATCGACCTAGGGTATTTGACCTAGGGTCATTAACCTTGGGTCATTGACCTAGGGTCATTGACCTAGGTTCATTGACCTCTGGGCATAGACCATAAGTCAATTCGGAGTCGACCTCCCGGAATCGACGTCCCTTAGCCGAACTTCCGTAGTCGACATCTCGGAGTCGACCTCCCGGTGTCGACATCACGGAGTCAATCTCTTGGAGTCGAAATCGCGGAGGCGACCTCCTGGTGTCGACCTCCCGGATTCAATCACTTGGAGTCGAAGTCACGGAGTCAACCTCCCTGAGTAGACCTATTGGAGTCGACTTCTCATAACTGTCCAACCTGAATTGACCTCCTGTAATTGACCTCCCGGAATCGACCACACCGAGTCGACCTCGGGTCTTTGACCTCGGGTCATAGACCTTAAGTAAATCCGGAGTCGACTTCCCGGAATCGACGTCCCGGAGTCGACCCCCGAAGTCGACCTCCCGGAGTCGAAATATTTATCCGATAATGTGGGATTTTTCGGTCAAACCTCGATATAATGACAAAATTAAGGTAAAATAGAGGAAAAAAATGAGATTTTGGTGAACATATCCGTTATCGTGGCGTTTCTCTATTATTTCTCGATAAAGTAACGAAAAATAAGCCTAAAATGAGTACAAGTTATGGAACTTCGCTATAATTATCCTATTTTGTCGCTTTTTTCGATCATATCTCGTAAAAATCTCGTAAAATTTTGCAAAAATCATAATTTTTTTCTTTCTTTTTTGGATTTTATCTTGATAAAATATCGAAAACCAATGCAAAATAGTGGAAAAAATTGAAATTTCAATAAATGTTTTCCGATTTCGTAGCTTTTTTCGATCATATCTCGATAAATTAACGAAATTTAAGGCAATATAAGGGAAAAAAATTAAAAATTCGGTGAAATTATCCGTCTTCGTTGCTTTTTTCGATCATATCTCTATAAAATGACGTAAATTAAGAAAAAATAGAGGAAAAAATATAATTTTAGTAGAATTTCTCCGTTGTTCGATCTTTTTTCGATCATATCTGGATAAAATGAGAAATATTAACTCAAAATAGAGAGGAAAAAAATGACTTTTCGGTGAAACAATCTGTTTTCGTTGCTTTTTTCGATCTTATCTCAATAAAATGACAATGCACAAACATACAAAAATTGGGATAAAAAAATGAAATTTCACTGTAATTATCCTTTTTTGTTGCTTCTTTCGATTATATCTCGATAAAAGTTCGAAAATTATGGCAAAACAGGGAAAGAAAATGAATATTTCGCTACAATTATACAAAAATTAAGGTAAAATTGAGGAAAAATGTTGAGATTCCGATAAATCATCCGATTTCGTTGCGTTTCTAGATGATATCTCGATAAAATGAGGAAAATTACGGCTAAATAGAGTTAAAAAACTGGAATTTCGTGAAAGTTATCCTTTTTTGTTGCTATTTTCGATTATATTTCGTTAAATAGGACGAAAATTTAGGCAAAATAGAGGAAAAAAATGGAAATTTTGCTAACATTATAAGTTTTTGTAGCTTTCTTTGATCATATCTCGATTAAATTACTAAAATTATGGCTAAATAGAGTAAGAAAATTTAAATTTTGGTGAAATTATCCGTTTTTGTTGCTTTTTTCGATCATATCTCGATAATATGACGAAAATTAGGGCTAAATAGAGTAAAAAAAATTGAAATTTCGCTAATATTATAAGTTTTTGTAGCTTTCTTCAATCATATCTCGCTAAAATTATTAAATTTATGGCAAAATGGATGAAAGAAATATAAATTTTGGGTAAATTATCGGTTTTCGTTGCTTTTTTCGATAATATCCTTATACAATGACGAATATTGAGTTAAATAGAGGATAAAAGTTGAGATTTCGGTGAAATTATCCGATATTGTTGCTTTTTTCGATCATATCTGGAAAAAATGACAAAAATTAAGGCAAAATAGATGAAAAATGTTGAAATTTCGGTGAATTGACATTACAAAAACATACAAAAAATTGGGATAAAAATTGAAATTTCACTGCAAATATTCTTTTTTGTTGCTTTTTACGATTATATCTCGTTAAAAAGGTCGAAAATTAAGTCAAAATAGAGGAAAAAAATGGATATTTCGCTACAATTATACGAAAATTAAGGTAAAATTGAGGAAAAAAGTTGCGATTCCGGTGAAATCATCCGATTTCGTTGCTTTTTTCCATAATACCTCGATAAAATGACGCTAGTTATGGTAAAATAGAGGAAAAAAGTAGGGATTTCGGTGAAAATATCCGATTTCCTACCTTTTATCGATCATATCTGTATAAAATGACCAGAATTAAGGCAAAATAGAGGAATAAAATAGAATTTATGCTAAAATTTTAAGTTTATGAAGCTTTTTTCAATCATGTCTTGATATAATTACTTAAATTATGGCAAAATAGAGGAAAAAATTTAAATTTTGGTGAAATTATCCGTTTTCGTTGCTTTTTTATGACGAAAATTTGGGCTAAATAGAGTAAAAATTGTAAATTTCGTATATGTAAAAATAGAATTTTTGCTACAATTATACGTTTACGTAGCTTTTATCGATCATTTCTCGATAAAATTGCGAAAATTAAGGCAAAATATAGGAAAAAAATATAAATTTCGGGGAAATTATCTGTTTTCGTTGCTTTTTTCGATTATATCTCTTAAAATAGGACGAAGATTAAATTATTAGCGATAAGAAATTTAAATTTATCTAAAATTATAATTCATTTCTTGCTTTTTTCCATTTTATCTTGATAAATATCGAAAAGCTAGACCAAATAGTGGAAAAAAATTGAAATTTTGCTAAATTATTTCCGATTTCGTCGCATTTTTCGTTCATATCTAAATAAATTAAAAAAAATTAAGGCAATGTAAAGGAAAAAAATTCAAATACCGGTGAAATTATCCGATTTCGTAGCTTTTTTTAATGATATCTCGATAAAATGTCGAAAATTAGGGATAAATAGAGTAAATAAATTAGAATTTCGCTAATGTTCTCCTTTTTTGTTGCTTCTTTCGATTATTTCTCGTTAAAAAGGTCGAAATTTATGGCAAAATAGAGGAAAAAAATGGATATTTCGCTACAATTTTACGAAAATTAAGGTAAAGTTGAGGAAAAAAGTTGCGATTCCGGTGAAATCATCCGATTTCGTTGCTTTTTTCCATAATTCCTCGATAAAATGACGCTAATTAAGGTAAAATAGAGGAAAAAAGTAGGGATTTCGGTGAAAATATCCGATTTCCTACCTTTTATCGATCATATCTGTATAAAATGACCAAAATTAAGGCAAAATAGAGGAAAAAAATCTGATGTGGCAAACACATGACTTTTTCCGTATTTATTGAAAACATAAGCCTATGCCGGTAATATAGAAATAACTCTAAAAAAATGAGTTTTACAGGAATATGTTTCATACAGGCTTTGTAGTAAAAAACATTATCTACAACTTTGGTACATAATGGTATATACCTAAATTGCATTCCGATTGATATATGTATGAAAAACTCCTAAACATTCAGTGTTACGAGCAGATGTTTCATTCAAAAGTTATACAAAAGTCCATTATCTATAACTTTTGTAAATAATTTTATATACCTACATTGCATTTTGACAGAGATATGTATGAAAAACTTCCATTTCTGGAATAACAACAACTTCCGGTTAACCATTATTGGGGAATAACTCCTAAACAATCAGTGTTACGAAAACATTTTTAATACAAAAGTTGTAGTAAAGTATATTATCTATAACTTTTGTACGTAATTGTATATACCTATATTGCATTCTTGCAGAGATATTTAAGAAACAAAAATTTGTTCCGGATAAACCGTAATTTCCGGTTAAGCGATATTCTCCAAAAACTAATCAACTCATGGTATTGTTACAGAAATACTAAATATGAATTTTGAAAAGGATCGGATAGTTACTATTTAAGATAGAGCGCACACAAACGTTTTAACCACAGACAGACAAGCAGACGGACAGACAGACAGACAGACAGACGGACAGACAGACAGACAGACACACAGACAGACATGTTCAGGAAAATAGCTAAAACATGGTCTATGGGCCCCAAAACATCTATTTCCGTCGAAATCTGGAGGTCGAATTTTTTTGCGAATACAATACTTTCTGTATACTTCGTAAAGGGAGAAAGTAAAAATGGAAATTTTCCTAAAATTATAAGTTTATGTAGCTTTTTTCAATCATGTCAAAAAGGACGAAAATTAAGGCTAAATTGAGGAAAAATGGAAATTTAGCAAAAATTATTCGTTTACTTTTTTCGATAATATCTCGATACAATGACGAATATTAAGTTAAATAGGGGATAAAAGTTGAGATTTTGGTGAAATTATCCGATATTGTTGCTTTTTTCGATCATATCTGAAATAAATGACGAAAATTAAGGTTAAATAGATGAAAAATGTTGAAATTTCAGGTGGCATTTCCATTTTCGTTGCTTTTTTCGAACAATTATCGATAAAATGACGAAAATGAGGGAAAAACCCTGGAAAAAATTAAAGTTTCGCTAAAATTATCCGTTTTCGATCTTCTTCGATGACATCTCAATAAAATGAAAAATAATTAGGGCTAAATAGAGCAAAAAAAATTGAATTTTGCTACGATTATCCTTTTCTGTTGCTTTTTTCAACTATATCTCGTTGAAAAGGTTGGAAATTAAGGTAAAATAGAGTAAAAAAATGGAAATTTTGCTAAAATTATAAATTTATATAGCTTTTTTCGATCATATCTCGATAAAATTACTAAAATTATGGCAAAATAGAGGAAAAAAATATAAATTTCGGGGAAATTATCGGTTTTCGTTGCTTTTTTCGATAATATCTCGATACATTGACGAATATTAAGTTAAATAGAGGAAAAAAGTTGAGATTTCGATGAAATTATCCAATATTGTTGTTTTTTCGATCGTATCTGAAAAAAATGTGGAAAATTAACGCAAAATAGATAAAAAATATTGAAATTTCGGTGAAATGACAATACAAAAACATACAAAAAATTGGGATAAAAAATTGAAATTTCACTGCAACTATTCTTTTTTGTTGCTTTTTACGATTATATCTCGTTAAAAAGGTCGAAAATTAAGTCAAAATAGAGGAAAAAAATGGATATTTCGCTACAATTATACGAATATTAAGGTAAAATTGAGGAAAAAAGTTGCGATTCCGGTGAAATCATCCAATTTCGTTGCTTTTTTCCATAATACCTCGATTAAATGACGCTAGTTATGGTAAAATAGAGGAAAAAAGTAGGGATTTCGGTGAAAATATCCGATTTCCTACTTTTTATCGATCATATCTGATAAAATGACCAAAATTAAGGCAAAATAGAGGAATAAAATAGAATTTATGCTAAAATTTTAAGTTTATGAAGCTTTTTTCAATCATGTCTTGATATAATTACTTAAATTATGGCAAAATAGAGGAAAAAATTTAAATTTTGGTGAAATTATCCGTTTTCGTTGCTTTTTTATGAAGAAAATTTGGGCTAAATAGAGTAAAAAAATGTAAATTTCGTATATGTAAAAATAGAATTTTTGCTACAATTATACGTTTATGTAGCTTTTATCGATCATTTCTCGATAAAATTGCGAAAATTAAGGCAAAATGGAGGAAAAAATATAAATTTCGGGGAAATTATCTGTTTTCGTTGCTTTTTTCGATTATATCTCTTAAAATGGGACGAAAATAATATTATTAGCGATAAGAAATTTAAATTTACCTAAAATTATAATTCATTTCTTGCTTTTTTCCATTTTATCTTGATAAATATCGAAAAGCTAGACCAAAGAGTGGAATAAAATTGAAATTTTGCTAAATTATTTCCGATTTCGTGTCATTTTTCGTTCATATCTAAATAAATTAAAAAAATTTAAGGCAATATAAAGGAAAAAAATTCAAATACCGGTGAAATTATCCGATTTCGTAGCTTTTTTTAATGATATCTCGATAAAATGTCGAAAATTAGGGATAAATAGAGTAAATAAATTAGAATTTCGCTAATGTTCTCCTTTTTTGTTGCTTTATTCGATTATATCTCGTTAAAAAGGACAAAAATTAAGGCAAAATTGAGGAAAAAAATGGAAATTTATCAAAAATTATTCGTTTACTTTTTTCGATCATATCTCGATAGAATTGTGAAAAATAAGGAATATAGAGGAAAAAATGGAAATTTTGGTGAAATTATCCGTTGTTGCTTTTTCGATAATATCTCGATAAACTTAAAACGATAAAATTACTAAATTTATGGCAAAATAGAGGAGAAAAATATAAATTTCTGGGAAATTATCGGTTTTCGTTGCTTTTATCGATAATATCTCGATTGACAATGACGAATATTAAGTTAAATAGAGGAAAAAAGTTGAGCTTTCGGTGAAATTATCCGATATTGTGCTTTTTTCGATCATATCCGGAAAAAATGACGATAATTAAGGCTAAATAGATGAAAAATGTTGAAATTTCGGTGAAATTATCCATTTTCGTTGCTTTTTTCGATCATATCTCGTTATAAAGGACGAAAATGAAGGCAATAATGAGGTAAAAATTGAATTTTCGGCGAAAGTATCTTTTTTGTTGCTTTTTTCCATATTATCTCGAGAAAATGACGCTAGTTAAGGTAAGATAAAGGAAAAAAGTAGGGATTTTGGTGTAAATATCCGATTTCCTACCTAATATCGATCATGTCTGTATAAAATGACCAAAATTAAGGCAAAATAGAGAAAAAAATTGAAATTTCGTTGAAATTATCTGTTTTCGTTGCTTTTTTCGATAATTCTTCGATACAACGACGCAAAAATTGGAAAATTAGGGAATAATTTTGAAATTTGGCTAGAATTATCCTTTTTCCTAACTTTTTTCGATCATATCTCGATAAAATTACTCAAATTATGGCAAAATAGAGGTAAAAAATAGAAATTTTGGCTACGATTATCCTTTTTTGTTGCTTTCTTCAACTATATCTGGTTAAAAAGGACGAAAATTAAGTTAAAATAGAGTAAAAAAATGGAAATTTTGCTAAAATTATATAGCTTTATTCGATCATATCATTATCTTTTTTCGTTGCTTTTTTCCATATTATCTAGAGAAAATGACGCTAGTTAAGGTAAGATAAAGGAAAAATTATATATTTCGGGGAATTTATCCGTTTTCGATCATTTTTCGATCATATCTCGATAAATTAACGAAATTTTAGGCAATATAAGGGAAAACAAAAATGAAATTTCGGTGAAATTATCCGTTTTCTTTGCTTTTTTCGATAATTCTTCGATACAATGACGAAGGGTTTGGATAATTAGGGAAAAAAGTGAAATTTCGCTAGAAGTATCCTTTTTTCTAACCTTTTTCGATCATATCTCTATAAAATCACGAAAATTAAGAAATAATAAATGAAAAAATATAAATTTCGGGGAATTTATCCGTTTTCGATCTTTCTTTGAAAATTGAAATTTAGCTAAATTTTTTCCGATTTCGTTACTTTTTTCGATCATATCTCGATAAATTAACGAAATTTAAGGCAATGTAAGAAAAAAAAATGAAATTTCGGTGAAATTATCCGTTTTTGTTGCCTTTTTCGATAATTCTTCGATACAATGACGAAAAGTTTGGAAAATTAGGGAAAAAAATTTAAATTTCGCTGGAATTATCCTTTTTCCTTACTTTTTTCGATCATATCTCTATAAAATGACCAAAAATAAAAATATAAATTTCGGGGAATTTATCCCTTTTCAATCTTTTTTCGATCATGACTCGATAAAATGAGATATATTAAG
Organism: Sympetrum striolatum; assembly: GCA_947579665.1. NCBI lineage: Eukaryota > Metazoa > Arthropoda > Insecta > Odonata > Libellulidae > Sympetrum > Sympetrum striolatum. The sequence continues at coordinate 6,603,881 of OX388345.1, forward strand.
TTAAAATAGAGAGGAAAAATGAAATTGTGGTGCAACTATCCATTTTCGTTGCTTTTTTCGATCATATCTCAATAAATTGACGAACATTAAGGCAGAATAGAAGAACGAAGGTGAAATTTTGGTGAAACTATCCGTTTTCGTTTCTTTTTTCAATCATATCTCGATAAAATAACAAAATTTAAGGAAATGTAAAGGAAAAGAAAATAAATGTCGGTGAATCTAAATATAAATACGAAAAAATGACGAAAATTAGGGCTAAATAGAGTAAAAAAAAAGAAGGTTGATCAATCTTGAGTCGACCTCCCCGTATCGACGTCCCGGAGTCAATCTCCCAAGGTCGACATCCCGGAGTTGAACTCCCGGAGTCAATTTCTCATAACTGTCAAAACTGAATTGACCTCCGGTAATTGAGCTCCCGGAAACGACCTCACCGAGTCGATCTTCTGTCAACAACCTCCGGTCATCGACCTCGGGTCATCGACCTTGGGTAATCGATCTTGGGCCATTGACCTAGGGTCATTGACCTAGGGTCATTGACCTAGGGTTATTCACCTATGGTCATTGACCTTGGGTCATAGACAGTAGGTCAATCTCAAGTCGACCTCCCCGAATCGACGTCCCGGAGTCGATTTCCCGAAGTCGACATCCCGGAGTTGACCTCCCGGAGTCAAACGTTTGGAGTTGACATCCCGGAGTCGACCTCTCGGAGTCAAACTATTCGAGTCGTCATCCCGGAGTTGACCTCCCGGAGTCAATTTCTCATAACTGTCCAAACTGAATTGACTTCAGGTAATCGACCTACCGGTGTCGACCACCCGGAGTCAATCTCTATGAGTCGAAGTCTCGGAGTCGACCTCCCGGAGTTGACCTCCCGGAGTCGACCTCCCTGAGTCGACCTTCCAAAGTCGACCTCCCGGATTCGACCTCCCGGATTCGACCTCCCGGAGTCGACTTCCAGTAAAGGACATCCCGGAGTTAACCTCCTGGAGTTTACCTCCCGGAGTCGACCTCCCAGAATCGACCTCAGCAAGTTGACCTAGGGTAATTGACTTAGGGTCATTGACCGTGGGTGCAATACCATAATTCAATCCGGAGTTGACCTCCCAGAATCGACGTCCCGGAGTAGACTTCCCGTAAACATCATCCCGGAGTTAACCTCCTGGAGTTTACCTCCCGGAGTCAACCTCCCAGAGTCGACCACCCGGAGTTGACCTCCAGGATTCGACCTCCCGGTGTCGACTTCCTGTAAAGGACATCCCGGAGTTAACCTCCTGGAGTTTACCTCCCGGAGTCGACCTCCCAGAATCGACCTCAGCAAGTTGACCTAGGGTAATTGACTTAGGGTCATTGACCGTGGGTGCAATACCATAATTCAATCCGGAGTTGACCTCCCAGAATCGACGTCCCGGAGTTGACTTCCCGTAAACATCATCCCGGAGTTAACCTCCTGGAGTTTACCTCCCGGGGTCAACCTCCCAGAGTCGACCACCCGGAGTTGCCCTCCAGGATTCGACCTCACGGAGTCGTCCTCCAGGATTGAATTACCGGAGTCAATTTCTCATAACTTTCCAGCCTGAATTGTCCTCCCGTAACTGACGTCCCAGAAACGGCCTCACCAAGTAAATCCCTGGTCATCAACCTCCGGTCATCGACCTCGATTCATCGACCTAGGGTCATCAACCTCTGGTCATCTACCTCTAGTCATCGACCTCGGGTCATCGACCTCGGGTGATCGACCTCGGGTGATCGACCTCGGGTCATTGACCTTGGGTCATTGACCTTGGGTCATTGACCTCAGGTTATCGACCTCGGGTCATTGACCTCGTGTCATCGACCTCGTGTCTTCGACCTCGGGTCATCAACCTCGGCTCATCGACCTAGGGTCATTGACCTAGGGTCATAAACCTAGGGTCATTGACCTAGGGTCATAAACCTAGGGTCATTGACCTAGGGTCATTGACCTAGGTTCATTGACCTCGGGGTATAGACCTTAAGTCAATCAGATGTCGACATCTCGGAGTCGACCTCACGGTGTCGACATCCCGGAGTCAATCTCTTGGAGTCGAAATCGCGGAGGCGACCTCCTGGTGTCGACCTCCCGGATTCAATCACTTGGAGTCGAAGTCACGGAGTCAACCTCCCTGAGTAGACCTATTGGAGTCGACTTCTCATAACTGTCCAGCCTGAATTGACCTCCTGTAATTGACCTCCCGGAATCGACCACACCGAGTCGACCTCGGGTCATAGACCTTAAGTAAATCCGGAGTCGACTTTCCGGAATCGACGTCCCGGAGTCGACCCCCGAAGTCGACCTCCCGGAGTCGAAATATTTATCCGAAAATGTGGGATTTTTCGGTCAAATCTCGATATAATGACAAAATTAAAGTAAAATAGAGGAAAAATATGGGATTTTGGTGAAAATATCCGATATCGTTGCGTTTCTCTATTATATCTCGATAAAATTACGAAAAATAGGCCTAAAAAGAGTACATGAAATGGAACTTCGCTATAATTATCCTATTTTGTCGCTTTTTTCGATCATATCTCGTAAAAGAGAACGAAAATTAAATTATTAGGGAGAAAAATTGAAATTTTGCAAAAATCATAATTTTTTTCTTTCTTTTATCGATTTTATCTTGATAAAATATCGAAAAGCTATGCAAAATAGTGGAAAAAATTGAAATTTCGCTAAATTTTTTCCGATTTCGTAGCTTTTTTCGATCATATCTCGATAAATTAACGAAATTTAAGGCAATATAAGGGAAAAAAATTAAAAATTTGGTGAAATTATCTGTTTTCGTTGCTTTTTTCAATAATTCTTCAATAAAATGACGAGAAGTTTGGAAAATTAGGGAATAAATTGAGATTTCACTAGAATTATCCTTTTTCCTTACTTTTTTCGATCATATCTCTATAAAATGACGGAAATTAAGAGAAAATAGGGGAAATAATATAAATTTAGGGGAATTTCTCCGTTTTTCGATCTTTATTCGATCATATCTGGATAAAATGAGAAGAATTAAGTAAAAATAGGGAGGAAAAAATGACTTTTCGGTGAAACAAACTGTTTTCGTTGCTGTTTTCGATCTCATCTCAATAAAATGACAATGCAAAAACATACAGAAATGGGGATAAAAAATTACAATTCCACTGTAATTATCCTTTTTTGTTGCTTCTTTCGATTATTTCTCGTTAAAAAGGTCGAAAATTATGGCAAAACAGGGAAAGAAAATGAATATTTCGCTACAATTTTACGAAAATTAAGGAAAATTTGAGGAAAAAAGTTGCGATTCCGGTGAAATCATCCGATTTCGTTGCTTTTTTCCATAATACCTCGATAAAATGACGCTAATTAAGGTAAAATAGAGGAAAAAAGTAGGGATTTCGGTGAAAATATCCGATTTCCTACCTTTTATCGATCATATCTGTATAAAATGACCAAAATTAAGGCAAAATAGAGGAAAAAAATCTGATGTGGCAAACACATGACTTTCTCCGTATTTATTGAAAACATAAGCCTATGCCGGTAATAAAGAAATAACTCTAAAAAAATGAGTGGTACAGGAATATGTTTCATACAGGCTTTGTTGTAAAAAACATTATCTACAACTTTGGTACATAATGGTATATACCTAAATTGCATTCCGATTGATATATGTATGAAAAACTCCTAAACATTCAGTGTTACGAGAAGATGTTTCATTCAAAAGTTATACAAAAGTCCATTATCTATAACTTTTGTAAATAATTTTATATACCTACATTGCATTTTGACAGAGATATGTATGAAAAACTTCCATTTCTGGAATAACAACAACTTCCGGTTAACCATTATTGGGGAATAACTCCTAAACAATCAGTGTTACGAAAACATTTTTAATACAAAAGTTGTAGTAAAGTATATTATCTATAACTTTTGTACGTAATTGTATATACCTATATTGCATTCTTGCAGAGATATTTAAGAAACAAAAATTTGTTCCGGATAAACCGTAATTTCCGGTTAAGCGATATTCTCCAAAAACTAATCAACTCATGGTATTGTTACAGAAATACTAAATATGAATTTTGAAAAGGATCGGATAGTTACTATTTAAGATAGAGCGCACACAAACGTTTTAACCACAGACAGACAAGCAGACGGACAGACAGACAGACAGACAGACGGACAGACAGACAGACAGACACACAGACAGACATGTTCAGGAAAATAGCTAAAACATGGTCTATGGGCCCCAAAACATCTATTTCCGTCGAAATCTGGAGGTCGAATTTTTTTGCGAATACAATACTTTCTGTATACTTCGTAAAGGGAGAAAGTAAAAATGGAAATTTTCCTAAAATTATAAGTTTATGTAGCTTTTTTCAATCATGTCAAAAAGGACGAAAATTAAGGCAAAATGGATGAAAAAAAAGTAAATTTCGGGGAAATTATCTGTTTTCGTTGCTTTTTTCGATTATATCTCTTAAAAAATCTGATGTGGCCAGCACATGACTTTCTCCATATATAAGATTTAAATACTTATCTACGACAGTAATTTCGAACTCTAAAAATTATAAATAATGTTGTTCGGGACATGCTGGATGAAAAACGATGAAACTGGCCTTTCGCCCTTAGAGCCCAGAGCGCCCACAAAGTACATAATCAGCAACTTCCGGTTTATCAGTATTTCAAGAATAACTCCTAAACAATCAGTGATACGAAAATATGTTTCATACAAATGTTATAGTAATTATTATTTTCTAAAACATTTATAAATAATAGTATATACCTAAATATCATATTTATGGAGATATTTTGAAAACCGGAAATGAGCTTTGAAGAATGAAGCTCAACTTCCGGTTAATCGATTTACTCCAAAAACTAATCAACTCTAAAGACTGCAATAGAAGTACTGCATATGAAATTTGGTGTTGATCCGCCAAATAGTTTTCATGTTAGAGCGCCCACAAAGTACATAATCATCTTCTTCCGGTTTATCAGTGTTTCACGAATAACTCCTAATCAACCGGTGATACAAAAATATGTTAAATACAAAAGTTATAGTAAATTACATTATGTAAAACTTTTATAAGTAATCTAATATACGTATATATCATATTTATGGAGATATTTTGAAAACCGGAAATGAGCTTTAATGAATAAAGCTCGACTTCCGGTTGACCGATTTACTCCAAAAACTAATCAACTCTGACAGCACACACCTCAGTACTATATATGAAGTTTGGTGTTGATACGACCAATAGTTTTCACGTTAGAGCGTCCACTATCACACACACACATACACACACACACACTCACACACACACACACACACACACATACACACAGACATCATTCCGAAAATGGTCAAAACGTGTTCTAGGGACCCCAAAACATGTATTTCCGTTGAAATCTCGAAGTCGAATTTTTTCATGAAAACAATACTTTCTCTATACTTCGTATATGGAGAAAGTAAAAAGGACGAAAATTAAATTATTAGCGATAAGAAGTTTAAATTTATCTAAAATTATAATTCATTTCTTGCTTTTTTCCATTTTATCTTAATAAATATCGAAAAGCTAGACCGAATAGTGGAAAAAAATTGAAATTTTGCTAAATTATTTCCGATTTTGTTTCATTATTCGTTCATATCTAAATAAATTAAAAAAATTTAAGGCAATATAAAGGAAAAAAATTCAAATACCGGTGAAATTATCCGATTTCGTAGCTTTTTTCAATGATATCTAGATAAAATGTCGAAAATTAGGGACACATAGAGAAAATAAATTAGAATTTCGCTAATGTTCTCCTTTTTTGTTGCTTTATTCGATTATATCTCGTTAAAAAGGACGAAAATTAAGGCTAAATTGAGGAAAAATGGAAATTTAGCAAAAATTATTCGTTTACTTTTTTCGATCATATCTCGATAGAATTGTGAAAAATAAGGAATATAGAGGGAAAAAATTGAAATTTTGGTGAAATTATACATTGTTGCTTTTTCGATAATATCTCGATAAACTTAAAACGATAAAATTACTAAATTTATGGCAAAATAGAGGAGAAAAATATAAATTTCTGGGAAATTATCGGTTTTCGTTGCTTTTATCGATAATATCTCGATTGACAATGACGAATATTAAGTTAAATAGAAGAAAAAAGTTGAGCTTTCGGTGAAATTATCCGATATTGTGCTTTTCTCGATCATATCCGGAAAAAATGACGAAAATTAAGGCTAAATAGATGAAAAATGTTGAAATTTCGGTGAAATTATCCATTTTCGTTGCTTTTTTCGATCATATCTCGTTATAAAGGACGAAAATGAAGGCAATAATGAGGTAAGAATTGAATTTTCGGCGAAAGTATCTTTTTTTGTTGCTTTTTTCCATATTATTTCGAGAAAATGACGCTAGTTAAGTTAAGATAAAGGAAAAAAGTAGGGATTTTGGTGTAAATATCCGATTTCCTACCTAATATCGATCATGTCTGTATAAAATGACCAAAATTAAGGCAAAATAGAGAAAAAAATTGAAATTTCGTTGAAATTATCTGTTTTCGTTGCTTTTTTCGATAATTCTTCGATACAACGACGAAAAAATTGGAAAATTAGGGAAAAATTTTGAAATTTGGCTAGAATTATCCTTTTTCCTAACTTTTTTCGATCATATCTCGATAAAATTACTCAAATTATGGCAAAATAGAGGTAAAAAATAGAAATTTTGGCTACGATTATCCTTTTTTGTTGCTTTTTTCATATATATCTGGTTAAAAAGGACGAAAATTAAGTTAAAATAGAGTAAAAAAATGGAAATTTTGCTAAAATTATATAGCTTTTTTCGATCATATCATTATCTTTTTTCGTTGCTTTTTTCCATATTATCTAGAGAAAATGACGCAAGTTAAGGTAAGATAAAGGACAAAATATAAATTTCGGGGAATTTATCCGTTTTCGATCATTTTTCGATCTTATCTCGATAAATTAACGAAATTTTAGGCAATATAGGGGAAAACAAAAATGAAATTTCGGTGAAATTATCCGTTTTGTTTGCTTTTTTCGATAATTCTTCGATACAATGACGAAAAGTTTGGAAAATAAGAAAAAAAAATTATCCTTTTTCCTTACTTTTATCGATCATATCTCAAGAAATGACCAAGAATAAAAATATAAATTTCGGGGAATTTATCCCTTTTCGATCTTTTTTCGATCATATCTCGATAAAATGAGAAATATTAAGTCAAAATAGAGAGGAAAAAATGAAATTTTGTTGCAACTATCCGTTTTCGTTGCTTTTCCGATCATATCACGATAAAATGACGAACATTAAGGCAGAATAGAGGATAGAAGGTGAAATTTTGGTGAAACTATCCGTTTTAGAGGCTTTTTTCAATCATATTTCGATAAAATGACGAAAATTTTAGCAAAATCGAGGAAAGAATTATAATTTCGGTAAATCATCCGTTTTCGTTGCTTTTTTCGATCATATCTCGGTAAAATGACGAACATTTAGAAAACCTCGAGAAAAAAATTGAAATTTTGATAAAATTATAATTTTTTGCCTGCATTTTTAGATTTTAACATGTTAAAATATCGAAAAGCTAGGCAAAATAGTGGAAACAAATTGAAATTTAGCTAAATTTTTTCCGATTTCGTTACTTTTTTCGATCATATCTCGATAAATTAACGAATTTTAAGGCAATGTAAGAAAAAAAAATTGAAATTTCGGTGAAATTATCCGTTTTTGTTACCTTTTTCGATAATTCTTCGATACAATAACGAAAAGTTTGGAAAATTAGGGAAAAAAATTGAAATTTCGCTGGAATTATCCTTTTTCCTTACTTTTTTCGATCATATCTCTATAAAATGACCAAAAATAAAAATATAAATTTCGGGGAATTTATCCCTTTTCGATCTTTTTTCGATCATGACTCGATAAAATGAGATATATTAAGTTAAAATAGAGAGGAAAAATGAAATTTTGGTTCAACTATCCGTTTTCGTTGCTTTTTTCGATCATATCTCAATAAATTGACGAACATTAAGGCAGAATAGAGGAACGAAGGTGAAATTTTGGTGAAACTATCCGTTTTCGTTTCTTTTTTCAATCATATCTCGATAAAATAACAAAATTTAAGGAAATGTAAAGGAAAAGAAAATAAATGTCGGTGAATCTAAATATAAATACGAAAAAATGACGAAAATTAGGGCTAAATAGAGTAAAAAAATTGGAATTTGAATTGACCTGAATTTACCTCCCATATTTGACCTTATGGAAACGGCCTCATCGAGTCAATCTTGGGTCATCAACCACAGGTCATCGACCTCTGGTCATCGACCTTGGGTAATCGACCTCGAATTATCGACCTGTGGTCATTTACCTTAGGTCATCGACCTCTGGTCATCATCCTCTGGTCATCGACCTCAGGTCATCGGCCTCGGGTCATTGACCTTGGGTCATCGATGTTGGGCCATCGACCTAGGGTCATTGACCTAGGGTCATTGACCTATGGTCATTGACCTCGGGTCATAGAAGGTTGATCAATCTCGAGTCGACCTCCCCGTATCGACGTCCCGGAGTCAATCTCCCAAAGTCGACATCCCGGAGTTGACCTCCCGGAGTCAATTTCTCATAACTGTCAAAACTGAATTGACCTCCGGTAATTGACCTCCCGGAAACGACCTCACCGAGTCGATCTTGTGTCAACAACCTCCGGTCATCGACCTCGGGTCATCGACCTCTGGCCATCGGCCTCGGGTCATCGACCTCGGGTCATTGACCTTGGGTTATCGATCTTGGGCCATTGACTTAGGGTCATTGATCTAGGGTCATTGACCTAGGGTCATTTACCTATGGTCATTGACCTCGGGTCATAGACAGTTGGTCAATCTCGAGTCGACCTCCCCGAATCGACGTCCCGGAGTCGATTTCCCGAAGTCGACATCCCGGAGTTGACCTCCCGGAGTCAAACGTTTGGAGTTGACATCCCGGAGTCGACCTCTCGGAGTCAAACTATTCGAGTCGTCATCCCGGAGTTGACCTCCCGGAGTCGACCTCCCGGAGTCAATTTCTCAGAACTGTCTAAACTGAATTGACTTCAGGTAATCGACCTACCGGTGTCGACCTCCCGGAGTCAATCTCTATGAGTCGAAGTCTCGGAGTCGACCTCCCGGAGTTGACCTCCCGGAGTCGACCTCCCTGAGTCGACCTTCCAAAGTCGACCTCCCGGATTCGACCTCCCGGAGTCGACTTCCAGTAAAAGACATCCCGGAGTTAACCTCCTGGAGTTTACCTCCCGGAGTCAACCTCCCGGAGTCGACCTCACCAAGTTGACCTAGGGTCATTGACTTAGGGTCATTGACCGTGGGTGCAATACCATAATTCAATCCGGAGTTGACCTCCCAGAATCGACGTCCCGGAGCCGACTTCCCGTAAACATCATCCCGGAGTTAACCTCCTGGAGTTTACCTCCCGGAGTCAACCTCCCAGAGTCGACCACCCGGAGTCGTCCTCCAGGATTGAATTACCGGAGTCAATTTCTCATAACTTTCCAGCCTGAATTGTCCTCCCGTAACCGACCTCCCAGAAACGGCCTCACGAAGTCAATCCCTGGTCATCAACCTCCGGTCATCGACCTCGATTCATCGACCTAGGGTCATCAACCTCTGGTCATCTACCTCTAGTCATCGACCTCGGGTCATCGACCTCGGGTGATCGACCTCGGGTCATCGACCTCGGGTGATCGACCTCGGGTCATTGACCTTGGGTAATTGACCTTGGGTAATTGACCTTGGGTCATTGACCTCAGGTCATCGACCTCGGGTCATTGACCTCGTGTCATCGACCTCGTGTCATCGACCTCGTGTCATCGACCTCGTGTCATCGACCTCGGGTCATCAACCTCGGCTCATCGACCTAGGGTCATTGACCTAGGGTCATTGACCTAGGTTCATTGACCTCGGGGTATAGACCTCAAGTCAATCCGATGTCGACATCTCGGAGTCGACCTCACGGTGTCGACATCCCGGAGTCAATCTCTTGGAGTCGAAATCGCGGAGGCGACCTCCTGGTGTCGACCTCCCGGATTCAATCACTTGGAGTCGAAGTCACGGAGTCAACCTCCCTGAGTAGACCTATTGGAGTCGACTTCTCATAACTGTCCAGCCTGAATTGACCTCCTGTAATTGACCTCCCGGAATCGACCACACCGAGTCGACCTCGGGTCTTTGACCTCGGGTCATAGACCTTTAGTAAATCCGGAGTCGACTTCCCGGAATCGACGTCCCGGAGTCGACCCCCGAAGTCGACCTCCCGGAGTCGAAATATTTATCCGATAACGTGGGATTTTTCGGTCAAATCTCGATATAATGACAAAATTAAAGTAAAATAGAGGAAAAATATGGGATTTTGGTGAAAATATCCGATATCGTTGCGTTTCTCTATTATATCTCGATAAAATGACGAAAAATAGGCCTAAAAAGGGTACAAGAAATGGGACTTCGCTATAATTATCCTATTTTGTCGCTTTTTTCGATCATATCTCGTAAAAGAGGACGAAAATTTAATTATTAGGGAGAAAAATTGAAATTTTGCAAAAATCATAATTTTTTTTTTCTTTTATCGATTTTATCTTGATAAAATATCGAAAAGCTATGCAAAATAGTGGAAAAAATTGAAATTTCGCTAAATTTTTTCCGATTTCGTAGCTTTTTTCGATCATATCTCGATAAATTAACGAAATTTAAGGCAATATAAGGGGAAAAAATTAAAAATTTGGTGAAATTATCTGTTTTCGTTGCTTTTTTCGATAATTCTTCAATAAAATGACGAAAAGTTTGGAAAATTAGGGAATAAATTGAGATTTCACTAGAATTATCCTTTTTCCTTACTTTTTTCGATCATATCTCTATAAAATGACGGAAAGTAAGATAAAAATAGGGGAAATAATATAAATTTAGGGGAATTTCTCCGTTTTTCGATCTTTATTCGATCATATCTGGATAAAATGAGAAGAATTAAGTAAAAATAGAGAGGAAAAAATGACTTTTCGGTGAAACAATCTGTTTTCGTTGCTGTTTTCGATCTCATCTCAATAAAATGACAATGCAAAAACATACAGAAATGGGGATAAAAAATTACAATTTCACTGTAATTATCCTTTTTTGTTGCTTCTTTCGATTATTTCTCGTTAAAAATGTCGAAAATTATGGCAAAACAGAAAAAGAAAATGAATATTTCGCTACAATTTTACGAAAATTAAGGTAAAGTTGAGGAAAAAAGTTGCGATTCCGGTGAAATCACCCGATTTCGTTGCTTTTTTCCATAATACCTCGATAAAATGACGCTAATTAAGGTAAAATAGAGGAAGAAAGTAGGGATTTCGGTGAAAATATCCGATTTCCTACCTTTTATCGATCATATCTGTATAAAATGACCAAAATTAAGGCAAAATAGAGGAAAAAAATCTGATGTGGCAAACACATGACTTTTTCCGTATTTATTGAAAACATAAGCCTATGCCGGTAATATAGAAATAACTCTAAAAAAATGAGTTTTACAGGAATATGTTTCATACAGGCTTTGTAGTAAAAAACATTATCTACAACTTTTTTACATAATGGTATATACCTAAATTGCATTCCGATTGATATATGTATGAAAAACTCCTAAACATTCAGTGTTACGAGAAGATGTTTCATTCAAAAGTTATACAAAAGTCCATTATCTATAACTTTTGTAAATAATTTTATATACCTACATTGCATTTTGACAGAGATATGTATGAAAAACTTCCATTTCTGGAATAACAACAACTTCCGGTTAACCATTATTGGGGAATAACTCCTAAACAATCAGTGTTACGAAAACATTTTTAATACAAAAGTTGTAGTAAAGTATATTATCTATAACTTTTGTACGTAATTGTATATACCTATATTGCATTCTTGCAGAGATATTTAAGAAACAAAAATTTGTTCCGGATAAACCGTAATTTCCGGTTAAGCGATATTCTCCAAAAACTAATCAACTCATGGTATTGTTACAGAAATACTAAATATGAATTTTGAAAAGGATCGGATAGTTACTATTTAAGATAGAGCGCACACAAACGTTTTAACCACAGACAGACAAGCAGACGGACAGACAGACAGACAGACAGACGGACAGACAGACAGACAGACACACAGACAGACATGTTCAGGAAAATAGCTAAAACATGGTCTATGGGCCCCAAAACATCTATTTCCGTCGAAATCTGGAGGTCGAATTTTTTTGCGAATACAATACTTTCTGTATACTTCGTAAAGGGAGAAAGTAAAAATGGAAATTTTCCTAAAATTATAAGTTTATGTAGCTTTTTTGAATCATGTCTCGATAAAATTGCGAAAATTAAGGCTAAATGGATGAAAAAAAAGTAGATTTCGGGGAAATTATCTGTTTTCGTTGCTTTTTTCGATTATATCTCTTAAAATAGGACGAAAATTAAATTATTAGCGATAAGAAATTTAAATTTATCTACAATTATAATTCATTTCTTGCTTTTTTCCATTTTATCTTGATAAATATCGAAAAGCTAGACCGAATAGTGGAAAAAAATTGAAATTTTGCTAAATTATTTCCGATTTCGTGTCATTATTCGTTCATATCTAAATAAATTAAAAAAATTTAAGGCAATATAAAGGAAAAAAATTCAAATACCGGTGAAATTATCCGATTTCGTAGCTTTTTTTAATGATATCTCGATAAAATATCGAAAATTAGGGATAAATAGAGTAAATAAATTAGAATTTCGCTAATGTTCTCCTTTTTTGTTGCTTTATTCGATTATATCTCGTTAAAAAGGACAAAAATTAAGGCAAAATTGAGGAAAAAAATGGAAATTTAGCAAAAATTATTCGTTTACTTTTTTCGATCATATCTCGATAGAATTGTGAAAAATAAGGAATATAGAGGAAAAAAATTGAAATTTTGGTGAAATTATCCGTTGTTGCTTTTTCGATAATATCTCGATAAACTTAAAACGATAAAATTACTAAATTTATGGCAAAATAGAGGAGAAAAATATAAATTTCTGGGAAATTATCGGTTTTCGTTGCTTTTATCGATAATATCTCGATTGACAATGACGAATATCTATTATATATAGATGCTTCTCCGGATTCATTCATATATCATATATTCATATATATATTGTAACGGTCCTTTCCGTCCTGGATCCGCTACGTGAGGATAAATATTTCTCCTTCGAAATTTTCAATAGTTTATTGCACTTCAAGAAATATAAAGACTTTTACAACAGTAAACTGCTTCCTTCTCTCGGAAGCGTGGTGTCGACCTCGACGCACCGGTCGTAAGTGTCCTCCAAATTCTCCTCCGGCAGGCCTTCCCCTCCAGTGTCTCCTCTCCCACTTTGGAATTCTGGGAATTTTCGCCTACCACGATTTCTACGACGTAGGAATCGTTACAATATATATATATATAGAGAGGATACAAAGTCACAGGCTAAACCACTTGCGTCAATGGTTTGAAATTTTTACGACATATTGGCCATAACGTATAACCTCCAGAAAAATTGCGATTTTGAACCTCGATGTCTTGGGTTCGATTCCAGAGGGCCTCAAAGTCCCGATTTTTCCCGTTTAAATGCATTGCTTTTATTTTCGGGAATTAAAAAAAAATACTTTCCGGATAGGTAGCGAATCAAAACTCAAGGAGCCTATATATATGGTCATGTTCTATCCAAAACATAAATGAGTTTTACGGAAAATATCCTGGGTTCGATGCTAGGTCGGGGCAAAAATCCGCCGTTTAAATTGCATTGTGGCGATTTTTAAGATTTGTTTTGGACCCTTTCCCGATGGCATGGAAACTTGAAATTCGGCATGGAGTTGGAGATCAATAATAAATTTCAGGATCAAATTTTACATATTCGCTGATGGTCCTTGGTTCGATCCCAGAGGGTAATTAAAATTCCTCAATGCATTTCTTACGGAGGTAACGGAAATAAATTATAGGTACTTCCCGGCACGATAAAGACTTCTAACTTTCCACTAAGAAAAATCAAGTGTATACAAATCAAACTGTGCATTCCCAGCTGTCAATGTGTCCTGGGTTCGACACCAGGCGTCTCTAATATCAGTAACTGATCCGATTTTCAATAATTATTTTGAACCCTTTCCCAACAATATAGAAACTTGAAATTCGGCATGTAGATAGAGATCATAAATAACTTTCAGAAACATTTTTTAGATTTCGAAGATCGTCCTTGGTTCGAATCCAGAGAGCCATTTAAATTCGTGAAAATGAGAACGTCTTTTGAGGCAGTTGTAGCCAATATTTCTGCTTGAATTTTCACACATAATTAGAGATGGCGATGTTCTATTGTGCTGCATAGTAAGTTCAACAGTATAGAGCCAGGTTCGATGCCAGACGATGGAATTTCAGCGAATTTTAAGAAAAATTTCAATCCATTTTTTTCATTTGATGGCCGTCCCGATATGATGCCGACATGAAAATAGTGTTGTCGATCTGCTTGCAGTATGCAAGCAACATTTTACTCGTTATATATAGACGTTTCTCCGGATATCTATTAATATATAGACGTTTCTCCGGATATACCTATGTATATATAGGGGATCAAAATTCTAACCATGTTCCACAAGTGCCACCGACTTGAAATTTTTACGACGTTATGGCCATAACGTGTAACCTCCAGGAAAAAGCCGACTTTGAACCTCAGTGTCATGGGTTCGATTCCAGAAGGCCCCAAAGTCGCGATTTTCCCCATAAGAATACATGGCGGGGATTTTCGAAAATTTGTTTGAGGCACTTCCCGGAAAAGTAGAGAGTTGAAATTCGAGGGATCGCTAGAAGCCGTACATATCCAACGAAAATCAAAAAGACATCTTCGAATATTGTCCATGGTTCGATGCTAGGTCGGTGCAAAAATCGGCCGTTTAAAATGCATTGCGGCGATTTTTAAGATTTTTTTTGATCCTTTCCCGATAACATGGATAATTGAAACTCGGCACGTAAATAGATATCATGAACATATATTTAATAATCAAATTTTAGATGTTCGCTCATGATCCTTGGTTCGATCCCAGAGGGCCATTTGCAATTCTCAATGCATTTCTTACGGAGATAACGGAAACAAAATTAAGGTACTTCCCGGCATGCTATCGACTTCAAACTTTGCATGATAGAAGAGCAAGTCTTTACAAATCAAACTGTGCATTCACAGCTTACAATATTTCTAGGGTTCGACACCAGGTGTCTCTGCAATCAGAAGTTGATCCGATTTTTAGGAATTATTTTTAAAACCTTTCCCAATAATATAGAAACTTCAAATTTGGCACATAGATAGAAATCATTAATAAATTTCAGAAACTGTTTTTAGATTCCAAAGATCGTCCTTGGTTCGAATCCAGAGAGCCATTTAAATTCGTGAAAATTAGAACGTCTTTTGAGGCAGTTGTAGCCCATATTTCTGCTTGAATTTTCACACATTGTTAGAGATGGTGATGTTCTATTGTGCTGCATAGTAGGTTCACAGTAAAGACCCGGGTTCGATGCCAGACGATGGAATTTCAGCGAATTTAAAAAAAAATTTCAATCCATTTTTTTCTTTTGATGACCGTCCCGATATGATGACGACATGAAAATAGTGTTATCGATCTGCTTGCAGTATGCAAGCAACATTTTACTCGTATACCTATATATATACGAGTAAAATGTTGCTTGCATACTGCAAGCAGATCGACAACACTATTTTCATGTCGGCATCATATCGGGACGGCCATCAAAAGAAAAAAATGGATTGAAATTTTTCTTAAAATTCGCTGAAATTCCATCGTCTGGCATCGAACTTGGGTCTTTACTGTGAACTTACTATGCAGCACAATAGAACATCACCATATCTAACTATGTGCGAAAATTCAAGCACAAATATGGGCAACAACTGCCTCAAAAGACGTTCAAATTTTCATGAATTTAAATGGCTCTCAGGATTCGAACCAAGGACGATCTTGGAAATCGAAAAAATGTTTCTGAAAGTTATTTATGATCTCTATCTACATGCCAAATTTCAAGATTCTATATTATTGGCAACGGTTTCAAAATAATTCCTAAAAATCGGATCAACTTCTGATTGCAGAGACACCTGGTGTTGAACCCAGGACACATTGATAGCTGTGAATGCAATGTTTGATTTGTATGGACTTGATCTTTCTATATGCAAAGTTTGAAGTCGTTATCGCGCCGGGAAGTACCTAAAATTTGTTTCCGTTATCTCCGTAAGAAATGCATTGAGGAATGTAAATGTCCCTCTAGGATCGAACCAAGGACCATCAGCGAATATGTAAAATTCGATTATGATATATATTTATGATATCTAACGCCATGCCGAATTTCAAGTTTCAATGCCATCGGAAAAGGGTCCTAAAAAAATCTTGAAAATCGCCACAATGCATTTTAAACGGCCGATTTTTGCCCCGACCTAGCATCGAACCAAGGATAATATTCGTAGATGCCTTTATGGTTTCCTTTAGATATGCACGGCATCTAGCGATCCCTTGAATTTAAAATCTCTCCTTTTCCGGAAAGTGCCCCAAAAAAATTTTCGAAATTCCCCGCCATGTATTCTTATGGACGAAATCGCGACTTTGGGGCCTTCTGGAATCGAACCCATGACACCGAGGTTCAATGTCGGCTTTTTCCTGGAGGTTACACGTCTTGGCCATAACGTGGTAAAAATTTCAAGTCGGTGGCTCTTGTGGAACATGGTTAGAATTTTGATCCCCTATATATAACTTATATATATATAGGTACGAGTAAAATGTTGCTTGCATACTGCAAGCAGATCGACAACACTATTTTCATGTCGGCATCATATCGGGACGGCCATCAAAAGAAAATAAATGGATTGAAATTTTTCTTAAAATTCGCTGAAATTCCTTCGTCTGGCATCGAAGCCGGGTCTTTACTGTGAACTTACTATGCAGCACAATAGAACATCACCATCTCTAACTATGTGTGAAAATTCAAGCAGAAATATTGGCTACAACTGCCTTAAAAGACGCTCTAATGTTCACGAATGTAAATGGCTCTCGGGACTCGAACCAAGGACGATCTTGGAAATCTTAAACATGTTTCTGAAAGTTACTTATGATGTCTAACTATATGCCGAATTTCAAGTTTCTATATTATTGGGAAAGGTTTCAAAATAATTCCTAAAAACGGATCAACTTCTGATTGCAGAGACACCTGGTGTCGAACCCAGGAAACATTGATAGCTGTGAATGCACCGTTTGATTTGTATGGACTTGATCTTTTTATATGCAAAGTTTGAAGTCGATATCGTGCCAAAAAGTACCTAAAATTTGTTTCCGTTATCTCCGTAAGAAATGCATTGAGGAATTTAAATGTCCCTCTGGGATCTAACCAAGGACCATCAGCGAATATGTAAAATTTGATTACGAAATACTTTGTTGGTATCTAACCTCATACGGAATTTCAAGTTTCTATGCCATCGGAAAAGGGTCCAAACAAAATCTTCAAAATCGCCACAATGCATTTTAAACGGCCGATTTTTGCCCCGACCTAGCATCGAACCTAGGATAATATTCGTAGATGTCTTTATGGATTTCCTTAGATATGCACGGCATTTAGCGGTCCCTTGAATTTCAACTCTCTCCTTTTCCGGGAAGTGCCTCAAAAAAATTTTCGAAAATCCCCGCCATGTATTCTTATGGACAAAATCACGACTTTGGGGCCTTCTGGAATCGAACCCATGACACCGAGGTTCAAAGTCGGATTTTTTCTGGAGGTTACACGTTATGGCCAATACGTCGTAAAACTTTCAAGTCGTTGGCACTTGTGGAACATGCTTAGACTTTTGATCCCCAGTGTATATATATATAAGTATATCCGGAGAAGCGTCTATATATATATACGAGTAAAATGTTGCTTGCATACTGCAAGCAGATCGACAACACTATTTTCATGTCGGCATCATATCGGGACAGCCATCGAAAGAAAAAATGGATTGAAATTTTTCTTAAAATTCACTGAAATTCCATCTTCTGGCATCGAACCCGGGTCTTTACTGTTGAACTTACTATGCAGCACAATAGAACATCGCCATCTCTAACTATGTGTGAAAATTCAAGCAGAAATATTGGCTGCAACTGCCACAAAAGACGTTCTAATTTTCACGAAAGTAAATGGCTCTCTGGATTCGAACCAAGGACAATCTTGGAAATCTAATACATGTTTCTGAAAGTTATTTATGAACCCTATCTATATGCCGAATTTCAAGTTTCTATATTATTGGGAAAGGTTTCAAAATAATTACTAAAAATCGGATCAACTTCTGATTTCAGAGACACCTGGTGTCGAACCCAGGACATATTGTAAGCTGTGAATGCATAGTTTGATTTGTACAGACTTGCTTTTGTATCATGCAAAGTTTGAAGTTGATAGCATAACGGGAAGTACCTAAATTTTGTTTCCGTTATCTCCGTAAGAAAGGCATTGAGGAATTTAAATGTCCCTCTGGGATCGAACCAAGGACCATCATCAAATATCTAAAATTTGATTATGAGATATATTTATGATATCTAACCACCTGTTGAATTTCAAGTTTCTATGCCATAGGGAAGGGGTCCAAAAAAAATCTTCAAAATTGCCGCAATGCATTTTAAACGGCCGATTTTTGCCCCGGCCTAGCATCGAACCAAGGACAATATTGGAAGATGTCTTTTTGATTTTCGTTGGCTATGCACGGCATCTAGTGATCCCTCGAGTTTCAACTCTCTGCTTTTCCGGGAAGTGCCTCAAAAAAATTTTCGAAAATCCCCGCCATGTATCCTTATGGGGAAAATCGGGACTTTGGGGCCCTCTGGAATCGAACCTATGACACTGAGGTTCAAAATCACATTTTTTCTGGCGGTTACACGATATGGCCAATATGTCGTAAAAATTTCAATTCAGTGGCACTTGTGGAACATGCTTAGACTTTTGATCCCCAGTGTATATATATATAAGTATATCCGGAGAAGCGTCTATATATAATAGATAATATATATATACGAGTAAAATGTTGCTTGCATACTGCAAGCAGATCGACAACACTATTTTCATGTCGGCATCATATCCGGACGGCCATCAAAGAAAAAAAAAGATTGAAATTTTTCTTAAAATTTGCCTAAATTCCATCGTCTGGCATCGAACCCGGGTCTTTACTGTGAACTTACTATGCAGCACAATAGAACATCACCATCTCTAACGATGTGTGAAAATTCAAGCAGAAATATGGGCTACAACTGCCTCAAAAGACGTTCTAATTTTCACGAATTTAAATGGCTCTCTGGATTCGAACCAAGGACGATCTTGGAAATCTAAAAAATGTTTCTGAAAGTTATTTATGATCTCTATCTATATGCCGAATTTTAAGTTTCTATATTATTGGCAAAGGTTTCAAAATAATTCCTAAAAATCGGATCAACTTCTGATTGCAGAGACACCTGGTGTCGAACCCAGGACACTTTGATAGCTGTGAATGCACTGTTTGATTTGTATGGACTTGATCTTTCTACATGCAAATTTTGAAGTCGATATCGTGCCGGGAAGTACCTAAAATTTGTTTCCGTTATCTCCGTAAGAAAAGCATTGGGAAGTGCAAATGGTCCTCTGGGATCGAACCAAGGACCATAAGCTAATATGTAAAATTCGATTATGAAATAAATTCATGATATCTATCGACGTGCTGAGTTTCAAGTATCCATGTTATCGGGAAAGGATCCAAAAAAAATCTTAAAAATCGCCGCAATGCATTTTAAACGGCCGATTTTTGCCCCGGCCTAGCATCGAACCAAGGACAATATTCGAAGATGTCTTTCCGATTTTCGTTGGCTATGCACGGCATTTAGCGGTCCCTCGAGTTTCAACTCTCTGCTTTTCCGGAAAGTGCCTCAAAAAAATTTTCGAAAATCCCCGCCATGTAATCTTATGGGGAAAATCCCGACTTTGGGGCCTTCTGGAATCGAACCCATGGCACCGAGGTTCAATGTCGGCTTTTTCCTGGAGGTTACACGTTATGGCCAATATGTCGTAAAAATTTCAAGTCGGTGGCACTTGTGGAACATGCTTAGACTTTTGATCCCCAGTGTATATATATCTATTATATATAGATGCTTCTCCGGATTCATTCATATATCATACGAGTAAAATGTTGCTTGCATACTGCAAGCACATCGATAACAAAAGTTTTTTGTCGGCATCACATAGAGTGAGTCCTCAAAAGAAAAAAAAATGGACGGAAAATATTCTTAATTTCCGCTGCAATTTATTCGTCTGGCATCGAACCCAGGTCTTCCCGGTCAAACTTACTATGCAGAACCATAGAAGATAACCATCTCTAACTATGTGTGAAAATTCGAGCAGAAATATTGGCTGCAACTGCCTCAAACGACGTCCTACTTTTCCCTTATATTCCTTATGAGAGAAATGTTAATGTGCTCTGGCATCGAACCCAGGAATAGTACGGGCTTAAGAAATTTTTTTCTTAAACCAATTCTTAATATATATCTTGTAGCTGAGCGAAAAGTTCCTTACATTCCGGTAAGTGCATCAAAAAAATTAATGAAAAACTATCCCCATGCATTTTAAATGCGGGATTTTTGCATCGTCCTAGCGTCGAACCCAGGACGTTCTCATTAGTAATCATTAATGTTTATAATAGTTCTTGACCATATCTCTAAGCTCCTTGAATTTTGATTTTCTACCTGTCCGGGAAGTATTATTAAAAAAATTTTGAAAATCGCCACCATGTATCCTTATGGAGAAAATCGGGACTTTTGGGCCTTCTGGAATCGAACCCATGACACCGAGGTTCAATGTTGGCTTTTTCCTGGAGGTTACACGTTATGGCCAATACGTCGTAAAAATTTCAAGTCTTTGGCACTTGTGGAACATGGTAAAACTTTTGATCCCCTATATATATATATATATATATATATATAACTTATATATAGGTATATCCGGAGAAGCGTCTATATATAATAGATATATATATATTCATATATATATATATCTATATATATATATATAGATATATATATATATATATGTATGAGGGACATTTAAATTCCTTAATGCATTTCTAACGGAGATAACGGAAACAAATTATAGGTACTTCCCGGTACGATAAAGACTTCAAACTTTGCACTACGAAAGATTAAGTGTATACAAATCAAACTCTGCATTCCCAGCTGTCAATGTGTCCTGGGTTCGACACCAGGCGTCTCTTATATCAGTAACTGATCCGATTTTCAATAATTATTTTGAGCCCTTTCCCAACAATATAGAAACTTGAAATTCGGCATGTAGATAGAGATCATAAATAACTTTCAGAAACATGTTTTAGATTTCCAAGATCGTCCTTGGTTCAAATCCAGAGAGCCATTTAAATTCGTGAAAATTAGAACGTCTTTTGAGGCAGTTGTAGCCCATATTTCTGCTTGAATTTTCACACATAGTTAGAGATGGCGATGTTCTATTGTGCTGCATAGTAAGTTCAACAGTAAAGACCCGGGTTCGATGCCAGACGATGGAATTTCAGTGAATTTTAAGAAAAATTTCAATCCATTTTTTCTTTTGATGGCCGTCCCGATATGATGCCGACATGAAAATAGTGTTGTCGATCTGCTTGCAGTATGCAAGCAACATTTTACTCGTATATATATATATATAAGTATATCCGGAGAAGCGTCTATATATAATAGATATTATATATATAGGTATATCCGGAGAAGCGTCTATATATATTAGATAAGTTATATATAGGGGATCAAAATTCTAACCATGTTCCACAAGAGCCACTGCTTTGAAATTTTTACGACATATTGGCCATATCGTGTAACCTCCAGAAAAAAGCCGACTTTGAACCTCGGTGTCATAGGTTCGATTCCAGAAGGCCCCAAAGTCCCGAATTTCTCCATAAGGATACATGGTGAAGATTTTCGAAAATTTTTTTGAGGCACTTACCAGAAAAGGAGAAAGTTGAAACTCGAGGTATCGCTAGATGCCGCGCATATCAAAAGGAAACCATAAAGACATCTAAGATAATTATCCTTGGTTCGATGCTAGGTCGGGGCAAAAATCGGCCGTTTAAAATGCATTGCAGCGATTTTTAAGATTTTTTTTGAACCCTTTTCCGATGGCATAGGAACTTGAAATTCGGCATGGCGTTAGATATCATAATTATATTTCATAATCAAATTTTTCATATTCCCTTATGGTCCTTGGTTCGATCCCAGAGGGCCATTTACATTCCTCAATGCATTTCTTATGGAGATTACGGAAACACATTTTAGGTACTTCCAGGCACGATATCGACTTCAAACTTTGTACAAAGAATGATCAAGTCCGTGCAAATCAAACCGTGTATTCACAGATATCAATGTGTCCTGGGTTCGACACCAGGTGTCTCTGCAATCAGAAGTAGATCCGATTTTTAGGAATTATTTTGAAACCTTTGCCAATCATATAGAAACTTCAAATTCGGCATATAGATAGAGATCATAAATAACTTTCAGAAACATTTTTTAGATTCCAAAGATCGTCCTTGGTTCGAATCCAGAGAGCCATTTAAATTCGTGAAAATTAGAACGTCTTTTGAGGCAGTTGTAGCCCATATTTCTGCTTGAATTTTCACACATAGTTAGAGATGGTGATGTTCTATTGTGCTGCATAGTGGCCGACTTTGAACCTCAGTGTCATGGGTTCGATTCCAGAAGGCCCCAAAGTCGCGATTTTCCCCATAAGAATACATGGCGGGGATTTTCGAAAATTTTTTTGAGGCACTTCTCGGATAGGTAGAGAGTTGAAATTCAAGGGACCGCTAGAAGCCGTGCATATCCAACGAAACTCAAAAAGACATCTTCGAATATTGTCCATGGTTTGATGCTAGGACGGTGCAAAAATCGGCCGTTTAAAATGCATTGCGGCAATTTTGAAGATTTCTTTTTGATCCTTTCCCTATAACATGGATACTTGAAACTCGGCACAGAAATACATGTCATGAATATATTTCTTAATCAAATTTTAGATGTTCGCTAATGGTCCTTGGTTTGATCCCAGAGGGCCATTTGCACTTCTCAATGTATTTCTTACGGAGATAACGGAAACAGTATTAAGGTACTTCCCGGCATGCTATCGACTTCAAACTTTGCATGATAGAAGAGCCAATCCATACAAATCAAACTTTGCAACCACAGCTTACAACATTTCCTGGGTTCGACACCAGGTGTCTCTGCAATCAGAAGTTGATCCGATATTTAGGAATTATTTTGAAACCGTTCCCAATAATATAGAAACTTGAAATTTGGCATGTAGATAGAGATCATAAATAACTTTCAGAAACATCTTTTAGATTTCCAAGATCGTCCTTGGTTCGAATCCAGAGAGCCATTTACATTCGTGAAAAGTAGAGCGTAGTTTGAGGCAGTTGCAGCCAATATTTCTGCTTGAATTTTCACACATAGTTAGAGACGCTAAACTTCTATTTTGCTGCATAGTGAATTATCAGTAAAGACCCGGGTTCGATGCCAGACGATGAAATGCCAGTAAATTTTAAGATAACTTTCAATTCTTTTTTTTTCTTTTGAGGACCGTCCGGATATGATGCCGATATGAAATTAGTATTGCCGATCTGCTTGCAGTATGCAAGCTACATTTTACTCGTTAAGTTAAATAGAGGAAAAAATTTGAGTTTTCGGTGAAATTATCCGATATTGTGCTTTTTTCGATCATATCCGGAAAAAATGACGAAAATTAAGGCTAAATAGATGAAAAATGTTGAAATTTCGGTGAAATTATCCATTTTCGTTGCTTTTTTCTATCATATCTCGTTACAAAGGACGAAAATGAAGGCAATAATGAGGTAAAAATTGAATTTTCGGCGAAAGTATCTTTTTTTGTTGCCTTTTTCCATATTATCTCGAGAAAATGACGCTAGTTAAGGTAAGATAAAGGAAAAAAGTAGGTATTTTGGTGTAAATATCCAATTTCCTACCTAATATCGATCATGTCTGTATAAAATGACCAAAATTAAGGCAAAATAGAGAAAAAAATTGAAATTATCTGTTTTCGTTGCTTTTTTCGATAATTCTTCGATTCAACGACGAAAAGTTTGGAAAATTAGGGAAAAAAATTGAAATTTCGCTGGAATTATCCTTTTTCCTTACTTTTTTCGATCATATCTCTATAAAATGACCAAAAATAAAAATATAAATTTCGGGGAATTTATCCCTTTTCAATCTTTTTTCGATCATGACTCGATAAAATGAGATATATTAAGTTAAAATAGAGTGGAAAAATGAAATTTTGGTGCAACTATCCATTTTCGTTGCTTTTTTCGATCATATCTCAATAAATTGATGAACATTAAGGCAGAATAGAAGAACGAAGGTGAAATTTTGGTGAAACTATCCGTTTTCGTTTCTTTTTTCAATCATATCTCGATAAAATAACAAAATATAAGGAAATGTAAAGGAAAAGAAAATAAATGTCGGTGAATCTAAATATAAATACGAAAAAATGACGAAAATTAGGGCTAAATAGAGTAAAAAAATTGGAATTTGAATTGACCTGAATTTACCTCCCATATTTGACCTTATGGAAACGGCCTCATCGAGTCGATCTTGGGTCATCAACCTCAGGTCATCGACCTTGGGTAATCGACCTCGAATCATCGACCTGTGGTCATTTACCTTAGGTCATCGACCTCTGGTCATCATCCTCTGGTCATCGACCTCAGGTCATCAGCCTCGGGTCATTGACCTTGGGTCATCGATCTTGGGCCATCGACCTAGGGTCATTGACCTAGGGTCATTGACCTATGGTCATTGACCTCGGGTCATAGAAGGTTGTTCAATCTTGAGTCGACCTCCCCGTATCGACGTCCCGGAGTCAATCTCCCAAAGTCGACATCCCGGAGTTGAACTCCCGGAGTCAATTTCTCATAACTGTCAAAACTGAATTGACCTCCGGTAATTGACCTCCCGGAAACGACCTCACCGAGTCGATCTTGTGTCAACAACCTCCGGTCATCGACCTCGGGTCATCGACCTCTGGCCATCGGCCTCGGGTCATCGACCTCGGGTCATTGACGTTGGGTAATCGTACTTGGGCCATTGACCTAGGGTCATTGACATAGGGTCATTTACCTATGGTCATTGACCTCGGGTCATAGACAGTAGGTCAATCTCGAGTCGACCTCCCCGAATCGACGTCCCGTAGTCAATTTCCCGAAGTCGACATCCCGGAGTTGACCTCCCGGAGTCAAACGTTTGGAGTTGACATCCCGGAGTCGACCTCTCGGAGTCAAACTATTCGAGTCGTCATCCCGGAGTTGACATCCCGGAGTCGACCTCCCGGAGTCAATTTCTCATAACTGTCCAAACTGAATTGACTTCAGGTAATCGACCTACCGGTGTCGACCTCCCGGAGTCAATCTCTAGGAGTCGAAGTCTCGGAGTCGACCTCCCGGAGTTGACCTCCCGGAGTCGACCTCCCTGAGTCGACCTTCCAAAGTCGACCTCCCGGATTCGACCTCCCGGAGTCGACTTCCAGTAAAGGACATCCCGGAGTTAACCTCCTGGATTTTACCTCCATGAGTCGACCTCCCAGAATCGACCCACCAAGTTGACCTAGGGTCATTGACTTAGGGTCATTGACCGTGGGTACAATACCATAATTCAATCCGGAGTTGACCTCCCAGAATCGACGTCCCGGAGTCGACTTCCCGTAAACATCATCCCGGAGTTAACCTCCTGGAGTTTACCTCCCGGAGTCAACCTCCCAGAGTCGACCACCCGGAGTTGACCTCCAGGATTTGACCTCACGGAGTCGTCCTCCAGGATTGAATTACCGGAGTCAATTTCTCATAACTTTCCAGCCTGAATTGTCCTCCCGTAACCGACCTCCCAGAAACGGCCTCACCAAGTCAATCCCTGGTCATCAACCTCCGGTCATCGACCTCGATTCATCGACCTAGGGTCATTGACCTTGGGTCATTGACCTTGGGTCATTGACCTCAGGTCATCGACTTGGGGTCATTGACCTCGTGTCATCGACCTCGTGTCTTCGACCTCGGGTCATCGACCTAGGGTCATTGACCTAGGGTCATAAACCTAGGGTCATTGACCTAGGGTCATTGACCTGGGTTCATTGACCTCGGGGTATAGACCTTAGGTCAATCCGATGTCGACATCTCGGAGTCGACCTCACGGTGTCGACGTCCCGGAGTCAATCTCTTGGAGTCGAAATCGTGGAGGCGACCTCCTGGTGTCGACCTCCCGGATTCAATCACTTGGAGTCGAAGTCACGGAGTCAACCTCCCTGAGTAGACCTATTGGAGTCGACTTCTCATAACTGTCCAACCTGAATTGACCTCCTGTAATTGACCTCCCGGAATCGACCACACCGAGTCGACCTCGGGTCTTTGACCTCGGGTCATAGACCTTAAGTAAATCCGGAGTCGACTTTCCGGAATCGACGTCCCGGAGTCGACCCCCGAAGTCGACCTCCCGGAGTCGAAATATTTATCCGATAATGTGGGATTTTTCGGTCAAATCTCGATATAATGACAAGATTAAAGTAAAATAGAGGAAAAATATGGGATTTTGGTGAAAATATCCGATATCGTTGCGTTTCTCTGTTATATCTCGATAAAATGACGAAAAATAGGCCTAAAAAGAGTACAAGAAATGGAACTTCGCTATAATTATCCTATTTTGTCGCTTTTTTCGATCATATCTCGTAAAAGAGGACGAAAATTAAATTATTAGGGAGAAAAATTGAAATTTTGCAAAA
This sequence comes from Sympetrum striolatum, assembly GCA_947579665.1. NCBI lineage: Eukaryota > Metazoa > Arthropoda > Insecta > Odonata > Libellulidae > Sympetrum > Sympetrum striolatum. The sequence goes on from OX388345.1 coordinate 6,630,734, forward strand.
ATCATAATTTTTTTCTTTCTTTTATCGATTTTATCTTGATAAAATATCGAAAAGCTATGCAAAATAGTGGAAAAAATTGAAATTTCGCTAAATTTTTTCCGATTTCGTAGCTTTTTTCGATTATATCTCTTAAAAAAGGACGAAAATTAAATTATAAGCGATAAGAAATTTAAATTTATCTAAAATTATAATTCATTTCTTGCTTTTTTCCATTTTATCTTGATAAATATCGAAAAGCTAGACCAAATAGTGGAAAAAAATTGAAATTTTGCTAAATTATTTCCGATTTCGTCGCATTTTTCGTTCATATCTAAATAAACTAACAAAATTTAAGGCAATATAAAGGAAAAAAATTCAAATACCGGTGAAATTATCCGATTTCGTAGCTTTTTTCAATGATATCTAGATAAAATGTCGAAAATTAGGGATACATAGAGAAAATAAATTAGAATTTCGCTAATGTTCTACTTTTTTGTTGCTTTATTCGATTATATCTCGTTAAAAAGGACGAAAATTAAGGCTAAATTGAGGAAAAATGGAAATTTAGCAAAAATTATTCGTTTACTTTTTTCGATCATATCTCGATAGAATTGTGAAAAATAAGGAATATAGAGGAAAAAAATTGAAATTTTGGGTAAATTATCGGATTTCGTTGCTTTTTTCGATAATATCTCGATACAATGACGAATATTAAGTTAAATAGGGGATAAAAGTTGAGATTTCGGTGAAATTATCCGATATTGTTGCTTTTTTCGATCATATCTGAAAAAAAATGACGAAAATTAAGGTAAAATAGATGAAAAATGTTGAAATTTCAGGTGGCATTTCCATTTTCGTTGCTTTTTTCGAACAATTCTCGATAAAATGACGAAAATGAGGGAAAAACCCTGGAAAAATTAAAGTTTCGCTAAAATTATCCGTTTTCGAACTTCTTTCGATGACATCTCAATAAAATGAAAAATAATTAGGGCTAAATAGAACAAAAAAATTTGAATTTTGCTACGATTATCCTTTTTTGTTGCTTTTTTCAACTATATCTCGTTGAAAAGGTTGGAAATTAAGGTAAAATAGAGTAAAAAAATGGAAATTTCGCTAAAATTATAAATTTATATAGCTTTTTTCGATCAGATCTCGATAAAATTACTAAAATTATGGCAAAATAGAGGAAGAAAATATAAATTTCGGGGAAATTATCGGTATTCGTTGCTTTTTTCGATAATACCTCGATACATTGACGAATATTAAGTTAAATAGAGGAAAAAAGTTGAGATTTCGATGAAATTATCCAATATTGTTGTTTTTTCGATCGTATCTGAAAAAAATGTGGAAAATTAAGGCAAAATAGATGAAAAATGTTGAAATTTCGATGAAATGACAATACAAAAACATACAAAATTTGGGATAAAAAATTGAAATTTCACTGCAACTATTCTTTTTTGTTGCTTTTTACGATTATATCTCGTTAAAAATGACGAAAATTAAGTTAAAATAGAGTAAAAAAATGGAAATATTGCTAAAATTATATAGCTTTTTTCGATCATATCATTATCTTTTTTCGTTGCTTTTTTCCATATTATCTCGAGAAAATGACGCTAGTTAAGGTAAGATAAAGGAAAAAATATAAATTTCGGGGAATTTATCCGTTTTCGATCATTTTTCGATCATATCTCGATAAATTAACGAAATTTTAGGCAATATAAGGGAAAACAAAAATGAAATTTCGGTGAAATTATCCGTTTTCTTTGCTTTTTTCGATAATTCTTCGATACAATGACGAAGGGTTTGGATAATTAGGGAAAAAAAAGTGAAATTTCGCTAGAAGTATCCTTTTTTCTCACCTTTTTCGATCATATCTCTATAAAATCACGAAAATTAAGAAAAAATAAAGGAAAAAATATAAATTTCGGGGAATTTATCCGTTTTCGATCTTTTTTCGATCATATCTCAATAAATTAACGAAATTTTAGGCAATATAAGGGAAAACAAAAATGAAATTTCGGTGAAATTATCCGTTTTCTTTGCTTTTTTCGATAATTCTTCGATACAATGACGAAAAGTTTGGAAAATAAGAAAAAAAAATTGAAATTTTGCTAGAATTATCCTTTTTCCTTACTTTTATCGATCATATCTCAAAAAATGACCAAAAATAAAAATATAAATTTCGGGGAATTTATCCCTTTTCGATCTTTTTTCGATCATATCTCGATAAAATGAGAAATATTAAGTCAAAATAGAGAGGAAAAAATGAAATTTTGTTGCAACTATCCGTTTTTGTTGCTTTTCCGATCATATCACGATAAAATGACGAAAATTAAGGCAGAATAGAGGATAGAAGGTGAAATTTTGGTGAAACTATCCGTTTTAGAGGCTTTTTTTAATCATATTTCGATAAAATGACGAATATTTTAGCAAAATCGAGGAAAGAATTATAATTTCGGTAAATCATCCGTTTTCGTTGCTTTTTTCGATCATATCTCGGTAAAATGACGAACATTTAGAAAACCTCGAGGAAAAAATTGAAACTTTGATAAAATTATAATCTTTTGCCTGCATTTTTCGATTTTAACATCTTAAAATATCGAAAAGCTAGGCAAAATAGTGGAAAAAAATTGAAATTTAGCTAAATTTTTTCCGATTTCGTTACTTTTTTCGATCATATCTCGATAAATTAACGAAATTTAAGGCAATGTAAGAAAAAAAAATTGAAATTTCGGTGAAATTATCCGTTTTTGTTGCCTTTTTCGATAATTCTTCGATACAATGACGAAAAATTTGGAAAATTAGGGAAAAAATTGAAATTTCGCTGGAATTATCCTTTTTTCTTACTTTTTTCGATCATATCTCTATAAAATGACCAAAAATAAAAATATAAATTTCGGGGAATTCATCCCTATACGATCTTTTTTCGATCATGACTCAATAAAATGAGATATATTAAGTTAAAATAGAGAGGAAAAATGAAATTTTGGTGCAACTATCCATTTTCGTTGCTTTTTTCGATCATATCTCAATAAATTGACGAACATTAAGGCAGAATAGAAGAACGAAGGTGAAATTTTGGTGAAACTATCAGTTTTCGTTTCTTTTTTCAATCATATCTCGATAAACTAACAAAATTTAAGGAAATGTAAAGGAAAAGAAAATAAATGTCGGTGAATCTAAATATAAATACGAAAAAATGACGAAAATTAGGGCTAAATAGAGTAAAAAAATTGGAATTTGAATTGACCTGAATTTACCTCCCATATTTGACCTTATGGAATCGGCCTCATCGAGTCGATCTTGGGTCATCAACCTCAGGTCATCGACCTCTGGTCATCGACCTTGGGTAATCGACCTCGAATCATCGACCTGTGGTCATTTACCTTAGGTCATCGACCTCTGGTCATCATCCTCTGGTCATCGACCTCAGGTCATCGGCCTCGGGTCATTGACCTTGGGTCATCGATCTTGGGCCATCGACCTAGGGTCATTGACCTAGGGTCATTGACCTATGGTCATTGACCTCGGGTCATAGAAGGTTGATCAATCTCGAGTCGACCTCCTCGTATCGACGTCCCGGAGTCAATCACCCAAAGTCGACATCCCGGAGTTGACCTCCCGGAGTCAATTTCTCATAACTGTCAAAACTGAATTGACCTCCGGTAATTGACCTCCCGGAAACGACCTCACCGAGTCGATCTTGTGTCAACAACCTCCGGTCATCGACCTCGGGTCATCGACCTCTGGCCATCGGCCTCGGGTCATCGACCTCGGGTCATTGACGTTGGGTAATCGATCTTGGGCCATTGACCTAGGGTCATTGACCTAGGGTCATTGACCTAGGGTCATTTACCTATGGTCATTGACCTCGGGTCATAGACAGTAGGTCAATCTCGAGTCGACCTCCGCGAATCGACGTCCCGGAGTCGATTTCCCGAAGTCGACATCCCGGAGTTGACCTCCCGGAGTCAAACGTTTGGAGTTGACATCCCGGAGTCAACCTCCCGGAGTCAAATTCTCATTACTGTCCAAACTGAATTGACTTCAGGTAATCGACCTACCGGTGTCGACCTCCCGGAGTCAATCTCTATGAGTCGAAGTCTCGGATTCGACCTCCCGGAGTTGACCTCCCGGAGTCGACCTCCCTGAGTTAACCTCCCAAAGTCGACCTCCCGGATTCGACCTCCCGGAGTCGACTTCCAGTAAAGGACATCCCGGAGTTAACCTCCTGGAGTTTACCTCCCGGAGTCAACCTCCCGGAGTCGACCTCCCGGAGTAGACCTCCCGGAATCGACCTCACCAAGTTGACCTAGGGTCATTGGCTTAGTGTCATTGACCGTGGGTGCAAGACCATAATTCAATCCGGAGTTGACCTCCAAGAATCGACGTCCCGGAGTCGACTTCCCGTAAACATCATCCCGGACTTAACCTCCTGGAGTTTTCCTCCCGGAGTCAACCTCCCAGAGTCGACCACCCGGAGTTGACCTCCAGGATTCGTTCTCACGGAGTCGTCCTCCAGGATTGAATTACCGGAGTCAATTTCTCATAACTTTCAAGCCTGAATTGTCCTCCCGTAACCGAACTCCCAGAAACGGCCTCACCAAGTCAATCCCTGGTCATCAACCTCCGGTCATCGACCTCGATTCATCGACCTAGGCTCATCAACCTCTGGTCATCTACCTCTAGTCATCGACCTCGGGTGATCGACCTCGGGTCATTGACCTTGGGTCATTGACCTTGGGTCATTGACCTCAGGTCATCGACCTCGGGTCATTGACCTCGTGTCATCGACCTCGTGTCATCGACCTCGGGTCATCAACCTCGGCTCATCGACCTAGGGTCATTGACCTAGGGTCATTGACCTAGGGTCATTGATCTAGGTTCATTGACCTCGGGGTATAGACCTTAAGTCAATCCGATGTCGACATCTCGGAGTCGACCTCACGGTGTCGACATCCCGTAGTCAATCTCTTGGAGCCGAAATCGCGGAGGCGACCTCCTGGTGTCGACCTCCCGGATTCAATCACTTCGAGTCGAAGTCACGGAGTCAACCTCCCTGAGTAGACCTATTGGAGTCGACTTCTCATAACTTTACAGCCTGAATTGACCTCCTGTTATTGACCTCCCGGAATCGACCACACCGAGTCGACCTCGGGTCTTTGACCTCGGGTCATAGACCTTAAGTAAATCCGGAGTCAACTTCCCGGAATCGACGTCTCGGAGTCGACCCCCGAAGTCGACCTCCCGGAGTCGAAATATTTATCCGATAATGTGGGATTTTTCGGTCAAATCTCAATATAATGAGAACATTAAGGTAAAATACAGGAAAATATGGGATTTCGGTGAAAATATCCGTTATCGTTGCGTTTCTCTATTATATCTCGATAAAATGACGAAAAATAGGCCTAAAAAGAGTACAAGAAATGGAACTTCGCTATAATTATCCTATTTTGTTGCTTTTTTCGATCATACCTCGTAAAAAAGGACAAAAATTAAATTATTAGGGAGAAAATATTGAAATTTTGCAAAAATCATAATTTTTTTCTTTCTTTTTTCGATTTTATCTTGATAAAATATCGGAAAGCTATGCAAAATAGTGGAAAAAATTGAAATTTTGCTAAATTTTTTCCGATTTCGTAGCTTTTTTCGATAATTCTTCGATACAATGACGAAAAGTTTGGAAAATTAGGGAAAAAATTGAGATTTCACTAGAATGATCCTTTTTCCTTATTTTTTCCATTATATCTCTATAAAATGACGTAAATTAAGAAAAAATAGAGGAAATAATATAAATTTAGGGGAATTTCTCCGTCGTTCGATCTTTATTCGATCTTATCTGGATAAAATGAGAAAAATTAAGTCAAAATAGAGAGGAAAAAAATTACTTTTCGGTGAAACAATCTGTTTTCGTAGCTTTTTTCGATCATATCTCAATAAAATGACAATGAAAAACCTACAAAAATTGGGATAAAAAATCGAAATTTCACTGTAATTATTCTTTTTTATTGCTTCCTTCAATCATATCTCAATATAAAGGGCAAAAATGAAGGCAATAATGAGGAAAAAATTGAATTTTCGGCGAAATTATCTTTTTTCGTTGCTTTTTTCCATAATATCTCTAGAAAATGACGCTAGTTAAGGTAAGATAAAGGAAAAAAGCAGGGATTTCTGTGTAAATATCCAATTTCCTGCCTTTTATCGATCATGTCTGTATAAAATGACAATAATTAATGCAAAATAGAGAAAAAAAATTGAAATTTCGTTGAAATTATCCGTTTTCGTTGCTTTTTTCGATAATTCTTCGATACAACGACGAAAAAGTTGGAAAATTAGGGAAACATTTTGAAATTTCGCTAGAATTATCCTTTTTCCTAACTTTTTTAGATCATATCTCGATAAAATTACTCAAATTATGGCAAAATAGAGGTAAAAAATAGAAATTTTGGCTACGATTATCCTTTTATGTTTGTTTTTTTTAACTATATCTCGTTAAAAAGGACGAAAATTAAGTTAAAATAGAGTAAAAAAATGGAAATTTTGCTAAAATTATATAGCTTTTCTCGATCATATCTCAATGAGATGACGAAAATTAAGGAATGAAGAGGAAGAAAATTGAAACTTTGGTGAAATTATCCGTTTTCGTTGCTCTTTTCGATAATTCTTCGATACAATGACGAATAGTTTGGAAAATTAGGGAAAAAAAGGTAAACTTTCGCTAGAAGTATCCTTTTTTCTTACTTTTTTCGATCATATCTCTATAAAATGACGAAAATTAAGAAAAAATAAAGGAAAAAATATAAATTTCGGGGAATTTATCCGTTTTTGATCTTTTTTCGATCTTATCTCGATAAAATGAGAAATATTAAGTTAATATAGAGAGGAAAAAGTAAAATTTCGGTGAAACTATCCGTTTTCGTTGCATTTTTCGATCATATCACGATAAAATGACAATACAAAAACTAACAAAAAATTGGGATAAAAAATTGAAATTTCACTGCAACTATTCTATTTTGTTGTTTTTTCGAATATATCTCGTTAAAAAGGTCGAAAATTAAGTCAAAATAGAGGAAAAAAATGGATATTTCGCTACAAATATACGAAAATTAAGGTAAAATTGAGGAAAAAAGTTGAGATTCCGGTGAAATCATTCGATTCTGTTGCGTTTCTCGATGATATCTCGATAATCTGACGAAAATTAGGCTAAATAGAGTAAAAAAACTGGAATTTTGCTAAAATTATACGTTTATGTAGCTTTTATCGATCATACCTCGATAAAATTGCGAAAATTAAGGCAAAATGGAGGAAAAAATATAAATTTCGGGGAAATTATTTGTTTTCGTTGCTTTTTTCGATCATTTCTCGAAGAAATGACGAAAATGAGGTTATAATCGAGAAAAAAATAAAAATTTTGCTAAAATCATCCGTTTTCGATCCTCTTTCCATTATATCTCAATAAAATGACAAAAATTAGGGATGAATAGAGTTATAAAATTAGAATTTCGCTAAAATTTTCCTTTTTTGTTACTTTTTTCGACTATATCTCGTTAAAAAGGACGAAAATTAAGGTAAAATAGAGTAAAAAAATGGAAATTTTGCTAAATTTATAAGTTTATGTAGCTTTTTTCTATCATATCTCGATAAAATTACTTAAATTATGGCAAAATAGAGGAAGAAATTGAAATTATGGTGGAATTATCCATTTTCGTTGCTTTTTTCGTTCATATCTCGTTAAAAAGGACGAAAATGAAGGCAATGAGGAAAAATTGATTTTCGGCGAATTTTCTTTTTTCCTTGCTTTTTTCCATAATACCTCGATAAAATGACGCTAATTAAGGTAAAATAGAGTAAAAAAGTAGGGATTTCGGTGTAAATATCCAATTTCCTACCTTTTATCGATCATATCTCTATAAGATTACATAAATTAAGGCAAAATAGAGAAAAAAAATCGAAATTTTGGTGAAATTATCTGTTTTCGTTACTTTTCTCGATGATTCTTCGATACAATGACAATAAGTTTGGAAAATTAGGGAAAAAAATTGAAATGTCGCTAGAATTATACTTTTTCCTTACTTTTTTCGATCATATCTCTAACAAATGACGAAAATTGGGAAAAATAGAGGAACAAATTGAAATTCAGGGAATTTATCTGTTTTTGTTTCTTTTTACGATAATATCTCGATACAATGACGAATATGAAGGAAAGATAGAGTAAAGAACTTTAGATTTCGGTGAAATTATCCGATATTGCTGCTTTTTTCGATCATATGTGGAAAAAATGACGAAAATTAAGATAAAATAGAAGAAAAAATTTAATTTGGTAAAATTAAAAATTGAAATTTCGCTAGAAGTATCCTTTTTTCCTACTCTTTTCGATCATATCTCTATAAAATGACGTAAATTAAGAAAAAATAAAGAAAAAAATATAAATATCGGGGAATTTATCCGTTTTCGATCTTTTTTCGATCTTATCTCGATAAAATGAGAAATATTAAGTTAATATAGAGATTAAAAAGTAAAATTTCGGTGAAACTATCCGTTTTCGTTGCATTTTTCGATCATAACACGATAAAATGACAATACAAAAACTAACAAAAACTTGGGATAAAAAATTGAAATTTCACTGCAACTATTCTTTTTTGTTGTTTTTTCGAATATATCTCGTTAAAAAGGTCGAAAATTAAGTCAAAATAGAGGAAAAAAATGGATATTTCGCTACAATTATACGAAAATTAAGGTAAAATTGAGGAAAAAAGTTGAGACTCCGGAAAAATCATTCCATTTCGTGGCGTTTCTAAAAGAGGAAAAAATATAAATTTCCGGGAATTTATCCGTTTCGATCTTTTTTCGATCATATCAGGGTAAAATGAGAAATATTAAGGCAAAATAGAGAATTAAAAAATGAAATTTCGGTGTAACTATCGTTTTCGTTGCTTTTTGGTACCATCCATGAGACAAGAGGGCGGCAGTACCATCCATGAGATATGAGGGCGGCAGTACCATCCTGAAGACAAGTGGGCGGCAGTACCATCCATAAGATATGAGGGCGGCAGTACCATCCATATGACAAGTGGGCAAAAGTACCATCCATAAGACATGAGGGCGGCAATACCATCCATGAGACAAGAGGGCGGCAGTAATATCCATGAGACAAGAGGGCGGCAGTACCATCAATGTGACAAGAGGGCGGCAGTACCATTCATGAGAAAAGAGGGCGGCAGTACCATCCAATTGACAAGAGGGCGGCAGTACCATCCATGAGACTAGAGGGCGGCAGTACTATCCATGAGACAAGAGGGCGGCAGTACCATCCATGAGAAAGAGGGTGGCAGCACCATCCATGAGACAAGAGGGCGGCTGTACCATCCATGAGATATGAGGGCGGCAGTACCATCCATAAGACAATTGGGCGGCAGTACCATCCATAGGATATGAGGGCGGCAGTACCATCCAAAAGACAAGTGGGGGAAAGTACCATCCATAAGACTAAAGGGCGGCAGTACCATCCATGAGACAAGAGGGCGGCAGTACCATCCATGAGAAAAAAGTGCGGCAGTACCATCCATGATACTTAAGTGCGGCAGACCATCCATGAGGCAATATGGCGTCAGTACCATCCATGTGACATGAGGGCGGCAGTGCCATTCATTAGACAAGAGGGCGGCAGTATCATCCATGTGACAAGAGGGCGGCAGTACCATCCATGAGATTGGAGGGCGGCAGTACCATCCATGAGTCAAGAGGTCGGCAGTACCATCCATAAGAATAGAGGGCAGCAGTACCATCCATGAGACAAGAGGGCGGCAGTGACAACCATGAGACAAAAGGGCGGCAGTACCATCCATGAGAAAGGAGGGCGGCAGTACCATCCATGAGACAAGAGGACAGCAGTGCTATCCATGAGACAAGAGGGCTGCAGTACCATCCATGAGACAAGAGGGCAGCAGTACCATCCATGAGAAAAGAAGGCGGCAGTACCATCCATAAGATATGAGGGCAGCAGTACCATCCATAAGACATGTGGGCGGCAGTATCATCTATAAGATATGAGGGTGGAAGTACCATCCATAAGACAAGTGAGCGAAAGTACCATCCATAAGACATGAGGGTGGCAATACCATCAATAAGACAAGAGGGCGGCAGTAAAATCCATGAGAGAAGAGGGCGGCAGTACCATAAATGTGACAAGAGGGCGGCAGTACCATCCACGAGAGAAGAAGGAGGCAGTACCATCCATGAGACTAGAGGGCGGCAGTACCATCCATGAAACAAGAGGGCGGCAGTACCATCCATGAGAATAGAGGGCAGCAGTACCATCCATGAGACAAGAGGGCGGCAGTACCATCCATGAGACAAGAGAGCGGCAGTACCACCCATGAGACAAGAGGACGGCAGTAATATCCATGAGACAAGAGGGCGGTAGTACCATAAATGTGACAAGAGGGCGGCAGTACCATCCACGAGACAAGAAGGAGGCAGTACCATCCATGAGACAAGAAGGAGGCAGTACCATCCACGAGACAAGAAGGAGGCAGTACCATCCATGAGACAAGAAGGAGGCAGTACCACCCATGAGACAAGAGGACGGCAGTAATATTCATGAGACAAGAGGGCGGCAGTACCATAAATGTGACAAGAGGGCGGCAGTACCATCCACGAGACAAGAAGGAGGCAGTACCATCCATGAGAATAGAGGGCAGCAGTACCATCCATGAAACAAGAGGGCGGCAGTACCATCCATGAGACTAGAGGGCGGCAGTACCACCCATGAGACAAGAGGACGGCAGTAATATCCATGAGAATAGAGGGCAGCAGTACCATCCATGAGACAAGAGGGCGGCAGTACCATCCATGAGACTAGAGGGCGGCAGTACCATCCATGAAACAAGAGGGCGGCAGTACCATCCATGAGAATAGAGGGCAGCAGTACCATCCATGAGACAAGAGGGCGGCAGTACCATCCATGAGACAAGAGAGCGGCAGTACCACCCATGAGACAAGAGGACGGCAGTAATATCCATGAGACAAGAGGACGGCAGTAATAACCATGAGACAAGAGGGCGGTAGTACCATCTATGAGACAGGTGGGCGGCAGTACCATCCAAGAGAAAAGAAAGCGGCAGTACCATCCATGGGACAAGAGGGTGGCAATACCATCCATAAAATATGAGGCGGGCAGTACCATCCATAAAACAAGTGGGCGGCAGTACCATTCATAAGATATGAGGGCGGCAGTACCATCCATAAGACAAGTGGGCGAAATTACCATCCATAAGATATGAGGGCGGCAGTACCATCCATAAGACAAGTGGGCGGCAGTACCATCCATAAGATATGAGGGCGGCAGTACCATCCATAAGACATGTGGGCGAAGATACCATCCATAAGATATGAGGGCGGCAGTACCAACCATGAGACAAGAGGGTGGCCGTACCATCCATGAAACAAGAGGGCGGCAGTACCATTCATGAGAGGAAAGGACGGAAGTACTGTCCATGAGACAAGACGGCGGCAGTACCATTTATGTGACAAGAGGGCGGCAGTACCAACCATGTGACAATAGGGCGGTAGTACCATCCATGAGATAGGAGGGCGGCAGTACCATCCATGAGAATAGAGGGCAGCAGTACTATCCATGAGACAAGAGGGCGGCAGTACCATCCATGAGACAAAAGGGCGGCAATACCATCCATGAGACATGAGAGTGGCAGTACCATCCATGAGACAAGAGGTAGACAGTACTATCCATGAGACAAGAGTACCAGAGACAAGGCAGTACCATTCGTGTGGTCGTGGATTCGCGATATTACCAGAAAGCATGATGAAGAAAGAAAGAGCACGGCTACGTCTTATACGCTATCATTTTTTGCAAAAACAGTAATCAAAATCTTTGTATCCCACGATATTTTCACATTTTCCCATCTAACTTACATAGGATGAGGGTCTTCCCAACATAGACGATCTGTTTACGGCGATCGTCATCCCGTTGTATTGAGCTCAATGCGACAAAAGCATTTCAAATACTTCGTAAAACCGGGGTTCATTCACTCCTAGGGACCGGCTTCTCACTTCGTAAAACATGAAATCGAGGTTTTACGTAAAATCGAGGTCATTTTACATGTACAAAGATCGGGACTGGCGGAATGGTTCGTAAAACTGTGTCACTTCGTAAAATCGAGATTCGTAAAAACGGGGTTCTACTGTATATTTCTTTGACATAAAATCACTTCGGAAACATTAAGAGACCATCAGGAAAAAGTTTTTTTGAACTTGATTGATTCATTTGTCCCCATGTACCTGTATGAAAATGTTACTTTAAACGTGGTACTGCTTATCCTAATGTGATCTTAGAGTATACTTTTATATTGTCTCAGTTGAAGAAATTTCTCATTCAGAGTATATGAGATTGAATACTGAGTTGGTGCGGCTTTGTAGACTTAATTGTAACCTACATTTCTTGATATATTGGTTTGGAAAGTCTGGTATTTGCTATTTACCAACAATTATGAATAATTTGTAACGATCAAGGTTGTTACACTGGTATTTATGAAATTTAATATCCCCCTTGAGAATCAACGGGTACTTCTGCTAGTAGCTCTATATATTGAGCTTAAACATAATTTTCTCCAGAATTTAACTTAAGAAACAGCAAAAATTGTGATTTTTGCAAAATTTCAGTTTTTTTTCCTTTATTATGCTGAAAATTAGAGTAAACCTAGTTTAATTTTGACTTGATTTGAAGATCTAAACAAGGTATTTTTCAATATTTACCTTAACCTTCATTTTTTCCAGCAATTTACGAAAACATTAGCAAAAACTGTTCATTTCTGCAAAATTTTCAGTTTTTTAGCTCTATTTTGTTTAAAATTTGAGGATACCTAATCACATTTTCGCACAGATTCTAGTGACTGGTCGTACGATATTTCAACCAACTATTTACTGTTTAGCTGAGATGGTGGAATCCATTTTCAACACCACAGGAGCCAATCATAATTCAATTCATGAGGCAAATCATTTAACTCAATGGAAGCTGTAATTCACAGCATTATTATTAAAATCAATAAAATGTGATCACGACCAAGGTAATATTTTTATCATTAACATTGAAAACCAGAAATGATTGAAGTCATTAAATCATAATAAAAGCAGCAAACAGTTTGCAGCATCACTAAAGGAATTTCAGTAGTGTAGCACAGGAATTCATGTCGATATCCATGCAAGACATCCAATATTTAAAATGTTTATAGGAACTTCCATTTAAAATATACATTAGACAGCAGCTCAAATCATCAGAATTTGATTATTTGTGAGAATAGTGTATGCTTGTACTTTGAGGAAAACAAAGATACACTAATAATATCAATTCAAGTCTTGGATGTCTTACTGATCATTATAATATTTCAGAATCATATTATTAACACATTTTTTATTCAAGACTCATTCTTGAAAATATTGAAGGATACAAATGGAAATTCTAAATTTAAGGCTGAATGATCAAGTTTCCTCCTTTACTTTTCAGTCGCTTCCATTAAGTGAGGTAAATTTATTTCATAAATCAATCCTTTTTAGTTAGAGGACAAATTAGCATCCAATACCTGAACAAGTAGCATGAAATCAATTCAATTTACCACATTCATCAGTAAGTTCAAATAATGTCCTCACTTCTCTGGTATTGTATCAATTTCCTTAAAAGATGTTATTATATAACATTTCACAAAAAGAGGAAACATGACCTATAACTAGCTTTACCAAATAATTAGAGGTTTACCAAAACCACAAAAACCATCTTGGTCATTACTCCATACCATTTCCAGAATCTGGAAGAATAGTTGAGGGCTGAATGTTCACCTGAAAGCAATAAAATGCGCATAGGTACTTCTTAGAAGGTCAGTGATTTTTTGTATCCCAGAAAAAATATGGTGAACTGACATAAATGGCTTTTAGAGATTCAGTAAACCTCTAATTCAACATCCAAATCAGAATTTCTTTTCTTACACCAAATAATTAATGGAATCCTATTCTTAGCACATTTGATACAAACTAGTCAAAGAAACATCATGCAGTTGATCCAAAAAACACAACGCAGTGCTCAATTTTGACATAGGTAAAGAGTAATTTGAATAACTCCCACTCCTTGCAGGAAAGAGACTATGAGGACTGCGATCATACGCACTGAACATGTTAAGTAGGATTTGAGTTTAATGATTATTAAACACTTCCAACTGAGAAACAGAAGAGTTAAATACTCTTTCATATTAAGATGGGCAAAATATAAAATGAATTCTTTGTTAAACATGAGAGCTGCAATGTATTCACAGAACTATTTCAACTACCTCTCCGCATCAGCCAAATGTAGACTTTGCATGGAGTAATGTATGAATGACACATTTGTTCAAGCGCAGAACAGGTACACTTAATAAAATAAACAGTTTTTATGTCATCAACACAATTATTGTTGCATAGGTATTTATTACATGCCTGACAACATGTGCCATTTTACAAGAATCAACAATCTACTAAGGCAAAATGCATCTACTGGTAATAACAATGCCCATCCTTTCCCTACAATTCATCAGCAATTCACAAAATCTCGGGAGTTAAAAATTATTTTGACCATTAGTGAGTTTTAAGTTCCATGAAATAAATCACAATTTATTGTCTATACAATTCATAACTACTTTTTAGAAAGGAAGACTAGTAACTTACTCATATTCTGCAATTAAAGTCCATATTATATTACTCACTTGAACATTAGCGCCAAATGGCAAAGGGAGCACAAATCAAAGTGAATTTAATCCACTTCAAAAACTGCAAGTCTAATCTTGGAATGTCAGCTATAGGACAACTCTAACGAAACTTGGTCAAACTACAAATTTACTTACAAAAATACTAGAATGGTTTATTTTACAAATTCTCTGAATCATGAACCTATGCAACATATTTATTCTATAAATTGGGACTACAAAACTATAATTGGTCTAAGTTTTTCTTTCAGATATAATGGCAGAAACAATGAAAGAATTTACACAAGAGGATAGCAATAAAGAAGGATGGAGGTATTGTGTTGCCTGCTTTTAACTTTAATTCACTTCCTCGTTCATCATTTTAATCAAAACTTTTTTAAGCACAGTCGTCAAGATGAAAGTCTGTAATGGAATTAATCCAATCATCTGCCAGAAATATAATCCTTGCCATCATGAAATTATTGCTTTTCTTCAATTATATTTCAATATTAACCGATTTGAGTATACCCAATTGCATTTCTAATATGAATAAATTCAATTTGTTCCGTGTTTGCCAAAATATGTCCATTTGCTACAGAGTTCTACTCACATAAAATCATTTACTATCTCAATGCACCTAGAAAGAAAATAACTAGCAACTCATGACAATTCCTGATGCCATTTTTAACTAAACAAATTTCCCAAAAATCTGCATTGCATATCAAGCATTGCATTCTGATTTTCACCACACCCATTCGCAATTGATGGCAAACATGATAAAAATGGAGATTGGTGTCTATCCTCGAATTGGTAAGTAATTCACTGTAACTTGCAAGAGGCAAGTGATGCGATACAGTACCACATGGCTAGTAGTTTTCAGATGAAATTAGAGAAATGCCACAACTATGGAAAAATGTGCAAGTAATTGATTCTTTTCTTGTCTTGCCTCTGGCAATACTCAAAATTCATTTCTCTTTCATAATTATTCAATCTCTCAATTGAGAGAATTTGGGTAAAAAGCTTTTTTTTTGTAAATCCTGCCATTTTCGTTAATATACTACAACACAGGCAGTTACAAGCCATATCTTTCCATGAACATGGCTTAAAGATCCCAATACTGAGCTCTTTATGCTTAGGCAAAAAATATCAAAGATTTTTTACATATTGGTGATCAGGAGACTCATTAAACATTGTCCAATAGTTTAAAAAACAGTGTTTCCAAGAGCATTGAAAAGATATAATAATTTACCCAAAATCATTTATGCCAACACAACGGCACGCAATTGGTAATTATCTTGAACATCCTCGCACCAACCCTCACACAGTTCCCATCCCTAGCAAATTGCTTAACAGAGTACATATTCCAACAATAAGCGCACAGGTACTCAAATAATGCACACTATCCACAAACAAACACAGACATCCCAAAGAGCCAAAAAATAACAAGGCAGTCATGACTCATGTTCACATATGCATGTTCTGGGAACTGCTTTCATCAATACATTTTCACTAACAATTTCATAGTCTCGTTCTCTCTCTCTCACACACTATCAAACGGAGACTTTAATGGCTATTCAACTTGACTTTATGTCTCCAGCATCCTTTTCTTCCGTAGATGGCAGGGGCGATGTCTCCTTTAGCTGCCTCTTTTCAATCTCTGCTTTAAAGTTCTCAATGTCCTGTTGACTAGAATGGAGAAAACCTAATAAAATCACATCTGCTGGAATGTAGGCATATCGCATACTTAAGTTGTCAAATTTGTGCTTTAACGCTTAAAGGAGCAAGGGAGGGCTAAAAAATGTCCACCACTTTTCTTTTTCAATATTTTAAGAACTTAATTGTATTATACAGTCACATAACTTCATTACATTGTCAAATATAGGTTGTTAAAGATAATTATATGTTGATGCATTTTGTACGTATTTTTTCAGCAATGTAATGAGAGCGGAAATAGGCACAAAATGACAATCCCTTTGTCCAACATATTTTTGAACCAAATGGAATCATATATTTTGACAAATAATTTTTAATTAATTTGAATAATTTAATTATTTTTCATTATACCTTGTTGTTGATTTATAAGCATAACTAACGGTGATTTCCAAGTTATTTTCCAAATTAGAAATTTAAAGCCTGTACCATTGAGATGATGATTTATCATATGATGAGTTTTAAAAAAAATTGTCTTTGATGAGTTTTTAGAAAAATAAATATTTCATTAATCTTATCGCAGTAGTACAATTTTTAGCAACAAAAATCACTGTAAGAAGTTTTTAAAAATCCAAGAAGGCAATTGCTGAAGAGATATTATGTT
This sequence comes from Sympetrum striolatum, assembly GCA_947579665.1. Taxonomy (NCBI): domain Eukaryota; kingdom Metazoa; phylum Arthropoda; class Insecta; order Odonata; family Libellulidae; genus Sympetrum; species Sympetrum striolatum. Next base: position 6,647,750 of record OX388345.1, read on the forward strand.
TCATTGTTATTTTATAAAAAAAAAAAACAAAGTGGACAATTTTTGAGCCTCCCTTGGTCCACGGAGTAACCAAAAAAAGGCTGGACCTTTAAGGGTCAAAATAACAGATTTGATCAAAGTAAAGTTTTATCATATTGAAGGAATACTTAAATAAATCAAATGACTTGTTTAAAGATTTAATATAGCAGAAGAACAATCCCCCAAGTAGGGGCTTATCAGAGAGCTTGAAAAAGTAGATTCAAGAATTTATATCTTCACTAAAATCCTCTGATTGAAAATCTAATGCTTGAGTTAACGTTGTTGCGAGCACATGTTTTATACAAATGTTACTTACTAAATAACTACATCTTGACTGCAAAATAGGCAAATGTAATAGTGAGCCATTCAAGAGAGTGGCGGATGGAAGAGGCCATAAAGTGTGCTTAACCTTTTGCTAATATCCACACTCACGCTAATGTGGCCTCTTAAGAGGCCTGAATGGGTTAATCAATATTGTGCAATATCTTTATCATTAGTGAGGAACTGTTGCAATCTGTTCAAACATAGGGTTTTGGTTACTATAATTGACCTTCATTTTGAGAATGTATAATAACTTAATATGTATTGAGTAATAGTTATAGCTTTTGTGACATTTTATATAATTAAAATAAGATGTTAAAGACAAAATAGAGTGGATGAATGACAAAAAAATTATGCTGGACAGCAATTATTTAAAAATTTTGTAATATGATGCAGCAAATGAGAACTAAACTACTTTTATTTAAGGATTTTAACTATATTTAGATTAATGAAGGCCCCTCTCAGAACTTACTTTAATGGGGCTAATACTAGCGTTCAGCAGAAAGCAAATTTTAAAATTCAGCCATTCAGTCAGCGAAGTAGATGTCATATTTATTCAGTCGATTCGTGTTCTTCATTAGTTATTTAAATGAATTAAAAAATAAAAGTTTTAATATTTTCATACAATAATCACCAATCCAATCAAACATAAGAGACAGACAAAAGATGACAAATTGGAAGTTTAAAAAAAGACGTACAAGGAAAAATTGAGAAATTACTTTAATGGGGTAATATCAGCAACTCATGTTTAAAAATTTTGTACTCCTAAGCATTCAAATACTTTAATGAATTTCTGCCAATAACTTGATGTAACAAATTATATACTGTATTTCCCGGCCTATAAGATGCACTGGCGCATAAGACGCACCTTGATTTTTCAGGTAAGAATTTACAAAAAAACACATACTTTTTTACATAAGGTTGAGTGCCGGTAAACTCTTTATCGCAAGAGATACAATGTATTAGCAGAGGGATGACATCTCCGTTGGCACATTGTGTAAGTGTTGCAGCAGCACCACATGCCAGACTAAACTAAACGTGCTACATTGTATGCATTTCCGATTTACCTGGGAAATTTTTAAAGGAAGTTCTGTCATCGAAATATTAAAACTGTATTCCGCACTACCTAATCAAAAAAGTGTTATTATCGAAATTTGTAATTAACTGAACTATTTTCAATGCCTGATACGGTAAAAAATACTTAATGGTATGCATTTATCCCGGCGAATCGGCTTGCTTATTATGGGACGGAGTTATACCCGTATACCATCGGTGCATAAGACGCAGACTGATTTTAGAGCATATTTTGGAGTAAAAAAAGTGCGTCTTATGGGCTGGGAAATACGGTATATGAAATAGAAAGTGAGTGTGTATGTTTGCTAAAAACTTGTGAACCAAGAGTCGCAAAACTTTGAAATTTTCAAAATGCCAGTAGTCAAGTACGCTGAAAGTCCTACGTAAATGCCAATTGAAAATCGTTCATTTAAAAAGATTGATTGGCTAGCCGGTTCCCTTTCAATTAAAAACTATCTGCCTACAGTTTCGTATATAGTGCAAACATCGATAGCAGATTGGTGGAACGTTTGAAGAGTTATATGGAACCAGGGTAAACCGAGGACGTGGCGGCCCCACGCTATGGGATATGCCAACGAGTGGCACAGTACCCAAATCTAGTATGCTGTCAATTCCAACACGCACCCTGATTTTTGAGCTGAAAAAAAGACCCAACAGGGTGCATGTTATTTTGGAGTAAATATGGTATTATTGATGTGAACATACTTTTTAACGTAGTCTGAAGCATTAGCATAAGGATTGAACATAAACCCTACAGTACAATTCTGCTGCAACCGCAGCTCTTGGATTCAAGATGATGGACATTTAGTGTCAGAAATCGGCTATAACGAGTATGCATTATAACGAGTATGCATTATAACGAGTGCTTTTCTGATTTTTCTCAGCTCTCGTTATAACGGACTGTATATGAATAAAGATAATCGAAATACTACACAAGAAGAGAGTGGTCTTCAATGTATGTTTCTACAGTGAGGCTAAATACTTATATAATTTAAAAAATCAAACAATTCTAGAATAATATCAAGAGTACCGTTTATATCAGAAATAATAGATAGATAGATACATTGATTGAGGGTGATAATTGTGCAGAAAGAAAAAATCCATACCCCTTTTTAAAAAACATTAATTGGAAGTTCAATGTTCAAATAAATTTGAACTATTATAAAAGGAATCATCTGTTTTTATATAATATAACAATCAAATTTAGTCAAATGAATTGTGATCTTTTAAAAATAATCAATATGTTTGATGACAGAAATTGATAAAGAAAAAATAACAAAAACCGAAACTGAAGTTTGAGCTGAACAAGAGATTGTGTAATTATTGCTAATTGAGGAAGAAAACCCAAGTTAAACTTTTGGCTAGCTAAGTGAAATTTAAATGATATGGTGACTGCAACACAGGAACCTCAAAACTCTGTCATATTAACAGAGTCGATTCTTGTTATTAGTTAAATGTCTTCATTCCTCTCATTTAACATAATACAACTCTCACCATAAAAAATTACCTTATTTGCACAAATAGGATTCCGTTGATGACATTGAGCATATCCAGCACACTGCCCATAGAAGGTGCCTGGATCTGAATTGGAGGAAGAGAGGCTCCTGCTCCAGCTTTACCATTGCAGATTTCATTCATCTTCTTCTGAAGCACTACAGCTTGCGTTGTCAGATGGCGAAGGCACTCCGACGACTCTCGTGTCTTTTCGTGATCTTCTCCCAACTGCAAGTATCAAATTCATCAATATTAAAAAATTCCACATTATTCAACTTATATCCTAATTAGATTGGGATGTAAAGGCTGCGACACAATCAACGTGTGCTTAAGACGTGTAGGGTTATCGTGAAACCTACAAAAGTTGGCCGTGTATAAATGAATGGCACCGGACACAGTCCCCGTGTACATACGTACGTGTACTTAAAGAGATGGGCAACTTCTATTTACACGTTTCACGTATACGGACAACCAATCAGGATTCACCTTGCTATAGATGCGTCATCTGGAGATTAACGAGAGTACTTCTATTTGGCGTCCTCCATTACAGACCAAAGATTTGAATAATCATTAAGCCATAATTATTAAACCGAACTACATAATAATTGCCTCCTTTTCACCCATCATTCTATGAGATTATTCTTCTCTTCATCTCTTTGTAAATTTTAGAACCCTCAGCGTGCATAGCGCCTATGAGTGTCCATTGTTCCCTAGGATTTTCTGATGTCTCTGATTGGCTGAGGTTCACGTTCTGTGTCCGCTAGTACAAAGTTCCAAGTTTGACGTAAAAGTGTCACGTCTCAAGTCTTGCGTACACGTCGATTGTGTCCTCGCCTTAAATCTATTGCATATTAAATTGATTTGTAAGTGCAATTAAACTACTTTTTAAAACAAGTTTGTCGGTGAATTTCAATCAAGACAATTAAGAATTCAATGACATTTTTTTAAACTGCTTGAAACGTTGAGTAAAAATGAAATCAATGAAGTTAAAAGTATAAATGTGAAAAAGATGTTTGAATAACTCCAAAGTGAAACATTTACATATGGATGGGAAACATGGAGGAGTACAGCTGATAAATATGGCCCCTGGATAGTCAAGTGGAGAGCATAATTGTTTTTGTCCATCTTGGATTGATCCCTGATATGAAAGTAGGACTGAACCAAGAGATATCAGGTTGGAGAGATCAAGAAAAGCTAACATAAGGCGGCATCTTTGGGATACAGCCATGTGCCATGGAATTTACCAATTTAGTGAATCTCAGTTTAAATCCTCATTTAAAAGCAAAATTTATGACAAAAATTTAGATGAAGCTAAGAATTACTAATGTAATATAGTATATTGTAAGTATTAAAAAGTAGCTAGTGAATGTAAATAGTAGCATCAAGCTCCCGGATAGTCATGTGGACAGCGCGTTGGCCTTTGGTGAAAGCGGTCCCGGGTTCGATTCCCGGTGGGAGCCAATGTGCGAAATGACCTAAGCTGTCGAAGCACTTTTAACAATACTACTACTACTAGTAGCATCAATTTTTGACCAGAAACTTAAAATTACAATTCTAGACTAGATGCGATTATCCTAATGAAAATCAGGAATGTTTTGTTAAAAGTAAGTCAGATAAGAAATGACAAATTTGACAGAAAAATTTCTGATAAACACAAAGTATTTAATGATTAAAATTTGATGCAATATGAGAGAATACAACTATGTTGTGCTTTCCGCTGTTCAAACTCTGCAACCACACTCATGGCATCAATATGCATCGTTACATTAGCTGCATACATCACAATCAATTTGACTAAGTATAAGCAAATATTAATAATAGGGAAGATAGGAATATGCAAAATATGTACAATGACTTCCAGTTTTTTAACTAAAAGTTCAAACATAAACATGTAAACTGGAATGTAAATTTATTACTCCGAACCTGATGACGCAACACAAGGGTCTTCTGTTTAACTTATTTATGTCCAAAGGTAATGCTCCACATCTATGATCACTACATAGTCTCCGAGCATTTATAAAAAATATTCTTTCCACTTTTTAATTCAACTCATTGAGTAATGTCAATGAGTAAAAGAAAGAAGCAGACTGTCAAAAGAAAAATCCTGAAACCATCCCCATACAACGATTTGGAGAAGATATTGATAGAATGGTTTCAGGGAATGTTATGACAAATCTTAAGGAAGAAAGCAATGACTGTCGTAAATAGGGTTGGAGTAGAACATTTTAAGGGCTCCAATGGATGGGTTTAATTCTTTAAGTGCATCAGGGAAAACCTTTTTGATTCCACTTTAGATTAAAGCGAAGCGGCTGCTGATGGTTATGTTATATACGAGTAAAATGTTGCTTGCATTCTGCAAGCATGTTGATACCACCAATTTGAAGTCAGCATCATATCGAGAGGGTCCTCAAAATAAAAAATTGATTGATTATATTCTTAAAATTCGCTGCAATTTAACCGTCCGGCATCGAACCCTGGTCTTCCTGGTGTTACTTACTATGCAGCACAATAGAAGACTAAACTATGTGTGAAAAATCAAGCAGAAATATTTGCTGCAACTGCCTCCAACGACGTCCAACTTTTCCCTTATATTCCTCATATGAGAAATTGTAATGTGCTCTGGCATCGAACCCAGGAACAGAATGGTCTTACCTAATTTTTTTTCTTCAACCAAGTTTTAATATACATCTTCTATCTATGCTAGAACTCCCTATTATTTCGATAAGTGCATGAAAGAAATAATGAAAAACTATCCCAATGTGTTTTATATGAGAGATATATTTACCGCCCGGCATCGAACCCGGGTCTTTCTGGTGATACTTCCTATGCAGCAAAATAGAAGATCACCAACTCTAACTATATATGAAAATTCAAGCTGAAATATCGGTTTCAACTGCCTCAAACTACGTCCTACTTTTCCCTTATATTCCTTATGAGAGAAATTTTAATGTACCCCGGCATCGAACCCAGGAACAGTACAGTCTTATCAAACTATTTTTCAAAACCCTAGGCTGAATATACCTCTTCCATATAAGCAAGAACTTCCTATAATTTCAATAAGTGTAACAAAAAAAATAATGAAAAACTACCTCAAGGTATTTTAAAGGGCAGATTTTTGCATCTTCCTAGCATCGAACCCAGGATATATTCTGTAGAAGTCACAATGTTTTCAATAGATCATGACCATATCTATCGGCTCCTTGAGTTTTAGATTTCTACTAAGTATTTTTTTAAAATTCCAGAAAAATCAAAGCAATGCATTTAAACGGGCAAAATCGGGACTTTGGGGCCCTCTGGAATTGAACCCATGACACTGAGGTTCAAAATCGCAATTTTTCTGGCGGTTACATGTTATGGCCAATACACCGTAAAAATTTCAAGTCAATGACGCTTGTGGTTTAGCCTGTGAATTAGTATCCTATCTATCTATCTATCTATATGAATGAATCCGGAGAAGCATCTATATATAATAGATAAAGAAGAGAACTCCAAAAACCATCAAGAAACTGATGGTTTTTGGAGTTCTTTCTTTATATTTCTACTTTAGATGTCAAATAACCACAAAAAAATCAAATTCTGAAATTAGGTAATTTTTTTAAATTTCTACTTCTTAATATGATAGTCTTGCATCTATTTTCAGAATTTTAGGCTCATGACATATTTTCATAATGATTTATTTGCAAGTTTCCTTTTTGCAACCAAGCACTTTAAATATCAAAAAAAGGAATAAAGTATTACATTATTATAAATTATCTAGAACCTCTTTTCTTTAGACTATTCCAAAGAGATTATAATTTTTATTGCCCTGCATGGGGAGAGTGCATGCAACCCATTTTCTGTGTTTCAAGGGAGCTACTGATTGAGTCCCCACCTGTCAATTTAAAGTGAAAATCTTGTCAAAGCAACTGCACTCCACCTATATCTGTTACAGCTGCGTTTCTAAGAAAATTGGGCCTTCTGTTTTATTTCTATCACGAGCACCAGGCATCTATTATATATAGATGCTTCTCCGGATTCATTCATGGATATACCTATATAGATAGATAGATAGGATACTAATTCACAGCCTAAACCACAAGCGTCATTGACTTGAAATTTTTACGACGTATTGGCCATAACGTGTAACCGCCAGAAAAATTGCGATTTTGATCCTCAGGGTCATGGGTTCGATTCCAGAGGGCCCCAAAGTCGCGATTTTCTCCATAAGAATACATGGCGGGGATTTTCGAAAATTTTTTTGAGGTACCTCCCGGAGAGAGAGATAGTTGAAACTCGAGGGATCGCTAGAAGCCGTGCGTATCCAACGAAAATCAGAAAAACATCTTAGAATATAGTCCATGGTTCGATGCTAGGTCGGGGCAAAAATCGGCCGTTTAAAATGCATTGTGGCGATTTTGAAGATTTTTTTTTGGATCCTTTCGCGATAACATGGATATTCAAAACTCGGCACGTGGATAGATATCATGAATATACTTCATAATCAAATTTTACATGTTCGCTGATTGTCCTTGGTTCGATCCCAGAGGGCCATTTGCACTTCGCAATGCATTTCTTACGGAGATAACGGAAACAAAATTTAGGTACTTTCCGGAATGCTATCAACTTCAAACTTTGCATGATACAAGAGCAAGTCTTTACAAATCAAACTGTGCATTCACAGCTTGCAATACGTCCTGGGTTCGACACCAGGTGTCTCTGAAATCAGAAGTTGATCCAATTTTTAGGAATTATTTTGAAACCTTTCCTTATAAAATAGAAACTTGAAATTTGGCAGATAGATAGAGATCATAAATAACTTTCAGAAACATGTTTTAGATTTCCACGATCGTCCTTGGTTCGAGTCCCGAGAGGCATTAACATTCGTGAAAATTAGAACATTTTTTGAGGCAGTTATAGCCAATATTTCTGCTTGAATTTTCACACATAGTTAGAGATGGTGATCTTCTATTGTGTTTCAAAGTAGGTTTACCAGTAAGACCCGGGTTCGATGCCAGACGATGAAATTTCAGCGAATTTTAAGAAAAAATTAAATCCTTTTTTTTTTTTCTTTTGAGGACCGTCCCGATATGATGCCGATATGAAATTAGTATTGCCGATCTGCTTGCAGTATGCAAGCTACATTTTACTCGTAATACATATGTATACCTGAACAATTGTTAATAAACAAATCTCAATTCATAAACAAATCAAAAATGCTAAGATACTGCACAATAAATAAATAAATTGGGTTTTATTATCCATAAAAATATGCAATTTTTAAGAGATACCAGAATTGATAACACAGGCACACAAAAAAAAAGTTCTGAGGCCTAGCACAGAGTGTTGGAGCTAAGGCTTAGAACTTTTTTTTTGTGTGCCTGGGTAATCAGTGATGTTTTTATTAATAATTCTATTTTTAAATGGAGAAATAAGTCAAAATTTGAGACATTCGTGTTATCTATCACGAAATTGATTTTTATCAAGTTCTGCGACTAATGCAACAATATATCTTACCTGTTGCTTGTATATTGTGTAAGTTTCCTTTTCATTCTGCAAAGCAGATCTAAAGTCACCCATACAAGACTGTGTCCTAGCAACCAAATGGTATGATACAGCAACCTTCAGAGATTTGGATCCATAGTAACGGATGTTGAGAGCCAAAGCTTTCTCCAGGAATCTCAACGACAGCTCATACTCTCCAACAGCATGTAAGATGAGACTAATATTGCTCTGTGAAAAACCCAATGTAGCAACGTTAGCATTTCCAAACAAAAATAATGAAGCAGCACAGTCTCTCTCAAAATGATTATTTTAAATACATTAAAACTGAAATATAGAGGCAAAAGTTATTCTTCGTATAAATGGTGCTTTTGCTACGACTTATTCACATGTTCTACACACAAATACCAAAAATGGTATACGTAGTGAGATGACATATATTATTACTTTGTTTTTTGATATCCATTTCTCCCACAGAGTGAGATTACCATATTTACTACTGACTCTCGAATTTTGGGGTATGCATTACATTAAATGGCACGTTATTTTAGAATTGATATTCTCTAAAGTAATTAGGCCAAACGAGGCTCACCAGAGTTGAGGAGTTCACATTGTTACAAGAATCACCATTTCACAGAACCCAATAAGAATTAGCTTAATTGAATGCAATTTTTCGGTTTCTCTCTTTAATCAGTAACTTTATCACAGCTACGAAGTAATATGAGGCAAAATTATATGAATTATACAATCTTAAGCTAAAATTAAATGAAAAATGCATATATTACTCTAATTTGCATCAGAGAAAAATACCATCCACTCCATTCATCCAGATGTGGCACGAATTGACAGGCAGATATGAAAGTCATCATATTTATGAAACTGGCAATTTAATTTATAAATTAAAGTATTGCATGTGAATTGGGCAAAAGAACTGAGGCATTGGGGTATCTGAAAATATTCATCCATAAGAGCGTCTATGAAACAATGTTTGCAGATTAGTGAAAGTAAATAAAAAGACTGAACTTTAGTCATAGTGGGTGAAATGTGCAATCACTTCCTAGTAAGTGAATTTGCAAATGCATAGATTCATCATTCATTCAAACGTTATCATTTTTAGAATAACTTCTTCACTGCATTTCTAATATGAGTTATAGACATACAATAAATTAATATAAAAACGTTGGTGATTATTATTGTAAATTATTTAATATTGAGAGTTAAATAGAGAAATCATACTTACATCCAATAGGGCTATTTCTGGATGATTCTCTCCACAAACTAACAAGGCCAGGTAACGTGCTCGATACAGCAACTTTAATGCAGTACTAACTTGGCTATTGGCAAAGCAGTATAATGCTAAATGTGTCTGAGAATAAAAATAAAACAAATATTGAAAAATTACAGCTGCCTTACTAACGTATCAACAATGATATGCAATTGAAATAATTTAAAACCTTACATATTCAGTGATTGTATATGGATGGTCAATACCATTTACTCGCTCTGACATGAGGACTGCCTTTTGTTGATATGCCATCGCTTCTCCATGCTCACCCATCACATAATTAAGGCGTGCCAACATTCTCAAACACTGAGCTATTTCTGGATGAGTAGCACCATACACATTGTTAAGTAAATTGAGAGCCTCGCTAATTAATTCGTAGCCTTCTTTGAGAAAGCCTTGTTGAATCTTTCCTTGCCCAGTGGTGTAGAAATTGTAAGCATCGCTTGCCTGCAAATCAACAAAAATGAGTAATGTTGTGACAACTCGCCTAAGTAAAACCAAACCACCATAAGTATCATTAAAACAGTATAGCAATAGAAGAAAAGAAAGAGGAAAAATAACTTTTAGAGTAATATGGAAATTCATCACTTCTAAAATCATAAATTAATTGACTGTACCCTTGGATTTATATGCTTCACAACTGGAAAAATATTTATAATGTCTTCTTCAAAGAAAGCCAAACGATTCTTAGAATCAAATGTGTACTCCCGGAGAAGTATTTGAACACCAGTCTTGATACAAAATGATCTGAAATAAAGAGATACAAGTATATATCAACACATGGCTAAAATAAAATTCTACTAATATGAATATTACCAGGAAGTTCTTTCACCTTAGAAGTGATATTTTCTGTAGGCCGTAATGCTCCACAGCTGCATCAATTGAGTCGACTGAGGCAGCCATTTCCCAGTCATAATAACTCTTCAGTTCGGTACGCAATTGCACCCAAAGAGATTTAGGAGTCAAAGAGGCCCACTCTGTGCTGTCAGCATTCCCACGGTCTAACAGATTTCCCCCTCTACCTTTGCGCTTATTTCGCCTCTTTGCTGTTTTCGTCTGTAACTGTAATCAAAGGGAAGAATTTTTAGATTACTTCACTTTTTTATTTAATGCATATGCAAACAAAAATTCGGAACTGGTGAATCCAAGGTTTCTCCCTCACTAGTTTCTCCATCTTGTCATGATGAGGGAGCTTGTGCGCTTAACCCTCGAGCACTCACATCCCAAATCGTCTCGTCAGTACTTGCGTTGGGTGGAATCAACCCGACATCTTCCAAAGGGGAAAATTGTCTCAAAATGTAGTGAATAAATTTTTAGTTCATTAGTGATGATGTCATATTAATGGTTAACCAAGCAAACTAAATAGCAAAAATATTCTGTAAAAATTCGATATCCCTGATGTATATAGCCGATGAATTTGGAATTTTGCGTACAAAAAGTGAACTGTTTAAAAATAAAATAAAATTTAATATATAAATAATAATCATTAAGTATGTGAAATTTATATAATATCTCTAAAAATTAAGGTGGATACAAGGTCAAAAATGCAATATTTTACATAAAGGTCTTTTATCTACCTGGCACTACTGCTAAGAAATATTTGTTTAAATAATTAGACTTCCATTTCTGGCGAAAATGCATGACTGGTTCAGAACATTCTAAAACTCAGCTACTATGAGAAAGAAGAGGTAAAAAAGCACTAATAAAAAGATATGGGATTTTAAAATTCACATGGGTCAATTTGACCCAGACGCAAGTACTCGAGGGTTAAATGAACCTAAGAGTAGGAGTGTAGGGCCACCCAAGACAAGGGCTAAACAAAGAAAGATGCCAAGGATTTCTAAAATGGAGGTGGGCTGGCCATGTAGCATGAAGAAATGACAACTGTTGGACAACTGCAGCTCTCAACTGAATACTAAGAGATGTGAAGAGACCAAGAACATGACCGAAGGACAGAGGGAATAGAGCCACCATCAAGAAATTAATAATAAAATAAATTTATTACGCTCTGGGTAGTTTCCATAGAGCAACACAAAATACAAGAAATGCTCAGAGTACAAAAATGCATGGAAATTAGGCATAACAACAGGAACTCAGGACAGAGAAAATGGGAAATTACTTTGGGAGGCTTACATTGGATTGAATATGGATGGTGATGATATACACACAAACACACACAGAACTTTTAATTGCAGAATTAGAGATGATAGAGAAAAAGAACAGTAATAGTACATGATTCTTACTATTCTTACAAAGCAATCTTTAAATAAAATTAATTTACCAAAAAAATACAACTTACCTCATCCATGCCAAGCTGAGGGTGAGGAACTTGACTAGAAGACAGGAAACAATTTAAAAAGTGGCTAACTGCTGCAGACAGGCACATTAACTCCGTTGACTGTAACAAACAAAAATCGTTACTAAGAATTTATGAAGATTACTAAAGAAAACTCCAACTTTTTTCTGGAAAAATATTTCAACTTTTTCGTACATAGCAAAACCATTTCAATTATGACAAAAACATTAAAAAATATGAAATTTTAACAAAACATCCAACTTCTTACTATGGCAGATATTACTAATAAATAAAGTTAGAATCATTAATTAATCATAAACTAAAATATTATGCCACAATCCATACCAGAAAAGAGAAGCACTAATTTTCTAATCATACATCGATATTCATTATTTTTTAATGAGGATTTATTGACTATCCTTCTGGCACCATCTTCGTGAGAGAATCAGCAAATAATAAATTATATGGTGATAAAGCTTCAAGTATCGATAATAAACATCTCAATATATAGAAAAATATGACATGGACAAGCAAAGCATTCCTTTTTATATAAAATCATGCTAAGCTGAAAACTTTACTAACCTGCATATATATAGTAAATAAATGTTTAGCGGCTCTTGAGAGAAGCTCAGCAATAGCTATTGAGTGGACATACTCTAACTGCTTCACTTTCTCCAACATGTCAGCAATTTTTCCAAGATATCTGACATTAATTCCTCGACTGTGCATTGCCTCGCACAAAGTTGTTCCATCCATTGGGGCAGCAGAATGGTCTAAGCAATCCCTGATCTAAAATACACACAAAAATAGAATTCAAAATTTATTCCTACTTTTCAAAGGAACTGATAATTATAAAACAAAATGCATCAGATTTACAGTACTCTTTAGTGTCAAAACTGTTATTTTAAAGAAAGGTAACATTCCCTAAAGAAATATCAAAAGAACAATATAAATAAGAATTTACCAAATGCTGTACCAAAACTAATGATTTTAACGTAAATAATACACTGAGATGGTGTAAGATTTTTTTGAACATGGGGTAAAAAATGTGTTAGTCAAATAATGCCCGTTAAAAACTAGTATTGTATAAAGAAAGAAATGCTAACTCTTAAGCTGGGTCGCCTTAATTTACATTTAAACCCCGCAATCTGCCAGCGGCACATGGCAGGTGGAGTAAAACACCAAAGATCGGAAATAAATCCTACTTCGTGAGGATCCCAAATCGAGTACACTTTTTATTTTACCTCAATCCCGTCAGAATTCTACTGGCTAACCTTTGCATCCCATTTGCCCTTCCTACTATGCTTTGAATATGCTCTTTGAAGGAAATGTTACCACTGAGCGTAATTCCTAGGTATTTCTGATGCATCACGAACTCAAGGGATTTCCTGAAATACTATAACGTGCGCAGGTAATATTCTTTACATTCAGCTGGAGCTGACAATTACTACACCAGCCCGAAATAATATTCAGATCGTTCTGCAAACAACCAGTGTCATCTTGAGTTACCATCTCTCAATATAAAACTTCATCATCAGCAAATAACCTAACCTTGCATTTAACATTATCCTCTACATCATTAATATTAATCATGAACAAAATAGGTCCTAATACGCTTCCCTGCGGAACACCAGATGTGATGCAAACCTCATCAGATAACATTCCGTCCAACACAACTCACTGCGATCTGTTTCTGAGAAATGACTTTATCCATTCAACAACTTTTCTGGTAATCCCGTAAACCATCAACTTATGAATTAATTTTCTGAAATCTATAAATATGACATCTGTTCTTATATCCTTATCAGCTGTTTTAACTTTATTATTGAGAAAAAGACTAACTGGGTATCACAAGACGTACCTTTATGGAAACCATATCGACATTGACTGATTGCCCCTTAATTACCTTCGAAACATATCATTTAACTTGCAATGATATGTTATTACGTTAATTACTTGGTTTGAGAAGTATTGTGCTAAGTAAATTCAAAAGAAAAAATGTCTTCTAAATGATCGTAGCACAGATTCTTTTTGTTATGGAGTTTACTTTGAAATCACAAAAACAATGACTAACTCTGCTTGTGAAGTAAGGCTTTTTACTTTACACAGAGACAGAAAAGTTACGGATAGTAATACAAAAAATCTTGAAGGAAATGTCTTGCATGTTTTCATAACTTTAACTTACTTTTATATTATTAATTCCTTTAATTGTCTAATGTAGCAACACTTTTTCAAACTTTCATGTTCGGAAGTAACACTCTCTCTTTCACACAAGTCAAGAAAGAAGTAAATGAAAAACTAGATAATGCGCCATATTTTTCCAGGTAGAGAATCCTCCCTTGCATATTTTGTTATATAAGTGAGTTTTTACAATGAGATAGTATTTAAAACCCAACACCTGTGTATTCACTGCGGTGACGATGACGCAGACACGAATTTCATGAAAAAAAAAATTGGTTTTTTCCTGGCCTTCAGCCCTGTACCTGTTGGGATGGAAAATTTATGTCTACTACTTGAGCTTAAATCATGGTCAGAATCTTGATTTTTTATTCCTTGTTATACGATAATTAGCATAGGATCAGTGCATGTTTTTCTACAAACAACTGATAAATATTGAAAAATACGGAATTTTTGGGTTTTTCCAGATTTCCTGGAAAATCTGAGGATGATAGGCAAAAACATATTTGAAATTTGCGTAAAAATTCCTCTTAGGATCAGATATTTTACTACATGTAGCAAAAAAGATTAATTTTGTAAACCAGTGTAAATCAGCATTAAGATCAAAATTTTGTTAATCATTATATAAAAAATGGATGCTATTAAATTCCATTTATTATAATATTTTTATAAATAATACTATGATTTTAAATATCTGTTGGTAGTAAATTTAAAGTTAACAAATCACTTACAAAGGTTGGTATCTGAACAGTGACAAGAAAATCAGCAGCATCTTTCACTAACTGCCTCTCCTTTCTAAGTCGTGGACCATCAGGATGGTGCACCCCAGGGGAGTAGACGTCAGGGTTGAAGCGAATATCAAACTCCGTATCCTTAAGGGAGCCAACTGCCTGTGCTGCACGTTTCACTATGTCCCTCGTACTTTCTTCCACTGAAACAACATCCACTTTAGTCATTCACACCAAGGACTTAATCTCGGGATACTCATTTGACATGATCAAAAATTTTATAGCGATCATTATATTCAGTTTATGGATCAGTATCATCTATGAAGAATAACTAAATAACACTATAAATATAATACTTTACAATGGATAAAAGCAAAATATAATATTGTTATAGTAAACAATTTAATGTTTGTTTTTGGGTATGAAAGTTTAAAAGTTGTTTAAAATAAATTTTAATAGTTGTAACTCCATAAAGTTGGAAAAAACTCCATTAAACATAAATTACTTGCATATTAAGGTTATCCTTAAAGCAAACTTTCATGCATTTTAAAAATATACCCTAACAAAGCAAAGTGGGTCTAATGTTGCATCAATCATTCTCAATCTATATTTACTGCACAGCAGCACTTGTAAAAAATCCATGGTAAACAAACTTTTACCAGACCACTAATTTATTATCCAAATAACATGGCACAACAAGGTCATGTTATTCGGATAATAAATTAGTGGTCTAGTAAAAGTTTGCTTACCATGGATTTTTTACAAGTTAATAAGTACCACAAAATTAACCCTGAATCGGTACCGTTTACTGGAGAACTGTGTCCAGTATATTGGACGTGAACTGCTCCTTTGATGATTTTGTAGCGGAAACAGCTGTATGCAGTTTTTGGTTTTCTGACAGACGATCAATTAATAGAGCAGCGAAAGAATGACAGCATCGAATTGTCAGATATCGAGAGAGGAAGAAGTTTGGTTTAAAATCCCTAGTAGCAAGTCTCTTCTCCCACAAGCAATAGGGGTTCATAATTATTTGTATCTAGCTAAAAACACCTCTGAGGACAATTTAATGAATTTAAAGCGTGTAGAAGATTTTGACACCAAACACTGTATTAATAACTTTAAACAGACAAGAATATATTAATTTTTTTAAGTAATTGATTTTTTTATGTACAGTGAGACCGAGAAATCAGGTTTTTACACTAGAAAGCCATGTTTAATTATCATGCTTCATCTCCAAATCCTAACTAATACGATTAGCTAATGATATATTATTACTTTCGATGATTATTGAGCAATAATGATCCACATTTAAAGTTAGAGGAACACTTTGGTTATGGTTTATGAATCAATGAAATAATATTTTTGAAGCAAACATACTCTTATATACATTCTGAAGCATTTGCGTAAGAATTAAAAACCCTACAGTTCCATTCTGACGCACATGCTTCTCTTGGATTCAAGAGGATGGACATTTAGAATAAGAAATCGACTATAATGAGTACGCGTTATAACGAGAAACTTTTCTGATTTTGGTCAGCTCTGGTTATAACAGACTTCAACTGAATTACTTTAGTATAAAGTCATTCCTTTGCAGACTAATTCCCCTTTTTTCCCTACATACCGTACATTCTTGAATTTAAGATACAGTTTTAGAGCTTCCTAAAATTGGTTACGTCTAAGATTCATTAACTAAAATGAATCTTTGTAAAGCAGGTAGTGGAGAGAAGAGTAACATTTTTTTGATTATTTATACTGGAAAAAATGGAAATAATAAAAAATATCAAAATCCTAAATATAACCTCACCAACGAATACATATTTCCTTTCTCCTTTACTCACAGCAACTCTCCAGTGCCCTTCACCCTCCCCTTTGTTCACCTCGCTTATGTCTTTATCTTACCTTAAGATCCCTTTTTTCCCCCCACCCCTTCCTCCCTTTCCTTGGTTATAATAGTTGCTACTGGGGCTTGCTACGGCACTTGAGAAAGACGCTCAAGCGTTGAAATTAGTCATGTGTATTTTTGCTCTTGTGGTTTATGCAAAAGTTAAAATACAAAAATAGGAATTAGTTTCCTGTGGAAAAGATTTTCCAGTTTCTGTTCTTTTGTAATGACATTTCACATCTATTCAGCAAAATGCTTCCGTCTTAAGATTATACAAGCCTTTTTGATAATATACAAATTCAATTACCTTTTTTATCAGCAGTATTTGTGTTCAGAGCAAAATATAACTTACTTTCCTGTTTCTCTCCATTAGAGAAAGAATATGTGATGCTTTCTACGATCTTTTTTGCTTCGTCAGCCTCTAACTCCTTCTCAGATGATTCCACTTTACTTATTGTCTTTTTCTTAGAATCCACTTCCAAACTGCTCTTTTCTTCCTCTTTTTTATCTTTTGAACTTTCTTCAGCCTTTTTCTTCTCTTTCGAAGCCAATTCTTCACTTTTGCCCCCATCAGATACTTCAACCTTGCTGTCCTCAGTACCAGCTGTTCCATTCTCTATTGCTTTAACATTTACATCTTTTTCCTGTAAAATAACGAACAAATTTTAGCCACCTTTCGAGCTGAGAATATAAAATTAAATTTATATATAACAGATTATTTATAAATAACAGATTTTTATGCAAATAACATAAAATGGAAACAGAAAAAAAGGCCAAGTCCAGCAATCTTCACTCCCTCACTAGGTCAAAAACAATTCTTTAGCATGAAAAAAGAGAGGGTAATCTGATCGTGAACAGTTCAGACAGCAAAATGGTGAACAAATATCATCACAAATATATGGTTGGACTGAATGCCTAATAGGACAAAAGTAATAATGCTAAATGTTTAAAAGCCAATTTTAAAAACACAAACATTTTTTTAAAATTCAGTATTCTTAAAAATGAGGATGAGGAAAGAACCCAATAGCAATATCTGCTATTACTGATTCTATGAAGAAGAATCTCAGAATGATCAAGGTATAGCGGCACCAAAACTAGGTAAAGGCCAAAGGACTTGGCTTTACAATGAAAATACAGTGGAACCCCGATCCATCGTTCCCGCATTTGTCGTTTTCCCGGATCTATCGTTTATTTTCTATAGTCCCGACTTAGGCCCATAAGGAGGCATGTTAAATAATACCGCATTCATCGTTTGTCAAAATATTATTTTCCCGCATCCATCGTTCAGATTTTTTGGCCCCAACGAGAAATTTTCCTACCAGCCATTTTCAAATTTCTTTTCCTTAAAGCGAAAGTCTTGAGATCCAGTAAGGGTCACAGTAACCATATTTTTTGGAGTACACAATGGTTTACTACCGCATCCTTTCCCTCGGGTTGAGTTATTTATCTCTTTTGTCCAGGAGTCATCTTTTACGGGTGAGACTATGTTACTTCCGCTCCTTCTGTCTTTAGGGTATGTTTTTTCCTTCGTCTGGCCGACACCAATGAGTTTGAAAGAAAGATCCCAGGAAGTAAGGCAATGATTTAGTAATTGCCGCAAAAATTTTCTTTCTAAGCTTGGCACGAACTTCCTTTTAAGGCTGTCATAGCAGTTGCTGAAGACAGCCAATTTTTTAAACACGTCCGAGGCTGTTTTATTACATTGTATCCTATTGGAGAACTTTCACAAGGGAGCACGTACAAGCCCTGTTTTGCCTTCTCAGTTTACTGGCATATTTCACCCTGTTTGGACCGTCTCTAGAAGTTCAGTACGTCAGAAGTGGTGATTAGTTAACATCTCTGTCTACTTTGTGCCGCAGAAAACTGCAATGTCTGCCATTAAGAAGCAAGTCAGGACTCTAAGTGAGAGATTGGCGATAATTGGAGGAATAGAAAATAGCCCTGGAGAAAAACGCGTAGATGCAGCAAAGTGTCTTGGTTTACCAGTATCTACCCTCAACTCCATGCTATCCAAGAAAAGGGAGATAAGGGAACAAGCCGACAAGTGCGGGAAGGCATGCAAGAAGAGGAAGACTGGAAAAGATTCCAGTTACGGTGATCTGGAGAGAATTCTTTTCACATGGTACCAGCAAGCGAGATCTTCCAATATCCCTATTGATGGCACCATCATCAGAGAGAAGGGGAAGCAGATCGCTGAAAATCTAGGAATAGAAAATTTTACTGCATCCAATGGATGGATTACGCGTTTCAAGGAGCGGCACGGTCTTGTTTACAAGAAAAGAGAGGGCGCCATCGTTGATACGGAGACAGCAGAACTGTGGATGAAGAATTTATCGGCTCACCTGAAGGATTGCGCCCCACGCGATATCTATAATGCGGATGAAACCAGCCTATTCTTCAACGGTCTACCAGATAGAACTCTCACAATAAAGGCTATGTCCTGTCACGGTGCCAAGAGTGCAAAGGAAAGATTAACCGTGTTGTTGTGTACCAATAGTGATGGAAGTCATAAATTGGAGCCTATTGTCATTGGAAAATCAATAAAGCCTCGCTGTTTTAAAAACACCAAAACCTTACCAGTGAAATATCACGCTGATAAAAAATCATGGATGACAGCTACAATTTTTACTGAGTTTTTGCGGACTCTGGTTTTGTTGATGGGTGCTCAGCGGCAGAAAATTTTTTTGTTTGTCGACAACTGTGCTGCTCATCCTAAAGACATGCCATATCTTAAGAATGTTAAAGTTTTATTTTACCCTCCAAATTGTACCAGCATTCTACAGCCTCTTGATATGGGTGTTATTCGGTGCTTTAAACATCTTTATCGAAAGCAACTAGTGCATAGAGTTGTCTCGCTAATGGATTTGGGCACAAATATTGAACCATCAATGTTTAAGATTAATGTTCTGCAAGCAATGCATTTCGTTCTTTCGGCGTGGTGTCAGGTCTCTCAAACTACAATAACAAATTGCTTTAGAAAATGTGGTTATGGAGATGAAAGCAATCATAAAGATTCTGAATCCAGGACATCAGAGGAAAATGAAACTTAGGAAAATGACTGGAATAGACTTACACAGGGGTGACCTTTGAAGATTACGTAATTTGTGACAGTGAACTTCCTACGCGTGGTGTTGACAGTATCGACGCTTTATGTGAGGATAAGGAGGAAGAAATAGGGGAGGAAGGTGACAGAGTCAATCAAGATCCAGATCCTGTTCCGACATTTTCCAAAGCGAAAGATGCTTTAGAAAAATTGAAATCCTTTTTCTACGCCCATGATATTGAAGAAGGTGAAAAGCACAAATTGGTGATGATAGAAGAATCCCTATTTTGGATAAGACAAAAATCCGCAAGAAAACAGCTAACTATCACCAGTTTCTTCAGGAATGAATAAATCGTCTTTAAGGTAAATATTTCATTTTATTATGTTCTTTTTCGAAATCTTTAGGGGTTTTCTTTGCATAAACTTTCGTTATGTATTCGTTTAAATAGTGTGAGCTGAGTCTACATTTCCCGTTTTGATCGTTTTCCCGCATTCATCGTCTTTATCCCTCAGTCCCTTCAAAAACGATAGATCGAGGTTCTACTGTACAAGTTTTCCAAAATATTAAAGAAGAAAAAGCAACTGATACAGGACATTGTTGATGCTCCACAAAAAATGCAACACTGTTGATAATGCAAAACCACATACATATTGTTAGTAAATATGAGTATTCACCTCAAGATTTAACAAAATCTTTTAAGAGAATGTCCTTATTAACCAATCGCCATCAGTAATTGGTTTTAAATGTTCTTAAATCATCAACGATAGTTGATTGTTGTTATTTACGTCATACATAGCAAACAGCAAACTGCAATAAATCTCTAACAATTACCAAAACATTAAATTACCTTGAGTTCTTTCTCTTGGCTATTCCTTGCCTCTCTCTCCCTCTGCTTCTTCACACCCAACTGCTGTAGGTGAAAGGCAGCATACTTTATGTACATCAAGTACCTTGACCTAGAGAACAACAAAATTGTAAGAAAAAAACGTTCATTTTTAGGTATTTCCTAAGGACCAATTCGGTCAAATTTACTTACTCTATAAAAGAATCTATCAGTTCCTGGCGAAGACAGCAGAGTTTATGTTTGTGCTCTATTGGGAATCCCATTTCTTTTACTTCTTTGCTCAGCTCCTCACTCTCCACTGAAAACAGCCAATAACATTTATTACCAACTGTCTTTTTTAAAGCGAAAATAGAAAGGCGAAATTTCAGATTAATTTCATAAACTTTTGCAACTAATAAATGATATTTAAAACATAAAGATCGAGGAAATTTTCAATGCTATATAAGCAAATAAATCTAAAGCAGATTTCAAAGAGATTTAATAATTTCCAGCAACAAGACCAGCTAAGAATAATTCACTCAGAGGTTTTCATTTATGGGAACATTATTATGAATGTTGATTCTATTTATCTTCAGCTGACTACAACATTAACATCGCCAAACTTTCTTTTATAATTATATTTTTAATTTATGGGGAATAATATGTTAAATAAAGACAGGGAAAAAAGCTGCATGCTCAAGCATTTTATATTGATTTAATGAGAAAAAAGTATACACAAAAATGATAACTTGAGAAGATCGGATTTTGTCCATACTAATGCCTTCTCCTATCAGGCTGGCTATCAAGAATAACTAACTGAATTTCTGGCTCTCATAGGAATTCATGTTTCTTAAATTCATGATGAGTAAATGCAAAAAGAAAAACATTAAAGATATAGCTTAGAACATTTCATAACTTGGTTTATATTCCACAATTCAACAAGTAATACATTTTTACTTTCTCCATATACGAAGTATAGAGAAAGTATTGTTTTCATGAAAAAAATCGACTTCGAGATTTCAACGGAAATACATGTTTTGGGGTCCCTAGAACACATTTTGACCATTTTCGGAATGATGTCTGTGTGTATGTGTGTGTGTGTGTGTGTGTGATAGTGGGCGCTCTAACGTGTAAACTATAAGTCGTATCAATACCAAAATTTATATATAGTACTGTAGTGTGTGCTGTCAGAGTTGATTAGTTTTTGGAGTAAATCGGTAAACCGGAAGTCGAGCTTTATTCATCAAAGCTCATTTCCGGTTTCCAAAATATCTCCATAATTTTGATATATAGGTATATATAATACCCTATAAAAGTTTTAGATAATGTAATTTACTATAACTTTTGCATTTAACATATTTTTGTATCATCGGTTGATTAGGAGTTATTCGTGCAATACTTATAAACCGGAAGTAGCTGAATATGCACTTTGTGGGCGCTCTAACATAAAAACTATTTAATGGATCAACACCAAATTTCATATGTTGTATTTTAGTTGATGTCGTTAGAGTTGATTAGTTTTTGGAGCAAATCGGTTAACCGGAAGTAGAGCTTCATTCTTCAAAGCTCACTTCCGGTTTTCAAAATATCTCCATAAATATGATATTTACGTATATACTATTTCTTACAAAAGTTTTAGAAAATGTAATTTACTATAATTTTTGTTTGAAACATATTTTTGTATAACTGAATGTTTAGGAATTATTCATGAAATACTGATAAACCGGAAGTTGCTGATTATGTATGTTGTGGGCGCTCTGGGCGCTGGGGCGAAAGGCCACTTCATCTTTTTTCATCGAAAATGTCCAGAAAAACATTATTTATAATCTTTGTGACGTAAAAGATAATATGAAAGAAGTTAATCACTTATCTTCCAAGTTTTGATTGAATATAGAGTTCGAAAATACTGCCGTAGATAAATATTTACATCATATATATATGGAGAAAGTCATGTGCTGGCCACATCAGATTTTTTCAATTTCAATTGTGGTATTCATAACAGATGAAATCCAAACGAACTCTTAGAACTAACAAATCACAATGCACAAGAATTATCTATAACAATAAAATCGTAGTATATTTATCTGTATTTCTAACAGTAATAGAATTAAAACAATAATGAACCTTACAGGAATTGATAGCATATTCCATTCTCGAACTGTCTCCACTCTGAGAGACAAAACTAATATGAAATCAATCTCGTACATTCCAACATATTTTAGTAAAAAGCATACACATTGCAGAAAGAGCTGGAAGAGGGATGCAAAGAAGAATAAAGCATGCAAAGAGTAAAGTAGCAGATGATAAGATTGGTAGACCATGACCAAAAATTGGCCTAGCTGGAATAAGTGTGCTTCTAATTTTTAAATTAACTTGGACTTTCCAAGAGGATACTTCTTAATGGTTCTTGGGAGAATCATTTTTATTTCATATTTATCAATGGATGTTATATTAATGTAAAAATAAATTAAATGGAGCTAACTGGTGTAAACAAAAAAGAATAATGGGGTGACAGATTTTCAAGAGAACCTCGCACATGAGTTTTGAAAAATAATTTACAAAAGATTAAACAAAATTATTTTGTTTAACACTAGGAGGACGGGAGTTTCGGCCTACCTAGAAGGACGGGAGGTGGTCATTTGACCACCTACTTTTAAAATTCGTAATTAAATACTTTCATGCTTCTCAAAGACCTGAATTTTGCGTACCTTCTACATTTGACCATTACACAAGTTCTAATAACATTTTTTTCCCCGTAATTTGTTTAAATTTTAATTAATTAAACAAAATGTTGACCTATGTCCTAAATCTGCAGAATTTCATATTCTAGAATATTTAATCTATTTATACTGAACCAATGAAACTCATATTTTCGGAATAAGTGGAAGAAGGTCCGAATTGTTGATAAAAGTCAGTCACGTTACCCCAAGATTGTTATGCTATCTGACGGAAACCATATAAAACCACTCGTTCGTGCCTCGGAAAAAACCTCAATCAAATACGATGGCGGAACAATTTTTCAAATTTCGTCCTGAAAATTTCCTTATGGTGTTTTTATCAATGCCAAATCAATGTATAATATTTAAAAATTCTTAAAACAATTTTTAGCAGGGTTGCCAACATATTGGTTTTATCATTATATAATGTTCTTCCAATTTTTTTCTCTGGTAAATTTCAAACTGATATCTCAAGTTTATATTCAATCACCTTTTTTGAACAATTTGAATTAATTTTAAGGGTATTAACCTTATAAAACAGGGCTACCAATCGTTAGAACAGATCTCTAAACAGAGACTTTTGCGTTCGCAGTATAAATAGCTACAGATATATTTTGAGCACAGATTTGTTTCATGTAATTTGTCTAAACTCTTTGGGATCCCGAATTAGTTTATAAACTATTAAGAAGCAGTGTGACCAACATCTTTGGCTGTAAAGTGAAGGCAGCGATCAGACCTTCATGGAAAACCTGATAATCTCATTTATCGAGAATGGATTAATATCTTCTATCTTATGCATTGACGCAATGTTAACGACCAAAACAAGGGTAACAACAACAATAACCATTTTTCTGCTGTTATTCAGCTCATAACATTTTTCATAAAAAAATTTAGACCCGCTTTACATAAACTTTTAGGATTTGTTTGCTTCTGTTATGAGTTAGATACAATATTTTGAATTCTTTATATGTAACCTCTTATATTTGAAATTGTTACAGTTTCCGTAAGTTACACAGCCGAAAAAATATTTTCATATCGGTTGAATACATTTATTTTACATATATAGTTATTTATTTACTAATTATCCTTGATGCATGTGAATTCCATAGATCTTTAAGCGAAAGAAGAGAATTCTTAATATAATACTTGTCATAATTAATGAACTAATAATAATTGCCCGGAATGTACTGATATAAATGTTCATATAATAATCACAGGAATTTACAGAGATGGATTCAGAAAGAAAATTTATTTAGCATGTAAGTCGTGATCTTCATGTTTTTTTTGATATCATTATGTTCCATATTTTTCATCTGTTCTTACATAGGGAAGTAATATTATAGCGCAACAAAACATGTTGACTGAAATTAATTCATGTAGTATAACAAAGATTGAATGAAACATTCGTATTTTCCCCCCTGCTATGAGTAACTGTATTTACAATCACATGGTGGGAGGTCGGACATCTGGGTGAACTGATACCGACAGCCGCCTAAATCCAAAACCCATCGGGTGCGTCTAACCAGACGCGTGCGTATTTATGGCACTACCTGGTCTTTTCCCCGCGTTCGGCACGTACTGAAATGCAATGGTTTCAAATAAGCACAACCCCACCGAGGCGTCTTTAGCGCACATACAGTTAGGGAGAAAGGATTAGTGCAGCGTTTTCGGAGCGCCAAGAAAGCGCTACGCACAGAAATACTGCATTGTTCGAGGTGAACACAACGTTTGTCATCAACCTCTCTTTCACTGTGTCTTCCATATTGAGCGACTCTCCATAGTGATACATCCACAGCTGTTTGTTAGAGAACGTCAAAAAACATAATACGAATGGCCTCAAGACGAAACCGTACCTCGGATGAGATTCTTGCCGAATTACGTGATTTAGAAGAAAATCAATCTGGAAGTGAAGCGGAATTTGCAAGCAGAAGTGAGGACTTACTGGCCAGTGATCGGAGCGACGACTCTGGTCCTGAGATTGAAGAGACTGGAAGTGAATCGGGAAGTGACTCCATTGATTGTTGCAGTGATTCTATCAGGTAAGTGAATCTTTCTTTCAATTTTAGTGCTCGTTAATTTTAATGGCTTATGTAAGTAATTTGCTCAAACCGTAATATTTGCAAATAATTGTCGGTTTTTTATAACGTATACTCAAGTTCTAAGTTTAAAAAAAACTAAACTAAAAATTCCTAGGAAGAACTGTTAGCTCCAAACCTTAACTTATCAATGTAATCTTATAGAGCAAAAACTTTTCCTTTCCACGTTGTTGATTACCTCAGGTAGAGCGAAATTAGTGTCTAACCTTTAGCTATATTTATTGCAGTGTAAATGCAATTGTGAAAAAATATTCATGTAATATTAGCATGCATAATTTAACCGAAAAATGAAAAAAAAATTCATTTTACATGATATAATAAAAAGTTAATATCGGTCTTGTAAAAATAACTTTTCTCAGTAATAGATGGTTATAAAAGTACGATCTTCGTCTCAATACTATGTTCTTCTTTGAAGATTTTAAGAATTATAATTCATGTTAACTAAATATCAGTCATTTATATTAAACGCCCAGATAACACACTCTTTTCCTTCTTCGGTTTATAGAATACCAACCAGATAAAAACAAAAATGTTCATTATATGGTTTAAAATGGGATGATACTTTCAAAACTTTTGGCGTCATTTATATTTTTCTCAAGGGTTCCTGCGTTAGTCTCCACTGACATTCAAACTCGAATATACATTATAAACCTGTCAGTATGCACAGGTTTTTCTTTATCATGATCTATAATTATTGCTATTATGACGCAATACGTTTATTCCGTCTATTTGATACAGAGGATATTTTCGCTAAAGAATTTATTACACAATAGATTAATACCAAGAAATTAAGTCTATTCAAATACATTTTTCATTGCCAAAACTAATATGATTATTTTCATAATCGATCGACAGTAATCCTCCAGAACCAACGGCACAATGGGAAACTGCTCCGGATGGAACAGAGTGGCTGGAGATTTTGGCTGATCAACCTGAACCAGGAAGATTCAAAGTGCAAAACATATTGCATTTAGCTCCAGGACCAACTTCTTATGCCAAAAGGAACATTCAAGAGGCATCAACATTTAGTGCATTCAATTTGTTGGTGAGTGACTCCCTTTTAGATAACATTGTAAAATGTACTACGGAGCATGGGAAGCTTGAAGATGCTAATTGGTCTTTACCTAGGGAAGAACTTTTGAAATTCATTGCTCTTATAAATGCTAGAGGCGTATTGGGACAACGACATTTGTCAATAAAAAGTTGTTGGGACAAAACGTGGGGATCTAAAATATTCTCCAGCACTATGAATAGGGATCGATTCTTAAGCATAATGAAACATTTACGGTTTGATCACAGAGAAACTCGGAGTCAAGCTCTGAGAGAAGAAAAATTTGCTTTAGGTTCTGAGCCTTGGAATAAATTTATAACTAACTCCCGAGCCTGCTACAACCCTGGCGAGAGTGTTACGGCCGATGAACAATTATATCCTACGAAGTGCCGATGCCCATTCATCCAATACATGCCGAATAAGCCAGATAAGTTTGGGATCAAGTACTGGGTATTAGCAGACGTGAAGTCTAAATATTGCCTAAATGCATTTCCTTATTGTGGAAAAGATGACGCTAGGGGATCAAGGCAGACTCTTGGGGAATATGTTGTGCTACGGTTAGCAGAGCCATTCAAAAACTCCGGTATCAACATAACATGCAACAATTATTTCTCTTCAATCAGCCTCGCTGAAAAACTAAAAAAAAACAATCTCATTGGTTGGAACGATAAGAAGGAATAGAAGAGAATTACCTCCTTCGGTTCATCACAGCAAAGAAATGTACTCAACTAGAGTTTATAAAAATAGACTTGGCCACAGCTTAACAAATTACCAAGCCAAAAAAAATAAAAATGTGCTTTTAATCAGTACGATGCATCAGGACGTGATGATTTCTGACTCAGAAAAAAAGAAACCAGACACAATTTTGTTTTACAACTACAACAAAGTAGGAGTAGATATAATGGATAGCATGTGCCGGAAATATTCAACTCGTTCAGCTACAAGGAGATGGCCAGTACATGTATTTTTTAACATATTAGACCTGGCCTCAATAAATAGCTGGGTTCTATTCAAAGAAACCACTGGGCGTAAACTCAGCAGGAAGGAGTATATTCAAAGACTTATATTAGAAATGATTGGAACCTCATTAGAGATAGAGCCATCACCCTCATGTTCCTTTGCAATGTCGGGAATTTCTTCAGGGGAAGCAAGTGCACCAATAAGACCGCAGAAAAGAAGAAAGTGTCAGATCTCACCTGGTTGTTATAACAAATCCAATAATTTGTGCCTAAAATGTAAAAAAATATACTGTGGAATATGTTCTGCAAAAGTGGCAATGTGCAGAATCTGCGGTAAAAAATGATGTACTCTTGGAAGCATAGAGTGATATTCTCTCTTATCATTTATTTTAAAAATGTTACGCCATTACCTAATAAGGAATAAATATTACTTTGTAAAAACAATAGCGAAGCTTTATTATGATTTCAAACCTTACATTGTGAAGATGATCAAGTGTTTCTATAATGACTTGGATGTATTGTAAAATACCGAATGATGGAAGGAAATAACATTTGAAGAATGATTTAAGTATTAAGGTAAGTCTAAAATAAATATCAACTTAATATGTAATAATAAAACGAGCACCAGAGAGGATAAGCACCGAATAATATATGAGTAAGAAAGGGCCATTCTCGATAAATGCATGATTAATTACTAGGTTTTCCATGAATGTCTGATCGCTGCCTTCACTTTACAGCCGAAGATGTTGGTCACACTGCTTCTTTATAGTTTATAAACTAATTCGGGATCCCAAAGAGTTTAGACAAATTACATGAAACAAATCTGTGCTCAAAATATATCTGTAGCTATTTATACTGCGAACGCAAAAGTCTCTGTTTAGAGATCTGTTCTAACGATTGGTAGCCCTGTTTTATAAGGTTAATACCCTTAAAATTAATTCAAATTGTTCAAAAAAGGTGATTGAATATAAACTTGAGATATCAGTTTGAAATTTACCAGAGAAAAAAATTGGAAGAACATTATATAATGATAAAACCAATATGTTGGCAACCCTGCTAAAAATTGTTTTAAGAATTTTTAAATATTATACATTGATTTGGCATTGATAAAAACACCATAAGGAAATTTTCAGGACGAAATTTGAAAAATTGTTCCGCCATCGTATTTGATTGAGGTTTTTTCCGAGGCACGAACGAGTGGTTTTATATGGTTTCCGTCAGATAGCATAACAATCTTGGGGTAACGTGACTGACTTTTATCAACAATTCGGACCTTCTTCCACTTATTCCGAAAATATGAGTTTCATTGGTTCAGTATAAATAGATTAAATATTCTAGAATATGAAATTCTGCAGATTTAGGACATAGGTCAACATTTTGTTTAATTAATTAAAATTTAAACAAATTACGGGGAAAAAAATGTTATTAGAACTTGTGTAATGGTCAAATGTAGAAGGTACGCAAAATTCAGGTCTTTGAGAAGCATGAAAGTATTTAATTACGAATTTTAAAAGTAGGTGGTCAAATGACCACCTCCCGTCCTTCTAGGTATATTTTGATATAAAATTTAACCTAAAAGTGAAAAAAAATATTTTAATACTTAACACAAATTTTGGGATAGTAATAAACAAAGTCAAAAAGTTTCAAAAAAATCGGAGGTATTTTACTAAAGAAATTTTGATGTCAAACTCTGAAAAGTGGTCAAATGACCACCTCCGTCCTTCTAGTGTTAATAAAGCCTATAACTGGAGCTCTCTAAACTAACACATACAATTATCATCATTTAAATAAAAACTCATAAGGATTTGCCTTTACATGATAGCTTAAAACATCACGAATGCATATAAAACCTTAATTTCAATCAATGGTGGGCATTTTGCTTATCCTTTTTGTGCAATTACAAGCAAGATAGAATGTAAATCAAAAAGTAATACAGTCCTTCACTTAAGGGAGATAACAGGAATACATAACGAGCAATGAGAATTTCAATTTAAGTATTTTCCAAAAGGTCAGGGCAATTATTTAAATTTAATAAAAAGTGGCAGATCCTCCAGGGATTGGTAGCCCACATCACCACCCATGTGAAACTCCCACCAAGCTCTGAGGAATTAATGATAACAATTATTTACTTTGGATCTCTTGAAGTTAAGTCACTCCATTAAAAAATGTGGCAACTGAAGATTGCAACAAAAGGTTATCTTTCCTCATAACCAAAACTCTCTTCTGCCAAAGAATACAAAATAACTTTAAAAGAATACTTTATCTTCCAACGTAAAACTAAGGCAAGAAATTTCTGAGCAATGCTCAAGCACCATGTAAGTACAGCGGGTGATTAGGTAAGGTCCAACGGCAAACATATCAGACAATGAAAATATCCACAAAAAAAATTTGTTTACAATGTAAGCGTATGTTTGCGACAATATCAATAAGCCAATAAAGATGTCCAGCCAAAACATTCTGTCAAACGGTTTTTGGGAACTTTGAAGGCAAAGTGTGGTTCCATCTGGCCAAGTGGCCTCATCAAGGCACCTGCCATATAAAGCCCCCTTAAGGAAAACGGTAAAGAAACACAACCATTACTTTATGTATGGGTGCTTAAAATTTATTAAAATACTAATTAGAAAATTATTTATATTTATTTTTATAAATTTGGTAACTGCTAAAATTAACAAAATTCTCAGATAATTATAAGATAGCAAACATCTTTACAAAATGAAAATTTGGTTGAAATATCTTCGTTAGTTTCTGTGTTACCGAAGGAAATACATTGCCTGGGGTCAAATTTACCGCACACGATTAATTTACAACCCCTAGCTTCTATTACCCACATGGTTACACCCTGTATTATAAGTACACAGCCCTATCTGAAAAGCAATGGGATGCAATACTTTAATAAGTTGTGCAAATATGTTCTTACAAATGGAAACTAATGATAGTTTGGAAAAGTAGGATTTATTTCCGATCTTGAGATGGTTCAACGTAGAGCAGCAAGGTTCGTCAACGGAGATTTCAGATTTGACGGCAGTGCTTCAGCTACGATGGAGTCCCTCTGATAGAACTCTCGTGGTGATAGTAGACTTGAGTATCGACAGAAGCTTTTCAATAAATTTATCACTATGGATTTCGGGGAGGAGATTGTTGATATTTTTATCCCAATTATAAACTTTCTCAAACTTCGGAAGAAAACAAAAAAGCAATACAGAGAAGTAGTTTTCTGGACAGATAGTTACTTTTGGTTGTTTTTCCCGTAAAGTATTAAGAAGCTCTACAAGTTAGATGGGTATGTCGGTGTTCATACACCCCCTGCCAAGCGCCACTGGCAGGGTTTAAATGTAATTACAAAACTGATTGACCAAAAATATTGACAAGCTTCTCAACTACTAGAGAGATATGCTCAAAGATATCACTTTTGCAAGTGATACAGTTCACAGCTGTAAAATCCTGCACCATAGAGAAGTGCTCTGCTGTCTGCGGGTTTAAAAACTTTGAGATTCCTGGATGTTTGAGCACAGAGAAAAACGAAGGCACATCAAAAGCTCCCATTATAAACAATGAAGAGTTTTCTATAACAGATGATGAATTTTAATGCTGCAACAAAAATTAAGACTATGAGGATGAAAAAGTCCAAATCTTTAAATTTAACTCCACCTTTGTCTGTGACCAACTGGGAAGAAAAAAGTTCATAGTCACATTGTTTTATGCAAGAAGGCAACGAAGGGAGTCCTTCTGAAGTCATGGGAGTCATGATGGGAGGATGAGGGAGTCATGCTGAACATTTGCGCTAATTTTGTATTATCTCACTTAGCAATTACTAATTTTTAATCAAAGCACTTTGAATGTGTTTTCATTCCTTTCCTATGATGGAATGTCATAGAGTGACGTAAGGTGGTTGAGGCACTATGAAGATTCTCACCTCTGATTCGAGACATCCGGCTTTCTATACCAAAAATAATTTACAGACTCTTCTCTGCAACGTCAAAGACAAGATTCACCACCTTAAAAAATCTGGAGTTTATAGATTAGATTTCGAGTACTGCCATACATCGGTCAAACCGGGAGGAGTATTGCCAAACGTGCGACTGAACACAACAACACACACTCGGGGAGGAGATATCAGATATTGTCATCCCAGTTATATACCTACGTGACCTTAGAGAGAAAACAAAAAAGCGATACAGGGAAGTAGTTGCCAGGACAGATAGCTACTTTTGGTCATTTTTTCCACGAAGTATTAGAGAAGCGAATAGCTCTCCACATTAGATAGGTATTTCGGTGTCTTACACCCCCTGCCACACGTCACTGGCGGATTGCAGGGTTTAAATGTAAATGTAAACAAGGCTTTTTGAATAATTCTGGACAGTCAAATTTTGACGATTATCTCGTAAATAAAAATCACTCCTCTTCTTTCCTCCCAATCATTTTGCATCGAGGCACCAAAGGGAAGAAGCTTGACCTATTAGAAGAGTTGCAAATCCACCTCCATAAGCAGTATTCCCATGAGTTAGCTAATGAGTTTTTGTTCTCTAACAACCAATCACCACTTCTAATGGGACTCATTTACGCCCTCCTCCCATCTCAAGAAATTGACTTGTTTACTCTCTCTTCATGCAATGTTTTTCTCCCTCCTCCTTCCTCCACTGTATTTAAACCCTTGCTCGACACAACTTCTTTTAGTTCTGAGGATGGCATGATTCTATGCTGAAACTGGTAAATGTTACATCTATTTTTGTGGATCTGTACAAGTGCTGCATTAAAAATTTGTTTACGATGAAATTCCACCAAGTATCACTTAACCAAATTCTTTACATAATGTAACATTCAAGAAATCAAAATAGTTTCCTGAATATCTTCTTTTTTATGGAAATGACAGAGTAAAATGGTGAGAAATAAAAGAGCCATAACAGGAAACTCTCAATTTAACTTCATAATTATTTGAAGAAAATAACCAAGATGCATCCAAATGTGAGAAGATCTGTGCTTGGACAAATATTTTTAAATTTCATAAAATTACATATCAAAGCTAAATGCTGCCAATGACCAAAAGAATATGATTATGTGTAGATGATAAAAATATCATGCATGAAAAAAGATGAAACTTCCGAACATAGGAAACTAGAAAACCCATTTCCTAAGGTAGTATAATACCTTGGTTTAAAATGTTGAATAATGAGATCCCGAGAGGGCAATTAGGAATGTGTTTCATCGAAGTCATAAATTATACATTCAAATTATGTTTGTTGGATGCCTTTGGCTAGATTAGTTAGTAAGAGCTCAGGTATTCCATTAATACAGTTAAATCCAGATTAATGCTGGAAAGAAGAACACCAAATTACAAAAAGTTTATGCAGCAAAACCAAAAAGAAACTCCAGAATAAAATGTCAATTCCATCTCAGATAAGCAATTTCCAAAATTGTGCAGCAGCTTATCAATTGCAAGTAAATCTTTCAACTTTACAGCCTGATTGAAATTTCCAATAAAACATGAATTATTGCTGCAAAGCTCATATTTAATCTTTAGGTATTTCCATGAATTGCAGATATTTACTCATTCTAGCAACAAACTGACAAGTAACAAAACAACCACAAAAATTCATTAATAAAATGAAACAAATGAATAACTAATTGCCATTTTCCAAAGCACAAAATGAATAAACACAAAGAAAAGATAAGCGAATTATGAAAGGGAAGATAGGATCGCCATATTTGATGAGTTTAGTCATTATTTGATCCATATAGCCAATGTGCAACTTGACCAAAGTTGTCAAAGTGCTTTCAACAATACCGCAACATTCATTTTATAGATGATATATACAATGGCGATGGCAAGAAGTTTCACTCATTATGAGGAAGTGTAATCCTTACAACTCAAAGATAAAAATAGCGAGACAACTAGGAATCAGGTACCCACTTTCCACCAGTCTACCATGCCGCATCCTACTCACTTCTGTTAAGGAATCCAAGCCATAAGAAAGAAATTTCTAATCATGCAAGGAAGTGTGCACCTTGAAACCCAGATACTATTTCTCATTTCTCTTTACCTTTGGGTTTCAAGGCATATGTTTCCTTATGCTATTTAAAGATTCTTATAATTAATTTGCTTAGAAAGGATTCCTCATAATATTGCTATGTGTGCCTTTATAAGGACTTGGGGTGGTAGTTGGTGCCTTGTTCAGAATACATTCCTAAACAGTAATGAAATTGATGCGATATTTAGTGGTCCTGCCTGGAAAGTGAGCTCCCAGTCATGTTGCTATTCTTCACATTTACAATTGGGATATATACAATAATATTAAGAAATTATCACAATTTCAATATCCATATCAACAATAATCGTTACGACTTCACTACTACAATCGTTACTAACTCAAGACATTGTAACAACTTCAGCATATTGATTGATGGTAGAGAGAGATTAACAGTTATAGTAAAAATAAAATGTAATAGTGAGGTTAAATTGCAGCCATGTGAGAGTTTCCCATCATAAAAATCATATTGATGGACCAATGGATATGAGAAAAAGAATGGACAGTTATCTTCACCAGTATTAACCAAGATTATATAATTTAAACTACGTGTAATGATTACATCTATTTATAAATGAAAAGAGGATAAATATCTTACATTTGAGAAAGTTCACATCTGGAGGAAAGGTCCGCAAAAGATCTAAGATATAGTGACGTCCATCATTGCCGATGATCCCTTTGCATTCAACGGAAGAACATAGTTCAAATGGCTCTCCTTTCTCGTTTAGAACAGTGTGTGGAAGGATTTTCAACTGTTGACCAGCCTTGTTGAGCTGTATGGGGATAAAATAAAAACTGTGATTTGTTCTCTTGTCATGATAAAGACAAATCCAGTCACTCCACATTTATCAATCAAAATTAATGTAACATTTTCATTGGTTTTCAGTTTGATGTTATTGCTGTCTGTAATATTTAGGCACCATCTATACTGTCATTCTATGAAGAGGACTACATGAAATAGTTTTAAAAAGAATTGTAGCAATAAAAAATTCATCCAGCTGCAAATTTAAACTTAAAGTTTCCAGTAAGGTACAGAACAAGCATGTAATGATCCAAAAGTTATGATGATTGTCATTAGGAAGAAATGAATTAATCAGAAGGAATAAATTGAATCTTTTATGAAATTGTAAGGATAAAATAGCTTAATTTCCAGAAAATGATACCATGTCAAGCTTCCTTCTGATACCGTCTTAAGACTTGAAAATTTTCCAAAGTACAGATATTTGTTTTCAATTCCAATATTACTTCAATATCTTTAATACAGAGGACAGAAAAAATTAAAAAAAAAACAATAGTTAGTTACTTCCTATTCTAAGTATCTCAACGTAAAATGCTATCCATCATTTGCAACATATAATAAATGATGAGATACCAAAGTTATAATTGATACTATAAGGGATTCTCTATATACTCTACTTTATAAAGGATATTCTACTATAAGGACACTAAATCATACTTAGGTGACAATGTCTACTGATAGGCAATTAGTATTACAATAAAAGCACTCCCTTTTTGAAAGGAATAAATATTTTTGCATGAAAACTAGATGAAAATTGAACTTTAAAAATAACAAGGATAATATATATTCTGGAAAGGAATGCTACACTCACCAATTCTAGATACTTTGGATGCGAAACAACAGTTCGACCAAAGTCAATGGATCCATATACAACGGATTGCTCTTGCTCCCTCTCCAAAATTCCTGGAATTATTGACTGTGCAGTAACTCTATACCCCCTATAGTCAATAACAACAGTTCCTAATGTGTATAATCCCTGAGGATCAACTGCACTGTAAACCCGCACACCTTGTAGATCATTACGCTGCAGAGAAGAATTTCAAATTAAGACACTTCACGAAAGGAAAGAAGAAAAATTTCATTATGCCAAAGAAGGACATTTTTTTATAAGACATTAAAAAGGCTGAAAACATTTGGTCATATCTTAAGACTATAAAAAAGGTATAGAAAAACAGAAGGCTGCAGTGTGTATGTTACACCCCAAACGTGTAATTGTCCAATTCATGAATTGGGCAAAAGTTGCCCATTACATGAAATGGGCAATTACACGTTTGGGGTGAAGGAACCCTAACTACCCTACTCAACCCATCAGCGCTGCGCATATTTAATTAATTAATTAATCCCCGCTACAAATCATGAAATATGCACGGTGCCGATGGGTTGAGTAGGGTAGTTAGGGTTCCTTTCACCTCAAACGTGTAATTGCCCATTTCATAAAATAGGCAACTTTTTGCCCAATTCATGAAATGGGCAACGCACCTGCCCATTTCATGAAATGGGCAATTACACATTTGGGGTGTAACATATACAATTTTTAATCTAGCTTAAATAACAATAACTAAAACAGACTGTGTTCAAGAAATAGTAAATAAGATAGTCTCCATTTCACCTCAGAAAAGAAAATTAATTTCAAATTTAGTTTGGATACATTGTATTGTAGAAAATCTAAGTTATTGCAAGTAAGGTATAAATTAAAAAGCCAACAAAGGCATTAAAACATTTTCCTGTACCCTAAATTTATTTAAAATCATCAATATGCAGAACATCCTCACTGAATATAAATTGCAGATAACTGCTTCCAATACTAAAAAGATGAACTTTCATAGATACTAACACTTGCTCAAAATCAATACTTACAGGAGCCACGAACGCAGCTGCGTCACCACCTAATTCTTTATAGTGATCTCTGACATCAAATCCAAGAGAGAAAAAAATGTTATTCCAAATGAACATTTGCATTTTGGCCTCTTCCCCTGGGTTTATAGCCATCACATTTCCATCTATTACTGCCATGGCACCTCGAGTAGCTGCAGCCACAAAGTCACTGTGTACCTGGAAATATTGATAAGTATGTGTGTTTGTTTGATAAGGATAAGCTTAGCCATGATTAGGGTAAATGAATAACATGATATTATGTTTTAAATTAGGGGAAATTGGTGATAGTTAAGCTGAGGTCATTGCCTAAAATGCCTATTATTTCTTTTACTCAGGAAACCAATTTTATGCAGTAATAAGTTCATTTAGGATCATTATGGCAAAATTAAGGAAATTATTAACCCCCTAAAAATGCCTATTTTACCTGTTTATGCCTTTTTGTGCTGACATTGCCTATTTAAGGGCCTAAAAAAGCAATATTCTTCTCAAAATCACCAAATATCACTTTAGTGCTGAGCTAGTCTGTTTCTTTTTTAATCTATCACAGTTGAAATAGTCATTAAACATTTATAAAGAAGAATCATCTGAAGTATTGTTATATAAAGAGTAGTTAAACAAACAACGCTAAGTACTGCATTATACTCTGCAGATGAAATTATTGAAATGCGTGAGGTATGTGACAGAAATAATGTGTGCCTCAGATACATAAATTCAAATGTTTTTTTCACCCACTTAAAGGTACCTTATTGTAACCAATTTCGCTCATATTTTACATTACTTGTCTAATCTGTCTATAATAAAATTAAGCTCATGGCGCTTGAGTAGGTTTTCTATAGGCAGCAGAATAAGAATATCTATAAGAAGCAAACTGTATTCTCAAATCCAAAGCTGCCGAGTTAAATTTCAATGTCGATGCAGATCCTGCGTTTATCAGATGCAATTTTGGTTAACTAATTGTACTACTATTCATTTCTGAGAAATTTAAACAGCACCAGTACCAAGACTCGACCAGGAGTATGTCTAGAAACTTGCTCAAAGAGAGAGTTGAAATACAGTTTAAGATGATGTCCTAATGATCTCCAATCAACTCCTAAAATGCCACTTTGAAATCATTATTGAAGTAAATGCATAGGAAAACTACTTCATCTGATTTTAATTCAAGCTTCTCAATTACACTTTTGCAAATTACCAACAAGTCATCATGGAAAGCCCCTTTGTAATGTTTACATGTTTACCCATTAGGTACATTACCATTCCTAGAAGTAATTTAAAATTTCGATATTTAACAAAGACAAATTAAATGACATTTTGATAAAGATTGAGGAAGATTTGATGGAAAGAAAAACTGCATTTTATATTTTAGGAATAGCTTCATTTGATTGATGAGAAAATGCTCATTTTTGCTTTATTAGAACAATATCTATCTTCATAAATAATAAGCAAAAATTCACACATTTTTCTAACATGGATCAAGAAAAATATATTATCTTGGGTGAATAATAAACGGAACAATTTTCCAGGCAAATTTCAATTTTGATATCCTACATTTTTGATTTTGTATGAGCATGTACTGCTGTTGCGTCATCCACAATGCAGTTAAGTAGCACTGAAGTGTTTGGAGGTCTGTTGAAATTAGTCTTGTCCTCTCACCAATGCTGATTTGTCATTTATCCCTACATGACTACCTTCGTAAAAATTACTTCTTTGCTGAGTAAAAAATAACAAAAATT
The DNA here is from genome assembly GCA_947579665.1 of Sympetrum striolatum. Lineage (NCBI taxonomy): Eukaryota > Metazoa > Arthropoda > Insecta > Odonata > Libellulidae > Sympetrum > Sympetrum striolatum. The sequence continues at coordinate 6,685,621 of OX388345.1, forward strand.
TTAAAGAAGCAATCTCTTCATCCAAAACAATTCTTCAAAAATATTACAAGAAGGCACCCAATCTTACACAGCAATAATCTGTAAACCACCAAGCAATTTAACCAAATGCCAAATTAAGTTGTGTGTGTGACTGATAAGACTGCATGACCTCATTACAAACCTTGCTTGTGACATGATTTAAAGTTGAAAACATCATAAGTAGCTTCTACTGCATGAAGTAAAATATAGACTTATTTACAAGAAATTTCATAGTAGGATTAATGCAACGATTTTTCCACTTTACCTTAAATATAGCTCTTTCCCTTAAGAGACGTTCTGGAAGATTCTTGTGAGGTAATTCTCTTGTTGTTTGCAACTCTTCATTCCAGTCTCGCGTTTGTCCTGGAATGTGCTCCTCATAACCAAGTTTAGACGAAAAAGCTAAAAATGAAAAGTCACATACAGTAACTGGTGATTGGTTGACAATATCACTTTTGACACCTATAGCAACCCTTTTCATTAACTTGAGAAGTTCTCACATCTAAAAGTGGTCTTCATCATTGTTATGTCACTAAACAGCGATTCCATTTATTATATGATAATTAAATTTTATAAATATGAAGCAATATTTGAGGATTGACAGAATTTTGGATCAATAAGCGAAATTCAAGGATAGTAGTCCTCATCGGCTGAATTTGAAATAAAATGTATAACTCTTTCAATTGCTAACTTCTCATTAATAATTATGTAAAGAATATATTCAGGTATAATTGTTTTGTGCTTACTCATATTTTATATAAGTTTTTTTCTATATAATAAGAGCAGGACTAAATTTTTACAGAAACAAGAATAAATTTAGCGCCTAAGAGAACTCTTATGAGTTCATCTGATTAAAAAAGTTGTAAGTTAGTATTTGTGTGTGTTTATGTCTGCTAAAAACTCAAGAACTAATAATCCCTAGGTTAACCCCAGATTAGGGAAAGTATTCTCATAAGCAATGCATTTAAAGTTCATTTTATAGGCGACAGGCTTTCTCTCTTTTGCATAATTAAATTACATAGATTAGTTGTATGAAATCGAGAGAGAAAGAGAGCTATAAAAATTAGGAATCTCCAAAAAGATTATTATTTTGGTCATTGTATTTTCCTTAGAACTTAAATTTGTGAGAATTTTGACAAAATAAATGAATATTTTAAAATATGTAAGGCCACAATTTGGTCTGAGCTCCTTTTAACCTCAACCTCCCCTTACCTGGTCCAGCCAGCCCCACACAATTGTCACAAAAGATTTGAAAATGTTTCTGAACAACAGAACATGTTGTTCATAAATCTCATGTCTCCACAAACACAAAATATGAAAAGAACTCACTGTCTTCAGCCCTAATTGAATCCACAGTATGATCTATTATAGGAGCACACCATGCATACACCTGATACGGTGTTGCCACTCTTTCAAATGGATGACGCATTGTCCGTTTCTTTTGCAAGAAAGCAAAGTTGCGTTTGAAGGCAGGAGATATTTGGCATAAAAGTTCAATCAACGAATGGCACAAGTGGTTAGGTGTGGATGGTTTTGGATTAAATTCTTCCTCGGTTGACCTTAAATCAACAAAAATTCATCATTAATATCAACATTGTTACCTCATGGCTTATTTTTCAAAAATTCCACAATTGTGACATCATAAAATGTCACGAATCAGGCAGTGGCAAATTTTGTTTACTCACTGATTAACGAAGAAGCCTCTAGAACAGGCAGTTATGTGGTAATGCTTATCTTCTAGAGCCACAACATGAAGATACATTAGATCTCCTCTCATTTTCCGATGGCCTGGTGGTGGATTCCATCCTGAAGTCGTTAGCACCTAAAAGAGAAGTAAATTTAACTACAAAAACAATTATGACAATTGTCAATTTAAGTCAAAATAAGCGATGCAAATGCTCATAAACAAATGGGCAACTTAGATGCATATTATCAACTACAGTAGAGTTTATTGAAAATTTAAGTTAAATTTAAGTGAAATCCGAATCATAGAAGACTTTGGTATCTAAGACCAAAGGGAGCCTTAAACTATCCACTGTTGATTCTACATTTAGAAAAGATCAGTTTCCACTATTTTGAAGACAAAGAAACGTTTTGTAAAATCAATGAGAAGGAGTAACACCGTATATGCTGACGTATAAGTTGACCTTTGAAGCCTAAAAACATCTCTCAAAAACAAGGGGTTGACTTACACCCAAACATAAAATCTAACCCTTTACCACGGAGGGGTAAATAAGTGAAACTGCCTGCTTAACATTTGTTGGACACAAACTATCGCAATTCACCACAATTATTTCTTACTGAAACTAATTTTTGGCAAGTCTAATTAACATATATATCTTTTAAAACAAATTTCATCACCAAATTCAATTGTGGCTGAAAGTAAAAATGTAAAGCCCTGTAAAATAATCATAAGAGAGTCAAATATATTTAGAAAATAAATTTGACGCATATTTATTCTTTGCAAATTATATTCATGTCTTCACATATTATTATACTACAAAAATGTAATATATATTTCGATGTTTTCATTTTACAAAATAAGGTCAATAAACATCATGATTTGTTTTTGTTTCTATAATTGTTATGACTTAGCGGTAGGAGTTAATGGAAGTTTTTTTAGCAGTGTCATGATTTGATATTACTGCGCTATATATTATATATGTACCATTACTTTTATAATAAATTTTTAATACCATTGTGTGTGTTTCGTAACGCATTTTAATATTTGTGTAGCCTGAGTGATGCTAATGAAAGAAACTTGTGTAATACTTAAGCAGAGGTGAGAAGTTGACAAGACAGCTGAAAGAAACAATTCTAGCAACTTAATCTTATGTGGTAAATATTTCTTAGGCTATTTTACATTTATGGATAATGCAATTTTTCTTCCCATAAAATAGAGCTGAGGAAGTGGTGTTGCCTTATTTTTTGGGTTGACGCTGAACATTGGCTAAAACCTGAAATTCACTTCAAAATTTTAGGGGTCAACTTATTTGCCAGATCGACACTGGCATATACGGTAAATGGAAATTTGTTAGATCCGAGTTCATAACTGAATAATGTATAAGAATAATAGAAATATAAAAGGGAAATTGAAATAATAAAAAAACCACTTAAACTAATTATATTTTTATTCACACAGAAATATTCCATTGAATGGCTTCACCTTGATGCAGAGGGGAGCTTTTTGCTCCTTCGCTTGAGGCTGAAGGGGAAGCAGAGGCCTCTCTTTGCTTCCAGGCATTATGTAATCAGGAGGCGTGCAGTCTACACTTTCTGGTCTACTCTTCTTTTTCTCTGCAAATTACCAAATAGAGTCTAATTAAAGAATAATTAAAAGGGGCGAGGAACACCCAACTGCTAATCAAAATTTCCGTTTATTATAAACCTTTAGACCATATGTACAAGTCTTGGGTAAGAATATTCTAATGATTTGCATTTATACTTCTGAAGGTAAACTCTGTTATTGGTTACAAATGTTAATTTTACTTGTTGAGATAATCTATTAGTGTATAAAGACTCTTACAAAGTTTGAGCAAGTTTCTATTTTATTAGAATAAATAAAAAATAATTTTTTCCTTTAAGGAGAATTAAAAGTTTTTGAAGTTCCATTTACACGGTATTTAATAAAAATCAATGCCAAAATCCAAATTTCATGCCTTTACAAGCATAGATAAATCTCTAATCTAATGTTCTAATCTTTTTAAACATTTTTGATATCGAAGCCACATTTTCTTAAGCCTTGTCTTTTTTATGAATTGTAGCACATTGCTCCCAGAAGGGAGATTCTTTGTAGTTTAATCTACTCATAACTTTTACAAACACTGAAGCCACTATCAATAAAACATTTTTGATATTTATCTTTATCAATTACTTGGACATAATTGAAATACTACATTTTTCTTCAGTGAATATAAAAAATGCAACCAAAATGATTTTTAATACTTTTAATTTCAAAGTTTGAGTAAGAAAAAGTTCTTACTTAAAAGTTTTACATTTAAGTAATTAGTAAATGAATGATAGAAAAGTGAAAATTGCATTGGTGTGATCAATCAGCATAAAAATGGTTAAAAACACAATAATATGATTGCGAGTTGAGATCCATCCTCTTTCCCAAGGGTGTTTCATTAAGTAGAAAAACACAGCCATAGACAAGCCCTCTACACAAGCTAATCACATTGATACATTTGGATTAAAGAGAGTAAATTTTACACATCAGAAAAACTTAGTAGTGAAATAACAGGTGTAGAATATTCTATATAATTATATGAACATCACTATCTACTAAGCCGCTAACAAAAAGCAAGTATACTACACTTACGGAGGTCGATAGCAATGTAAATTAACAAATATATTGACATTATTTTAAATGTTAGGGGTAGGTGGTATTCATTCACATGGTGCATGCACACTTTCTCAGCTGAAACATAATTAACATAAAATTTTCAACAGCTATTACAATACTTATGCTAGGCCAGCAAATGTCATAAAATACAAACCCCTTTTGATCTATTTATTTGATTTACTATGAGTGATGATAATCAACCAGTACTTTGACATAAGAAGAATGAAAAATGAGCCCTTACCGAGAATATCGCCCTGAGTAACCACATTTAGGAAGGCAAGTGAGCTGCAATCAACTCCATTGTATGCATCCGCAGGATCCAATGATTTGAGGAGATCCCTGACATGTCTCACATGGATGCGAGCTTCTCTCATTGTATAAGGTTCTTCCACAACCTGTTTACAAAACAAAACATAAATCAATATTGATATTAATTAAATATTAAGTAACTATTGAGTGACTTCTCTTATGTATGATTATCATTATAATCAGATTTATGATGACTAACATTCCTCTGAATCTAACATAATGGAAAATTATGGTGACCAAAAACACATTAAACACAGAGAAACTATCCTCTAATCATCTTACAGAGTAAATTTCCTCTTCGGGACTTTTAGACTCTTCAGAACTAATAAGAAGTGTGATTTTATTGCATGAGCATCATTAAACTTCCAAGAAAACTAAAAGAATACAATAAAATAAAAAACAACATAATGGAATATTAAATAAGCACAAGATTAGTATCAATAATGTTAATTATTTTAATTATTATAATTTTTCTCTCAATTATCTCAGTAAATAAAAGGGACACACAATATAAAAGTTTACAGTAGAAAATCAAAACTGCTACAAAATCAAAAATATTTTTAGTTCATTATTTAGATTAATCCTTCGATATTTTGATAGAATCTCCTTGTTTTTCAGGGTGTATCAGTATACTATGGCAGAAGCTGCTTTATTTCAATCTCTAACCATTTTACTGTCTCTCCCTTGACTTGATACTCATTTTTCATAGGGAATGGAATATCATTTTATCCATGAACCAAAGAGTTGAAGCAAGGAGTGACAAAAATGAAGAATGGTAATTTTACTCTCTATTTTATACTATTTGATGATCTCTATTTTATATTATTTATTAGTATTTTTCTCTCCAAAATGGACATATAATTGCAAGGGAAAATAAGAGTCACTTTCTTCTGGGATTGCTACAGTGTGTCATCATGATTGCGCCTTGTTGATCAACGTTCATTGATATTATTAACTTAACATATGGAATACTGGTTTGGGGTGGGGCCACAGATTCTTTATTTAAACCTATTTTTATTCTGCAAACATTAATAATTAAAAAATTCTTAATAAGCCTAAAATATATCCCTCCACAACATTGTTCAAAGCTTTTGATGGCATGGCCGTGAAACAGATGTATATATTTAATGTAATAAAGTATTTAAAAGATAAAAAAGTTATTATGCGGACTGTTAATCACGCTTATGAGAGCCAAATTCAATAAAACTGTAGAAATAATAAGTTGCAAACTCAGTAGGACACAACAACAGTCACCTTTCATAGTAAGAAAAGTGTTTAACGTACGTACGTCAGAAATAAGGACAATAATGGAAAAAAGGACACCATGGTCAAAAAATGAATACAACACAATTGTCAGCTGGATTAAATGCCAAGTTTTTGATAACATAAGAAACTTATATTTGAACAAAAAACAAATGACTTATATTAAGAAATGGGTACTATGCAAATAATATTTAATATTAAATTAAGATTTTTTACTCTATGTTGTACGTATGTTTTGTATTATTTATATTGTATATCCCATCTTCATCACCGCCACAGTTCATTGCCTCATCGGGGCGGAGGGGTGTTAACGGAGGCAATGCATAGCCCAGGTTCAACCATGCTAAGGCTTCAACAATATCTCCGGCCAAATAATGAAAGTGGCATTCACCAACTGGCAGTAGGACAGCCTGGTGAATTATTGTCCTAACCCCCCCAAAATCAAGTACAATTTTCATGATGAGCTTCTTTGATGGAAATTTATCCGGATGTAAAAGCACCACCCATTCGGATGTCCGGGAGGTGGTGCCATTAAAGAGGTCCATCATGAAGAAAAGAATTACTACCCTGCATTTCACAACCCACAACTGCCGCAGCTTGAAGAGTGAAGAACGACTGCTGGAACTACTCAATGAAGCAGAGAAGATAAAATGGGATATCATCGGTCTCAGCGAAGTCAGAAGAAAAGCAGAAGAGCTACTTACACTGAAGGAAGGACATTTATTCTTTTACAGGGGTACCAAGGATGGCAGAAATGGAGGCGTTGGATTTTTGATCAACAAGAGATGGAAGGATAATGTGATGAAAATCGAAGGTGTATCAGATAGAATTTGTAAACATATACTAAAGATCAATGAGCATTACTCAGTACAGGTCATCCAAGTCTACCCACCCACAGCGGCAAGCAGCGAAGAGGAAATTGAAAACTTCTACCAAACTCTCGGCACTGAACATGACAAGGAGGCCCACTACTACAAAGTCATTATGGGAGATTTTAATGCTCGTGTAGGCCAGCAGGAAGCTGATGACACTATCGCAGGACAATACGGACTGGGCCAGAGAAATGAGCGAGGTCGCCGCTTAGTAGAGTTTGCAGAATGCACCAATATGTATATAACAAATACATACTTTAAGAAAAATGCTACAAGGAAATGGACGTGGAGAGGTCCCAATGGAACAAAAAATGAAATAGACTACATATTGGTAAACAGACTCTACACTGTAACTAACAGTGAAGTTTTAAATAACTTCAACACTGGAAGTGGCCACAGAATTGTTAGATGCAGAATTAATATAAACCCCCGAATGGAACGAAAGAAGTTGGTTTCTTGCAAGAAGGAGGAGATAAATATTGGTAAACTATCAGATAATGAGAAGCAGTTTCAGCTGGAACTTAGAAATAGATTCTCAGCACTTCAGGAGGAAGAACTCGAAACCAAAGTCATGGAAGTCGTGAAGAAAGCGGCAGAGGAAGTAGCAATCATGCCAAGAAAACCTAAGGATAAGAAATTTAGTGATAGAAACAGGGAAATGATGAAACGACGGAAGGAACTGAAGAATTCAGACACTCCAAGAGATACCATCGAATATGCCGAGCTTTGCAAAGCCATCAGAGTAGCAATCAAGGAAGATGTGAGGAATTTTAATGAAAAGATTGTGCAAGAGGCCATAGAAAATAATAAGAGCATAAAGAGGGCTAGAAGACGCCTAGCAACTGGTAGGAAACAGATTTTAGCCTTACAGAAAGGAGATGGCACCACAACATATAACAGACCAGCAATATTGAGGATTGTAGCAGAATACTTTGGCAACTTATACAAGAAGATGGGAAATGCCGATGAGGAAAACCAATAGGAAAGCCAAAGCTCACAAAATCTCCTCTCAATCCTCCCAGGAGAAGTAATGGCGGCGATTAAGCAGATGAAGAATGGGAAAGCAGGAGGAGCAGATGGGGTGTTGGCGGAGTATCTGAAAGCTGGTGGAACAGAGATTGCTAATGTTTTAGCACAATTATTCAGTAATTGTCTAAAACAAGGAATGATTCCCAAGGAATGGAACCACGCAAGGATTGCCCTTCTGCACAAGAAAGGAAGCAAAGAAGATTTGAAGAACTAACGCCCCATTAGCCTCCTTCCAGTTGTCTATAAAACATTCATGAGGATGATAGCTGAACATCTTAAGATGACCCTGTCTTCAGCACAGCCTAGAGAACAAGCAGGATTCCGGAAAGGCTTCAGCACTATGGACCACATCCACACATTACACGAAATTATTAACAGAACTAATGAGTACGAGATGCCACTCGTCCTTTGCTTTGTGGATTACGAACAGGCCTTCGACTCAGTAAGTACCTCCTCCACTCTGAAAGCTCTGAAGAATCAAGGGATAGATTCTGAGTACATCCGTCTCTTGCGCAATGTCTATGAGAATGCCACAGCTTCTGTAATGCTGCATGAGGAGACCGATGAATTCAGGATTGAGAAGGGAGTTCGACAAGGTGACGGTCTATCTCCCATCTTGTCCACAGCCATTTTAGAAGAAGTTTTTAAAACCCTTGATTGGGAAGAGAAGGGCTTAAGAGTAAATGGGGAGTACATCAGTCACCTCTGTTTTGCAGATGATATAGTTCTCTTTGCAGCTAACGCAGAAGATCTTACTTCAAGACTTGAAGAGCTAAACAAAGCAGGACAGAAGATAGGACTCAGGATAAATCTAACAAAAACAAAGGTAATGTATAATTCTTTTGCAGTACAAGAACCAGTCAAACTTCAAGGAAAACCTCTGGATGTTTGCTTGGAATACACATACCTGGGACAACTTGTAACAACAGGAGAGAAAAACAGGATTAATGAAGTAAACAGAAGAATGAAACTTGGCTGGAGCTCATTTGGTAGGAACTCACACATTCTGAAGTCAAGAATGCCAATGGTTTTGAAGAGGAAGGTCTTCAACCAATGCATTTTACCTGTCTTGACCTATGGAAGTGAAACTTGGGTGTTAAATGCTGCAATAACCTACAGACTTCAGACAACGCAAAGGAGCATGGAATGCTGTATGCTGGGAATCACAAGAAGAGACAGGAAACGCAACACTTGGGTGAGAATGATGACTGGAGTTACAGACATCATAGATAAGGTAAGATCACTAAAATGGAGGTGGGCCGGCCATGTTGCGAGAAGAAACGACAACCGTTGGACTTCTGCAGTTCTCAACTGGATACCAAGAGATATGAAGAGACCAAGAAGAAGATCTATAGACAGATGGAATAGAGACATCATCAAGTACTTAGGTGTAACGTGGCAACGAGAAGCTCAGGACAGAGAAAATTGGAAAGTACTTGGGAAGGCCTACATCCGACGTCGGATTGAAAATGGCTGATGATGATAATGATGATATTGTATATTGGATGTATATCTTGTATTTTATATTTAAGTCTCACATTGACTGCATTATGTAAAGAGTTTGGTAACTTTCAGTAAAAACAAGTCGCATGTATGATTTTAACAATTTAGAGCCAGACAAGGTATTCTATCTTTTGGCTCTACCTTTGTATTAAAAATATTTTATATTTAAAATTTACTTTGTTAAGAAAAGTCAATTGAAATTAATATATAAATATCATATCATATCATAATGGATATTAAGGGATCTTTGAGTAGCCAAACACCGAGATCTTTCATCAAGCTAACTTTTGCTCATTCATAACAACATGCAGTCATATTCTACTTGCGAATCAGTACAGCTACTTGTAAACTTCAGACACATTGTGTTTTAGCATTCGATACTCAGCTAACCTTGTCCATATTAATGACGACTTCATCCAAGTCTTCAATTTATGACAAAAGGTCTTTAATTTATGACTCAAGTTTATATTGAGTTTTGATGGAAACCCCAAAACAGGTTATACCTATGGGGTACCTATTTTCATCTTGATATTTATTTTTTCATGTTGTTTGTATTCCTAACAAGACAGAATTAAATGGGAAGTGTATGGTCTAGGAAAATATTTGTACACTCCTGGCCAAAATTAACGCAGCACTTCCCTAGCGATCCTTACGGCCGGTGCTGCGTTAATTTTGGCCAGGACTGTACATTTGTATTTTCCCTTTAGATGTTTATTTCTTTGCTCTTTTGTTTTTTCTTTGTAAACTGGAAGTTACATAAAAAAACAGTTAAGTTTTCCATGTCTGATTATTAGCTCCGTTGTAATCCCTTGCAATCTTTTGTCCTAAGTCAATATTACAACATCTTGCGACATTGGAATAAAAATAGCTGTTGGCAAGATACCAAAAATGACTTGAACTGTAAGTAATATGAAGTAATAAAAAGAGTAACTTTGATTTTGAAAGCTAATATTTTCTGTATCACAAGGAAAGTTACTCTTGGGATATCCCTTGAACTGAAGTTGAATTAGAGAACTAAACTAAATGACATAAATAATAAAAGCCTAAGAATGCCTACCTTGATAACAGATCCCTCCTTTAGGCCTTCAATATTTTTAAGTTCAGCAAAATTGTCGAGAGTATTTCCATCTAGCTGAAGAGAGAAGCAAGTTCTGTGGCAGGTGTCCTCCCTGTCCATCAGCAGCTGATGAATCTCTTGGACCAGCTCCATACTGGAAACCTTTTATTGAGGAGCAAATTTAGTCATTTTTTGTAGATAAATAAAAGAAATTTTAATTTTAAAGAAAAAAACCTGTTTTAACAATTCATAACAAGATTCAATAATGGATTATAACAGATGAATATTGATAAAAGTTTTAAAAGTCCAAAAACATGAAGTGTAAGATTAACTTTTTGGTCAATAGATTAGATTAATGTAACTTAAAATGGGAGAAAAATTAATCTTCTGTGGAAAATTTCAAGAGATAAAAGATAATTGATTGCATAGTATGGTTGCCTCTGATTTTCAAATGCCAATTTTAGATAAATGAAGGTCCGCTGAGCTCAATATGTCTATTATTTTAGAACAAGGAATATACCCTGAATGTCTCAAAAAAAATCCTTACACCACAAAGTTTATGTTCCTCATGTAATTTCTGTAATTACAATATATTTGGTCCACGAGACATTGTTTCCCGAAAATGTGCCTTTTACCTCCTGGAGCATGATAACTGGAAACAGTATTTCAAGGTTCACATTAGTTCCTTGTTAGGAAGGAAGAGATTTCCTTATTATCAACAATGTAAGCTAATATATATTGGGCTGAATTAAATAACTACAAAAACCAGAAGTTGCTAGCAACCAAACATAAATTCCACTTTAGGAAAACAGCAGTGATAGTGATTGTCTTTGGGTGAGCTTGCTTCCACAATTATGACACCATCATCAGGGGAGGTCTGGATGGTAAACGTGATCGTGTACAAACCAACGAAAAATTTCAGAAGTTGGCAATTCTTTACTTTTCACATTATTATTATGTATATAAAATATATATATATAAAATCAAAGTAAATTTGTTCATCTAATATTTGAGGGGTAGTAAACAACTGACTGAATTGTCTGGTTGCCATACTCGTTCAGTTTAATAGATAAATGCATATCTGGCAAATGTAAATCACTGTATTTAAATTAAAGTACCGCACAACTTTTGTACATAGTGATTATGAAGATTGATTTTTATTTATTATCTTCCTTTACATAGCGGTGGTTGTTTTGGCATGTAAAATGTATTTCCTATATTTTTTAAAGTCATTTACATAATCTTATCTATTTAAGCAATTTTATTCTATTTGTATTTTTCAGTTTTTCACTTACTGATTTTGTGGTGATTCTCTTATTATATATCCGTAATATTCTTCTAATTTTCTGGTATTATTATAGTAAATAGAAGTGACAAATAAGATTATAATCCAACAAATAATTAGTATGTAATTAAAACATCTAAAAACAGAATTACAACTTCATAACCATAATAGTTTGTAATGTTTAGTAAATCAAATAAAATCTTTTAGATAGCTGGAAAAATATAGTAGAATGGGGGCACTTGACCAAAATAATATATATTATTTAATGATATGGTACCCACTCCATTAATTATAGGCCAATGTATCTCAAAAGAAGATAAAGTGCTTATGAATCCAAACAAAAGAACAAGTGTACATTAGTACATTGCAAGATAACAGCCCAAATACCGTAGGGTTGATTTATCTGCCTCAAGTTTAGTAAAATCATTCTTTCTTTTTAAAAAAATTCAATTTATTAATCACAAACGGCCATGTTTAATTCATTTTCTGCAGAGAATTTTATTTTTATTTTTATTAGAAACAAAACATGTGTTTTCTTGATGGAGAAACTGCTTTGAAGTTATGTTCATGATTTTGAAAGGCTTTTTTTCTATTTGTTAACCCACAAAGCAAGCACCTTCAAGGGAGTTCCACTCATCAATATTCTATCTTCTAATTTTTTGTACTCAATGTAATTACAGTAATTATCCTTATAGCTACTCCAGGTTTTATCATAATCTGTAAATCTTATGTAATAGTATGTTTAACGTATCTCTCTTATACCCACCCTACATGTTGTTGCCAGGACAGGGTAATTGCATGTGCTACGATACGTTCATTGCAGTCAAAATAGTTATAATTTGTCATGGGATTAATGAATTGCTGGAAATATTTTTTTCACTAAATGAATGAATGGAAAAATCCAATGTAAATGTTGACAATGATACAGTTTCACATGCTACTGATAACAAGCAAGATACATATAGAAATGTTAATCTTTATCAATTTTCTATATGTTTTGAAAACTTTCCTTTCCCTGGCTTGTAGGCAATTTTGTGTTTACTATATGGCTGTGGACGCTACCTATGTCAAAACTCTTTTCCTAGAAACAGCCAGTATCACTTGGTTGCCTGGAATGTATGACTTTTATGTCTCACTAAATAGCCATTTTCCAATATAAACATCGATATAATAGTTGCTGACCTAGACCAGTGAGAATCCTATTTTCTTTTCCTAATTACAAAAATCATTATAATGAAAGATTATTAAAATATGATAAAAATCTCACAACCATCACAGTTTGGAGATACAGTGCAGTGGCTTACCTGAATATCAAAGGGCTCTGTCCCAGGTGAGACTATCTTCACGGTGAATCCCATATCTTGAATGAACACCACCTCCTGTTCCTCTTTCTCTCCATTCTTGCTCTCCTCTTTCACCTCAACACCATTTGCCTTCACTTCTTCAATTTTCGTCACATCTTCCGTTCCATTCACTTCATTTTTTAAGTCTTCTTTTGGCAGTTTCATCTTAGGCTCTCTTGTGTCATTGGCTTCTGAAAATAGATATTTTCAAATGCTTTAATTATATTTAAAGATTTTTAATCTATTGTTAAAAGAAGCAATAAAACAAGCAGGCAAAAGTTTTCCTGCAAAACAAAAAAGCAAAGCTGTTTATGGAGCAAAATATGATTTACTCATTAAGTACGTTAATTATCTTATTTTTCTACATTATCTCTCGGTTTCCAAGGTGTCAATGAACAAATTTGGGTAAATGGGTGGGAATAACTTAACAAAATTCCTCTGTTTAAACCCTGGAATTTTGTTAAGTTATTTCCCACTCATTTTCTAGGATGGAGTTCCACACAGTTAAAGCTTACCAGATTGATTTCATGACAAATTTGGATTTTCAGAGACATAAGGACACTTATTTTTACTGCCTCCATATACGTAGTATAAAGAGAGTATTGTTTTCATGAAAAAAATCGACTTCGAGATTTCAACGGAAATGCATGTTTTGGAGTCCCTAGAACATGTTCTGACCATTCCGGAATGATGTCTGGGTGTGTGTGTGTGTGTGCTTCAAAGCAAATTTCCGATTTTGCAAATTATCTCCATAATTATGATATTTAGGTATATACTATTATTAATAAAAGTTTTAGAAAATGTAATTTACTATACTTTTGTATGAAACACATTTTTGTGTCACTGATTGTTTAGGAATTATTTGTGAAATACTGATAAACCGGAAGTAGCTGATTATGTACTTTGTGGGCGCTCTAAAATGAAAACTATTTGTCATATCAACATCAAATTTCATATATAGCACTTTGGTTGAAGTCGTTAGAGTTGATTAGTTTTTGGAGTAAATCGGTTCACCGAAAGTTGAGCTTTATTGATCGAAGCTCATTTCCAGTTTTGCAAAATTCCTCCATTAGTCTGATATTTAGGTATATACAGTTATCTACAAAAATTACAAAAAAATGTATCTTCAAAGTTTAGATTGAATCTAGAGATCGAAAATACTGTCGTAGATAAATATTTACATCTTATAAATGGAGAAAGTCATGTGCTGGCCACATCAGATTTTTTTGTACAGCACTCATAATAAGCCAATAAGAGTGTAATATACAGAAAAGAAAATCAAATAATGACATAATAATAAATTATTTTCATGAGACACCCGAAATCAACATAAATTAGAATGATGAAAGTGAGACAGGCATCTGCATATCAATTAAGTCGTCCCTTTGAAAATGAAAGAAAGAAAACAATCCTCTTAAAGGTTGAGCATATCCATTATAGCCTTTCATTAAAATTATAATTCTTTAATCTGCTAATCAATTTCATATTCATGATGGAATTGTGTAACTACGTATTACAACATCTCGTTCTTTGATATTGCTGTAAATTCATGAAACTGATACAATGTATACCACTTAATGTCCACTCTTTAAAACAACAAGAAGTAACTCTTAATAAGCCAATTAATTTTTAAAATAGCTGCAAATATGAGCAAACATTTCATTAAAATGGATTCCAATTTTGCAGAATAGAAATTGCAAATGTTCCATCGAAAACAGTTGTTCACATCAAAGATCAAACTTAACCTCTTTCAACTGCGTATTTATGGTTTCTTAAAAATAAAGCTTTGTGAAACCTGAAAATTAAAGAATAGTCAATTCAGAAGGAAAGTGGGACCACTAAATTTAAAATAATTTTTTTATAATTAAAAACAGAACTTTTATTACTCTTCAGAGATATTAAGGCCCATTCATCTGGAGGGAAGTAAAACTGGCATTTCCTTGGTATGTATGTATACAGACACTCCCTGACTTACGAACATGTCTGCACTTCCGGTAGTAAGACAAAATGGTAGTAAGACAGGTTTATGGCATAAGTACCATGGATGTAGATAACCATAGACTAGGATGTGGATGACCATAACTCACCATGGATGTAGATTTCTGGCATTACGCCAAAGAAGAGCAGACCTTTGTTGTGATTATATTTTAAGTTTGTAATGTAACACCTCATATTGGTATTTTTTATGATTTTATCAATACATCTTTATGTCTTTCCTTAAAAATTTACAGCTAAGCACAAGACGTTTAAAATAATACTAATAAGAATGATCTAGTGAATGATTTTAAAAAGAACTAAAACGTGTTGCGGTGAATGAAATACGAAGCAAATAAGAGCCTGAAAATGTGAACATATGTCAAACATTTATACTGTATATTTATAACGCGAACAACACGCAATACAGGCTTCCTCAGACTAGCTTCACGGACCGAATGCTTTGGACACATACCTAAGGCCTATCTAATCTACTTAATTCAGATAAAGTCGAAAATATCTCAAAGAGTTTTTTTTAATCAGCTGAGCAGATTTTTAAATACTCGAATATCAACAGTGTTGGAAGAATCTGCCGAAGATACCCAATACATAGTTCGACGCAGGGAAGAAATTGCCATTAGAAAAACGCATCATTGCAATCAGAGAAAATATAAATTTTAAGACTATGTAATAATCCAAATTATTTCAACTAAGATGGTATTCCAATAAATTTAATATCAAAAAAGGTTTAGGCAGGGTTTCCCAAACTGTGCACCACCGTGCCCTTGGGCGTATTCAATGGCACCCTGTACAAGTGAGGCACCAGGTTAAAATACAATTATTGTGACAGGGCACCATTAAAAAAATATCCTGTGCGCCTCGAACTGAACAAGTTTGGGAACCCCTTGGTTATGTAACAGTTATAAATATATGTCTATTTACTCTTTCTTAAATATCAGAATTCATCAAACAGTAACTAGTGCTGACCTGACACGCGTAAGACAAACAAGTGAAGCAACGACCAAATGAAAACTGAACGAAATAGCTCAGCCTCGAGGATAAGAAACCAAACATGAGACGTAAACGCATAAAATTACCTTGTCTCGTCACAAAGTGTTGCATAGATGCTCAAAACTTTCTACGCAATAATAAGAGCCATTCCAAGCAGAAATTGTGTTTAGTTTTTATCGTAGTTTGAAATTGCACTTTTCAAAAAATTTTGGTTGTAACTTCCAACATTCTTAATTCGAGGAGAGTCTTAATATTCTTGCTTGCAACAGAACTAACACCAATACTGAGTGTAAGGGTGCTATCCTACGAAATTAGAGGAACTAACAACAACAAATAAAACCTAAGCAATGAGTTCCAAATGATTTTCTTCTTGAAATGAAGACTGATCATTAAAATTGATATCTGTCAAGATGCAATAAATAAGATTCTTAGTCCACGTCAGAAAAGGCAAGGAATCTTCATTATTTTGATATACTATCGTTCCCAGGTTGAATTTTGTGGCTAACAACCAGACTGAAATGATTCTTTGGGAAAGCACAGTTTCTACTACCAGTCCTAAGGACAATATCAAATAATGGTGAAGTTGAAACTTGTGAGAACACTATGACATAATCGTTCATTAATCCATACTGCAAACAAACAGTGAGCCTGATCACTGAAGCAGCTTACCAAGTATACTTTGATCATCTTTACTTTCTAAGCAGCTTGAGCTTGCTCTGCTCAAATTTCAATCAAAATCCCAATGCGACAATTTTTCTCTACAACAACAAATCAGATTAGTTAAATCAGTCCTATGTATGGTTGGTTGGTTGGTTGGGTAGGGTTGGGTTGGTTGGTTGGGTTGGGTTGGGTAGGGTTGGGTAGGGTTGGGTTGGGTTGGGTAGGGTTGGGTTGGGTTGGGTAGGGTTGGGTTGGGTTGGGTAGGGTTGGGTTGGGTAGGGTTGGTGGTGGCACTGCCACTTGGACGTGGTGGCCTCATTGTGTTGAACTGCTTTTTCTTACTGAATTTTCCCCCTTTCAGGCCCGAGGAGGAGGCCCCCTCTAGGGACATATACCGGCTTATTGAGGCTTCGATGTCAGTTTTGTTCACAGGTTACATTTCCTTATCCAAGGTAGTCACTTTAAATTAACTATAATTAATAATTTTTGAGTAATTGGTTGAAACTTAAAGAGGTAAAAATGAACACAAAAGATATTATCTGATTTGGAAAAATATTTATAGCTGTGATGCCAATGTGAATGGTTCACTATTGCCAAGTATTATATTTCACTCTGAGAAAAAAACTGGCTTCCTAGTGCTTACCCTAACTCTCACTAGTTACTGGCGAAGTAAGTATTATACCGCCTCAAGTCAAAAGTAAACGAGCTTTGCTATTAAGCATTTAAGAACTTTTAGTTTTCAATCATACTTGGGCGCCTTTTTTAACACGTCAACACAAATGTTTCAGTCAAACAAATGCAGGCTTATTCACAACCATATCAATAGCATTCTACGTACGAACGTTTTACGATCATATTTCTCGGTATTGACGCAATTTGGGGTGTTTCACGCGGGACTTCGGTTTATCCGAAATTTTCGTTATCCGAAACGGCCGCCGTCCCGATCATTTCGGATAAACAGGAGTTTACTGTATATAATATTCAGTATGGATATATAATGTTCAGAAAATAATTCTATAAATACTGATGTTAGGTAAGTATAAATATTCAGTATAAAGACTTATAATTTGAAGAAGAATGAATAAACTAAAAAAAAAGTATTGGTAATGTACAGTCCTGGCCAAAATTAACGCAGCACCGGCCGTAAGGATCGCTAGGGAAGTGCTGCGTTAATTTTGGCCAGGAGTGTTCAATCAAATGACAATCCACAATCCTCCACAGATGACATTCATAAGAAGGAAGGAGGAAAGACATTTAGAAAATACACGCACAGTCATTATTGAAAGGTTAATTGGTATTTTTTTATTCTTAGATTTTTGATCTTATGAAACAAAATAAATCTGAGACCCTTTGGCTGAACATGTTTTTGCTAATACGAGTTCCCCAGAGCTGATACTTCATTAGCATTACTCCAAGATATTTACAATCATTTTTCCACCAGTAAACTACCAATTAACATACACTCTCACTTCTACGGAATCGAGGCAGATGTTTTTCCTCTGTTTACCTCATTTTGTTTAAGTCAGCCCAATGAGCAATTTCTCTCTATCAGTTTGCAACAGAATTCAAACCATCTAATTTCTCTATTTCTCTGTAAAATAAGCAATCGTCTGGAAACAACCTCATTTTGCTTTTCAGTTTCTCTGTCAAATCGTCGTCAAAATATATTAAAAACGGCATTGATCCTGGAAACTTCCCCGACATTTGATCCTGAAGTAGTATTTTTGGTTAATGGTAAATAAGCGGGGTTTTTACCGTTACTTTTTTCAGTTAGAAATTTGGAAGGTCTCCGTCCTAATCCCTTAGCTCGCCTTCACTGAGCGCCCGACCTTCCCATCAGGGAGGACCATAAAAAACACCAACGCGTGGAATACGATTTAAAAGTTATAAACAATTCAAATGAGCAACAATTTATTATATTCGTCGTCTCACTCGTCCTAAGAGATATACAAGCGTCTTTTGATCTACGTTCTACGATGATAATTAAGATTTATCGTGATTTTACTAGAAATTACCCGTTTACACACGGCAAAGTTGCCCCGGGGTTGGGTTGGGGGGACGGATTTCTATCAAAAATCTAGAAATCCTTCCCCCTAACCCAACCCTCGTTGAGATATTTAAAACACCCGCCTATCTGACTGAGCAACGTTGCCGTGTGTAAACGGGTAATTTCTTGCAAAATCACGAAAAATCTTAATTTTCATCGAAGATCGTCGATCAAAAGACGCTTGTATATCTCTTA
Organism: Sympetrum striolatum; assembly: GCA_947579665.1. NCBI lineage: Eukaryota > Metazoa > Arthropoda > Insecta > Odonata > Libellulidae > Sympetrum > Sympetrum striolatum. Next base: position 6,704,532 of record OX388345.1, read on the forward strand.
GGACGAGTGAGACGACGAAGATAATGAATTGTTGCTCATTTGAATTGTTTATAACTTTTTAAATCGTATTCCACGCGGTCAGTTTTTTTTATGGTTCCCCCTGATGGAAAGGTCGGGCGCTCCCGTACTGCCAAGGCGAGGTAAGTGTCCGCATTAGGAGGGCGACTCTCCAAATTTCTACCTGAGAAAAAGTAAATGTAAAAGCCCCGCATAACTACCATTAACCGTATTTTTACGAATGAACTTCGATAGCTGAGGTTATAAACACACAAGGCTCGCAGGGAATCGAAACCGGACCACTTTCACCGTAGGCGGCCGCGTTATCCACTCGGCTATCCGGAGTCTTCTGTCGGAATCTTATCCGGAATCTTCCGTGGAAGCCTTCCAGAGTTCCTCTAACGGATAATCCAACGAACGTCTTAGTTACGCAAACTCAAACGAACTCAAAGGAAAATAGCGAGCAAATCACGCAATACACCTCGATGACGCGAAATTGTATTAATTGGGCAGAAAATAACAAATCTAACAAAATTATAAGTTCCAGTAACATCTAGCATTTCTCTTCGGTGGTGTTAATCAACAACGCAACAAAAGCACGCCCGCGAGAAGAACAAATCTTAAAAGGTATCTCAATCATCGCGAGTAGATGCAACTTCCATCGCGATTAGAAGCAGCATCGACGAACGCCAAAGACAAATGAATTGAAGGCACTCTATCAATACTGGCCGAACCAGGAGAGAAGCTGTCGTATTATTAGAAGTCGCCATTTTTAGACTTAAGCCCTCAGCGCCCCCCAACTTCCGCTCTCCCCATTAAAATCCCTTTCTTCGGTAAAACGACGCCATAAGCAATTCCAACGTGCACCAATCCCGTGCACCCCCAACTGCAATATCGGGGAAATTCAAAGTCGTACTGCCCCCAAAATATTTACAAGATTTCGCAACCAAAGATCCGACACTGACTTCACATTACAGTGATGGCAACAATTCTCACCGAAGAGCTATTTCACGCCGTGCGAAACACCGTAAACCTCATCGATGCAATTCATTGCGACAGAATTTTTAATATCGATACACACACACACTTGATCCAGGGATTCCATAGAAAAGAGAAGACAGAAACAATTTAGATGAACAACGATGTTAATTACAAGGCTATCATAAAATATCCTATTCTTCGAAAATAGTATTACACTACCATATGAAATTGGTATTTAATCTAATTTAATCAGAATAAAATTAAAAGTTGAAGTTTCAACTTTGTGAAAGGTCGCCATGATGAAAAATTAAAAACAAACTTAGTGACTTACACTGCTTCATTTGTCCATGTAAGAAGCCTGCAAGCCGCCTTTCGGCGTGTGGCAGGGGGTGCACCTTGCCTCTATTTTCCTAAACGGTTGCTTTCGCGTATACTTCGCGGAAAAAATGAATTTTTGGCAGCATCAGCACGGCCCATGTAACAGGGGGGTCGCGATATATCGGTTACATCATCCGAGAACGTAATTTCTCTGAACTTATTTAGTAAATTTATCCTTTGAATTAGTCTTCCATCTTCTAATGATTCCCATCCCGCGTCCTGTGACATCTGAGTGACACTCGCTGTTTTATCGTAGCAATTCTTTACAAATCGTATCGCCTTTCGTTGCACTTTTTCTAAATCCCGAATATGACATTTCTCGGCCCATACACTACATGCATACTCAAGGTGAGGCCTAACTAACGCTAAGTAACATCGCTCGCGAACCTTCTCTTCGCTCCTAGCGATTATTCTTTTAACGAAGCCGAGTAGTAAAGGGCAGCCTCCACATATATTTCGGATGTGGGCACTCCATGATAGATTATTCGTGAGAGTTACTCCAAGATACTTCACCGATTCTACTATCATTAAGTTTACCCCACGGAGGCTATAAGAATAATCATTTATTATAGATTTTCTTTCAAAGAAGTTAACTACCAAACACTTTTCTAAATTAAGCTCTAATTGCCAATCATCGCACCAGTTCATAATTCTATCTAAGTCGTTCGAAAGGGTTAATCTATCCTCTGAACTAACTATTTCCTTGTAAATGACTGCGTCGTCTGCGAATATCCTAACATTGCTTTCAATGTGATTGCTGAGGTCATTTCCATAATTTAATCTGTGTCTGAATGTGATTTATTTCATACGATATTTTAAATATCTTTTAAGGTTAGCAATTATCAACTTTCGATGCAGTGAGAATCCGGACTTCTAAATGGTTGTCTGAGGTTGTCATTCAATTCCCATTTGAAATTATTATCACCAGCTTTAATAACAACAACAAAAAGAATGAAAGCACTGAGCGATAACTCCAACAGAATCTGAAAAAGGTTTTTATTTTAACTTTCAGCGCTGTCATCTCAAATGAACGATATTTCATCGTTTCCCACTCATGACTACAACCTTGTGTTGCTTGCATGCAGGTCCGTTCTTATGATTTTGGGGGCCCTACGCAACATTATTGTATGGGGCCCCATAGACGACCCCAGGCTGCCCCTCTATAATTATTTAATAGAATGCATATTACATTCATTGTAAAAAGTTGATTTCCAAATCCCATTGAAAAATTTATTTTATAGTTCAAAAAAATGATTGCACCGTTCCGATGACAGTTGAATAACAACTTCGTTTTAAATTCGTTACATTTGAGGCTAGCGAAATATAACGTTAACATATCATAATATGGTACGGAAATTTAATGTATTATGCTTTTAATTGTATTTATTTAATACAATTTTAATTATAGAAATGTTTTGTCCTTCTTGTGGCTTGGCGGCCCTTAAGTTGACGGGGCCCTACGCGTATTCTGTGTACGCCTAAAAACGGCCCTGTTCCCATGACCTTAAGAGCTGAACTGTCTGGAACTTTGCTTCCGGTAGGGTCACCCAGGCTAGAAAGGGGCCAGACGCAGCGTCTATACTTTAGTGAGGCGGCCATGGGTGTTGGTGTTAAACACCGTTGAGGAAGACAGTGCGAGACACTTATAACTTGTTACGATAGGCAACCATAATTATTCTGGAAAAACGGGACTCAGAACCCTCTGGTGTCAGTGATGGGAGCTATTATTCGTTATTCCCAACGAACGAAAAGAGTCAATAGTAAGGAAAACTTGAGTGGCCAATTGCATATCGGTCAATTCGGCAAAATAAAACAAAGGAATTTCATTCAAAATCGATTTCAAGAAGATTTCATCAAGTACGTCTCGTAAAATACATTCAGTTGCATTGGTACACGAATTCGAACAAATAATTATTGAAATGTGAGAGTTTGTTTAGGAAGAAATGGAAAGACTCTGCAGAATGCCTTAAAATTCCGCAGATTCAGAAAAATAAATTTTAACATTTCATAGAATATAGCGGTAAAGGGCTATTCAGAAAATTTGATGGAAACTACACTAATGACAGTTTAAAAGACGGGCTTCAACCGTCAACGAGAACATTTCATATAAAATCAGACAATTGCCTACTATTCTTATCGATAAATCCTACACGAGTCTGAGTATAATATTTGTATAATAATTGCATTGTAGTTGTACATAGGACTATATTTACACTAATTGTAATTTCTACACAAGATATTATTTTAAGAGTAGTTTCTAACTTGGATAGAATTCAGTAAGAGCAATAACTCGACCGACGAAAGCAATTCCGACTCGTAATTCGTACAATGATTTCTTCGCCATCTTCACTTCCTGGAAGACGATACTTTGGATTCCAGCGATAAGAGTGTCCTGGAGAGGGTACAACGATTCAGTGGAAATCTCTGCGAGTGCAGAAAACCATAAAAGATGAATTAACTCACTATGTTCCGATGGAAATCAAACAATCCTTGGATCAGGGAAATAATAATTTCCATTATTCGAGGTGCACATCATGAACTGAGTCATTGATGAAAAACAGCTGCTTCAATTGAACGAAAATGCTCTTAACGTAAGACCCGGGGATGAATAGAAATAAATATAAGAAACTTTAATTACGAAGGTGCGACAGTTTCAGAAAATTATCACCATTTATTTATTTTATAATGCGAAAGCAAATAGCGCCTTCGAATTCATTTGCTACTATCCTCGAGGCAAACGTTTAATTATTTAATTTAAAAAATGTATAAAGCACCAGTCGATGTGTATTTATTGAAAACATCCATGCATAGGACATACAACATGGAGAACTTGACGATATACAGTAAACTCCCGTTTATCCGAAATGATCGGGACGGCGCACAGTGGGTTTTTTAGTGCGGACTTTGAAACTTCGCATGGTCGTTCCTGAATAAGTTATACATTTAACTACCAAATCATTTCTCTTGATTCCCGCGTGTTACAATTCTACAGGGGGTCAAAGTTGACCAAATTTTGCGAAAAATCGCCGGTCTTCGATTTTTCGAGAAATTCTTCAACTTCAAAACGATGCTGAAACCATTAAAAGCGAGTTATAGGATAAAACACAACGCCACGTTATGAAACTGTACGTTATCTTACACAACCTGTAAGTTTAATGATTTCAAATGAATATTTGCATATATTATGTAACAAAATGGCGGACTCTTGTTTTAGAGAAAAGTTTTACCTAAAGCGAGGAAAATAGTTGAGAGAGACATAAAGATATTTATACCACGTTATTCTTTAAAGCTTTCTGAAGAGGAATCTGAAATAAAACCTTGCTCCAATTTGCACCCCCGATAATAAGTTTTAAATGCTGAATAACAAAGCTGGTTTATTTTGCGTTGTTACAGCAAAAATCCGCCTTATTTGGCAGCGGGGGTGTCAATAGCAAATAAGTCGCGAGGGGTGGGTGGGGCAGGTGCGTTCGGAAAAGTTTGTTCGGATAAAGCGGATAAACACCACTCGGATAAACTGGAGTTCACTGTACAATTATGTAATATTATACAATTGGATAACCTTTACTGCTGAATGAATTCCGGCTACAGGTCGCCGCAATATAAAGCCGTGAAAGTCATATATTATGTATCTCCAAAGCAATTTCCCGGTTGAATGGTCGAGGGTAATGAAATAAAATCCAACGAAGGCGCAAACTCACACATTTGGAGAATAGGCAAATATCAATCGGGAGTAAACCTCCACCGTTGAGTCGTGATCGGAAGATGCGTAATTAGCAGATATGACGATTCTTGGAAAAAACAATTCTTCTGATCATTTATTGTTAGAGGTGTTTGTTTTTCGCAATAAGCGATAAAACCAACAAATAACGCGAATTCAGGCCGATTTAGCGAAATAACGCTAATTTCGACAGTTTTAATGAGCAGCACGGATTTTGGTGATTTTCCCTTCATTCATCATTTGTAAGAGAGGGAACTGTCATTCTGGTATGATTTAAATAATTGTACAATATATAATTGTGTTATTTATGTATTTTTGTCTTATTTTTTATCACTCATGACATCTTTGCTTACGCGAATTCAGCTTTGATCTTTTGCAATAAATTCACGAAACTTTCTTTCCATTATGGATTATCACAAAATCTCACCTAATTCCACGAAGAAATATGTTTTGTTTTTCCTAAAATCTATCGCATCAATGTTTTAAATGAAAATATCATGTTTTGTTGATCTGCAGCTGTAAAAGCATTTTTCTTAGTTGTAAACAGCACAGTTTTAAATAAATGTAATTTCATATTTTGTATAATTTACAGTTAATAATATTTTCAATGCTTTTAATGTTTATGCTAAAGTGTGCCTAATATTATTCCTTTGCTTAAATGAGACTGTGAAAATTGGTAACACCCAATTTAGGAAACATAATAAAAACACAAAACACCACAATTTGGTTTTCAAATCAACAAATTTCAGAAAAAGTGAAAACATTTTCAAACACCTCTATTTATTGTTAAAATTAGCATAAAGCACTGACTGCAAGGGTGATTCAGAACGAAGCAGCGGTGGCGGAATATCCTAAATAAATGATAATTTTCAATTCCTTTGTAGTCTTATACGTATCCTAACTGCATGTAAGGCGGCCTCCGTACCTTGTAATGCCAAATAAATTACCAAAGTATATACCATAAATATACTAGCACAACTTTCATATATATACGACGCAACTTGCGGAATAAACAAGTGAGAATTTATCTGACGACAGTTGAAGAGACAGACAAGTTCCCGATATGTTTCATCGGAATCGGATCACAGGAGCTAATTTTAATTTGTCGGAAATTGACAAGAAGACAAGATTATCAACATTTCTTTTCTGATAAATTCTTAAATTCACCATTCGGACTTTTCGGTATTTTGGATAAGGAATATTTTTACCTGAATTCCTATAGTTTAACTCTACAACCGATGAAGCGAATAAAGGCATTTCGAAGGCGTGTATTTAGGGAAGAGTTCTCTTTTTTGAACCACCTTTTACATTTTATTTTATACAGCTCGAATTGTTAGTTGCACAGTGATTGGAACTATTTTATTTTGTTCATTAAAATGTATCACATAGAATCTGATGTAAAAATGTTCAAAAACACACCGTTAAAGGCAAAATATTTCTTAATTTATAAATATCTGCAAGTGGTACAAATTAGGCGCCCGGTGAATTGGTACGGGGGGGAACTCGTCCGCGGGGAATTGATCTCCCGACAGATTGGTACGCGGGGAATTGATTCCCCGCGCTGATGTTGTACTACCAACCCAACCCCCCGGTTAATTTATTTATAACATTTACCAATAACCAGGGCGTAGATTAACATAAGACTGAATAACAGTAGTTCTTAACCTAAGACTGAATAACATCGGCGTGGGAGACCTATTCCCCGCGTACCAATCTGTCGGGAGGTCAATTCCCCGCGAACCAATTCCCCCCCCCCCCCCCCCAGACATATTCACCGGCCACGGTTCTGGACAACCCCAGTGAATCTCTTATAAGGCGTTTCTTTTTTGTGGTTGCCGATGCGCGACGAAGCAGAAATACTTACACTAAGGAGTTTATAAAGCCCTTGTTCAAGTGTGGGGATTATTTGTTCAGTGCTCCAGTTCACTGTTTGCTTGCAGTGTTTTTAGCAGAAAACTGATTTTATTCGATTAACTCTTACAATTCAACGGTTTCGAAAATTCTTATTTTGGTATATTCTACTCTTCCTAATGAGTTTTATTAAATTAGGTATTCTAACACTAAAAATTGTTTTCAAAATAAATTCTAACGACGATTGGTTATTATTAATGGGAATGGAGAAAAAGTTTTACATAGAATGAGAGAGGATTCTTTTGGAGCAGTCGTCCAATAAAGAGATTTTGAAAGATGTTTCCTCTGGTTATTGCATTCAATCGTCGAACATGCGGAAGAAGATATCAAGGATTCTGAAGTTGGTTTTGCTGACGACAATGAAGAATATTTTGTGGGAAAAGAAAACGTAGAAAAACGAACCGCACTCTAACGTGAGAAACTCGAGGCAGAATTTAATTTCCTAAATAACGTCTTCAGACTTCTTTGAAATGCATATAAACATCATAAACATAAAATTTATATTATGAAAGTCATAAATAATTGCGAAATGAAGAATAAATTACTGAATACGACTACCATAGAAGATTTGACCCGACAGGAATCCTTTCTTCATCATATACGCCGGGAAAATATCAGATCCTTCCAAATTCAGTTGATTCTTACCACGGATTGGCATAAAAAATAACCAAATGTAAGTGAATAAGACGAAGGATTATAAGTATTCGCCGATGAATTTGAGTTTAACAAATTGAACCGTTATCGAATATTTAGCGGAAAGTTAGTTAGTTGGACCCTTTATTAGCGAGGTTAGGCCCTCTCTCCCACCTAACCTCGTATGTCGATTACATTTATAGTTAACTTATTTAAAAAAACACAAAAAGAAAGAGTAGGGTGTGGGAAAGAATCTTTGCAACTGAAGGTTGACAAAGAAAAAACCCACGTTGCGGGAAAACACCCACAAAGAAGGGGGGTGAAAAAAACCCCGAAAACACAGTAATACCATAAGATACAAACATAGATATATAAACAGTGACAAAGATTAGATAATGAACAATTATTTTACAAAGTAAATTCAACAAAAGGTATAGTAGACTGAATTAATGTAGTTATAATAAAAGTTAAAAGCTATAATAATCTAAATAATCTGATATTCTAAAAGCTACAATATAGTATAATAAAAAAATTCATAACATTTCTTCAGCCGGAGGAATTTGTCAATCGATTTTTCATGGACTGTCTTGAAGTCCTAGTCATCATATCAGTAATTCCTGTTAAATGGAATTACTGATATAATGACAAGGACTTCAAGAAAGTGGGCCTTCATAACGAATAGTACTTTGTAACACAATTGTGTTCGACAAATATTTCCCCCGGAAACTCAGTTGATGGGAGTTCCTCTGTTCCACTATTTCCGTCTTCCAGCAGACACGTTAGGCATGCAAATCTATGCTGCTTTGAGAAACACCAGACTTGACCCTCTTCGTAGATATAGCTCTCGATTTTTATTGACCACCCTGCGAAGCTTCTACAGTCCAGCAGTGCATCAACTGCTTCAAGTTAACAAAAATAACAGTAAAGAAGTTAAGTTTTATAAACTGCCAACCTGCAGCTGATTATAAATATATTTTTTAACTCGATTTTTAAACTCTACACGTTATCGACATGAGGCTGAGCGGATTCTTCTTCCGAGGTACGACGTATCAGTGTTAGTTTTCGCTTTAACGATTGCAATTCCACAAATAAGACGACAATGAGAAGAAGACAATGTTCACAAATAATAATAGTTGGGCAATAGTGCTGACACATGTGCTTGTAGTGCATTTTCGGACAGCTTTTTAGTTTTACTTTATAGGCTAAAATCATGCTACGCCGTGACTATAAATAAACACAAAATTATTCATTTAGTCGCCTGATTTTTTATATCTTAAATGAGATACTTCCGTTGCTTCCCAAACAGTACCAACGACCAATCATTAAAGACTTATCTGCTTCATATTTATTTAAAAATTATTTACGAAGATCATCAAGCTAAGGACAAGTGCTAAAACAGAAAGAGCCATTTCAAATGCAGACATTCACATTCAAACGATAAAATGGATGGATTCAAAGTGCTAGAGTTGAGAGAAGAAATCCCGAAAACAGCGGGAAAAGAATGAAACATAGAGAGTTGGATGTTTTCCAGAAATACACTCATTTGGACTGAAACAAAGCTCAAAAATAAACAGAACAGTGACATGACTGGGAATCGAACCCAAGAACTCCAAGCACAGCAGAGGTTAGAATAGCTGCCTGGAAAGTTGGGGATCTAGGTTCGAGTCTGTCATCTGCCCCTACTGATTATGCTATTATACACACAGATATGCTCCCATATCTACGAAGATTGATGGCGCAAGAAAGGGCGTCCGGTGAATTGGTACGGGGGGAATTCGTATGCGGGGAAATGATCTCCCAACAGATTGGTACGCGGGGAATTGATCCCCCGCGCTGATGTTGTACTACCAACCCAACCCAACCCAACCCCACCACAGTTAATTTATTTATAACATTAACGAATAACCGGAGCGTGTAGATTAATCAATTCCCCGCGTACCATTCTGTCGGGAGATCAATTCCCCACGGACGAATTCCCCCCGGACCAATTCACCGGCCACGGCAAAAATGACAGCGAAGGGTAAGTCGCGCCAAACGAAATACAGAAGTAAAAATACCTCGGAGGTACGAAAATTCACGGAGGGGTGGGAACTACAACCGTCGACGTCATTTTGGCAGTTCTACTCACACTGCAGATATTTTAGTTTCTGTGACTCTATAAATATAATATTATTTCACAATTCAAGGGCCATTTAAATTACATAGAATCTATAGCTCTAGTTCTCGCTTCCACTACCAAAGTGAAGAAAGCAATACTTTTGTTTTGGCAACGTAAATTAATAATTAGGACCGCTCTGGATAATCAGACTCTGGCAACATTAAAATTAAAACTTTAAGAACTACTAGACTATTTTTTTTCTTCGGAGAATGTTCGTCTATGACTCGTTTATATTTATTTATGAAAATAATCCATCAAGAATTCACCATTGATTTAGATGGAAAACAAAAAATTTCGCGGAGATGATTTACGATTCTTTAGCTATGCATCCCTTGTACTGGGGTCAACACGAGAATGATTGCGTTTCCAAGAATCAGCAGAGAGAAAGCGACCTTGAGAAGGACTTAGAAAAAGTTAGAAAATGAAGTGAATGGACTTGAGAGAAAAACGATAGGAGAGAGAGAGGAGGGGCCGCTAAAAATAGTTGGAAGGACGGATGGACCAGAAGATGGGAGAAGCAAGAGAGGAAAGAATACGAAATGAGAAGAGCAAAAACGAAGTGACATCGGCCATTAATGAAAAGCCATTGAGATCTATACGAATAAGTTCATGTCTTCCAAGCCTCGAGAGAAATTGCACGAAGTAGAAGAGAAGTAAAAAGAAAGGAAGTTATAATGAAGGTAAACTGATTTATTGAAAGAAAACGTGAAAGTAGACGGCAGGTACTAGAAAAGGCGATTGATAACGTAAGCTAAACTTTTTCGATTTTACACAAACACACACGATATAGATTACAAAAGAATACTATTATATTTATACAATAATATCACTGTACATAAGAATATAAGATAAAGGAATTGAACTTAAGGAGAACTACTACCCCACGAGCGCTTTGCTAAGTATTTTTTAAAGATTCTTCGGTTAATGGTAGATATCTGGGGTTTTCCCTTTCTTTTTCTTCAAGTGGAAATTTGGAGGGTCGCCATCCTAATCCCCAGACCCTTACCTCGGCTTCGTAGCTCGGGAGCGCCCGACCTTCCCATCAGGGGGGGGGGGGGAATGAAAAAACTGACCGCGTTGAGTACGATTTAAAAAGTTATAAACAATTCAAATGAGCAACAATTTATTATATTCGTCGTCTCACTCGTCCTAAGAGATATACAAGCGTGTTTTGATCGACGTTCTACGATGAAAATTAAGATTTTTCGTGATTTTGCAAGAAATTACCCGTTAACACAGGGCAACGTTGCCGTTGGGTTGGGGTTGGGGGGAGGGGGATTTCTAGCAAAACTCTAGAAATCTAGAAATCCTCCCCCAACCCAACCACCGTTGAAATTCAACGGGTACCTCAGCTTTTTGATTATAAGACAGCAAACCAAACCAAGGTGTAAACGGGTAATTTCTTGCAAAATCACGAAAAATCTTAATTTTCATCGTAGAACGTCGATCATAAGTCGCTTGTATAACACATTGGACGAATGAGACGACGAAGCTTATAAATTGTTGCTCATTTGAATTGTTTATACATTTTTAAATCGTATTCCACGTGGTGGGTATTTTTATGCTCCCCCCTGATGGGAGGGTCGGGCGCTCAGTACCTGCGAAGGCGAGCTAAGGGTCCGGATTAGGATGGAGACCCTCCAAATTTCTACCTGAAAAAAGTCATGGTGAAACCCCCCAGATATCTACCATTAATCGATTCTTCATTAAAAAGCACAATGCGTTTACGAATAACCACTACACAATCTAAGATGAGTGGGACAAATTTTGAAAATAGTAGGGGCAAATAACTCGAAAGTACAAATAAGATTGCAATTACACATTATCGGCGATTAATCTTCCTTTACGACGGAAATTGCAAGTGCGTCGTATAAAAGTCGTTTAAATATGAAAAAGTGTTTGCGAATTCTATTATTCCTTCAGAGTATTTCAGGGGAGAATATGAACGCGATGGAGAAGATAAAACAGATGTTGACGAAGAAAGTTGTTTCACTTGGATTTCCGGACCTTCGCCCGTCACGAGCTGGACCTTCTGAGCATTTGCCAAATCTGTAAATTAGTGAATAAAGAGATATTTTGGGCTCCGCTTCGATTGAATCAGACGCGGCGAGTAAAATAAAACGATTCTTCGTTCCTTCTTTTTCAATATTTACGAGAAGATATTCATTTAGAAAAAGGAATTTAAAAAATAAAAATCCACTTCATCTTGAAGAGCGTTTTACTGCTCACAGACGATCTCAGTCAAAGTTAACAGCGCGAATAACTTCAATTCTTACGCAATAAAAATTAATTTTGCGATATTATACAGTTCAAATGTTATTTTGAGAATAATAACACTTATTACAAAATTAACCTTTCTTGTTACATGAAGTAAAATATGTGATCGTAACAGGACTCTTTACGCTGAGTTCAAATGTGTTAATTATCTTTGCCAATCACACTCAGATTTTCCGAGAAATCCCGAAAACCCCGAAAATTCCTAACTTTCCAATATATTAGGAATTGCAGGAAGAAAAACATTTCTAGTGTGAAAAAAAATAAAACGTAAACACCGTGAAACGGGAAAATTACCAAAACATGCACTGATCCCATCCAATTATCGTATGTCAACGAATCAAAAGTCAAGATACCGACCATAATTAAAGCTCAGAAAGTAAATACAAATTTTCCCTCACAACAGGTTCCCTGAGCCTGAAAGGCGAGTGTAATTTTAAATTACCACAGAAAATACTATTTCAAAGTGAAAAATCACTTATGTAACAAAACTTGCAAGGGAAAATCTACCCGGAAAATACCGGGAATCCTGAAAATCTTGCATGGATGACTGTTTTTTATATTATCATCACTGGATACAAAAAAATTGTAAATAAAGTTTATATGTGAAATTAATGTAATTGTAACAATGTTACGCCAAAGTTATGTCCTGCCTCCTGCAATCCGCCAGTGGCGGATGTAAATGACGCGTTTACACTAATTATACATACTTTCTTTTCCCACTCAATCTATACTGTAACGAGTTAAGGGTTCGGGATAATGAAGCAACTCTCGTAATCCGAAAAACAACACTTAATTACGAAGCAACACAAGAAACTAAGTCGGACCAAACACAGTTAACTACAGCACCGACTTTGATAAGAACTCTCCACTTAAATCTCTCTCTAACGTTTTCTTTTTCCACCCGAAAACTGACTGTTTGTTTATTTATCTTTCGAGACCATTGTTGGCCTTAGCAACTGCCGCGTATTTATTCTCGTTCTCTCCCGATGAGTGGAGAACAAATCAAAAGTCCATCAAATAACGTTGGGCGCAGAAATACCAATTAGTTGACTTAGTTTACAAATGAGACATTTTAACATTGATGATGATTCAGACAAGAGAAGAGACTGAAATAGCTTTTGAGAAGTTTTGAGGTGAAAATATATTTTGCATGTGCCTCAGACGGGGATTTAACAGCCTTTGCCACTGGTTGGACATTCATTTCCCCGCTGTTCCATTTTGTTGCACATTAGGCGTAGAAACCATAAGTTAGGTGAAGGATATAAGAAACATGCAGAGTACACACCAACTGTGGAAATTTAAAACATCTGTCTAGTAATTAGATTATGTGGTAAATTATGTATTGTACTGAATATTGCTTAACGGAAAACGAAATTAAACACATACTTCAAAACGAGACGTGATGATCAAATGGAGATACAAGAGGAGAGCAAACCGATTGAGCTAAAATTGCAATCTCTCGCCAAACGATCGATTTTCACCATTTAGCAGATTGGGGACACGAGAGATAAATCTAGAGCAGCGCAAGCCTTTTCAATGCTACCAAAAGCACGCCACTTTCTACTATATGTATATCATCGCAAAGAAGAAATCACCAGAACTACTAACATTCTATTCCGTGTTGACAAGGACGGGAAATTCTGAAGATCTTAAGTAAGATCTATAAGGTTTAAATTCTATAGCAGAGTCTTTAGTAGATTCTAAAGCAAGAAGTTAATCTAGAGGCACAGAAAGTAAAATAAGAAAAAGTAGTAATGTGAGTTGCCTTTAACCCTTTAAGGACCAAGGGAGGGCTGAAAAATGTCCACCACTTTTCTTTTTCAATATTTTAACCACTTAATCGTGTTATACAGTCTTATAACTTCATCACATTGTCAAATATAGGTTGTTAAAGACAATTATATGTTGAGGTATTTTGTACGTTTTTTTAAGCAATGTAATGAGAGCGGAAATAGGCGCAAAATGACCCTCCCTTAACCTGCGACATATTTTTGAACCAAATGGAATAATATATTTTGAAAAAAGGTTTTTAATTAATTTCAATAATTTAATTTTATTTTTTAAAATTATACTTTGTTTTTGATTTATAAGCATAACTAACGGTGATTTACAAACTTATTTTCCGAATTACAGCTTTAAAATCGGTACCATTGAGAAGAAGCTTTATCATATCCTCGTCTTTGATGAGTTTAAAAAAAAATCACTATTTTTATCGCAGTAGTACAATTTTTAGCAACAAAAATCATTTTAAGAAGTTTTTAAAAATCCAAGAAGGCAATTGATGAAGAGATATAATGTTTCATTATTATTTGATCGAAAAAAAAAACAAAAGTGGACAATTTTTGACCCTCCGTTGGTCCACAGAGTAACGAATAAAAGGTTGGACCTTTAAGGGTTGATAGTCAGCGTCTGCTTATGAAATTTGTCCAAAAATAATCAAAGGGTTCGATTTCCTGAAATCACAAATAAAAAATATTTTTGGTGCAAAAGGTGCAAAAAGGGAGGAATTCACAGGAGTGACAATAATCTTCACAGACATCGTACTCTCATTTAAAAACGACTTCATGGAAATTTCATTGATCGATTGGCTGTTGAGGATTAAAAGTTTAATGTTAGTAAGTCCATTCTCATCTCTAACGTGTCCCTCTCGTAGTCCACTAAATTTCGGGTCGTCGAACGAGGATTCGTCGTCTTTCCACCTCAGTCTCCAATTTGAAGTAAACCCCATTTCAGCATCACTCATGGGGAAGCAAACATACAAACACTTTTGATTACGAATGTTGGAAAGAACTTCTTCTCTATAATTCTCACAATTACGGCTAGATAATTAAAGATTTTCTTTACAATACTAACCTAATTTAAAGGTAATAAAAGCTAGATCCGGATTCCATTACGGAGACCTTTAGGCATATATTCCTTCCTAGGCAAAGGCTATTCTTTTACGAACCCCATCTTTGTCTCCTACAAGAGAGAGTTCAAGTATGGAATTTATCCGACAGCTCTTTCCATATGCCTAATTTTTAATTTAGCTTACTTTCCGTTAGCAACCCTAGTTATTTTAAGTGTGAATTATTATTGAATTAAGTGTATTTACTAAAATTAAAAACCTGAGTCGTAACTGCCGCTACCAGAACTTCGGTACAAAAATTCTGACATTAATAACATTCGCTACCAAGATATTTTATCAAAAATAGGATCGTTAAGTTCAGTAAATACCACAGCACAAAAAATAATCGCGTAAAACGTTATTGTATTCCCAAAGAAAAACGGACATGAAAAAAGCGAGGATCGAACCCGCGATCTTACTCTCTACTACCATCTAAGCTACCAGAACATTTAAATAAGCCATTTTGGGGACTTAAGGAGCATATGTAAGATCCAGGAAAAGATTCACAAAGAGGGGGATGCGAAAAACCTGCGCAAAGCTACTGATAGCACAATAAAAAATAGGTGAGCGTGGAAAACGATTTAAAAGGTTATAAACAATTCAAATGAGCAACAATTTATTATCTTCGTCGTCTCACTCATCCTAAGAGATATACAAGCGTCTTTTGATCGACGTTCTACGATGAAAATTAAGATTTTTCGTGATTTTGCAAGAAATTACAAAAAGATAATAATAAATCGAATCAAAAAAAGGAAAATTGCAGGCATACACTATGAGAAAATAAGAAA
Source organism: Sympetrum striolatum (assembly GCA_947579665.1). Lineage (NCBI taxonomy): Eukaryota > Metazoa > Arthropoda > Insecta > Odonata > Libellulidae > Sympetrum > Sympetrum striolatum. The sequence continues at coordinate 6,720,260 of OX388345.1, forward strand.
TATCACAAAAATAATAAATAAATCATTCAAAAAATGTTTTGTATTTTATATTTTATAGAAATGGTTAGGTGTAAGAGGATTAATGGGCCTAACCTCGCCAAATAAAGAGTTTTTATTATTATTATTAATTAATCAATTAAATCGTTCAGTTAGATGAACATTATAAAATGCCTCCAATCTTTACATACCCACTCACACAATTTTATTAATTAACGGAAATCCGCGTTTTGGCAATCTTTGAGTAATTTCATGTAATCTAAAATAAATGTATGGATATATGAATATGCTGTACATAACAATGCACTATTGAATTACTTCCGTCAGTGGAGAAATGTATTTTGAAAATATATTCACATCGAAAATGATGCGGGTTCCAAACCACACGAATTCGCAATAGGATTTTGAACTCTCAAATTAAATTAATTTTCCAGGGAATTATCAATGAAACTAAATTGTCCGTATGCGTAATGAAAATGAAGGGAAATGGACAGTAATTTACAATTTATTTCCACATTAGCGCACAAATAATTTAATTCGTTTATCGGTTGAATCGAAATGACAAACATGCCCTTTAAAAACATTTCTCTCGAGAGAAATTAGCGAAGTTCACAGATCAACGTTTGCGCAAAAATTGCAGAAGTGCGTCTGATATATTTTTTTATCCCCAAATGGAGCGACAAGTATTTAGATGGAATTCCTCACGTCCTGAAAAAGGCGACCTGCTTTCACAAGCAATGAAAACTCGGCCGAGTCGGACATTTCTTATGAGTACACCGAATGGTCGGGTTTTGTCACAATTTTCCTAAACTCAAAGTAGCGGTTCGAGACAGCAGTCTGACTGGAAATTACACGCCATCGAAGAAAGACAATATTTCAATAACTATCGATTCGAAGTTGCGAGATAACGTTTCACTTTGAAATGAATTTGGCTGTCAAATGAAGAGGGAGGTTAACTTAAAACAGATAAACTACGAGTAACGGCTACAGCAAACAAATCAATTGAGAAAATTTACATATAAAACGAACTTATGACGCTACAAGTTTAGGGATATGCGCTTCATTGATTTTCGTATGAAAGAGAAGCTTAAAAGTGATTAAACTTAAGCAACAAATCCAAATTATGCTTCGAAAACGCTAAATATTTAAACCTGAAAATGGCGAAAAAAATATAATGGGCATCAGCCGACGAAGTCGTCCAATAAAGAGTGAAAATAAAAATATTTCATCACAATGTAAAAGTGTCCTCAGGGCAGATAATTGTTTGTTCATTATCTACAAATTCTCAACAAAAAGGAAATATTTTGACTTACTCTCTATGAGACTTTTTCTGAGAGAATAAAGGAAAGCGTGGAAAACAACAAATTGAGGTAAATTTACTTCTTTTCTCAAGTTCTGATACGTCGTCTGACTTTCAATCTGAACACGGATTTCTAATCTATTCAGTCGTAGTACTGCGATGAGCGAAGAATTTATTTCTTTTGAATTTGCCAATTTTCTGTCAGAAATTTTCATTATAAAAACTTTAAAAAACAATTAGTGGTAATCGAGCTGTAGGACAATGTTTTCGATACAGAGCAATTGCTTAGTTTCTAATTGGACCTATGGTTTGATAGAGCAGTGCTAACAAATATAAGTTCATGTTGCAACAAATGAGTGTCTCGTAAGGTAGGATTTACTTATTAGTTATTTATTATATATAACTACAGGTAGGCTGCTAGCCTGGTGGCAGTTTTTTATACCTACGTACATATATATATACTAGTATAAACATAATTAATATAAAAATAAATGTTTGATAAACATACAATTCCTACAGAATGACTTCATACTTATATTATATTTACAGGACAACTTAATAATGAATTTATAATAAAATTTCTAACTATTTTACTGTTTTATTTTTCGGGGTTTATGGATCTTAACTTACGAAATGGTTTCTACCGGTTATCAACGTCTACGCGAAAAAGAATCTGTCGTAGAGAGAGTCTCAGAGGGCAGCAGCTTATAAACCAGACATTTGAACCAGATATTCGAAAGAAATCAAACCAAGAAGTCTTTAGAAAGTTTGAGCCTCCAAAATTCTCACAGCGAAGGAAAAGAGACGTGGAGGAATATATTATAAAAGCGAGGCAACACGTCGATATGATAACGTAGATGGTTTATATACCGATAATATCAGACACGAACGATAATGACCGTTTTAATTATTTACACGGTAGAAAAAAATTTAAGTTTCGTGAAGCCAATTGCGTGGGTTCCAGCAAGAAAGCGTTCCATGGTTGCTAAGTAACAACAGTTAATAGATTAATAGGCAACCAGAGCAGATTTTCACAGTTTTTTTAATATTATTGTTTTCCTTTTAAGAGAATTGCCCGTTTTTCATCCTCATTCATTAGTTGAACTTTAAGCTTTATTGTGGTGTCTTCTATAAACCGTAAATTACCGTAGTTTTTAATTAAATTTGTTTTTTCGTGATGTTGTTGAGAGGCCATGCGTAAGTTCACCAAAAAATTTCCCTTCCATTCGATACCCCCTTCCGGCCGCCTGCACCCCAAGCGCACCTCCACCCTCAGTGGACCATCCTCAACCTCCCGAAGTCTCCTTTCTTCAAACCTCTCTGTTGACCATTTCCTGTCCCTTAAATATTGCAGCATCCTTTCCCTTGACACTTCCAGATGTTTCCACCCGAACCCCCGCTGCTCCTCTGGCCCTGATCCCCCTCTGCAAACTCCACTCCCTCCACCATCCTAAAACAATGACTTGCCGAATTGTATAAAAGTACTCAAAAGTCTTCGGCTATTTACACACTCATCGGTTTCGCCCGGCCGGCAAACCATAGCCGGTTTTTAAGCTGTGTCACAAGGGTAGTAAGCAATGGAAGTAAATGGAGCCTTTCACACAAGCCGAGAAGGGATTATTGACCTCGTGGTCACCGGGTAACAGCCGGCCCAACGACTGAAGAGGACGGCACCGGGTTGGGACCTTTACGAAAATTTACGACCGGGTGTGGGTAGCAATGCACGTCGGCTAAAGGAAAGGTTTCACATCGAACGGTTTTTGCCGGGTGCCTTCCCCCATCCCTTGCTGCTTTCCTACTTCTTTTGACCTTTTAAAACCACCAGTATTAATTATTTTTTCATCGGTAACTGTTGAATGTAAACATAAATCACTTATCATTCACCGATAAGTAAGGTTCATTCTCTCTTTTTGACATGCGGCCGCTGCCGGGTAAAAACATAGCTTTAAAATATGGAAGTGCCGAATGACATAGTGAATGTAGACGAAATTAGCAAGTAATTTTAAAAATTAGAGTTATTTGAACCAAAAATTCCAAAGAGAATTGATTTTTCACCAACGCCGGAGAAGCAACCGGGCCTGTTTATGGCTGGCCCGGTTCTTCTGTGTGAAAAAATCCCTACCCCGGTTTCACGACCATTTTATGACCGTCCGGGCGAGCGAAACCGGTGAATGTGTAACTAGCCTTCCAATTCGTCTTATTCTTGGGTGACAAGACCCCACTCTCGGAGGCAGCTTCGGTGAGTGTCCGAGAGTTCGACATTGTACTAGCGCTTGGCTTCGAGCGGCAGACATGTGAATTGTACAAACTTGTTTGGAATAAATGGACGAAACTCTTGAACTTATTCTGGCCAACCTGCCCGGGGTATATTACGTCGCGATAACCGCGACAATGTAACCTGCGTGAATCTGCCCCGTAACCGGGGCAAGTTTACACAGGGTGCAGGAAAACGTTTACATTTCCTCAAAAAATTAAGAAACTAAGTTTATTTTTATAAGGTTATTTCAAATACCTATTGTAAATAGTAAGAGTCTTCACAAATTAAAACCAAAATCTGCAGCAATCTTTTTTAAAGACAGCCCTAACTTCTTCTACTGCCATCTTCATCACGTTTGGGTCATTATTTTTAATTCCACTGGTTTTTCTTATGTTAATATGTTTTAGGTAATATTAACGCCGTTACATCCGTTGATTGATTTACTTATTAGAGGATAAATTTTAATTAGTTGTTTGGACGTCACAGGAGGGAGAAACTTTTTATTTTCGTAGAAATAAAATAAATCGAAATTGAGGATCAAATCCGAAAAAGAAAAAAATCTGATGTGGCCAACACAAGACTTTCTCTGTATTTACTGAAAATAGATTCCTATGCCGGTAATATATAAATAACTCCAAAACAATGAGTGTTACAGGAAAATGTTTAATGCAAAAGTTGTAGTAAAGTACATTATCTACAACTTTTGTGTATAATTGTATATACCTACATTGCATTCTTACAGAGATATTTAAGAAACGAAATTTTGTTCCGGATAAACCGCAACTTCCGGTTAAGCGATATTCACCAAAAACTAATCAACTCTTGGCATTGTTAGGAAAATACTAAATATGAATTCTGAAAATGAACGGATAATTACTTTTTAAGATAGAGTGCCCGCAAACTTCTTTACCACAGACAGACACACACACACACTGACACACATGTTCGGGAAAATAGCGAAAACGAGCTATATGGGCCCCAAAACATCTTTTTCCGTCGAAATCTGGAGGTCGAATTTTTTTGCGAATACAATATTTTCTCTATACTACGTATTGAGAGGAAGTACAAATATTAAGAAGAACTAACCACATTTCAGAAACATAATAATAATAATAAGAGGTCTTTATTTTGGCAACGAACATCGACGGAAAGATATAAATAAACTTCATCGGAGTACGCAAAATCAATAGTGGAAGTTGGTGGAAATCCACGACAAAAAGAAGGAAGAATATGAAGTTTACGTACTTTCCACGGGAAGTATTCACAACAGCCGCTTTACGTTAAGACCTGGTGACGGTGAGTGCTCTCGTCTTAATGCCACATTTGAATCCCAACGAAAACTATAAATAAGTCTATAACAATGAAAAGTATCTTTTTCACTTCGTTTGGAAGGTGTATCCGCAATCTAATACGCCACATATTTCATACGTTTTAATTCCAGACGACGATACATTTATTTATTTATGTATTGATACAATGATGACCATGAATCCATTATCCGAAGATCAATCTTCGTTCTCATTTCAAAAAAGAAGCAAGCAGCGAAAGAGGCTTATGCGGAACATGATAGGAACCGCCATTTTCATCGACTTTGGTGCACATGTTTAAGCTTATTAAGGCATTTGTCTGAATGAGGCTTACTGAGTAAGACGAAGAGTGCATTATGTACCACTCGCGACTTTGAAATCATCACGAAATGATTGAAGTCGACTAAAAGAGTCATTTTCCTACACTCCGAAGACTACGGAAAATACTCTAATCACCAAGAAATGCTAGAGGGAACATAGTTTAACTCTAGGCGCAGAAATATATCTTAGCTTATGTATTATAAAGCTTATGTACTGCCGAGATATACCGCGGATCAGAAAGATACTACGGAGGACCATCGGATGTTGGATTTGGAAGTATGTACCAATTGACGGTTGAGAATATTAGAGAAATTGTTGGCATCGAAACAACAGCTCCGTTTTAAATAACGAAACGCAAACATCGTTTAATAACCGACGTGATGGAATAAATCCGTATCTCAGCGGAAGATCACCTCGTAATATCACCACATCTTCTTGAATAGAATTTTGATAAAGGATACAGGGAAATTTATCTTCCGATTGCATCAATCTCGGCCTTTTTAATGATAACATAACGAGAACTAATGAGACTGTATACAATCACTAACTGTTGAGTAGAATAAAAAATCTGATGTGGCCAGAACATGACATTCTCCATATATCCTCCTCGAAATCAAAAACAAATAACACACAAACGATTAATAAAAATAAAGACTACATATTTAAACAGTGGAAACTTAAAAAGTAACATATAATGACGAAAATTGTTAATATAAACATAAAATAAATAAAGAAGACAAATGGAGGAAAAACTAAGAAGAAAAACCTTATCAATCGGTCAGATTTCAATCTATAGCAAGAGCGTGAGCGAAAGACGCTTTGCATTGCATTGATTGACATGTAAGCAAACCCATAACAACGAACTTTATTGTTATTGTGAGGATTAATCAATAAAAGCACGAAACAATTATAATTGAATAATTATTTTGAAATAAATACGCGTATTTTAAATTTAAAATCAGCTTCCAAATAAAACTTTGAAGAAATAAAGTAATCATGTTGTATACAACATTATTATGAAATGGTATAAATGAAAACATTTTAAAATAAATACGTCTCAATAACCAGAAAATTGGTTAATTATGATGATGATTTATTCGTATTTCGAACACGATTATTATTATTATTTCTTTCTAAAATTTTCCTCTTCGATTTGATTTCAACGCAACATAAATTGCATCCAAATTCACTCTCAAAATTTCAAACAGCGGCAATATTTTATACTTTAATATGCACAAAGTTAAATGAGTCAACAACAAACACGCTGCCGATCAAAAGGATTCTTCTGCGATCAAATACACAAAATCAGAAGTTTAACACTCACAAATGGGCACTTCTTTTATGACGCACGGATCTTACCTGAAATTAAAAAAACAATTGTGAATAAACAGAGATGGAGAGATATTTATCGATACAAAGGAGTACTCATCCACAATATACAACACAACTAAACTTAAAGGCATGCAAAACAACACGTTCTATACTTTCTTCGTTTTTCATCAAATTAATGTTTTTACAAAAGGACATTTCAAAAACATTATTATATCATAGAAATATAATTTATTATATATTACGTATACTATTTATATATTGGTATATATTACATAATCGCAGAAGTATTTCAAATAGCCTTCCATTAAGTAAGAAGCGTTTCAAATAAGCAGAAAATAGAAGATAATAGAATGGGTTCGTGTCCACGCGGTTGCATAAGGTTCAGGATAGCGGCCAAACAGATCCAAAATTTACTTTCAATTTGGAGATTAGAATTAAGAACAAACGTGCGGTCGTTTTTAACCTTTTCGTTTGAGTAAATAACTTTTGGAGAATGTTTGGAGAATACGAGAAGCGAAATCGACTCTCTCGAAAGAATGTGCGAAGGGAGTTTCGTCTTCGTAACAGAATTAAACATAATTAAATAAATCTCCGCATTCAGGAGCAATTTCTTTACCGCAAATACCTCATTACGTTTTCGATGTTCCTCGCTGTACGACCACGCAATTCCGGTGAATGCATCGAGCGGTCACAGAGCGAATAAATATTTCGATAAAAGTGAAAAGTTTCTTCTTGGCTCGTTAGCCCAGGATTGGTCCATGGATTCTGACCTCACAGTGTGAGAACGGATGTACGAGGAGATAAATTCGTGAATTTATCCTTAAGTTTGATTGGCCTTGGAGTAACGTTAAAATAAACTGCAGCTAACATGATGCATCACATCGAAGCCGCCAAAACACCCTCTTCTACAATAATTAAGGATAATTAATTACATATTGATTAACCACCTGCGCTGTAATACTGATCATTATCGAAAAAGAAGCAAAAAATTCTCTTCCAAATATTTCCCGCGAAAAACTGCTTTCGATTGAAGCCGTCGCAAGACGTATGGAGTGACGTCCCAGCCGGCCCTGACGTCAGAGACGACGTCATTCGAGTGACGGCTTTCAAAACAGAGGCAATTTTGAAGCAGCGCCATCCTTGGATATTCAAGGGCGAAAGCGAGGAAACTCGTCTGCGTAAACTTCGACGGAGACAAGATTGCAAGGAAATTACGATGCCGTGAATTCAACACATCTCACGACTGTGTAGGATAGAAGCATAAAAACTGAGAATAATCTTCACGAGGATCATTAAGAATTTCGTGACTATTTTTTCTTAGACTTGCAAAGTTTTATAAACAAACAATAGAGGACTAACAAAGAATGTGCAAGAGGACATGACTTGAAAGAGAGACCGCATCGGTGCGAAAAGAAATTGGTGCGGAGGGATGCAACATAATTTGAATCGATAGAAAGACCTGCGCGAAAGGACAACCAGATGAAAACGTTAATTCAAAACGTTGAAAAGCCGAACTCCCGAGTTAAAAAAATCCACTGACAACTACGAATGGAAAGCTGAACTTCGATGCCTAAAACTTAGTCGGAGAAAGACATACCTTTAAGTTTCCGAGTCAGACAAACTGTTACCTTCATTTACTTGTCAGAAAAAGATGAAAAAATCAAAAGATCCGTAAAATATTCATTGATTCACAAGATGGCATGTACATTCACAGAAACTCGATGCTTACGTACGCCGAAATGGAAATTAAATGAACAAGGATTTTAAAGCAATTCCACTTATAACTAAAGAATCTTTGCTAAATTGACAGATTAATGATTTGTATGTGATAGTATTTTAATTTTGTACAAGACTATTATATTAGTATTTATTCTTAATTTTTTGGTATCATATTTTATAGACTTAAAGATTTGTACTTTGTATTAGGATGTGTTACGTTAGTGTTCTTTTTCATTTTGTTGTATAGATTAATAAAGTTGTATTTTTTTATAGACTTGTATTTTATTTTGTTATACGATTTGATTTTTATTTAATACTATGTAACATGTATTGTAAATGTTTTTGGTTAAATGGAAGATGGGACTTAAAAGTCCCAATTTCGCCAAATAAAGTCCTTTGTATGTATGTATGCATGTATGTATGTAATGTTCTGCCCGAAGTTAACACTTATGTTTAGTAACGGAGCCCTTGTTCTTATTCCTCCCTACTTTAACACATTCTCGATTTGCTCGGAGAAAAGATCGACACGAGGAATTAGGAAGCGAGTGAAGGTATTGAACCGGAAGATCGCTTTCCAGTGCACCCTTGCGGCGAAAGAGGGAACCAATTGGATGGAATCATCGAGGGGGTTAGAGTTGACGTCGATGGACTACAGAAGAGAGTTTTCAACCTTTTCTAAGCGCACTTGTGCCACACGAAAAAGGCTTCAAAATGTGATCAACTAGTTTTAATTACTCGGAGCCACCAAAATCGCCAAATCTCCTGTTTATTTCCAGAATATCGAGGCAAAAGTTATCAAATCACACGTGGAGCCAAGATTTCCTTTTCATCGTTGGAGATAAACAATCTCCTTAAGGACTCATTCATTTAATGTACAAAACACATCTCGAGCAATAGTGCGTCACCTAGTACGTGAATTTAGGTTATAAAAGTTGCTAAAATAGTCAAATTCGAAGAAAACTCCAGCAACTTCATAAATCCACCCGTAACAGGAATACTTGAGGGCACTGATAAGGCCATAAAGGAATCAAGAAAAACCATTCTGCTAAAGAGAGACACCTACCGCCAATAATCGGAACAAAAATTTGATTCGACGACAATAGGAAACATTTACCCGATTCCGCACTTATCTCGAAGCACCGTTATTTCTACTTTAAATGGGACAGGATTTTACGCGCATTTTTCGAGTACCCAAAGAATAACCTGAGACTAATGCCTCGTATCGGCGAAATGTAATAATATGAAAATCTGATGCGATATGAATCGTTATGTAAAAGCATTGATTAAACATTGACATTGACCTCGACTGAAACTGACTTCAATGGAAAACCTAATAAGGACGGGGAATATCGATCTCTCGAAGGCTCCCCAATCTCGAGCACGCACGGAGACCACGTGACTCTTGTCGTAGACACCTCCGGTCGATTGCGTTGGGGTAGGCTCGGTATTAGCATAGAATGTGGGGAAGGTGGTGAAAGAGGCTGAAACATGAAAGAGCTCATGAGGCAGTTGCCAATTACAAGTGCTATGAAACAAGAATGCTCACTCTCACTGCTCTCCAATATAAACCATGTCTTCCGATTCTAACCTCTCTACTCTCAATCGTGTCTTAAACTTCTTTCTAAAAATAGTCTGTTTTCGAGTGCCATCTTGCAAAAACATGCCTAAAGCTCATCTTCTAAATCACCTCAATCTATCAAAGCCTCTCCTCCGACGTCTCCTTCCTGTATAATATAATTAACTGCAAAATCAATTCTCCTTTCCTACTCTCTCTTTCCGAGTTCCTTGGAGAACAACTCGCCTATTCTCTCTGAGCACTCCATCAACTGTAAAACGATCACTCTTTTTCCATCAACTCCCTTTCTTACACACTTCAATCCTTTCTTCTCTCCTCTTATCCAAAATATGGCTGCAAGAGATTGAATTTTTATAATTTTATTCATTATTTTATGTTGTTGATTTGTTGTTATATTTTGTTCTCAGTGATTGTTGGTTTTTCCTTGGTTCTTGTTATATCGTCAACTGTAATTGGCCTCGTGCTGTATGTTGATACTTACTAATAAATAAATAAATGGATTTCTGAAATGTATGAGAGCAATTTGATCGAATTCATACATATGCGGTGATGCACTAATTCCGTTTCTATGCCAACCGCACTCTTTAAGCGATATCTGACGGAGCACGCCGTTGAAAATTATCAAAATTTAAAGGTTTTAGGGTAAACACGATGTGACAAAATAGAGATTCCACTGAATAGCGGGACGTCTACTTATGGGAGACTCCGAGAAGAGCGTCCTACACTCCTCGAGGATGCAAATCCATCGGACGCTTCATCCATTCCAAATCCATCCGAAAGTAGGAAAAACGAAATATATCAACTTCGCAAAATAAAAATATACTGGTAATTAGGAATTTATGCTAATATAAAGACGAAGACCGTCTAATTGGACTTGGGTGTCAGTGCAAAAGATTCACAAGGTAGGTTTCACTCGTAATAGAGGTCTCAAAATTAGCAAAATTTAATAATGAAACTATAACATGCATAGTAAAATAATTTTAGTCGATTATGGAGATTCTTGGATAGCAAAGAATCAATATTTTTCCATTTGTTAGAGGTCTCGGCGTCAGAAAAACAGTTGCACATCTCCAATTAGAATCGCCTCACAATGGATTAAGGTCTTCATAAAAGGCGAGATTGAGGCTAAAAAGTCTCTTCTTCCACCTAACCTTTCGTCAATGGTATTATAGACATAAAAGCTTGTGTATATGTGAATAGAAATAGAGAGGAAAACTTTAGAAGACGTGGAAGTAAAAAAAAAACTAAGGTGATATCTTAGGAAAAAAAATATCTACAGCAGAAAACAGCCACAAAGAAGGGGCGTGTGAAAAACCTGCGCAAACCTGCTGAAAGTATAAGCTAAAAGAAAGCTGTGTATAACATGGAGATTACAAAAGCAGTAGTACTATAACCAAATTACAAATTGATAATAAAATAAAATAATAAACAGGAAAAACTACAATAGTAAACCATGAGGAAACAATAAGACAAAACATAAGATATAACATTCAGACGAAATTACAAAAAAATATAATAAAATAAGATAGAACATTCAAATAATAAAAATTGTTTCGAAAATGACACTTACTAAAATGACAAATGAAAAATTTAACAGTTAATTGTAATTACAAATAGTAAATTAACAAATACGAATGGAAATATTTTTTTATGATGAGGTCTAAGAAATATAAAATACAAAGGACAAGTAATATATAAAATGGAGACATTTCCTGAACGCACTAAATAAAGATTGTCGAATCTTTCATTTACATTTGATTGACACTCAGCGCTTTATTTTATTGTAGACGATCGACTGTTGTTATTAAATTAGGGAAATCGGCGAAGAAGGTGCAACTGAGCGAAAGTGACAAACATATCGATGGAATAAATTCGCATAAAATAAAACTGGCGATTGTATTAAACATTTGGTATTATTTATAAAATTACTATCAAATACTAAAAACTACTCACAACACCAGTTCTGCCTCTTTTAAGCTTTGGATGCACCTCCGGTAAAACAGTCTGACTCGATGCGGTAAAATAACTGAGGGATGACAGGAATTGCGTGAAACGAAATGACTCAGCAAAAAGTATCGTTGGTCAATATTTACGATCCAATGCAACCGAACAAAGAAAGAAATGACAGATTCTGGAAAATATCCGTGACGACAAATTAATGGGTCCTTGAGATTTGGATCAATGCTTAGAGAAGCGGGGGCTTTAATTATGAGCATTTTGCGAAGTCTAGCCGATGGAATTTGGATTCTCCATTTCCATCAAATCAAAACAATACACAGGAAGGGACATTTGCTGATGAACAATTGAATAAATGAATCTTAACGCTCTAGAATTAACCCTGAATAGAGAGATTTATTCCCGAATAAATTCTAAAGTTTCTTCCGCAGCATCTCTGAGCGATATTGCCAATGGAAAACACGAATGCGAAAAGGAAATTTCGGTTAATGAAAGGTATCTGGGGGTTTTGCCATTACTTTATTTCAGGTAGAAATTTGGAGGACCTCCGTCCTAATCCGGACCCTTAGCTCGCCTTCGCAAGTACTGAGCGCCCGATTTTTTTCGGATTTTTCGTGATTTTGCCTGAAATGACCCGTTGACACACGGCAAAATCCCCGAGGTTGCGTTGGGTTGGGGGGAGATTTATAGCAAAAATCTAGAGATCTAGAAACCCCAACCCAACCCAACCCCCGTTGAAATTCAACAGGTACATCAGCTAGTTGATAATAAGACAGCAAACCAAACCAAGTGGGCCGGTGAGCTATTTAAAACACCCGCCTATCTGACTGAGCAACGTTGCCGTGTGTCAACGGGTCATTTCTAGCAAAATCACGAAAAATCTTAATTTTCATCGTAGAACGTCGATCAAAAGACACTTGTATATCTCTTTGGACGAGTGAGACGACGAAGATAATAAGTTGTTGCTCATTTGAATTGTTTATAACTTTTTAAATCGTATTCCACGCGGTCAGTTTTTTCATGCCCCCCCCCCCTGATGGGAAGGTCGGGCGCTCCCGAGCTACGAAGGCGAGGTAAGGGTCCGGGGATTAGGATGGCGACCCTACAAATTGCTACCTGCGAGAAGTAATGGTAAAACTCCCAGATACTTTCCAATAACCGAAATTTCCAAAATTAAAACTGTCATCGCAGTCTCGCGATTCTTCGCATACAAAGAGAAAATGCGAAATATTTAAGACAAAATATGGAGAATCCAGAATGATATTTGAATATTTCGACACAAAAGCGAGAAGCCTTGCATACACACCCGTAATCCGTCAGAGATACAACGTAAAACAATAGAATGAGACAAAGTACACTATTACGAGAGAACAGAGAGTGGGTGGAGTGCCTCACGAATCGACGTCACCCGCGACTATTTTATCCGCTCCATCGAAATTCCAAGAAATAGACAATTTAGCATCGAAACAAACTAACTCAAAGAACATCCCTTCTTCAAACACACATCTCCACAGTGAAGAAAAACGTGAGATTAACTCAGAAACGTGGTGATGATCGAATTACCATGGAGATCGAATAAACATAGGTTCGCAATTGTAATGATCACATGGGCGTTGAATGAGAGCTGCTCCGTTGGATACCACTCGATAAGTTGCTCAGTATAATCTAAATTCTGATACATGCGTACTATGAGGACGTTTTGAGGAAGTGAATTCGTATAGCTAAACGATAAAAAATAGCGCAAAATCGGTAAATTATCTTACTTCAAAAATTGAAGAAAAGAATAAATTGTACACAGAGTGTTCCCAAAGGGGCACGTTTTTAAATTCATCGATGGAATCGGAAATCCGTTTTTAAATTCATCGATGGAATCGGAAATCCATCAATCCGTTTTAAATTCATCGATGGATCCATCGAACCGTTTTTTTATTCACCGATGGATTTACTTTCCACCGATGTCCATCGCTTCCATCGAGATTAATTCCCGATGAAGAGCCGATGGTTCTGATGACAGTAGCGGTCACTCAAATGTTAATAACCTCATTAAAAAGCTAGCAAATGGCAACTAACGATGGGAAATATAACGTATTTATAATCCAACAATCAAAGAACAAACACGATGCGATGAATTACGTTTCGACAGATTGTAAAGAATTATGGAGATGGAAGAAGTAGTAAATGCAACAGTAGCCGTCTTGTCAAACAGCAGAAAAACCAACGGACTTAAATTCATCAAGAATCGATAATCCATCGAAGTAATCCGACAAACATCGATGCAATCCATCGCTCATCAGATTGATGAAATTAAAAACGTGACGAAATGGAAATTTTCGAAGTTATTTGAAAAAGATTAAATCTCGATTCCTTTTAATTACCACTTTACATGACTCCGAGAAATATTTCTGTAAATTTTCCCATCAAACGTTGACTGTTAAATTACACTCAAACAATCACATAAAAATTCAAGCAAATTATTGAGCCAAGTCAAAGTGATCGGAGAAAGGAAACTAGCGATGAGTTTAGAAAACTCAATTCGCTCCATAATCGGGAGATTGATTTAAAACTCAAAAGTGAAGAGGTAATTATGAAATGGGAATCGCAATAATAATTTATAGTAAAGCTACGAATTCACTACCTTTAATCGTTCGGGAGAAATTGGGGTAAAATGCTGAAATAAAATTATGTTAAAAATATAAAAAAGAGAAAGATATTCACGAACACTGTACGAGAGGTAGGTTTATTTTGAGGACCCCATCACATAGGCTAGGATTAACTGGTAGGAGATTAGAGATAATGGCTTTAAAAATATACAATATGCTACCAGGTGAACTGAAGAATGTTAAGGGTGATTTATTTTATGAGGGACTGAAAAAATACTTGCTTTGCAATTTTATAGTGTGGATGAATTTTTTTAATGAAAGGAAAATGAAATTGAGGTAAGATGATTGGCTTATTTAGCTTATATTGTAATAAGAACAATAGTAAATATATATTTTGTAATTGTAATAAAATGTATGGAAGTGTAACATTTTTGTGGTTGTTGAATAATGGTTGTAAATGTGTATGTGATTATTGTGATAAGACGTATAATTTGTAATGTACTTACTGATCAGTTTATACGTAGTTTTAATTAATTTCGATGCAATTAGTGACCTTTCTACTATTATCTAATATTATCCAATATATGGATACAGCGAACAATCACAGTCACCCACGGATTGTTTACTCTCGTTGAACATCTTGCGGTTATCTCTCTTTAAGAAATCTTACACCAATCTATAGAATCTCTCTTTGAAAGTGTTTCTCAGGAGGACATCGGCAATTTCTAGAAAGGAAACCATTCGGTGAAATGCCTTCAGAAGCGAGCGCGTGAGGGGGGCGAGAGAAGGCGATAACGAGTACTAACTCAATTCTCCGGACTTCGCTCGGTTGTTCAGAAGGGATAAGAGATGGTTGAGTTCCGATTTCTCCATCTCCGATTCTTCCATAACTGAGTCGATTCCGAAATGAAACCAGACGATATTTATCAGTAGAGGTGTTTGTTTTTCGCAATAAGCGGTAAAACTAATAATGCGAATTTTGGCCGATTTAGCGAAATAACTCTTATTTCGACAGTTTTAATAAGCAGCACGGATTTTAGTAATTTTCGCTTAATTCATCGTTTGTAAGAGAGGGAACTGTAATTCTGGTTTGATTTAAATAAATGTACAATATATAATTGTATTATTTACGTAATTTTTGTCATATTTTTTATCACTCGTGACATCTTTGCTTGCGCGAATTCAGCTTTGATCTTTTGCAATAAATTCACTAAACTTTCTTTCCATTATGGATTATCACAAAATATCGCCTAATTCCACGATGAAATATGTTTTGTTTTTAATTAAAATATCATGTTTTGTTGATCTACAGCTGTGATAGCATTTTCCTTAGGTGTGAACAGCACAGTTTTAAATAAATTTAATATTTTGTATAATTTACAGTTAATAATATAGTCAATGCTTTTAATGTTTAAGCTAAAGTGTGCCTAATATTATTTGCTTAAATGAGACTCTGTGAAAATTAGTACCACCAAACATAATAAAAACACAAAACACCACATCAACAAATTTCAGAAAAAATAAAAACATTTTCAAACACCTCAACTTATTAGGAAAGATTCGATCGGGAAATATCGCTAGTATGTAAAGTGTTTATTAGTATTCTACGTTGACAAAACAAATGCTTAACTCTCCTTACATCACTTCTTCGTGCAATAGAGTTTTGGCTTGACACAGCTGATGTCATTGCGAATACAATATTTCTGGGCTTTTCCATCAACAATTCGCCACAAGGCAATGAACCGCATTTGACGTACTTTCGATCATTCAAAATAAATATAATGCGAGGTTTTAAAAGGAAAACCACAGGTGACAAGAACCACACTGGCGCATGACTGGACGGTGGAATGAAGAAAAATTAACGACCAAACCCTACGAATAAATAAATGTGGAAAGAATTAGCGTCACTGCTAAAAAAATCCCTTTGCCATACTCAGATAACACAATACTTTCTTCCAAAAGAAGCGAGCACACGTCACAGATGCTCGCATATCCGTCGTCAGCAGAAAGAATGCAAAAAATTAATCTCCATTAACAACTTAGATCGGCTCAGTGTGAAGAACAAACTCTACGATCACATTATCGCAAAAAAACGACACGATGACACCCAAATTGAAGATCTGTCTCAATAAATAAGTCTCTCATAATTCACCTTCACATCCATGACAGTTCAGTGGACTGTTTGATTCCGGCGCCCTTCGGTGAGACACCTGGCGGTTCGAACGGGAAGCTTGGCTCCAGTTAGCATCCGAAGGCGCTAATGGACGCAACTGCTTTTAGCAGAAGAGGCATAACTGGAAGCAGGCGACAGGGCAAATGAAAGGAGTTCCAACGGCAGTGCGTGCACGCGAAACACCGGCATATACGTGCCTTATCATCTGAAATTCGTAAATTTAGTTAGTCCTGCTCACGTAACCCAATGAAAAATATTCGATGATAAAATCACTTCAGGTGATCTGTACGTTTGGGTGGTTCGAAAAACCATTTTCGAAATCCGTCCACGACTAGTGCTTAAAGTTCGTGGTCCTTATAACATATAGAAAAATTCAACTCGATCGGATTATGTGCTGAGGCTGCGAATTTTAGTGAAAATTTTAAAGTTTTGTGAAAAATGTCAAATTTTTGCATTTTTTCCTGATGGTTTCTCAATGTTATCGAAGTAATTTAATGGCAAAGAAGTCCAATAACTGATTCGTTGTAGCTTAATATTAAAGATTTAGTACGTTTGAATCAAGGAAAATGGATTCTCAGTTCGTCAAATACGCAAAATATTCAGAAATCTTACGGATGTTGGTTCGACAGTAGGGTGGGTCGTTTTGTCTTTTATTCTGATAAAAATGTAACACCCGGCAATAGTGGCACACCCACATTACAGATATAATTTTCTTTCCAAATCAATTACCATCTTTTGTGAGAATTTTTAGCTCGAAGTTTCAGCAAGAAACATTAAAATTGCCAAAAATTCTAGTTCGGTTAAAACGAACATTTTTTGGATAAAGATATATTATTTGCGGCAAAAACTATCCCTCCAGCCTCAAAACGCCACATATATGCTTCTGTATGGGGCAGAGATGCCTTCCTATGGGAACAGTCTATGACTCTATCGCTTTAATTCAACAGGAATGTAGACGCGTAACACCACTAAAATTCAGCTGGAATACAACTCGTTACCTTAGCATTAGCTAAGAATTGCTCGCGATGTACCATTCTTTGACTGAGAGAAAGGGAACACTAGGCACCTAAATACAAAATCCCACTGAATTTACATCTCCAGAATCTCTCAGATGAACGTGCGAGGATAGGCCGGTGGAATCGGACTCATCCGCTGAGAGAAATCTCTGCTATACGCCGGATGAACAGCGTAAAGAATAAGAAGAGGGATAAATAAAGCAAGGTCGAATTCATTTGGGAGTTGCGTTGGGGAGAACAAACGCCGCCGAATACTACGATGCGGAATTGTGACGCGAGAGAGAACCCCTTCCTTCCTTCAAGGGAATCTTCTCTTTAGCCGAATAACCGATTGAATTCCGAAGATATCAATTGACGATCGCCATAACCTAAAGAAGAGGTTCTCGAAAGAAACACTTCCATGACCGATGGTGGTCTACGGACCGGTTTGATCTCAGTAATGAACAGCCACGTCTAATATGTCTGATAGATTTTGTTCGCATGCATCATAGTTTTATCCTTAGCAGTCGTCATTTAAGTAGCATATTATCCTAACCCATAATTATACTCTCTTTTGTCACCCGACAATTGTAATGCAGCTTTTCTATCAGATATGCATTGCTTCTAACATTTTTTATTCAATTTGGATTTAAATATGGTAAAATTAGCAAAATTTTTAGGAAAAATGAACTGCTTGAAATTGGTATTTTTTTTAAGTGCTTCGACAGCTTAGGTCATTTCGCACATTGGCTCCCACCGGGAACTGCTTGATATTATTCATCGTATAAGTGCTGTAATAACGGAGTTATTCTACCTCCAAATCGCATTTCGCAGAACATATATTCACATTTTCCTTTCGATGCGCAGTACTTCGTAAATGATTATTCTTATTTACGCAAACAAACTTACAATATCAAAACCAAATTCGTGAATACGCTGTGGAGAAGAAAAGTTTTGGAAAATATTCCAATAGAAAATGTAGTTTAAAATCTCACACTTTAAGTAAGCAATCGTGCAAAAGGACATATTTTAGGGGAACCAAATAATTAAATGTCGTGCCGCTCGAACTGAGTAAAGCTAAAGTACGTGTTACCAAAGGCCGAGAGAGGAAGTAGTTATTTAATTGGGAATAACGTAATGTCCGCCAGCGAGAAGGGATAATTAACTTATGTACGGTTGTACAAGAAGAGAAAAATAGTGCCTTGGCTGGGACTCGAACCACGGTCTTCCACTCTCCGGGCAGGTGTTCCAACCGCTAAACTACCGAGCCACGTCCTTATCCCTTCTGCAAATGGGGGCTTTTATGAGCTATTGTACTTCAAGTCAATATTCTTCTCTTCTTGTACGACCTTGGGTTAAGTTGCACGCTTTCCTGTGCTAAGTCTAACTCCATTTACATCATTTGTAACTTGAGTACATTCTACGATTCTTTATCAATTCAGAGGAATGAGCAGCCTTTAATTTTAAATCCAGCCTTTAAGAATGATTTCATATTGCGTTCACGATCTTGAGTCCGATGACGTTCTACTAATCTTACCTTACGACTCCCCTCTCCTTCTTATGTATTTATACGCCTATCCAACAACGGCCTCAAGATTGGTTTACCCATTTAGGTTGATTTTAAAATGAAAATGTCCTATAAAAGTCTCATACCTGTAGAATATAGATACCTATATAAATAACGAAGCCCAGTATTTCTTATTCAAAGAATAAACCCCAGTGCTTCTTTTAGCCATCATTCGACTAAGGATGAGGACTCTGCGGTCATTGTGGTCTTAGCAAGAACGACAGGAGCCGAACCAAACCGAGGTCTTTTTTCCCCAGAGTGAAAACCAAACACGAGCCAAAATGTAAAACCTGAACCGAAACGGTTATGTTTTCGTTCCGATTAACTATTCTACTTGTCCATCAAGTGCAATGCAAGTTCTGTATGATAAAAATGTGTAACGATGACTTGCAGCTGATTCATTACGCGGTACTCTGTTATTAACTGTACATTAGTATCTAAACTGAATTACTCCTTTTAGTTCTGATGCAATATTAAATAAAAGAACGGGGACCATCGGAGTTTGACTGCACGGAGCGATATCTAAATCCACCGAAGGGAAACACATTTCGACGTCATGGAATCGGTTGGAGAGGAACAACAAACCTCATTAAAATTTGACGATAGGCTTGAGCCTCGATTACCACATTATACCAGAGATAAAGTCATTACAATCAAGATTTCATTACCCAAATTATATCGGACGATCACAGACTGAAAATAAAAGAACAGAAATGGGCCGATTCGGCAAAGTACTCCTTCATTAATAGAGGAGATTGGAATGCTTTACCTGTTCTCATTCCAATGCCGAAATTCCAAACAATTTGAAAAGAAAATCCGTAGTATATAGCTTATAAATCCCTTGTATATATTCAGCAATTGTTTTTACCTATATTCTGTTTACTGCTTACATATATTTTCTCTTGTCTAGTTAAAATTGTTTGTAATATTATAGGCAATATTGCAACTTTCAGTTTCATAAGTTTTTAATTGAATTATAGTATATAGTAATTACTTGTGTGCATTCATTTTATGAATTTAATTGTAAATTATAAGATGTACTGCCTTTGGGAGGTTTTCCTCTCAACTAGGGCGAATACCAGGCAGGGTAATGTATTTTCTTCCCCTAAGAAAAGACCACCTAGAGCCTACTTGCAGTCCTTACAATTAAATAAATAAATATCTTACCAACTATAAAAATAAGTGGTGCGTAAAATTCGATCATTATTAAAGTTCGTACAGAAGGTAAAGACTCAATAGAGAAAACGGATAAACCTCTTAAGAGGAATTGTGTGATAATCTGACAGCTTCTGTTCAACGCTTAACGTACAAACTCGGATTATTAATTTATCGATAGGATTTTTTTTAAATTATGAAATGATATTTTTCCAGTCCCCTCAATTCCGTTACTGCAAAGCTTTACTGTGCCTATCTTCATCGATTTTTTCAGTCGAAAATACAGCGAAACGACCCACGATATCTGAAAACTAGGCGGTTGAAATGATAAATATAATTAGTTAGCGAGAATACAGGAAATATTTGAGGGTGATTATAGGACTATCGGAAAAATAAATGGCCATGTTAAATCAAAACACACGGTAGAGCTCAATCGAATCGAAAGGAATTAAAGGGTGACATCCATTAAAGGGGATGGACCGACTGAGAGCAAGCGCAACGAGAAACAAAAGAGATTCGAAAAGCGAATTACAATTACGTGAATAAAGAGGAGTCGGAAATGAGGGCTAAAGGCATCCATGTTGGAGAGGTTAGGGTCCGCCGCAACGCCCCCTGGGAGTGACCACAATTCGAGAATACAAAAGACTTATTTTGGAATAGAAATAGCGATCTGGATAACAAATATGGCGAAACAACTTCAAAACTCTCGTTTAATGAATAAACCAGGAGATTTTCAGTCAGCAAATATCTCAATTACATCCAGTAAAAACATATTTAAAATATCTGATGTGACTTTCTCCATATTTATTGAAAACAGAAGCCTATTCCGGTAATATATAAATAGCTCCAAAACAATAGTGTTACAGAAAAATGTTTCATACAAAAGTTGTAGTAAACTACATTGTCTATAACGTTTGTATGTAATTGTATACACCTACATTGCATTCTGACAGAGATATGTACGAAAAACTTCCATTTCTGGATAAACAACAACTTCCGGTTAACCATTATTCAAGCATAACTCCTAAACAATCAGTACTACGAAAAAATGTTTTGTACAAAAGTTGTAGTAAAGTACATTATCTAAAACGTTTGTTTATAATTGTATATACCTACATTGCATTCTGACAGAGATATTTGAGAAACAAAATATTGTTCCGGATAAACCGTAACTTCCGGTTAAGCGATATTCTCCAAAAACTAATCAACTCTTGGCATTGTTAGGAAAATACTAAATGTGAATTTTGGAAATGATCGGATAATTACTTTTTAAGATATAGCGCCCACAAACCTTTTTACCACAGACAGACACAAACACACACACAGACGGACATGTTCGGGAAAATAGCGAAAACGAACTCTATGGGCCCCAAAACATCTATTTCCGTCGAAATCTGGAGGTAGTTTTTTTTGCAATACAATACTTCGTATAGGGAGAAAGTAAAAACAAGGTTAATTGATGAAGAAAGGAGGTTTCTCACAAATATATACCCGAAGGTATGGTATAACTATACTATTAACTAGCATTCTGCTACTGATCAGCGAAAAGCCAAGGAGAAACTCCCTTCAGAAATAAAAGGAAGTAAATCGTTAGGAAATTTCTCTTCCATACCACTGGGTTTGATTGGAGAACCGCCTCTTTCTCATTGAAATAAGCGTTGCGGACTGCGGTCGCGTTCATAAAGAACCCCTTGTCTCTTCTTTGCGCGGACATGAATCGCAATGTATAAGAGTTAAAGCCAAAACAAATAATGCCGTCAAGGATGAATGATTTAATTTCCAGGTTGTTGCAATTGTGAATTACAGAATATTTCAATTGCAACGATAATAAATGAAAGCGCGATTGAAGTTTCACTTATAACTGACGCTTTCATAATTGAATTTTCATTAAGACTAATACACACGAAGAATTAAGTCGAAAGGTAACATTTTTCAGTCCCAACAATGTGGAGCATACGACTCATTTTAGATAAATTAAGAATTTATTTTAATTAATCCGTAGTCTTATTAAAAACGAGTAAAATGTTGCTTGCATACTGCAAGCATATTTATAACACAAATTTCAAGTCGACAACATATCGAGAGGGTCCTCAAAAGAAAAAAAAAATGATTGAAAATATTCTTCAAATTCGCTGCAATTTATCCCCCTGGCATCGAAACCGGGTCTTTCTGGTAAAACTTGCTATGCAGCACAACAGAAGATCACCATCTCTAACTATGTGTGGAAATTCAAGCAGAAATATTAGCTGCACCTGCCTCAAACGACGTCCTACTTTTCCCATGTATTCTTTACGTGAGAAATATTTATGTACTCTGGCATCGAACCCAGGAACAGCACGGTCTTATCTAATTTCTTTCTTAAACCAATTCTTAATATACATCTTCTAGCAAAGCAAGAACTTCGTAACATTTCGATAAGTGCCTCAAAAAAAGTAATCAAATACTACCCCAAGGTATTTTAAATGGGAGATTTTTGCATCGTCCAAGCATCGAACCCAGGAAATTTTCTGTAAAAGTCATTAATTTTTCGATAGATCGTGACCATATCTATAGGCTCCATGAATTTTAATTCTCATGAGTGATAAGGATTCAGTTTGGATTCAATCTTTTCAGTTATCCAGTGGATACAGGAAGAATAAATTGATTCGAAAATATAATCATATGACAATCCAAAGGAATCGACACTGAATTAGAGAAGGAAGATAGTGCTAAAAGTCCATCAGTATATTAATTTAAGCGATGGAAATGAAAGAGAAAAATTCCAAGGGCTATGATGGAGAAGAAGCATGGTGGAGGGTCCATCAAGGATGGCATTGCCCTCCTGGAAATGAAGCTGTCGTGGTAGCTTAGTGGTTAGAGCAACCGACCGGCAATTAGGAGACCCGGGTTTGATCCCCGGCTACGGTAGACTTTTTCTCTTTCATTTCCATCGCGTAATTTCATAAAAGCATGTGATCAATGCGAACCTTATTCGGCCTTCTTCATCCATCAGTATAGTTTTTCTGTTGTTTTATTGAGCGAAATAACATTTCCGAAAACACTGTGACAAGAGTTTCTAAATAGGCCGAGACGCTAAAACCAAAAGTAGGGCAATTGGAGGTTTAGAAGTTCAAAATTAGAAATGCATTCTCGCTTCGGTTAAAAGAATCTGTGAATCGCAGGAAAAAGAATAAAGCGAATATTAGGCAGTGGAAAAACACTGCAGCGGCATAATTCACAAGTGACAAGTCTGATTCAATTTACAAGAGAGGGTTTGGTTAATGGTAGTTACCTGGGGGTTTCACCGTTACTTTTTTTTAGGTAGAACTTACTAGAAATGACCAGTTGACGCAGGGCAACGTTGCTCAGTCAGATAGGCGGGTGTTTTAACTATGTCAACGGGGGTTGGGTTGAGGGGGAGGATTTCTAGATTTTTGCTAGAAATCCCCCCACCCACCCAACCCAACGGCAACGTTGTCGTGTGTCAACGGGTAATTTCTAGCAAAATCACGAAAAATCATCATTTTCATCGTAGAACGTCGATCAAAAGACCCTTGTATATCTCTTAGAACGAGTGAGACGACGAATATAATAAATTGTTGCTCATTTGAACTGTTTATAACTTTTTAAATTGTATTCCACGCGGTCAGTTTTTTTATGGTCCCCCCTGATGGGAGGGTCGGGCGCTCCCGAGCTACGAAGCCGAGGTAAGGGTCTGGATTAGGATGGCGACCCTCCAAATTTCCACTTGAAGAAAAAGGAATGGTGAAACCCCCAGATAACCACCATTAAGGGAGTGTTTCCTTATAATTACTTATTGCACAAATGACGAACAGTTTTTCTGTAATTAAACTGAAAATGAAGACACTGAATTACTTTTCCATCAAGTAAAATAAATCATCCACTTGTTTTATATAATTTCTGGAAAAAACTAAAGGATTTGTTGTAATAGGGGAGAGTTCCGATTTATTCGCATTTTAATTTGATACATTTTACTAATAATTTCAATTATTTAGGTATTAATTTGCAGAATCTTCCGCTTGTCAGATCCATTGAATTAAAAAAAACTTCCTCATTCGCTAAATGATTTTCTACAATACATAAAATGTGAGGTTGACGCAAACTGTCGTCAAAGGTATTAATGAGAACTCTCACAGAATGGAAGTTAATAGCAGTTGATCTTCTGCACTGAGAATTTCGTCAACGGCACCATTGTTTTAGAGAAAAAATAATGCTAAAAGAAAATGAAAAGGAGTTCAATTGGCATTGGTAAGTAAAACTTTAATAGAATACGATACATATCTATTCATCATCTGTCAGTGCGACGACATTCGCTCTGAATGTTATAAGAGTTAATGTGAAGACAGAGAAATGAGGAAAACCTCGCTAGGAAGTGGCGTCTGTAGCAGCTCGCGTTTTCTGAGAATAATAAGGGGAAAATATTGACGTTCTTCCTTCAGCGTTATGAAGTTTCCATTAATAGAAAACTCACTATAAACGTCAACTATAATACCGAAAGCGGACATGCCTGGAGAGGGAAGCAAGAGGACTTTGAAGTTGCAATTCGCAGACACAATTTGACTTAAATCAACATGAAAAATGTTTTATTAATGTTTCAATTGATGGAATTTGTCTAGACTCAAATTCTCACGAATTAAACAAAACTTAATTCGAGCCAAACTTCTCGAGACAGTCTTTAACTCGAGATCCTCTCTCATCCGACTACTTTAAAGGGAACATAAATACGAAGGAAATGTTACTTCTTTTACATTGCAAATGATTGAATTGAATGGAAAGGCACGGGAATGCACTAAAATGAAAAAATAGTACGTATTCATTTAGATTTTTCATACCCCTAAAACCGGTATCTTGCTACGATCGTGAAATGATAATAGCAAATTGCTGTGATTAAAAAATACCATTCATAACAATATCTAGGGACTCAATTTCACAGAGAATGACAAAAAACAACAATAAAATACACCAAGTCGCGTAATTATCAATATCTTTTTTAAGTTTACGGATTTTTCAGCTTCTGAAAATTCAGAAGACCATCAAATGAATCCACAACAACTCGAATTTATAATGTAATTCGCAGTGTATCACAGTTTGCAAGGCCCATCCAGCACAATAGAAGAGTAATAATATATTTTATACTCAACCAATTAGCACAACTCCAGGGAAAGCTTCAAAAGGATCAGAAGAACTTAATCGATTGTGGAAAAGGATTAAAGTACGTAATAATTACATTTACGATTTTCCACTTATGGAAGGGTCAATTATCGTAAACATGATCTGATTCTTACACATCCTAACCGAGGGGAGATGCAATGTCTTCTGACCTTAAATTTTATTTCATCTCCGCTATCCAATGAAACTCGCGGCACTGAACTTGAGCCGCCTTCTAATCGATAAACGCAGAGGAAATTTTCCTGCCTAACCTAGAAAATGATGATCCTTATTAAAATAGGAGAACTGCACTTTTGTTTCCCACAGAGCTCAGATGCACACCCTACAGATGGTGAGTAAAGACCTCCGTCTAAAACACCTCGCAATTAACATCATTGACTACAGAAGGAAAGAATAGAGCAGGCAATAGATGGGTTCTTGATGCTTAACCTTTAAAGGACCTAGGGAGGGCTAAAAAATGTCCACCACTTTTCTTTTTCAATATTTTAAGAACTTAATCATGTTATACAGTCTTATAACTTCATCACATTGTCAAGTATGGGTTGTTAAAGATAAATATACGTTGATGCATTTTGTATGTTATTTTAAGCAATGTAATGAGAGCGGAAATAGGCGCAAAATGACCCTCCCTTGGTCCAACATATTTTTGAACCAAATGGAATCATATATTTTGACAAATAGTTTTTAATTAATTTCAATAATTTCATTTCATTTTTTTAAATATACCTTGTTGTTGATTTATAAGCATAACTAACGGTGATTTACAAACTTATTTTCCAAATTAGAGCTTCAAAGCCGGTACCATTGAGAGGAAGCTGTGTCATATCCTCGTCTTTGATGAGTTTAAAAAATTAAAACTTCATTATTTTTATCGCAGCAGTACAATTTTTAGCGACAAAAATCATTGCAAGAAGTTTTTAAAAATCCAAGAAGGCAATTGCTGAAGAGATATTATCTTTCATTATTATTTTATTGAAAAAAAAATAAAAGTGGACAATTTTTGACTATCCCTTGGTCCACGGAGTAACCAAAAAGAGGTTGGACCTTTAAGGGTTAATGGAGGAATTAAAGTGATTGGGAAAGTCATTAACTAATCAAATAACACAAATTCTGAGAATATCTTCGAAGTGAATCCTCCAAAAGATTCGAAAGTATACAATAAATTTTAGGAGTTCGCGGAAAATTAAAAAATGATAATGAATTCTTGATTCAAGGAGAAAGAATTATTATCCTATACCAGCCCAAATATTATGGAAATGGGAAAGGCCGATATTTAAGGCACAACCGAAAGATACGAACTATATATATACATTCAGTTACCATTCGTAAATCATCAGGAAACTTAACTGCAGCGTTTCTTGGGTGGAAGATTGGAATCACTAATCAGGCGATACTTAATTCATTGACACAACATTGACAGTGTCAATATTAAAGCTGCAAATATCGTGATACACTTATATTTAGAGTGCTCTATTGGACGTTGCCTCGATGGAGAATCTCACTTAAGAAAATTGATTGCAAAATATGATCGATTTTGTTGATAACAAAGAGATATGTACAAGGAAGACGATATTATACAGAGAAAATGACAATTCAAAAAAAAATCTTCCCCAGACTTGGGAAGAAAATTAAAAACAGCTTAGTATAAAAAATTCCATATGGATTGTTACTGAAAGCATACAAAAATATTACGGAATATTAGGAAAAACAAAGTTAATGCAGTTAGATGAAAAAATAAATAGCCGAAATGGCAAGAAAAGGTAACAATAAAGACAAAAGAACATTGGAGGAAAATGCTATCAATGATAAAAAAGCGGTCCCTTAGGAAATAGAGCTTCTAAAGTCAACGTCAACCACTTTAAATGAATTAGCATACAGGGAAATTTTACGGCATATAGCTAAATTTTCGTAAACATATTGCTGTTCAAAACTGCATTTAATATGCTCAATATTGAGTGAAGTGGCAGACATAATACTGTGATCTGTTTTAGGCTAATTTATAAAATTGTCTCAGAAAAAAACTAAATTCCATTTCAAAGACAAGCTGGAGTTTGCCCATTTGTGTATATGGTCCCTAATTAAACAAAGTTCGACTTCCGGTTGACCAATTTACTCCAAAAACTAATCAACTCTGACAGCAGTGCTATATATCAAGTTTGGTCTTGATACGATTAATAGTTTTTACGTTAGAGCGCCCACAAACACACACACACACACACACACACACACACATACATCATTCTCTATACTTCGTATATGACGAAAGTAAAAAACATAAATTTTCGACTTCAAATCTTTCGTTTGCGTAAGAACTATTACTTTCGCAGGTTTTAAAAGCAAATATTTGATAGAAATGAATGAGAAAGTGGAGTATATTTTTCAAAAGGCGAAAAAAGAAATTGAAAAAAGTAGTCACCTGCCACTTTTTGTTCCATTTGCATAGGAAAAAAGTTCCAGTGGGAAATTGAGAAACTGTGCTAGTCCAAATCTCTTCAAATTTAAAACAAGCCTTAACGCATTCTAACGGCTGAAACACTTCGATGTTTTCCGTCTTCCAGCTATTTCAATTTCTTTACAATATATCTTTCATTTAGTAATCAAATAACACTTAAATAACTTAATATAATTGAATTATTTGAAAATGGAAAATTTTCCCATTTATTCATTTTCAATAAAAGATATGGTAAAATTTCGGAAGAGGACCGGAACTTTGTCTTCCTATATCTCCCCTAAAAATCACCCTTTTTCGATGAAATTTTTATGGAACAATTGTTGAACATTCCTTGCATACCGGACTCGAGGGTGACTATCTTTTCCTAACGCAAAGCGAATTTAGCATCAAAAACAGTAATTTACATTACTCTTAAAAAACGGGTTGGGTTGGGTTTCGACGTTTCCCTATTATGTTCGAAAATTCCCTAGCGGTAGGTCGTACGTCAGGAGACAAGTTGACCCTTGAAAATTTTAAGGATGTAACGGTACCGTCGCGTAAAAGGAATTCCTTGTACCTCCGAAATGTACTTGTCTTAAGACGTCGTACATTTCGGAGCAAGTGTGATCGAGATCGTAATGTGAGTGTATTATTTTAAGGGATGATGTTTTTTGTAGCACAATTCGTTTTGTGTTAAAAAAAGATAGTAACCCTCGGGTCCGGTATGCAAGCTACAGTTGGTTTGCAAGCTAATTTGGTTTTCAAGGTCTTTTAAGATAATTAATAACTTTAATGTAAATTACTGTATTTAATGCTACATTCGCTTTGTGTTAAAAAAAAAGATAGTAACCCTCGGGTCCGGTATGCAAGCTACAGTTGGTTTGCAAGCTAATTCGGTTTTCAAGGTCTTCTAAGATAATTAATAACTTTTATGTTAATCACTGTATTTAATGCAAAAATAACTGAATGTATTCATTTATTAATAAATTTTCAGTATCGAATTGTTGATGAACGCGGATGGGTTGAGGTTGGGTGATTAAGGTTCCCTTTATTAAATGACTAGGAATTATAATTTATTAATAAATATTTAATGTAAAATTGTCGCTAAACGCGGATGGGTTGAGTTGGATGATAGAGGTTCCCTTTCTCAAAAGATTTGAACAGTAATTTATTAATAAATATTCAATACAAAATTTTGGTTAAACACAGATGGGTTGAGTTGGGTGTTCAAGGTTCCCTTTATTAAATGATGATGAATAATGAAAAGATAATTATAATTAAGTATTATTTATGGTAATAAAGGGGTAAATAATTGTTTGTTGACCCATAAATTAGGACAATTAACACACCTTTAATTGGAAAAAACAGGTCAATCAGTCAATATTACCACCCACCCAGCACCCCTTTTCACTCAATGAAGCCCGTAACCGAGTAGGATATTGGGAAAAAAACAGGTAAATCAGTGTATATTATCACCCACCCAGCACCCCTTTTCACTCAATGGAGCCCGTAACCGAGTAGGAATTCGGGAAAAAACAGGTTAATCAGTGAATATCATCACCCTATTCACTCAAGGAAGCCCGAATGTGAGTAGGAGAAAAGATATGGGCGATTGTAAGAGTTGAAATAAGTTAGTATCGCCCTAGCGGAAAACCGAGGAAACATCCAAAATGGCGGGAAAGCGGACGAAAATCGCCATAAAAAGTTCATTTTCAGAATGAAATATCTCCTAAAATATAGCGAATAAGAGCGATTTTTTAATATGAATAAAATGCGCAATTCTTTATCTTTAATGTGATATATAATTCATTTCAAAATATCCAGTAATAAGGGAGATATAGGAAGACAAAGTTCCGGTCCTCTTCCGAAATTTTACCAAAGATATATATTAACACATTTTACCAAATGATCTAATTCTACGAACGATTTGTTTTCAATCATTTTCTCATATATCCGTCAATATCTCAGAGTAGCGAAGTCGCCGATAACATCTTACAATGCACACTAAAAAAGAGCAAACTGTAGCGAGATAAAAGAGATATCGCTGTGAGATCGATGTCGAAACATGAGAGCGCGCAACACCCTCTTAGTACACGAAAAAAATTGCCTATCGTCTCATCCCAACTTTTCCCATGCACACGATTGGGAGAGAGTGAGCAAACATGTGATGTTTCATAGTATTGCCAAATGCATTTGAGAAGAAGAAGCGTCTCTACTTACAAAAGATCATGGAGCTTATCTCCGTTTAGAGAATCGAATCCATTCATAAATGGGGAACGTAATCGAAAAGACGAAGTCAGCTCTTTCGGCGTGTAGCGGAGAAAGCTATCTCTACGCATCGGTCACTTCGACATTAAGGATCTAATATACTGTTATGAGTTAAAGGTTGGGGATAATCAAGCAACTCTCGTAATCCGAAAAACAACACTTTATTAATCAACACAAGAAACTTAAGTCGGAAAAAGTCACCAGACACAATTAACTACAGCACCGACTTAGATAATAACTCTCCACTTATATCACTCCCTAACGTTTTCTTTCTCAACCCGAAAACTGACTGTTTGTTTATTTATCTTTCGAGACCATTGTTGGCCTTAGCAACTGCCGCGTATTTACACTCGTCTCTCCCGATGAGTGGAGAACAAATTAAAAGTCCATCAAATAACGTTGGGCGCAGAAATACATTCAAAAATACTTCTAATTTTTTATCTCGCATGAGTTGTAATTATTTCCGACGAAGTGTAATGGACCATGAACATTTTAAATTGTGCCACTCTTTTTGTGATGTTTAAATTTCTATCTATTGGAATACGAGCCGAAAGTAACCGCAGTGTGTTAACTTTTGATTTAATGCGTTGAGGTAATATGATAATGATCCAAACTATTCAATTACCTTTTATTTCAGACATTTTGACCAATATTTTGAAATCGGGAATAAAGAACAGTCTAAAAATGTCGCGATAAAGATAGACCGACAAGAAACTGCATGCTTTATTGTAATAGAGGATATTTGAATTGCAATCATTCCAGCGAATATCTTTCCGTAGAAGCCTTTAGATTAACGTTGATTTTACTTCTTTTTCTCTTGTATTTAACTGCTTCTAGAAACAATATCTCTTTTTTGATAATATGCTTATTTACCGAGTTTTCCAAAAACAGACCAATATAGTAACGATGAATTCAATGGAAAGAAAAGTTTAAAAAATCTGTGAATTATCATAATAATGAAACCGGAAGTAGATAATCTAAGGATGAGAGCGCGTGAATATTTTTCAGCCCATTCCATACTAATACGAGAGCACAATTGAGGTCATATTTATCTTGATTTAGGTATAGTTGCAGTCATAACCTTTAAAAGTAGAAAATAAGGAAAGTTGGAGAGAATTAGGAATTACAGAGGGAATGTAACCGAAATCCACCTCTCAATTGTTTTCAATTCTTCACACTTTCTAAGAGGCGGAAGAGCAACGGGTCGAGCCGGTATAACGTATTACATTTTATACAAAGTTGTAGTTCATAGTGCTTGAAAGGGTAAGATACGTATGAAACGAAATAAAAATATGTTTCATACGAAAGTTTTAGTAAATTACATTTTCTAAAACTTTTATAAATAATAGTATATACCTAAATATCATATTGATGGAGATATTATGCAAAAATAGAAATGTGCTTCGAAGAATAAAGCTAGACTTTCGGTTAACCGAATTACTCCAAAAACTAATCAGCTCTGACAGCACCCACTACAGTGCTATAAATGAAGTTTGGTATTAATACGACTATTGGTTTTCACGTTAGAGCGCCCACAATCACACACACACACACACACACATATACATACACACACACACATATACACTCAGACATCATTCCGAAAATGGTCAAAACGTGTTCTTGGGACCCCAAAACATGTACTTCCGTTGAAATCTCGAAGTCGATTTTTTTCATGGAAACAATACTTTCTCTATACTACGTACATGGAGAAAGTAAAAGATCAAAGTGGTACGAATATGAGTGGAGAAATGAGAACTTCAAATCCTCGCCATGAGAATGTTTGCAGAATTCACTTATTTCGCGGAAAATCCGTTCACGAGTGTGATGTCAGTTTGCGGTGTGAAATCCGATTTAGAAGGACAACACTGTTCGCTCTTCAGTAGCACATCTCGAATCGATGTGCGTTTGACACCCTCAGAATTCGAAGTTCTGAAAAGCAGACGAAAGAGTCAAAGCAGACGATGGAGGACGCTGCGAGGAGCACAAACAACCAGAGATAAGATAAGTGATGTTTCGAAATTCCTTCGGCTGCAATTCAACTCTTATCAAGCATGACTTTTGACATCTTAGAGGAGATACGAAGACCGATGAATCGCCTTCCAACTTTAGACTCCACACTTCCAGAACAAGAAAATATTTGCAAACGAAAAGTGAAGCTGCAATGAAGGCCGAATATCTCTTTGGCATTCCTCATCCTTCGAGGTTTATCAAAGAGCGCTGCGACAGCAATACATCTTACAAGGGAAACTTACGCTCTGTGGGAAACGGATCTTAATGATACTTTAAGGATAGATTCTTTAACCATAACTATTCTATTACAATTTAAACCAACGCTTCCTAGTTTCTTTGTAAAAAGAGTTTAAAGATCAACGTAAATTTCTAATTTCAATTAATTGCAAAACATCAGTCAATCGTGCAACAGTTGCGGTGGTGTAATGGTTAACGTGTCTGGATATTAAATGAGAGTCTACGGTTCGAGACCAATTTGGTCCAACTTTTTTCACCTCCTTTTTCGGTCGCAAAATTACCCTTTTTTAGTAAATATTTTATCAATTTCAATGCCACAATCAGGAACAACTATTTGCTGGTTTAACGCGTCATTTCATTTGTTAGACAGAGGATACATCTTCCAAAATCAAGGTAAAGCACGCGATAGTTGTCCGTCTACGATGAGAGATATTTCAAGGGCATCTCATTCACTATTATTCGAACTGTTCACGAATGATGCCCAGTGAATCGCTGAGTAACAGCACTTCTGTCAACAGGAACAGATGAAAACTCATTTCTTCGATTCATTTGGTTACTAATTGAGAAAATTATCATAAAGTAATCAAGATAGCTAAGACAATGAAATTTAGTTATGGAGTCAAGAATGTTCCTAAGAGACAAAGCCTACGGAAAATTCGGAAATGATCGACGTCACTGAATGTATAAAACAGGAAATGTGTACATCATTATCACAAAACGACGTAAAAACAAATTTGAAATGAATGAACGAAATTCAATTAAATGAACACACAAGAAAACGCCTTTATTAATGCATTTCCTGAAGACTACCAAATTGAAAGGCAAATGAGAATAGATAAAAAGCCGCGATGATCCATCCATCGATAAGAAGAACACGAGGGACAATAGTTATCTTAATTTTAAAGATAGAATCAAATCATTAAGCAACAAAGGGTCAAACGCGTACGTCAGAAGAGATCAGCCAACTAAAACCGAGAAATTTCTCGAGGAAAACAGTTCCTTTCCTTTGAAATTCAATCCAAATGATTTCACAAACGAGAGAAAGGATTCCTTAATCCGGATTTAAGTTCCGAAGATTTCAGATCTCATCACGAAAGAACAAGTGTATACACCAGAAATGAGTTTATTTCATTGATATTTTCAATCTTCAGAATTCTAGATATCAAGCGTTCCCCGATCGCCATTCCTGGTTTCAAATACTAAGGGAAAAGGCGTGAATTGAAGTGTGTGCAATTATCTATATTTTAATACGTGAAGAGAAAACTTTGGTTCCATTTTTAATGATATTGCGCGAACGGAGGAGTTTGAGATTTGGCATAGTTAAAGTTTATATGGAGAAGGAATTCAGAAAGCTAAAATCTTTGTCCAGATATCCTTGGTTCGACTCTGGACCAGTATAATCGTCTCTCATAACAAATGCACGTAAATTTCGTTTTGATCGATTGCAGACGTTTTTTCTTTTGCGGAATTAAATAAGAAATAATGGTCTTAGGAAATCGAGATAAGTACCAAAAGAAAGGGAATTGAATAGAGACTCTTATTTTGGTCGTAGAATATAGTATTCGTGTCGAAATTACGAGAACTCTGGCAAAATGAACGAAAATGTTGTGAAATTTCTTCGTAGTAAACAAACCAGTCCCCCTGACGACCAAGGCGATTGTTGAATCCGAGCTTATGAACATTAGAAGGGGATTTTATCTCCAAATTAACTCATGTCAGACAAGAGGGCAATTAACCGAGATGCCAACAGTCGCTAACTGATTAATGAATAACAGGCATATAATTACGGAATTTATTTTTGGAAATCAATCTTTAAATTGAAAATGACAGTGAATTGTATCAAAAATAAATAAATCTACAAGCAGTAATTGTGTTTTGTTTATTTTTCTAACATTGAAATTTTACATTTATTGAAGGGAATTAAGGCAAAGAACACACCCTAATGACGTATTTGTACACGCTCACAGCTGACGTAATAGAAAAATAATGAAATAAATTATAAGCAATGATTATATAGGTATACTCTTTGACGAAAGAACCTCAATAACGTTCAGACTTAAAAATTCAATGAATTATGGTCGAATTTCGAGCACTGGGCGATCACTAGTGAATATGAAATCGACAGCATTTAAGAGAAACCGATGTGTATTTTAAAACAACGAGTAGTTGTGAATTCTTCCGACGTCATTGGAATCGTCATCCTCTGCGTAGCAATTCGTTACGAAAGAGCGGCCGCAACTCCGTCGGGAACATTTCAACTCGGTTCAAACTCTTACGAGAGCGTTCATCAGAGAAAGCATCGTTGCTTCTTCAATACGGTGTTCGTCGTCTCGGGAAGCACTTTCTATTGAAATTCGAACGGATTACGACGAACAAACAAATTAATCTCGTACCATCGATTTTCGATAAATTTTAATTATAAAATTAATGTTTTTTAAAGAAAAAATTAAAAGAATAATATTAGGGACTTAAAATGGAATACAAAGCTTAATACTGAAGCCAATTCTTAACACAGATAACGGCACTCGTAAAATAGGGTCCGAAAAATAAAGAAGGTGATCCATCAACAATCATTCCGGACAAGCAATCTATGAATTCATCAATTGCGCCATAATTGCGTCGAAATTCTTTTGAACAAAGGATTCGCGCGTTAATGCTTGAGCAAGGGAAGTATCCGATAAATTTTTGTATTAAAAAAATGTACAGATATACGCATGTATATGTGTTGCCGCCGGACGATTAGTCCACAATTTTTGTAATATTAAAATAATAATAATAAGAGGGCCTTACATTCGCGGGGCCCAATATTCTCCATCCAAAGCATTTTGTTCTTTGCCCTCCCCTAAGTGTTTAATCCTGCAATTGGGAGCTTTCGAACGGGGCCCATCGCCGTACTTGGGGGCCCTCGCCCATGAGCAGGGACGGATCCAGGAGGTGGTCCTGGGGGTCCGGACCCCCCCCCCCGAAATATCACTTGTGCCTATTTTACGAAAATGAAACTCAAATAAGGCAAATAAACACACAACTTAATAAGCAATCACTAGCGAAAAAATTCGAGTTTGTCTAACACAATTCTAACGTCACGTTTTGAGAAAGCCGAAATATCTTTTCTTTTTAAATTGTTCGATCGGACCCCCCAAAATTTTTTTCTAGATCCGTCCCTGCCCATGAGCACCAAAAATGCCACGGCGGGAAAACTTAGAAATATTCACTCTTGTTTATAAAGACTACTGGATTCGGTAACACTGCCATCATCGGGTCAGTCAGGAATCACACACACACAAACACACACACACACGCCACTGGCGCTTATCCTCCCTAAATCTGTTACCAAAGGAACTGAGAAGTGATATCGGACACCCGATAAAGGAGTCCAACGTCCGAAGAAGGCGATTGACATTCAAGTGACGGAACCGCGGAGTTGTTCGGAACAAACCCTTATTTATTTCCAACTACATGCTACAGATTAAGGGCCCGAAAATACATTTGTCTAAGAAGTCTTAGAATGTCAAGGCTTGATAGTTCAATTAGTTAAACTGACCGGCAATTGGAAGGTACGGGTTCGAATCCCGGTCTCCTATATTCTTCAATATCCTTCGAGTTGCTGACCACGAAGTGAATGAAAAATAAATATGCCTAAAATATTATGTGAAAAAATGCATTAATTCGATCAAATATAGATTTAGGGAACAAATTATGAGAACTTTGATAAAATATAGGAACATTTACGGAAATTTCTCGTATTCGGCCACCCGTTTCATTGAACTAAACAAAGATGTGAGGATAGATTCTAGTCTATACAATGAGCGCAAATATTCCAATTCTACTTTCCCCGTTGAGAATCCACGGGCGTTAGTAATGTATAATAATTTTACCAAAATAAGCTAACGAAATGCCTGCATGAAAATTGCCATTTTAAAATTGTTATTTCCCACATCAAGAAATTAAAAGTGAGTTAATTATTTCCAGATAGCTGAGCTTGGAATGAAATGACGATTATACGGATTTTGTAATTGGGAAAGATCTACGATTGAATGTGATCTAGAATTCGGAAGGGAATTACAACAGTCACGCTTATTAAGCCCATGAAACGTAATCGCAAGTGACTTACGTGATCCGCAAAACTGCGACTTTAGAATTAGATAAATGCTGCGCGGGAGTCAAGTTACGAGCACGATATCGAACGCGGATTGTGGAGGGGGAAATTCCTCCTCTGATAATACGGAGCGCTATTTTAATACTCCGAGCCGATGGCCTGCGTCACTTCTCCGAGATGAATCTCTCAGACGCGATCATCTCCACTGCACGAAATTAACAGCCGAATCTCTTAAATTGAATCTCACAACCGGTCAAAAATTACGAATTGAGAATATCAGATGACGCATACAAGGAAGGAAACTACAATTATACGTGAATTGTTAATTCCATGAGCACCTGATATCTGAAGTAATTATTCTTTTACAACGCGATTACTTATAACAGAATGAAGAAAAGTGAAATAGAATTGGAAGCAGACGAAACTGAAAACGAGGGAAAGATGACGTGAGGATAAATACATACATATTACTACTTACAAATTATGTATCTTTCAT
The DNA here is from genome assembly GCA_947579665.1 of Sympetrum striolatum. Lineage (NCBI taxonomy): Eukaryota > Metazoa > Arthropoda > Insecta > Odonata > Libellulidae > Sympetrum > Sympetrum striolatum. The sequence continues at coordinate 6,757,225 of OX388345.1, forward strand.
CTTCATCATAAATTATAAGTATTTTTGAGCATCGAAAGGAAATGACGCAAGGGGATACATCAGCCACGAGAATCTTAAGAGTAATATGACAAACACGTCAGTTTTTTTAGAAGAATTCACATACGATTATCACTTTTAAAATATTTCAATGGGAGATGGTAATAATTAGAGTATCATTATAACTATTTATCGTTTACAAGAAATAACCTCTTGGGAGAATAAAAGACGACGAAGAATTCTAATATTAGAGAAGAATTTATTAAGTATGCATCGGCGGCAAAATGTTCAAGGCGACGTTCGAATGAAATTAAGATATGAATTACATGAAAATATCGGAATCAAAACACACAAACGCACACTTTTAAAGGTAACTCGTATTTTGAATCGTGGGCAAATCAATGGGCAGCGCGTTTCGGTGACAGCGGTCCCGGATTCGATTACCGGTGGGAGCTCTTCTGCGAAATGACCTAAGCCAGTGGTACTCAACCTGGTGCCCGAAGCGACCTCGTAAAGTGCCCGCCAAGCTTCGGTAAAAAGATTTTTTTATTTGCTACAACATTATTTCTAGGGATTACACTATCTGGGATGGACAGAAGGTTTTCCGGGTAAGTGGTCAGAAACTTGGTTGTCCTGGTCTTGGGTTTCGTAAAAAATATTTTTCGCCTATTTTTTTCGATTAACAAGACGCGTATCTATGTCATATTTAGTTCATTATGCGAATGCGAAGATTCAGCTCATCAATGCATCAAACTCCTCGTAATCAAGGACTGCTGCTTTTCGGAACGCAGCGGTGCACATGCAGCGAAAACCTTCATACCAGATGCATTCCCCGTTATCAAATCTTCTTCGGAGATAAAGACTTTCTCACATGAGAGGTTCTCACTTATGAGATGTGATGAAATTATATACGTTGTAATATTTTGGATCTTATTTACCATGAAACGTTTTTTTTTCAAACGGCCAACGGTTTACTGGTAAAGTGATAATACTGCCAAAGGATGGCCTGAATGTCACCATGGACGGAAATGTTATGTGGTGCCCGCTTCGCTTTCGGAAGCGCTCTTTGGTGCCAAAAAAAGGTTGAGTACCCCTGATTCCTAAGCTGTCGAAGCACTTTTAACAATAATACTACTACTGTTGATTCGGAGGCAAAACCAAAAATCATCTGCTCCATCAAACATGTTATTGCATCATTTTTAAATTCTTCCCTCCGAATTGATGACTGACAGCCATCGAGGCCTCAGATCACACCAAGGTCGACGCGGCGGAAGTTTCACGACCTAAGATTCCGCACCTTTTCCTGCAGCCGATTAACCAGCGATCTTTCATTCGGTGTCACTAATAAATACTCGGCAGTTTCCTCATTCCTTCGAGGGCGTTCATGCAAATCGAAGTCTGCAATTTCTTCGGACTGAAACCCAAAGAAACGAGCTCCTTCCATGTCTAGTAAAAAGTGCACACCAAATATCACACCGGAAAATCAGCGAGTCCTGTTTCACCTCGTGGCGCATGTTGGGAAGTCCACGGAGGATGTGAAATGAACTTGGAGAATAAAAGGTCCCGAAAACGACGATGAAATGAAACCGGTTTGCACGAGGGAAATAAATATTGGGAGGGGCGCACGAGGCCGCTAAATTGCCTAGCGCCGGCACATCGATCTATGAAACAAAACTTAGGAAAGCGCTGTTTTAAGGTCATCCGCACGTCATTGGCCCTCGTGAAAGTGTCTTCGCTATCTTCGAATGTGGTAACGAAATGAGGGATTGCGACCAGGGGCCGTACACAAATTACGTAATGCAATTTGAGGGGGGGTCCGGCCAGACGTTACGTGGGGGGGGGGGGGAAATTGGAGAATTTTGCTGTACGTAATTTGTGTACGACTCCCCAACGTCATCACGTTAAAGAATAGCTATTACTTTTTCACCAGATACTCAGAGGTGAGGAAAATCTGAAAGTTAATTATCGAGTTAGGCGTTCTCATACACTCGGCCATAACGTCATATAGATGATGAGAGAATGGAGAGCAGCCTCGACTGCTTGCCCTTGGTCTAGAGATGTTCCTCGAAAGAGAATAAATCCCTTTCGGGAGATAGGGGACTAATAAAGAATGAATAATACTTTACCCTGCACTTTTCGGATGTTAAAACACCATTCTTAATTGTAGAGGAGAGACGTCGCCAGAGGACGTCGCCTCTGATCGACTCAGCAAAAAAAGGAAATGTGTAATCCACAAAAAAGTAGAAACTTAAGAGCGAAATATGCATCACAAGTGTACAATACGAAAAAACGACTCAAGTTGAAGAAATTCGAAACAATTCAAGATGAGTAGAGCCTCAAGGTACACAAGAGACAGTTTGCGAGAGTAACTAAATTCCACGATGAAAACCTCCCGATCGATGAGTGATCGAAGGCACGCGAACGACGGACTACTTCTTGGGATCGATTGAACGACAATAGTTCAAAGACCGCACATAACGGAGGACGGACTGCCACTCGGACGCATCAAGGTCGAAACCAATTCCATCAAAAGCAATGAAACGAGGAAACATTCGAAGGTGAAAAAATAAATCTTAACATGAGGAAAATTTAGATTATCCGGAATCCGCAATAAAGAGTTTTCTCTGCAGATAGCGGATCCCTCGTGGATAGAGGATCCCTCGTGGCCCAACTCGTACTCTGAGCACAAGAGGAAGCCATTTTTTTAATCGGACTTCGCCGATCGCGAAATGTGAGTTAAACTTTCGCAAAAGTCTTCCACGGCCATTTTTCCTCCAAACATCGAAATTTGTATGAACTCATGTCAGTGTTAATATGGATAAGCTGATCAATCAGACCACAGGTATGAAACAAGGGGAAAAAATATATTGCAATATCCGAAACAAATTCAAATTACTTGAAAATAGTCCACAGTATATGGGTGGAAGGATATGCAACAAATTAACGATTGATATGAGACGAAAACTGTCTACAGATAATTTAAAATTCCTAAAAACATATAAAAAGTTCTCGATAAATGTAATTATTCTGTAAGAGAGTTTTTTGAAGATGTTATTGTAAATATGTAATATGATGTAAATGATTACTTAAATAATAATTGTTCTGTTAATGTATAAGGTAATGGATTATGTATATCATGTACAAATAAATGTAAAAAGTTTATATTTGTAAAAAAAATTAAATTGTACAGTCCTGACGAGATACCAACCTGCAAACAGTGCATTTCTGTGTTCTGTTAATGATGCAAGTATTTTATTTGTATTAATAAAAAATCTGGTTTGGCCAGCACATAACTTTCTCCATATATAAGATGTAAATATTGATCTACGACAGTATTTTCGATCTCTAGATCCAATCTAAACTTGGAAGATAGGTGATTAATTTATATCATATTATCTTTTAAGTCACAAGCATTATAAATAATGTTTTTCGGGACATGTTCGATGAAAAACGATGAAATTGGCCTTTCGCCCACAGCGCCCACAAAGTACATTCCCACAAGTACAAAGTACACCAACTTCCGGTTTATCAGTATTTCATGAATAACTCCTAAAAAATCAGTTATACAAAAATATGTTTCATACAAAAGTTATAGAAAATTACATTTTCTAAAACTTTTATGAATAATAATGCAAACCTAAATGTCATATTATTGGAGACATTTTGCAGAAACGGAAACGAGCTTCGAAAAGTAAAGCTCAACTTCCGGTTAACCGATTTACTCCAAAAACTAATCAGCTCTAACGATATCAACCAAAACACTATTGATGAAATTTGATATTGATACGAATAATAGTTTTTACGTTAGAGCACCCACAAACACAGACACACAGACATACACACACAGACAGACACACACACACACAGACATCATTCCGAAAATGGTAAAAACGTGTTTTAGGGACCCCAAAACATGTATTTCCGTTGAAATCTCGAAGGCGATTTTTTCATGAAAACAATACTTTCTCTCTACTACGTACATGGAGAAAGTAAAAATTTTCTATTCTATTCTATCGGTTACAAAATAACTCCTATGTTTGGCGCTCAGTAGAGTGAAAAAGAGGTTCGATATTGGAATGTTCTTTTCTGAAAGATTGTATTTCGTGGTGTCGGGTGAATGGCTGTTAAATTAGAGCGAATCATTTGAAATGCTAATCTAACGGAAGACGGGACAGCACGGGAGTCACGACTGATTTTCGTGATATTCCTATTCATTAATTACGAAACCCGAAATGAGGGGTTTTGAGAAACTATAAATTCGGAATTAATCGTTTGGATGCAAGATCTTAAGGCACTAATTGCTGCTGAGTGGTAACCATTTAAAATACATCATCGGGAGGAAATTAATTTCCCACCGCACCTTGAATTTGATCAATCGAATACATAGTATTTAATCTAAAATTTAAGTAACTGAAAAAGTTTATAAGTCATTAATTTTGAATTAGCTACAGAATTTAATTAAAACGCCGCCAAAAGATACAGACACCAGAAAATCATTAAAAAATAAACGAATTTGGTAAATAAACCGGAAAATACTGTCTCTGAGTTTCCTTGGTAAATTCCATTTCCTTCGATGAATATGTCACCAGAATCAGTCGCCGCTTTCAACGACACTCTTCCCGCACCTTCCATTCAGAAACAATAGACTGTGTGTGTCATACTTTTACCCTTTCGTTCCCCCCTCTCTTTCAAATACGTTTGCTCTGCTTACAGTTCCTCAGTTCTGAGGATGGTGTAATTTCGCCGAAACCGGTCAACTGAGTTTTATATAGGTTCTTGAGGAATTGTACAAATTTTATAAAGGTTTCGGTTTTGTAACAGTATGATTTAACTAGGTGTTTTTTACGCGTTACAATATTAAAAGAGCAATGCAACGACACTTATCCACGACAACTGGGACATAACACACCTTGATAAGAATATCTCGAACAAATATGACGCATAACTCTTGATAGGGGGCAGCACATTCGAACAGATGAAAGTTAACAACCGAAATCGCAACGAGTCAATGGAGAAACAATCGAAATGGAGATTTTGAAAAATGACGAAGTTATTTACTCGTCGCACCGGATACATTGTAGCAACGAATAAACAACATTATTGAGAGAGAGAGAGAGAGAGAGATTACGGCTTTACACAGAAAAGATTCTTTCATTTGACTTATCGATAAAACACCGTTATCCCAATTTGGAAGATGGAACTTCTTAGCCCTAGGATTGAAATCACAACGGGTCTCAACTGGCTTCCATAACGGAAATGTTGCAAATCGGTAATTAAAAGCTTAATTAATAAGAATTTAAGATATACTGTAGTAAAATTGACATATATGTAACTTGAGTCGGGGCCTGATAACACCATTCATAGAATCCATTCATCCCCATTGCATCGTTTCACACTTGATTACCCTCTCGTGAACATATCGACTACACCGCCGGCAGTGAGTACATATTAAAACGAATACTGTCCAGAGAGATCTGGCGGAACTTCGTGTTGAATAAAAGTTTTCAATGCAAAACTAGTACAGGTCCACAAATTAAAATAAACCGGTTAACCGGTTTCGGCATGAAGCTATCCCATCATCAGAACAAGTGCATTGCCCATCTTCTGTAGTTATTCTAGTCTCTAATATACTCGATCGTAATAAAGTTCTTTCTTGAGCATTTTAACGAACGGTATCAAACTCTTTAGATGGCATAAATGTATAGAGTAAAACACTGTAAAGCAACTTCCTGCGTGGGTACGAAATTACGCCCATTCTCACTTTATGAACGGATCGGACAGACTCAACGGCATTTGAAAGCGAGTTTGGGACATATTATTAGGAGACCAGCCATAGGAATTTCCAGAGAGAAAATTGCACAATTAAATTAATTAATAATATACTTAAAAACAGCTCCCATTTGACTTTATTTGCATTTCTGTTAGCACAATCAAACAATTTAACACACGTACAGGCCGCTTAATTACTGTGAAGAAATATTACTCGGCAGAGCGCATTCGATAGTATCTGTATATTCTAAAAAATCAGTATATAAGTGACGTTCGCAACGGAAATCCTATTCTTCAATGGGATAACAAATTATTTCACTCTTACTTCAGATATTACTCGAAAGGATAGCTGAACATTTGCTAAACGGAATTAAGCTGAGAGAAGGCATTTCTTCCGCGAAAATGAAACACAAAAAAAGTAGATAAATTCATTTTCAGGAGAATTAGTAGATTTTCCAATTTGAAAATTATCACCGAAGCCTCAGCAGAAGTTCAATTCGAATCAACAATACTAATCCAAATTTAGCGCGATTAAGTTTACTCATGTTTTAGATCTCAACTTTAATTTACACTTTAACACGACTGACTAATCAGAAGGCGATTTTTTCAATTCCCGTTTCTTAAACTATAATATTGTTACGAAGCCGGAAAGTGGGGGTCTTGTGTTGGCAACGGAGTTAGTGTTCGCGACGGGGGGATTGTTGAGGAAGAAAGACAGAACGGACAGAACAAAAAGTTGGATCGTTTTTACGCGTTGTAATTTGATATGTGACTTTTTTCGATTGAGTCGAGGAAATAAAGTTTGTTGTTTCTTTTAAAACGAGTCTCACTTATCATCGAGCCCACAAAAATACGAAACAATATACAAATATCTAATAAATATTTGACGAAATGGACTTTAAATGTCTCTCAAATTTGGATATGAGTAACCCACGTTGAATTGTGATCTAAAAAGCGGGATTTGATGCAGTGAATCGATTCGAAAGACTAGTCTGGATGCTCTTTGGCATTGAGCGCACTTAAAATGCTTCAGCCGAGCTCCCCCTCTTTAAATGTTCCAATCAAATACAATCGAACGAAAGATGACGCCTAAATCAGACGCAACACTACACCGAGCGGATATCAACTGCAACAGAATGATTAGTCAAACATGGCTAAAGAAAAACATGACTAGTACTTCGCCAGTCAGTTCCATTCGTCCCTAATTAACGAATTCCTTCCCTCGGAACGCCGGATCATCACTATCGAAAAGTAATAATGACCATCGAAACATAGGAAGATATACTTTACCACTGCAGAATTCTGTAAAGCTACCTACTTTCATTTTTTTCGAATTTTTCCGGGGAAATAAATTCGACAGCAAAATATATTAACCGAAACTATTTATTACGTCTTTCTCAATCCCTTAAAAGATAAATGTAATGCACATAACACGTACGAAATAATTTCGACGAGCGCCCGCTGCTTCCCGATGTCCCACTCCATCTATCGAGTGGTACTGATTTAATCTCTCCATTTCGACGAATTGCAACGATCTTTTGGTGGCGGTAAATTAAAGCGAAACAATCCTCTTAAGTCCCCAAATGAAAGTCTGTAAGATAAAGAAAGGCAACCGAATATAGAGCGGAAGCTTCAAAAAGGGAGTTCTTGATTACTTTGCAAATGCTCTTAAAGTTAGAACAAATATCCATCTTATTTATGCAACTCGTACATTGGGAAACGGAATTGAATCATCGAATCTGGAGGATTTCGCATAAACTTGGTTTGAGTAAGAATTCCAGATCTAAAAGAGGCGGACGTGACTAACAAAGGATGAAAGGAATAGAAAGACGAAAGTAATGAATATTAGGTCTCTAAATTGCTGTAACGGCCACACATTGAACGAGCAATAAACAGCAGATTGTCGCATCTGAGTGACTAAATACTTTATCGAGCGAAAAATTAGACAAAAACTTAATGTCGAGCAATGTTTGACTGGTAGTATTGAATGATGTCACTAGAACACCATCATAGGCTTGCTTTGTCTGATATTCAATCATTAACATCGACTGAAGCAGTAAGAATAAATAAAAAATGAGTGCCAAAGCATTACAGATAACTAGTAACTCTACTAAGTCAAAAACAGAACAACTAAACGAAAGAACTTGTTTGTGCGAAAATTTGTGGAGGATTACATACGATATAATCTGATCCATTTGAATATTAAATCAGTAAATTGACAGAAATAAAATAATCATGTAAAATCCTGTTAGTTATAAAATGAGCTACACTCCTACTTCCTTACAAAATTATTACTAAAATCTATTTCTTCCAAAATTTATAAAAAATAGATACTAGATCGAAAGAGGGGAAATATCAGAACGAATTTAACAAATATTTAGTTAATAAAAGATTAAAAATATATGGAGGCTATCGTGATGTTGTGGAAATTCATAATATAAAGATGATGCATATGAATAAAAGATGTAGTCAGTGAGGGCCTGTTTTATGAATAAGGGAAAGAAGTCATTAAGTTGCCCTTCCTGAGAATAATTAATTTAACTGATTGATTATTAACTGATGTTATTTCCGAAAACAAGTTCTCGCAAGATTCGTATGAGAACGTACTAACCAAACAATATTGTTACGAAGCTGGAGAGTGGAGGACTTGTGTTGGCAACGGAGTTCGTGTTGACGACGAAGATGGATTGTTGAAAGAAAGAGATATCAATAGGTTGGATCGTTTTTACGCGTTGTAATTTGATATGCAGCTTTGTTCAATTGAGTTTAGGAAATAAAGTTTGTTGCTTCTTTTAAAACGAGTCTCACTTATCCACGAGCTCACGGGTTACGTAACAATTTTGTTCGGATTCTTCAGAGTAAATCTATCGCACGAACATATGTTATATTTCCTTGAAATAATGTTCGCAGATTAGAGCGGCAGTCGGTGACCTACGCCCGCAATGACCACACCTTTGACAGGATCTCACAAGGGAAACCGAAAGAAAGAGCATTTCAGTGCATTCTGAGCAGAGGCCACCGAAAGAGAGAGGTTCGGGACATCGATTTCCAACAGAATCAGGGTCAAGACGATCCTTGGGAAAAATACGCAAATTCGAGGCAAATACCGAAAATGACGAGTCCTAGAGTAAGCCGAGATATTGATCCGAGCAGTGCATCCACCCTCATCTTAAAGAGAGGCTCGTGACGGGGTTTTATTCTTGGTTCCCTCCAACTCTGCTACCAACTTAACGGAGGAATTAAATTCCGAGTTGGCACCTCTTCTCTTTGACATTCCGAAAAGGCTTTTCTTAAAGGGTTCCTCCTCCGAGGATCTTCTTCGCCGAAAGGGTGTTGAAATATTAGGCTTAAAGGAGGCAGAACGTGTGGTTGAATTTGAAATGGGTCAGTAAGAACGAGGCGATTAAAAGGAAATCAAAAACTAAATCATAATATAGTCAAAACTCTCGTATAGGTGTCACAAACAGGGGAAAGTTTCTAATTTTAATTGACTCGTATTAAAGTTTAGAAATGTGCACTCAAACAAGAAGAGGCATTACCTCACAATCACCACGTTGAAATGAAATCTATTTCTTTTCCACATAATCTACCTTTCTGCAGGCCTCCCCAATTCCGTTCTGAGAAATGAAGGAGAAGAGGTACTTTTTCCACAGGGTTTTATTGAGAACAAGACCGCTTTCGACGATTGATCTTCTGGTGAAGAAATTCCTTCGGTCTCTTGGTAATTATTCACATCATTAAATAGATCCAAGTTATTCCAGAAGTAAAAAACATGATTCCTGCGATTATTCTTATATTATTCTGAAAATTAGTTTCTAGTTTTCAAAAGGTTCTATTCAAGAATACGAATTTTTATTTTCTTCGAATGCCGGACACACAAATTCGACAACAAATAATGAGCTCTTCAGAAACAACAATGTGAAAAGAAACGAGGATAAAGAATCTACAGACGGAACTTTCGATACATTTCAACAATCACCCAGTCGATGATGAATGTCTTAACTGTTCACAAACACTGAAACAGCTTCGTGCTGCAATGATAAGGGACGACTCTTCTTCGATAACATTTCTTTCAAGATGAGGTTGTGCCATGAAAAGTTTTTAATCCCCCAAAAATATCCGCTCACTTCTACTGAGAACCTTAGAGGAAAACGCCTCAGAAAGACGCAGATTCTCTTCCGACCGCCTTATCAATGATAATCAAAGCCCTCGTTTAAAGATTACCAAAACGGAGTGCAACCTTTTCTCCTTGAACCTACCCCAAAATAACTCCGAGTCAAAGGTTTTACATTTGTGCATCTTAACAAAAGCCGGCAGGGGAGCGGGTTCATCCGAAAGGGCGAAAGTATTTTTGTTCGGAGATGGGGAGTCGTAGAATGCACATCAGCAGCATACGCAGGACATCTCAATAACTCATCCGTCCTCCACGATCTATGTCTTATGAGGATCAGGGAAAAACCAATCGGCACACAGTGAAGATTCCCTCGGAATAACACAGTAAAGATAGACGTAATTAAATTGCTATTCCGCGTGATACTTCAAAGGAAGATACGGAAGTGAAGCGGGGAAGACAGAACTAACTAAACCACGAAAAGCGAATCGAAGAGACAAAAGAAAGCGATTGAATTAATCTAGATTCACACACGAAACTGAGGTGAAATCGAACTGTCTTCGACTGGTGGAATGATCAAGCTGGACTTCCGAAACGGAAAAAAACCCACGATAATTTCTATTTTATTAAACCGCGATTGACTACAAAATGTTTGATTTAAAAGTAAATTTTAAACACGCGGCTCGTGTTATATTCCTATATTTGGATTCTAAAATATTTCTAAAGCCTTGCCGACTAAAATTATGCAATCTTCTTGACTGTGAATAGGTCCCAGATTAGCATAGCATTTGAAAACTAAGAGAATTCAGGCTAACAATTCATTCACTAACATTCAAAACTAACAATAGAACTACGCTACAAGCGACTCCTAAGCCGATGCACCAAAAACATTGAGGGTTATCGAAAAACCAAGAGTGCATCAAGAATTGCATCGTGTACTGGAAGCCCTTTACGAAACAAAAGATGACTGAAAAATCGCTCTGTTACGTAAGGAAATGATGGAAGTCTTATCGCTTGAACAAGGCCAAGAGACGGTCGGCGTTGATGATTCTAGCCGAATACGCGTTTTGTACAGATTCGTATGTCTTAAATGTATTTCGCTAGGAATCCTCACCACAGAGAGAATTAACGAGCGTGAATGGGTGGAGGGAGATAAAAAAATGGGAGGAATACACGGGAACTATTTTCACGAATAAAAATAGCCGAGGCGAAAGCGAAGTACGTACTTCCACTGAAGAATTCCACGATTAAATTTGCTTCCGTAAAAATTAAGAATGATTATACAAATCATATGGATTGTGTATGCGTACGTGCGTGAGTAGACATTTATTACATGGAATATGAAAATATACTTAATTTATGAATGGAGAAGGAACATACTTAAGAATGCGAAACATGCCCTTGGTTTTCATTAAATTGATTTCCCGCAAAGAATTTCGAATCCACGGAAAAACTGTCCCTCGTTGAGTAACGTCCCAAAATTATTCTGCGCTTTTCTTGATTCTCAGCTTTGATCACGGAATTGAAATTCCGGCAATTAAAATAATATATGGCTCCATTGCGAATTCGTGAAATGGAATACGGGAGGATGGAGAGCAAACCGTGAACAAACCATTTCTTAAACCCTTTTCATTAGAAATGAGTATTCGTTGCGTAAGAGAGGGGAAGCATGTGACGCAATGCTACGTAACGTCATCGAAGGGTAAATAGAGTCTGCCGCTACTCCGATTCGCTTGATAGGCACCACCACGTGCCTCGACGACTACAATAATTTTCCGCAGAAACCATAGACGCAAATAAAAACAACCAGCGAGTAAAATTTATAAACCACCTTTCCAACGGAAATTCCATCCGCTGCTATTCTCAAACAATATCTGTGGCTAAGATCTCCGTAACAATTACATCAGAGTGATTTTTTTACGTCGACTTAACACGGAAAACCAACGTAAAACCTCATCGAATCCTATCGGCTTCACATTGAAATCTACACTTGAAATGGTAAACGAAAGAGCGGGGAACCTGGCTACAAAAATTAAACTGATGGATTGGAAGTGAGCAAGAGGTCAGAATGATCTGATAGCTAACAGAGGATGAGGGCAGAGGAGCAGCACTAGAGGAAGGTTTTCCAGCAAATTTCTAACTTACAATGCGAGTAAAATCAATCAAATACGCCATGACTTTGAGGAACTCCATCCTGTTGGTTTGGAAGTAAATAATTCAGCAATACTTCCACTATTAGGATATATTTGAACATGCGACCGGTTTCAGACAAAAGGTCCATCTGAAGGTACCTAAAGATGGACTTACAGAATGAAATCGGTCGCCTAATCAAATAAATCTTAACAGTGAAACTATTGCTAAGTCATTTCCTTCCCAATTGCTATTACGAGATTTAAATCAGGTAATGCTCTACAGTAAATTGCCAAGAAACATTCATAGAGGCAATCATAGCGCTGCATCTTTAAGATCAACTAGCGGAAACTAATTCTTGATCTTTTGCTCGGTACATTGAAGACATTAAATGTACGTATGATCTTAGCATGAAATTATGATGGAGGAGAGTGTCTGTTATTTGAGAATAATATATCTTCAAGAAAATCAAACTACAATACATCACTTACTATAAGACTTAAGAAATTATTATTAGATATAAAGTTCTGCTAAAAATAACTGCATAAAAAGAAGACAAATAAAAGCTGATTTATCTCAGGAACAAATGAAAACGAAAGCGAGAAAAAGGGAGATTGACGATATTTGATTATCCTTTGAGGGAGTTTAACTAAGTGAACGAAGCTTTAATGCCATAATGTTCATAATTAACATACCTAGAAAGTGGAAGCAAAAGGAATTATGGAATAGGATCTATTATTCATCATCAGTTCCCTACTATTAGGAAACTTAAGAAGAGCATCGAACATGATTAATTGCTAACTTTATCATCAGTAAAATTCCCAACCCCAATCCCTTTCAATATTATTATAACGATAAAATAAGGCGAATGCACTCGTAAGACCTAATAAACTGAAAAGCTTGTTCCATCCCATGCCGCTTACGAGAATTACAATAACGATTAAATAATAGGAACAAATGCTAACCTGTACTTGAAAACAGACTGTTTTCTTCCTTTCCATTCTGTGAAAGTTGCCTGTCCGCAGATTTTGTTCCGTTTTCAGATGTATTATCCACTTGAGTGCCAAGAGCCATATTACCACCACAAAATACCAGAACAGTCTGCAGACGGCACGTGGGCTTTGATCGGGGGTTTGATGAAGTGATGTAGGTCGATTCCGATAGTAAGAATCGAGTTTAGAGAAGAAGAAATATTTTTCACAATGTAATGTTACAAAAAAATATTTATTTACGAGTCCAAAACAGTGCATGAAAACATACTTTAACAACTTCAACTGATTTCAAGGACGTTATCTTATCCATCCCTGCGGAGCACATAAAACAAGTGAAGAGCGTAATTCGTCAAGTACATTCGGCGAAGATATTCAAGTTTCAGAACATTTCAGAATGATTATGAGATACGTCGTAATTTCTCTTTTTAAATAGCCCCCACCTCTATCGTTGTTTATCGATTGCTGATTCAGTATATATGCTCCAAATAATAACATTGTAGGCTCAATTTAGCTCTAAATCCCTGTGACTGTGTTACCGACAAGGTTTTATATTTGCGATAGAAGAAGATAATCAGTTTGCCAATTATTACCAACAAACGGTAATATTTTTTTATTGTTATGCATTAAAAATATTCAAGCATGACTTCACCATCAAAGATATCGAGTAAGAAGAAGACTCCTGGTTCGCCGAATATGAGCAAGAATTTGATGAATGGTAATTCATCCATCGAGAAAATGTTGATCGAGTCAGAAGAAATAAGAAAACTTCAAGTCAGGGTAATTCAAAATTTTCTCCTATGCTGCTTACTTCAAAATGTTCCAAAGTCTGCTCATCTTTAAATAGTTTTTATGGAGCTTCAGAATTAACGTTACGTTCAGATTCTGTAATCGAACAAATCTCATCTCCAACAAACACGGATTTATTATCTTATTATTATCCCCGAATTATTTAGTTGTATCAGAATATCTGCTTTTGTCCTCTCACTGTTACAATGTAAAATTATTAGGAAGAAGTACAAGACCGCGTTCGGAAAATGACAGAGAAACTCACACAGCTATATCAAGAAGAGCGAACTAAGGAAGAACTACGTGCACAAGAACGAGCTGCAGAAAGTCAACGCCAAGAAACTGCTATTCTAGCAATGTTACTACATGAAGAAAATCTTGCAGCAACTCGCCATCAACAACTTACCCTTGAACATGAACAGAGTACCAAGGTACTATATTTTATTAGTTTTATTTTGGATTGTCAGTAACTTATCAGCATTTATTTTCTCATGACATCTTACATTTCGATTTAAAACTATTTTTTTCGTCCCAAATATATTGTTTATGATATCATTATTAAAATTTATATGGAATGAAAGCATTTTTTATTTTCAAATGTTTAGCATTAATAGCCAAACCTTTAGATAAAGCAAATGCTTTGTGTAGATGCTAGTGTTGGTATTGTTTAATTCCATGATAGTAAAACTAACATTTCAGTGTTCTACCTTGAATCTTCTGCATGTTTGTTTTGTTTAGAATTGATTCACTCATACTAAGGATTTTTGCTTATATATTATCTGTTAATTTTCCTGTTGAATATTATATTTAAAAAATTCACAGAATCAAGGTTGTGTTGGGAGTTGGTGTTCCATATTTCTAACAACAAAGATATTTTTTTTTCTTTGCAGACATTTGTCACATATTTTATTAAAATCAGGGAATAATATGCATATATGGTACAGTATGCTATTTTTCACAAATTCTGATTGTTTTGCATACTGATAATCACTAGTCAGTCAAGAAATTATCTTTGTTTATAAATTATTATTTTGATACTTAAGCATCTAATGGTATATTTTTATACAAGTCTAAAATAGCCTAGTGGTGCTTTTTAATCAAACAGATAATTCCGATTTCAGAGAATGAATGAAGTGCTGAAGGAAATGGAGAAGAAGCAGAAGGAGGCAGAAGAGGAAGAAAAGAAGAAATTGGATGAAAATAGAAGACTTTTAAGTCAAATTTATGAATACCAAATGAATTTTCGCTCAAAATATCAGCAAATATCAGAAGCAGTAAAGTAAGTATCACAGTCTTTGATTTCTTGTAAATTAGAGCACAACATACATTATTAGAAGAATTACTTGTTTAATTTTATGCCTGCTTCTTGGCTGAGTTTTATTCTTGCTAAGAATACATTTCTCTTCTACATTCCTGCTCTGTTCTTCCAGATTAATTCATCTTTTCAGGTAACCTACTGTGTTAGCAGGTCACGAATATTTATTATTTCCTATATCCTATTGTCTAATGCTATTTATCCTCATGATGAATATTATTTATCTTCGAATATTGTTGGAGGGTTTTCATCGATGACAACGTTTGAAATTATGCTAAGGTCTCTCTGAGAACAAAACACTTACTTCTGGTTCATTATTATTGTGATTATTTGATATATTAATCTGCATTACTTTGTAATTGAAACTCCAACACAAATTCCTTTCTTAATACGCTGTGTGCACCTTTATTTAAATGAAATTAATGAGACCACTCCGTATGCCTTCTTTCCCTCTTATTTCAGTCATTTTGTTGTTTGCGTGAAGTTTCTATCCAAAAGTATTTAAAATGCACTCCTCAAGCTATAATTAATTTTATTACTTTTGTTGATGACTTTCAGTTCAGTGACAAAAAGGAAGTCCTGTGATTATCACATTGTGCAGTATTTATCTGTAAATATTGCTCAATGTATAAATCTGTATTTACAAAACTCCACAAAAAAATGTTTGTCACTATCAACTGAAAATAAAAATTGTGTGCTGTGAAATTAAGGAAAAGCTGTGAAAAAAGAGGAGAGTAATTACTTACAATTGAGCCAAAAATGCGGTTTCTTAGTATTTCAAATTGAGCTTTACTCCAGGTTAGATTGTCAGATTTTGGTATAAATTGAGTACTTTTTCACATAATATTCAAATTGAGGTTTCATATTCCATAAGTACTTCGTACGTAGTATTATTCTTTGAATTGTATAAGTATTTATCCACTTTTATTGAACTCAATGTTATGGCATAATATTCCAAGTTTGTTGAAAATCTTTTCATAGTGGACTAGAATTCGTCATGCTTTATATAACTTTCATGAAAACAAATCCTTTATCTTCTAATTGTAGGACGTGTAAAGATAAGCAGGCCCTCATCCCCGTGATATCGCAGCAAGCGGGCAAATTAAGAAGCCTATGCGAAGAATTTGATCAGTTGGTGAAAAAATCAAAGGTAAATGAATTATTTCTTTGAACGTTTGATTAGAATGAAATTAATTCTGTGTGTTACAGGTTTACGGTTATTTCCTATTTTCTCATTGCAGAGTGGACAACTTCAGGCAGAAGACGAAGATAAAGCGTTTAGAGCTTATTCTCAAATGGGCTCCGTCCTGCAAATTATTCTCCAAGAAGTTGGTAAATTAATTCATTAAATATTACTTTCTATCTGATATTCCATTATCAATCCTTTTTCAACTTAAAAGAGTTTTATACATCTTTTTGTTTATGTTTATTATTTTATTCTTTGTTTTTGTAAGAATTATTACGAATAAGAAGATACTGGTATTTAGTGTACTAGTATTTAAAAAATATTTTACACAATTTCTTATTAATTAATATTTTTTGTTTAGAAAACTCAATTTTCGTGCAAATGACTGTTAAGTGTAATTTTTTGACATCAGACTTGGTGTATTTTTCAGTTTTTACTCTGACTTAATAGTAAATGTTCATCCAAATTGAACTGCATTCATCATTCAGTGCCTCCAACATTTAAAGCTTACGATAGGGTTTATGAGGTAATTTGCCTGGCAGATGTAGGAGGGGATGCCTCGCACCATTTCTCATATTAGTCCTGCTTCCCCTTATCTCTGATTGGACCCATTGGTGCAGTTCACGGAGCCGATGATTGACTGTCAGCCAAGTCAATGCAAATTTGTTCTTGCTCTCTTTACTGAGCTTATGGAACAGTCCCTTAATTCGAGATGCGATAGGAAAAGCGAATAGAATGCAAAGATTAACTGGTAGAACGTTGAGAAGATGCTCATCGAGAGTCAAAGAAATAGTGTACTTTTCTCTTATTCGTCCAAGTCTAGAATATTGCTGTGTGGTTTGGGACCCACGCGAAGTAGGTTAGTCTCAGATTTAGAGATGGTCCAGCGTAGAGCAGCCCGATTCGTTTGTGGGGATTTCAGGTTTGATGGCAGCGTTACAGCAATGATAGAGTCCCTCGGTTGGAATTATCTACAGATGAGAAGATCTGAATATCGTCGGAAACTTTTCGAAAAGTTCATTCGTTCAGAAGTTATAGACGAAGTAAGTGAAATGTCAGTGCCAGTAAGGAGCAAACGCGATCTCCGAGAGGCATCGACGAAGCGTTATAGGGAAGTAATCGCAAGGACGGATAATTACTTCTGGTCTTTTTTTCCCCAGGCTATTAGAGATGCTAATAGGGAGGAATGAATAATGCTGGTGTATTACACCCCCTGCCATACGCCTCTGGCGGCTCGCGGGGTATATATCTAAATCTAAAATTAAAGCTTCTTTTTCACTTTAATGACACTACTCAGTAAGGGGTGACTTAATGAACGTCACTATTCTGCTTCGCTCATACTTTCATATTATAACAACAAGACCAAAGCTATTGTAAATAAGATACTTGTCCCCACTCTTATTCCAAAAGACAAATTCTAAGTATAAACATCAGAATGACATATGGGAACCCATTCATTAGGATATTGTAGCAGATTAAACTGGTTGTAACTGAATCCTGTAAAAGTCAATATCTTATGAAAGCATGAATTATGTGTGGGATGAATTTTAAGGTAAAGATTACCATGCATTACTTGCTAGAACAACATTTTCGCTCCTAGTAAATAAATTTTGGTTGATATTTGTGACATTTTAAAGAATTTTCATTGCAGGAAAGATTAATGCTCAAGCTGAGGCATTGATTGCGGAGCAGGCTAACTCTCAGCCTCAAACTGTCGTAGAAACTGTTGGTACTGAAGTAGTGAAGCAAGAAGAAGAAAAGAGAGATAGCGAAGAGAGTGGAAATGCCTCTGCAAACAGTTCTACCTCGAGAAATCCTGGCTTTGATGAGTATGCCTATGGTAGGTATTCTGCAAGATGTTTTGCTTGAATATCGCCATACATTCTTCCATAGTTATTTGTCCTTATGTACTTTCTTACAGAATTGAGAGATTGCGTTGATGCAGAGTTATTGAAAAAGTATATAAGCCTTAAACATTATGTGAAAACGTATGAAAAGCTGTACGAACCATTGTATACTGATCCCCAGTGGAAAAAATTTAGGGTTGATTGTCAGGTATGTTTTCTTGTTCTTTAAAAAGGTCTTCATCGTTGCAATCTCCGAAAACATTTAATTGCTCTTACATTTAGATCATGAAGTTCCAGACATTTTTAGCTCGCAACTTTTCAATTTTTCATTACTTCTGATGGATGTAACTAAATTCTAAGGAAATAATTTCATCCATGAATCATAGCATATTTAATTCTTATTCTTAAAAATCATTTGCATTTTGTCATTTTCTAAGAATTAAAATTATTCTCATAGGAAATATTTAAGGCAATGTTTCTTAGCTGATTTGCAGTTATGATATAATGAGTACAGCATGAAAAAATATAAATGGGCACAATTATTATTGTTGAAGCTTTTAGTCTTAATGTGGACTATTTATGATTATTTCTGATTTTTCATCATAATAATGTTTTTATCATGCTGAATATTGAGGATAGTATACTTATTTCATTATTTTAAATCCAAACTATGTAATTTATTTCACAGAATTTTAAATAATTTCTTCTAGTTTCATAACAAACTATTGTTCTTTCATTTCCATTACTTGTTTTAACTCCTGATCAAATTCACCATAGAATCTGAAGCAAAATCTATCATCTAGAGCTTTTATTTTACCTTTCCTATGAATATACTTCCTTTTAATAGATATAATGATCACCAGCTCATACTTACACCATAATTTTATTTCTTGTGTGACAAGTTTGTGCTGGATTTTACCAAAAAGAACACTTCTTGTAAATTTGGCTTTTGCCCAATCCCAATTGATGCAAGTATGATTTCTTTTATGATTTCTTAAAGAAGCTATGGATGATATTAACTGGGAAACACCCCCAAAAGCACCTCTTTCCTTCTGCCATTGCCACTCCTCCAACCCATGTTACCTTCCCTTTCCCCTTCTTTCTTCGTATTCCTTGGTAACTCCTGCCACTTGTCTGATTATGACAAGTGATTTTTGAAACCAGTTCCAAAAGAAACAAAATTTTTATAAGGAGTGGAAGTTCGTATTTCTATTTCCCTGTTAAAGCACTGCCAACATTCCAAAACCAACTCTGCATGCTTTAATCACTATACCTCTCAAAACATTCACCTTAACACTAAAATTCATAGATCAATTCACATCCTCAGTAAATCTTAATAAGATCATTTTGACTTTTAGAAAATTCCAGTTAAAATTGGTTGCAACTCTAATGGGGAGAACCTTCCTTTCTACAGAGTATTCACATCTGGAAATTCCTCCGACACTCAGTATTTGTGAAGATTACATTTTCTGGATAGTCTTTCCTTCAATCTCTGTTGCTCATTTATTCCCTAAAACAATCCTTGTAATTTTTATGAAATCTCTAGCATGTTGACTGTAATTAAAGGTATGTTTGATCCTTAAAAGAGATCTGAAATACATATGTTGAGCATTGATAGCTGTGGTGTCATAAAGTCTCTCCTAAGTCCATTGATTGCAGATGTGGGAATAATCAAATCCTAAGAGTTATAAATAGAAGTTTTACATGCCAATTTTATTTTGCTAACCACTTAACGATACTTTCTATAAAATAAGAAAAAGCCGCACGGGGCGTTAAGTTTGTAACGTTATAAAATTAGAAACTTAATGAGACTTAAGGCTGCAAAATGAGCGAAAAAGTTATGACTCAGCAAAATCCATAAAGATAAAAAGTTGGGCGCCAATATTCAAAAGAACAAATTAAAAAAGACTATTACAAAATTCACACACTCAGGTTCGCTCAGTTCCCGAAGGAAATAAAAACCATAATTTCTCATAAGATCTGAATGATTATAAGATGATATAGATGAATATATTCACACAGTTTCAGACAAACAATCAAACCTCAAAATATAGCAAAAACCATACCCCCAAAATGCATATTTTGCTTAAGGAAACACCAACCGAACACAGATGAAGAAACGAAACCACCAATAAACCTTAGACTACACTATATTACCCTTCTTACACACACGCAAAACAAGCTAATTGGGGGACGAATTCACACTAAGGGAGGGAACACTAAAACACCACAGGATGGGGTCAGGGGTTTTGAGGACCATTCTGGTCAAGCAGTATCTCTTAACTGTCTTTTACCCAAGTGCAGAATGCCCAGGAACCCGCTTCTTCCTTAGCATGGGTTTCCCTCACCACGTTTTGTTCAAATTCCGAGGACCAATGCTTTCCACATTCCCTTTCTACAGATGGTCAACACATGGCATAACTGCCCGCATCCCGGAAAAGCTCTGATTGAAGAAACAGGTACAAGGGTGTGGCGCACCCGTCTCTGCGCGGTCATTAGAAATCGCTAAATATAAAATAATCATTACACCACTTTCACTAAAGTAAACTCTTTCGAAATGAACAGCCACTGCTCCTTGTCTGATCATCTTCATAGAGTGCTTCAACACTCTTATTACATTGGCAGCATCATGTTATTCGCTTAAAATATTGTAATGAATTCCTGCCTACTCAAGCAGAAAACATTTGTCTAATCAACAGAAAGCTGTGAGTACACCAGTGAATGCAATATCTCCAGTCAGTGCTGCGCACATGATGGACAAACTGACCCGTCTAAGGCTGTTACTTACCGGTAGACCAGCCGATATTGGTGACACAAGAGTTATGTCCTCTGCCCATCCTAATGGTATAGCCTATTGTAAAAACCTTCTTGCTAAGAAGCTAGTGGTAAGTTTGTTTTCTGTAAGATTTATATTGTTTTAATCATATATTTCAAAAATATTTGTTTAGATTAAAAAGTAAATTTGAAGGAATATGAAATTCCTTCTTATGCAAAGAGTATACAAGCTGGGTTCCCAGATGGCCATGTTGGTGGCTTCAGGGAAAGCATTTCTGGGTTTGATTCTCGGAGGGAGCACATGTGCTTAAGATGTTGAAGCCATTTTAACTATACTAGTATACAATAGGTGATTTTGCATTGTTAACTATTGATTATGCATACAATTGCTGGAAACAATGTTAATAAATTTTAACTTTTACTCTCATAATTTCTTAATTACAGAAACAAGGAGGACAAGTTGTTTCAAGCAAGCCAGATGCTGCATTTGCGGTTGCTGCAGTGATTGTGGCCTTGTGGACTGAATTTCCTGACTTTGGAAATCTTTTACTTGCCCACTTCTATAGAGATTGCCCTTATCTCGTCCCATTTCATATTCCACAGAGACAAGGACAATCTGACAAAGATTATTACAAGTTAGTTGAGAAATATTGTCATTACTGTAATTCTCATTCTAATTCCAACATACTTTTAAAATATAAATTATATAATATACATATTTTCTTAATGTTATAGATTACGTTCTTTTGCACAGTATTTTGTTGACTGCTAGTTTCAGCGTTACACGGAAAGGCAAAACTAGTTGTTAATGAAACACTGGAAAAGTTTGCCCTTATCATATTATGAATTTCTACAACATCTCTGTCAGTTCTGTAGATTTTATTATATATTTTATGTGAAAAAGTAAAACTATTCACTGTATAGGAATGGGAAAATATTATTGAACACTGACTGGAAGTTGTAAAAATAACTAGATAATATAAGCATGTCAATAACTAGCATTATAAGAATATTTTGTAAGTCTTGGTTTTATGTCAAGTATTTTGATGGGCATAATCGTTTTTTAAATAAATAGTTACTCTCTACCGCAGAACCATTTTAATTATCATTCTCAGAGCTCTTGGCTACCTCTACTCAGATGATGGAATGGTTGAGAAGCAGGATAAATTTCTGAAAAGAATGTCGGGAATAATGAGGCTCTATGCAGCTATTTTGGTGTCCAGGCAAATGAGGCAGTACCAGAATAAACCACATCCTTATGGTATTGGCAACGGTTGGACTTGGATGGCTGCCACCCTCAACTTAAGTGAGTTGTACAGAAAGCTATGATGTGTGCTCTGACTATTTTTTATCTTATTTCTGATTAATTTCTTATATAGATTTTGTAAGAGTGTTTTTCTCAAAACTATATAAATAGATAAGCCTAAAAAGGCTCTATTTTGCACAAAACCCATTGTATTAAAGTAATAGAATTTGTAAAATTAATAACTCATTAAATGCCATCAGCTTGCAGTTCTTACGGCAATGTTTGGTTAGTGGGAATTCCTGGATTTGACTTATGAAATTTAAAAAATTGATAAAACTTACTAACTACTACTACTAATTTACTGTAAAACTAACTAATGTGAAATTTTATAATTAATTACATTAAATTGTATATTCCTCATTTGTAGCTACGAGGAGGATCAAATCCTGTCAATATTGGTGTAATATGTATGAATGTTGATGAATGGATAGAAGTATCGCAAGCTAGTAGAGATATCTGGATACAGTTGAATCAGCAATGCTCATTTTTAACTAGAGCTGAAATATAATTGTTCTTTCTAATGATCTTGGTTGATTTGCAAGTTGATCATTAAATTAGCAAGAGGAAAAAGCATATCTGCTTATAGTGCATGCATTTTACCCTGTATGCATGTGTAAGTTAAAGCAGTAAACTTAGCTTTCTGTACACTTTGAGTAAAGACAGTTGCTGCGACTACTATTGCTACCTTGAATATCACAAGATAATATTCTAATTATCTTATCTTTTGTTGGTAACTTCCTGGTTGAAGAAAAAAGGAAAGAATTTCAGTTTTTTCACTAGCTTATTCAAGATTTGATAAAAAAATATTTACAGTTGTCCCTAATTTATCATGGTTATACAGTCTATCGCAATAAGTGAATTTCCACAAAGTAGGATTCTTTGTATATAAATCAAATATTTTCCTAGTTAAAGCATAGAAAAGCTGTTTGCAAGCTAAACCCATGTATTATTATGGATGATATAAGTATCTAAAATAACGTAATGAATTCTTTGAATCTCCTCTAATTATCTTTCAACAGAACCTCAACCAGACATAAGTGCGTCCCTCTTGTTCGACTTTCTGGAAGTTGCTGGTAACAGCATGTCCACGCATTACGGATCCCAGTTTCAGAAGCTGCTTCACATTACATGCAAAGAATATTATCCCAGATTAAAAGAGGTAAGGTATATTAATGCTCACAAACTTAGTTGTGAACATCCACTTTGTGAACAAACACTGTTCTTTTGTCAAGTAAATGGGGAGAAATATACCAACGAAATGGGTTATGAAAGTTTCAAAATGATTGTCAAAAGCTGTGTTAGCCTCGTGGTGAGTCAGCAGCTGCCATCTTGGCTCACCAACGGAGAATTTATTACTTTGATAAAGCTTTTTAGTACAGGATATTTCACATTCCAAAATCTTTCTCCATAATATCGTACTGCCTTAAATTAAATGGTTGAAAATGTATTAACAACAAAAGTTTTGAACTAAGTTTTTTATCACATCATTCATTGGATTTGAATCTGTAATTTTTAATTGAGGAAAGGTTACCTTTTCTACACATTCAACAACAGGTTACTAATTTATGTAAGTTATTTCATACCTAAACTCCTAATTTTACT
Source organism: Sympetrum striolatum (assembly GCA_947579665.1). Taxonomy (NCBI): domain Eukaryota; kingdom Metazoa; phylum Arthropoda; class Insecta; order Odonata; family Libellulidae; genus Sympetrum; species Sympetrum striolatum. The sequence continues at coordinate 6,781,041 of OX388345.1, forward strand.
TATCACATTTTCAATGTTTTTACTGCACAGACATGACTCGTGTGCGAATGCTGGTTTAGGATATCATTGAATTTTATTTACTTTCAATTAATTAATTAAAAATAAATTGAGTTAATTTTTTTAATAGTTAAGGAATATACATTTAAAGAATCAATAATATAATCAAGATCCCATGTTTCACAGAAGCGCTGTACAATCTAGGGCTATATTTTCCATCCAATTTTAAATGAAAAATCTGATGTGGCCAGCACATGACTTTCTCCATATATGTATAACATGTAGATATTTCCATGTTTTAGGGATTCAAAAAGATATCTTGAAAATCGCCACAATTTATTTCAAGAGATATTTTGCCCACTTGGGCAGTTTGACAGACTTGGCGTCAAAATCTTGCTCATTTGGTGAAATTTCTATAATCATTGATATAGAACAGTGGACCTTTGTGATTTTGATTTCTCTATCGTATTAAATGGCCTTAAAAATATTTTCGAAAATTTGCAAAATGTATCCTTAACCCTCGCACCCCGTGGCGTAACACGAGCAGTCGTGCTGGCGCACTCCGTGCACCAGTGATTATTTTTTAAATATTTTCTTCAAATCAGATGATTTCCGTAAATTTAGAATTTGTTATCATTATACAATAGTGTAAGACTTGAAAATCAATTGATCGCATTTATTTTTTAATAGATTTTTAGTGATAAATGGAATAAATCACGCTTTAACATTTTTAAACGCTTGAAACCTTCGAGGAAATAACTTATGTATAAAGTTGTGCACAAATCTTCACAGTTCACATTCATTTATTATTGCACAGAAATGGTCTAATTATCCCAAAAGAATTACTCTTCGCAGTAAAATATTCAGTTGAACCTGAGCAGGGGGTGTGCCATCGCAACATCAGCTTCAAAAAATGTTTCTTTGTTGCTATAAATTGAACCCAATTTATGCAAAACTAGGGTGGTACATAGCGAACATTATTGTAGGAAGACTAGAGAGACAAAGAATGATTACAAGGAAAGATAAAAAAAGTTATGAACGAAAATGTATACACTGGTGCACTCAGTGCGCTAGTGCTCGAGGGTTAACCTGTAACAGCCAATTTATCATTGATTGCACACATCTCAGTAAATGACCTTTTCATAGCTTCTCACATTAGTCCATTATTTTGGTATGGACTTAAAATTCCTGCATATTCTATTATCTATGTATGATTAATAATTATTTAAGCCAAGTATAAGATTTCAATCTTTTGTTTAAATTATAAAATGTGTCTCACAGTGTCACTGCATGGTTTTGCACCACATTGGCAGTCCTTGGCATTCATAAAACACGGCACGTATGGTTGCAAAAGGTTTGGTCAAATCCTATGTGACATTAATAGTGTTTGAACCCTATCCCTTAAAATAAAACGGCAATTGATCAATACCATACTTGAGGATTGGTGTGTCTAAACAACATCATAATTTTTCATGTCTGATAGTTTAAACCGTAAATTTTCCTCTCCATTTGCAGGTTACGCTCGTTGGGTCAGGAGGTCCTGTGACCAGATTACAGGAGTTTCTGCAGAAGACCTTAAGAAATGGTGGCTTTATACCACCTCCAGAAGCTCTCTTATCTCAGCCATCTTGGTGAAGATCCAAAACATGTATATAGAGGGTTATCGCCATGAGAATCCTCACGAATGACGAAATTAAGGATGGTCTTTTTTTACCATGTAAATAAGGATTTTTTAAGAAAACTATTTTTACACTGCATTATTTTGTATATTATGCCAAAAATAGATCAGTATTAAAAATAAATGAGAATACATTCCTTTAAACATAATCGTCCTTGCAACTTATAACAAAACTACTCAAGGAGTAAAATAATGAAAAGGAGAAATTGATCAAAAATATTTTGTGAGATTTTAGAAAAGTGTCAAAAAAGAAACACTTCTGAGAAAAAGGAGAATCTCTATAATATCATCAACAAATAGGAAAATATTTGAGTTTATCACAGATATTTTCTTACATATAAATAACATATAAAAGGAATGTATATGGTAACTACAAATGTCATCATATGAGTATTATTCTTAGTAAAATATTTGAAATTTCAAATGGTTGCGGTGATTATTTCATAAAGTTCAGAGTATAAAAATACACATTCTCTATATGTTTAAGGAACCATCACCTCTCTCTTTAAAGTACTCCAAAATTAACCTCAAGAAATAATATCATTGAGACATCTGCACTAACTATGACTCTAAGCAACATAAAATGCAAGACTGAATTAGTAGTATACAATTCCCAAACTCAGACCCTTGGCGCCTTCCTCTATATCTTTTTGAAGTAAGTACGAGTCCTTGTGATTGCTAGTGAAACCCTGGACTCCAAACTCCTTCAAAAGTTCCATCCAGTACTTATTTCCGTTTAATTTCAGCAGTGCTTCAGTGATACGCTGTTTAGCTGGTCCTGGAGCAAAGACAAAATGAAATTGAGTGTGGATTTACCTTAAACTGTTAGACAATTTAACTATGGCACAATTTAAGATGAAGATAATCATACCTGCCTTTTTCTAATGAAGTGAACATTGAATACTATCTTTTTAATTTAAATATAACAAATAATTTCTAAAATGGTGCGAAACATTAGCATATACACGTGTATATAAGATGCATCTAGGTTTTAGGAAAAGCTGACATTTTACGATCCTGTTCTTTCATATTAAATACCATGCAAAATCTATATCCTCCAATAACCTGCACAATGCTTTTAAACCAAAAACTTTCATGTAAAAAATTGCGTCTTATATATGGTTATGCTTAGGACTTTTATGAGCATACATCTTGCAGGAAAATCTTTTAACACTAACTTTACCAAATTTAAATGCTTAGCGCAGCATATAATATATGCAAATCCAACAGACCAGTATGCATGGCTTGGTATGGACATCTTGTTCGAAACCTTCAAACTCAGTTTAGGAATAAATGAGAATATTTGCAAATAAAAAATTATACTTCGATAGCTGAATGCTAATTCAGAAATTCTAACCATTTAGCACTTTTCCCAAAAAAATTAAATACAGAAAGATATCATTATATTGCTAAAAACAAGGCTTTGGTTGGTGTGCCGTCACTAAAGTTAAAATTTTAGCTCTCGGTCAGCAAACATGATGCTATATGAAAGTAAATCTGATTAATGATAAAGCGCCGATAAAATTTCAAGTTACTTACCAGGTAGTCTTTTATTAACTACAATAGGATAAGGAGGCAAAGGGCCTAAGCTCTCCAGAACCTCGATATCTTTTCCTTTATCCTGCAAATACTTCTTGTTATAAGCCAGAGTGTTGGCATCAACACACGCAGCATCTGCTTTTTTACTCAGAACCATCTGCACAGAGGCTAAATGAGAGCCTGATTTTAAAGTGTTGCCGAAGAATGATGCGTTTTCACCAAGCTCTTTCAATTTCTTTAAAACTATGGTACTGCTACTTAAGGAATCTTCTTTGCTGTATGCCCAAGAACAGCCTCGTAGATCTAAGAATGTTTTCACGTTCTTCCTACAGCGTAATATAGTTAAAAAAAGCTTTTACATATTGAAAATTGAATGTGCTTAGCTACAGACTAATTGTTATAATTTTTACATGTATACAGTCATTATTTCTAAATGTAATCGGAATGCACTTAATAACTAATATACTGGCAAAATAAAGAGATTTGTGAGACATACCATTTTTAAAGCTAGTCGTAAATGGATATTTAAAAAATAAAACAATTGGAATACGCTGAAGTATACGTTTGCTCAAAGGAAATGTATAATTACCGGCGATCTGCATGCATAATTATGTCGGCATAGTATCCTTTCAGTCCATCAGCATTTCTCGGATGGGTGAATACAGGCGTGACAGGTAAAAGCTCCATGAACTCATTTCTAGATATATCGAGTGATACAAATCCTTCACAGGTCATAAAAGCTGCGAACACAAAGAAAACATTGATGGTCATAAAAAATCAATCGATCGTAACGTCTGCCAGGATTTAAGGTCAAACAAACCTAAATCGGCCAAATCCGCAGTGAATGGATCTTCTCGATCTTTCAGCTCTTTTACAGATCTCGACTCGTATATAAGCAAAGAATCGCATCCGATCTCCTCCTCTAAATAGCTCATTAAAGTTTCATACAATTCAACAGGGTGTCCAGGACACAAGTACGTAATGATTCTAAGCTTGGGTTTGTTTGACATTTCTGTAGATACACTGAAATCAATTTCCGATCACATTTAGAATATCAGGCTAAATTAAGTTGCATAAGTATAATATTCACAAAAGTTTTGTACAGAGCACACAAGAGCATGACTTATGCATAATTTACCTTCGTTAACTCCAAAGGAATGAATTAGAAGAGATGCAAATCAGACGAACGGAACGAACAGACTACCCGCTTGCGACGTCTCTTTTCGATCGGCAACTTTCACAGAAACAGTTCAAGGCAAGTGTTGCGCAACGTCAATGTGGTTCTCGTTCTGGTAGTAACGTCTGATATCTTTTCGACGGCAATTCATACGGTCGACTTCTCTTAAACAAGAGCCTGTAACTTTTAGATCATGATATAATTTCCGATGATGCTTCATACTTTTTGAGATCGATATTTTTTAAGAGGGAATATAAAAATACAAGATAACGTGGTATAGCCGGCTTCCCAAGTAGATTTAAGTATCACTTGCAGCAGTGCCCATCGAAATATAACCCCGTGCGATAGGGATACTCAATAGTAGGGATAGTAATGCGTAAATATGATTAGAAAAAATATCAGAGTTAAAATCTTTATAAATCTGTCATATTATGCTAGTAGAAATAAATCTTCATGAGCATTCTCTGTGAATGCCATAGAATACCACCAGGTCAAGGCCTGCATAATCGATGAAATTTTATTACACTTCATAGGAGGTTTACAACATTCCAAGCATTCTTACAATGCCGAAGAAAATCATCCGTGCCTGAAGTGTTCGTGCATAAAAGTAGAGGAATGAGAATCACCTTTCAATTGTATTACTATGAACCCGCAAAAGGTTTTTCTTGCTCTTACTAAACCTAATGCAGGCTATACTTACAACTTGTTAGAGTAGTGTAATTATGGAATACTCATGGAGATTTACAGAAAACTTTAGCTGTTAGGTTATGACGTTCATTTTGTCTTGGATTATATAAATATTTTTAATAGATGGATCTCGGAAAAAAAGCTAAATAAAAATTTTGAGACTGCGGGATGGAGAATGATTATATGATTTATAAATATAGGTCAATTTCGATCATGTTTAGAGAAAGGAGCGGACATAGGTTTCACGCGGAATCGCTTTCCATTATTGGTGAGTTATATGCACTTCATAACCAAAGCGATAATTTATTGATTCTACATCACGTAATGTAAATTCAAATCTCCGATCCAACCGCAATATATATATAGACGTCATTGTGTTGCGACAACTGCCCTTTTGTCTCGGCCCATCATTGCTGCGAATATCAATCAAGGAAACATTTTTTGTGTATGGTCATCGGTTATTCAAAATTGACTTCTCTTATTTTAAAAAGTAAGTGAAGATTCCACTTCAAACTTGAATGAAGTAACGGTATATCCTATCACGTTGTATGGATCATAATGCAGGGAGAAACGAGAAAGATAAAGAAATATCGGAAGTGAAATTTCTCCAATCGGTTAAAGGATGAATCATAATAAATATACTGATTAAGTTCTAAGAATAGAATAAAGCGCTCGGCTCATAACCGATGTGATATGAGATCGCAGCTGTAGAATATTAATTGTGAAAGACTAGAAATAAATTCGCAAATCAATTGTTAAAATCAATCGGTCGTTCGCCTAACTTCCCAAATCCAAAGCTGTTGTTCGCCTCTCGTTATTCATATAACAGAACAGTGCGCAAGTTCAAAATTCTATATAATTCATTCCCACTCACAAAGGAATAGCTTTTACCGACTAATGCAGATTAGGTCGATGAAATCTTATATTCATAAAAATGTATTTCAGCAGGAAAACCTCCATTAACGCAACAGTCTATATTACTGTTAATAAATTCAACATTTCAGTAGGTTTATTGAGGAGAAATGTGTAATGGTTGAATCAGTCTTTGACTTTACATACGTATGTGATTCATACAACGTAATTATTCCCCTTAGGAAAAGCGTAACTTTCTCCATCGTAAAATTGAAAGAAAAGTAGATTGAGAAATTGATGATCAAAAACCCTTAAACTAAAGGTTTAAAAATATATATTTTCGCCAAATTTTGACTTTTCCCGAAAGGAGTGAAATCAATGTTTATGAATTTCCAGTAGATGACATTTAAAGGTGTATTTTTGCTGTATGAAATCAAAATAATAAATCTTCATCTATATAATCTGAAAGTTAGAAACTCCCAGGTGAAGTTTAATAGGAAAGTTTTTCTAATTATATGGGTAACTGCAATTTTCGTAGAGATTTAAACATTTTATTTAAAATAGACATAACATCGAAAAACTACATTTGTTCAGCTAAAACGTTATTTATGATAAATTGAACCAATTGATTTTCCATTTTTAAGGTAAAAAATATTAAGAGAATATTTGGTTCAAATTAAGAAACTATAGAGATTTGAGAATAATCGTTTATAAGATATTCTAAACAGAAATCATTTCCGCCTCTCCATTTACTCTATGAGCTGAAATTTTTTAGAGTTGTGATTCAAATGTAGGAATCCCGCGAAGAATCGTCGTGAGATTTGTTCGGAAATCCTCGAGCACCCTGAGGGCATCGTTGTCGCGAATCTGCACGAATAATCTCTGCACGATTACTCGCTTCGGATGAGCGCCTCAAAAAACGCACAGATTTAACCGTATTTGATTCTCGCACATTCCACAGAATCGCTTAAAACAGAGAATTAAAACATGGGGATTGTACTCTCATTTTATCATGTTTTTAAATTTCATATTCGTACCTTTCATTTTGTCTGAATTTTAGGTTAGATGGTCGAACGGATGAATAGAGTGAAGGGATATAAGGGAATGTAAGAAGGAAGTTAAAAGTATTATTATTAGGGGTCTTTATTATAGGCGAGATTGAGACTAAAAAGTCTCCTCTTCCAGCTAACCTCTGCTTAAGTTGTTACATTATTATAAGTATATTCATTATTATATATATTATTATCAATGAAACTTAGAGGAAAATATAAGAAAATGTAAGAAGGGATTGCGGATGTAAAAAAAACCTAAGAAAAGCTTAGGAAAAAATACCCACTGCAGGAAAACATCCACAAAGAAGAGGGGTGTGAAAAACCTGAGCAAACCTACAAATAGCAAAAACTAAAAGACATTAAAGAAAACAATGTACATATAACCTGGAAAATTACAAGAAATTTTAGAGACATATTCTCAAAACAAATAATTAAAGTTGATAAAAAATTAAATGCAGAGAATACAGTAAGTAGCTACACACACTTGTGATAAAAAATTTGGCTGAACTAGAAAAAAGCAAAATAAAACACGATCAATCCAAAATAACGCTCTAAAATGTATATATGAGAGAGTTAAAACCATGATTTAGGTATAAACAATAATCTAAAGTAAGTTAATATTATGGAAGTACAAAATAGGAAAAAAAAGAAAAGGTTATGCTAGATGTAAACTGTAATACCAAAAACGAACAAAATATTCCAAATTAAAGAAAGAGGTTTGAAGTGTTGTTCCGCGCAGCATTAAAAAATAAGAAAAAACGAACTTGACTTATGGTAAAATGTAAAATGCTATGATGGAGATAATTAGCGTTATTGATTCTCTAGAAGATACGAAAACAGTATCACTCTCGCCTTAATAAAATACGCTTTATTATTGTTAATTTTACTGTGTAAATATCTTTTACCGTTCATGACTTTGATAATGTTCTCGGAATCGAGAGTGAATCCACGAAAATGTAAGCACACCAAGTAATCACTTAAAGGTGCACGAGTTATAAGCTACGCTGAAGGTGGTCACACAGTTTTAGTGTTGATTATTCAATTGGCGGAATTATTATATTCCTTTGAAGATTTATTTAAATGTTTTCAGGCGAAAATTCGGAATATTTCACGACTTAAAGATGGAAAATATTTTGAGAAGAGAATTTTCATATGTGCAGCGAATTGCTTACATAAAGTATAATTTTCCATATCAGAAATATTTCCACCAAATTTTATTTTAGATTTTAGTACACTACGTACTGTCATAGAGTAAGGTTTTAACTGCCAGAATTAATATGATGATGCAACTCCATATTTAACATTTGTCTCTTTTGGAAAAATCCGTCATTTCAGATGAGTTTGAAGAGGGTTCTTTAGAGGGCGAAGTAGAACGCATGCCAAAGCTATGTCGACGTCTGTCACACATTCCTTTGAGGCTCGATCATCAGTTTTCATTGCAAGTGACGAATTTTGTGCAAAAATAAGATGGTTTTGACGGATAAAAAATTTATGAAAATTTGATGTTAGAGGCAAAATTTCGAAACTTTGAGGCAAAAATTCAAACTGAAGATATTGTTTGATTTCGAAAAAATATTATATCTGTAATGCTCACGCGGGCCACTTTTGCCGGGTATTACATTTCGATCAAAAAAGTGGCAAAACGCTCCACCCCAGTGGCGCAGCAAGGATTTGCCAATGGGGGGTGCAAGGCTGCCTAGAAAAAATGCCTACATTTCAGGGGCTAGTGTATTCATGCCCACTACTTACTACAATATAAGTCAATTCTTTCAAAAACTAAATGAATTGAAAACTAGAGGAATTTAACGCTTAAGTGCCGAAATTATTAAACTTTCCAAGATAGTAGTTTACATAAGCGAACTATTGCAAACTCATCATAAGTGTTGTTTGGATTTCTAGTTTGGATACGTCCAATATCTAATAAAAACTCACTTTTTTCTATGCTGAATTTTTTTAGTGTTGTAGATCTAAACTTCCCAAATCTTTGAGAGTTCTTTCTTCCAAGAGGTTGCCAAACGTGAGAAGGAAAAATTAGTTACGGTTACTTGGCAAGCGATATAAAACGTCTCAATAAATCCCCCACATTGGCTTGCCCGTGTTTATCTGAATATCTTTCGTTATTAGACTATATCATCAACAGATTTTGGAATTTAATTGAAACGTCGCCTGTCAAGAAAACACCATTAATATATAAAAATAATGATATGAAGTACATATACAGCTTATTACACAAGGTTTATATGCGCCGAGCCAGAATTCCGCAACAGGGATCCAAACTTAATTAGATTTCAAAGAAATTGGGCAGGGTAATTTTGCACGAGAATTTCCAGGAAATATCTCAAGGAAGAATAGACTTGAAAAAAGTCTAACCGGGAACCGAACCCGGGTCTCCAGATTGCCGGTCGGGTGCTCTGTCCGTTGAGCTATCCCGCCGAAACATCCTCTCAAGCTATTCGGGATACTTAGTGGCCGGTCGGACTTTCTTCAAGTCTATACCTCCTTGAGATGTTAATTAGATTTGATAACTAAGATATTTCATCAAATAGAGACTCTTTCAATTCAGTGAATACCTTAACTCGAAAATAATGAAAAAGAGCTCTCAAAAACTATAATGTTTATTTCAAATCCAAGAATGAAAAATTTTAATAAGAAAATTACAAATCACAAAATCTCAGAGAAGGTTTTTAGGGATTGTTTGGAATCTCCATTTTAGTTGTGTCATTAATCTGGAACAGGGTTTCCCAAACTTTTTCTGTAATGGAACACTTAGCAAACCTGGGAAGTTTAACGGAACACTTAGCTTATATTTAGGTTAGGTAATTCTACTTGTAAAATTTTAAAAATCATTGAATTACTACAAATTATTTATTTAGTGATTATTTTAAAATATAAAACTATAATACTATAACATAAACATCAAAATATGAATAAATAAAGCATTTTATGACTTTAATTCTCCAATTATCCATGAAGACTCCAAATTTTCGCGGAACACCGGTGTTTCGGGAAACCCTGATCTAGAACATTAAAATAAAGAATCAATTCTAATACGTAAAAAAATCGTTTTCTTCGTTCTTTTTTCATAATTGCAGGAATAATTGTGCTTCTAAGAATAGTTTGAGAATTCGGATTTTTACCTTTTTTCCAATGAATATTCCAAGTCAAGATGGCTGACTCGTGTGAGGCTTGTGAGCTGCATTGAACGAATCATCAACTCGAGCTTTCTCAGGAGTGAATTCATCCGTTGTCTTTAAAATTACCTCTTCTTCTAAGAAACAAAATATAATTTACATCAGATTAAATTTTCTAGCAGGCTTACAAGCCTGATTTCGTTGTTTATGTATTGGCTAAGTATTCGATTGAATGCGTCACGTATCGAAAATTAAAAATGCGGTTGCATTAAAATATACAGTGGACTCGTGATTATAGTTGATATTATAATTGAATTTGCAGAATTAAAGTTACACACAAAAAAGTGGAAAATCGCTCCACCCAAGGGGGCCAACGCAATGCAGGGTCGGAAGTACTTTTCTGGCGCGAACACAGAAACGCCAGAAATAAAAAAAAGAGGCCATTGAATATGTTGAAACTTGAATGGGGGGAATTAAAATTCTATTTATCGATTTTTGTAAGAAATTTTATAAAATTAAACTCAGTATACATATTTTAATTATGCTTATTATTATCTATCGTTGTAGATAAACAATATTTTCTTCACATCTCAATAGTATGAACGATGATACATTTTTTTATTCTGACTTCTGGGGGAGCTACACCCCCCATAGCGCCCCCCCCCCCCCCTGGATCCGCCACTGCGTGTAAACTAAGTGAAGAATTGTCAGAAGAAAAGCACTCGATATAGAGGACTACTTCATGTTGAGAGACAGTTGAACATCTGGATGCGACGATTTCATCCGACACAAACGGACGAAAGTCCCACCGACCAGTTCAAAGGATTTCGGCCGGTGAGGGAACCTTCGACCGGGTGCGGCGAGATCAACACTCCCTCATTGCAGACCGATGTGGGTTTAGGATGAACTCTGCTGAGACAGCGCAAACACTATTAGGCAGGAGTCCGTTGAATCGATCAAATTATCGGAATCCTCGTGGTTAATGCTGAAACGATTGCAAGGAAATAAATTGCGGGTGGTTTTTTTAAAGTTTGTTAATCGAATATGATAATCTCGGCACTTAATTTTAGCATATTACGTTAACCAATGAACTTAGAGCCAAGTGATTGTTGCGATGAATATATCGCGAAAGCCTAGTGATAGAATAATGGTAATAATTAATTAAAGTTAACTAAAGGTAAAGTGAAATTAAACCATTACGTTCCTCCAGTTCACCCGACGGTGGTAAATCGTTTACTATTAACTGTTTGCAGTACACCACCAAATCATCATCATCATCGGCCATTTTAAATCCGACGTCGGATGTAGGCCTCCCCAAGTGCTTTCCAATTTTCTGTGTCCTGAGCTTCCCGTTGCCACGTTACACCAAAGTACTTGATGATGTCTCTATTCCACCTGTCTATAGATCTTCTTCTTGGTCTCTTCACATCTCTTGGTATCCAGTTGAGAACTACAGACGTCCAACGGTTGTCGTTTCTTCTCGCTACATGGCCGGCCCACATCCATTTTAGTGATCTTACCTTATCTATGATGTCTGTAACTCCAGTCATCATTCTCACCCAAGTGTTTCGTTTCCTGTCTCTTCTTGTGATTCCCAGCATACAGCGTTCCTTGCTCCTTTGCGTTGTCTGAAGTCTCTGGGTTATTGCAGCATTTAACACCCAAGTTTCACTACCATAGGTCAAGACAGGTAAAATGCATTGGTTGAACACCTTCCTCTTCAAAACCATTGGCATTCTTGACTTCAGAATGTGTGAGCTCAACAATTCACCATCACCAAATACCTCCTCGTATATGCGGTCTTTGGAAGGATTCATCAACGCTTAATTATTCCACATTTAGTGTTATATTCGATTTGAGTTTCAACGTCGACTGAGGCGCTGTTTATTTTTAGCCAAAAAGCAAAATATTTCTCCGGCATTATTATATTGTAATGTTTTTATTTAACACACGACTCTGGAACGTCTATCCGAGAAAAATGGCTACCTCGTACGACGTCCAACAATGGTTATTTACTTGTTACCACAACCGGTAAACAATTCATGCTTACACTCGTTGGGCTTGCCGATCTTTGACGCGTGGTGCGCCTGCGGAACACTCGGGACCGGTATTCGTTACAATATAATTTGTTTAACGAGGCCATTATCAGTCGCAGCAACTGTCCCGTAACACAGCAACGGCTGTGTTACGGGACAGAGCTCGGCAGTGATGCTGATTCGTGCATTCAAAGTCAGTGGGAATGGTTTGGCTGCTGAAATGAGATTTAAATAAAAGATCGATTCCAGCCGCTGAGCGAAATATTTGTAAAAATACTGTCGACAAACTGAGAACGTTCCCATTCTTACGGATAGATGTCACAGGTTGTACCTGCAACATAGAATGTTACAGCAAATAACCTGGTTACCGTTGAGTAATTAGAAGTGTATTTAACTGTGAAAAGTAAATGCACGTGCGAAATTTCGTTCACCCAACACTTTCGGTAACCGCGATTGTGACGTCATTCATCGCGCGTTTCCCTCTCACGGTTCCTTAATCCTTATTTAAGAAGTAAAAGAAAGCCTTTTGATGGCATAAGTTCAGCATTCTATGTTGAAAGTAGGAGAGCTGAAGAGGCTTCTTATTGGTTGTTTCTTTTCAAGTGACTCCATTCCAACATCAAATGCAATTCAAAACAAAAATTGTGATAATTATTCGTAAAAGAGAATCAAGTCGGCCATTTTGGTTGTTTTTCCATATTTATTCTTTGATTACAACAAAATGTGAATTACAAACATCTTAGAACGGTCCACATGCTCGAAATTGGAGAATAATCGAAGGATTTCTCCTATGCTGCACTCAAACCCACATCACCCACTTGCCGAGCCGTTGCTTTAGGCTAATTCTCTGTAAACCGCACGGATTACGGATTTGAAATTAAATCGACTGAGTATGACAAGATTTTGCAGAACGCATAACTAATTGCATTTTTATTAGTTGGGCTCACATACAAAGTTAAAAGTGAATCCGCAATACCATAATAATCCTGACATTGACGACATTCGTGAAAACCGCCGTGTTCGTGGAAGCCCTTTCCAAGAGGTGTTGTTGAATTGTCTGAGCCCACATTCGCTTCGACCCGCATAAAGGCGATAACAAACGATCGGAAATGACGCGCTGAGGAATCTAGCCTCGATCGGCAACTGCGAACGCTGAAAATGAAGTTAATTACGAGGAAGGACAAGGAAAGTTTCCACGAGGGATATCGCAGCAATAACTGGTTTCGCATTTGAGTGCAATTCTAAATGTGCCGATTCTATTCCGAAGGGGGTCGATCTCATAAGGGAAATAATAAGTCAGTATCGATTTTGTAAATAATAATAATAATAATAAATGTCTTTTATTCGGGCGAGATTGATACTAGAAAGTCTCTTCTTACTCCTAACCCATCGTCATATGCAAAAAAGAAAGAAAGAGATAGTTTGCGAAAGAAGAAAAGTAATATGTGGATTGAAAAAACCTAAGCTGAGGGCTCAGAAAAAAATTCCACTGCAGGAAAACACTCACAAGAAGGGGAGTGTGAAGAACCAGCGAAATCTACAGATAGAAAACTGTATTTTGTGAAGAAGGAGAAATAAAATAGTTATGGTAAACAGGCAGTGAAAATGACAATTGTACAAAAAGCAAGGGGCAAAAACATAACCGCACTACAAACAATCAGATAAAATAAATCAACTTCACTACACTGACACTAATTATAGATTAATTAAAATAAGTGTAAGGTATAGTAAGTATAGGTATAGGTAAAATAAGTATAAGTAAAAGGAAGTTTCATAAAATTAACTCTTCGTTGGAATTCAGAAAGCGGGTGACACTCGATATCCGTCCATTTGATTGAAACTCTTAGGTGTATGTATGTATGTATGTAGGTGTATTAATTATAGTATGGGCCTCCGAAGTTGATTTAAGTGTGTTCTGTGTTTTTCGTCGATTCCCAACCTTGAATCATCCTTACAATTGCGCAGAGGCCTTTCGAAAGCATTTTTATCAGTATTTTGTGATAGCGCCCTTTAGTGCCATTGATCACGAAACAAACAGATGTCGGAATGTAATCGAATCCTTTGACACACAAATCTGACTTAAGTTAAATATCAAATAAATTATCGAAAATTAAGACCGGGTTGCAGGGAAACAAAAAAAAACTGCTTAAAAATAAATACTGGAATAAAAACAATAAACATCCTGATGCCGAAGAAACTTTCATTTTATGAACATTACATTCATTTTTATGAACATTACATTCACTTTTATGAACATTACATTCATTTTATGAACATTACATTCACTTTTATGAACATTACATTCACTTTTATGAACATTACATTCATTTTTATGAACATTACATTCATTTTATGAACTTTACATTCATTTTATGAACATTAAATTCATTTTATGAACATTACATTCATTTTATGAACATTACATTCACTTTTATGAACACGGCGGACAGCAAACTTCACCATTCAATTCGGCGTCAACTCTTCCTTTGCAAAATCCAAGCCAACGATGGAAATATTGAGTAACAGAATAATAGTGCCGAAAGCATTACCCTTTTATTTTAAAGATACCTTTATAATTTCAGAGATGGTTGATTACCGCTGACTTCTTAAAAGTTGTATTCCTTAACTAAATTCTATTCAGTCTTCTCTAGTTTCCTCGCCATTTGCCGTTTAGGATAACTGCTCACAACTGCTTGCTATCCAAAGTGCAGGTCCTCTGATAAATATGAACCAAAATCTTCCACACTTCATTACTCTAAAAGACAAAAGAAATAAAATATGATACAGAAACCAACTAAAAATCAAATTAAAAAAATTCCGTTTTCAATCTGTGTTCATAAAATTTTTTAGAAGTTCTTTCTCCTCCATATTCATCGCCAATGCGATGACAAGTTATTACCACATTAATACGACGATGATGGATTTATAGAAGAATGCGAATCAATCATCTTTATTAAAAATAAAACTGATTTCAGCTGGACCTCATATTAACCAGAATAAGGCCGTCGCTGAGGCGCGGAAGGAACAGACGATTCGTTTTGTGCGTTTTGGGGAAAATCCGCGATATTTTCTGAAAAAACTCTGGGACAAGGGTTTCATTTCCTAATTGTAAGTTATTTAATTATTGTCTAAATTTGTAAAAATGACATTTTCTCACCATTGACGAATTCAACTTCGTGAAAAGAAGACTGCCCGCACTCCGTCTGACGACGATCCGACTTCCTCCGCCAAGTTTCCTTCCTCTCTCCAATGAGTTCACGTTTTATTTCCAACAGCAATTTCTAAATTAACTTCTCTTTTAAATGCTACCGGGAGGAAGAATATTCGTATCGAAACGCTGTATTTAACTTCCGATTCTTTTTGGTATCCGCAGGAAGCTTCCGGTTATGAGCGCGTTTCCTCGTGAAGGGAGGAAAGTTCTTTAAACCCGTACCTTTATTTCTAGGCGTGACGCCACATCCACGTCCTTCGTTCTTTCGTGTTCTAGACCTGGATTAATTAAAATTAAGTAGAATTATTAAATTATCTATTCAATTATTAATAATGGAAGGCAACACCTTATTTTTCTCGACTTAGCGGTTTAAAGAAGCGGACTGTGGAGACACAGGGTTCTTACCTTTGTTCATCGTCGCATCGTGAGTTAATTATCACATTTGTCTTATCCTCGATCATAGAAGTTTCGGATTTTTTTTCCATAAGAATGTATTGTGCAGATTTTCGAATATGTTTTCGAGTATTTACCGGGATACTAAAGAATCAAGCGTCAATATATTGTACGTAAATGTGCTGCAACATAAACCGTTGCGATTTTTACTTTCTCCATATACGTAGTCTAGAGAAAGGATTGTTTTCATGAAAAAAATCGACTTCGAGATTTCAACGGAAATAAATGTTTTGACCATTTTCCCTAGAACACTTTTTGACCATTTTCGGAATGATGTATGTGCGTATGTGTGTCTGTAGGTTTGTGTGTGCTTGTGGGCGCTCTAACATAAAAACTATTAGTCGTACCAATACCAAACTTCATATAAAGCTCTTTGGTTGGTGTCGTTATAGTTGATTAGGTTTTGGAGTAACTCGGTCAACCGGAAGTTGAGATTTATTCTTTGAAGCAAACTTCTGTTTTTTCAAAATATCTCCATAAATATGATATTTAGGTGTATACAGCTATCTAAAAAATTACAAAAGATGTATTTGTATGTATCTTCCAAGTTTAGGTTGAATATAGAGTTCGAAAATAATGTTGTAGATAAACATTTACATCTTATATATGGAGAAAGTCATGTGCTGGCCACATCAGATTTTTTCCGATAAGGTTTGGGCTCGACGTCCGGCTGATGCGAATAAGTTACAAACAATAAGTTATAAAAAATACTCTACGTTTCCCGTTAATTTTAGCTGAGAATTGTTTTTAAAAAAATTGGAATTATGGCGTAGGTGTAAATTATTTTCCCATAAGTCTTCTTTTTTGTTCTGAAGCCTTAGTTAGATGTACGTATGAAAGAAAATTGTGCGTATTTATTTTGTATCAGCTGTCTCTCAAATCTGCCGATACTCCAGTCAAATCGAAGAAGCCATGATCGATTCATATGTTAGCTCTTTTGGGCAACTCTTCTGTTTCACGCGAAAGAAGAGCGGGTTGATGATCGAAGGTCGCGCCACACGTCACTTTAAAGAACTAATCCGATAAAACGACACGAATAGACCAATTGACGTGCATTAGGAAACACAAAAGCAATATATTATTTATTGATATCTTATTCTCGTCCTCTTATTTACTTCCCAATATGTGTGACGCAAATAAGTCACGATGTAGCGCAAAATGACTCAGCAGCGTCTTTGATGTTTATGTAATCGGGTTATTTAGTGCGTTTGATCATTTTAAGCCGAAGTTATAGTTGCAACATCCATGAACAGATCTATTTTAAATTCAAACAATACATTTCTGATGAGTGGAAGACTCGAACTGTTTTGGATCAATTTTATAGCTGTATAAATTATGGAGAAGTTTCGTGGGATGCATTCTGCCTAACCTTCCTTAATTACCTTCCGGAGATTATCCGCGCCACAAAAAATAAAAATTAACGCACATAAAAAACTTTTAAATGGAAGTCTTTGCGAAAAAGGAAAGTTGTTCCTTTTCCTGGTGAAGACGGAAACTCTTATGAAAAACCGCAGAGACAATGAGAAAAGTTGGTCTCATCCACCAATCGACTGTTTGCACGATTTTATTTCATCCTAAGTGTAGCTTTTATTCCGTAATATTCATAATATTTAGCAAAACTCAATATGTTCAGTGATCTCAAATAATAAGCAAATTTATTGTAAAGTCGATCGTTAATCGCTAATTATATACTATTTAATGATTAGTATTAAAATGTGTTCATGCAAATATCTTTTATTTGCAGACGTGCTTTATGTTTATGCTGCCTGATTTAGTGAAACATCATTCGAATAATATTTCCGTTATGAAAATATCCTCTGATGAGTTACGAATTTTCGAATATACGTCGCTTAAGTAACATACATGAGTGTGTTCTACCTTTTTCGGTAGTGCATTCAGAAATGCCTCTTCAACGCCTTCAATTCCTCGTAGTTTACCCTCCATCTTCTGTCTCCCTGTTTTTTCCCTGCATAAGACTCAATACACGAGGCGAGTTGGATAGTGCAATAGACATAACGTATCCTCGTTTCCTCATAGTGGATGTTGTCACAAGTAAATATATGTGGTTTAACGGAAGATCTAATTGATATTAATTAGGATAGTTGGAGGATCTCACTGTTCGACGTCGATGCCCTGTCACGTGACCACAGAATGTATCGGAAGCGACCTTTGAATGTAAAAAGATTTAATTCGCTGTTCGGGTCAATAAGATGAGAATGAATGTTGGTAGAACAGAGAGGAAGAAATGGAATTTGCCGTGGATCTACTCTCTTTGTCAGAACTCTCGTTGCAATGTCGAAGGAGACGAAGACATCATTCAACCGTTTTACAATTGCATTTTCCGTATTTCGGACGAAGTCTCTCTCATGATCGCTCTATTGCGTCACAACGCCTTTCTCTATCAAGTTTTCTTTCCCAACGAATCCCAATATCAATCGGAGTTTTCAATTTATTTACAACTATATGAAAACCTGTTAACACGGTGAAGCATTGTCGGTCGGAAGCAAAGCAGGTTTAATCACTTCCCATTGATATTGTGGCGTTTGGACCCTTTTTGACGCGAAGAATGGCCGAAAGGTCGCTGATCAAGATTTATTTACTCGTCGCACCGGACAACACATTGTAGCAACGAATAAACAGCATTGTTGAGATTGCGGCTTTACACAGAAAAGATTCTCTCATTTGTATTCCGCCATTTATTTTACGGATTGAAGTTCTTTCTTGCTTCTAAGTGAGTCTTTAATTTCTCGGGAATCCTTGAGAACCGTCTGAACACGCAACAACATTAATTCGTTATTCGTGAAGTGGCTCACCGGAATGCATTTTGGGGTCCGCAGGGAATTCCACGCAATTTTTCATACAACGTGAAACGCCATTTATGACGCGTACATAAGAATTCTGCATTTTAAATAGCTTTCAAGTTTTTGTTCATAAAATTGAAAGTTATTTTATGAACGGCTGAGTTTACGTAACTTAGAGGTCACATATCAAAAGTCAATTCATTTAATGGATGGAACGTCACGATGTTTCTTCAATATAAAAAATAATAAATACGTATGAAACTCGTCAAAGCGGCGGATTGCGTTCAATTCGGTGAAAGAGTAACGTGTTGGTTAATTCCCTGGATTTCCACTGTGTGGCGGTAGATCTCAAAGAAACTTCTCAACAAGTCTTATTTAACTCAATGCACCGCTTCCCACATTTACATATTTTACAGTGGAAAGTATTTTATTCGCATAAAATAAGAATAAAATTCAACGGCTTCCCATATTGAGCTTTTCTAGAAAGGTTCTATCACTTCCCGGTGTTTGATAAAAAGGATAAAATCTTCCGCAAAATATTAACCGCTTTCAGCGATTTTATTTTCAGGAAGTGGCGAAAGCGAGATAAGTGCGAATTTTCGAGTGGATGACGTCCTGGGACGCATCACGAGTACGTCGAAATTCTACATTTATTTGCGAATGAGTTTCTTCTCCTCTTCCAAATTCCAGATGCAGGAAGCACAGTGAATGAAGCACATTTAAGCTGATTTAGTGAAAGGATTTTTAAACAAGAAGAGAGGCTTGTCATAGCGAGAATAACACTCATTGGCGAGAGAGGAATTTTAAACAGTTCCGCTTATGTTCAGTAAACACCTGCAGTTGTTCATAAATCAAACGTGGTTAACGAACTATATGAAAAAATGAGACCAGAAATTTGGAAATGAATCCAACTTATGTAACTTCTTCTTATTAACTTATGTAACCAGTTAGAGGCCGATTCAATGACGTCCTTTGGCCCCTCGGCGAGGTCCTCAGTAAGCGCCTACTGCTCGCCCAGGCACTATTGGATACTTGATAAAGATAATGAATTAAGTTGATTTCGCTGCTCAAACTCAGAGTGGCAGAGTAATTGAAATGATTCCTTATCTATGGCGATCCCGAAATTTGACAGCCGATAGCTAAGCGCTCATCATCTATTGCAGCGGATACAGAGTAGACGATTTTTAAGTTTTTTATGCAAGTCTTCAACGCCCATGATAATAATTACATAAAGCCATAAATTAATCTTTTTAATGGGGAAAATATTCCTTCAAAATACTCGCACCGGGAGAAATGAAAGGAAAACGTAGTTTTATCCATGCCTCGCTGTGGACATTGGAATGTCGTATTATGAATATTTTCCTTTATTTATACTCGGATAAAGTATCTTCCGATTCTCCCAAAATTGACTCTCCGCAAGTTTCCTCATTTCTTCTTTACCCGTGAGGAATCGAAATTTCATCGAAGTACTGAAATAAAAATGCTCGTTTGTGTTATTCCTTAAAAGAATTCAGAGAAATGAGAAAAGTGTTTCTTAGAATTCTAGGTGATGTCGTCCATCGCTATGAATATTCCACTAGAAAAGTTTTTTTTTTAATTTGAATCAACTAATTGTGGCGCCCCGTGAATTGGTACGGGGGGAATTCGTACGCGGGGAATTGATCCCCAGCGCTGATGTTGTACTACCATCCCAACCCAACCCTACCCAAACCAACCCCCTCGGTTAATTTATTTATAACATAAGCAAATAACCAGGGCGTGTATATTAACATAAGACTGAATAACAGTAGTATAACATCAGCGCGGGGGGTCAATTCCCCGCGTACAAATCTGTCAGGAGATCAATTCCCCGCGTACGAATTCCCCCCGGATCAATTCACCGGCCACGACTAATTGTACTTAAAGACATCAAAGTATTAAGTTCCTTAGTGATGAAGTAAAGTTTCGTTTCGTTCTATTTACTTTAAGGTTAGATAATCTTTCGGCCTATTATTTGCAATTGTAACTACTTAGAGCTAATTACATTCGTACAAATCCGCATGTGTCGTCACATTGCGTGCATATCGATGTCCTCACCGTATAACTAAAAGATCTTCAGGAGCGCCCGGATAGCCATGTGGGCAGCTGATTTGGTGAAATCGGGTTCGATTCCCGGTGGGAGCCCATCTGCGAACTGACTGCCGAAGCACTTTTAATCATACTACTACTACTTCTAAAAGAGCTTCAGAATTCCGTGGGGAAAAGAATGTCCCGAAGAATATTTGTCCACTTTTTGAAATCATTATCTTTGCGTTAAAAAATTACGAAAAATGTCCAAATGCTACGGAATCCGACGTTTAAATGCCCGGAGATGAGGGCGAGAGGGAAAATGGAATTCGGTAGAAACGATTAAACTTTTAATATCTTTAAATAATACTCTTTAATATCCACTACTCTCTTGTCATTTTAGTTTCGTAGCTACTTTTCTTGTAACATTATTACTTGCTTTTCACAATGGTCTTCACCGTTTATATTGATTTATTTGTGTATATCTCTATTCTCTTGTTTGCCTTTCAGATCTCTCTTAACCTGCTTTTCCTTTTGAATTTAGTTAACTATCTGAAGGTTTCGCAGGTTTATCACACCACCCTTCTTGCGGGTGTTATCCTGCTGTGGTGTTTATTTTTTCCTGAGCGAAACCTTACGTTTTTAAACCAGCGATGTTGTTTTCTTCATTTATTTTCAAGCTTTCTTTAAATTTATATTACGAAGCGTTAGATGTAAAAAGAGGCATAAAAATCTCAATCTCGCCATAATAAGAAAGTTTTATTTTTATTACGACTATATATTATTACAAAAGAAACGTGTGAGATCTTCATCATCTATACATATATTAAGCAGAAATTCAGTGGGTTTTTTGTGTGTTTGTTTGTGTGTTTGTGTGTTTGTTTGTGTGTTTGTGTGTTTGTGTGTTTGTGTGTTTGTGTGTTTGTTTGTGTGTTTGTGTGTTTGTGGGTTTGTTTGTCTTGGATTGGAGTCCGCACCGTTTGCCCGATTTGTCTCAAACTTTGCATACCTGTCCTCTGATATCAGGAAGGAAGTACTGTTACATTTTTATTCAAGAATTTTGCTGAGTTCGAACCAAGATCGCTCAGATAGATTATCATAAGGAATACACGTAAGCTTCACTTTATCGGTTGCAGGCTTTATTTCTTTTGAAGAATTAAATTAGGTGAAATAGTTGTACAGAGTCGAGACAAACACCGAAAGAAAGAAAATTAAATGAAGATTCTTATTTTGGTCGTGGAATATTACTTACGAAACGAATTTGCGAGAATATCGGTAAAATATACAAAACTTTTGTGAAAATTTGAGGCTATAAACAACTCATCCCCCTGACGACCGATCCCATTGTTGATGTTGAATCCGAGCTTAAACTACTCCTATTTAGGCCCATAAAGCTGATGATTGAAGAGGACGATATATTACATGGATAACGAGAAATTTTCTGAAAGAAGGTAACCAGCAATTGCAGGTACGTAATTACAGTCAGGAGATTGTGTATCTTCGATTTTAGTACAAACCGTTTGCCAGATTCGCGTCAAACTTTGCGTACGTGTTTTCTGGGACCAGGAAAGACGTACTGTCTCTATTTCATTCGATAATTTTGCTGGGTTCGAACCAATACCGCTCAAATGGGTTTCCATAAAGAATAAATCTAATCTTCACTTTAATCGGTAGCAGGCTATATTTCTTTTGAAGAATTTAAATAGAAAAATAGTCGTGCGGAGTCGAAACAAGAAGCAAAAGAACGGAAATTAAATGAATATTCTAATTTTAATCGTGGAATATTGTTTCCGAATGGAAATTCCGAGAATTTTGATAAAATACGCGTGAATTATCCAAAATTGTTGAGGTTATAAACAGCCAATCCTCCTGACAATCAATGAGATTGTTGAGCCTAGCTCATGAATTTTCCTGTATAGTAAGAATAGCTTGGGATTTTAGACTGTATTCTAAAGGGAATTTACGCATTGCACGACCGGCAACTTGAATTTAATCTACTTCTATATTCCCCGTTGAGAATCAACGGGCGCTTCAGCTAGTATCGAATAAAATAATGAATAAATATTTCGACGTCTCATATTGTAATCATGGAGAAGCACATTTTGACCATCAGAAATGTCCTTTTGTGTAAAGGAAATCATTTCGAACCAATTAAATGCGAGGCTACATACATAAATGCACCATAATTACTATAAGGTACTAATACCGATAAAAGAATCATAAATTTATAGTTTTTAAAGGCAATTAAAAATAGCCAACTCGACCCAACGAATTAATAGTTCCTTTTGAATTCCTTGCCAGATTCACTGTATCTTAAAGAATTAAACATCCTCTAGATTGTGTTTATAAGAACTCAACCTTACCATGGAAATAACCGGAGAAAGATTTCCAACACATGAGTTGTAATTTTAATTTCTGAAACATTCGTGTCGGCGTCGTCTCCTCTCGGAGAAGTCTTTGTTTTTAACTTAAAACCATGAAAACCCATTGGACAGAGGACATCATTCTGGCATGCGAGTGAATTTTAAATATTTAAAGCTACAGGAACTTATGGTCTAAAAAGTGAAATCATTATTCTTGATAGAAGTACTGCATTATGCCGAGAACTGCAGAATGCCAATCCTCGGACGACGTATTAATACGTCATTGTATTTGTTTACATCTTTGAAGGATTTGGCGAAACGTGTTATCGTTTAGTATGGAAAAAATATAAAGTTGTTACTTAATCGCATAGATCTAAACATACGCCATAAAAAAAACATGAAAACCGCAATGGTCGTAAACAATTCCGACAAATGCTTTGATTTTCCATTACATGTCCGCGCTTTCACCAGGGATCGTAAAATATATCGACGGAGAGCGATGCTCAACTTCATTCTAAAAACGAGTGACGTATGAACTTCATTTAGGAAGTATTGCTTCCGTAATATTCTAATAATTCTCCAGAAATAAATTATCTGCTTAGTGAGACACGAGAGAACGATAGCGTTATAATGAGGTTTCCGGCACACAATTCGAAGTCCGTTATCAACTTCCAATTCTTTCCAGGGGACCACCACTGGGTTAGTCACTCCATTCCAACTACGAAAATTGAAAGCGGAAAGCGTGTTGCTTCGAGTTCATTGTCCATAAAATGAAAGCTGGAAAGCAATCATTCATCGACCTAACATATTTAATGATCTTCTTCTGATCGAGGCATGAGAAACTTAGATATGATGTTGAGTACGAATTATAAAATACAGCAGCTGAAAGCAATGAGTAATTTTCTCCAGAACTAAGAGGCTGAACGTAGGGAATAACATATTACGTAAAATACCTATATGTTCGATAATCTAACTACTTAATGTAAATTCTCGGACGATGTTCTTACATGTTCTTATCACCAGAATTGCTTTCCGATACGACATCGCTGTAAACTGTATCCATAGAAGTTAAAGCATGCTGCGATGCGACCAAAATTTCTCTCACTAAAGACTTGTCAGAGATTATTTAAAATATTGACGATTTCATTTGTGAAATAACTGACGTATAGAATATCAAATATTGATCAATCTGTCGTATTTCACACACAAGGTGTTCATCCATTAATTGCGACTGGAATTAATCTTAAGTGTAACGCCGCATTACTTTTGATTTAATCTGACGTTACAATTTTCTTACTTTCAAAAATATCTGCACTTCATCTGTTTGGAATTTAAGAAGTATTTGGAAAAGTCATTTTGAATGCAATGGCTTTCGAGATGCGTGCTGCAGATGATTTAAACGGATGACTAATGAATTAAGTTCCGAATAATGATGCTAAAATAAATTAATTCCAACATCGATTAATTGGAAACAAATTTCTTGCCAGTGAATTCTCGTCGGTCAAGTAAAGCGTGACTTTCTAGATTTCCTTTGTCATTCGATCGTATTGCGAATTCCGTTACGCTGACGTCTGAGCACGAGTGGAAAATGTGTGACGAAACTTGCGTCCTTGTTCCCTCCTGCCGGCAGATGGCAGTTGCGTCGCTGGTCGCCGTCTTCCTCTGGTCCATCTGGAGGAAGAAGAGAGAGATTAGTTCATTCGGATTTGAAATCGAGTGCGGGTGCAGAATCCTAAGAATCGATATTGACGGGTGTTTACGGGCGAACAAACAATTGAAACTGTTCCAAATCGTGAAAAGAAACTTCTAAGTTTTTTCCTCCTCAAGAAAACGCATGTGTCCTCTGAGACAGGGTATCCCAATTTTTTTCCTGTAATGGAACGCTTAGCAAACCTGGGAAGTTTAACGGAACACTTAGCTTATTTTTAGGTTAGGTAATTCTACTTGTAAAATTTTAAAAATCATTGAATTACTACAAATTATATATTTAGTAGTTATTTTAAATTACAAATTACAATATTATAATATTATAATATTAACATACAAATATGAAAAGATAAATTAATTACACGTTTTCGCTTAACACAACCACTTACACGCACACATACATAAAGGCAGGAAATTTAAATTATTACTTGATAGTAGAAGATCCTTAAATGTATTGCAGTGTATTACACCTTTCCAAATATTCGCGGATTCAGGTTCAGCGGAACATAGTTTGCGAAACTCTGCTCTAATTGTAAGAGAACATAAAAGTGTAAGCAGCATTTAATTCAGTAACAATCGCAATTTTATTGTTTAGTAATGGAAGTTGTTTCAACCGAAACTAGTTAATACTGGAGAGGGATACATTTTACTAGAATATAAATTAATAACGAAGCGTCTTTTAACAAAAACGGGAGTCTCTTCTTAAACCCTTAAACACGGCAATTCGTGATTAATTAATATAATGGTTTCCGAAGAAAGAAGACTTTTAATTATCTTTAGACGCAGAAAAAAAGAATACTTTATTCGATAACAGTTTTTCAGCCCACTGTTATTTTAATACTCCAAAATTTGGAATATTCTGTTGCTTTAGTTTTCGCGTCTGCGATTACTCGAGCGCCATCGAATTTCGGGACCTAAGGAATGCGTGGGATAAATGTGTGACGAGAAAAGTGTTGGATTGAGTACATTAGACGAAATCCAATGATCGAGAAAATTTTCCTTCGGATATATTTCTTTTAATAATGAAAACTCTTTATTCAGCGAGGTTAGGCCCATTAGAACCTCTCTTACACTTAACCAGGGACGAATCTAAAAAAAGTTTTGGGGGGGGGGTCCGATCGAAAAATTTAAAAATAGAAGATATTTCGGCTTTCACAAAACGTGACGTTAGAAATGTGTTAGACAAGTTCGAATATTTTCGCTAATGATTGCTTATTAAATTGTGTGTTTGCGTTATTTGAGTTTCATTTTCGATAAGTAGGCACAAGTGATATTTCGGGGGGGGTCCGGACCCCCAGGACCACCCCCCTGGATCCGTACCTGCCCTTAACCATTAAGGGTAACTAATATTAATTACATAAAAGATGGAAAAACAATACAAATATATATATATATATAACAAGAAAATAAAAAGAAGAGGTAAAAAATAAAAGAATTGGGATGTGGGGGAAAACTCCTCGGCTGAAGGCTTAAAACCCACTGTGCGGGAAAACGCTCATACAAGAAGGGGAGCGAAAAAACCCACGAAAACACAGATGGAAATAAATACAAGCAGGTATATCACTAGTTGCATTATTGCTGACCAATATTGTTGGGTGAATTTCATTGGTAGTTGACTACGGATGTCATTTACCTGAAATTTTAAAGCACTTATCTTCAAATAATATCCGGTATTTACAATTTGCAAGAGAACTGCTTTGATGGAGGCCGAGTGAGGAAAGCACTATAGTGGATTGATTTTCGTAAGCCTAGCATCTCATTCCTGGAACTACTGCGAGGCGAACCTCAAACTCCCAATTGGCTACACCACTGGGACGAGTAATTAGCATGAATCCTACATCCTGGTCCCACTTTGACTTCAATTATTAATATCTTCTCGTCTTTCTTTAATTTCCGTTTCGCAAGAAGTCAATGTTAATCATCTCGTGACTAGAACAAAATCTGCGTGCATCTTCTGGGTAAAATAATCAGCGAATTTCTCATTCAATGTTATAAAAAATAATCCCTGCTGATTGGATTTTTCTGGCTAGGGAATGGTTGTCTTTGTAAATAGTAATAATTCTTAAAATGGATGTATTTGGGGTCTTCCTGTTTCCATTAGATAAGTTATTATTGTTATTATTATCAAATGTGAAGATTTAATACACTTGGCTACTCCATATTTAAATGCAAAAAAAATTAAATTCTAATAAGATTTATAGATATCATATTTTTTACTCATCTGATCAAGGGTTGCTAATTTTACAAAATTAATTAAAATAACTGGATAGTGAAATAAATTCATTGGCGATGTGCGATGGCTGTACTTCGTGGTACGCCATACCAAAGATAAAACAAAAAAGTCACGCAAGAGGACGATGGTCTCCAGGTCCCGTGTTCACAGAACGAGATTAAGGAGAATGAATTCCATCAAGTTGACCGGAGCTTTGGATTAGAACCTGTTAGTTAGGCACCCCAAATGACATTTCTCAATGTGTTCTTACTTATGCGGCATTTCTGAAATTATAAAGAAAGCATATGGAGAAGATAATTACATGAGTGTTTCGATTTGCTCCTTTGATGTTAAATTTCGATACTCTCTAAAGAATTTCTAAAAACATTAATTAATTACTCAATTTCAGTTCATATTATCCAAATTTTGGTGCAATTCGTAAGAATATGACGGTCACATCGTTTGCAATACGCGAGTCTTGGGTTGATAAAATGCAAGCGAAGAAAAATGCTTTTTCTGTCTGTACGGAAAATAAGTGGAAAATGTTTGATTATCTCAATTGCTATCTCTATTTCAAGTAAAGTAAAGTAAATTTATTCCATCTTGTAAAGAATACAAACAACATGAAAAAAATCATATTAAGATGGAAATACGTACTCATAGGTATAACCTGTTTCGGGGCTGCCATCAAACTCAATATAAACATAAGACGGGTGCAAATACATAATTAACTTACAAAGAAATCATAAAAAAATGGAAGTGGTTTAGCAGAAATTGAAAAAAATGAAAGTGATAGACATAAAAAAATGGACGAAAAAAATGGGGTGACAAATACTGTCTCAACTTTCTATTGGGTACGAAATGAAGAATCTCCAGTTGGGAAGAAAATGCTCGGATGACTGACTTCTTAAATTTATTTACTATTTCAATGACTTCACTACGCTTTTGGAATTATTCAGTTTTGATACGAATGCAATTGTTTTGTATACAGCTGGGTTTACGTAATATTTTTTGTGTTCGATGGTTAAAAGTCCATTAATTAAATAGATGAAAAATAATAACGTTTTTCGATGAAAATGACTTATTATAAATAAATGAATCCAGGTAAAAATGCCACAGGTAAAAATGCCACCAAACTCAACCTATCGGTTTTTAGCCAAAGTTATCTTTAAGTGCCAAGTGGAAAACAATGCCGCTATGGCCACCGACTTGAAATTTTTACGACGTTATGGCCATAACGTGTACCCTCCAGAAAAAATGCGATTTTGAACCTCAGTGTCATGGGTTCGATTCCAGAGGGCCCCTGAGTCCCGATTTTTTCCGTTTAAATGCATTGCTTTGATTTTCCGGAATAAAAAAAATACTTCCCGGATAGGTAGAGAATCTAAACCCTAGCAGCCTATATATATGGTCATGATCTATCGAAAACATAAATGACTTTTACGGAAAATATCCTGGGTTCGATGCTGGGACGATGCAAAAATTTGCCATTTAAAATACACTGAGGTAGTATTTCATTTTTTTTCATGCATTTATCGAAATGATAGGAAGTTCTTGCTTATATGGATGATGTATATTAAGCATAGATTTTTGAAAAAAATGTAGATAAGACCGTACTGTTCCTGGGTTCGATGCCGGGGCACATTAAACTTTCTCTCATAAGGAATATAAGGGAAAATTAGGACGTCATTTGAGGCAGTTGCATCCAATATTTCTGCTTGAATTTTCACACATAGTTAGAAGTGGTGATCTTCTTTAGTGCTGCATAGAAAGTATTACCAGAAAGACCCGGGTTCGAAGCCAGGCGGTAAATATATCCCCCATTTAAAATACATTGAGTTAGTTTTCAGTATTTTTTTGGATGCACTTCGAAATGATAGGAAGTTCGTTCTTGGCTAGAAGATGTATCGTAGGAATTGGTTTAAGAAAAAAATTTAGATAAAACCGAACTATTCCTGGGTTCGATGCCAGAGCATAATAACATTTCTCTCATAAGAAATATAAGGGAAAATTAGGACGTCGTTTGAGACAGTTGCGGCCAATATTTATTTTTGAATTTTCACTCATCGTTAGAGATGGTGATCTTCAGTTGTGTTGCGTAGTATATTCGCCAGGAAGACCCGGGTTCGAACCCAGGTGGTAAATATATCCCCTATTTAAAATACATTGATGTAGTTTTCATTATTTAATTTGATGCACTTATCGAAATTATAGAAGGTTCTTGCTTAGATGGAAGATGTATATTAAGAATCGGTTTAAGAAAACAATTTAGATAAAACCATGCTGTTCCTGGGTTCTATACAAGAGCACATTACAATTTATCATATAAGGAATATATGTGAAAAGTAGGATGTCGTTTGAGGCAGTTGCGCCCAATATTTCTGCTTGAATTTACACACATAGTTGGTGATGGTGATATTCTGTTGTGCTGCTTAGTAAGTGTGACCTGAAAGACCCGGGTTCGATGCCAGACGATTAAGTTGCAGCGAATTTTAAGAATATTTTCAATCTTTTATTTTCTTTTGAGGACTGTACCACTATTATGCTGATATGAAATTAGTTTTGTTGATCTGCTTGCAGTATGCAAGCTACATTTTACTCGAATATTATAAGTATAGATATATATTATAAGTATAGATTACTAGCTGAAGTGTTCCCAAGAACCTGCGTTTCAATTTACGATACGATGATCGCAATCCGTAGTTGGAGACGGTATTTGAAAGAAAGCGATGAGAAATATATTCCCAGAAGCAAAGAGCAAACGATATAATTTCCTCTACGAAGTTAGCGCTTCTTCATGTGAAGAAGAAAAGTGAAGAATTCCTCCAAGAGAATACTTTTGGCATTGCAATACTCTTTTAGATTAAACACAAGCAAAGAAACCGAAATATTTAATTATTCCGGATACAAATCTTCCATGGATAGAATTTCCTGTTGTATATAGAATCCACTCAAGAAAGACGAACTACTCGCATATTGGCAGCAATTGCCTGCATTCAAACAGTCGAGATTTTGGTGGAACGCCTTAGGAGATCCATCTTTTAATGTTACTATAACGAATCATTTTTTTTGTATATACAAGTGGATAGCGCGTCCACTTTAGACGAAAGGTACCGGATTCGACACCTTCAAGGGAGTCCAAAGAGAAGAGAGTCAAATTAACGGAATCACTCTTTATTTTGGCATTTCTTTGGACAACAACAACGAAAACAACGCTCCTTTACTTACTTTCGGAGTTTACTTAGGGAGACTGGGATACGATGAGATACGATGATCGCAATCCGTAGTTGGAGACGATATTTGAAAGAAAGCGACGAGAAATAAATTCCCAGAAGCAAAGATCAAACTTTGAACGATGTAATTTAAGCAATTTTGATTATCTCATATATAAAAATGAAATGATGTTCGTGACGTCGTCTAAAACTCGAAAACGGCTCGACCGATTTGAATAAATTCTTTTTGTTTTCTCCGCCTCGGTACGGAGGTGGTTTAGGAAAAAAGAAAATTAGGAAAAACCCAAAAGGAACAGCTGAAAAATCGAAAAAGCATTTCCATAAGAAATGCGCGTAAAGTTCATTTTTCTCGCTGAAGGCTTTATTTCATTTGAAAATTTAAATTATAAATAATAGTCGCACAAAGTCGAACCCAGCAGCAAAAGGAGAATAGAATAAACATTCTTATTTTGGTCGTGAAATATCGTTTAAAAATCGAAATTCCGAGAATTTTGATAAAATGCGTGAATATTTTATCAAAATTTCGAGATTGTAAACAACCCATCACCCTTGACAATGGAGGCGATTCCAAGTTCATGTATTTATCCATCAAAATGCATTAAGAATATAAGTCAAGTTAAAATCAATCCTGATAATAAGTGACACACTTTATGAAGAAGAAAAAATGCATGTGATTTTAACATATGCTATTACGAACAATATCCTGTGAAGAATCGCACGGAAAAAAGTACGAACATTCAAATTTAAATTCTTTTACAACTTTCTTTAAACGTCGGTAGCAACCAAGTTTTATTTACAGCAACGTAATTGTTTACTGAATTTTGTTACAATCAAATCAATTTTAGGTGGTACGAAGTTCACCGGGTCATCTAGTTTATAATAAGAATGGGGCGTTAGGGATGTACGGCAGTAAAGAGAAAGTTGATGGAATTGGATGAGAGACATCTTCTAATAAATAGCCTTCTTCTGCCAATTATCTGGCTGGCCACCGCTGCTCCAATTGCGAGCACCAACAAATCCCTCGAGCATGACTCCGGAGTTCAAAAGATTCGCCAGTGAATATTGGTTACCGGTATTGGTTAGTGGTAGCCAAGCGGGGTTTTTACCGTTACTTTTTTCAAACGGCAACGTTGCCGCTGGGTTGGGGTAGGGGGGAGGGATTTCTATCAAAAATCTAGAAATCCTCCCCCCAATCCAATCAAACCCTCGTTGAGATATTTAAAACACCCGCCTATCTGACTGAGCAAAGTTGCCGTGTGTGAACGGGTAATTTCTTGCAAAATCACGAAAAATCTTCATTTTCATCGTAGAACGACGATCAAAAGACGCTTTTATATCTCTTAGGACGAGTGAGACGACGAAGATAATAAATTGTTGCTCATTTGAATTGTTTATAACTTTTTAAATCGTATTCCACACGGTCAGTTTTTTTATGGTCCCCCCTGATGTGGCTGCCGGGCGCTCCCGAGCTGGGAAGCCGAGTGTCCGGATTAGGACGGCGACCCTCCAAATTTCTACCTGAAAAAAAGTAGCTGTAAAAACCCCGCATAACTACCATTAACCCACAAAACGTTTTCTATATCTCTCACGTGTTGTATAATACTTTGGTAGATGACCTATATTTACAAAAACTTCAAGATTAATTCAAAATACTTCCGAAATGTCTACTTTATAAGTCTCACGATAAAGAACGGGTTCTTTCTGCAGACGAATGCATTCGATTCGAGTGCACTCAAAATGTGCAGCGCCATTTTAAAGAAGTCTTCCGTTAACGTCTGGAGTAATTAACAAAGAATAAAGTGGATGCTGAAATTGATGGATCGGACAAACTAGTTCTTTGATCGGTGACATGAAATAGAAAAATCATTAAAAGCTGTAATTCGTTTAGAAATAAAGCGTGTAGGGATTTAAAATATATAACATTCTGATATTTTGTTTGCGAACATTTATTTCATTTGACTTGAATTGCATGAAAAGAACTTATGCACCTTTTAACGCTGAGCTGAAATTTCTTTAATTTTTCATGATTTTTGAAAAGATTAAAGAATTAATATTTTCAGCAATCTCTCTTTCGATCTCCAATATCGTATCCCTACATCGAAAAAGTAAAGCAAGTTTACGTTTTGTTATACGCAAAATTAAAAAAGTTATTCATTGTGGTTTTTTAAGTGCTTCCAATTCTTATACATTTACTATCATTCTGTTATCGGTTGTCAATCTCGGTTGTTTCAGAGTGATATAAAATACATTTTGGTTGTGTTTGACCATTGTTTCCGATGTCCATTTTTTCCCTTTCTGAAAATGTCTCCTTAAACGTGATGCTGCTTATCCTAATGCCATCTTCGAATATACTTTTTATAATCCTTACACAAATATTGTGTTCATTGAAGAATTGTTCATTCTAATATTTAGGCGACTTTTCAGATTTTATCATGACTTTACTTTGTTTGTTCATTTGTTTGGAAATGATGATAACCTGGCATTTGCTATCTATCTAAAATTATGAGGCATGTGTTACGATCAAGCCTGTTACAAAAGTCTTTATTAATTTTAATATTTCCCCGTTGATAATCAACGGGTACTTCAGCTAGTATCTTATATTTTCAACTTAATTTCATATAAGTTTATTAATATGAATAAACAACTTTGCTTATGTCAACTGAAATATCGCCGAAGGAAATCTATATGAGCAGCATTTAATTGGGGAAAATGGTATCCAATAAGATTCTATTGCACGGATTTCATCGAATCATTAAATGAATTAATACGAACTAAAATTAATCATAAATTATTTCGCAGCGTAAAAATTCAAATTTCTGCCTACTGCCTACAGTTAACAATCATCACTTGCTCATCAGATCCCATTTCTGATTTAGATTCGTTAAAACGCAAGTTTTGGTCGAAAAATTCTTTTATTCGTTTTGATGCAATTCCATTCACCGATTTTTTCATCTGATGAAATGAAAACCTAAGGCATTATAAATATTCTGAAATGATAATTAAAGAGCTAAGAAAGGCACAAATGTCGTAGAATTTTGATAGAAAACATTAATGGAGCAGCTTTTTACTTTTTATGCAATTTCACGGTTTATAGTTTATTGCTTCCAAACATAAATCAAATTTTACGAAAAAAAATAGCAAAAAGGCTTAGAAAGCATTAGATTGGCTCCAAAGGTGAACATCGTAATCATCAAACGTCTTAACTGAGTTCCTCTGAAGCGTGTTCTTTCTACATCGAAATAAATACGAAAATAATCTATTTAAAAAGCACTTGGATACATTAACGATTTGAATACAATGATTAATCAATTATTATGAATAATCTGTTATTCGTAATAATTGTCCTCTTATATCCAACCTTTATTTAGATGATGGACAAAACAGAATGAAGTCCACTGCCTGAGAAATCGCCTCAAAAGGTCTGAAGGCAGATCGAGGAAAGGGAATGATCGCCGCAGTTGCTTCTCAAATCAATCGCTTTTGCGAAGTCTATCCAACGCTCAGCCATCTTTATACTAAGCGAAAGTATATACATTGACGTTGACTTTGAAATTGGAGCGAACTTCCTTCAAAAACATACGGTCGTCATATACTTTCGAAGAACCACATTCTCACGCACTTAACTCAGACGCAATAACTATATCCAGCGCGATATTTAAGGGAGTATAACGTCGGTTAGTTTCCAACCAAGCCTTTTTTCAAATTATTTCCCTTCTTCCAGCCCTCCCGGAGAGACTTCTTCAAATGTTCCAGAAAACCGCAACCTCTCCTTTCTTCGACCCTTTCTCTTCTCGCTGACCCCTTCTGGACAATACTCCCGGTGATAACTTGGAGCCCATTTCTCGTAATATCGATACGCCCAATAAATTTATAGAAAAAGACTTTCACCTTGAGCTAACCTTTCCCTAAAAGTGGTCGCATCTCGACAGCAATTTGATAACGAGAGGTTTATTTGCGTGTGGTTCGCTCCAGTTAAAAGAGAAGTTATACAACATAATAAAATGAAGAATAAAACCAGTACTAAATCGCACATTAAAAAACTTTCAATCAAAAGGGTGGACGTATAGGACGACCCCAAGACGGCGCCCGGTGAATTGATCCGGGGGAATTCGTCCCGACAGATTGGTACGCGGGGAATTGATCCCCCGTGCTGATGTTGTACTACCAACCCAACCCTCCGGTTAATTTATTTATAACATTAACCAATAACCAGAGCGTGTAGATTAACATAAGACTGAATAACATCAGCGCGGGGGATCAATTCCCCGCGTACGAATTCCCCCGGACCAATTCACCGGCCACCTCCCAAGACTATCAACGGCCTATGAATTTAGATCAGCGATCATTATTTTGATGTTAAAATTGTATAGCGTATATAAAATTATATCCAATTTGAATTTTTCGAATGAACTGATTTTATTTTCTTGCACCGCCTTGCGGTTGCTGCAAACGTTTTCACTACATCTTCCGTCCTATATGTAACTATCGTCTTATCTGCGGAAACATAAGGTCTTTATTAACGCGAGATTGAGACTAAAAAGTCCCTTCTTCCATCTAACCTTCTGTCGATGATATTATATACATAAATGGGTTTGTGTAGGTGAATAGAAATAGAGAGGAAAACTTTAGAAGGAGTGGATGTAAGAAAAACCTAAGGTTACCTATCTTAGGAAAAATATCCACAGCAGGAAAATGCCCGCAAAGAAGGGGGGTGTGAAATTAATGCTATCTGTTGGTTGGTCAACACTGTTCATTAAAATATCGGAAAATTACATTGATCAATCATCTTTGACGTCAGCTGTAATCGGGAAACTAAAGAACTAAACACCGTGAATCAAATAAATTCCACTGACGCAAAAAATTTCAAAGAATTAAAAAAAAATAAGTGAAATAACATTTCCGTAATTTTCATGATTTACTGCGTTAGATTTAAGGATTGCTCACAATTGCCATAATTCAAGTTAAGTAACCGGAATTCTGTACGATAATCTCTTTCTTTCCGAAGCAGGAAAAATAATCGTATTTTATAATCGCATGAAGGAATGCGATGCGAGGGAATCGTTTTTTTTTGTCTCTTTGGCAACAAGTGAGAAAACAATGCGCTAGTGGATGAAAGCGTCAGAAGAAATGGGGTAATTGGAGGAAAAGCTGTGATCGGCGAACCGAACAGGAAGAAGGATGAATTTTAAGCATTTAATGGACGAGGAAAGAAAGGCCGCACCTCCTCATCCAAAGGTTAGCATTCCTCAGAAGGGGAGCGAATAATACTTGACTTCATCAACCACGCTCTATAAGAACATTTTATAGATCAAAATTGGTTCGAAATAAATGAAGCAGAATAATTTTTAACTCCAATTAATGGAACGAACTACGTATTTTTCACTTTTCTAAATGAAGTTGCAGTTAATTAATGAAATTATTAGCTTTATAAATTTTGATGACCGCAATTGATTGCAGTCTTAAATCCCTACATAGATTTTGAAACCTCGAATGTTGCTTAAACATATCCTTCTTACAGAATGAAAACACTTCGTACTTTTCCACCGAAAATTTAACTTTTCTGTGGAAAAGTACGAAGTGTTTTCATTCTGCAAATGGCTTTCCACGAAGTCACGCCTTCTCATATCGATTATAATATCCTTCTTAGGTTGCATTTTATAGAGGATTGACCGAACTACCTCTGGTGATTATCGAAAGTAGATTGTCATGGTGTAATTATCAGAAAGACAGGAAAAAGTTCACTGATACTCGAAATATTTGCCAGACTGTCGTCAAATTCCTATATTAAATGACTTTGGAACTCAATGTTGGAGTTACAATTCTTTTCAGATACATAACTTCAGATAAATAACTTACGACCGTCGATGAGTTCTGTGGCGACGAAATATTTTATTCTGATCTCCTTCACAGAAGACACTCCCAAAACACAACTGTAAAAACAAAAATTTGGAGATATTTAAAGTCAGTGGAAACGTAAGTCCGATGCTTAGCGAGAAGCATAAATCTGAAAGGAAAAAAAAGGAATTCATTTTGAATATCGACCACCAATTTGTTAGAGCTCATACGGCAGATAAACGTGAGGAGGAAAAACCGCTTGTCGCGTGATCTCATCATTGCTTTGATCACGTCGGTGAGCTTAGTCACGCGTGTATTCTTGCTCTTCAAGTCACGCAGCAAGAGAAACGCCTTTTAGGGTGGCGACGATTAACGCATACATTTTTCTCTATTTTCGCTTTGGTGCTTTTATGGCAGAAATCAGAGAAGTCCATCCGAATATTGGGGGAGAGGAGCGAAGTTTACTTTGGTGTTCTGGAGGTCGCCAAACCCTAATTAACTATTAAAATTTGAAGTAAATACACAAATTATAATATTTTCTCTGATGAGAACATCCTAATTACATCCATTTCAATAAATATTACAAAGTACAAAGACACGCAACTATTCCCAAACCTGAAAAATACGATTAGCTGGGATTCGAGACATTGGTTGGAGCGCTAGTACGCTGACCACTCCGCCACCGCAGCCATTTATGAAAATATAGACATAGACTAATTAATTCAATCACACAACCTCCAAAACAAATGTATTTTCCTAAATTGAGTTAATAATTTTGTGATTATCATTTAGCTATTTATAACCACATTCAGAATTCCGTAATGAAAAATAATGCAAAATTATACTTTTTACTTTCTCCATATACGAAGTATAGAGACAGTATTGTTTTCGTGAAAAAAATCAACTTCGAGATTTCAACGGAAATACACGTTTTGGGGTCCCTAGAACACGTTTTGACCATTTTCGGAATGATGTCTGTGTGTATATGTGTGTGTGTGTGTGCTTATTTGGGTTTAAATTGAGATAAAAAACGGCGGAAGGAATATACAAAAAATGAAACACACGAAAATGCGAATTTGAAAGTCGAGATTTAACTAACGAAAAAATACTCGAAGGTAAACGGAAGTGAAAATAGTCTGAAGCGAACCAGAATGCTGAATATGCAAATCCTAAAAACTTTCTAGAAGAGTATTACTTCATATTCTACCTGAAAAATTTTTAATTTCTGCACTCATGGTGGAGGGACACAGACGTACTTCAACATTTTCACTTTGCTTTCTCATGTCGACGAAAGTAAATCGCGTCATGTTATTCAATGTTAAAATTGCCGAAAAATACTCTTGTAATTCACGAAGCAGTCAGGAAATACATATAATTACAATTTTTTCTATCTTTAAATCCATCTGATAACAACAGTCTTCGGCGATGTTGCCTACGGTTGTACAAGAAGAGAAAAAAAATACTGGGTTCGAGTCCCAGCCAAGTCAATATTTTTTTCTTCTTGTACAACCTTGGGTTAAGTTTCATTTCCATCATTTGATGTTGCCTACCTTGTGATCGCTGAATGTCAGGATTGAGAATAAATTGAACTGAGATTCCATTTCAATATGGAAATATCGGGAATTAACGTTTCATCTGAGTAATAAAATTAGCGCAGGTCCAAGGCTCGACAGCCAAAGGTCACACCCCCCCTCTCCCATTCCTCCCCCAACATCAAACGAATCGCTCTCACGACAGCCATCTGAAGCTCGTAGACAAAGATCTAAAAGGGGACAAGCCGATTTGTATGCCCATCCTATAGGGTTTCTTTAAGTATTTTAGGCTGAATCAAATAGAAATACTTATGGTTTGCATACTTATATCTTTCAACACAAAGTCTTAACCAATGACTAGGGATGGTTTAGTATAAAAATGGTTATCTCTTTTCTGTGAAATGTGTACGAGGAAAGAAATAAAGATTGTGGAGGAGAAATCAATGTCTAAAACGAAATTAATGGATACATTTAATAGTTTGGATACAGAAATCTCGACTACCAGAAAAAAAATATAACAAATAGAAAATTGGAAATCGACTAACGGGGACTAGAAAAGTTAAATGTAAAAGTCCTTTATTTATTAATAATACATGGTGAGAGGGAAAGTAAAAAATATATCACTGAATATAACTGTTTTAGAATCATGGAAAAAACGATCCAATTTTCACAATTCCAGGTATAAATATTTCGCTTGAGTACGTCGTTTAATTATCAAAAATAAAGCTCGGATAACTCTCATTTGTAAAGTTTAAAATTTAATCCTCACTTAAGTTCGTTTATCCGATTATCTCACTGACCCACAAACCACATTAAATTACATTTTAATCTGTATTTATTCATTACATACAGCTGAAAAACGCCGATTTATAGTGATAATGAAATTCACAGGACATGATTACCAAACGCAGTCATGTCAGAATTTATTTTATTACTTTTGAACGAAATAAAGATTTTCTGCACCTATATAACGCATTCAAAGTACTTTCGGTAGAAAATATTTCTTTGCAACTTTTTCTAAATGTGGACCGGAAAGGATTATTTTTTGATAGGATCTTCTTCAAAATATTCTAATAATATTTAAATTCTCCTCTCTTTGATTCTTTTCTTCTCCTATTCCTCCAATTATTCATTCCAACGTCTTTCGTCATGATATAGCATTACCTATCATTCCTCTGACAAATGAAAAACGAATTCCTCAATCGACTCATGCGCCGCCGACGAAACCACGTCATTAATCCGTTAAATACATTCTTCGATTTCATTCCCTCACCGAACTTTCATCGATATCCCAATTTGTACGAATGTCCTTCGTTGTTGAAAACCCCGACAACAGAATCACCTTCACTCGATTTGTAGGGCTATGACTCCAGAGTCAGTGGAAATAAGACGAAATGCAACTTTTCGATTACGAATCACTTCCACGTATGGCTTGCCGGTTTAACGGTGTTCAAGATATAGAGCATCATTTGTTTAGTTTTGTATCGGTGTTGAGAATACGAAAGGATATGGATGGAGATTCGCTTTGCTCAGTCCTTATCGAATGTATCGAATCTAAATGAACTTCAAATTATTTCATCTGAATCATCCTTCAAGATCCGAAGAATTGGTTTCAGATGCAGCGAAGTGCTTTCTCCAGGAGTAAAGCGTCCACCTGCGGAATTTCAAACGCACCTCGTGTTACGTCACGGCGATTCCACTGAAGTTATCGGGTTAGCCATGAAATGTAATTTCAATTTCTTCATTTCTTTGAGATTTATCTCCCATTGTTCAACGTTCATTTTAATTCATCTATAATTAATGTCAGTGTAGTGAAGTTGATTTATTTTATCTGATTGTTTGTAGTGTCAGTTATATTTTTGCCCCTTTCTTTTTGTACAATTTCTATATTTTCACTGCCTCTCTATCATAGCTCTTTTCTTTCTCCTTCATTTAAAATTTAGTTTTCTATCTGTAGGATTCGCGGGTTTTTCACACTCCCCTTCTTGTGAGAGGTTTCCTGCAGTAGAAATTTCTTCCTGAGCCCACAGCTTAGGTTTTTTCAAACCACATATTACTTTTCTTCTTTTTCTAACTATATCTTTCTTTCTGTTTCGCATATGACGATGGGTTAGGAGTAAGAAGAGACTTTCTAGTCTCAATTTCTCCCTAATGAAAGCCATTTATTGTTATTATTATTATTTTCCTACATCCGGATTTTGAAACTTCTAACTCTTCAATAAATTCTGCAAACGACTATAGATGCAACCAATAGCGATTAAATTTTTAACTAGTCTAACAATTTGGCCATATTTGACAAAACTGAATTTTAATAATATAAAAAATCAAATAATATAAGCATATTTCAATTTCAGGTGAACTTCATCCGAATGTAAAAGTAAATTCATTGTGAAATATGCCTATAACTTTTTCTTTTGCCGGCAAAAACTCTCCACCTTAAACTGTTACATATCGGTTGAATATTATAAAAGCATATAGTGGAACATAAATATATTAGTTGAGCTTAATGTGACAAAAACGTGGACCCCTATTTTAGAGTAAACTTTTACCAAAATCGGAAGAAAAAGTTTTCTTTATTTTTCGCTTCGTTGTCCGATTTTAATTCTTTGACACAATCTCTAAGTAAGATCTATAGTATAGGAAATCGATAACATTTTTAATCTTAAGAAGCGTTTAAGTTGACTTTTGTTTCATGAGTAATAACACTATGGACAAAGACAATCGTCAAAGTAATGTAAGAAAGAACTTACATTTCAGAACTTATACGAAGAATATACTTCAATGTTTGTAATACAACACCGAGAATAGACAAGAAAAATCTTTGTTATTTGATTAGTTTTCCTCCTTCGATTCGAATGTTTATGGACAATTGTTCCGAAAATATTTCGAAAAGTTCCTTACGAGATTACGAAGCATCAAAAAGAGACAGAGAAAGTGGATTATTCAACGATTGAATGCAATTCACTCGGTTTTACGATCCGCGAGAAGGAACGAAACAGCAGAACAAGTCGCGAGGATGTTCGAAACGTCTTTGATCTTCTTCATAAACCCTGAAAAGGAACGTCAGTGGACATCAATAGTCGGGCACTTCTCCTTTCTTCATTCGAAACATAAATCATTGGGTCCCGATCAGATCCTTTCGACAACATAAATCTCCAGCGTTATTTTCATGTTTTAAAGGCATAAAATAAACACGGATGCAGCTAATAAATTCGTTAATGGAAATTCTATGGAAAGACGAGGATGGAAATCCTGCGTGCTCGCGAACCAGCGCCCGGACATCTTCTGTCCCCTAGAGCAGAGCTTCCCAAACTATGTCCCGCTGAACCTGAACAGGTGTTGGAGACGACAATTTGGAGTATCAATGGAGAATTGGAGAATAAAATTCATTAAATGCTTTATTGATTCATATTTGATGTTTATATTATAATATTATAGTTTTATTTTTAAAAATAATTACCAAATAAATAATGTGTTGTAATAAAATGATTTTTTTTTAATTTTACAAGTAGAATTACCTAACCTAAAAATAAGCTTAGTTTTCCGTTAAACTTCCCAGGTTTGCAAAGTGTTCCATTACAGAAAAAGTTTGGGAAACCTGCCCTAGAGAAAGGTCGCCGCCTCGACGCTTTAGAATTAATCGAGATTTACCAAAAAAAAAGAAGTTTTTGACCAATGAATATTTGTTCCCTAACCTCTCTCCTCTTCTTTCCCCACATCGTTGTTCCCTTCTTAGCCCCACCTATCTCCCCCCCTCCTTATTTTACTCATATATATATATATATATATATATATATATAAAACTAAATTTCCTGTTCATGTTTGCCAGATGATTTTAATACTTTAACGAAACCGGTCGCAGAATAAATATATATATATATATATATATGTTTTGAGGAAGCTACAAAGTCTATTTATTTAAATATGGTTATATCACCTCTCCACGAAGTGAAGATTGAGCATATTAATTTTATTTTATACATATTTTAGAAGACATCTACGATTGAAGTAATTCCTCGCGATGATTTGCTCGCATCTGGATGCGTAGGACATCGAGGCAATCCAAAAAAATTGTTAGTTTTTCCAAACAAATCTATTAACGACAGTGGCTGGAATTTTTCGCTTACTTTTAGTGTCGAAAGACGACGAAAGGCGCTCCGAATTAATTTATCGTTTAGTGTATTTAAATCGCCTTTTTTCCATATTTCGATGCCTTTCTCAACGATTGCTACATTTCCATCTGACTAAAGTTCATTAATGGCAATGTATGAAAATAGGGCCGTAGAATCGAGTCGAGATTTCAAGGACTAACACAGTTCACTAGACTTTAATCATTTCCAAATAACATGAAATATTGATGGCACTTCGGTCTGTTATATCAATCCTAATCTTATTAAATGATAAGTGGAAGAATTGAATTTGAATAGTTATTTCAAATTTCCGATCGACGCGTGCTGACAAAATAAGTGATATTCTAGATTGTATTCCACTCAAACAACTTTGGTCTAAGGTTTTAATTCGTTCTGAACAACACTTTATTTAATACAATCTAAATTTGCCTTTGATGGCTGTGACTCTTTCCTTAATACAATCAAATTTAGATGATTAGTATTTATCGACAGTTATTTTTTAATTTTCGCTCACTAAATTTAGGTCCTGCCGATCCATTACGTCGTTAATGCTTTAAAAGTAA
This sequence comes from Sympetrum striolatum, assembly GCA_947579665.1. Taxonomy (NCBI): domain Eukaryota; kingdom Metazoa; phylum Arthropoda; class Insecta; order Odonata; family Libellulidae; genus Sympetrum; species Sympetrum striolatum. The sequence goes on from OX388345.1 coordinate 6,823,276, forward strand.
TATACAGAGAAGCTGTCACACGGTTAACTCTGCCATTATTTACTCTCAACTCTTCTATTTCTCATCAATTTGCTCCGTCAGCTATTTATTTAGTTCTTTAAACTAATAATTATAACATCAGGCTCTGCTCAACGTCACTACTAAAGCTAAAATGTGTATGTAATTCCGTGTTTTTTTCTCAATGATATCTAAAACATTTACATACAGCTTCGATTGAATCCGAACTCTAAAAAGAAACGTGTTTCATGGTAAAAATTCCACACTATAAGAATCGAATTCAGACTATTTCTCTAAAAATATTCCCATTAATGTTGGTTTTCCTTGAAAACTGACTTTCGACGAAGAGTTTCGTAGTAAATTAGATGAAAAACAAAATGATCATTTTCAAATAAAGAACAATTAATGCGATGGAATAACGAAGGCTATCGATTTACCATTCTCTGTTTGCTCCCATCACAATTTTAACTTTTATTCTTAATTGAATTTTCCAAAATGGCAGAATGAAGCGTACGCGATATGAATTAGAGGGCTTGTCGTCCTTTGGAGGATTCGAACGTTGGCTGTCGGCCATTTTATAAAATTCAATATGTTCATCTACGAATAATATCCAAATAGCAAACATATTTTTTTCAGATAAAATCATATTCTATTTACTCAATGACTTCTACTCTAATGACTCGATCTGATACTGACAATCTGTAGCCAATGGAGCAGAATGCACACACAAAGATTTAACTTTGAAAATAAATTCATCGAGCTGTAATGAACTACTGTGTCGGCGTTGGGATTGCTGAAATTTATTCTATATTAATCATAATCGATTAATTTATTATTCTATTTATTCGTTTACCAATCGTGACAAAAATCCATCAATACACGCCTCTAACCATTTTCTTCCCTGATAATTTATGTTTGTGTTAAGAGCGTTAGCCACAGGCTCCATATTACAATATTTAACGAATAGTACATTTAAGTATTTAATGTAATTAAACATGTATGTTCTCATTGTAGGCAAGAATATATAAGTACCGCGAAATAGTTTGCTCAACTACTTAAACTCTTAACTTCGACATCCTAAATGATATCGGAAAGTAGATAATCAGGCTTCCACAATTATTTATGAACTTAACAGCCAGTTTCATTCCATGGACCTCATCAGAGTCGAGGGAGATTTTAAAGCGATTTATAAAATTCATCGTTTTGTGCGTAGCGAATGTTGTATTGCCGCTCTTATGGAATAAATGGACAGAGCGAAAATTCCTTCGCTAGTTTTCCGTTGCGAAAGAATAAAATGGTGGTCCGTCGGGACAGTATTTAAAGAGCTTTATGTCTCGCAGAGGAAGGAATACACGAGTATCGACATACTTTAAGGTTGCGCTGCAGATTTTACAGCAAATCGCGTCCGATTGAGATGGTGCTGCAAAGACGCCCTCTGTGAAACGTCACGAATCCGCGTTTGCGATGCAATTAGCGCATCTTTCTGGAAACATTGAGCGAAGACGAGCGGTGATCGCAAATTACGAAATTGAAGAGAAAAACTCGGTCAAAGAGGAGCTTTGCTCTGAGATTTTGTCGCTTCCTTTTGAGTTTAAGGACGACGTCTGGCCAACCTCTATTCGCTCTGGACATACGCAAAAATATATTATAAATTAATAAAGAGCCATTCTTTTGAGTAGGCTTTTTGAAAATTTCGTTTCTTTGTCTATCTTCAATGCTTACGATTACGGTGATATCATTTTAATGGTGAAGTCTTTGCTGAACTCGTCATGAGGTACTTCACCAAGGCAACAAAAACAATACACGAACACACAAACAGCCATTCCCTGATAAGAGTAATAATAATAGTAGAACGCTATTTATTTAGCGCTGTTTTGTTTAATAGAAGAATGTATAACGTTTTTTTAAGTGGTAGCTACTACTTAATTACTACTCACTAAATCTTTTTCAATGTGTGCAATTAGCATAACTTATTTTTCCTCCTACACTAGATAAATCTAGTTAAGTAAACCTAAAAGAAGTGATAAATCATAGATTGCATCGAAGTATCGTCGATAAATATTAATATTTACTTTGCGGACACAGAGTGTTCCCTAAAATCGAGTATCGTTTGGAGCTGTTCCGAAAAATATCGTGATTTGTGTGTGGATAAGTATGATCACAATAAAATTCAAAATTTAAGAAAATATCCGTGAAAACGGATAGTTGTCGAAAAGAACTTACAAACCAAAAATGGTCAGGATTGATGAACTTAAGAGGCTTCCACCTTTCTCGAGTCCGTGTCTTACATAAAATTAAAACTATATCTCGCTAGATTAAATTACGCTAGAGAAATTAAATTACGCTTTTGTGAGTATATATTTGTGCCGAATCGAGTATTCATTGTGCGGAAACTCCCTCTTCATTCATTTGATAAAACAGATCCCTATTGTATCACTTATTCACGCTAAATTCCGTTATTTCATAATCGTCGTCGTTAAATCCTTTAAATAATTTCGAATTGAGGGAGCAAATCTCAGCTGCGTGGCCCTCTAAAGACGTCGATGGCACTGATTGGCTTAGCTGACGCATGGCAGACGCTCATTTTGGCTCTGACGTAACTTTCGGGCTGAGCATAATTTATTTATGAATTCGATAGATTCATACGCAGCAATGCCTCTGTCGTAAATTCTATTGGACAACATATTACGAATGTTTAATAGATAAGCACGAGTGCATGGATGAGATAAAAAAACAAAAATGATAACTAAATCAAATACATAATAACAATATACTAGAAAATTATTAACATTTATAAAATCAAATACTGCTTAGATGATAAGTTACGTGACAGTTTGAAAGGTTCTTTGCGAAGAAGATGGACGGAGAAGAGCAATTTGAATTAAGGCCTTCAAAATAATTTATTGGAACAACAATTGCGTGCACAGTAATCTGTTCGAGGCAATAAATTATTTAATTCGATGGAATTCCACCAGATGTCATCAGATCTGAGTAAGCCTTGTTTTTCAAATGGTTAGAGTAAGGACCTTACTCTATGGTGGAACATAATTTTAAAATAGGGAAACTATTCCAGGATGTCGAATATGGGAGTTACTTGCAATTTAGATGGAAGAAAGATCCGATTTTACTAATATTTCTAATAATATAAAGGCATTTTAATATGTAATCTGTGGAATAATGCATGAGGTAATTCCGGTAGCCCCACCCAATGACTTCATAACTAAAGTGATAACAAGAACGTGAAACTTCGCGGTAGAATATAACATTTATTGATCATTGACAGTATACAAACAAATTTTGTTTAAAAACATTTTCAACAAAGATATAATTTTTTTAATCCATGTATTTGGCCATCCCTCCCCCTAGTGCGGGAGATTAAGCTTAAACTGGATTTAATCTGGATAGCGCTTGTCATATGACGAAATTGTTAAATTTAACTTGAAATTAGGATATAACTAAACATTTAAGTTAACTTTAGTCCTATTTGGATTTCATTTGCAAAAAATTAGCCAAAAATTGTATTACATTTAGAGAACAATATCCATTTAAAATTATTATAAAATTTGCAATCGGTATGAATGGGGGCTACAATAAATATTGACGTTTTAACCGAAAAAATGACAATTTTGATGTTTTTGTCGAAATTTCGAAACTTCGAGGAAAACATTCTCACAAAAGATATTTTTTGATTACGAAAATATTTTTATAATTGTAATGTTCTTTTGGGTGGGTCACTTTTGCCGGGAATTACATTTCGATCAGAAAAGAAAGTGGCAAAAAGCTCAACCCTAATGATTACTAAACAATGCCTCATTTTAGATCGTGCATAAAATGAATTCGAAGTGGAATTAAATTTGAATTGAAATTTAAATGTAGATTACAAACGTTTTCTTGAGAAAAAGCCTGAATCAGTATCACCTTAAAGTTAAATTGATATTAATAAGTCACATATACCTAAAGATAGCACTGGAGCATCTATCCCGAGAAGAGGGGCGTCTATGCTTTCAGTACGGGAGGGATTACAGCAAGTGGGGCTACACTTTGTCCAAGATGGTCAGTCACTGCACGTGGATATTAGATGAACCTATAGCTACAAGTTTTCGCCATTTAATTCAAAATATTCAAACATTTAAACCGATGCCAACCAGATATATCATACCCTATCTTATAACAGGGCCAAAAAAAAACAGTACCTACTTGAAATTATGCTATAAAACTGCGTAAAAAGAATTAATCGACGTGAAACTCTTGCAGATAGACAGGTTCATTCCAACTGAGTGACGCACACCGTCAGTAGAGCAATCTTGTGGTTTTCCTTAAAATTACTACGACTGGGGCATATCTCCCGGTGAGGCATCTCTCCCGGTGGGGCATCTCTCCCGGTGGGGCATCTCACCCGGAATTAACTTATAGCTTGGGTATAAAAGATAATACTATACTTACAAGCAAAACATTTGACAATTTTATTCAGAGAGGTGATATTTCATTTGGCTGACGATTTAGGGGAGTAAAATTAAAAGAACGGAATTACAAGTGAAGAGATTTTGTGAGTGCCTGTATTAGTGTCCAATACCTCAAACGCATGCATTCACTTCGACAAGAATTTCAGTTTTCAAAGACGTTTACGTAGCCTATAAACATTTTATGTCAATCCATTTATATCGCATTGCCTTTTCCCTCATAAAGATTATTTTAAAATATTTAATCGCAATAAGGAAAAAATTATTCTGCAGGCGAGTTTGGATCCTAATCCCTGTTCAAAGGTAAGCTAAATTGGGATAAATCGAGTTATTGGGATGTCCTAAGGAATAATGAGGATGGAGGTTCCACGTTACATTGTGTAAGAAAAGTTCCTTTGATCAAAGTAAAATAAAACGGACATCGTTTCAATAAGGATACGCGCTCACATGCATCTGTTGGCCGATTACACAGTTTGTGTTTATCTTCGAACAAATCCATGACTCACGTCAACCGATCGTTTAATAGGTGAGCGGAGGATCGGCCGTTTAAGCAGTTGCGCGATTAAAAGTTGCGCGATTAAAAGTTGCGCGACTAAAAGTTGCATGTTAGCGCCAAGCGTTTGGTAAAAAAGTCTTAGCGACCTCTTGTAAACGACGTCCTCGTGTACATATGTAACCTGAAAGACGTGCTTCTCGAGCACAATTCACCACAACTATGACCTCGTTGGTTACTTTCGCGGACATGTCTTGAAGCGAATTGTTCAATTTACATTTCATATTTAGCTGACAACGGGGACCTCGAAATCCACGGATTATGAAGAAACTAATCGAGGGCAATTGGAGATTGATATTATATCTTTTTGTCAACAGATGGCTCTAAATGATAAGTTGTATCGAGGGAGAATAAAATATAGAAAGGGTCCCAATTCAATGAATGCGGATTTATAAAACTTTATCAGTTGTAATTAAGAAGAGTAATAGAAAAATTGAAAATAATAATTTCTTATAACATGAAAATTTCTGCAGCTGAAACAAAAAAATGGCATGCTGCCCATTCTGTAATAACAATGTTCACGGAAGACTAGATTATATAACAGGTGTCTCATTTCCGATATTTAGGATGTGATGAATCAAATGACAAAGGCATTTAAAACAAAATTAGTGGAATCCCAAGTAAACATGGGGTGCATTAAATAGAACTTTAATAGGTAAATCAAGGAAAGGGACGTGGATTGAATTCCAAAAGGCTGTACGGATCGGAAAGTGGACAGCAAAACAGAGGGCAAATTGAGTCCATGGAGAGGTGGAAGGATGCAGTACTAGAAGAGAAGGCCATGAAAGAAGGTGCCCATGGAGTATAGGAAAAAATGGTTCCAACGAATGCCAAAGGAGAGGTTTCCCGGCTTTTGGATACAAAGGGAGACATACGAATAGATGGTAAAGTGGATACACCCTGAAGAAGAAAAATAATGACGAAAACATCATTTCCGATGAATTTCAAGAATTCCCTTTACAGTTTGTAGTGTAACTTATATTTTTGCCCCTTTCTTTTTATACAATTGTTATATTTTCACTGCCTGTCTAGCATAACTCTTTTCTTTCTCCTTCTTCACAAAATACAGTTTTCTATCTGTAGGTTTCGCTGGTTCTTCACACTCCCCTTCTTGTGAGTGTTTTCCTGCAGTGGAATTTTTTCCTGAGCCCTCAGCTTAGGTTTTTTCAATCCACATATTACTTTTCTTCTTTTACTAACTATCTCTTTCTTTATTTTTCGCATATGACGATTGGTTAGGAGTAAGAAGAGACTTTCAATCTCGCCCGAATAAAGGCCATTTATTATTATTATTTGTTAGATTTAAATACTCCTAATAACGAAATGAATAGAAGGCTAAATATTAGGTACATTATTCCAAGGTACAACAACAATCATGGAAAACGAAATCTGAAAATTATGATTTCAACTCTTTTTAATACATTACCAAAAAATCTACATTTTACTGATTAAATTTCAGTGGCAAAAAGGGAAATTGAAAACTGATTAATACATTGTTAATGTTTTTAACTTCATTAATAACACATATTTTTATAACCTATTGTTTAATTTTTGTAGAACACATAAGTATTGTTTTTTAACGTTTTTATATGTGAAGATAAATTTTGTATATTTTGAATAGATGTACTATATATTTAAGATAAAACAGGTAATTAATTTGTAATTTACACCGATTTTGTATGCAAAACTGGCACTTGCAGACGAGTTCTCTTCTGGACTCTGCAAGACCATATGGCTTTATGTAAAAAATTGAAATATGTTTGTAATCTATGTTCTAAAATGAAACGTTCTTTGCAAGTCTTTCTTTTTCACATAGCATCTTCTTTAATGGATTTTAATATTTCTTGTAAATTATTGTATTTTCTGAATTCCTGAATAAATATTTATTTTCAATAAAGAAATATTATTATTATTATTATTAAAGCGTAGCCATCAAAACTCAATTCCTTCGACTGATTCATGTGTCGTCTTCTTCATTTCGAACAATTCCGCACTCTTCGTTACTAAATAACATAATTATGAACATCAACATTCTAATTAACACGAGAGATAGGCAATGCAATATTTCTAATGGTTCCTCAGATGAACCTTTGGCTGGTTCACATCATCATTACAATCCCCTGCTCTTGCAAATCTTGACTGAGCAAAAATTGCTTCACTATAATTTCTTACAGAACGTTTGCTTACAATAATTCTCAAAACAATTATTCCTAGTGATGTGTTTCAGTGGAAAAAAAGTTGACCTCGACCATGGAAAATTTATTTGAAGAATCTGTTTTGAAATTTCATACTGAGGCAATCAGAAGAAATGCAAGTCAGAGTATATAATAAAATGAAAAACTTTGTAAATTCCACTCTGAGTTTATTCGCGACCGGTTTCGTAATTTGCATTACATCTTCAGGCGAAGGGAAGCATTTTTGCAAGATGGTTGGGAGGGTAGAGTATCCTATATCCTAGGTCCTACACATTCCTTGCAAAAATGCTTCCCTTCGCCTGAAGATGTAATGCAAATTGCGAAACCGGTCGCGAATAAACTTAGTGTAGAATTTACAAAGTTTTTCATTTTACTATGGCTTTCCACGAAGTCACGCCTGCTAATTTTGATTTCATCAGAATATATACATATTTAATTATAATCCTTGGAATGTGGAACGCAGCAAAGTCTCTACGCCGTTGAGCTTGATTTGGATGTGATGGCTGTTACGCCAGAATCATATTTTTAAAACACTGAACAAATCAAATACCTTTTCGCAAATCTTACATGTAATTAAAAAGATTATAATATGGTATTTGTAAAACCCATAGTTTGTTAATCACGCTGTAACCAACTGGCTTGAAGATAAAATTTCTCTAAATTCTTATCGGGAAATTTTTCCAATATCATGAAAGTAGTTTCACGCAGCAAAGCTTTGTCGTTTGATTTTGATTCACACAAAAGTCGTCTTATTTATCATCAGTTTTGCCTCATCGATTGATTGGGTCGGAAACTATGATTTTGATGATTGACATCGAACACTTTTTCGGTTCTCCCATTCCTTTGGAACTTATATCTTGAAAGTCAGAATAGGGAATGGAACTCTTTACCTGGTGAATTTCTCATGCCAATGCCTAAAAATGTAAAAGTTTTTAAAAATTAGATTCAGTCAAGATGTAATTTTTCTTAAATATGGTTCACGGCTATCTCCGCTGTATCATTACTATTATATCGAGTTGTATTGTTATATTCCATTAATCTATATTTATGTATGCAACTATATGGATATTCTACCATGTACTGTATTATTTTAGTTAATTGGCAGATCTCATGTATATTTATGTATGATAGTTCTTATTCAGGATTTATGATTTTATTTTTTGTACTTGTAATACATACCTATACATATATATATATATTTTAGTTTAATTGTACAGCCTACGGGAGGTTTTTGGAGGGGTTTCCCTCCCGTCTTTGGGCTTAGAATCATTTTCATGTTCCCCTCAAACGTGGCCTGAAGGCCAACCTGCAACGCGAAATAATAAATAATTGTTTTCGAAGTGAATATCTTGTAGTGTTACTCGAGAGATATGCATCGTCTTGAATAGTGCAACTTAATGGTGAATTTCAGCTCCTGGACGTCAACAATAGGAGCAGAATGAAAGCGAGAGGATTTGAGGGAGACAATGAAGAGTTTGTAGATCATCTATATATATTAAGACAGAATCGTGTCCGTCCGTCTGTCCTCAAAAAAGGGATTAACACTTTTAGCAAAATCTGAGTCTAAATTCAATCTCCAGCAACAATTTTTAGTGCGCTGGAGGCGGACGGCCTGCACACGCACAGGCGTGCAAAAATTTAAATTTTTTGGTTGAGTTTAGAGGTGCAAAACGGGCGAAAAACTGTAAAAATCGGGAAAATGAGTGCAGTGGGAGACGTTTTCTTTTGGGATGACGAACGCCGCTTACCTATCGCTTGCGCGTCATTTAACATAGTTAAGTCTTTATCTATGAATGTTGCGGAGCAGGCAGTAGGCAACTGCTAGTTCTGGGTATCTTTAAGATAATTTGGAGGACTCCATGGAATTCCATTCATTCATAAAAAAAACCTTTTGCTGAAACATATCTTTACTGAAGATGAAAGCATTCTTAAATTGGACCACTTCGTTATTATTTAGGCTCCCGGATAGTCATGTGGACAGCGCGTTTGGTGAAAGCGGTCCCGGGTTCGAATCCCAGTGGGAGCCAATGTGAGAAATGACCTAAGCTGTCGAAGCACTTTTAACAATACTACTACTACCACTTCGTTATTATTTGTCAATTTATCCGAACTCTTTCAGCCGAATGAGGTATTCTAATTTTCTCAAGTACCTGTCTGAGAGACGAATTCCTTGATTCCTATTCAACGCGCGCCAATTCGTATTTCATGTACATATTTCTCCGAAGACCAATTCCAAAATTCAGATTCCCCTTTTTGAAGTTTCCAAAATATTTATGCATTCGTATCTTTCACATTTCTTAATTTTTTTAGGAATTACTGATATCGAGTTTTGTTCTTTAAGATTCATCGATTTTACATCTCGTATATAATTAGAAATAAGACGTAATTTTTCAAGAGCCGTTCAATTTTCCAGAAATAATTGCAACCACGAACGTAGGCGACGCCGAATTGAAAACAAACATTAGATTGAATGAGTGAATCGACTGTTTTCTAGCAGCAACATTCAGCGGCACATTATACATTCATTGAAATGGAAATTGGAATGGAAATTCATTCATTGAATTGATTATGTTCAGCTGCGTCCGGAAAACATTTAAACTGCTGACTAATTGCACAAATACAATCCAAGTATTCGAGGAAAATACGAGGAAAAAAACAATTAAATAATAATTTCAAGGTTTTCATTTAACTTAACCCTTTTAATTACCTAATCGCGGAGTTAGAAAAGAATTTTTAACTTTCCTCGTTAAGAAACGCACCAAGGATTGGCAGAAGTGAGTGTACGGGGCAACCCAGGTTTTAAACACGTGCTCCTTGTTTTGTGAAATGAAATGTGAAATGTTTTTTCCTTATATTCTAATGTATTTTATTGTATTTTACTTTATTATGTTATTGTGCTTGGCGTTTTTACCTTATGTCTGCGTTAATTTGTTTTATTTGCTTTGTGAATAATGTTTACTTTGTGTTGTTATTATATTAGCTGAAGCGCCCGTTGAGAATCAACGAGGTGAAAGTGAAATATTAAACACAATATGGTGAGCTGGTAATCTACCCTTCCTGACTGTAATGACGTAATTGCAATAGCTTGTTATCTTCAAACAGAAAATTTCTCGTTATCCAAGTTATATGTCGTCCTCTTTAAACATCAGCTTTATGGGCCTTGAGGATTTTTACGGAATAACACATGAGCTCGGATTCAACAATGGGATCGGTCGTCAGGGGGATGAGTTGTTTATAGCCTCGAATTTTCACAACATTTTCGTTTTTTTTACCGATATTCTCGCAAATTCGAATCGAAACTAAGATTTCACGACCAAAATAAGAATCTTCATTTGATTGTCTTTCTTTCGGTGTTTATCTCGACTCTGTACAACTATTCCTTCTAATTTAATTCTTCAAAAGAAATAAAGCCTTCAACCGATAAAAGTGAAGCTTACGTGTATTCCTTATGAAAATCTATCTGAGCGATCTTGGTTCGAACCCAGCAATATTCTAGAATAAAAATGCGACAGTACTTCCTTCCTGATATCAGAGGACACGTATGCAAAGTTTGAGACAAATCGGGCAAACGGTGCGGACTCCAATCCAAGACAAACAAACAAACCCACAGAATTTCTGCTTTATATATATAGATATTACAGCGCAACTTATCGTGGGTTATCCTGTTTGTGCTATAGTTATCTTATATATCTATAAAAATGCCTGTATGTTTGTTTGTATGTATGTATGTATGTATGTATTTATATTCCAGATAATCTCGAAAACCAGATGTCGCACAATGTTTTAACTTTTAACATCATTAAAAGTTTTTCCGGCGATGATGCAGTGGTAATTTTTATTTGCCTAAAGTCCACGGTTCGAACCCAGACGAGTAAAACAATTTGCATAAGAAATACACGTAAAGTTCATTTTTTTCGTTGCATGGTTTATTGAATTTGCAAAAATAAATTAGAAAGAACAATCGTAGGAAGTCGAAATTAGCATCAAAAGAAGGGAAATACAATAAAACGTCTTATTTTGGTCGAGAAATATCCTTTGCGATTCGAAATTGCGAGAATTTCGATAAAATATACGAAAATTTTGTCTAAATTTCCATGTAATAAACAACCCATTCCCTTGACGATATAAATTTTTTTAATTTGAATTTTGTTGACGAGTCTGTTGCAACCAAGTTTTATTTACATCAACTTAATTGTTTACCGTCTTTTTCGTAAAATGAAATGAGTTTTATAATAGTGGTTTACTGAAAATGGATTTCTGTCGATCAATTCAACTATTGCGTATAAATATCCTGGTAAGTTGAGGATATTCAGAATATATTCTTCTGAATTAAGTATTAAATCTAATCTATTTGCTTTGATGTATATTTAGCAAATTACGGAAATGGATTTTGCGAAGAAGGAAAAGAATTCCCAGATTCGTAATTTGTAATCCTTGAAGAGTTGAACGGCGAGTTGTTAAGTTGTAGCAAACCTCCAGCATCGTATGATAGATCAAAAAGGTAAAGCAATTTTATTTTGTTAAATGCAGGATGCAAAAATTGATTTATTCCTTTTTTTAAGTGCTTCCACTCCATATTCATTTACTCTCCTTCTGTTATTGGTGTATTTTTGTTTCTATTTTGACATTGCGATTACTTTTGTGGTTCGTGTTTATGTTACACATTTTAAGAGATCATTAAGATACGAGTCAGCTTCGTAATACACTTACTTTCCGTATAGAATATTCATCGTTGGTTATTTGAGTGAAATGTAATTTATTTCTGTCATTTACGTTTAGTCGTAGGAAGTCGAAACTAGCATCAAAAGAAGGGAAATAGAATAAAGATTCTTATTTTGTCCGAGAAATATCGTTTGCGATTCGAAATTGCGAGAATTTTGATAAAATATACGAAAACTTTGTCTAAATTTCCGTGTAATAAACAACCCATTCCGTTGACAATCAAAGCCATTGTTGGTTCCGAACTCATGCGTGATTCCATAATGGCGGATCAATGACCAGTTAAAATTAAATTTGAAAAAAAAGAGTTGAAGGTTTATGAAGAAGAAAAAATTGAATGACATTTTAAGATTTGTTGTGACAAACAATATCCTGTGAAGAAACGCACGTTGAAAGGTACGAACATTTTTACATTGATTTTTTCAATTTTCTTTAAGCGTCTGTGACAACCGAGTTTTGTTTATGGTAACGTGATTGTTAACTGAATATTCAGTGAAATTCGTACGTTGGAAGAATTTGCATTCTCGCTGTCAATTCCACTGATTTAAAATAGTAACGTGGTAAGTTGTGGACCTCTCTCTCTATTATTTTTGAGTTTAGACGGAAATTACCGACGTCCTTATTTCTTATATTTAATCGGTCTTTGTTTTCTTTTAAGTTTTGAGCGACGAGTGGTCAGGAGCGAATAAGTAACATCTCAAAGCTGCCTAAAAAGGTAAAGCGATTTCAGATATCTGTAGACCGCATAAAATGTAAGATATTGTAGTAGAATGAGTAATCCCTTACTTCAGGGGTTTACAAACTACTGCCCGCGGGCCGCATCTGCTGTTTGATAGTTAATGCGGCCCTCGGGCTGAAAAGTTTGGAGACCCCTGCTCTACTTGAAACGCAATATATCGAGAATATCATACACACAAATATAATAGTTTTTGAAATTATTTATTAGTTTTTTAATCACTACTGGATGAAGTCTATTCTACTTGCTAATTAGTATTGAAAATTCTTACTGCAACAGATGTAAAAACGTTTAAAAACTTATGTAACATTAATGGCTGGTATAGTAATGTATATTTTGCATTGGTTATAACTGCAATCTTCACATTAATGGGTTTGTCTTTTCATTATATTGTTTATTAGTTTCAATATTATGAAATTCCATGATTGTATGTATCGTTAATTATTTTTGTTCTAGGGTACTAATTATTTAGTTTAGTTCTGTTTTGTTTGAAATCCGTGTAGAAATATCTAATACTGCTTAAATTAGAGCTGCAGTAGCAATATCATTGTTCAAATATAATTAACAGCATCGTGATCCACTTACTGATTTATGCATTTCGTTATGAATATTTGATATGATTTACCTAGGTATTTACTGGACAGAGTGTCATGTCGAAATTAAACTCAGATATTGAAAACAGCTCACTCAAATGTTAATATTTAGCATGCTGTACGCTGAAATTTATTAATTTTACCTCAGCCGAAGAATAGGTTATGATTCTTACACATCTTGAACATAAGTTTGTTTTCGGGATAAGAAACTATACAGATAACCACAAAATGTAAATTTACTTAGGCCACCATTCACCTTCTCAACGGAGGTAGGCGGTAACTTTATTTATAAATTACTGTGAAGATTCTACGCTGAATGTATTTAGGGGATCAAGGAAATAATTTATCTTAAAAGTTATTCATTATTTACTGGAGAAGGAATTATTATATCAGACCATTTGCATTGCCGATATTTTCCCGTCATACGTCACTCGCGTAGTACATAGATAAATCTTAAAATCTTTACCAAGTCCCGTACACAGACATATCGGCAAAGTGTTTACTGAGATCAAACTAGCATTTTTCGAAGCCTTATCACTTGGATCCAAAAGGAACTTCACATATTCCTGACATATTACTATGTGAGACTGTCAATGTTATTAATCGATCGAAAATATTTTCAGAAATAAAATAATTGCAAATATTAAACGTCGTTAACATCACGATCTATTTAGGTTTGTAATCAAATACTTTACTGCTCACTTAACCCAATACTAACACTTATAATATAATGAATTTCGACTTAAAAGCATAGTTCCACAGACTGATTTCGGTAAAGTTGTTACTCTATAGTCATGGCTTTTATCGTTCCGTCTAATATGGCGTTATATCTTGCACTTAATCATTCCCGAGATCTACGACTACGTTCCCGGGCATTAATTAACATACCACTTCATTTTGCACGTGTCACGAATTCTCATTAACAACCTCATGTTATAAGTATAACCAAGATAAAACAATAAAAAATACCTTCTGGTTCCATGATGCACCATTTCTTATTAAATATCTATAGTTTTTTCTTCACGCAAGAAATACAACAATGACGTATTTGTCCATTCTCGGAATCACACTTATTCAGTTACTGAAGATATCCTCTCAATGATGACCTGTCGAAAGTTTGCGGCTTCATTCGGCGTAGAAAGAAGAAAACTGCTCCTTTAGTAGATTTGGGGGGAATGTCAGAGGGGAAGAAGCTATTATGTATTCCTCACTTTCATACGTAGATACGTTTTAATACATTATCACCGAAAAGCTCATTCGCTACATCAACCTGCCTTTAGGAGATATAAGCCAGAAAGGAAGAAGCTATATGTATGTCTCACTTTCGTACGTAGATACATTTTGATACATTGTCACGGAAAAGCTCATTCAGCTATAACAACCTGCACGCATCTCATTCAAACTATATGAGATTAAATATTAAGTTGATACAGATTTTTAGACTTAATTGTTACTTACATTTCGTGGTATATATTTGGAAAGTCTGGTATTTGCTATCTATCAACAATTACTAAGCATGTGTTACGATCAAGGTTGTTACACAGGTATTTATGAAATTTAACATCCCCGTTGAGAATCAACGGGCACTTCTGCTAGTAAATAAATAAATATGGCCCATGGGTTCGTCCTCCAGTTGTAATATCTACAGTTTGATGACACGAGTAGTACGTCACTTCGTAACAATCTGCTGCTTGTATATATATTTGGCTACGTGCTGAAGATTATGGTGATTTTACAGGCGTTTTCTTTCTCTGAGTAGCAAGAAAAGCCTCGCAGATAATCTTGGAAAGGGTGAAAATCGTTATTTAATTCTCATTTTATCCCGGGAAAAACTAGTTTCATCACGTACTCTATCTTCAGCCGTTCTCTCGAGTCCTTCAGCTGGGACACGAAATGAATCTGGGTCCCTCAAGAAAGGCGATGTGAGAATTCGACAGAGGGGATATTTATGCAGCATAAAGACCCATTGAGGACGTCGCTATGAAATACAAAGCTGCTTCGGTCGGGTTACGTGGGTGCAAGTGAAGAATGCAAAGCGCCTCAGGAGAGCTTTTTTCGCGCGGTTGATATTTTTGATTTTTCTAGCTCGGATGGTTGCAATGATCATGACGATGAAGGTGAAGAATTACTATTTTTAAGTCTCGTCTTAAAAAACGCATTATTACCACATTATATGCGTTGCAGAAGTAGTTAACTTATTGGTAGAACTTGTGGTTCTCCCCGGGGCGACCTCGGTCTGTCTCTATAAGAATAATTATAGGTCATTCTTTCATGTAGTTTCGTGAAAATGCATTTTCTAGAAGTTAATGAACACGTTATATTGATCTTGAATGGGTATTAGTACGATTAAACCCAAGATTCAAATTAAACGCGCAATTTTGTCTGTAAGATTAGTACAAAAATATGAATGAAATTAGACCTCGTGGATCTTGTCAATGTCAGTGCCACCATCTACCGATCGATTAATAAACTTGAACTGAAATCGAATCGAATCGGGATAAAAATCGAATCAGAATCGGGTTTAAAGTACCGCTTCGAATAATTCGGATTTAAATATCCATTTTCAGTGAATCGAATCGCACATCTCTAAACCGTTCGAATTTCTCACCGGATACTTGTTTCTTAGTCATTTTGAGTTGTTAAGTAAGTAAATTTTCCTAATTTAGTGATCAATTTTTTCTACGTTTGTTTTTCACACAGAAAATACTTATTTATCAATCGGAAAATCTCGCTCCAAATTTGTTGGGAACGTTGCTTTTTCTTCGAGGACATTGCTCCGTTGGAAATTCGCACATCTGATAAATAAGTCTCTTCCTTATGCTGATTTTACCGCGAGTTTTTAATTGGTGAAAGGTGTGGCAAACAGTATTAGGCTGCCTCCTCTTATTTCTCATAAGTTCATTTATTAGGGTTTCGATGAGGCTCCCGGAAGTGAGTCTTGTAAAGTATTTGCTCTCGATGATCTACAAAGCCAAGAAAACACACAATTGTCCGCTAATGAAGCCGCGATCGATGAGGCAATATTTCCGATCGAGGGCTTTTTAAGAGTCGCTATATTTAGAAGTCCACCGATGGCGGCGAAACCAATTCAAACAAAAGAAAGCTGCGACGTACCGTGCGGCTTGAGAGGATAAGTAAAAATATTCGAAACTGTTAGTTGAAACCTTTCGATGACTGGCATTAAGGATTAGCGACACCGATTAAGGAATTCAGGGGAGGGAAAACGTACGTACACCTTAAATAAACTGTGACGAGAAAAGAATTCAATTATACGGGGAAAGCGTTAGACATAACTGAAGATGATGGTTGATTCTTTCAATTTTTCTGAAGCAGACATGTTGACACAAACCTGGAGTCTTTTTTAAGTTGGCTTTAAACCATTTACCCGAAAATTTTCTTAATTTGGCCGACACATTGTCAGACGACATTTTCGTCTCCTTCATAGTTGTCACCGCTGTCCTAATTGTGCGTGCGAAGAGCACACGGGTGTTTGCCTTATTATTTCGCTGACACGAAACGGGGAAAAGTATGTTACGACATTCTAAGAGAATCTGTGTGACGATATCTTTCCTACTTTGGTTTCCACTTGTTTCTCAGTTGCGAACGGCGGACGGCTGTGTGTGATGCCTCCCAAATACACTGAATTGCGTTTTCGCTCAGAAAAGAATCTGAAGCGCGCTCCCGACCTCTTTTAACAGAATCAAGAAAAATCGTATTCAAATCAACACTCAAAATGACGAATAGATGTTCGCTGGGAGTAGAATTATGCCTTAGAGTTAATGTAATAATGAAAGTGACCGCCCGCTACTTTTAAACAGTCATTGTAACTAATTAATGGAAGGAAAAGGAAAATTTCTATCGACTCGATTAATATGAGTATCTTGATAGAATTTGAATACATGTAGGGGAGACCGGGGCTGGTTGGCCGAAGGGGCAGGTTGGCCGAGTGTCTTTTTTAAAAAGACTATTGGGCACAGTAGCGACATCTATAGTGATTTTGGTGGGGTATTAGTTCGTCCATGTACCGACATAATTTCAGGAGTTTTCGTGTTGCCGTTTGCACAGGAGCACGTTTTTTCTTTTTTCGACACTGGTGAGTAAATTTCTGTTCTTGTTAAGTAGTCTTCGTAACACCAGTCAATTTCCATCCGATTTCAAAAAACGTGGTACCGCTGGAAAGGGTATTCAAAACCCTACAAAATGGAATATAATTTTCTAGGGTAACCTCACTTTTGTTTTTGTAAACCGTGATTGTTCTCGAAAACATTCATTGGGGTAGGTTGGCCGAGTTTTGTGTGAGGCTGGTTGGCCGAGTTGTAAATTTAAAAAATCCAGATCCTTTTAAAAAAATCGTAAATACCTACTCTGATGCGTGGATGACCAACAACCCTGGCAAAACAATGACCATCTACGACATTCCGGGAATCGTAGCCAGTGTATTTCCAATCGCCTGCACACCGAACAATATTCGAGCTGGTTTCAGAGTCTCTGGCGTGTGCCCTTCCAATCCTGAAATTTTTCCTCTTGAGGAGTTCCTGGCAGGATTTCTCACAGATCGACCCAACCCTGAACAAAACTCGTCCATCAGCATAGAATCTGCTGCAGATGTAAGCCTCCCTGAAGACGTCAGACCTCTCCCCAAGGCGAGTGCACGAACTGATTCGAAGAAGCGTCAAGATCGTAAACGCCGATCGACCGAAATTTTGACCGATTCCCCAATTAAAGCAGCATTGGAGAAGGAGAAAAATGAAAGCAAACGTAAGCGTACGCTGGCAGAGGAAAAGAAAGCCGCGAGAGCTATGAAAAAGTTCACTAAAGCTGCCGAAACTAAGTCTAAAAATGTTAAAAAGACTAAAAAGTAAAGAGCGGAGTTTTTTTACGTACCTACATATTACAAAACTATGTACACTAACTTTTTTTCACTAATAAATATTCTCCATTGATGCATTTGATGTCTTTCACTTATTTTACGAAACTCGGCCAACCTACCCCGGCCCTGGGGTTGGTTGGCCGATTTTTGGTGCCACATTTGATTGTTTATAACTTTTTTCCTGATTTTTTTTCATGGATGAAAATATTCACATATATGCTCAAGGGTTGTATCTTTGTGACAAAACAAATTGTTTTTCAAAAAGTCAAACCAAAATGCGTACAGAAATTCCGAAAACAGAACTCGGCCAACCAGCCCCGGTCTCCCCTACTACTGTTTCGGATTTTGTTAAGATAATTCTCAGCTGAAAAATTTGTGATACAAGTAAAATGCTGCTTGCATGCTGTAAGCAAATGGTTTATAGCATAACATAAATAAACATACTCATGCAAAGTGTCATCTATCTGTCTTCAAGGTAATGAATCTGAAAGAATTATAAAAATTCAACCAATATGTTTAAATGGGAGATATGTTTACCGTCCGGCATCGAATCCGGGTCTTCCTGGTGATACTTACTATGCAGCACAACAGAAGATCACCATCTCTAACTATGTGTGTAAATTCAAGCAGAAATATTGGCTGCAACTGCCTCAAATTTTAATGTGATCTGGCATCGAACCCAGGAACAGTATGGTCTTATCTAAATTTTTTCCTTAAATTGAGTTTTAATATAGATCTTCTAGATAAGGAAGAACTTCCTATCATTTCGATAAGTGCATAAAAAATAATGAAAAACTACCCCAATGTATTTTATGGGAGATTTTTGCATCGCCCTATCATCGAACCTAGGACATTTTCTGTAAAAGTCATTAATGTTTTCGATAGATCTTGACCATATTTGTAGGCTCATTGAGTTTAGATTCTCTACCTATCCGGGAAGTATTTTTTTTATCCCCGAAAATCAAAGCAATGCATTTAAATGGGAAAAATCGGAATTTTGGGGTCTTCTGGCATCGAACCCATGACTTTGAGGTTCAAAGTCGCATTTTTCCTGGGGGTTTCACGTTAGGGCCTATAAGCTGTAAAATTTTCAAGTCAATGACGCTTGTGAATTAGTATCCTATCTAAATACCTATAAACACGTATGAATGAATCCGGAGAAACGTCTATATGTAATAGATACTTAAGAATAAGAATCACAACTCGGTGATTTAGCAACGAAAATAGTCTCAAACGAATAAAATAATCGGGAACGATTTTGTACCCATCACATACAATTAGTACATCACAAATTGTACATATACTGGAACCCTCGAATTTCGATGCTGGAAAGCACTGCAGGGACACTAAGAGGAACATTCAAGTCTTAAGATTTCTTTAGGGAGCAGATAGAAACGTGCAGTTTGGTTTAAAATACGAGTGTATGCGATCACTCGAGCAGTTGCAGCGAGAGTGAGGAGTATACCAGAAATGACGACGTTTTCATTGAGAGAACAGCGGGTTCGCTTTATCCATTTGCGTGGCGTTAAACCCATTTAAATCCATCGCCAGTTGACAAGTGGTGATGGAGTCATGAATGTACGATCGTGGGCGAAGCAGTTCAAAGAAGATCGACCAAAAAAAATTCGGTAAAGCGCCAGCGCTGAATAAATGATGTTTTGGGGGCATTGTATTCCAGAGGGCACTGCGGTGACGGAGGTGTTTGGAAGAATCCTTGCGAGGAAAATGTTCGGCAAAGGCTAGATGTGTGTCCTTACACCAACACCAGAGTGAATGAAGCACAGAAGTCTCTTAGTGAAAACAACTTTGACGCGGTTTCTCGTTCTCCCATATTATTCATAGCGGTCCAGGAAGAAGTTTTAAAGGCTTGCGATGAGAAGGATTATTTACCAATGAATGGGGAATACATCAGCCACCTGCGTTTTGAAGATGATCTCTTTGCAACAAACGTAGAAGATCTAACTGCAAGACTTTAAGAACTAAACATTTGGGGGACTCAATATAAACCTAACAAAAACAAAGGTAATGTATAATTCTTTTGTAGCGCAAGAACCAACTCTGGATGTTTGCTCTATATTTCAGATTTCAAAAGAGGATTTGGATGATGTTTGGATGTTTATTTTTGGATAATTGGATGTTTCTCCAATATTAAGGTCACTTTGCTCGTGCGTGCACCCCACAGGGGTATCCTATCTCCCTCTAGCGTCCAAAAGTGAACCAAAAAAAGGGCAAATTGAGCATTTCGCCATGCTGGTGAGAACTTTTCGTACCTCCCTATACTAATACATACATTGTTTTTTCGTGATTTTGCGGCTTTGATACAGAGTTATCAAGGTTTGATCGAGTAATTCAAAAGTTTTGAAACACAAATTGTAGTTTGAGCAATGTGTAACACGAAGCAATTTCGTTATTTTCGCGTTTCTAAAGGTTTAATAGGTAAATAAGCAGGGGCTTGTTTCTGCCTTCAATATAACCAATAGCAGTGCATTTGGCTGTAAGAACAGATTCGTCATTTTGACAACTTTTACTGCATTGAGCCCCAATTATGAATTAGAACAAACATTTGCACAAGCGGAATATCTCTAATTACCCTGATAAGCTATTATAATTTATGATGGAGTAGCTTTATCTCATTGCGGTAAACGATTATTAAGGAATTTTTATGCCATACTTGGTATTGATCGATTAAAAACTAAGACGGATTAATGCATTATAATATACATAAAATTAACATTAGAATAATCAACGAGGTTTTAATGCAGTTTGCGGGACGTTGGCAGATGATTCGTTCTTTATATCACTCTAGCAGACGACACCGGCATCCGAGAAGTTTACATTGCAGGCATGTTTTATTTTCCTTGATGAAAAGAATCAAGAGGACTTTGAGAAAAAATCGAACATGATCGTTAAGTAAAAGGTACATTTAAACTATCTGAGTCCATGTCATAGGATAGACAAGCTCCTGAGTCCCGTATGAGAGGAAAATAAAACCCCAAAAATACATGTAGTTAAATGGGAGCAGGCGAAAAGTTCTCACCAGTGCTCTGCGGGTTGCGTTATTTTTGGCTTCACTTTTCTGACGATAGACTCCCCCTGTGGTGCACCCCAAGGACTTGATACAATTGTGACACCCTGTACACAGGACAACGACCCTTGCCTATCTGTCAGAAACTGTACATCTGAACATTCTGGAAAGAGAGCTCAATTGGCAAAAGCATCCGCCCGAGAGTGGAAGATCCGGGTTCGAGAATGCGATAGCAACGAAAACAAATTTCAATTGGTATTCTGCGCGTTTTAAAAGATTAAGTTGAATAAGAAATGCAATAATCCGCGATAGATAACGAGTTGTCACTTTTCAGCGAAGTCGGCCGTCTTTCAAGGTCAGCCGGCTTTTGGTCGGAGGGTCGACAACCGCCGGCTTGCCCTAGAATAGTGATCAAAGAGGCGGCCGCGATTCCTTCCCGGAATATCTTACGGAGCTTCAAACCATTTTAGTATTAAAATCAATCGTAACAGCCATAACTTTGTGGAATTCCATTACTGGAAATAGTAAACACAATGTATTAAAAAAATGTTGCGGAATTGAATACACTGTGTTTACTATTTCCAGCATTTTAGCATTTAATTCGGGTTTTAATAACGGCGCGTGGCTTTCGACCGTCGCGAATTTTCCGCTAATTAAATTCGATTTTTTTCGTCGAAACATCTTTTTCGCAAAACACCGAATGCCATCAAAATTGCGAATTCGCAGCGAGCATCCAATCCGCCATGACCATCCGCAAAACCTTTTTTTGTGGAAATCCGAGTCCATAACGTGGAAATACAATTCGTTAGCCAAATGCCTCAAAAGTGCGAAAAGTAGAAATAAAGCAGAAAGCACCATACGCACCAATTAAGTTTGGGGAATAATTTCCGAATTACATTATTCTAGGCCATCGAACGATCTTTACTTCCCATTCGTTCACTACTTAATCGATAAATTCATTTAAAAGTAAGAATTAAGAAGTACCAGCTGTAGAAGTATGAAAACGGATTTTTTTGTAAAAATTACACTTCTGTTATTTGAAAATTATCGTAAATTATCGTAAAGTATCGTCTTCATCCAATGAGGCTTGCAAGTCCTTGCCTTCAAACGTTTTCGGTGGTTTCCCACGGTCCTCGTTTCTCACGTCAAAATCACCACTTTTAAATTTTTTAAACCACTCGAAGCACTTAATTTTGCCAAAAGCATGTTCACCTTCGACAAGCATTCTATGCGGTTCTGCAGCAGTTTCTTTCAAATGATAGCAGAAAACCAATGCAAATCACAGATCGTAGGCACAGAACTGGACATGTTTGAGGTTATAGAAAAATATACCGGTTTATGAAACTTGCATGTTGACAAACTTCGTTAGAGGGAGAAGATGGCGCTGCAGAAGCGGTCTTTAAACTGATAGCGAGCACCATCTATAGGGAAATTCCGGTTTCATACTTCTACACCTGGTAATAGAAATTGATCATAATACGCCTCGAGCATATTTACTTTATGAAGAAGAAATTGTTTATTAACATAATGATGAGAACTGAAGAAAGGTCAGCATTCTTTTCTCGGGATTTCCTCAAATGCGATGTCGCAAAGAATTGAATCATTTATAAGAAAATCGGGTTTAACCTTTCCCATAGAAATCCGTCTGCTATGGTTATCTATTTAACAGCGCAATGAGGACCAATCCTTTACGAAAGGCCCGCACTTCTGAGAAATATTTTTGTTCTTTGGCATTCTTTGTTTTCTAGGCCACTGATCAGATAGATTTGAAACCCGCAGCCGTTCCGTTCATCCATCTTTAATTCATTCATTTTGCATTTTTGATGGAGTGAAGACGTCTTTTTCATATGTGTTATCACTCTTTATTTCTTTCCGGAATCCCCAGATCGAGCCTTTTCCTCATTTATCGTCTTTGTACTTTCTCGGAGTTTTCCATATTTACCAATTATGTTCGCCTCCGAAGCCTAACTCCTCCTTCTTTTGTTTTCTTCAAATCTTTTGCATTTCCAAAGAATGATTGACCGAGGATGTTTAATGGCTCTTCGCCGCGATTCGCCAATTCCGAACTTCTTAGACGTCTCCGCAGTGCTTTTGGAATCCACTGATGTGTTCTTCGCCGATACAACAGAGCGATCGTATTTCCGAAATGTAAATGCCAAGAAATGTCATTTAAATACTCCGGTACTTTCGGGGGGGTGCTTCGCCGTTGTTGATGCAAAGTGGCGTGGAAGCAGGTCGGTGGATTTTGAATAAGGAATCTCAATTCGAGGTTATGCCTCCATCCGAGTAGGCGTTAGGTGAAGCATTTTCAAAATCATATTGTATTATCGAATGCGAGTTTCATTTTCAACGTGGTAAGTATCTTTGACGCTGGATATTCCAGAAAATCACGTTCATTAGAAATAACGCTCCTAATCTTCTACGACTTCTAAATTCAACAAAATATAACAAAAGTTTAGAGACTTCTATTAGAGTTTCATTGTCAAGGTAAAAGTATTCAATTGAGAAATTCTCATAATTAGAAGCGACAGAATTGCCGAAGTTGTTCCGTATTCATTCCTCTGTATGAGAGGGGAGAATTAATGGTATATAGTTTCAATTCCCACATATCTGCCTCATCACTCATCCAATGGATGCATTGGCCAACGATTTATTTCAATTTAAATTCGTCCGTCATTTTTTGAAAGTAGCTCCCGATTGCATGGCACAGAAGCTAATCTGGCTAATGTAAGCAAAGAGGAGGAATACATACAAAACAGAATTTGTAATGTAATAACGCAATAAAGGGAACAATTTCAGTCTGCTTAAATGCAAATTCCCAACTTCGCACTGATCGGATAATAGAACCAAACATTTAAGTTGAAAATAAAAAGAACCGCTGACTTCCAAATGCGATCTGCCCCGAAGAGGATCGGAATGTACTATCCTTCACTTAATTCAGGAAACAACTTTCAAATAATACAAACCATGTTTTGGAGATATCTATCTATTATGCTAATCAACAGATGATCCACTTTTGGCAAAAATGATCATGGCTACTGAGTACGTGCATCAATAAAAGAAAAGATGTTGGAAATTTTTCTTTTATGAATAGAGCCGAGTGGAATTTATTACCTGAAGAAGTTTCCAATCCCTTTCCTGATACTGAGAAAAAGTTTAAGAAAATATTAAATAAAATTAGGCATTGAGACTTATATTGTTTGTTATATTTGCTATGGAAAAGTGAATTGTTGTTTCGTCATACATATTATGAATTTAGCTGTTCTTACATAGAGCTGTTATGTCTAGCTTGGGTTGTGACTTTTCCTCTTTCTACTATCTTATGATTGTTTAATAATTCATTGTTGTTAATGTTAGTAGTTGGCATTATTGTATGACAAGCGGCAGTGCCACCTGGCTCTTTGCCTACTTGCACTGCTATTGTAATAATGATAAATAATAATAACAAATGAATGTAGAAATCAAGTGTTTTCCACCGCTCCAATTACTTCTAAGTATTAAATATTTATGCTGCAATTACGAGGAGACCCCAACAAAGGCGTTTTATTCATTACTTTAATTTTGTATTCTGTAGTTCATAGAGAGTGGAAGACTTTTTAAACATTTCCATTGGCTTTGACATCTTGAAGGAAATATAAGTATTTCAAAAACGAAATGAATTATGATTCGGTGCATACCGGTGTTCTGCTTTTTCATCGGAGGGGCGGATTCCAAGGTCGCGCAGCCGCAAGAAGAATGCATCGGAAGAGCAGCGGATTTTCAAGCGATCGTTTTGCCTTAACGGGTCGACCTCTTTCTTACGTCCATTTTAAAGCCTCTTCTATAGCATTCCTTCCTCGATTTCCGTATCTGTCGTTGACTTCACCAAAATGTGAATTAGCAGATTCGAATTCTTTCGAGATAATTTTTTCCTCTCGCGTGTGGCGGACTGAAGGACTAGCCGGAAATTGTTTACGCAAGTTCCGAAATCCTCAACGGAAATTAATCATCATCGAAGAAGTAGTAATGAAAGAAAATTTATCGGCTGTTAATGAATTATAGGTTTAAAATCTCCAATAGTCGTTCCTCGTCTCAATCGCATGGAATTATATGACACCTGGGTGACGCATCGCTTCCGAAATGTACATTGGCTGTTTTTAAAAAGTGCGGTGATCTTCTCTTGTTTTCCCCGAATTCCGGTGAATGAGAACGCCGAAGGCTATCGGAGGTTCTCAAAATCGAAGAAACAGTTTTGAAAGAATACGATCGGTGATTTTGTGTCGGAAATTCGAACCGACGATGTGCAGAATCCGAAGCCCATGCGATTAAAATCATCGTGGTCTACGAAATTTATCGACGCTCGACTTCCGCAACATATGTGGAAAAGTACTTAAGAAACTCGGCTTCGTTAAAAAAATAGTCTGTAGGAGCGGAGAAAAAGTTCGCGAGCGATGTTACTTAGCGTTAGTTAGGCCTCACCTTGAGTATGCATGTACAATGTACATGTGGGGTATGGGACACAAGCGACAAGTGTCGTATTATGGAATAGGAAAAAGCACAGCGAATGGAGATACGTTTAGTAGAGGATTGCTAAGATAAAGCAGTAACCGAAAGGATTAAGGGCGCGGGATTAGAAACAGAAGATTTATGCAAAGGGTAAATTTAATAAATAAGTTCAGAGAAAGTACGTTCTCAGAAGATGTGTCTCATATAATGGAACATCCCTGTTATGCAGGCCATTCTGATAATTTCGAGGAAATCAGGGAAATAGTTGCTAGTACGAATCTTTTCAAGAATTCAATTTTTACGATACCCGAAAGATATCGATTACGCAAATAGAGTCATGGTGTTTGCACCCCATGCTAATGGCAGAAAGGCGTCTTAAATACTGATACATTTCTCAAATTCTCTACTTTTTCCCAAGAAATGGCTGCGATTCGTATTAGTCGTCTAACCGAGGGAAATTTCTATGAACTGCGCAGCTAAATGTTTACCGAGACTGGTTTTGAATTACGCAATCAAAAACCGCTCTTAGTTTGCGCTCATGTCCTTCTATAGAGGCGCCGACAAATACTTTCCTCGCATTCCGCTCTCCTGCTGTTTTCCCAGTATTTGCTCGTGACCGCACAGCCATTGATCTTTATCAATTTAAAATTTCCTTCCGTTACAAAAGAATCAGCATTTCAGGCTCCGATATCAGTTTTTAGGATAAAAGGTTTTGCGCAAACATGTGTTACTGGATTATAGGAAGACTGAAACGGACGTTTCTGATTGGTCCACTTTCGGTCGTCACATACGAGTCCAACTCAAGTCAATCAATCGGGAAATGTGGGCCACAAACACCACTGAGGATTTAGGAGAAAATTCTCTCGTACTAGTTTTTAGCAATTCCACGCAACTTATTTCGTTACCGGGATTCCACCACGTTAAAGCTACTTCGATTGAATTTATTTCTGTTCTGCCGAAAAGAACAAGCGCGCAGGCAAATTCCGGATTAAATTATTATTATAAAACAACGCAAACAGAATAAAAATTCAATCGGAACACAAATAAAGTCAATCTTTTCTCAAAATAATTAAACTTTTATCGAAAGCCCGCGAATTTTGTTTTCCTCACTTATTTTATCTGTATTTTAATTCCCAATAATCGAAATTTATTCGTCGAAGTTCGAGAATGTTAGTTCAGAGGGCAGGTCGTTCTATTGTTGCATCGTCCAATGTTTGCATTTCTCAAGACTTTCCATTTTTACAACAACTGCAACACCAATTTGGTTTCATTTTGGCCTTAAATCGGACGCTTAGGAACCTTCTATGAAATTTTTTAATCGCCTCGTGTTTTCACCTATCGCTCTCAAGTGGCTCTGATCCTGTCTTTTTCTAGAGAATACGCACAAATAATCCGCATATTTCAAATGACAAAATGAAACTACGCCGGCGAAAACTTATGCCGAAAATTGATGGAAATAAAATATTTATGCACGAAAACTTTCACAAACAGTTTTCACTCAATATTTCACTCGATATAAAACACTTGACATCCACAATCCGTTTTAATAATCGGCAACGAACTCGTAATCAGATAACGAGCATCAAACAACTACGAAATATCCCGGAAGCCGGAATCGAACCAAGGAGCTCGCCGTCGATGGCTTTACTAACCGTTGCTCGCGGTGGGAATCCCAAAAGGCGGCATCTCACTCGCCAGCATTCTTCAAAAGAACGCTAAATATTCTTCGACGGTGCCTTCAATTATCGCATACTGCGGAACAATGCCGGTTTCCTCGAATTCGCGGTATTTGCAAGTCGGGAGTTTACGATGGCCATCGATTCTGCACAGCTCTTGGTTCTGACTCCTCAGTGTCTGCGGTTGCCGGAGAGATAACGGAGGTGTGGAATGCGCATTCCGCTGCACCTGTTGCTCGACCACTTACCGAATATCCACTCTCCTCCCGTACTTCCCTCGAGGAGGACCTTCTGGATGCTTCGACTCGGTTCCCACCGGGACTCGAACCCGGATTCGATCTCTATCGAGGCGAAAACACACTCTGTTATCCAGGGGCCGCTACTCTGGAGGTGGTCGGATTGATCCAAATCTTTCAGGAAGAAAACGCACACGGGTGTTTCACTTCCTCCGCCTTGGACGAGCCATCACCGCGGAGAGAAGCGTCGACAGCGGAAGGCGGAGCGCGACTGAGCGAAGACGGTGCAGCGAAGGGGAAGAGGGGGAAGAGGGGAGAGCGGAGGAATCGGAAATCACGGATCAGTGCTTTTGGGAATGTTTCCGAAAATTATAAAGATATATCGTGAATTCGTACGTTTGAGGCGTACTCAAATACCAGAAAACCTCCCATTGCCTTCTCGAATAAATTAGTTATTTTCGCCGAATCTGAATTATGAAAAACCCTTCTACGAAATCTACAATGACGCGTTATTTAGTTCTGTTTGAAAGAGATTCTAAATCAGAAGAATAATCTGCCGCTGTACGTTGCTATTCTGAAACGAATATTAATATTCCATTTGGAATCTGTTTTTTAAGAAAGACTCCTTATATAAGAAAATACGTATTTCATTGTGATATTCTAAGCATCCTACATTTGAAATTCGTTTTAAATTATGTAAGGAAAGTTAACTGTTACAATTAAATCTCGGGTTTTTGCTGAAGAATATCGAGCATTTTTTTATTGTACATGTTTTTTTCACACCATCTTATTTACTGTCTGCATTACGGAAATGTTCCTTCCGATTCGATTCTCTTCACCAATCAACGAAAATGAACAAATAACAAAACTCATCGTGTTTGCAAAGCATTTTCTCTAAATCAAGCAATTTTTAATTGTGCCTACCATTAGCCCAATAAAAAGTATAAAAAACTGATGTGGCCAACACGTGACTTTATCAATATTTATTGAAAACAGAAGCCTATGCCGGTAATATATATATAACTCCTAAACAATCAGTGTTACAGAAAAATGTTTAAAACAAAAGTTGCAGTAAAACACATTATCTACAACTTTTGTGTATAATTATATATACCTACATTGCATTCTGACAGAGATATTTAAGAAACAAAAACATTTCGTTAAAGAATGAGCATTGATGACGAGCATAATGATTCCTAATGCTTCGTGAAACGCTTGAACATTGGATTTTCTCATTCCCCAAACCTGTGTCTTAGGATCAGATTGGATTTCAATCTAAGCTTAAGATTTATATCAAAAATTGACCGTTAATTGTTAATGAAATCGGTCAATAATCCATAAATCAATCGACACAGTCAATGTGATTATGAGTCAATCCATTACAATAATCTATGTTGTTCTTCAGGCAATAGTAGTGAAATTTCCTTGAAGTACATAATTTTCGACGAACCAAACTATATATCGTAATTATTCATTGAGCACTCCCATGAAAAATTAATGAATGAAAATGAAAATTTGTTTTTAACTTTCGTCATATCTTCTTTGCGCAAAGTGAAAATCCTTCTTTTTAAAGTGAAGGAACTTAATTTACATTATTTAAAATATTGATTAGTTATGGTAAGCATTTTATCCTTCTATACTATAATGTGAGTAATTTTAAATCTATAAAACTTTGATATTTTTATTTGCCCAATAAGTAAGTGTTACATAGTTATAAGTCAATAGACAAATTTCCAATAAAACTAGTAATGCATCGTGTATATTAAGTACTTATTTTATGATCTTCAATTTTGGCAATAAAATTATTTGATCGGTAAAGTGAATCTCCTCACCATTAATTCTATTTGGGCAGATATTACACTTGCGATACAATTGATGTCTCATTTTACCCCTTCAGCCTCAACGGAACAATAAAAGGAATTGCAGGTCCCTCATAATCATTCCAATAAAAGTTGCGAACTTTTGCTTTAAGTATTATTAAATATAAATCATAATAAAATTTATATCGAGTAATATTAGTAAAACACTTAAAAAATAATCATGGAATTTCATTGAACGCAATGCAATACCGCATCATTCTAAAAGTCTTCCAAACTCTTTCTCCGTATCGTTGCCTCAATTGATAAAACAAGTCCCTTTATGGTCACGTCCCTCTATTTTCGCCATTCATTCTATTGCTTGTCCTCACGGGAGGAAGTCCAGAATAGCAGCAGTTGAACGAGTCGTTTCTTGAATTCTTTGTATTCTCTCCAATATCTTTTTATTTATTCCACGATATTTCACGATCTGTGTTAAATTCCCGTTCTTAAGATACTTCTTTCCACTTGTGAGGTATTATTGTTATTTCTAATTTTATTCCGTAAAAAAATAAAGCGTGAACTCGGTAAAAAAGATCTTTGCATGCATTTCGTTAGACAGTGAATTTTGGTGAAATTCTGGTTTAAAAATGTCGGACCCTTGGTAAGAAATGTACAGCGGCCCTCAAATTAAATTTCGTGCTTCTACCTCATAGGGAAGCACGTAACATAAATTCCTAAAACTTTTTACATATCCTGTGGGGAGTTACTAACGTAAATTACGCATAAAATTAATTACGTTCAATTCAATTATTAAGTCACCCATTTAATAAATCCCAGCGGAATTGTGGTTTCGAGCCATGGCTAACAGAACAACGTTTCAAAATTGGAGAACCCCAAATCGCAGAAGAGCTCTGATTTATGCAGGAAACCGTTAATCGTTCCGCAAAATTGCTCATCTGAATCGTTCACGGATAATTGTAGCGAAGTTATCGTGATTGGGATACGTTTTGAGATTAGCTCAAGGACTCCGGCATAAATGGAGGCTCAATTAATTGCGTTCAATGTTGCATCGCCTCTGCTCGCTCTGCGGTTCGTCTTCGGCGTGAGAGGGCTTCTCACATTCTTCTTACGAAATAAACATCTGCTACAAATATCAGCAGTTTTTCGGTATTCCATATATATATGCTGGGAGCCCACTCGGCTGTATTCGGATAGATTCGCTTTTTTACCCTAGTCTTGCAACCGACGCCATTTTCTTAATAAAGTAAACGATAAAGCCGTCGTAGTCCGCAGACGAGTCTCGTGGAAGAACTAATTGGACGGCGATTCTGTTCGGTTGCAACGCAACTCCATGAAAATTGCTCCGAATTCTTTTAATGAACGGCCGATGTCCGTTTTACCTCAGAAGTGTCAGCCGAAGGAGTTTTATCATCTTCAATTTCTATTTGCAATTTCTCGTATTAATTTTATCTTTAAGAGTTTTGTCGATAATCGACCACTTTATTTCCAACTTACTAAACGCATTAAGCTGCCTTAGAAACAGGTATGGCAACTCATTTTAAAATCCGCTTGGCATCGGAACTAGCTTAAAATGTCTAAAAATGAGAAGAATGGAGTTATCAATAATAAAAATAATTGTCTTTACTTGGAAGGGATTGAAACTAAAAGTCTCTTATTACATCCAACCCATCGTCATTCATTATAGAATTATGATTAAATTAAAGAGAATAGCATGAGAAACAATTAGAAGAATTGTGGATGTAAAAAACCTAAGAGATTCTTAGGGGAAAAAATCCACTGCGGGAAAACGCCCATAAGGAAGGGGGATGTAAAAAAAACCTGCGCAAACCTTCCAATGGTAATAACTAAAAGATGATAAAGAAAACAAATAACGTGAAAAATAAATAAATACACTACCAGTAAGAACTTGAATGCGATACATAATAAGAATCAGTTCACATTAAAACAAATGATATTATAGAGTACCCACATCCGTAATATATGCGTGTTTTCTTTGTCAGCCAACAGCTGCATTAGATCAGTTGGAAGAGAGGAGTACATCGGCCAAACCTCGCCAATAAAGGGTCTAACTAAACTAATACGTGTGGAAAAGCACTTAAAAATAGCACTTATGAATAGTCGGTAGGAGCGAAGGTTCGCGAAAGATGTTGATAATTGTATATAACTAATAAATATGAAATATCTAATCGTATTACAATTATATAGAAATAGCTGATGTAGTAGAGGACTATCAAAGGGAGTTTACTTCATTTTTTAAAGCTGTATTGTATGTTTTTACATGCATACTAGCTGAAGTACCCGTTGGATCTCAACTTGGTAAACATATTAGCATTTTTATACATCTCTCATCTTAGCATAGTCCACACAGACAGGTTATCGGGAGAGAATGTCTCAATATCTCATCAGAGATTAAATAATTTGGATCCGTAATCAATAATCGGCGACTGGTACAGGCATTATTACATTAATCAATTCAAACTTACTTTAATTTGAATTTTGGTTATTTATTCTTAAGTTTTGCAATTAAAATTGAAACTACAAACGTTTAAGATGAAAAAAACACTAAAAATAAAACACAACATTTTTAGTGTTTTTTAAAAATGAAATTCCACCAAGTAACACTCGAATTGATTTCTTTTCCTTAGTTTAAGATGAACTTTGCAGGAATTTCTAATGAGAACGATTCAACTCCTCGGGATCTGAACCGGAAGATGTTTGCATCTAAAAGTTTATCATCTCCAGGGACTTTTAGCAATGAGTAAGTTTGCATGTTTTTCAAAATCTGCTTCTCGAGTCCACTCACACGAGCACTCTAAAGAGCTGTCCGTTGATTTTCAACAGGAAATAAGAGGGCCATTGTGACTTGCTTCACTCCCAGGAAGAGAATTGAAAATGTACACTCCTGGCCAAAATTAACGCAGCACCTCCCTAGCGATCCTTACGGCTGGTGCTGCGTTAATTTTGGACAGGACTGTACAAAATGAGATTACGTAATCATACACTCGGCCTACGATACTCAACATTAACCGATTAGGGAAGTAATGGTACACACATACATACATATATGTGTATTTACTCAATGAAAAGGCCAATCTTAAAAAGCTTCGTTGCTTAGAGCATCAAACGGAAAGTGAACCGGAATTGAAGCAAACTACAATGTTACTTACTGTCCATGCAAAAAGTCTAGATACTCGAGTTTGAAGTGTTGTATCTCGGTAACTTATGCATCGATTGCAATGAAATAAACTGAAAATGAAAGAAAATTTATTTCTACGTTTTGTGAATACCATCAGCGATTCTTCACCGTATCAACAATTTTTTTATTTGGCTTTGTATGAAAAAGAGCACGGTTTTTGGCGCTCAGAAAACGGTAGCTCCGCTTTTAACTCTAATTTAATAAGTTATCAACGTGAGACTTCATAAGGTTGGGTTGGGTTGGGTTTTTTTAGAAGTGTGAATCCCGAACCAAAACCATTATCAGCTATTTGTTCCGATCTTCGGTTCATAATTCAAATTGAGAATTCTCGTCACCAAGAAAAATAGTTCCACGATAAATAATCGTATTTCAATTCCAAGTCACTGTCAACACATTCTGGTTGTCCCTTCGTCACTTCCTTCCCAGAACACACTAATTGTATCAATCGGTCCACCTCCCTCCTCAGCATCATAAGTTTTATTCCAGCATTCAATTTCATCCCATTTAAATATATGTTTAAAAATTTCAAAAGTATACAGTATAAAATGCTCAGATGGAAAAAAATATTCGGATCGGTTCAATCTTAGAGCAAAACCGAAACTGATTGAAATTAAGGGTTTTTTGCTACCGGAAATACTCCGGTCCAATTACTTGTACCACGTAGACCAGAGGCTCCCAACCGGTGGCACGCTTACCATTGGTGGTACGCGGGAACGTTTCAGGTGGTACGCATGGGCGAAACAAATCTGCTTTATTTTTGTCATGTTAAAGAGTTGATAACAGAAATAAATTTATTATTAATTAAATGAGAAGATACTTCGATAGATTTCAGTGGTCAACACTGATGGGGATATCAGATAACTTTGCGTTGGACTGTAAAGACAGGAGATTGGTTAGGAAATTGTATCAAACAGCACACGTAAGGATAGCTGCTTTTCAAAGAGGGAACGAGTGATGCTCTATCTAAAGCCTTTTCAAAATCTACAAAACATAAGAGGGACTAATGAGTATGTTTTGTAGATTTTGAAAAGGCTTTCGATAGAGTCCAGTGGCCAAAACTGATGGGGATATTAAACCAAATTGGGTTGTACTGGTAAGATAGACGTTTGGTTCAAAATCTGTATCTGAATCAAACAGTCCGCGTAAGGATAGCTGATGGGGAATTGGATTGGGCTGAATTGGGTAAGACAAGGGTGTCCTATGTCACCAACGCTTTTTAATATATATGCAGAGGAAATGGTGAAAGAAGCCTGGGAAGAAATCGATAAGGGAGTAAAGGTTGGTGGGGAAGTAGTGAAGTCTGTAAGGTATGCAGACGATAAAGTTATTGTGTGTGATTCCGTAAAGGGTTTGCTAACTTTAGTAAATGCTCTTAACGATAAAGCAAAGGAGTTTGGAATGATAATTAATGTAAGTAAGACTTAAGTTCATTGAGGGAAAGAAAGCTAAGTTAACGATAAGGGTGGATCGGGAAAAACTAGAGTAGATGGATACATTCTCTTACTTGGGAAGTATTCTTTCCTGGGACAGAAGTTGTAAAGTTAAGATTCGTAAAAGAATAGCCTTGGCCAAGGAAGCCTTTATGAAGCGAAGGGAATTTATAACTAAAGGTCTTGATAAAGGAATTAGGAAAAGATAGTTAAAAGTCTTGGTTTGGAGTGTTTTGCTTTATGGATGTGGAAAGAAGGAAGGAGGAAGTCATACGTTTGGAGGGATGTGGGTTTGGCGTGGAATGGAGAAAGTAAGTTGGGTCGAAATGAACACGGAGGACTCGGAGATGGTTGTGGAGGAGAGGATTTTAATCTAAGTGATTAAGCGTAGACAGAAGAAATGGGTGGGTCAAATATCAAGGGGAGAGGTATCGGTGAAGACTGTAATCGATGGTAGGATTCAGGGGAAAAAACAGAGGATAGAGACAAAAGATGTTCGATGACATAAGGGGTGGGGGTAAACTAAAAGGAAATGAAGGAGGAATGCACGTGAACCTACCGAAAGTTAGAACACTCATGAATGTATTTCGCTCATAGCGGGTGTTTTCACGTGTTGTGAAATTGAATTACCTCTCAGGCGTTCTTTAATTTTAAAACAGTACGAAGGAAAAAAGAACCAAAAGATTGTGGTTGATAAAAGTATGCCTTTTACTCGCTCTTTTTTGGAATTCACGGCCTAAGCATTCTAATAACAGGAAATGGCCACGGCACTCTCAACCTAAATACAGGCGATTTCCTCTGGTTAATTCCCTCTCCAACCGCGTTGAACGGATTAATTGTGAATCCAACAAATGTGCGACCACTGGAATCTGCGTTTAACGCGCAGAGGGACTTGTAAGGATGCGGAAGACGGGGGTTTGTGGGGCACTTTCGCCACCAGAGAGAACGACGTAACCAAATGTGGTGCAGACTGTATTTGGCGATTGAGCACCAATCGACTTTCCTTTGGCCTCTAAAAACGGTGAAAATATGTCGTCTTACATAAAAATATGTGTTATATCAGACATATAAATTTACTGCCATAACATCAGAGTCCTACAATCCTTCACCATTTTAATCTGAATAAAATTAGAACAGAAGGAGTAAATGTTATCTCTCAAATACCTTTTCCAAGCAATAAAATCGTGATCATTACGTAACACTTCATAGTCGTCATCTCTAACCCTTTGTTATTAATCCAGCTACGCTATATTTAAAACAATTACTGTCTTCGACGGAAATGAGCCATCCCTTCGCCTTTTACGGCGTCTTTCATTTTACGGCCTTTACTTCCTCCTTGCGTCTATGCGTCTCGCATTCCGACGCCTCTATTTATATTGACAACGGTTTCAATATTGCGGAAAGGAGGGCTATTCAGATTGAATTAATAAAACCAAATGCAAACATTTAAACAAACATATCTATTATTCTGCTCAACACGCAAAACTAAACTTAATGGAAATAATCTTCGAAATATTTGTACTTTTACCACAATTTATTTATTATAAAAACAAACACACGACCGGTTTCGACGATTGATCGTCATTTTAGTGAAGACTGAGTTATCCGCTAAATCATCGCACGTATTTCATAAAAGAGTCCTCAACATTTCAAGTTACTCTTTCACAAAAGAAGAGAATCAATTTTTGGAACTAGGCCTTCAATACTCCCCCAACCTCCCAACTCGGCACCGAGATTTCATCGATGTGGACAGCGACTGTGATTCAGCCCGTGAACATGTCTCCATCAAGTACGATTGTGCTAAACTTATTTCGGCACACATGAGTGAAGCATCGCCTCCCACCAGATCAGAAGTTCGTGAAGAGGATCAAGAGGACCAAAACCTTATAATTTCCAGGGCGGATAAAGGAAATTGTATGGTGACAATGGACCGCAGTGATTACATTACTAAGTGTATAGACTTTATGGCTACTACTTCAATAGTGAAACTCCTCATCCCTCCAAAACAGTGTAAAAAGTGCTTTAGCAAACTCCCTGGTGATCTCTAAGAACGAAACTTGTCGTTTTATTAATTCCAATCCGCTCCCTCCTAGATTTTATGGGCTTCCAAAAATCCACAAGATAATATACCGATACGTCCTGTGGTGTCTCCTCTCCTTGCCAAAAATCAGCCCACAAGATGAACAATGTTTTACGAATTATTTTAGTGCTACACCCAAACTATTCGTTAAAGAACTCCGTGGACTTGTGTGAAAAGTTGAAAAACCTCCAACTTCCAAAAAACGCCAAATTAGTTTCACTTGATGTTTCCAATTTATTCACTAGTGAATCTCACTCACCGGTCAGTGAAACCATTTGTATGTTAGAAAATGTATTACTCAAATTAGATATTGACCCGATGTTAAGTCTACATCTACATCTACATTAATACCCTACAAGCCGCCTTTCGGCGTGTGGCAGGGGGTGTTAACACCAGTTGAATCTATACTACTTCCTTATTCGGTTATTGTCACGTATTGTTCGCGGAAAGAATGAATCTCTGAAACGATTCGTCCTAGCATCTATTTCTCTTAACTTACGGTCATTATCGGATCGACCGACGTAGCAGGGGGGTTGCATGATACCGATTGTATCCTCCGCAAATGTAGTTTCCCTGAATTTATTAAGCAATCGCAGCCTAGCTTCCAATCTCCTTTCTTTCAAGGATTCCCAACCTACGTCTGAGAGCATTTTTGTAACGCTTGCTTTTTTATCGTAGCATTTCTTAACAAAACGAACCGCTTTACGCTGCACTTTCTCGAGTTCGCGAGTACACGTTTCATCCGCCGGATCCCATATACTTGCCGCATATTCCAGAAGGGGTCTGACCAAGGGTAAGTGCAGGTATTTCTCGTCTTGTGAAATTATGTATCCAACAGAACTTTTTTATGTTTAGCGGTGAATTCCATCAGCAAAAAGACGGCCTTTTTATGGGATCCCCTTTATCTCCGATTTTGGCCGACGTATTTATGAACAATATTGAATGCAAATTATTTAATTCATCAATTGATTTAGTGTTAAATGTTAAATGTTGGTACAGGTATGTGGACGATGTTTTTCGCATTTGGAGTGGTACTTGCAGACAACTAGATAATTTTCTAAATTTCCTTAACTGCTTCCATCCATTTCAACCAAGAGTTAGAACCGCACCCTTAATTTTCTCTATCTTTCCATTTCTCTTGTAAAAAACAAACTTCAATTCTCTATTTTCCGTAAGCCTTCTTATACTGACCACGTGATCCCTTCAAATCACCACTTTTCCCACAAATGCCTTCCCTCATCAAGAGACTAGTCACTACGTCTCTGACAATTTCTTCTGTGGCATAAATAAATCTATTCCTTGTCAATTTGCTTCTTTTATTAATTCTTTATCCCTGCAATTGTCACATCTTCTCCCCAAGGAATAATTCAAGCCTTCCTTCAAAACTCCCCTCAACTTGGGAAAAGTTTTCTGTAACGGAAAAGATAACCACATCCCCCAAGATAAAGCAGGGATTTACCTTTTGAAATGTAAGGACTGCGATGCAGCTTACATTGGCCAGACCTCCCGCAGTTTTTCCACGAGGACCAAAGAACATTTTAGATGCTTTCTTCTGTTTCCCACTTCTCAAAACACCTCTTAGAAAACAATCACTCCTCAGATTTTGTCCCAGAAATCCTCCATATCGTAACCAAAGGCCGACGACTCAATTTCTTAGAACAACTGGAAATACGCAGACGTATCTATTCTTCCAAATATTCTTTAGTTAATGAGCACCTTTTCCCTTCTCTCTTCCCCCGCTGATAAACTCTGAACTCTTTACCTTCTTAGTCTCCAACTCTCACCACCTCCTTCTTTCTCACCCCCAATTTCACCTTATCTATCCCCTTACCCCTTAAGCCAGCTAGTATTTAAGCTTATGATTACAGAGTTTCTTCACCAGAAGATGACGATCAATCGTCGAAACTGGTCGTGAGTTTGTTTTTTATAATAAATAAAAGCAATCGAGGAAGCTTTAACTGTGTGGAACTCCATCCTAATAAATGGGTGGAAATAACTTTGCAAAAATCCCACTTTAAAAAGTTTTTAATACCGCGACCGGTTTCGGATGTTAGTCCATTATCAAGCGATGAGTAATACAGGAGTACACACATATATATATACACACAAGGTACAAAAACCAGC
This sequence comes from Sympetrum striolatum, assembly GCA_947579665.1. Classification (NCBI taxonomy): domain Eukaryota; kingdom Metazoa; phylum Arthropoda; class Insecta; order Odonata; family Libellulidae; genus Sympetrum; species Sympetrum striolatum. The sequence goes on from OX388345.1 coordinate 6,861,471, forward strand.
CACTAATCAGAAGCTATGGGGGGGAGGAAGGGGAAGCAGGTTAACAATGGAAAGCAGGGGAGAATAATTAGGGAAGAGATGGATGTTAGTGAGTGTGTAATTGTTTTTGGCCGGTTTTTGTACCTTGTGTGTATATATATATGTGTACTCCTGTATTACTCATCGCTTGATAATGGACTAACGTCCGAAACCGGTCGCGGTATTGAAAACTTTTTAAAGTGGGATTTTTGCAAAGTTATTTCCACCCATTTATTATAATAAATAAATTGTGGTAAAAGTACAAATATTTCGAAGATTATTTCCATTACGGATTACCGCAAGACCTCGCCTGACTCAGTGAAGTTTAAGCTGAACTTAGTTGATTCAGTGCTACTGAATTCGAAACTGATGTCAAAATTTGCATGTTAGCTCTATAGTTTTCAAATTACGGCTTTTACCTGTCATTACACTTTTTCGCAAAATGTAGAGTCCTCTACAAGCGGTTGACTGCAATACCTGACGCCGCATGCAAAGGGGAGAGAATCGGGCGAATAGACTTTCAAAAAGTGGGCCGAAATCCGAAAGAGTAATGCTAAAGTATTGCACGTTTCGCTTTTTTGCAACCTTTTACTACGGAAGATTAGAAATTAGAACACGTTGACTCCATTTCTCATTTTTGTAAAACGTCGTTTATAGGCTTTCCACGAGAAAGAGGTGAAAAATTGGACTTTTATCAAACTTTTGATTCAAATTACTGAACTCATCTTATTGATTCAACGGATGGTAAGAATGTACCAATTGCTCGGATTTCATTCTTTGCCAAAAGTGAAATGAATACAATAGCTACTACTGTGTGTTATTTTTTTGCCTCAAATAGTATTCGGTGCTGGCAAATATTTTAGAAAAACAGAATACCCAGTCGGGTGAAAAGGACCAGCACTAGCGGGTGCTCATATAAGTTCACATGAGAAGCATAACACTGTTTCCTAAAGATAAATAAGGGCATGAAATATAACTATTGGTATAATGAGGTTTGCAGGTGCGAAATGAGTTGAGAAATTTACTTGCGGAAAATGCGTTTAATTATTTGAGGTAAATTTTTACTTCAAAAGTTGTGCTTGAATAATAGTATCGTCAAAAGACTTTCAGACTATACTAAATTATTACAAATAGCAACATTGTAAATTTATAATGTTATATAATTAAATAGCAGACAATCTATTAAGCTTTCCATCAAATGTTCGGCCCCATTCATCCTCTCATTTGGTCACCAGGCAACGTCGCATCGTCGCCAGGCAACGTCAGATCGTTGCCAATCGAAAATTACACTGAAAACTGAACTTAGGTCTTCCGTAGGTTTAGAATTTTCCAACATAAAGAGAAATCCATGATATTTCCTTTTCTTTGTCACCCCCTTCTGGACTGGTACAGCCTAAAGGATAAATTGAAAAGGACGTCATATACAATAAATGAAGACGAAAAGTTGACCCAAGAGTCAGCCAGCTCCTGGAATAAAAAATGTTTTGTATGAACATTGATAGAGCCGTAATACTGTCAAAGCACCAAATACTATCAAACCAGACTTTACAGAACCAAGCAAAGTTTTGAAGGAAGTATTCTCGGGTTTCCAACCGGGCAGCGTCTCTCCATTCTGTCAACGTTTCGGCTACGCACACTGCAGCCATCTCCAGTCCTGAAGATGGCTGCAGTGTGCGTAGCCGAAACGTTGACAGAATGGAGAGACGCTGCCCGGTTGGAAACCCGAGAATACTTCCTTCAAGCAACTCACCGGGAAAAAACTACTTCTTAAGCAAAGTTTTGTTCTCTACATTGAGTATAAAACTGGGAATTATGAAACATTTTGTAAAAGTGTTTAGATAAAAATGGCTCTGCATTCACTTACGTCAAAGGTATCCCAGATTTGAAATAGCGAAAGCAGGTGTGTTTATCGGACTACAGAAGAGAGAACTTTATAAAGACAATCAGCTTAAATTACTGCTATAGGATAAGAAGAAAACATTTTTTTTCGAATAGTTTTCAGAAAAATTTCAAAGCGGAAATTTTCAAAGAACTTGTGGATGATCTGATGCACTTGTAATAACAGTTGAAGTGTAATACGTCACTAAAAAGACGCTTTTTGAAATCACGCTGTGATTTCTTTCCATCAAATCGTGGCCATGTAAGCTATGAACAAGATTCCGCCAGGATATTTCATTGATGGAGCAGAGAATAAATAAAGTGCTGCAATGCTAATTATTTCTGTATGGCTAAACATGACGCTTCTACAACACAAACCCGGAATAGAAAAAAAACACGTTCATTAGATTATAGTTTTCTAATTTTTTCATATTTTTTGAACGAAAAATACATTAAATGTCATTTACTCTAAAACGAGAGCTAATCAATAATTTCAAACATCATTTTCATTTTCCCTAAAAACATACAGTAAACATATTTTCTTCATTATATCATTCAAGTTCTGAACATTTGTAGAACTGTGTTATATATGAGTAAAAATTACTTGCATTAGTTTAAGCATATGTTTAAATTAATGGAATTTGCAAAGTTCTATTTGATTTGAGAATTGAGGATGTTCGTTCATAAGTGAATCCTTACGGTAGGTTCATGCACAATCAAACATCCCTATTAATCGCCATCTCCTTCATATCCTTATATTTAACCCCATCCCTTATGTCATCCAACATCTTCTGTCTTCCCCTCTGCCTTTTCCCCTCAATTACATCCTTTACCAATACCTCTCCCCTCAATATCTGACCCACCCATTTCTTCTGAAGATGCTTAATCACGCCAATTAAAGCCCTCTCCTCCCCAAACATCTCTAACACTTCCGTGTTTGTTTTCCTATCAACCCAACTATTTTTTTCCATTCTACAGCGTATTCTTGGGGTGGCCATGGGGGGGGGGGACGGGGGAGACTAATCTGTTTTGAAAAACCATTAATAATATATCAATGCTAAATGTGCAATTACAAATATATGACTCTTCAGAAAGTTAACATTGTAATAGTGATTTTCATACCATAATATCGTTACTTTTTACATTTTTTATACCCCAAAAAAATCTGAGGAGATTAAGTATTCGGTACTGCCCCACCTTCCCCTAATTATTTAGTATAAAAATTCTAACCATGTTCTAGCAGTGGCATTGACTTGGAAGTTTTACAATGTTCTGGCCGCAGCGTGCGTATACGCCAGAAATATTCAGATATAGATCCTTACTATCTTAGGTTCGATGCCAGAAAGCCCAAAAATCTCGACTTTTTCCATAATAATGCATTGCGGGGTTATTAGTTAATTTTTTGATGCACTTTAAGGCAAAATAGAGAGTTTAAATTCGAGCGATCGCTGGAATTCGCGTTTATCCAACTAAATCTACATCTTCAAATATTATACTTGTTTCGACGCTTTGTCGGGCAAATATTCTACATAGGCAATACAAGCAAACGTCTTTTTTACTGTTCATAGGCTTCATTTCATTTACATAATTAAATAAGGAATAATGTTCCTATGAAGTCGAGGTAAGCACTAAAAGAAAGGAAAGTAAATAAAGATTTATATTTTGATCGCAGCTCTAAGAATCTATAAGAATCGAAATTACTAGAACTGAGGCAAAAAGAACGAAAATTTTGAAAACTTTCATCGTTGTAAACAGTTCCCCTGGAGACCGAGGAGATTGTTGAATCCGAGCTTATTTCTCATTAGAATGCGCGGGGATTTTAAGTCCATACCGAATTAATGGTAAAGATCAATGTCAGAATTTATAAAAAGGAGGCAATTTACTGTGGTGTCAACATATTAAAACTGTGACACATAAATAGCGGGGACAATATTATAGCTATTTTGGAGTTTTTCGAATACATTTTGAAGGAACTTTCCGGTAGAAATCACGGAGAAGACGCGCTCTGCTGAATCACAGAAACGTCACCAAATGTCCCTGAGTTCGACGTTAGGTTGGTGCAAAATTCTCTCCTGTTTGAAATACATAGCGGCTATTTTTAAGAATTATTTTGAATACCGTCCGGACAACATGGAAGCGTTAAACCCAAGATGTGAACAGAAATAATGAATACATTTAATGAATGCAGTTTCTTTAATGATCTTTGGTTCGATGCCAGAGCGCCATTTACATTCCTCCATACATTTCAAATGGATATAACGGAATTTTATTTTTGGACCTTCCAGGTGTGCTATCAACTTCAAACTGTGGATTAGATTAGTACTATCCCTACCAGGTCGGTATATCTATTCACATGTTATAAAAAGGTTCTAGGTTCAACACGAGGAGGTCTTGTTTCTCCCTTATGAAATGCATGGCGTAATGCATTTCAAATATTTCCATGAAGCATTTATCGATGGAAATGCATAACTCGGAACAGCGGTCATGAATGTGCTTAACAAACGAAGTTACCATTTCCCTTATCATGCGTGTGTACATGCACCTCTCAATACGCCACATCGATTAGCAAATACTCACCTTAAAAATATAGACATATTCCACACTAGTTTACATACAATTAAACATTTAAACCCCTTCGAATGCTAAACATACTTTAAAAAAGAATTATGCATCACTCACTGTAAATAAATGCATAAAATATGTTACTGTATCATTCATATGTATTTTTTTATTTGCTACTATACCTTATGTGTAAAAATTCATTTTAATCCTTGGAATTCATTATATTTTATATAAACTTCAACTTTTCTGTAACTATTTTATTTGCAAATGTTGTTTTTATGTATTCACTTGCTTTATCCTTTTTATTATTGTACATCTAAACTTTAATATTCATGATAGTTATTTTAGGCTTTCAACTCAAGTAATTTTTAATATATATTCAATGCTAGTGATATTATGTGCTTGTAACATCATGTAGTTTACTGTATCATATATTTTCATTTCTGTTGAAGTGATTTCAGTGATTGTAAACAAGGGTACATCCCGTTAAATAAATAAATGTTGATATCGTGATTACTGATTTTTTGTTATTTATTTATTTATTCCATATACCCCACAAACATCCATTTTCTGGACTTTAACAGTGGTAGGTATTAACAATAATAATCACACAAGACTAACCTTAACCTTCCCCTCCCGGGACAGAGTGAGAAGTGGTTACCGTGCGAACACGCTAACCACTCGGCCAACTTACATATCATCAATATATGTGTTATCTCGATACGAAATCGTTTTATTTCAATTGCTAAAAATACACATGAACATTTATTTGTAATAAAATCAATAAGTTCAGGCTTGACTTGTTGGAAGTTCATTTCCATGACTGAAATTATTTTCATTTTCACAGGATAAAATAAAAACTACAAAACCAGTCCACTCCCAAAAGAAGCACAAAAAAACGATTTCGGCACGTTTGGACACCATCAGCCGTCATCATGGCCAACGGCTTATATAGTTTTTATTTTTCTTTTTTAAAATAAAACATATTCTCTTTAAACTTAAATTATTGATAATTTTGGCATTTTTTTTTTCAATATTTCGAGACATAGGTATTATTTGATATGAAAAAAATTATGTGTATTTCTAATTTACATGCGGTTGGGCCATGTACTTGCCGCAGACCAATTGAAAAAAACGGTTTTTCGATCCACCCTATACCATCCCTTGGATTCTCCGAAACGCCGCATTTCCGCGAGCAAAAATTCTCTCCGTTGGCTTTCTCTCTCACATTCCTCGGACCAGGATGTCACTAGAAAGTGTATTTCTCTAGCACGCCCCCTTCACCTTCCGGAACCGTCAACGTACCACAATCACGAGACATTCCTGAAAAGCGAACACTAACCGAGCGATTACAAAGAATCTTATATCAAAATACACTAAGTACGCGTAAATACTGATGTCCTCTCGATCGCAAATACATTCGAACGATAGTCTTCCTTCATTTTCTTCTAATTTAATAAAAATTTGAAACGTGTTTTACTAATATCATCGACCTTTGTCAAGCAATATCACCAACGCACTCTCATCACACGGATATTGCTCTTGCATCGCCATCGAAAAGTCGCTTTATTTATCGGCGTCGCAAATTGTCGTGAAATTTTATTTCAGATTCCTCTTCAGAAAGCTTCAAAGAATATTTTGGTATAAATAACTCCGCGTACTATTATACTATTTTCCTCACTTTAGGTGGAAATTTGCTGTAAATTAAGTGTCCACCATTTTGTTGTATAAATGTTGCAAATATTCAACTGTGATCATTTAAACCCAGTATTATGAAGCATAAAGATTAAGTTTATAATACTGCATCGTTTTTTTACCCGATGAGTTTGCTCATTTTGGTTCAAGATTGGCTTGAAGTTGAAGAATTTTGCGGAAAATCGAAGACCGGCATTTTTCCTAAATTTTGGTCAACTCTGACCCCCTATAGAATTGTAATGCACGGGAACCAACGCAAACGATTTCGCAGTTATATGCAGAATTTATTCAAAAATAACTTTGCGAAGTTTCAAAGTCCGCACTCAAGAAAATCACTTTCTTATTTTTGGCCAGCTTTTTTAGATTCTAGCACACTGTGCAACGTGAAAATAACTATCTGTCCGTTGAGCATTGGAGGCCCTCTAACCGAAGACTCTCTAGACCCTCTACCGAAATAAGGCGTGATGAGGGATATGCCAATCAGAGGTCATTATCACTGCCATACACCGACTCAGGACAGGTTTATTCTTATCTCACTTCGATCCCCAAATGACAAAATAATCCATCAATCGAGATACGTTAGCAGGACCTACAGTAACTACCAACATTCACTGGATTCGATAATTTAAACCTTGGATGAATAGTTCTCATGAGAAGGTTTTAAAAGCCTAACTTGCGAGGAGTACGGATATCACCCGCATAACCACAGATGATATCGACGGCAAAGATCTAGTTTTAAGACTTGTAGAACTTAACGATAGGACTCGGGATAAACCAAAGGTATGTATTTTCAGTGCAAGTACCAATACGGCTCCAAGGGATAATCCTCGAACTGAACATACAGGGTGTCTAGAGTGTCCCCGAGACGCAGGTAGGATATACCAGAGGACCATCGACGTCACTTTGGGGTATCCGAATTCTTTTCAGAACCTTGCATACGTCACAGGAAATCCCTCTCCACCCCCACACACTATATGCCTCACACCTTACAGGCATTGCTTTGTATTTTATGACCCCTGAGGACGGTAGCATTGCTATTGAAAAGCGCTTTGGGTGCGATTATAGTGTGGCATTCCTTTCTTGCTTTATCCGACTTCTGGGAAGTAAGAGGAGGAGCGCCGACAAAGATTGCTTTCGGAGTTTTAAACCTATAATAATAATTTAATCTTTTAAAAAGAATTATTGCGCCGTAATAAGATAACATAATCTTGTGGATGACCTCTGTAGCGGCAATTCTGGCATTGGTTAAGATTTTGGTGGAGATTTCCACTTTGCTTGCTACGAACAGCCACAGAACCCTGTTATGGTCCCTGAAAACCCCAACCAATAGGGTTTTTTTCTGTCATCCCGAGTTATGAAGAGTCTACTGTACAGACTTTTAATCGTCCAGAATGCTTAACAAAGGAACCAGTGCCTTTGGAATTGTCGCTAAACTCATCTTGAGATGTGCCCTCCGATAACAGCCCTAAAATAAGACAATCCTAATTTATGAATCTATTAATGGTAATTTTACAAATAAACCACATAGTCATTAAGTTACGTTTCTCCGATAGAGGCCTCGAGCCAATAGCGGACTTAGAAAAGAATTTTCGGATGTCCATCTGTATCTTATGAAATCCAAATTAAACTCTCCTTCCATCTGTTTACTGTGAGTTTCTCAAAAGCACTATTCACGAGCCTAGCTTTGCATTCACACCCTAAAAACAGTCACACGCAGAAGATCTAACTGAGCGTTTTAACAATCTGTTTGTCTCTCAAATGTAAACTCAGTCTCTGTTTTCAGTTTCGAATTACTTCTCGAATGTTCCCTTGTATTTTTGCGAGGAGTAAACAAATCAACACTTTCGAATTTTTCTCATGGGAATCTTTATCGATGTCGCCTCTAGGCTCTGCTACCGAAAACATCACCTTAGCTGAAATTGGAGCTATATTTACGGGTATGCGGAGCTTTCGCTGAATTTATATAACAAACTAAGACTTGCAAGATGATTGGGGTTTTGTACTCTTCAGCAGAAGAAAAGCACAGAGCTAGTCATAGGACTTGACTCTTGGGGGGGTGTTGAACTCCTAAACCCCCCGCCCCTCGCTGCACCACTGGAGCATACGAACGTCATTTGAGTGAATACACAAAATGCCTCCTGGTGTCGAGCCGAACTTCATTTTTAATCAAAAATAATAATAATTTCGCAACTCGGTATTTTTGCCCACTCCTTTGCCATCCGTTTCACTTTGGCCACTTTGTTTCCTCAAGCGGATTCACTTCAAAATTAAAATGGTTTCTGTCTTTAGAATACGTCATACGTGGATAGATTCGACACCTCTTTTTCGCTGCAAAATGGATCCGCGAACCGCATGAACTTCCAACTTTAGAATTCTTGGGACTTGGCTTAGGGCTTGACTTGGCGGGAATTTCAAATTATTTATGAACGATACAGATTCAGGATTAATTTTGTGGTACTTAAGGTTGAACAAGGAGTGAAAAATTGTGACATGACTGGGACTCGAACCCAGGTCTCCCACTTTCCGGGCAGTTGTTCTAACCACTAAACTACCATGCCACCACAATTCCACTCCTGTTAAAGGGATGCTTTATGAGCAGATAGTGGCGCTCCACATAGTGGCACCGACCACCACCAGGGGTCCTCACTGAGGCCACCGAACAACAAAGCGATATTTAGAGGAATCCCCTCAAAGGAAACAAGAAAGAACTTCATGATGAAATTTTACTTAGCACGAGGAAGCGTGCGCCTTTAACCCAAGGTTGAACAAGGAGTGAAAAATTGTGACATTGTCTAGGCGTGTTAGGAAAGGGGAATGGGATGCAAAGATTAACCAGTAGAATTCTGATGTTCATCGAGAGTAAAAGAAATAGCGTACTTTTCCCTGACCTCTACTTGAGTATTGCCGTGCGATTTGGGATCCTCATGAAGTAGGATTAATTTCCGATCTCGAAATACTTCAACGTAGAGTAGCAATGTTCGTCAAGAGAGATTACAGAATTGACAGCAGTGTTTCAGCTATGATAGAATCCCTCGGATGGAATTCTCTTAGTGATAGAAAACTTGAATATCGACGGAAGCTTTTCGATAAATTTGTCACTACCGATTTCGGGGAGGAGATAACTGATATTGTTATTCCAGTTATAAACTTTCGCGATCTTCGGGAGAAAACAAAAAAGCGATACAGGGAAGTAGTTGCCGGGACAGATATACCAAACGACCAAAATACTTTTGGTCGTTTTTCCCGCGAAGTATTAGAGAAGCTAATAGCTCTTCAGGTTAGCTAGGGATGTCGGTTTTTTTACATCCCCTGCCAAGCGCCACTGGCGGATTGCAGGGTTTAAATGTAAATAAAGGAAAAGACAAACGATTGAACTTAGCATGCTGCGAAGAAATTTTGGAACGTTTTATCTTCTAAAATAATATCTTCTCCAATAAATTAAATACAGTTCACTGAGAGGTAAATGAATGCAGTCATTCCGAAATGACAAAAAGGGCTTACTTTATAGAAAACCAATACTGTGCTACACAGAAAATACAATTCACCGATAATCAGTAATGATTTGAATAAAATCACGACATAATCGTGGCGACCATGTCTAATTACATGCAAAGCTTCAATTTTTTCCTAGAAATTATTTCACTTCCATGTCCCTTAGGAGACAGTTCCTTAGAAACAGAACGAAATTGAGAGAGAATTAAGTTCAAAGCAACTTTCTCTTTTTGGGGAACCTACTCTCTCTACTCCCAAACAAACAGCATCCCCTTTTCATCATAAGTTACATACGCAATGAGTAGAGGTGTTCGAAAATGTTTTAATTTTTCTGAAATTTGTTGATTTGAAAACCAAATTGCGGTGTTTTGTGTTTTTATTATGTTTCCTAAATTGGGTGTTACCAATTTTCACAGTCTCATTTAAGCAAAGGAATAATATTAGGCACACTTTAGCATAAACATTAAAAGAATTGACAATATTATTAACTGTAAATTATACAAATTATTTAATTTATTTAAAACTGTGCTGTTTACACCTTAGGAAAATGCTTTCACAGCTGCATATCAACAAAACATGATATTTTCATTAAAAACATAATGACACGATGGATTTTAGGAAAAACAAAACATATTTCTTCGTGGAATTAGGCGAGATTTTGTGATAATCCATAATGGAAAGAAAGTTTTGTCAATTTATTGCAAAAGGTTGGAGCTGCATTCGCGTAAGCAAAGATGTCATGAGCAAACAAAAATATGACAAAAATTACGTAAATAATACGATTATATATTGTACAATTATTTAAATCATACCAAAATTACATTTCCCTCTCTTACAAATGATGAATGAAGCGAATATCACCAAAATCCGTGCTGTTTATTAAAACTGTCGAAATTAGCGTTATTTCGCTAAATCGGCAAAAATTCGCGTTATTTCTTGGTTTTATCGCTTATTGCGAAAAACAAACACCTCAAGCAATGAGTTGATATCAAAGCTAAGTCGTTGCGTTTCGTACCAATTTGGGGAAATTGTGGCCTCACTTCTCGGATCCAAACACTCTGTCTCCCAATCTTATTCTTCTCGGTCAAATGGCGCAATCACAAACACTTCTATTTCCCAATCTCGAATGGAAGTCAAGTACGAACGATTCCACTAAGAGTTATTTAGTTATTAAATTGGTATTCCGTCTTTCTATGTGGATTTTGACTATTGGAATATAGGGTTAATGGTAGATATCTGGGGGTTATATCCTTACTTTTTACTTTCTCCATATACGAAGTATAGAGAAAGTATTGTTTTCATGAAAAAAATCGACTTCGAGATTTCAACGGAAATACACGTTTTGGGGTCACTAGAATACGTTTTGACCATTTTTGGAATGATGTCTGTGTGTATGTGTGTGTGTGTGTGTGTGTGTGTGTGTGTCTGTATGTGTGTGTGTGTTTGTTGGCGCTCTAACGTGAAAACTATTGGTCGTATTAATACCAAACTTCGTATATAGTACTGTTGTGTGTGCTGTCAGAGTTGATTAGTTTTTGGAGTAAATCGGTCAACCGGAAGTCGAGCTTCATTCATTAAAGCTCATTTCCGGTTTTCAAAATATCTCCATAAATATGATATATAGGTATATTGTATACCTTATAAAAGTTTTAGATAATATGTTTTACTATAACTTTTGTATTTAACATATTTTTGTATCACCGGTTGATTAGGAGTTATTCGTGAAATACCGATAAACCGGAAGTAGCTGTTATGTACTTTGTGGGCGCTCTAACATAAAAACTAATTGTCGGATCAACACCAAATTTCATAAATAGTATTTTGGTTGGTGTCGTTAGAGTTAATTAGTTTTTGGAGTATATCGAATAACCGGAAGTTGAGCTTCATTCTTCAAAGCTCATTTCCGGTTTTCAAAATATCTCCATAAATATGATATTGAGGTATAGACTATTATTTATAAAAGTTTTAGAAAATTTAATTTACTATAATTTTTGTATGAAACATATTTTTGTATCACTGATTGTGTAGGAGTTATTCATTAAATACTGATAAACCGGAAGTTGCTGATTATGTACTTTGTGGGCGCTCTGGGCTCTATGGGTGAAAGTCCAATTTCATCGTTTTTTATCGAACATGTCCCGAAAAATATTATTTATAATGTTTGTGACGTAAAAGATAATATGATATAAATTAATCACTCATCTTCCAAGTTTAGATGGAATATTGAGTTCGAAATTACTGCGGTAGATAAATATTTACATCTTATATATATGGAGAAAGTCATGTGCTGGCCACATCAGATTTTTTCATTTAGAAATTTGGAGGGTCTCCATCCTAATCCGGACCCTTAGCTCGCCTTCGCAGGTACTGAGCGCCCGACCCTCCCTTCAGGGGGGACCATAAAAAACTGACCGCGTGGAATACGATTTAAAAAGTTATAAACAATTCAAATGAGCAACAATTTATAATCTTCGTCGTCTCACTAGCCCAATGAGATATACAAGCTTCTTTTGATCGACGTTCTACGATGAAAATTAAGATTTTTCGTGATTTTGCTAGAAATGACCCGTTGACACACGGCAACGATACCCCGGGAATGGGTTGGGTGGAGGGATTTCTAGCAAAAATCTAGAAATTCTTCCCCCAACCCAACCCATCCCCGGGGTAACGTTGCCGTGTGTCAACGGGTCATTTCCAGCAAAATCACGAAGTGAGACGACGAAGATAATAAATTGTTGCTCATTTGAATTGTTTACAAACTTTTTAAATCGTATTCTACGCGGTCAGTTTTTTTAAGGTCCCCCTGATGGTAGGGTCGGGCGCTCAGGACCTGCGAAGGCGAGCTAAGGGTCCGGATTAGGATGGAGACCCTCCAAATTTCTTCCTGAAAAAAGTAACTGTGAAACCTCCAGATATCTACCATTAACCGAATATAGGAATTGTGGTCTGTAAAGGGTTTTCCCAACTCTCCCATAGAAAAGAACATTTCTGAAGATGCATAAGTTTTGAAGCATTCCGAGTGAAGATCAGACTCCCGAAGAAATTGCGAAGAGAACATGACGGAGCCATGAAGTACCTACAGGGTGTATTCTTTTCAAAGGAAAGTAATTATGTGTGGAGATTGAGTATACGTATTTATTCAAGAGTCGTTTCTGCGTAGGATCGTGACATTGGCCTTATTTCTCCTTGGCCTTGATTGGAATCGTCCTCTCCAAATGAAGGCCTTCGTTGCCGCTTTCGTTTTTCCTTTATTCCGTTAAGATTTCGCTAAACCATTCGCGTTTTCATCTAAAAGCTACTGATCAACAAATATTTTACCGTTTTATACAGATGATTCATTTTAACGGATCAAAAAAATATTTTATTACGCTCCGTTTGCTTTCTCAGAGGGCCTTCCTCATCATCGTTGTACCTGTTTTTTATCCTTCATCCAAACCCACTCTGACCAACATTTCATATCTTCTTGAATCTTTAAGCTTCAATGCCACCTCGAGCGTCCTTTAGAAGTTTTCAAAGATCATTTTCCAATTACATCTTTCAAACGAACATAGAGAACAAACGGTATCATTAAAATGACCACTGATTTAAGATTCTATTAATTTTCAAATATTGCTCGCGACTCAAAGCAAACTGCGCTGAGATATTCCGAAATTTCGTCCATAATCTACAGCTATCCACAGCCTCCATTACCTTGACGACCAATTTCATTCTAAATCTGTTTAACTTTTTGCCCCTCTTATTTTGTTGCACAAGAATCAGTGAAATATGTTAGACAGATGACTATACACCGATGAATTTGGTTTCTAGATGATTATCTGATAAGACTTTCCCTTCCAAAAGCAAATAATTACTTGCCATTGGATGGGAAAATTCATATTAATTAGTACCTTCCAACTTGGAACATGAACGACCTCGATTATCAGTTTTCGTAGCTCATAATGTTTAAAGTAACATTTTCTAACGAGACAAGAAGGAAGTTGATATTTTGCTGAGGATGCAAACATCTCGGTAAGTTTCTAAAAAGTTTCCTCCGAATGCAATGAGGAGGATAAATGAAAGGAGTCTTTTATTTATGTGAGCGAGACCTCGTGGGCATTGCAGATTTTCGTGCTGTAGTTTTTCTCCCACAAAAAGTGTAATCCGGATGCGGAGAGAGATTGGGAATCCGCCTGTGAAAGGCATTGACCGGAATATCTGCCGGATGTCGCTTCCTCCCTCGACCACGCAGAATGCAGCCGAGGTCAGACATTTTGACGTAAGATTCTAACTCTTACTCGATTCATGTTGTAATGCTATATCTAAAAAATCTTTTGCCCATCTTTATATCATTGTAAAGAGAGCAGGTCAAATTATTCCTAAGCTGAAAGATACTCTCTTCGATAGTTTCTTCCAAATTTTTTAAATTTTATAAATATTTTTAATATATATACGAGTGAAATGTTGCTTGCATACTGCAGTCATATCGATAACACTAATTTCAAGTCGGAATCGTATCGAGAGGGTCCTCAAAAGAAAAAAATTGAATATAAATATTCTTAAAATTCGCTGGATTTTATCCGACCGGCGTCGAACCCAGGTCTTCCTGGTGATACTTACTATGCAGCACAAAAGCATTTTACCATCTCTAACTATATGTGAAAACTCAAGCAGAAATATTTGCTGCAACTGCCTTGAATGACGTCCTACTTTTTCCTTATATTCTTTATGCGAGAAATTTTAGTGTAGTCTGGCATCGAACCCAGGAACACCATGGTCTTATATATTTTTTTTTCTTTAACGGTGTCTTATTATACATCTTCTAGCTAAGCGAGAACTTCCTATCATTTCGATAAGTGCATCAAAAAAATAATGAAAAACTACCTCAAGGTATTTTAAAGGGTTAAAGATATTTGCATCATCCTAGCATCGAACCCAGGATATTTTCTGTAAAAGTCATTTATTTTTCGATAGACCATAACTATATCTGTAGGCTCCTTGAGTTTAGATTCTCTTCCTATCCAGAAAGTATTTTTTTAATTCCCGAAAATCAAAGCAATGCATTTAAACGGGAAAAATCGGGATTTTGGGGCCCTCTGGAATCGAACCCATGACACTGAGGTTCAAAATCTCATTTTTTCTGGCGGTTACACGTTATGGCCAATACGTCGTAAAAATTTCAAGTCAATGGCTATATATTTTACTACGAATCGAAAAATTCGTAGTTAAAATTGTCATTAAGAGCATCGGGTTACTAGGAAATGATGAGAATAGAGGAGTTTATTGACAACGACTGGCTTTCTTTTCAAAAATATATAGATTTACCTTTAGCGTATCTAGACGGGAATTATATAGTAGTTAAGATTCGGAAAAAGGAGTTTTGCCAGAAGTCATTATCGTTGAATTATACTGTTTTGTAGCGGTGTTCGAATTCTGCAAAATTCAAAAAATTTTGACTCGCTTGCTCTCCAGAAGAAATGACATTCGGTGAAATTTGTGACAAATTAATGCAATATTGAAGACGAGGAAACAATTCATCGGCGTTGATTGAGGAATTGCGATTTTTGGGTAAGAAAAATGATCACCTGAAGTGATGAAACACGAAGCTAAGACAATGTTGGATTTTACAGAAATACGTAATTAAAATGTTGATTTGAAAATTCTGCACGAAAAAGTACCTTCGGAAAAGCTTCCGCAGGCGGAGTGCTGTTGTCAATAAAACTCGGCAAAATTGCCATTTATAATGCTTAACGAGTGAATTTACGAGTCAAAATGGCGAAACTAAATTCAACTTATAGAAATGTATAACTATTACTGAATGCATGAGAACCTTTTGAATAATCAAAAAATATCCTTTTCCTATTTTAAATTCTCCATTACGATAAAAACTGAAGCTATAAATAAAAATGGAACCGCAAAAAAACTGAATGAATTTTATTGAATCCAATTCAATTCACGAGAATAAGTTAAACCACAGGAGCTTATTTTTATGTTAAAGTGATTCATTTTATAATCTATCAAAAGCTCTCCTTACTCGAATAAATAACTCGATTTTTTCCTCGTCTAATTAAACGTGATAAACGCCAATATAACCGTCCCATTCAAAATCACGTTGAAAACACATACATGCATGAATAAGAAATACACTATTTTGTCCCTAAGCTTGGTCATTCGTAATTGTAAATATCGAAATCAAAAAGGATTATCTCTCTAGATTTCCTTGCAATTCATACCATTACTCATAAATGGATTACTAAAACAATATCGCAATTGTTTACATTACTTCCTTAGAAACCATCTTGACGGAAAATCTTCCAACTTTATTTGAGAACAAAAAAAAAATTATTACTTGCAATTTTATTCTCAAAGTATGATTATATAGAAACTCTAAATGTACGAATTTATTGGGGAAACGATAAACTTGTATGATTTTGTGGTTAATAACAACAACATGACGATTAAGGCGAAGGTTGAATTTGACCCTCACGAGGGAAATAGAAGAAATGGACATTTCGCGGTTAAGGAACGCTAACTTTGGAAATCGAACTATATCAATATATTTTCAGAGAAATATTAACTGTTTATACGGTAGATGGTTTCAAATTTTACTTTGGGAATAAAATATCAAGTAATTAAAGGTTATCATTCTCAAAAATTTGAATTAAAAAAAAAGACGGCATTAAAAATAAAATGGAAAAATATCCGTCGGAATGACTTATGAGGTAAGAATAAACAGCAGCGATATTAATTTTTTTTTAAATCCCTTCTCGATACCATGGAATCGTAAAACCAGGCATGCGAATACAAGTTATAAACACATTTCATAAACGCGGTTTACTATTTTCCTGATTGTCCTGCGTTCGACGCCATTTGCATGCTACCATTCAATTAAAAGAGAAACGGATTTTAGTTTCTAAAATTCTTTTTCATTCTTTTCTTCTTCCTTTCAATTAAATGAAAATAGGAATTTTGTTTGAGGACCTTCCCAATATTTCGAATTGAAATTTTAGAAACGGTTACCAAATAGTTATATGCAATTTCATCTCACAAAAAGATCGTGGGTCCGACGCCTCTTAAGAATTGATTCTTAGATGGAGGAATTCGGGTTCCTAAATTTTCAAACCAAACAGAACTTTGCAAAGTACAGTACTTTTAACATTTGCTTGCAGAATTCAAGCAGCTGTTACTCCTAATTTCCATAGACGCTGTTCAAATCCATTTTCAATTCATCACTTTTATTTCCCTATTTTCTTCATTTTTTCTTCTTTCATTCTCAGTCTTATTTTCCTTTGTCTGTCGACAGCCTGGCTATAATAATTTATCTCATAATAATTTTATATATAAGATTAATCAACCTGCTTATTAACTTCATGATTTGATAATTATAACAAATTATAATTTGTAGTAGTACGAGAAGTGAAAAATAGTGACTTGGCTGTGACTCAAACCCAGGTCTCCGGTATTATTGGCAAATAATAATTTGTTAAATAATAATGTAAAATATAGCTGACTGTGAATTTCATGTTCATACTACTTAAGGAATTAATAATAAATAAATAATGACGATTATTATTATAAAGAAATTTATAATCAATATGCTATTACAAAGGACACTATTTCTTTATCTGCAATTGTTTTTTATTTGCTCCAAATTCTTTCTTTCCATATTCCCTCTCCATTTCCACATTACTTGTTAAAAGCCAATGTTTGACTGTTTTTATACTATGTACTGTATTTTTTGCGTGTTTTTTACATGTGAAATGGGACGTCTTAATCCCAATTTCACTCAATAAAGGCGCTTCGTATATTAAAAAGTGGTGAGGAACAGCCGAGGCTGACTCCAAACAGATTTCGCAAACTTGCGCTGTTTGATTTACATGCAACGTTGCACCAATCTGCTATTATTCCAATCAAACCCAACATTTCGCCGTCTACTTCGGCCATCGCATGCCATAAAAAGCGTTTAAAAATCTATAAAACAGACACGTACATTATTCTAAATGTTAAGGTTTAATTTTTTTAAGACCTCGGTCTTGATCCTCTCTGAAAACATAACTAGTCTTCTAATACTTTCCCCTTGATTTTCCACAAAACCTTCAATTCATTATACATGTGATAACTTCTACAATAATCCTTAAATTCTGCATAATCGCACTTTTACTTTAATGGAACCGTCCTATCCTCCAACCACTTCACATAAATCTATCTGCCTGAATTGTGAGAATATTTCATTCCCCGGTTATGTAAGGAACTCGATTTTCTTTATTCCTTTTCATATCACGCACATTCCTTTCATATCCCTTGTCCAGTCCCTTCAATCATTCATTGGTTTCGTTTCTTCCCCATACAGTTTCTCTGAATACCACTAAATCATGTTCTGAGATCATCTGCAGTTCTCTCATCCATTTTATTTATTACTAGCAGAACGTCCCGTTGGTTCTCAACGGGGAAATTTAAATTGATAATTACTCTTGGTACAGTCTTGATCGGAACACATGCCTCGTAATTTTTTGTAGATAGCTAATGCCAGGCTATAATTTTTCCAAACTATAAATACTTGAGCTGAGGACTCAACAATCGCCTTGATCGTCAGGGGGATGAGTTGTTTACAACCTCAGAATTTGGATAAAAATATTTACGTATTTTATCAAAATGCTCGCAATTTAGAGTTGTAAACGATATTCCACGACCAAAATATGAATCTTTATTCTATTTTCCTTCTTTTGGTGCTTGATTCGACTTTCTGGGACCATTATTTCTAATTTAATTTTGCAAAAGAAATGAACCCTGCAACGAAAAAAATGACCTCTACGTGTATTTCTTATGGAAAGGTTTGACCCGTCTGGGTTCGAACCATGGACTTCTGGGAAATAAAATGTAGCCTTTACTCTGCGCGGAGTCGACTTTTAATAATGTAGAAATTTTCAAAGTTTTGCGTCTCTCGGTTCACGATTTTTAGCTAACATACATACATACACACACCCACACTATATTTTATATTATAGATTTCGATCTTCAGCCATTGCATTTTGTTTTGTCTGACTCTTTGAATTCGGACACTGTCCCTGAAATGCCCTCAGTTTACTTCTCTGAGTCTCTTTCCAACTCTGAATGTCTTTTGAAGCTTCAATTTCGTCAACGCTTAAACTTACGCGCGGCGATTCTTTCGCGAAGACTAAAACGCGTAAGTTCTCTTCTCTCGAACCGTTCTCACGCGATGCTCTATTCGTTTATTTTTTTGGACATTTATGCGTTCGATAAGATTGTGAATGAAAAACACCATAAGTTATACGTATTTTAATTAACTTAGATTCAGAGTAATGTTTAGATAAGACTTTTTCCATATACGTTTCTCCTTGGGTAAGATTTATTTATTTAAATTTGTGATTTTACTTCCGCAAATAAGCAATGCATAGCTTTCCCTCAAAAGCATTTCCTATCGATTAGTTCCTAATTTTCTAATATTTAATTTCAATTCGAAAATACCCAAACCCGTTAATTTCGTTAATTCATTTCTATTGGTCGTCCATATCTTGTTTATTGTCACCATTGTAATAAAAAAATCTCCTAATAGTTAGCACATAGCATGTAATAAATAGCACAAACTTCTTAAAATGTGTGACACATACATACAGACGGGTGCGGCACCAATGAGAGGTGCTCAATCAATCCCCTAAACTCTGAATCAATAATTTCAATAACTGGAGGACTTACTAGGAAGCCGAAATTCCATTATGAATCATAATTTCACAAATCCTGTTTACGCATCAATTTACGCAATCTTAAGAAATAATTTGCGGTAACTACCTTCTCATTTATAATTTTGAGGGGACTACTAGGCTTCTAAAAAAATATTCCACCGAAATTTCTAGACGAAATCATCTCCGAGACACGGAAAACCCATCGGAACCAAACAGGATGTTTGGCTGGAAGTTGACAAGCAACAGACCATATTTGAAATAATTAATCACAAATATAAGCGCATCAAATTTCTCTTCCAGTTGCCAAGTTTTCTCCGGCGGCGTCCCGGATGTCTGAAAAAGACACTTTTCTCAACAAGTAGCTGAGTGCATCAGAACGTACAATGTAGGCCATCCAACGAGACTTTCTGCTCTACATAGGAATAGGGTTGGCAAAGAACAAAGGAAAGCAGAGACCACTCTTTGGTCAAGGCTAGAGGAAATTCTACTCCGTCATTAACGCCGAAGAAAATACATTGCATTTGAATAAAACGCGAAATATTTGCAATCGAATCAATTTCAATGAGAAAGCGCCATCGACATAGATGAGAGCATTTCATTGATGGTACTAAATATATCGTAAAAAGTCGATCCACATTTTCAATTTATGCTCCTTGGTAAACATAAATTGCCAGCCCTTACACGGGGGATGACTACCAGCTACAGTAAGACTTTGGACGAAGATTAGTTAAGATTTTCTTTTGCCAAGATTTCGTAACAAAGGGTTTAGTGAACCAAGAATGTGCCCTATGATAAAACTTCTGACGTCCTTAATGATTCGTTTTTAAATTAAGCAGTCTTTTGTGAGATTTCAATCCAAAAGTGGCATGTAATCCTACGATAATACACGAGGAAAATTTCTATGTATACACAGTATAGAATTAAAAACTACAGTAATTTCCAATTTAGCATAATTTTACGAATAAAACTACAAACAACATCTATATCTAAAAGTCATTCTGAGAATTCATAAAATCTTTAATTATAAAAATCCAGAATACCATGATATCGTAACATAAACGAAATTGCTAACCAGTTCCATAAAAAACACAAACTGCACTGTGAAATACGGTTCAAAAAGTTCCCGAAATTATTTTTTTTCGCGAAAACGCCAAGCAGGAGAAATGTAAAATTCTGATGGTAGATGGGTAAGTAGGTATTTGGTAGGTAGGCAGCTGTGCCCACAATACGTGGCGCTATGTAACACCACAATTTTGCATTTTTCCTGCTCGACGTTTTCGTGCGAAGAAATAAGTTCGGAAACTTATGGAACGTAGTCGTGGTAATTATGAGTTACATATGAATTTTTTTAAAGTAATTTTTCAAGTAGGGGAGACCCGTATAAAGCGGCCCCCCGGGGTGAAGTGGTTCCCAACGTTTTTCTTCCTTAATAGTGTTGCAATCTATCTTGTAGGCTACATACTACTTCCGCACAATCAAGTCAGTTGAGTTGTAGCCTCTGTTAGGAGTGGCTTAATATTTTGCGCTCAGCAGGGAAGGATATTGCCATTCCGAGATAATTGATCTCAGGTAAGTAAGTTTTTACACCTTTGATTTCTCTAATAATATAAACATTACTTCATTCGAACTATTTTCTTTAGTAGAGCCAGAGATCGTTTTAATATCTTTAGTATGTTTTTCTCCGCTTTCATTATTATTTTAAGTTCTTTTTAACGGTTTTGAATTTGAATTACACGTGGGGTAAAATGGTACCCCACGTTTTCATAGGGGACCACTATTCAAAGTGGGCTCATGAGTGTGCTGGAGCTGAAGATGATTTTTGCAATGAGTTTATCTGTGACTTCTGCTTATAAAGCACCATAAAATAATAAATAAATTGCAAAAAGGTGAACAAATTCTTGGAACAATAAAAAGTTATCAAATATTAATGATATGTATTTCATTAAATCCTATTATTTCCGAGATAAATAATGTTATTGTGCTTTGGTAATTATATCTAGTCATGCATTATTTATTCATTACGTCTTAGACGAAGAAATACTGATGAGAAAAGAATATTACGGGGAAAATTAAAATAATTATATTAAGGGACCACTTTACCCATGCACCGGGGTAAAGTGGACATATCAAACTTACGAAACTTATATGATAACTAGTGTAATTTTATTTGCAATATTTACATAATTTTGGAAATGATACATTAAGATGTAGCCTTTACACTGACAAAATCGGATCGGAAAATTATGCCTAGTAGAGGATAAGGCTGGAAGGGGACCACCCGGCTCTCCCCAACTTATTATGCAATATTTTTCAGGGTTCGGGCCTTCCCTCGAGGGCCCCACCGTACATCACCAGACGACTTACATTTTGAGATCGGCAGGCTCACTCGCCTAATTTTCATTTTACTTATAACTGTAACAAAACATTTAACATATTTGGGAAACGTTCTTTCTGCGTCTAGACTGCTCCATTCCTCGAAAGTTCTATTTAGTAAATTGCGAATTAATTGTTTTCTCCTTGTGAACGCATAACCAAATAATCACATGGACTAGCTATTTGCAGCTCTATTCTTTTCAGTGATGCATCATCAACCCCTGTAGGTCATCGTCCGAAAAAAGGTACCCAGAAAATGAAACGGAAACCATCCCACTCTGTAACAATGGCCATCACCACCGAGAGTGGAAAGACATCCACAACGCATCTATTTCTCAGATGAGTGAGCTGCCATTAACCCTTAGCAGATGAAAGACGTAGCCCAGCACAAACTGGAAATGATTCCGATGTGATCCTAATGCGACAGTCACCTTTTTTTAACCAAAGATGTAATGCTCCAGAAAACGAAGATCTGAAAAGAGCGATAACGAAGGCTCCCGTTCTATAAATAATGCCAAACGACGTCCATTTTATAGCCTCTCCACCCCCTATCTCGACCCGATCTCTAATCCCGATACCACTCCACCCCATCCAATTAAAATCAAATAGCATAACTCTTGATATCCCAGTCGAATCTTTGAAAATTCCTCCAATTTGCACAATGGCTGGTCTCGAACTAATCCTTATTAAAAGTGTATTTGAATGCGGCTATCCTATTGCTAAAATAGCACAAATGTTTACCACTAAACCCACTCCCAGCCAACGAGTCAATAGTTCTGGGCCCTTTCCCAAAATAGCAAGTCCCCTATTAAAGCAAGCAACCCAGAATAACGTCAAAAAACATACCTAACATGAAAGTTGAAGTTACAGATTTTGCGAAACCCAAAAATCCTCTGCAATGCTCTGCTCTGCCTAAGAATTGTACACACCCAATATTATTTTAATTATTTATAGCGTCATTAGTTAATAAGTAATTAGCGAATGATAGTTAGTTCGAAGCTTAAGAAAATTTGATTCCGACAAAATTTAAACAAGATTTTTACCCGTATTAATTCAATTTAAATACTATCAATTCATAGTATTAAATTTGATTCTGTTGTGGATTGTAGAGGAAGCGAAGGAGTCCGATATTTAACAGAATAAAGTGTGTTAAGTATTCAGCCCAAAGGCCGGTTATTACCTCACCTTCTCTGACATAAGCTACTAAGAGCTTGCAAAGAAGAATGAGGTCTACTGGGCAGGATGAGGAGTGAGGTAGTTGCTGTCCTCACTGAGCCAAAATGCTCTAAGCGCAACAATTCCACGCAAGTGAAGCACAATGACTCAACAAGTAACACTTTTCTAGACAGTACATAAGGAAAGACCTTTATCGTGCATCCACTCATACTTCAGTAGCTTTCACAGTTATGATTAAGACTGTAGCAAAAGTAAGTGAAAGATACATTTTTCTCAATCCAGTACCAAATGACAAATGAATGTATTCCATTCATTGCAGTATGGTAGCAGGAGCTTAACAAAATATAGACCATCTTTAAAGAAAACGTTTTAATGTTAAACGTAGCTGGAGAGACGTAGCAAGATTCCATATTTGATTTTGTCATATTAACGTGGCACCCTTCTTTAAAAAGAAATAATTGATCTAATGAATTCTACCGCCAAAATGAAGACTAATGGGATCACCAATATTATTCAAATTGTTCACGGATAATTTTGAAAATTTATTATTTCATAATGAAAAAAATCTGATGTGGCCAGCACATGACTTTCTCCATATATAAGATGTAAATATTTATCTACGACAGTAATTTCGAACTCTATAATCCATCTAAACTTGGAAGATGAGTGATTAATTTATATATTATCATCTTTGACGTCAAAAACATTATAAATAATGTTTTTCGGGACATGATCGATGAAAAACGATGAAATTGGCCTTTCGCCCATAGAGCCCAGGGTGCCCACTAAGTACATAATCAGCAACTTCCGGTTTATCAGTATTTCATGAATAACTCCTAAACAATCAGTGATACAGAAATATCTTTCATACAAAATTTATAGTAAATTACATTTTCTAAAACGTCTATGAATAATAGTATATACCTTAATATAATATTTATGGAGATATTTTGAAAACCGGAAAAGAGCTTTGAAGAGTGAAGCTCAACTTCCGGTAAACCGATTTACTCAAAAAACTAATCAACTCTAACGACACCAACCAAAGTACTATATATGAAATTTAGTGTTGGTAATAGTTTTCATGTTAGAGCGCCCACAAAGTACATAACAGCTACTTCCGGTTTATCGGTATTTCACGAAGAACTCCTAATCGACCGGTGATAAAAAAATATGTTAAATACAAAAGTTATAGTAAATTACATTATCTAAAACTTTTATAAGGTATACAATATACCTATATATCATATTTATGGAGATATTTTGAAAACCGGAAATGAGCTTTAATGAATATAGCTCGACTTCCGACAAACCGATTTACTCCAAAAACTAATCAACTCTGACAGCACACACCACAGTGCTATATACGAAGTTTGGTATTGATACGACCAATATTTTTCACGTTAGAACGCCCACTATCACACACACACATGCACACACACACACACAGACATCATTCCGAAAATGGTCAAAACGTGATCTAGGGACCCCAAAACATGTATTTCCGTTGAAATCTCGAAGTCGATTTTTTTCATGAAAACAATACTTTCTCTATACTTCGTATATGGAGAAAGTAATAATATAATTAATTACGTGATAGTTTGGCGCTATTATGTTGAGAATGTTTTTGTATATGGGCGTAGTAGTTTCCAATTTAATTCGTTTGTGTATCATTTAAACTCTTTACATCGCATCTTAACAATCGATCTGCCTATATAAAACAATCAACTTGTTAGACCTGACAATCCCTTTGGAGCATGGAAAACCAATACTTAAAATTTTCCGTGAACTTCTAACAGACATTCTTATAACTTCAATTCATACAGCTTCTCATTCAATGAACCATCGACTGCTTTAGCTCACATTCTCCTATTTCAATTTTCGGAGCGAACAAAATATAGTCAAACATATAGCTTCAATAAATGGTTTCAACGAGAAATTAAGAGACAATTTTTACGCAAAACATCAAAGCTGGATTCCATACTATTTCAAACATTGAGAGATTTCTAGGAAATGTCGGATCCAATGGATTGCATTGGGGTGCATGAACTTACACGTGGAAACTGCGAGGCCAACACACTTCGAAAAACCGGAAGGAGCCTGAGGATTCAGAGCAAAATAGGGACTTCCGTCACCAGAGGGGGTCTGCAACAGCACAGCAATCAATCGAGATGCCTCAGCAGTGAACGCCAAGGTCGCCGCCAACATCTCTCAGAGAAATTGAAAATCGTGAACTTCCCTTAGAATGAGTGTGCGAAAAGTTTTCTTCTATTATTGCCTTCCACGAGGCATATGGAGTTCATTTACTGTTCCGTGTTGGAGTCCAAGGCAATGAGGGTAAAATAACTTATTGATAGTATAATTTGACTCAATATTAAGGCCGAATTGAGGTGATATACGGGAAAACAAAGAACAGGATCGCTTAGGGGTTTCCTGTACGATGTAATTTATCGTCTGTGTAAAGACCAACATGTGAAGACCTGCAATATCGCTTGTCTTAAATCAGAACTAAGGAACATCTTCTTATGATTTTGCATCCAGTAGCTCTAATTCTCTGGGAGGAAAGGATTTTCTAAATTTCCTTTTGTTAATGTTGTCGCATCATGAATAGCTTTATGTTTCATTCCTTCCGCATCATCACGCAAGATAAGAAAATATTAACAAACTGCATTATAAGTATTGAACTTACATTTATTACACTTACCTATTTACTCTATTACGTTAATCTTTACACATCGTTCCACAGTCGAAGGTACAGTCCTGGCCAAAATTAACGCAGCACCGCCCGTAAGGATCGCTAGGGAGGTGCTGCGTTAATTTTGGCCAGGAGTGTACATACCTAGGTATTGCTCTCCAGCCTCGAAATTTATCATACGTAATAACTACTTAATCTAACATTATTATTATAGATTACTTATCTGCAATAAACCCAGGCTCGAAAACCAGGTAACCTACCCCTTTCTCCCATTTCATTCTTATTATACTCCATTCTTTCTCTTAACATTCCATTCTTTCAGTCCCTTTCGTAAGGAGGGGTAAGGGAATCAAATTATGATCAAGTAATTCCATATGAGTAAAAAAAGATATCGGAATTCTCCGGGTTTGCAATTGTCCTACGCAATCAATCAAAGACAATAAAATGTTCCGTTATTTCTCTCGAGGTGAACTACGTTCGCCGACGACAACTGGGAAGAAAGATGGAAGTTGATTGACCTTGACGTCTGAACGGAATCTCGCCTTCAATTTTTGCGTTAGGTCAGGAAACTCTGAAGAAGAGCACGTCTCGTTTTCGAGGCCAGTGCGGTGACCCACAAACAGCCGGAACCGCATTCCAATCCACCCCTCCGTTGCCCTCACACATTCTGCACATTGGTGAAGAGAAATTGGACGTTTGAAAAATACGGCGAATTCATCGCAGTGGGTCTTTTCGAATCGCTTTTACGGTTAGCATCCTGTTCGTCGCCGCCTTTCCACAAATTCCTCAATGGATGTTTCATTTGGGGGGCACTCCGCCGAAAGTGCCAAGAAGCATTCTTGCCCTGAAGAAAAACATAGCAAATACAAATGCTTACTAATGTCTTGGTCAAATTCCCCCTCGAGTACTCGCATCCCAAATCGTGACGTCAGTACTCGCGTTGGGTGGAATCAACCCGACATCTTCCAAAGGGGAAAATTGTCTCAAAATGTAGTGAATAAATGTTTAATTCATTAGTGATGATGTCATATTAATGGTTAACCTGGTTATTAAAATGACAAGCAAACTAAATAGCAAAAATATTCTGTAAAAATTCGATATCCCTGACGCCGAGTATATGGCTGATGAATTTGGAATATTGCGTATAAAAAGTAAACTATTTTAAAATAAAATAAATTTTAATATATTAATAACAATTGTTAATTATATGAAATTTATATAATATCTCTGAAAATTAAGGCGGAAACAAGGTCAAAAATGCAATATTTTACGTAAAGGTCTTTTATCTACCTGGCACTACCGCTAACAAAAATTTGTTTAAATAATTAAACTTCCATTTCCGATTTGGCGAAAATGCATGACAGGTTCAGAACATTCTAAAACTCAGCTATTATGAGAAAGTAGAAGTAAAAAAGTACTAATAAAAAGATATGGAATTATAAAATTCACATGGGTCGATTCGACCCAGACGCAAGTACTCAAGGGTTAAACTAAACTAAATTTTTTGCCCCAAAAATTCAATTTCAAATTAGCGTGGAGTGGCTAAGGAAAATGGATGGATAAAGTCTGCAGGGATCCAAACGATTTGCATTCGCTAATAATGGGTGAGTAGCCACTTTGGATAAATCACAATTACTTTGTGGCAGCCGAGGAAATAGGCAGAAAAAGCCTCAATTTCAACGCTAAATATTTTTGACTTGATGACCCTTCAACATCTCGATCTCCTCTGGATTTTCATATAGACAGTTTCCTTTTAGCGTTATGAGTTTGTTAATTAAAATTTCATTAACAAACTCCATTTTACCTTTATCTAGGTGCACAACTTTACATCTTATGTCACCTTTTGCCCTATTTCTTATTATAGAATGAGAGATCTATAACATTAAGGAAGAAAACTAAGTCCAAAATGAAAAAATATTAGCGATAATTTTAGCTTGAATCAGAATACCGATTAATACATATATATTATTATAATAATGAAAGAGAATATGCTGAGTACATATCCAATTTTCTCAACTGTATTTTTTTAAATAGAGCTGAAATGAAGGAAAAGCAGCTAGTTCAATAGTCATTGAACATGTGATATTAGAGTAAGTAAAATTCTAAGCTAGTGCACATCGTCTGATAAATTAGTGGTATTTCATAAATAAATATCGCAGTGGATAAATTAAAGATGTTTATTGATATAAATATAAGTGTAAAAATAAAGACTAAAAATAAGTGCAGATATTTCATAATCCAAGACAATTTAAGAAAGAAATCCTACTTAACTGAAAAAGTCAAAAAACTTTGAATTCATCGATTGACCAAAACAGTCTTCAAACAGAGCTAAAAACTTGGAAATCATAAAACATAAGTGTATTTTTTACAATAGAATTCTAATCCTGCAATTTTATCCACAAGTTTCAACTATTGCACTAAATTAATCGGCCTTGGTGGCTAGCATGACATCTAAGCTATCACTCCTACCCCAAGGTACCAGGTTCGAATCCCTGCTGATCGGATTTTTCCAATTCAGGGAACAGTTGTGTTCATTGTTGCTGTTGCCTTAGTGAAGCACCACCTGATAAGTTCATCAGGTGGTGGAGGACTTCACTGGTGAAGGGTGATAGTAGTTTAGCATTAAAAAAAACTTCTAAAATTAAAAAAAAATAAAAAATGTCCATAAAGGTTGTCAAAAAACATACAATTAATACAAAAAATGATTACACTAAGTTTGTATACAGGTGTAAATGTCACTATTACAGCATTCTAGTTTGGACTCTTGACATACAATAAGGAGTGGTTATGTCCCCTCCATGGCATCATTAGCCTATCTGACACAGGGTGGGCCAATTAAAGGTTTCTTTTTAATATTTATAATTTATACTATCCAATAATAATAAATAAACAAATTTATTATATAAATAATAGAATACCATATAAGTATTATAAATAAGATGTTATATTATATTTAATAATTTTCTCTAATGGTGTAATTTAAAAAGAAACCGGCAGATGGCCCATCCTAAAATCGTTATAAAAATGAATTTAAAAGCTTTTGGTGAAATACTCTTCATTGGCTCTTTCTTTCCAATTTTCAAAGAGTCAGATATTAAGAGCCAAAATGCAGAGTATATGACATAAACTGACTGATGGGGAGGAAAACAGCCAGAAGAATGTCAGGAACTAAGATCAGGAAAATCTAATCGAAGTATTCCTAAATTCCAATAAATAGCTTATCCTTTATAAGTTAACATTTGAGGCTGTATAAAAAAAATATTGTCAAAGGAACAAATGTTTGCTACTTACAAATATAAATGGCTCTAATTGCAGATATTAAGTCAGGCAATCACAGGTGTATTATTATTTTATCTATAAAATGGAATTCAATTTTTACTGAGCATGAAAAGGCAAGGTTCTACAAGCAGTGAAAATTAGCGACACAACTGGGACTCAAGTGCCACTATGAGGAGCACCTTGCCCACATAAGCTCCCATTTTCAGATAAAAGTTTACAATTCAAGAATTTTAAAAACACAGCCTCGGTGAAGAAAAAAGTACTCCATCAATATATGCTCCGATAATAGAACATAAAAACATAGATAACACAAATATGTGGAAACCCTACAGCAAAGATAAAGTAGACAGAGTTCTAGAACTTGATGTATTTCAAATAAAGAATGTAAACGGTGATAAGAGAGATCTAAAAATGCATTATAATTACAACTTGTTGGAAACATGTTTGAATTCTAAAATGTATGTTCAGAACGAATATAATGAACATTTCTTTAATCTATGAAAAAGTGAACAAATATTATAAATGCTAACATGAGACATTCAAATCAAATTCCTGCAGCATTTTCATCAATTATGACTTGAAGAGGAATAAAAAATCAGAGTAAATTTTCCCTTCACTGCAATCCACTACTTCACATTGCTCTTTATTAACTACCAATTTCCTAATCATACTGAAAAATTCTAGAATGAAAGAATTCATTTATTGTGATTAAATGGCTAAAATAATTAAAGCAGATATCTTCATCAGTTGTAATAATTTCTTTGATGGTTTCTTCATAATCCTGCTTTCTATCCTCATAAGATTTTCAAATCATTTTTTATCAGCATTCTGAAACCATTCATACTTATTATCAGAATCCTGGATTCCATCACCTTATTACAAAGAGATTTATAAAAAACTTCTCCTGACCATTCATTTCTTTCATAATCTTTCTTCATTACCTTCAAACACTTTCCCTTGTAAATTATGAGAAATAGAAAATTTCCATATAAGTATCTTCTGCTGAGAACTTCTCATCTTGAACTAACTTTTCAGATGAAAAAACATCATTTTTTGAGCCACAGTATCTCTTAACCAACTTCTCAATTTTTGCTTTCACATTATCTTCCATTTAAAACAGGTATCTTCAAAAGAAAGCTTGCTTGCTTAGAAATCCCCTGCAAGGTTTACTTCTTTAATACTGTATATGAAATTTCAGTCTGTATGGAGGAATTATTCTTGCTTCATTTTTTCTTTAATTATCTAACTATAACTAAAAAAGATATAAAAAATTTGTTATCTCTTTTTTGAACCTGAGCTATGATGCCTTGTCTAATTTCTACATTTACTAAAAGATTTGCGAAGAATAAAATAAAGTTAAAATTGGTTAAGTTCCAAAAATCAAATTTTGTTAAATCCTTATTCTTAGGTTTCATTATCAAACCAAGAAAACTGTCTCCTGCTCCTCTTATGGCCAGTGAACAACATCTAGTGCATTCACAACAGTTAGGGTAGTATGCGTTGGATGGCAAATAAACAATTGACGCAGATGATAATATTCCAGTTGAGCATTCTAAAATCGATAACCATTATCTTCCGGCCAGGGCCGTAGCTAGCATGGGGCAGGTGGGGCGGTGCCCCAGGGCCCCCGACGGGAAGGTGCCCCTTCTTGTCGACCACTTTTTTGGCCCTGAAAGAGCCTTACCTCGGCAAAGACTTTAGGGGCCCCTGAAAATGCCTCAAATTGAACAATTGTCTCCCAAAATATGCGTCTCCCTACGTGCGCGGGAAATTCAAACTAGACAACTCTAGGTGTACTTTAAAATTTGAAAAAATATATCCGTATGGGGGCCCCAAATTTACTTGTTGCCCCAGGGCCCCCGACGCTCTAGCTACGGCCCTGCTTCTGGCATCATTATCAGCCACAGAAGTGGACTGTTAATGTCTCCATCCATCAACTAACATAATGAATATTCTTACAACGTAATAGAGCCCTAAGGATTACTAATACAAAATGCTGCTTGTGGCAAGAATTGACACAGAGCACCAACAAATGTTGCAAAAGCTACTTCATCCTCAGCAGCCACTGCTTTTGGAATTAACATATTTACAGGTGATGATAGAAAGATTAGTAAAACTCTACCACTGCTATCATCTTGACAAAGACCATATTTTAAAAAAAGCAATTACCCTCTTAAATTGTTAAATTAAGAAAAAAATATTTTCTTATGCGAATTGTACCAAAAAATAATAGGGACAAAGATAATGATCTAAAAAGACAGAGGTCTTATTTGAGGTTACTATCTTAAAAACTGAAATAATAACTGACTACACATCACAGCAAATAGAACAGCTTCAACTCAATCAATGATTTTATAAATATGACCATTTACTTTCTTGATTTCCTTCATAATATCCATGTAATATAGTTGCCATTCATCATCCTCTGTTAGCTCATCAACAAGTGTATAGGAAAAAGGACAGCTCAGTATGAATCCATATTCACAAGAGATACACAAAAGATGGAAAATACTTAAGGTGTGTACTAGGTGTTGAGCATGTGCATCTACATACATTTCTGGAAAGCAGAGTGTGTATCTGTATCATTAAAAGTTACAAAAAAAATTATGCCAATTCTATCCAAAGTTTTGAGCAAATTTGCATAATTAAATATATTTTTTCCATACTGTAGATCACATTTATCGATGCTAATAAAACAGGGTGTTTGATGGTGTCCACCATGTTCTCCTAGACTGTTTGAAATCATTTTGTTCACTTTGGTTTTCTCTATCTTTGTGGTTGATTGCCTGTGCTGTGCTTTCCTGCTTTTTACAATTATCAAATCCTCTTCATGGGCAGTGAAATGGAATGTGTTTATGAAGCTGGGGATTCATGTCCTTTTGATACTGTTCGAGGTGTTCAAATCGTTATAATCCTATAATAATATCCTATATAAATTAATGCACAATAATATATTTAATTCATGTTTTGATATGATTTTAATTTAATAATTTAAGTACAATTGAATAAAATAAATAATTTGAGTTATGCTTCAACTTTTCCTTATTTTCCAAATGTTTCGGTATTTTTGTTACAGTCTACATCATGTATGTAATCCTGCACTAATAAACATTATTATTATAATGACTCATCTTGTTTTATGCTACTGAAATTACATATTAGTGTCTTACAAATAGCATATTCAACAATAGAAAGTGTAAGTTTATGGGAATTAAAAGGTAGAAAATGTAGATGCCCAACGTACACACATAATTTCCCATATGAAGAGGCATTCACCAACTGGCAGTAGAGCAGCCTGGTGAATTATTGTCCAAACTAGAGAACAGCAATGGTTAACCGTTTCGACCCGCGTTCTCAGAGCGCCTACGAGCCTGGGTCTATTCGATGACGTAGGCAAAGGGTGTAGGTAACGGTAAATGGCACACGGGTTCGGCTTTACTCGAAGGGAACGCGAGTACTCAAACACCCACGCGGGTCTGGACGGGTTGAAGAGACTCAAAATGAATCAATTGACCCGCCTTGAATCGGTTCCTCTGTCTTACTCGTCCCTCGCCGCGGCACTCAAAGAAAACCTGCTTATATATGCAAGCCGTTGTAATTTAGCGATGGTTCTTGCGCAGAGTGGTTTACTGGTTGTTTTTTTCCTATTTGCAATATGTTGTTGATTTTTTTTAATGTTAGATATTGATAAAAAAAATATATCTCTGAAAATTGGTTCACTTATTACAAACAGAGAAGAAGTGTATATTGCTTGTGAGATTACTTTAACTTGAGTACATATTTCCACCGATTAATAGCGTCTGACACAGATGGACGAAGTTAGAAGTCATACGACGGCATTCATTTTGCTTCTAAATGATTTTAATAGAATTAGTCGAAAAGCAAAACCTTCTCTTAATTTGCATAAGCATTTGCTTTTACTTGCTAGCAAATGCTTTAAATGACAAGTAAAATGTCGACTTGTTTCCATAGAAATGAAGGAATCAGCTATAGCCGCCACACGAACAGCATTAACTTGTTCAATTGAAACGTAAATCGGTAACTATTGCTTGAAAATGAGTTATTGCTAATTTTATGATTAATAAAGATATTATAATCGTGTGAAAAAGTGATAGAGAATGTGAAGATGCATCCTTTCTTATTTTTAGAGGAATGGTCTATAAGAAACATGGCGGTGTATTTTATCCAAGATGATTGGTAAACGTCGTTCGCGATTAATTGCGTTCAAGTAATAAGGTTATACTGATTTGTCCTCATTGGTGCGAGGATCTGATACAAAGGGAGAAATATTTTTTTTATTAATCCAAAGCTGGTCTTTCATAGAGAAGAACAGTAAGGAATCATACATGCTCGTTAGCATAGAATTTTGATTATGAATGTATGGTGTTAGATAAAAACATGCAAAAAGGAGGGGTTGAAAACAAGTCATTTTTTGAGGATCGCTTTGTAATATGAATATAAATCCCTTTTAAAAAGTTATAATCTAACAAATGCTTTGCGTAATACCTATTGCGATTTGATATTGCGTATTATTATTATTGCGTATTTTCTAAAATATTATCTAAACTCGTCACAATAAGGATTGAATTAATCGTCCATGACGCCAAAAGAGCGATCAATTATGTATTTTTATGAATTTTTAAAGCAGAAACTGAAACTAATTTCTGTATAGAGCCGAGCTGAAGTCTATATGCACTTTTGCAAATATGTTATTTGTTGAGTTTCATGTTCTATCATAAATTAGTTTTATTTGTTCATGACGATGAAGGATTTTCAGCGAAATTTTCTTTCGTTTATTCCGCAGTATTACACGATCAATTGTGAGAGGCGATAAATGCCTCTGGCACAGGCCCTCGGCACGACCAAGCTCCCAGGTGTGCAAGTGATAATCATAAATATATAAAATATAAAATGATTATAAAATATAACATATACAATGTCACTCCTGAGTTAGATTCCGGAACCTTTGCAAACGTAGTCTTCAAGTAGTAATGACCGCGGAAAAGATCAAAATAATTCTGGGATTTCCATAGGTAAAACCCAAGGCGAGAACTACACAAAGGTAAGCCCACACAGTCTTTCTTATATGATAAGACTGGTCACCATCACCACCTACTGAGCGTTAGGCACCTGCCCCTCAGCAGGGGTGAGGTCGGAAATGTCGGATCCCTTGGATTTCCCCGAAACCCCTTTCATTTTTGAAAATTGAATTTTAAATTCTTTAACATTATTATTTACCATATAAATGGTATAAGCGTTATTATTTACCAATAGAATTTTAACATAGATATTCACGTAGATGAAGGAGTTAGTCATAATTCAGTGAAGTGAGATATCACACGTCTCTGTTGGTTGAATTGAAGGTGAAATTCTTTGAAACTCCTCAAAATGATCCGAAAAAGAAATAGATTAGTGAGCATTTAAAATTTTATTTTTTCCTGATAGACATCGATTTATATAAAAAATACGTAAATGATTTTCATTCATTGTTTTCTTATTATAAAAACGGAATTTTTCTTTGATTGATACTTTGCATCCATTACGAAATGCGCAAAAAAAGAGGTTCAATTCGATCGTTCATTCTCATTTCGTCTTTTCTCATCTACATTAATGGAAATAATTATAGAAAAAATTCAGTTTCGCCTTTCCAGATCAATTCACAGTGAGAATATTAATATAGTTGTATGTAAAAAAGAGAGCACGAACGTCAAGGCTGCATCAATCAGATAACAAATATTTCAATATCCTTTCAGACATCCCGTAACGAAAGAAAGCCTTCGCTTTTGAATCGCGCGCGTACGTCAAAGACGATGATGACGTTACGGGTTCGACCGATTCAAACGGTGCGAGTTGGCTCAAACCGTATTTTGGCGGTTACGGGTCGACTCGTAACCCGTCCTTTTTGGGGACGGGTTGACCATACGGGTCAAAACTACTCATTTGCCGATCTCTAGTCCAAACCCCACCAAATACAAGTACACTTTTCATGATGAGTATCTTTAATGGAAATTTATCCGGACGTAAAAGCACCACCCATTGGGATATCCTGGAGGTAGTGGCATTTAAGATGTCCATCAAGAAGAAAAGAGCTACTACCCTACCATTTGTGACCTACAACTGCCGCAGCTTGAAGAGTGAAGAACAATTGCTGAAACTACTCAATGAAGCAAAGAAGATAAAATGGGATATCATAGGTCTCAGCGAACTCAGAAGGAAATCGGAAGAGCTACTTACACTGAAGGAAAGACATTTATTCTTTTACAGAGGTACCAAGGATGGAAGAAATGGAGGCGTTGGATTCTTGATCAACAAGAGATGGAAGGATAATGTGGTAAAAATCAAAGGTGTATCAGATAGAATTTGTAAACTCATACTAATGATAAATGAATGTTACTCAGTACAGGTCATCCAAGTCTACGCACCAACAGTGGCAAGCAGCGAAGAGGAAATTGAAAACTCCTACCAAACTCTCAGCACTGAACATGACGAGGAAGCCCACTACTATAAAATCTTTATGGGTGATTTTAATACTCGTGTAGGTCAGTGGGAGGCTAATGACATGTCGCAGGACAGTGCGGACTAGGCCAGAGAAATGAACATGGCCACTAAACATGACCGTAAATATAGGGGGCCAATGATAAAATTATGACATATAGCACACATAATTCAAAAAAAAACTTTACTTATTATCCTTTAGTATTTACTGATAGACCTTTACTATTTTAGTATCTACTAGTGGTTTGGCCATAAGGTTCAGAACAGGTCTCCCTCTCAAAAATTATGCCTGAGAAATAAACGCACTTCTTACATTAAACAGATTCATAATAAAATGTTCACTACACCACAAGAAATATTACGAAACCTTGGTCATATTTGTATTATTTATTGTAGTGTAGTATACATTTTACTATGGAACTGTTCATTGTTATTAACTACCATGAAGAGAAACCTGAGTCTATCTTGTTTACTTCTTATATTCTTCAAATCCTCTCAAGAGAATTCTACTTGTAATGTATGAATGTATTTATACAGGTACATCATTAATATTATTATTGATGATTCTTCATGACCTGCTAAGCATCTAGGTTTGTTTTATTTCAAATCAGCAACAAGATTGAAATAGAACCAAGATTCCGACATTTATAATCATCAATGTTATTTAATCAAAATTATGAAAATTTTGACAAATTAAATAAATGGTTTAAACATATTTATGCTTGCAAACAATTCCCCCCTCAAAAACAAGGCAGATTTCAAGTATCTTCATGTCAGAATACACGAGGAATATAGGCCAATGTTCATTAATAGTAATTACTTTCTTTCTTAAGAAGTTAGTAGTATTAATGAATAGGGAGTAATCCTGTATTTCCAGCAATACCAAATATAATTTAGGAAATGAAAGGGTATTTATCTCTTTGACAATGTTGGCAAGGTGTATTATGTACAATTGTCTTTGAAAGATTAAACATTTATAGGTATTGTCATCCTTCCTGCAAATAAAATTCTCTTTTGGAATGTTTAATGTGTTGTAACATTGGTTTAATGCTACTGATCTCTGCTTTTAGTTAGGAAATATCTGCATAATTTTATTTTCTTACACAATATGTATATATCGTTATATCAACTTCCTGGTTGTAATCAATTTGCCTATCATACTGGAGGTGTTATAGCTTATGTCTCTCTTTGATTCCATAAATTGTGAACTCCTTCATGTATCCACTGCAGATTTGATTAAGTTAACTATTGATCTCAATTCTAAAGTCCATTTCCAATAGAAATATTCTTAAATGAACTGAAAGTCTTACTTGATATTTCAACAGAGAGAAACTTGATAATAATGGGATATATGAATATTGTAGCGAGGAATATTTTTGGGGGCTAGGAAAGAATCTTAACGTTTCCCTATTCAAAGGAAACAAACTCTTTATTCCCACAAAACAGAATACACTCCAAAACTCTAAACAGCACTAATGGACGCTGGGGACTCACTCTTAGTTCACCGTCTCTCGTCCCTCTTGCGGCCACCAGGGAAAACACAAACAAAAGCAACACACCCTGCTACACCCTCCCCCTTAGAGTTGGGAATCTGGTCTCAGATCCAACTCTACAATAGAAAGCGAGATGGGGTCTTCCTTTGCCTCCCTGATGTTCGCCCAACATTGGCGCAAACTCGGTCTGGGCGTGCACTTACGTCTGCTGGCACTGCTGCATCCTTCCGAGGGCGTCCACGTCTTCGCAAGGGATGCACTGGGAGGGGCGTATCTTCTTCGGAAGTAGGGACATAAGGACGCAATGAGGATGTATGGTATACCCCCAAGGGTGTTCCTGGACTATCCACCCTGGCCACTTGAAAGGAGCTGGGAGACTTCCTACAAACAATGACGTAGGGCCCATCTCTCCTTGGGGCAAATTTTGAAGAAAATCCTTGCTGAGCCCTACTGATGGGATGCAGGTCCACCAGCACCTTATCCCCAACTTTATAATCAGGACTTTCTCGACGCCTCTGATCGCCAACCTTTTTCCGCCGGTCTTGCTCAATCTGCTGCTTTTCTTTGGCTTCCTGGAGTGCCAGAGAGAAACTCCTCAGAAAGGGAGTGATCTGGGGAACAAATGGAGAGCTGTCAATCAAGGCCCTCATGTCATGCTGCACATCCCCTGGTGACCGAAGCTCTCTGCCAAATGACAGGTATGCAGCTGAAAATCCAGTTGATTCGTTTAAGGTGGAGTTCATTGCAAACCTAATGGATGGAAGGTGTTCCCTCCATTTGGAGTGGCAGCCGGCTACTTGGATGCTCAGTTGTGTCTTCAAGTCTCGGTTCTTCCTTTCTGCTGGGTTAGCCTCTGGATGGTAGAGAGGGATTAAGCTCTGTTTGAACCCTAGACAATGAGCCACCTTCTGCATCACCTCTGAGACAAACTGAGTGCCATTGTCACTAATGACTCTCCTTGGTGTCCCGAACCGCAGAATTACTTCGTCTACTAGGCATTTGGAACAGGCAGCTGCAGTAGCTTCTTTTAAAGGGAAGAGCTCAATCCACCTTGTTGCTGTGTCCTCAACTACAAAGATCCATCTGTCCCCTGTATCAGTCTCTGGCAGTGGGCCAAAAAGGTCGATCGCCAGCACCTCAAATCTCTGGTTTTGGACTGGGGTTTGTAACAAGCCAGCTGGCTTTAAGTTATCTGGCTTGTACCTCTGGCATTCGAGGCACCCCCTTACATGTTTCCTGATGTCCTGCCGCATCCCTGTCCAGTAATAATGAGAGGCTATCTTCTGGAATGTCCTCTCAATTCCGTAATGACCAGCAGTGGGTGCATCATGATACTCCTCTAGT
Source organism: Sympetrum striolatum (assembly GCA_947579665.1). Classification (NCBI taxonomy): domain Eukaryota; kingdom Metazoa; phylum Arthropoda; class Insecta; order Odonata; family Libellulidae; genus Sympetrum; species Sympetrum striolatum. Next base: position 6,899,645 of record OX388345.1, read on the forward strand.
ATTTTGGGTACCAGGGATCGGGGTACAACCAGTTGGGCCTCTGACTCATCACCATCTTCCGAGTAGCGATACAATATGCCATTGAGCATCAAGAATCCCCTTTCTGTCCACCGTGAAAAATCCATTTGGTTACCTTCACCTTCAAAACATTGGATGATCTCCAGCAGCTTGGCATCTTTTGATTGCTCACATCTCATTTCTTCTGCAGTCATACTTGGCATGTCAACAATGACTGAGCCAATGCTGAAGTCACTGTCTACTACTGGGCGCGACAAAGAATCAGCAACAGCATTACACCGGCCAGGAGTATATTCAACCCTAAGGTCATAAGTCTGCAGCTCTAAGGCCCATCTTGCAAGGCGTCCAGTGGGAGATTTGAGGGACATTAACCAACGAAGAGGCTGGTGATCACTGACCACTGTGATTGGTGCCCCCTCAACATACCCACGGAACTTGTTGATAGCCCATACGACAGCCAATGCCTCCCTCTCTGTGGTGCTATAGTTTCGCTCCGCGGATGTGAGTAGCCTGCTGGCATACTCAATGGGCCTCTGATCCGGAAGCTCCCCCTGAAGCAGCACCGCTCCCAAAGCATACGCACTGGCATCTGTACGTAATAAATAAGGAAGGCTTGGATCAGCCTGTCTTAAGATTGGAGGGGTACTGAGGCATCTCTTCAGCTCACTGAATGCCTCCCCCTGCTCTTCACCCCACTTCCATACTGCATTCTTCTTAGTCAGATCTGTCAGTGGTTTGGCTATGGATGAGTAGTTTGAAACAAAGCGACGGAACCATGACCCAGTCTGCAGGAATGTCATTAGCTGCTTCACATTTCTGGGAGGTTTCATCTCAAGAATAGCAGCAATCTTTCCTGAATCTGGCTTGATGCCATCAGGCGTGATGACATGCCCCAAATACTTGACTTCTGGGCAGCAAAAGGTACACTTCCTTCGATTCATGCCCAGACAGAACAACCTTAATCGCTCAAACACTTGTTTTAAGTCGGCCAAGTGTTCTTCAAAACTCGCTGACAATACCACCAGGTCATCTAAATAGGCGAGAACCACGACGTCTCGAAGACCAGAACGGAACCGATCCATTAGGCGTTGAAAGGTCGCTGGTGCGTTTCTCAGGCCGAACGGCATTCTCTTGAACCTGAAATTACCCAAGGGCGATGTAAACGCAGTCTTGTCCCTGTCCTCTTCCTTTACCGGCACCTGCCAGTAGCCTGTGCGCAGGTCCAACGTGGTCATGAACGGTGTCCTTTTTGCGGCATGCAGCAGGTCGTCAATGCGTGGCAGAGGGTACCTGTCTGGGATCGTGACAGCATTCAACCGGCGGTAATCAACACAGACTCGTTGGCCGCCATCCTTCTTAGGAACGAGCACCACTGGAGAAGCGTAGGGAGACTCGCACTCCTCGATAACATCATCCGCGAGCATGCGATCCAACTCCTTTTCGAGATACTCCTTCTTGGTGGGAGATAAGCGGTACGGTGGGACGGAGATTGGAGTTTCATCCGACAGCCGGATGGCGTGCTCTGCAAAAGGCGTAGCCTCCTTCGGCGTGTCAAAGGTATCAGCAAACTCTGACAGTAGGGTTGCAAGGCTTCCTCTTTCCTCCTCATTAAGACCGTGTCCCTCGTCGCTCCTAAGTGAAAACTCTATTTCGGCAGACTGAAGAGAGGTGCATGTCGAACCGTCACATTCCGGTAAGAAGCGATAGCTCGTTTCAGGAGTGTCGGCAAAGCACCACTCATTCCTCGCGGCATCAATCACCATTCCCGCGTCCCGAAGAAAGTCCATCCCCAGTAATGTCCGACTCTCTTCGCAGTCGGGCAGGGCGACGAATTTCGTGGCGACCCTCCGGTTCATGATGATTACTTCGGCCAGGAAGATTCTCGCCGTGACACTTATCACCGCTCCGTCCGCTAGCCTTACATTCAAGACTGACTCTTCGAATTCATATCCTCGGTTAAGGAGTAACTGGTGGAGCTGGATGCCAGCGATGCATCTGCTGGCCCCAGTGTCAATGCAGGCCATTCCATGGACCCCCCCAACACTCAGTGGTACCATCGGGCGCTGCGATTTCTCTCCCAGGACTTGCAAGGAGGTGAATGAAACCCCTGGGCTACTGGAGTTGACCGTCTTCGCCGAAGCGCAGTTAGGGCAGTTACTCCTGATGTAACCGGGCGCTCCGCAGCCAAAGCATGAAGGTTGCGGCCTTTGGCTGGTCTCCGGTATTGGTTTCGCTGCCCCACGGGACTCCTTGGCACCCTTTTCCTTTCTGCATTCCGCGGCGCTGTGCCCGAAGTTGCGGCAGAAGGAGCAGCGAGGGCGGCTGTTCTTCGCCGAAGGACCACTATCCATGGATGCCTTTGTCACCCTCGCCTCCGAAGTCTTCTCTCGCTGGGAAAGTTCTACATCCCTGCAGCGGAGTAGTAGTGACGAGAAGGAATCAACTTGACATATGCTGACCCTCTTCCGCAGCTTCCGGTGCAATAACCCGTACGTCATGTCGAGTTGTGCCCGCTCGGGAAGGACGTATGGCAGCTGGGCGAGCAGAGCGCGTATGTGGCACACGAAGAGATCGCAGGACTCGTCTTCGCGCTGCTCACGGGCGAAAATCTCGCGGAAGACCATATGAGGGGGCAGCTTACGCGTAAACGCATCCCGAAGGGCGCTAACAGCCCCACTCCATTCCGTGATCGTCGCCTTCACACCTTGCCACCACGTAGCGGCTGTTCCCTCCAAAACCATCGGCAAGCCACGGAGCGCATTTTCGTCCGTCATATTCGTACAGTCTTTGTACGTTATGACGGACTCGAGGAACGCGTCCACATCCTGTGAATCAGACCCGTCAAAGCGCGAGGAACAATTTGAGAAGTTTCCCGTATTTGCCGGAATATTGCTTTGAATGGGTTCGGTGGGACGGGCAATAGCAATAAATTGGGCCATCAGGGCCTGAAATTGTTCATTGCTCATCGTTATATTCGCCATTGCTCCGTCGGGTGCGTCAGTATTGGCGGCGGTTGCGCGAGTGCTAGGCATAACACAACACAACTCCCGCGTGCTTGCTGCCGAGGATCACGTCCGCTTCACTTAAAACTAAACAAGTGAATCCTTTGGACACTAAACGTAAGCACTTGCGCAGCGAAGGCACGACCGAGCAGGAACGATGCGATGCTTCTTACTTGGCGGGCTCGCACTTTGTTCAGTGTCCGTAATGAAACTTTCTTAACCCCGTAGATGGCCCCGCGTTGAGCGCCAGTTGTAGCGAGGAATATTTTTGGGGGCTAGGAAAGAATCTTAACGTTTCCCTATTCAAAGGAAACAAACTCTTTATTCCCACAAAACAGAATACACTCCAAAACTCTAAACAGCACTAATGGACGCTGGGGACTCACTCTTAGTTCACCGTCTCTCGTCCCTCTTGCGGCCACCAGGGAAAACACAAACAAAAGCAACACACCCTGCTACAATATATATTTATTTCAGCAGACTGATATGGTGCATGAATATCAAATTTTCTTGGCTAGTCATAGACTGGAACAAATAATCAACGCCTCCACCAGAATTACTAAGACGAGTGAAACTAGTATTGATCACATATTTCTTATAAGTAGAGACAAAATTACAGTCAAAGGCAATGTGTTTTCCATAGGTCTCACGGACCATCATTTAATTTTGTGTTCGTTAGATACTAAACCCCATAGTGAACTGGACAGGGAATATGCTGGTTCTTCTATTAAAATTGATTATGTGCTTTTAAATGAACTCCTTCATCACTCTGATTCGGCTGATGTTTATGCTCAAAAGAGATGCTTCTGTGGCATGAGACATATATTTATTGATCTGTAACACTTCTTCTACTTACTTTCATAAATATAAACCAATTAAACCATGGATAACTAGAGAACTTTGTAATAGGATATCTAAGAAGAATTATTTATATAAAAAACAGAATACAACAATGAAAAATTGGAACTGCATTACCGATCTTAGAAAACTAAATTCAATAAAGATATCCTAAAGCAAAAAGGGACTTATTACCTGAATATATTTCAAACTACAAGAAGTGACTAATCTAAGCAATGGCATATATTAGACAATATACTAGGTGGAAAGTCTGTAAGAAATAGGATAGAGATAAAAAAATTCATGGTAAACAGAATCGGTATCGTTTTAGGATAGAGATTATACTATCTGATGACAGTAATTCGATACTATGTCATCCTCAGGCTATAGCCACTGAATTTAGTACCCACTTCTCTCAAACCACTGACAGACTTAGATAGGTATCTAATAAAACTACCTTGCTCCTTCATCAGATAGCTATATACGCTGGTTTCATAATTATTGTTCACATCAATATCTACTTCTTTATCCGACAACCTCAAATGAAGTTAGCACTATCAATAAACAACTTAAATGTACCAGCTCAGTAGGATAAGATGGTATATCACCTAATGTTGTCAAGGGTGTCCATGAAAACATTGCTCCTATTTTTACTTTCTCCCTATACGTAGTATAGAGAAAGTATTGTATTCACAAAAAAAATTCGACCTCCAGATTTCAACAGAAATAGATGTTTTGGGGCCCATAGAGCTCGTTTTCGCTATTTTCCTGAACATGTCTGTGTGTCTGTCTGGGGTAAAAAAATTTGTGGGCGCTCTATCTTAAAAAGTTATTATCCGATCATTTCCAAAATTCACATTTAGTATTTTCCTAACAATGCCAAGAGTTGATTAGTTTTTGGTGAATATCGCTCAACCTGAAGTTCCGGTTTATCCGGAACAAATCTTTCTTTCTTAAATATCTCTGTCAGAATGCAATGTAGGTATGTACAATTTTTTGATATGTCTATTCCATTCCACGAAGTCACGCTTCAGCATATTAGTTTTATACATTTATAAACAAAAGTTATACATAATGTACTTTACTACAACTTTTGTATGAAACATTTTTTTGTAACACTGATTGTTTAGGATTTATTCTTGAATAATGGTTAACCGGAAGTTGTTGTTTATCCAGAAATGGAAGATTTTCATACATATCTCTGTCAGAATGCAATGTAGGTATATACAATTAAGTACCAAAGTTATAGATAATGTATTTTCAACTTTTAATTGATTAATGTACTTCAACATTTGATTGAAACATTTTCCTGTAACACTTATTATTTTGGAGTTATTTATATATTACTGGCATAGGCTTCTGTTTTCAATAAATATGGAGAAAGTCATGTGTAGGCCACATCGAATTTTTGCCTTTATAGCCAATCTAAGCCTGGAATTGGGGATTTTTCCTGAACAGTTAAAAAGGGCCATACTGTTATAAATTTTTTAAAAAGGTTTTTAGAAAGGCATGAATAATTTTCAACCAATATCTCTTCTACCTGCTTTTTCCAAAGTACTGGAAAAACAGTTAAACGCAGGCTTGTATGATTTATAGAAGAGACTCATTCTTTTAGTAAATGCCAGGAAGGATTTTTAAAAGGCAAGTGAACTGAATATGCATTATTAATATTTTGTACCGATATCTATGAAGGTCTTAATTCATACAAAAGAGTTGCAGTTTTATTCATAGATATTACTAAAGCATTTCATACTATTTACCATGTTATTCTATTAAAAAGACTTTATGATGCGGGCATAAGAGGAACTGCTTAATCACTGGGTACATCAACATTGCTGATAAGAGAATTATACAGGCGAAGGATCCTAGTTATTGGGGAATTGAATGCAAAATTTCTTCTGAAGTATTCAATTTAGAATAATTTAGTACTTCTGGTGGAGAGAAAAGTAGTGTTAAAAAGTATCGATTCAAGCAAATGTGGACAATTTATTAATGTTGCATAAATTGTGCAGGAACATCAACTCTGCAAGATGTCATCTAACACAAAGTGGACGTAAATTTAACATTTGCATTGTTTCAGCATAGTGCACATCATATGTAGGAAAACCAGCATAATAATCAACAATTCTTAAAAACATTTTCTGCACCCTTTCGATACTATTAACATGATTATTACAATAGGGATTCCATTCAATAAAATGATATTCTAAGATAGGACGAACTAAAGATATTTATACATTTTTTTACTTGGATATCTTTAAATTCTTTAGTAATTCTTGTAATGAAACCTAACATATGAAGAGACTTAGACACAATGGATAAAATATGGTTACCAAAAGACAAAGTTTCATTTCAAAGATGGGAGATCTCTTATAATGTAAAAAAATAACATTGCATTTTTTAATGTTAAAGGACATTACATTTTGATCACACAAATCAGATATTTTCAGCATTCCTGGCATTCTGATGAGTTTGGTACCAATTAAGTATTTTAATGTCATCAGCAAACATTAAATGTGAAATAGGAGATATAAATAGCTTATCATTAATGAAGATCAAAAAAATAATTTGCCCAAGGTGAGAACTTTGTGGTAAGAAAAAGTCAAATACACGTGAGGCAGCAGATTTAAGCTTAACCTAGGTTGACTAGTTGTTTGCGACCCGTTAAGTAGCTTTGTAATTGTAAATCCCCTAAGCCTTCAGTGATGTAATTAGTGAACATCAACAAGTTGGTTCGAGTTGACATGCCTTACCATTTTGCTCAGGGACTAAAACATTTTAGAAATGTGAGTTGAAAATTTTAGGTTCAACAGGATTCTTTTGCTTTTGTAAAAATACTTTACAAAGCTGTTTACTTGTACGTCCTTTATTATCAATTAATACCTTGATAATAGGAAATATAATAATAATATTAATAATAATAATCAATATAACAGTAATTGTTCGGCAGCAAAAAATCAGTAATCTAGTACCTAAATATTTATGTTCTAAAAAACATTACACCAGTGTATGAGGTATTCTTAAATCAACAACATGCAAATAAATAGAAAACACAACATAATGAATATATTTAAGATAAAAACATCAATTTTTAAATATTTGAATTTACTTTAAAAAAAACAGTTGCATTTTGAATTTTTTATCTGATAGTTTCCTCGTTTGGTGACTCATAATGTAAGAAGGTTTATGTAGAAGCCGGTAGTATTTGTATTGCCAAACTTATATTGCATAACCTACACAATGTAGTTACATTGTAGAATTTACATTTTTGTCATATTCACATATAGTCTGACCCCTCTCAGGTGCTCGAAACAGCTCCAGAGCAAAACCTCCCAAGGGAAGAGAAATTCAGCTCCAGGGTGAACAATGTAGTTTCCTCTCGATGCGTTCAGCACACGAGGAATTCAAATTTAAACTTTCGATTACTCAAACGTAACCATTAGTCGCACGAGCTTTGAAGTAGATTACCAGTAACAATTACGTGTTAAAAAAGTATCAATTAAAAGTAGAGATTACCATAAATGTAATTTTTACTTTGAAACATCACATCACTGGTAATAAAACACCTTTTTATTCATCCACGGTAAATGTATGCTCTAAATTAATTAATTAATTCTCTAACTAAATTAATTAGAGAGAGCCTACATAGCGCTAGAGAGCCACCATCTATAATTAATTATTAATTTTATAAAAATGTTAAAATTTCAATACAATTTTATCTTAGAACTAGTAACTTTTCCTGTCAAGAATGATGGAGAGTAACTGATGCGATTATAGCAATTGAATCCATAATGATGTCATTAAATGTTTATAAATATAAAGATTGGTATATTTAATAGCTGAGAATGTAAGTTGAATGCCCAAGAGAGAGACCTTAATCAAATACCATTGAAGGGTTGCTTGGAAACCTCATTGAATATTATTGAACATTAGCGATCATGTGAATTTGAAGTATATTAAAATACATCAGAAGTAAACAAGACTCTCTCCTGTAAATCCAGCCAATTGTAGCTAATTTTGGAACAGGACTTGAGATCTCTCTAATCTATCTCAGATTTAAGCTCTAGCTATTCTGTAACAAACACTGAGCGTTACATTTAATATCATTACTACTCAGCATTTATATCTAATTCTGATTATTTTCTTCATTTCAGTTGCATGTCTTGGATATCCTCCAGTAATTATTCAGCCCACCAATGAGAGGTTCTTCAGGACAGAAGTCATTTCTGCCATTCATTTATTCTAGAAAAATTATCCCCTTTGGAAATTTCCTGAATAAATACACATTTAATTTGAGCAAAGAGGCCACTCAAATTTTGTGATTAATTAGAAAGTATAATGAAGTAAATGGAAAGACTCAGAACTGACTTTCTTGTTTTACAATTTATCTAGTGCATAGAATTTGTACTAAAGATGCTGATTAGAGAATTTAATTTAATTCACTGCTATGTACAGTTCTTTCTTTCGACAATCTTTTCCTGATATTCCACAACTGCTTCCTTCCATTTTATAGTGCAGAGCAGTGGTTCCCAACCTTTTTCAGCTGGCGACCAACCTTTCCTTATTGGAGTACATCCACGGTCCATGGTGGAGTAAAAAACCTTATTTGTATCGAATCCATTCCTTATTTGTTACACCCCAAACGTGTAATTGCCCATTTCATGAAATAGACAACTTTTTGCCCAATTCATGAAATGGGCAACTACACGTTTGGGTGTAACATATATAATTTACCATCAAATATTGCTAATCTGACAGTATTTTCGATGGAGTCTGATTGTTTTAGGATCCATCCGCAACCAACTTGTCACCCTTCCGCGACCCACCAATTGGGAATCACTGGTGTAGTGTTTCATAGTAAGTTTCTGGGTATCAAGTATCCTGCATGAGAATTAAGCCGCAATTGTATATTATAGGAAATATTTGATCTTATAAGGAGAGCCACAGCTACCAATAATAGATTTAAAATGCATTTAATATCCTGCAGTTCAAGGAAGATTTCAATAAATTATAACTTCTTATGAGAGGGGTGGTCATATGGCAACAATAGTGCCACGGTAGATCCTGGCCTGAACTTCCTTGGCCATGCCTCTCCCCTACTTGTGAACCTTGTTTTCAGGTAATGCATAGGGTTCCTCAAGACTGGTACTGGACTGTACAAAAATGAACATTGGACAAATTGCTGTTATCAACATATTAAAGCAATAGACATGCAAATAACACTGAGATAATGTAGTTCAATTTCCAATAACAAAATGTTATTACCAATATTCCATATTAAGCTAAATACACAATCTATGAAATACAAAATGCGTGGACAAAATGAAACAAGTGATTCCGTGCCCAAACCTTCAACATATCTTGCATTGCTAGAAAAAGTGCAGACTTTAAGTAAACACATCTGCAAAATTACGATTTGATGACATACCTCAGTGCAACACTACCACTAGCCACTAACTCTCCGTTAAAATGATTTTGGAAAAAGATGTACTTGGATTTACCACAAAACATGTGATTTTCTGCCAATTTTTTAGCAGATTGTCATTTAACAGTAAGACAGTACTTTGACCAGTAAACCATAATTCACACAAAATTTTCTCAAATATAAGACTTCTTTTGCTTCCTAGGTTAAACCTATTTAAACTGCTTCTGGGCTGGAAAGGGCCACTATTTCGTAAGAGACAATATCCACCCCAGAGTAAAGAAAATACCAGAGTAAGAGCTTCTTTCAATTAAACAATTTCTTCAATCAGCATCAACATACCCAAGCCTTGCCTTCTAAACACTAAACACCAATCAATGGAGTTTTCAAGAATCTGAGCATATGCTTTGCACATTTCTAATTAGGCTCATCAAAACAGTTGTTAAAAACACCACAACAGCAATGGCAGGCCAAGTTATTGCATATTAGAGAGCTGGAGCGAAAAAGAACACAATAAGTCTACGAAACATTAACTTTCTCACTTTTGGATAATTTTAAACCAAGCTTCACTGGAGTCTAAATGGTTTAAAATTAACCATTTAAAGTGTCTTCAAACTGAGTTCAGCATAATTCCTCTGATCTATATAAACAAAATCTTCTTGCCTCCTTAGTCTGACACACAGCATATGTTTCAGCCCACCAAGGTCTTTCATCTCAAATCCATTCATGAGATTCCTCAAAACCTTCAGCCTCAGCTCATCATTTGCAAAAATGTTAAAAATCATACATATACAAAGCAATAATCAAAATATATTTAATTATTGAATAAATTATCTCACTATTACTACTGCACCATTTCCAGCTGCAGTGCTTTCGGAATATTTTCAATAATTTTTCCTTCAATTTCACTCGCAAAACATTTTCATTACAAATTCTACGAAATTTCAGAACCCTAAATATTTCAGGCATAATAATTATAATCTTCTTTGAATTTTGGTAAAGGAGGTTTTGATTTGATAGATATATCAACCACTTCTAAATATCAATAAACATTCATCTATGGGGAAGATCAAATTGTACGACGTGCATTCAAGTTATGACACCTCTGATTTTTTTTTTCCTCAGGACTGGCTACTGATAGAAACATGTGGTTTGTTTTAAAATACGTGCACACTCATTGTAAATACGTGATAGAGATTTCAGCACTGTACGACACATAGAATTCCTGTGGCAGCAGATACAGTTAGGACTGATGTTGATACTTCAACATTTGCGTTGTTCTCAGTACAAGAACAGTGTGTAATCATTCTTTTTCTCCATTTGCGTGCTGTGCCACCGTTTAAAATGCACCACCAGCTGAGTGAGACATGTGGTGATGGTGTCATGGATGTGACTTTTGGCTTTTTCCAAAGATGAAAGACACTCTTTGTGGTCGCACATTAACTAGCCGTGCTGCAAGTGCATCAGTGATTTCCCAGTGTCAAAGCAGACCCCTAAAGAAGCGTTCGCAGGGGTCATGGAATCATGGCATCGTCGTTGTAAAAAATGTTTACCTCTGCAAGGAGATTACGTCAAGAAGTGACAGAAGTTTCGCAGTTTGTCTGTGATTAGTTTATGAGAAAAAAATCGGAAGTGTTATAACTTGAATGCACCATGTGTGTATCGACACCTCTAGTGCGATAGTAACACAGTATGCACTATCCAATGCACAATGCACCACTTATATGACAACAAAAAAGAAAGTGGTGCGGGCTTCTGGATAGCTATGCGGACAATGCCTCATTAAATTGACTCCTCTCCGTACAAATTATTTTTATAATCAACTCTAAATGATACTGAATTCCCAAACTTAATAAGTTGGGAACATGAATATAAAAAATTCACCAGGTAGAGGAGATTCTTCTGTTTTACTTTATGTATTATGGGTATTCTCTCCGATCAATATTAAGAAAGTAGTTGAGCAACGTCTGATAATGACAATCTTTCTGTTACTATTTACACGCACAGATTATGTCTTCTTCTCTGCCTGCTAGTTGGAACTGCACCAATATTACTAGATGAGTAACTACTGCAGAACACATCTAAAAAGAAAGATTTAATCTCTTTGAACAGCTTATAAGTATACCTGAAATATATTTGTTGTCAATTTTAAGTTGAAAAATAGTCTATTACAAGTATTAACTTAATCTTAATTAATATTGCAATTTATATATATTAAATAACTAATTCTATTGTAATTTATTTAGTAACTTATTCACATGGTAATATCTGAATCAGAGAATGTGTAAATAATTTATCATGAAAATGTAGTGAATGCTGAATTCTAGGGAGTTATGCATTTTATTACTGAAATCCATAAAGCAAACCCTTTACTTGAAAGTGGTTACCAAGCAATCATCTTGGAATGAAATTCTTGACCAACACATCAGATTTACTTAATTGATATAAATTTACATTACATAGTTAAAAGCTGTAGTAAATTCTTTTATCCATTAATTACACTATTGTACCACCTTAGAATTTCAACACTGCTGTAAGTACTTACTTTGATAGAAGCAAATGTATTAACTCAAGCATTTAATGTCACATTTGTGTGTATTAATTCCATTCCTGATATTTTTAAATTTTGATTCTTAAATGATTGAAAGTTTATGATGATGTACAAAACATGCCACAAAATAGAAGCATTTTTTTAAGCTTTCATAAGAAGACTATTTGATTTCCTGATGGTGTTTACAAGCTTCAATGTGAAGCAAATGAATGTTTACAAGATAGTCAGGAAGAAGCTTCTGGGTTAAAACAGGAGGTATCAGAAAATGTAATTGACCGTATGCAATGATAAAAAAGTATGGACCAGTGATAAAATCCCTTTTGACTGTGTTTCATTAAATTTATTTTTGTTTGGGTCAATTTAAACTCATTATTTGTACAATAAGCAATAATTAATAACAGTTCATTCTGAGGAGAAAGATATACAATGAATTTCATCAATAATCATGAAATGGAAGATTTATCACTTCCTGCATCAAATAACATACTAACTCCCATTTCATTTCTTATGATTTAATACTCTCCAAATACTCAGTTGGCATTTCTTTCTCTATAATATTTGATAATTTTAAAATACATTCAGCAACTTGAAATTAATAATCATGTTAGATTATCTGAAACTGTAGATATCGCCTACTTGAAAGTATTATTTCAGAATATACTATACAGATTAAGTTTGCAGCAATACATGCTTTGAGTCCTGGCTTCAATGGAAATTAAATATAAGGGAAACCCTTAAATGTAGAAGAAAATCTTCCTCAGAAATAGATTTTTTTCAAGTCCTCTTTTCATTAAATGATAAATTAAAAAATTTCAAGTTAATAGAATAACTGTTTTTTCTGATGCCTTTTATTTTAAATTGAAAACTGATTTAATAAATGTCAGCCAAGTCTTGTATTATCAAGTTTAGCAATTCCTCGAAAAATGTATCTAGTTATTTACAGTTTTCATAGTTTGCTGAATTGTTAAAGAAAAACATCTTCTATCCAATTCTTTTAATAATACTTTGATATAATAACCAATCGATGGCCCTTTGGTGATCTACTAAGAATCTTGTCCAGTGAAGTTTTAAATCATTTATCCTCTAATTCTAAAACAGATTGGTTGCTTCGAATGACTTAAAAGTAAAGTTATCATAATTAAATTTCTCTAGGTAGCTTAGATGTTTGCAAGTTATATTTGATATATATATATATAAATGTAGTTAATATGTATGAACACAAATTGCAAACAACTTTATGCTGTTGCACTGTTGCAGTTATGCCCCCTTCCTTACATAATCACAATTCTTAATTCTAATCTTTAAGGAATATTTATTAGTATTATATACTTATTATAAGTCCTTTGTTATCTCTGCCGTTATTATAAAAATGGAGTTCTACTTAGTGATGGACTCCCCAACCAATTCCATTGTAAGCAGTGTGCTATTCTTATTAAAATACTAACGCTCAACTTCCCACTATATATATTTTCCCTACGGAAATATAAACCTTGATGAGCAGCTTTGATACATGGTATCCACTCAGTTCTACATAATCAGCACCTTACAGGGACGGATCCAGGGGGGTGGTCCTGGGGGTCCGGACCCCCTCCGAAATATCACTTGTGCCTATTTTTTGAAAATGAAACTCAAATAACGCAAATAAAAACACAACTTAATAAGCAATCACTAGCGAAAAAATTCGGGTTTGTCTAACACAATTCTAACGTCACGTTTTGTGAAAGCCGAAATATCTTCTATTTTGAAATTTTTCGATCGGACCCCCCCCCAAAAAGTTTTTCTAGATCCGTACCTGGCACCTTATATTGAATTCCATCTCCTATCCGACTAGGGCTACTCATTGCACCTATATAAAGTTAAATGTCAACTGAATGCCAAAATAAGGTTTAAAGTCAAATATCATTGTCAGAATGCGAAACTTGTGAGCAGAAAGAGGGATTAGGAAGCCAAAGATTAGGGGTTAAGAGAAGGATTATATATCACTGATCAACAATTGAAGTATTTTCAATACACTTAGATAGGAATAGACGATGGCAAGCATTTAAAAGTTAATAAAATCCATATATATCCATAAATAACATTATGAATGTTCAATTTGCTAAAAGAAGACAATAATAATGGTTAGCTTTTAACCCACTGAATGTGGATGCCTTGAATTCAAAGTATCCACATGGTATGCATATAGGATGGCATAACCCCATTCGGACATTGATGTCTTGACTTTAAGGCATATTGACAATTTGTAAGATCGAAGGTTTCCGCGGCGAACGGCTGATTCTATGGTATCTCTTTCGGGATTCCACCGCGATGAACGTAAATGAATACTCAGAGTAACTCACTCTTCGACCTGAAGAAGCCTACTGAAACGTAGGCGAAACGTCATCGCTACTGGGTCGCTACGATCACCGTGGTGGAATCCCAAAAGAGGCACCATGGAATCATATTTACAATTTGCCGCAAAAAATGTATTAATCCATCAATTTGACCTAAATAAGTTCCAATACGATAAAACAATAGAAAACTATGTTGTAAATGGAAAACGATAAATTCCGCCGAAGGGACCCAGACAGCACAGCGTCGTGTGTATCTCTATTTCCTACGTTGTGGATACGTATCCACATGTATCCACAACGTATACCGTATCTTTGGTATCCTTAGTGGATACGTATCTACATCAGATCCACTGCGGATTATTGTCCGCTACACAAAGTAGACGGTATCTTATGTGGATACGGATACACATCGTCTGCTGTATCTTAAGTGGATACGGATACACATCGTATGTTGTATCCTATGTGAATATGGATACACATCGTACGCTGTATCTTATGTGTATACGGATACACATCGTATACGCAATACCTTGTGTATCTACAGTGGCTATCTTTTTATTTCTATAAACGTACGCTTGCTATCGTCCTAAAAAAGTGGAGGCTATTCTTAACTTTGAAAATCCTAAGACGGTAAAGGAGCTGAGACAATTCTTAGGAATGTTTAACTTCTACAGACGGTTTTTACCTGAGGCAGCCTCCATACAGGCACCACTTAATTCTTTGTCACCACTTAATTCATTTTTGGATTTTTTATAAACAATAACAATGCAAAATTTTTGCCAAAAATGTATAATTTATATTGAAATCAATGCTACTTTTTTAAAAAACGTCTTTTTGAAAAACACCCTCGACAAAAACTGTATTTATATGTTAAGAATAATCTAAAATAGAGAAATTGTCTTTCAGATGAAGCATCAAAAAGAAATTCCTGGTACCGTGGAAGATGTTTTTTCGAATATGGCGCCAGAAAATGACCGTGACGTCATTGTATTAAAACATGAAAGTGTAATATTAACCAGAAATATAGAATATACTACATAATTTATTTATTATAGTTTCGATTTTCATTTTTATTGGATTTTACCTGGGAAAAAAATTAACGAAAAACCGTTATTTTCAATGCCGTCATGGGTATGTACCCCCTTAATATAAGGAACACTCTTAGTCCGGCTCCTCGGCAATGACCTTTCTGGTATGAGAGACCCAAGCAACTGTAACCCTTACAACCACCAGCATAGCCCATAGCTTCACAGAAGCACTCAATCCCCTCCACCACGACCAAGAAATAGTCCATATAAACACAAATAAAGGCTAGACTTTGCTGAAATACATTTCTATGTTCATAGATGTGTTAATTTACTTAAAACACTCAAATAAACTCATGAGAAAATGAAAGATAACCCATAAGTTATGAAACCATGCTCTTAGCTGCCATTCAATTTGCTCAGCCACTGATTGATCAAAGACATAATGTAAATGAAAGATGACTCATAAGGTATGAAACCAACCTCTTCTCAGCCACTAAATGATTACAGATATACTTAACTCTCTCTCTCTTATCACTACTTCAAACAGTAAAGAAAATTGTAAATTTTAACATTAGATTCCCACATAGCAGAAACACATCTCACAGATATCTTAAATGTCTAACAAGATGTTTCGAAAAGTTCTCAGTCACATCACGAAGATCTGTCTCTACGTCCTCTTCAGATACGTCTCATAGGATATCTTGGAGATGTTTCAGTGACCTTTGGTGACATCTCCGAGGTATTTGAAGCCTCGATAAATATTAATAAAAGGAAACATTCTAAGTGTCTTATCAGCTGGATGACTACATAATCAATAATACTTGTTAACACATTTCACACACATCACATCCCATTTCCCTCTTCAGCAGGAAAACAAAGTAAAAACAGGAAAATAGGTCATGCTATTTTATTGTTTATTAACACAAACATTATATTAACAAAAATTGTCACTAATCACACCAGCAGTCAGGTCACGAAAACGGCTAAATTCAGAAAATTGTAAAATAGTACAACGTAATATAAGTATGGAATCGCCAATATATTCACACAAACTGCCATCTAACACTAAAATTGTCAAATTAAACGATTTATACACCAATTCGATTATCCAATATTGACGTTGATATTAAAAGTCTCACATTTCACTAAGGAAAATAAGGGTATAGACTACTAATCCCAATGAATATTAAGTTAGTCAAAGGTTTATGGAATTCTAGAGCAGTAACATATATTAATACCTACCCCTTTACAAATTATTATAACTTTCGAATCGTGATATATACATAATTTTCGAAATGATGAAATTACCTTATTTATATGGCAGTAAAGGCAATACCAAATATTAACTATTACGCTTGTTTGCGGCCGCATGAAAAAATGATCTTGCAAAGTCTCATAAAAACAGCTATGAGAAGCCTTTGAGATGTATTACCGGTTTTACGCAGTGAATGTCTCTGAGAGATGTTATGATATGTGGATTGATTCAAACCTATTCCGAAAAATTATAAATTTTACAATTATTCCAAATTATTTTCATTTTGTTGACCATATGTACGGAGAAATAATTGAAACTGGAAACCCTTCAATACTTAACTTTCTTCTTCCCCAAAATGGTACACATCGAAATTTCACTATTTCATGTTGACAATCAACATGACCGTTCTGTGGAACTTCTTAACAGTCATTAGTTCATAAAATTCAAGTTACATTAAACGAAAATTGTTTATCACCATATTTCCCAAATATTTCATACTAATGCATGCCATTTAAAAACATATCGACAAACACTCCTTACTTTCAAATTACTCTGCATGCTGTAAACGCTGGGGTGACTCCGATATCACGAAACACTGTTTAACTTAATGTATATCACTGACAGTTAATGAAAGTATACAAATCCGAGTTCAATATTCAAACAGCAAAATTTAATACAGCGGAGTGTATTCGGGATTCCATTCCTTAATCATATATTCTTACCCAAGTTTTCCAGCCCTATGCAACGTTTGCCATAGGCAAAACCCACATTTTAATTTACTTACATTTGCTTCAGACTGGGAAAACAGAAAAATTTTATTTCTGGTTGCTCGCTGGAAGATTTAAACCCCGCTACAACGCAACGAAGCTTCATCTTCAAGTTATACAAATGCAGAAAAAGATAGAATACCAACAGACCACGCGAGTCGATTTACGTTCACAGTGGAAATTCAAACATGGCTGTTTTTCTCGTTTTTCTAGATGCTCAACCACTTCTTCCTTATTTATTCATTAAAACCGATCGAACCGCCTCCACTACATAATGTCGGAGAAAGCCTGCGGAGGACAAAACTCGAACAAATGAACATAAAGCGCCGCTTGGTGGAAAATTGACGAACGATGCTTGAAGTAGCTTGGCGCCAACTTACTAAGTTTTGTGTGGTTTTGTGCAGTTCTTTCTTGGTTTTGTCAGTTTTCGAATATGAAGGTGTAGTGGTTGTTTACTGTATCATGTTCGTAACGTTAAGATAAACAAAGCACAAGAAATGTACATAAATCAACGTTTTCGAAACATTCACTATCGATTTCTTTTTCATCTTCCAAAATGTTTTACTGAAATCCTAAAAATATGACGATATTGTAAATTCATAGATGTGTGTAAACGTCTAATACCAACTTACAGTGTATATTGTATTGTATATTATACACTTTCATTTACAATATACACTGTAAATATGTATTAAAAGTTTACAAACATATATGAATTCACAATTATCTTTTTAGATAACAGATGTCATGCACTAACAAGTAAATAATATAATACAAGTAAAATTGTCGCATTTTTATTCAAGAATTTTGCTGGGTTCGAACCAAGATCGCTCAGATAGATTTTCATTAGGACTACACATAAGCTTCACTTTTATCGGGTTCAGGCTTTATTTCTTTTGAAGAATTAAAATAGTCGTGCAGAGTCGAGACAAATAGCAAAAGAATGGAAATTAAATGAATATTCTAATTTTGATCGTGGAATATTGTTTCCGAATCGAAATTTTGAGAATTTCGACTAATTACGCGTGAATTTTCCTAAATTGTTGAGGTTGTAAACAGCCAATCCTCCTGACGATCAATGCAATTGTTGAGCCGAGCTCATGAACTTTTCTATGTAGTAAGAATAGCTTGGGATTTTAGACTGTATTCTAAAGAGGATTTACGCATTGCACGACCGGCAACTTGAATTTAATATACTTCTATATTCCACGTTGAGAATCCACGGGCGCTTCAGCTAGTTAGGATAAAAACACTTATTGCACATTTAACTGAGATATATTCTTAACTAAATAATTAAAAAATAAAAATGAACTGAAAACTATTTATAGACGTTTCCGATATATTGTTTTCAAGGATCAGTATATTACTCGTCAAACATTATTAGCCCTTGAAAGTTTACAGAAAACTTCGGTTCGTGCTAGCCGCCTGAGAGGATTCTTTCAAGCTTATGTGAGCCAACAATCAATGTAGGCGCACAACCAGCCCATTGGGCAGAATACCAAAGTAATATTAATCTTCTTATTTTATTACCGTTTTGGTAAAAATTCTAAGTAAATATTTCTTATTTAGTCTAACTGAAATCTATATAATCGCACATTTGATAGTAGCCGGAAATAGATTTTCATTGGATGAGTCGCCGGCGTCACTGGCCTAGTCGCCATTGTTGGATTGTTGTTCTGTGCCAGTCGCCATATTGTGTCTTCCTCGCAATAGCTTGTTGTGTCTGGCGTCTACATCTAATATCTGTTTTGGTGTAATATTGCTGATACAATAAGATTTGTGCCGGTGATAAGCACGGATAGTTTTTATTATAATTGCTCACAAAACTTAGAGAGATCATATATTGGATTCCACTATCTTTTATCCATCCCGAAGATGAGCGAAGCAGTTTTTAATTCCTTCTGTAGGCTATGCCTGAGAGAGACTTTTTCTCTCAGTAATATTTTCTCCAGCCAGTCTCCTTCAGGTGAACTGATGTACCAAGTATTGAACTACGTGTACGATTTAGAGGTTAGTTTGCTGTGATGTCTTTCAGGTTTACGTTGTGGTTGATATAAGTTTATACTCCAACAACGACGACTCGGCAATGTTTATGTTTTGATTCCTATTCAATCCAATAGAGAAAATCGAATTTTGTGTATGGCGTATTATTTTAGTTTTATTTTGTCGGTATATCTCGTGAATACAATTTCTTCGAGGTAGAAGTTCATCCGAAATCTAGTGCCGGTTGTTTATACGAACGACTTTTGGGAATGATGTTTGCTGAGCGCTTGAATTCTCGCGTGATGATAGATGTCGCTGAAACGTGTGGTTGCCTTTAATGGATTAATAATTATATTTTATATTCGTTAGATTTCCCCCGACGACGGTCTGCCGCCTCTAATATGTGCACCGTGCTCGTGGAAAATGCTCGAATTCAACGGCTACAAGATGAATGTTCATTTTGCAAAGGAAGAGATTGTAAAATTGTTGGACGACATAAGGCCTGTGAGTACTATCTCAATTGATTCAGAAGTTAAACTGGTGTGAATTTCATTTAAATATATCTTCCAGTACATTAAATGTACATCCGATAAATTGACTTACCTACCTTTAATTTCTTTCAGGATTCTGTGGAAGATTGTGGCAATAGCGAGAATGCTGACACGCCATCCGAATCTGACTCTTATACTCCGGTGAGTTTAAGGAAATATATATTATTAAGGTATTGTTTTGAAATTATGATCACTGTTGAAAAAGTATAAATTTGACATAAGCCGTTTTCCTAAATGCCTACATTTTCTTAATACTAGCATTGGTATTTACATGCTTAACGAGTATTTGACAGTTATGGTTTTTAATGTATGATTGGGAAATACATAAGTAAGTTTTAAATTTACCTAATATTTTACCAGGTCAACATCAAAGAGGAGATAGAAATAGAAGAGTGGCAGATGCCTGAAGAATTAAAAAGAAGACCAATGGATACTGAAGTGAGTTTCATAATTAGTAGCTTTTTGGATTCAATTGAGATTTGCCGAATATGATGCATTGACATTACTGTTCTTTTCTTTAGGGAGATGGCACTGAATCATTACTGCAAGCAGATGGAAACATCATGAACATTCAACAAGAGTCAGTTTCATCAGAAGTGGTGAGCATTGCATTTATTCATTAATCATAAGTATTATGCTTACTTTGACTGGGAATTAAAATCAGAATAATGCTCAAAGAATGTTGTTAGAGATTTTACTTTTGTGTTGTACATTATGTGAAAACCTTTTCTATTATTATTCTCAATTAATGAAAGCAACTTTTTTCCAATTTAGTTATCGCAAGGGATAAAGTTAGAGCTGAAGCAAGAGGAGCTAATTTTTGACCAAGAGGAGGCAATTCAGGTATTTATAATTCTTGGTCCGGTAGTCGTATTCAAATACGAGTAAAATGTTGCTTGCATTCTGCAAGCATGTTGAAAACACAATTTTCAAGTGGACATCATATTGAGAGGGTACTAAAACGTAGAAAAAGTATTGAAAATATTCTTAAAATTCGCTGCAATTTCTCCGTCCGGCATCGAACCAAGGTCTTCCTGGTAATAAATACTATGCAGAACAACAGAAGGTCACAGTCTATAACTATGTGTGAAAACTCAAGCAGAAATATTGGCTGCAACTGCCTCAAAGGACGTCCTGATTTTCACATATATTCCTTCTGTGAGAATTTGTAATGTGCTCAGGCATTGAACCCAGGAACAGCATGGTCTTGCTTATTTTTTTTACTTAAATGGAGTCTTAATATACATCTTCTAGCAGAGTAAGAAATTCCTATCATTTCAATAAGTGCATCAAAAAAATAATGAACATCTAACCCAATGTATTTTAAATGGACGACATATTTCCCACCCGGCATCGAACCCGGGTCTTTCTGGTGATACTTGCTATGCAACACAATAGAAGATCATCATCTCTATGTGTGAAAATTCAAGCAGAAATATTGGCTGCAACTTCCTCAAACGACATGCTACTTTTCCCTTACATGTAATTATGTCCATGCGGATGAAGGTTAAATGGAAAAAATCGGGACTTTAGAGCCCTCTGGAATTGAACCCATGACACTGAGGTTCAAAATCACATTTTTTCTGGGGATTACATGTTATGGCCAATACGTCGTAAAAATTTCAAATCAAGGATGCATATGGTTTAGCCTATGAATAAGTATTGTATCTATCTATCTATCTATATATACGAATGAATCCAGAGAAACATCTATGTATAATAGATATATCTACTCTTGAATGTCCAGTATGCCAATTTCTCAGACTTTGCTATATATTTCTTAGGGTTGCAAATTGGGTTTGTGTAGTAAAGTAATTGTAACTGGGAAACCTCATGACATATAAATATATCACTGTTGATGTCATGGAATGGAATCTTAAAAATGTTTATGATCACTGTATGTTATCAAAAACATCTTTCACATTTTAAGTTCAAAGAAATACTCGAAATATAACTTGAGGAATGGAATGAAGAGGTATAGAAGGAATATCTGCTTAGGAATTGACAAAAAATAATCATCAGTTCTGAGTATTGACTTGTACTTTTGTCTACGATTCATTGTATATGAATTGAGAGTTTATCAATTTATTCATTTCTCTTCTTCAGTCCTTCTTTTTTGAATTCCTAATACTGGGACTAGTTTGTTTTTAAATTAACTACTTTAACTTGTTTCATATTAATACTGATAACTACTTTTCTTCATTTCAGACCCCTGGGTCTTCGGATTCAATGAATATTTTGAGTTTGGAGGCTTCAGAAGAAGCTGTTGGCAGTTTATTTGAGGGAGAGAGCATTTGCACTACTCAAGGTATCTCCGTTGAGATCAAAGACACCAATAAGCGGATACATGAGGAAGATCTAAGAGATGATATTGTACCAGAAGAGGAATCACTATCTTCTGAGATGTCGAAGAGCATTCTGGACGTTAGAGAATCAGGACGGTCGCATTTAAAAGCCCCTCTTTCTAAGAGGAAGAGAAGGTTAATTTGTGATATATGTAAAAAAAGTTGTGCAACAAAGCAGAATATGGGTAGGCATGTATGGGTCCATTATGATGAAAAACCATTTAGCTGTAATAAATGTGATAAAACATTTAAGTTCGACAATGCAAAACATCAACACGAGCTCAGGCATCTTAGAGACGAAATTAATTTTAGAAAAAGTAAAAAGGGAACCAAAAGAATACCGTATTCTTGTGACTTATGTGCAAAGAAATTTAGTTCTAAACATGGCCTATGGAGACATTATAATGTCCATAGTAATAAATATAAATGTAACTCTTGTGGAAAGTGTTTTGGGGATACTACTGCTCTAAGGAATCACTTAACAACTCATACAAAAGAGAAGCCATTTGAATGCAGTGTGTGCTTGAAATGTTTTAGTCAAAAGGGTAATCTGAATGACCATTTGCTTAGACATTCTTCTGAGAAACGATATGTCTGTGATTTTTGTGATAAGAGATTCAAGAGTAAGGGAGAGAAGACTCAACATGCATTAAGTCATTTGAGAAAAGAATAAAATCTTTATATGGCTATAAAAAGGGACAAACATAGCCAGCTTGTTTTTCTGCTGAACTCTGCTAATAAATATGGAAGAAAAAAATTTAATTAGTATTTTATCTTTGATTTGGCATGTTATTTAACCCTTTCACTATGGTGGCCATATTGGCGATTTTCGCACATTCATAATGATATAGCCCGTATGCGTGAGAATGAGATTGTATTCCTTCGTAGTTAACGGCAGACTAAAGGACAACCTTTCCGAGTTTCGGAAGCGTTCCCCCGTTCATTTAAAACTGATGGGTATGAGCGTCCTGGCACGCTCTCCGTACCTCAGTAAGGAACCAGAGGGCGTGCCGGCATGCTCGCCGTAACGAAAGGGTTAATTAAATCATTATTTTATAAAAAAGAGGAATTTAAAAATTTGGCAATGCAAATTTCTGTATAATGCTCTTTCTTGAAAGAGGTTATACAAAGAGAAAATATTACCGATTCCAAGAAATACGAATTTTTTAAATTAATTACCCTTTGATAGAATTTTCTGCGCTTCACAAAGCTGTACTTTTTATAGCTGTTCTCAATTACATTATGTAGAATTATGTTATGTATTATATAGAAATATTCGCGATATAGCGAGTGATCTCTTGGTCGTTGTCCCTTTCCATGCTGAAAGGATAGGAAATTACGTACATTATAACGAGTAGTCTGAAGTATCGATATAATGAGTGCCACGTTTCTATCTATCAGCCTTAAGTTTCGTAGATAGTGTAAACATTGATACAGTTTAAAGAATGGATACAGTCCAAACATCGATAGCGGATTGGTGGAACGTTTTTAGACTACAATGACTTGTAGGCAATTATTTTACACACACCAAACCAAATCTTCAACTGAAACCATCATCTCAATCAATCAGTAAGAATTCCGAGTATTTCTTCGTCTTTTCTGAAATATTTTACTTCTATTTCAAACACTTATGTTATTGTCGAAAGAACTAAATGAAAAAACTAAATTCATCACCTCCGCTATAGTTTTTGTGGAGAATATTCTCATGAAAGATTCTCTTTATCGAACAGCACTGACTGCATACATTTTGGGATGGACCTGGAGGCAGCATGAGCAATCCCACGCCCTTCCGTCTATTTCATTAGAAAAATGAATACTTTTTAATTTACATACATTTCAAGCATTTGGCAACTCGGTACATACAACTGATATTACTCAATTTTTAACCGTATGAAGAAGGCAGTAAGCAAAGATTGAACCATCAGCATAAACTTCTATGGTCATTATAAAGTTCTCTTCAGCATTAAGGTCGCCGCTGCGAAGAATTATTGTCCAGTTTGATAATATTAACTAAAAATACAATGTAACAACAAAAGCTGTAAAATTAATCATAAGTAAGCTTCAGTGCCGATCGGCGAGACCTACCTCGACCATGTTACTGGTTGCACTTCCCACGAATCTACATCAAACATTAGGCAGGTGACGATAATAAGACGTCTTGCACGTAATTTGAAATGCAAATATTTATTGATATTAATGTTAGTTTATTCTTTTGGTCTTGAAAACCTCTAGAGCCATGATTTAGTGCGTATTTGGAAGTGTGAGACAATTTTGAATTGGGGATAAAAATTGAAATCAAGCCTACAATTTGATAAAAACAGTAATAATTCTAGTTTATATTGGGTCTCAATTTTTTGGTTCAACAGGGAAAATCGAATGTAGTCGTCCCTTACCTTTATGCCAACCCCACAATACTTGCCTCATTTATTAGAGTCATATTCAAGCCTAGTTTAAAGCCAGAATAAATCCTAATAAAAAAATTCTTTTTTGGAGGTACTTATTATTGGCATTTCTTCTTTCCCCAAAAATAACATTGTCTTCTATTGTACTAATTTCGATCAAGCGGCTCATAGATTGAAATACTTTGAATTTATTTGAAAATTACAGAAAAAATAGCTCAGTTGAATGTATCGCGGAGCAGTTCCTAACCTATAAAACCCTGCAAGGCTGGGTTTCCACATGCAATGATTACCGGTGCCAGTAATCCTTGCGTCCGTAAAAGTAGAAAGTTCAACTTTTTGGCACCGATAGACTTTCCTCACTCTGTTTTCCTTCACATCTTTCAACTTATGTCCTAATTAATCATTTAATTACTGTGTGTATAATCAAGCACTGAGGACGTCACTTGGTGAAACTCAATCACAGGAACGGCAGGAATTTTTACTATGGACAATAAGGAATAATTTCCAAAAACATCGGAGGAAATTAAACAGGGAGCCTCACTATGTACACAGAAATTAGAGATTTAAGGATGCCAAGTTCAAGTTATCTGCTCCGTCAAATTGGGGCACTTTAAGTAGAAATAAAGGAGCGTGTTTATGCAAAAATAAAAAAGGTTTATTTGAATAATCTTACAACATTTGCAAAAAATCTGATGTGGCCAACACATGACTTTCTCCATATTTATTGAAAACAGAAGCCTTTGCTGGTAATACATAAATAACTACAAAACAATGAGTGTTTTAGAAAAATGTTTCAAACAAAAGTTGTAGTAAAATATATTATCTATAACTGTTGTAGGTAATTGTATACACCTACGAGTAAAATGTTGCTTACATACTGCAAGCAGATCGACAAACCTAATTTCATATCGGCTTAATATCGGGACGGTCCTCAAAAGAAAAAAAGAAGATTGAAAATATTCTTAAAATTCGCTGCAATTCAATCGTCTGGCATTGAACCCGGGTCTTCCTGGTAAACATACTATGCAGCACAACAGGAGATCACCATCTCTAACTATGTGTGAAAATTCAAGCAGAAATATTGGCTGAAACTGCCTGAAACGACGCCCTACTTTTCACGAATGTAAATGGCTCTCTCTGGATTCGAACCAAGGACTATGTAGGAAATCTAAAACATGTTTTTGAAGTGTATCTATGATCTCTATCTATATGCCTAATTTAAAGTTTTAATATTATTGAGAAGGGGTTTTAAATAATTCTTAAAAATGAAATAATTTACTGATTGTAGAGACGCCTGGTGTCGAACCCAGGAACAGCATGGTCTTATATAATTTATTTTCTTAAACCAAGTCTGAATGTACATCTTCTATCTAAGCAAGAACTTCCTATGATTTCGATAAGTGCAAAAAAATATTGAAAAACTACCCCAAAGTATTTTAAATGACAGATTTTTGTATCGTCCCATCATCAAACCCAGGATATTTTATGTATAAGTCATTAATGGTTTCAATAGATCATGACCATATCTATAGGCTCCTCGAGTTGTGATTCTCTACCTATCCAAGAAGTATTTTTTTTTAATTCCTGAAAATCATAGCAATGCTTTTGATTGGGAAAAATCGAGACTTTGGGGCCCTCTGGAATCGAACCCATGACACTGAGGTTCAAAATTTTTTCTGGGGGTTTCACGTTATGGGCAATACGCTGTAAAAATTTCAAGTCAATGACGCTTTTTTTGCACTTATCGAAATCATAGGAAGTTTTTGCTTAGATAGAAGATGTACATTCAGACTTGGTTTAAGAAAATAAATTATATAAGACCATGCTGTTCCTGGGTTCGATGCCAGAGCACATTAACATTTCTCACCTAAGGAACATATGTGAAAAGTAGGATGTAATTTGAGTAAGTTGCAGCCAATACTTCTGCTTGAATTTCCCTGCATAGTTAAAGATGGTGATGCTCTATTGTGTTGCATAGGAAATATTACCAGAAAGACCTGGGTTCGACTCTGGGAGGTATATATATATCTCCCATTTAATATACATTCGGGTCAGGGACGGATCTAGAAAAAAATTTCGGGGGGGGTCCGATCGAAAAATTTAAAAATAGAAGATATTTCGGCTTTCTCAAAACGTGACGTTAGAATTGTGCTAGACAAACTCGATATTTTTCGCTAGTGATTGCTTATTAAATTGTGTTCTTATTTGCGTTATTTGAGTTTCATTTTCGAAAAATAGGCATAAGTGATATTTCGGGGGGGTCCGGACCCCCAGGACCACCCCCCTGGATCCGTCCCTGGTTGAACATTGTGAGCGAAACACTCGTAGCGTCCCATTGATATCGTTGTCGGCTCTAGACCTGCTCTGCAACCGAAAACATCAACTTAGCTGTAATCGGAGCTATATTTACTAGCATGCAAAGCTAGTCATAGGACTTTTTGGGGGGGGTTTGAACCCCTAAACTTCCCCCCCTCGCTGCTCCACTGCTTGGGCCTATTTGCAAAATACTCACCGCAAAACCTTCTTATGTCCATTTTGAAGGAAAAACGAAAAAAAAACTGAATCCTTTGTCTTCTGCCGGCGATTGTCGGACGATAGTCAAGGTAGTTTGAGAGAGAGGACATAATCGCATAACCTCGCGCTCTGATCGCATCGAGAGGCAGTTCTAACTACATTGTTCATCCTGAAACCCAACCTTTCTTCTCTTGGGAGGGAAGGGGCGAAGGACTCTACTACAAAGTATTGTTGAAATATTTTTGCTGCGCTGGAAGTATAAATGAATTTCCTACGAGGAAGTACTTTTCCCATCACTGGTGTTTACACGTGCCAACACTTGACTTTGTTTTGGGTCTAAATTCTTTTCAAATACGCTCGTGCCTAAAATTTGTTTCTACAGCATATCCCGAACCAAAATACGAATGGGTCTCCAGGGGGGGGGGCAGCTGCCCCCGCCCTACCCCCCCTGGCGACGCCCTTGGAAAGTATAGCAAGATGTGAATAGAGACGCAAACCATTATTATTCTAAACAATATATTTTTCTATGAATCCTGTGCCCTGTCTTATTTATCTCAGTAATGCCTTATTTTTGAAGCATTTAGTGGCCACATTTTTGTTTGGTTACCAACGTTACCATCTCGTTGTTGACTTAGCTGTAATTTTCACTAAAATAATCATTTTTAGATAGCGATCTTTTATGTAGGCCTTCGAAAGTTCTACCTTCGGTATACTGAATCCAAGCGCCTGTTTTTAAGTTAAGCTACGTTTCTTAGATTCTTTCTGAGTTTCCCTGTTTTGGAATCCGTCGGGAGCGGGAGGGTCGGAAGTTTGAGATTCAGCCATGATTCAGCGGCTTCAGCCATAGCCATAGTAATATCTATAAGGAGTATATGCTGTAAGAAATATAATTTATACTCTTAACTAACAACTTTCATGACAATAAGGACGAAATAGAATTGACTCAATGGTGCTTTAATTATCTCTGGAAATAATGCACTATTGTAAAATAATCACGCCAGGTGTTGTGCAACTGTGCATATTCAAATTTATAGAGCACCAGTCTTGCCCAAAAGTGAGCTAAAAAGATTGTCATTCCTCAAGTTTTATAAATGTTAACAAGGTTAAATAATTGCTCAAAAATTGACTTACTTCAGGTTAAGAAAGAAAGAAGAAAACATTTTTGGAAATAGATTCACGAATAAACAAGTTACAGGGGTAGCTTCATTTTATGCAAAGCAATATTTTTGAAAAATCTAAATCACCATAGTTATGATATCCCATACATCAGTATTTTATTATATTGATACGAAGTGTGCCAGTAGTATTTTCTGTGAAGCTTTATATTCCCTTAATCAATCATTCACATTTGGCCAGAAGGCATATACCCTGGCTGACATGTGGTCAGCAGGTCAACTCCCATTCTGCTGAATTTGACTTTTAGTGACTACTTAGACCTGCAACCTATTCACTTTAGATTGCTTCCCAATTTATTTATGATGCTAGGTATCATCGCCCAGAAAATCGAACCCAGGGATTGCTTTCACGAATAGCAAAAACGCCTCCTAATTAACCGTGGTATACAAAATAATTATAATGATAGGTGGTGGTAATTATGATCAAAGTATATATGAATGCAATAAATACGGCAATTTTAAAATTTCCACACTAAATTTATGAGGCATCACTGGTTTCACTTCTGTGGAAGCATCTTCAGGGAAGGAATTATTCCATACTATTTATATGTGAAAGATGAGTTGTCGAAAGGAAGGAGGGTATGAAAGGGTGGAAGTAGGGGAGGGTTAAGATAAGAATTTACTAGGAAGGGCTATAAGAGTTGAAGGGTTGGGAAAGGAATTTGGTGGTGGTGGTTAATATGCTAGCTTCCCACACAGAGGGCCAGGGTGGGTTCGATTAGTGGCACTTTTTTATTTTTATTCTCACACCTTGCCTTTTATTTTTCACATCGGCATTTGCAATGACTCACTGACGAGCTAAAATTTGTTTTTCGATTTATGAATTTCAATCGGAGGTGAACCAAGAGGATAGGGAAGACAAGGAAAAGGAATAGGTTAGCTTTGCAATTGCAATTACTCACGCTCTTATATTTTCCACAGTTATTTAAAACTATGCCGTGGGATGGTTTCCCTCGTCCTCGTTGGTTCCTTGAGGTCGGACGCTTAGTTACTTCTATTTTCTATCAAGAATGTTTTCCATGCAATAATGCCAGGTAAATTCATCACCTGATGAATGCGTTTGAATTGCCAGGCCATGTCAAATATTATGTAATTTACTAGCGGAAAATTAGAATTACTTTAAGCTGTATGTGTTCGACTGGAGAGTACCAGAGCAGTTATTTTGCCATCGCAAAAAAGGCAGAAACATAGAGAGCACCGCGAACACCTATTACTGGCACAGGCACTTTTCAGGCACAAATACCGTGCTGCACTTTATCAGGGAAACAATTTGTCGAACAATCTGAAAAGATTTTTTGTTTCTCCAAGTTTGGAAGCGTAAAAAGAGTATAGTATGATGTCTTTGAAGAGAAGTGACGACAGCTGATTGTGTATAAGGGAATATATTTCTATTTCGTCCATGGAATATTATTTCTCGTTTCTCCTGTAATACTGGATACATACGGTCCTGAAGACTCGCGATGACCGCTTGGCGATAAAATATACGTCGTACGCCTAACGGAACGGGGCGCATTTTGCAGGAATGATCTTCTGTTTACAAGTTGAGATTATTATGTCTTCATCGAGAAAATTTCGTCGTAAATTGACGGATCGGTTTGGCCAGTCTATAAATTAACTATAAACGAAAACTGATTAATGAGAAGCAGTGGCGGATCTAGGATCGAGCTGTGGGGGGGCTTGAGAGTTGGGATTAAAGATTCGTTTTCTATTTATCGATTTTTTAAAGAAATTTTATAAAATTAAACTCAGTATACATATTTGAATTATGCTTATTATTATCTATCATTGTAGATAAACAATATTTTCTTCACATCTCAATAGTATGAACGATGATACATGTTTTTTTACTGTGACTTCTGGGGAGGGGGGGTACAGCCATAGCCACCTAGAATAGAAGGCCCGATGGCTGTTGCGTGACGTCACGTTAGTAGTGCTATCGTCGTTGTGTGAACCGTTCAGCTGGTTTTCTCAACCAGACCCGTTGGTGGTATTTAGATTTAGATTTAGATATATACCCCGCGAGCCGCCAGAGGCGTATGGCAGGGGGTGTAATACACCACCATTATTCATTCCTACCTATTAGCATCTCTGATAGCTTGGGGAAAAAACGACCAAAAGTAATTATCCGTCCTTGCGATTACTTCCCTATAACGCTTCGTCGATGCCTCTCGGAGATCGCGTTCGCTCCTTACTGGCACTAACATTTCACTTACTTCGTCTATAAATTCTGAACGATTGAACTTTTCGAAAAGTTTCCGACGATATTCAGATCTTCTCATCTGTAGTGAATTCCAACTGAGGGACTCTATCATTGCCGTAACGCTGCTATGAAACCTGAAATCCCCGCAAACGAATCGGGCTGCTCTACGCTGGACCATCTCTAAATCTGAGACCAAACCTACTTCGTGTGGGTCCCAAACCGCACAGCAGTATTCAAGACTCGGAAGAATAAGAGAAAAGTAAGCTATTTCTTTGACTCTCGATGAGCATCCTCTCAACGTTCTACCAGTTAATCTTTGCATTCTATTCGCTTTTCCTATCGCATCTCGAATATGTTCTTTAAAAGATAAGTTACTGCTAAACGTGACTCCTAGGTATTTGTTGTCGTGAACTAACTCTAATGGATGACCTGAGATTTGGTACTGCGCGGGAATTATGTTTGTGGAGCGCGTAAAACTCGTGGATACGCATTTATTTATATTTAAATCCAGCTGCCAATCTTTACACCTTTATAAGTATTACCTTTTGATGTACTATTCCAGCTTTGTAATTTCACAGCATTACTTAAATTACATAACAGTTAATTAAGGACTATTTTTGAAATCAGATCTGGGATTTTTTTTAATTCTTCGCCATGTAGAAAGGAAAAGGACATTCTTCAAGTCCTCACCACTTACCGATAAACGGCAATGTAAATTTCACCGAATTACGTCTTCCACTCGGTAATTATTTGGCTCGTTGAAAATAGCTGAAAGTTTTAGTTAAATGTGAAACTACGACCTTAAGATGTTCTTTAATTTCTTTAAACAATTATTTTAACATAGATATGACGGTTACCATCGGAGTCTGAAAAAATGTGTTTCAAGAGATAACAACCAACAGTTAGGATTTATATTTCTAGTCCTACCTAGCTTTTCTAACTCGTGACAAAGATAGTCAGTCGCTTAACGGACAAAAATCATATTAAACGAAATTTTTCGAGTTTCTTAACGAAATTCTTAATAGGAAAGAACGAAAAGTTGTTTTCTCGACGCGGCAGAAAATCCCGAAAATTAATGATAATGGGAACAATCGTAAAATATATGAATTCCCCTATGTATTTTACTCCCATACCTGTTAGGTATGCTAAATCTTACTATTTCCTCTTAATACAAGCAGACCAGACTACATTTTAAGATCGACAAAAAGGAAATAGGAAGGGTGATTTCAGAATAAAGAAAGCTTTCTTAATACATGCTAAATATCCTGAACTTACCTGAATGTTCAAGCCATCACCTCAGGGAATTTTGGAGAAAGAAAATAAAAACATAGTCTTAAAGTTCATTTTTATAAATTTTTAATTCAGTGTGTACGAATTATGACAAGGTTTGTAATTTTCTCTTCTTACATTTGTCTAATTGGAAACAGCAATTTCATTGTTTTTTATGGAACAAAAATTATTCAACAGTGTATTGGAGGAAGCCCAAATTACCATTTTTAATAGCTTTTCTGAAGGATGCTTACCTCCACAGCACCCATTTATGAAATGTCATCTATCAGAGCCTTCATTGTCAATTCTACAGCTATTTTACGCTGTGTAGTTGCACATGCAAAATTGGGCTCCCTCGATAACTTGTCCACCACAATATAATTGAACATGACAACATTGATTACCATGCGATTTGGGTACAAAAGCCACCCCTATCAAGTCCTTTGATATAATTATTTTCAGGCAAACTGTTAAACTCATTTTCTTAAATTAAATTTTCCGCTCTTACCGATATTATTGGAAACACAGGTCAACAACTCCTCCACAACATTAATATTATTAACAAAAAAAGAAAACTTATAGTTACTCAAGTAGCACATTTCAATACCTCCAATAAACACTTTCACACTCAGCTCTGAATTAAAAACCAAACAATACTCAACAGTAGGAGCTGGAGTTAAAATAATATGACATACTGCCAAGGAATCATCATTATCAACGACAGTCCAATGTCCACTACCCGCATCAGCCAACTTAGCTTTCAATTCTGTCAAGCTTTCAAATGCCTTGGCCTTACTGTACAACTCAATCACCTTCCTGCTTTCATCCAGAGCATTTGATAGAGCAATTTGCTCAATTCTGCTCCTCCTGTTGTCAGGACTCTCCCTTGAAAATGCTGGACCAGACAAATACGATGGACAGTTGGGCATAAGGCAAGGAATGGCACCTTCTTCCAGTCTAGGCCTCTTTAGAGGAGCTCGAACTGTCTTCTCATCAAAGGCAATAGCTTCCTTCTTGATGTCACATGCTCTGAAGTGAAGCTCACAAACCTGAAATTATGAACTAGGTATAGTATTTACGACACTAGGGATTAAGTCAATCTTTTTCCAATAGTTATTTTAAGTATTTCGTTTGAGAAATAAAAAGTATACTTAGAACACCAATAATGTGCCAGAACTTAAAAGCAAAAACCGTATAAAATATATCATACATGATGAGGCAGAATTTTGAATTTCTGAATTCTGATGATGGAAAAAATGCAGACGAATCCAAACTTTGGTGGTATGATTATAAATATTGGCCCGAAATTTCGCTTTCTTAATATTGTTACGAAAACCGTGAGTTCGGGGATAATTAAATAGCAATTAAACTTTCTTGATGAACCCAAGCCTTGTTTGCTCTCTGTCATGAGTGATTCAAATAGAACATTTATTGATCATCACCCATACTTCACAGGCTTGACTCCATAAGATTTCTATCCTTTCACTCAAAGTGAAGAAGTTTCTTTGCGCCCAGCCTTTCCATTGCAATGAAGATCTTTCAATATGCAATGACAGTTTGGGTACATTACCTGGTGTTCGATTTTTATTCAGAAGGGATTTGCAAATAATTGAAATGCTATGAAAAATGCTTGGATTTAAATGAAGGTTAGGTTGATAAATATTAGTAAGCTGTTGTTTCAATACATACAAAATAAAATTTGATTATCCATGAGGGTGTTTAATAAATGGCAGTCGGCTTACTAAGTGCCTTCACATATTAGTTGTCCTCTCAAACTTGCAAGTAATCTAATAAAACAGCACTGTATCAAATCGAAAAACATTAGTTCAACCTGTCATTCTTCAATAACAGAGAGCTTCTTCTTCCAGATAAATGAAATCATCTTTTACAGATTGAGGATTCCTTCTTCATAGGTAGCGATTTTATTTAAAAACTTAATAATAACACCAATGGTAGGTGCTTCATAATAGTTATTTGGGTAAGAACTAATCAGTACCAACATTATCAACTCAAGAAAATTAATATAACTGACTTTTGGTAATTTCCTTTACTCTTTGATATCGCTTCATACCTATTATCCGATTGATTTTGTCTTTGTGAGTAGTTATGTCCTTGTTGAAGGGACCAACGTCGCGCAGTGGTCGGAAATCGAAAAAAGCTGGCCAAAACTCAATTTTTCGACTTTTTTCCAGGAATGTTTGTAGCTATATTATTATTGTACTTGCCGAAGGCTATCAAATCCACTATGATTTGAATCTCTCAAGTTCATATTTTGGAATCGGTAAGCAGTCAAAGTTAGCAAAATAGAGCAGGTGGCAGCTAGCGATGCTTTTTCTCGCTTCCATGCCTGAAATGTGCATGGATGATTTGGGATGTTAAGTATACGAGTAAAATGTAACTTGCATACTGCAAGCAGATCGACAACACTAATTTCATATCGGCATCATATCGAGACGGTCCTCAAATGAAAAAAAAGTATTGAATATATTCTTAAAATTCGCTGCAGTTTACTCGTATGGCATCGAGCCCGGGTCTTCCTTGTGAACTTACTATGCAGAACTACTAACTAACTAACTTACTAACAGAAGATCCCCATTTTTAACTATGTGTAAAAATTCAAGCAGAAATATTGGCTGCAACTGCCTCAAAAGACTTTCCAATTTTCACGAATGTAAAGTGCTCTCTGGATTCGAACCAAGGACGATCTTGGAAATCTAAAACATGTTTCTGAAAGTTATTTATGATCTCTATCTACATGCCAAATTTCAAGTTTCTATATTATTGGAAACGGTTTCAAAATAATTCCTAAAAATCGGATCAACTTCTGATTGCAGAGACACCTGGTGTCGAACCCAGGACACATTGATAGCTGTGAATGCACTGTTTGATTTGTATAGACTTGATCTTTCTATATGCAAACTTTGAAGTCGATAGCATGCCGGGAAGTGCCTAAATTTTGTTTCTGTTATCTCCGTAAGAAATGCATTGAGAAATGCAAATGGCCCTCTGGGATCGAACCAAGGACCATCAGCGAATATTTAAAATTCGATTATGATATATTTTTATGGTATCTAACCTCATACCGAATTTCAAGTTTCTATGCCATCGGAAAAGGGTCCAAAAAAAATCTTAAAAATCGCCACAATGCATTTTATACGGCCGTTTTTTGCCCCGACCTAGCATCGAACCAAGGATACTACTCGTAGATGTCTTCATGGTTTCCTTTAGATATGCACGGCATCTAGCGGTCACTTGAATTTAAAATCTCTCCTTTTCCGGAAAGTGCCTCAATAAAATTTTCGAAAATCCACGCCATGTATTCTTATGGACAAAATCGCGACTTTGGGGCCTTCTGGAATCGAACCCATGACACCGAGGTTCAAAGTCGGCTTTTTCCTGGAGGTTACACGTCATGGCCATACCGTGGTAAAAATTTCAAGTCAGTGGCTCTTGTGGAACATGGTTAGAATTTTGATCCCCTATATATAACTTATCTATTATATATAGATGCTTCTCCGGATTCATTCATATATGGGAATATATGGGAAAAGTAGGACGTCATTTGAGGCAGTTTCAGTGAATATTTCCGCCTTTATTTTCACACATAGTTAGAGGTGGTGATCTTCTGTTGTGCTGCATAATAAATATTACCAGAAAGACCCGGGTTCGATGCCAGGTGGTAAATATATCTGCCAAATAAAATACATTGGGAAGGTTTTTAATTATATCTTTCATGCACTTATCGATAAAATAGGGAGTTCTTGCCTAGATAGAAGATGTATATATAAAAACCCAGTTCAAGAAAAAATAGATACGACAATGCTGTTCCTGGGTTCGATGCCAGAGCACATTAAAATTTCTCTCATAAGGAATATATGGGAAAAGTAGGACGTCGTTTGAGGGAGTTGCAGCCAAAATTTCTGCCTGAATTTTCACACATTGTTAGAGATGATGATGTGCTGTTGTACTGCATAGTAAGTATGACCTGAAAGACTCGGGTTCGATTCCAGACGATTAAGTTGCAGCGAATTTTAAGAATATTTTTAATCATTTTTTTCTTTTGAATACTGTCTCTATATGATGCCGATATGCAATTAGTATTGCCGATCTGCTTGCAGTATGCAAGCTACATTTTACTCGTATGATATATGAATGAATCCGGAGAAGCATCTATATCTATTATATATAGATGCTTCTCCGGATTCATTCATATATCTATTATATATAGATGCTTCTCCGGATTCATTCATGGATATACCTATATAGATAGATAGATAGATAGATAGATAGGATACTAATTCACAGCCTAAACCACCAGCGTGATTGACTTGAAATTTTTACGACGTATTGGCCATAACGTGTAACCGCCAGAAAAATTGCGATTTTGATCCTCAGGGTCATGGGTTCGATTCCAGAGGGCCCCAAAGTCGCGATTTTCTCCATAAGAATACATGGCGGGGATTTTCGAAAATTTTTTTGAGGTACTTCCCGGAGAGAGAAACAGTTGAAACTCGAGGGATCGCTAGAAGCCATGCGTATCCAACGAAGATCAGAAAAACATCTTAGAATTTAGTCCATGGTTCGATGCTAGGCCGGGGCAAAAATCGGCCGTTTAAAATGCATTGCGGCGATTTTGAAGATTTTTTTTGGATCCTTTCCCGATAACATGGATATTCGAAACTCAGCACGTGGATGGATATCATGCATATACTTCATAATCAAATTTTACATGTTCGCTGATTGTCCTTGGTTCGATCCCAGAGGGCCATTTGCACTTCTAAATGCATTTCTTACGGAGATAACGGAAACGAAATTTAGGTACTTACCGGCATGCTATCAATTTTAAACTTTGCATGATACAAGAGCAAGTCTTTACAAATCAAACTGTGCATTCACAGCTTGAAATACGTTCTGGGTTCGACACCAGGTGTCTCTGAAATCAGAAGTTGATCCGATTTTTAGGAATTATTTTGAAACCTTTCCCAATAAAATAGAAACTTGAAATTCGGCATATAGAAAAAAATTATAAAAAACTTTCAGAAACGTGTTTTAGATTTCCACGATCGTCCTTGGTTCGAGTCCCAAGAGGCATTAACATTCGTGAAAATTAGAACGTTTTTTGAGGCAGTTATAGCCAATATTTCTGCTTAAATTTTCACACATAGTTAGAGATGGTGATCTTCTATTGTGTTTCATAGTAGGTTTACCAGTAAGACCCGAGTTCGATGGCAAACGAGTAAATTTCAGCGTATTTTAAGAAAAAATTAACTCCTTTCTTTTTTTCTTTTGAGGACCGTCCCGATATGATGCCTATATGAAATTAGTATTGCCGATCTGCTTGCAGTATGCAAGCTACATTTTACTCGTATAGCTATATAGCTATATAGGTATATAGATAGGATACAAATTCACAGGCTAAACCACAAGCGCCATTGGCTTGAAATTTTTACGACGTTATGGCCATGACGTGTAACCTCCAGGAAAAAGCCGACTTTGAACCTCGGTGTCATGGGTTCGATTCCAGAAGGCCCCAAAGTCGCGATTTTCCCCATAAGATTACATGGCGGGGATTTTCGAAACTTTTTTTGAGGCACTTTCCGGAAAGGTAGAGAGTTGAAATTCAAGGGACTGCTAGAAACCGAGTATATCCAACGAAAATCAAAAAAACATCTTCGACTATTGGCCATGGTTCGATGCTAGGTCGGTGCAAATATCGGCCGTTTAAAATGCACTGCGGCGATTTTTAAGATTTTTTATGGATCCTTTCCCGATAACATGGATACTTGAAACTCGGCACGTGGATAGATATCATGAATATATTTCATAATAAAATTTTGCATATTCGCTGATAGTCCTTGGTTCGATCCCAGACAGAGATTTGCACTCCTCAATGCATTTCTTACGGAGATAACGGAAACAAAATTTAGGTACTTCCCGACATGATAAAGACTTCAAACTTTGCATGAAACGAGAGCAAGTTTTTACAAATCAAACTGTGCATTCACAACTTACAATATGTCCTGGGTTCGACACCAGGTGTCTCTGCAATCTAAAGTTGATCCGATTTTTATGAATTAATTTGAAACTTTTCCCAATAATATAGAAATTTCAAATTCGGCATATAGATAGAGATCATAAATAACTTTCAGAAACCTCTTTTAGATTTCCAAGATCGTCCTTGGTTTGAACCCAGAAAGCCATTTAAATTCGTGAAAATTAGAACGTCTTTTGAGACAGTTTAGCCCATATTTCTGCTTGAATTTTCACACATAGTTAGAGATGGTGATGTTCTATTGTGTTTCATAGTAGGTTCACCAGTAAGACCCGGGTTCAATGCCAGACGATGGAATTTCAGCGAATTTTAAGAAAAATTTCAATCCACTTTTTCTTTTGATGGCCGTCCCGATATGATACCGACATGAAATAGTGTTGTCGATCTGCTTGCAGTATGCAAGCAACATTTTACTCGTATAATAGATAGCTATATTGCTATACGAGTAAAATGTAGCTTGCATACTGCAAGCAGATCAACAAAACTAATTTCATATCCGCATCATATTGGGAAGGTCCTCAAAAAAAAAAATGAATTACAAATATTTTTAAAATTCGCTGCAACTTAATCGTCTGGCATCGATCCCGGGTTTTTTAGGTCATACTTCCTAAGCAGCACAACAGAACATCTCTATCTCTAACTATGTGTGTAAATTCAAGCTAAAATATTTGGTGCAACTTCCTCAAACGACATCCTACTTTTCACATATATTCCTTATGTGAGAAATTATAGTGCGCCTTGGCATCGAACCCAGGAACAGCATGGTCTTATCTAAATTTTTTTCTTAAATCGAGTCTTAATATACATCTATCTAAGCTTAAACACCCTATTATTTCGATAAGTGCATCAAAATAAATAAAGAAAACTAACTCTATGTATTTAAAATGGGGGATATATTTACCACCTGGCTTCGAACCCGGGTCTTTCTGGTAAGAATTTCTATGCAGCACAACATAAGATCACCTCCTCTAACTATGAGTGAAAATTCAAACAAATATTGGCCGCAATTGCCTCAAACAACGTCCAAATATTTTCTTATATTCCTTATGAGAGAAATGTTATTATGCTCTGGCATCGAACCCAGGAATATTACGGGCTTATGTAAATTTTTTTCTTTAACCAATTCCTATGATACATCTTCTAGCCAAGCACGAACTTCCTATCATTTCGAAAAGTGCATCAAAATAAATAATGAAGGCTAACTTCATGTATTTCTAATGGGGGATATATTTACCGCCTGGCTTCGAACCCGGGTCTTTCTGGTAATAATTTCTATGCAGTACATCAAAACATCACCACCTTTAACTATGTTTGAAAATTCAACCAGAAATATTGGGTGCAACTGCTTCAAATGACGCCCTACTTTTCCCTTATATTCCTTATGAGAGAAATTTTAATGTGCTCCGGCATCGAACCCAGGAGGAGTATGTTCTTTCCAAATTTTTTTTCATAAAGTAATTTTTACCATTCATCTTCTAACCAAGCACAAAGTTCCTATCATTTCGATAAGTGTATCAAATTAAATAATAAAAAACTACCTCAATGTATTTTAAACGGCAGATTTTTGCACCGTCCTAGCATCGAACCCAGTATATTTTTGGTAAAATTTATTAATTCTATCGATAGATCCTTACCATATATATATGCTCCTAGAGTTTCGATTCTCTACTATTACGGGAAGTATTTTTTAAAAATTCCGTAAAATCAAAGCAATGCATTTAAATAGAAAAAATCGGGACTTTGGGGCCCTCTGGAATCGAACCCATGACACTGAGGTTCAAAATTGCAATTTTTCTGGTGGTTACACGTAATGGCCAATACGTCGTAAAAATTTCAAGTCAATGGGGCCAGTGGTTTAGACTGTGAATTTGTATCCTATCTGGGTATCTGGGTATCTGGGTATCTATATATATGAATGTATCCGGAGAAGCATCTATATATAATAGATAGATAGGATACAAATTCACAGGCTAAACCACAAGCGTCATTGACTTGCAATTTTTATGTTATATTGGCCATAACGTATAACCCCCAGGAAAAAAGCGACTTTGATCCTCAGTGTCATAGGTTCGATTCCAGAGGGCTCCAAAGTCCCGATTTTTCCCGTTTAAATGCATTGCCGTGATTTTCGGGAATTAAAAAAAAATACTTTCCGGATAGGTATAGAAATAAAACTAAAGGTGCCTATACTTATGGTATTGGACTTTCGAAAACATCAATGACCTTTACAAAAAATATCCTGGGATCGATGCTAGGACGATGCAAAGATCTGCCCTTTAAAATACATGGGAGCTGTTTTTCATTATTTTTTTGATGCACTTCTCGAAATAATAAGAAGTTCGTGCTTAGCCGGAAAGTGTAAGGTAAGAATTGGTTTAAGAAAAAAATTTTCATAAGACGGTACTATTCCTGGGTTCGATGCCAGAGCACATTACTATTTCTCTCATAAAGAATATAAGGGAAAAGTAAGACTTCGATTGAGGCAGTTGCAGCCAATATATCTGCTTGAATTTTCGCACATAGTTAAAGATTAATATCTTCTTTTATGATGCATAGGAAGTTTTACCAGAAAGACCCGGGTTCGATGCCGGGCGGTAAATAGGTCTCCCGTTTAAAATACATAGGGTTAATATTTCATTATTTTTTTGATGCACTTATCGAAATGATAGGAAGTTCGTGATTGACTGGAAGATGTATGGTTAAAACTGGTTTAAGAAAACAGTTTTCAGAAGACCGAACTATTGCTGGGTTCGATGCCAGAGCACATTAAAATTTCTCTCATAAGAAATATAAGGGAAAAGTAGGACGTCGTTTGAGGCAGTTGCAGCTAATATTTCTGCTTAAATTTTCACACATCGTTAGAGATGGTGATCTTCTATTGTGCTGCATAGTAAGTATGACCAGGAAGACCCGGGTTCGATGCCGGACGAATAAATTGCAGCGAATAATCAGAATATTTTCAATCCATTTTTTTTTTTCTTTTGACGGCCTTCCCGATATGATGCCGACATGAAATTAGTGTTGCCGATCTGCTTGCAGTATGCAAGCTACATTTTACTCGTATATAATAGATATATAGACGTTTCTCCGGATATACCTATATATATACGAGTAAAATGTTGCTTGCATACTGCAAGCAGATCGACAACAATAATTTCATGTCGGCATCATATCGGGACGGCCCTCAAAAGAAAAAAAAAGGTATTGAAAATATTCTTAAAATTCGCTGCAATTTAATTGTCTGGCATCGAACCCGGGTCTTCCTGGTAAGCTTACTATGTAGCACAACAGAGAATCACCATCTCTTACTATGTGTGAAAATTCAAGCAGAAATATTGGCTACAACTGCCTCAAACGACGTTCTACTTTTCAGGAATGTAAATGGCGCTCTGGATTCGAACCAAGGACGATCTTGGAAATCTAAAACATGTTCATGAAATTTATTTATGATCTCTATCTATTTGCCGAATTTCAAGTTTCTATATTATTGGGATAGGGCTCAAAATAATTATTAAAAATCGGATCATCTACTGATATAAGAGACGCCTGGTGTCGAACCCAGGAAATTTATTTACGCTGTGAATGCACAGTATGATTTTAAAGGACTTGATCTTATTTTGTGCAAAGTTTGAAATCGATATCATGCCGGGAAGTACCTAAAATTTGTCTCCGTTATCTCCATAAGAAATGCATTGAGGAACGTAAATGGCCCTCTGGGATCGAACCAAGGAACATCAGCGAATACAAAAAATTTGATTATGAAATAAATTTATGATCTTCAACCTCATGCCGAATTTCAAGTATCCATGCCATCGGGAAAGGGTCCAAAAAAAATCATAATAATCGCCACAATGCTTTTTAAACGGCCGATTTTTGCCGGGACCTAGCATCGAACTTAGGATATTTTCCGTAAAACTCAATTATGATTTCGATAGATTACCATATATATAGGATCCTTGAGTTTTATTTCTCTACCTATCCGGAAAGTATTTTTTATTTATTCGCGAAAATCACGGTAATGCATTTAAACGGGAAAAATCGGGACTTTGGGCCCCTCTGGAAACGAACCTATGACACTGAGGATCAAAGTCGCTTTTTTCCTGGGGGTTTCACGTTATGGCCAATACGTGGTAAAAATTTCGAGTCAATGACGCCAGTAGTTTAGCCTGTGAATTAGTATCCTATCTGGGTATCTGGGTATATCATGAATGAATCCGGAGAAGCATCTATATATAATAGATAGGGGATCAAAATTCTAACCATGTTCCACAAGTGCCACTGCCTTGAAATGTTTACGACGTATTGGCCATGACGTGTAACTTCCAGGAAAAAGCCGACTTTGAACCTCGGTGTCATGGGTTCGATTCCAGAAGGCCCCAAAGTCGCGATTTTCTCCATAAGGATACATGGCGGGGATTTTCGAAAATTTATTTGAAGCACTTCCCGGAAAAGGAGAGAGTTGAAACTCGAGGGATCGCTAGATGCCGTGCATATCCAAAGGAAACTATAAAGACATCTACGAATATTATCCTTGGTTCGATGCTAGGTCGGGGCAAAAATCGGCCGTTTAAAATGCATTGCGGCGATTTTTAAGATTTTTTTTGAACCCTTTTCCGATGGCAAAGAAACTTGAAATTTGGCATCGCATTAGATATCATAATTTTATTTCATAAACAAATTTTACATATTCCCTAATGGTCCTTGGTTCGATCCCAGAGGGCCATTTGCACTCCACAATGCATTTCTTATGGGGATTACGGAAACACATTTTAGGTACTTCCCGGTATGATATTGACTTCAAACTTTGCATAAGATAAGATCAAGTCATTACTAATCAAACTGTGAATTCACAGCTACCAATGTTTCCTGGTTTCACCACCAGGCGTCTCTACAATCAGTAAATGATCCGATTTTTAAGAATTTTTTGGAACCATTTCCCAAATATATAGAAACTTGAAATTCAGCATACAGATAGAGATTATAGATAATTTTCAGGATCATGTTCTAGATTCACACGATCGTCCTTGGTTCGAATCCAGAGAGCCATTTACATTCGTGAAAAGTAGAACGTCGTTTGAAGCAGTTGTAGCAAAGATTTCTGCTTGAATTTTAAAACATAGTTAGATATAGTGATCTTCTATTGTGCCGCTTAGTAAGTTCACCAGGAAAATCCGGGTTCGATGCCAGACGTTAAAATTGAAGCTAATTTTAAGAATATTTTCAATTCTTTTTTTTTTTCTTTTGAGGACCGTCCCGATATAATGCCGAAATAAAAATAAAATTGCCGATCTGCTTGCAGTATGCAAGCTACATTGCACTCGTAATAGATATATAGACGCTTCTCCGGATATACTTATATATAAGTTACGAGTAAAATGTTGCTTGCATACTGCAAGCGGATCGACAACACTAATTTCATATAGGCATTCTATCGGGACGGTCCTCAAAAGAAAAAAAAAATGATTGAAAATATTCTTAGAATTCGCTTCAATTTAAGCGTCTGGCATCGAACCGGGGTCTTTCTGTGAACTTACTATGCAGCACAATAGAAGATCACCGTCTCGAACTATGTGTGAAAATTCAAGCAGAAATATTGGCTACAACTGCTTCAAAAGACGTTCTAATTTTCACGAATGTAAAAGGCTCTCTGGATTCGAACCAAGGACGATATTGGTGATCTAAAAAATGTTTCTGAAAGTTTATTATGATCTCTATCTATGTGCCGAATTTCAAGTTTCTATATTATTGGGAAAGATTTCAAAATAATTTACTAAATATCGGATCAACTTCTGATTTCAGAGACACCTGGTGTCAAACCCGGGAAATATTGTTAGCTGTGAATGCACAGTTTGATTTATAAAGACTTGCTCTTGTATCATACAAAGTTTGAAGTTGATAGCATGCCGGGAAGTACCTGAAATTTGTTTCCGTTATCTCCGTAAGAAATGCATTGAGAAGTGCAAATGGCCCTCTGGGATCGAACCAAGGACCATAAGCTTATATATAAAATTTGATTATGAAATATATTCATGATATCTATCGACGTGCCGAGTTTCAAGTATCCATGTTATCGGGAAAGGATCCAAAAAAAATCTTCAAAATCGCCGCAATACATTTTAAACGGCCGATTTTTGCCCCGGCCTAGCATCGAACCAAGGACAATATTTGAAGATGTCTTTCCGATTTTCGTTGGCTATGCACGGCATTTAGCGGCCCCTCGAGTTTCAACACTCTGCATTTCCGGGAAGTGCCTCAAAAATATTTTCGAAAATCCCCGCCATGTATTCTTATGGACAAAATCGCGACTTTGGGGCCTTCTGGAATCGAACCCATGACACTGAGGTTCAAAGTCGGCTTTTTCTTGGAGGTTACACTTTATGGCCAATATGTCGTAAAAATTTCAAGTCGATGGCACTTGTGGAACATGCTTAGACTTTTGATCCCCAGTGTATATATATATATATCTATTATATATAGATGCTTCTCCGGATTCATTCATGTATCTATTACGAGTAAAATGTTGCTTGCATACTGCAAGCAGATCGACAACACTATTTTCATGTCGGCATCATATCGGGACGGTCATCAAAAGAAAAAAATGGATAGAAATTTTTCTTAAAATTCGCTGAAATTCCATCGTCTGGCATCGAACCCGGGTCTTTACTGTGAACTTACTATGCAGCACAATAGAACATCACCATCTCTAACTATATGTGAAAATTCAAGCAGAAATATGGGCTACAACTGCCCCAAAAGACGTTCTAATTTTCACGAATTTAAATGGCTCTCTGGATTCGAACCAAGGAGTATCATGGAAATCTAAAAACTGTTTCTGAAAGTTATTTATGATCTCTATCTATATGCTGAATTTGAAGTTTCTATATTATTGGCAAAGGTTTCAAAATAATTCCTAAAAATCGGATCAGCTTTTGTTTGCAGAGACACCTGGTGTCGAACCCCGGACCCATTAATAGCTGTAAATGCACTGTTTGTTTTTTATGGATTTTATCTTTCTATATGCAAAGTTTGA
Organism: Sympetrum striolatum; assembly: GCA_947579665.1. NCBI lineage: Eukaryota > Metazoa > Arthropoda > Insecta > Odonata > Libellulidae > Sympetrum > Sympetrum striolatum. The sequence goes on from OX388345.1 coordinate 6,944,379, forward strand.
AGTCGATATCGTGCCGGGAAGTACCTAAAATTTGTTTCCGTTATCTCCGTAAGAAATGCATTGAGGAATGTAAATGGCTCTCTGGGATCGAACCAAGGACCATCATCGAATATAAAAAATTTTATTACGAAATATATTTATGATCTCCAACTCCATGCCGAATTTCAAGTTTCCATGCCATCGGAAAGGGGTCCAAAAAAAATCTTAAAAATCGCCACAATGCATTTTAAACGGCCGATTTTTGCCCCGACCTAGCATCGAACCAAGGATAATATTCGTAGATGTCTTTATGGTTTCCTTTATATATGCACGGCATCTAGCGGTCCCTAGAATTTCAACTCTTTACTTTTCCGGGAAGTGCCTCAAAAAAAATTTTGAAAATCCTCACCATGCATCCTTATGGAGAAAATCGGGACTTTGGGGCCTTCTGGAATCGAACCCATGACACTGAGACTCAAGGTCAGATTTTTTCTGGAGGTTACACGTTACGGCCAATATGTCGAAAAAATTTCAAGTCAATGTCGATTTTGGTTTAGCCTGTGAATTTGTATCCTATCTGGGTATCTGGGTATATATATGAATGAATCCGGAGAAGCATCTATATATAATAGATATCCGGAGAAACGTCTATATATAATAGATATATATATATAAGTATATCCGGAGAAGCGTCTATATATAATAGATACGAGTAAAATGTAGCTTGCATACTGCAAGCTGATCGACAATACTAATTTCATGTCGGCATCATATCGGAACGGCCCTCAAAAGAAAAAAAAGGGATTGAAAATGTTCTTAAAATTTGCTGCAATTTATTCGTCTGGCATCGAACCTACGGCTTCCCGGTGAGCCTATTATGCAGCACAACAGAAAAATACCATCTCTTACTATGTGTGAAAATTCAAGCAGAAATATTGGCTCCAACTTCCTCAAACAACGTTCTACTTTTCAATAATGTAAATGGCTCTCTGGATTCGAACCAAGGACGATCTAGGAAATCTAAAACATATTTTTCAAATGGATCAATGCTCTCTATCTATATGCCTAATTTCATGTTTTAATATTATTGGGAAGGGGTTTAAATTAATTCTTAAATATCGGATATTTTACTGATTGTAGAGACGCCTGGTGTCTAACCAAGGAAATTTTGGTAGCTGTGAATGCACAGTATGAATTATTAGAACTTCATTTTGTATCATACAAAGTTTAAAGTCGATATCATGCCGGAAAGTACCTAAAACCTAATTCTGTTATCTCCTTAAGAAATGCATTGAGGAATGTAAATGGCTCTCTGGGATCGAACCAAGGACCATCAGCGAATATGTAAAATTTGATTACGAAATATATTTATGATCTCCAATTCCATGCCGAATTTCAAGTTTCCATGCCATCGGGAAAAGGTCGAAAAAAAATCTTAAAAATCGCCACAATCCATTTTAAACGGCCGATTTTTGCCTTGACCTAGCATCGAACCCAGGTTATTTTCCCCAAAAACTCATTTATGTTTTCGATAGATCATGAAGATATATAAAGGCTCCTAGAGTTTCGATTCTCTACCTATCCGGGAAGTATTTTTTAAAAATTCCCGAAAATCTAAGCAGTGCATTTAAACGGGAAAAATCGGGACTTTGGGGCCCTCTGGAATCGAACCCATGTCACTGAGATGCAAAATCGCAATTTTTCTAGAGGTAACACGTTATGGCCAATATGTCAAAAAAATTTCAAGCTAATAACTCCTGTGGTTTAGCCTGTGAGTTTGTATCCTCTCTCTATATATATATGTATATATATATATGATACGAGTAAAATGTAGCTTGCATACTGCAAGCAGATCGACAACACTAATTTCATATCGGCATTATATCGGGACGGTCCTCAAAAGAAAAAAAAATTGAAAATATTTTTAAAATTCGCTGCATATTAATGGTTAGCATCGAACCCGGGTCTTCACGGCAATATTTTCTATTCATCACAACAGGAGATCACCCTCTCTTACTATGTGTGAAAATTCAGGCAGAAATATTGGCTTCAACTGCCTCAAACGATGTCCTACTTTTCCCATATATTCCTTATGAGAGAAATTTTAATATGCTCTGGCATCGAACCCAGGATTAGCATGGTCTTATCTTATTTTTTTGTCTTAAACCGAGTCTTAATGCACATCTACTATCTAAGCAAGACCTCCCTGGTATTTCGCTTAGTGCATGTAAGAAATAATGAAATCTTATCCAATGTGTTTTATATGGCAGATATATTTACCACCTGGCATCGAACCCGGGTCTTTCTGGTAATACTTGCTATGCAGCACAGCAGAGTATCACCATCTCTAACTATGTATGAAAATTCAGGCAGAAATATTTGCTGCAACTGCCTCAAACTACGTCCTACTTTTCCCATATATTCCTTTTGAGAGAAAATTTAATGTGCTCTGGCATCGAACCCAGGAACAGTACGGTCTTATGTAAATTTTTTTCTAAAACCCATGCTTAATATACATCTTCAATAAAAGCAAGAATTTCCTATCATTTCGATAAGTGCATGAAAAAAAATAATGAAAAACTACCTCAATGTATTTTAAACGGCCAATTTTTGCAACGTCCTAGCATCGAACCCAGGATATTATCCGTATAAGTCATAAATGATTTCGATAGACCATGATCATATATATAGGCTCCTTGAGTTTTGATTCTCTACCAATCCGGGAAGTATTTTTTTTTAATTCCCGAAAATCACGGCAATGCATTTAAACGGGAAAAATCGGGACTTTGGGGCCCTCTGGAATCGAACCTATGACACTGAGGATCAAAGTCGCTTTTTTCCTGGGGGTTTCACGTTATGGCCAATATGTCATAAAAATTTCAAGTCAATGACGCTTGTGGTTTAGCCTGTGAATTTGTATCCTATCTATATACCTATATAGCTATATAGCTATACGAGTAAAATGTAGCTTGCATACTGCAAGCAGATCGACAACACTAATTTTATATCGGCATTATATCGGGACGATCCTCAAAAGAAAAAAAAAGGATTGAAGTTTTTCTTAAAATTAGCTGACATTTCATCGTCTGGCATCGAACCCGGGTCTTTACTGTGAACTTACTATGCAGCAAAATATTAGATCACCATCTCTAACTATGTGTGAAAATTCAAGCAGAAATATTGGCTGCAACATCCTCAAAAGACGTTCTTATTTTCACGAATGTAAATGGCTCTCTGGATTCGAACCAAGGACAATCTTTGAAATCTAAAACATGTTTCTGAAAGTTATTTATGATCTCTATTCATATGCCGAATTTCATGTTTCTATATTATTGGGAAAGGTTTCAAAATAATTCCTTAAAATCGGATCTACTTCTAATTGAAGAGACACCTGGTGTCGAACCCAGGAAATATTCTATGCTGTGAATGCAAAGTTTGATTTGTAAGGACAGGCTCTTCTATCATGCAAAGTTTGAAGTCGATAGCATGCCGGGAAGTACGTTAATTTTGTTTCCGTTATCTCCGTAAGAAATGCATTGAGAAGTGAAAATGTCCCTCTGGGATCGAACCAAGGACCATCAACGAACATTTAAAATTTGATTATGAAATATATTTGTGACATCTATCCACGTGCTGAGTTTCGAGTATCCATGTTATCGGGAAAGGATCCAAAAAAAATCTTCAAAATCGCCGCAATGCATTTTAAACGGCCGATATTTGCCCCGACCTAGCATCGAACCAAGGAAATTAATCATAGATGTCTTTATGGTTTTCTTTAGATATCTTTGGGATCTAGCGATCCCTCGAATTTAAACTCTCTACTTTCCCGGGAAGTGCACCAAAAAAATTTTCGAAAATCCCCGCCATGTATCCTTATGGAGAAAATCACTACTTTGGGGCCTTCTGGAATCGAACCCATGAAACCGAGGTTCAATGTCGGCTTTTTCCTGGAGGTTGCACGTTATGGCCAATATGTCGTAAAAATTTCAAGGCAGTGGCACTTCTGGAACTTGGTTAGAATTTTGATCCCCTATATATATATCTATTATATATAGACGTTTCTCCGGATATACCTATATAGGAGTAAAATGTAGCTTGCATACTGCAAGCAGATCGACAACAATAATTTCATGTCGTCATCATATCGGGTCGGCCCTCAAAAGAAAAAAAAAGGTATTGAAAACATTCTTAAAATTCGCTGCAATTTAATTGTCTGGCATCGAACCCGGGTCTTCCTGGTAAGCTTACTATGTAGCACAACAGAAAATCACCATCTCTTACTATGTGTGAAAATTCAAGCAGAAATATTGGCTACAACTGCCTCAAACGACGTTCTATTTTTCAGGAATGTAAATGGCGCTCTGGATTCGAACCAAGGACGATCTTGGAAATCTAAAACATGTTCATGAAAGTTATTTATGATCTCTATCTATTTGCCGAATTTCAAGTTTCTATATTATTGGGATAGGGCTCAAAATAATTATTAAAAATCGGATCAACTACTGATATAAGAGACGCCTGGTGTCGAACCCTGGAAATATATTTACGCTGTGAATGCACAGTATGATTTTTAAGGACCTGATCTTATTTTGTGCAAGGTTTGAAATCGATATCATGCCGGGAAGTACCTAAAATTTGTCTCCGTTATCTCCATAAGAAATGCATTGAGGAACGTAAATGGCCCTCTGGGATCGAACCAAGGACCATCAGCGAATGCAAAAAATTTGATTATGAAATAAATTTATGATCTCCAACCTCATGCCGAATTTCAAGTATCCATGCCATCGGGAAAGGGTCCAAAAAAAATCATAAAAATCGCCACAATGCTTTTTAAACGGCGGATTTTTCCTCGACCTAGCATCGAACTTAGGATTTTTCCGTAAAACTCATTTATGATTTCGATAGATGATTACCATATATATAGGCTCCTTGAGTTTTATTTCTCTACCTATCCGGAAAGTATTTTTTTTTATTCCTGAAAATCACGGTAATGCATTTAAACGGGAAAAATCGGGACTTTGGGCCCCTCTGGAATCGAACCTATGACATTGAGGATCAAAGTCGCTTTTTTCCTGGGAGTTTCACGTTATGGCCAATACGTGGTAACAATTTCGAGTCAATGACACCAGTAGTTTAGCCTGTGAATTAGTATCCTATCTGGGTATCTGGGTATCTGGGTATCTGGGTATATCATGAATGAATCCGGAGAAGCATCTATATATAATAGATATACGAGTAAAATGTAGCTTGCATACTGCAAGCAGATCGGCAATACTAATTTCATATCGGCATCACATTGGGACAGTCCTCTTAAGAAAAAAAAGGATTTAATTTTTTCTTAAAATCCGCTGAAATTTCTCGTCTGGAACCGAACCCGGGTCTTACTGATAACCTACTATGAAACACAATAGAAGATCACCATCTATAACTATATGTGAAAATTCAAGAAGAAATATTGGCTACAACTGCCTCAAAAGACGCTCTAAAGTTCACGAATGTGAATGGCTCTCGGGACTCGAACCAAGGACGATCTTGGAAATTCAAAAAATGTTTCTGAAAGTTATTATTGATCTCAATCTATATGCCAAATTTCAAGTTTCAATATTATTGGGAAAGATTTCAAAATAATTCCTAAAAATCGGTTCAACTTCTGTTTGCAGAGACACTTGGTGTCGAACCCAGGACACATTGATAGCTATGAATGCTTAGTTTGATTTGCTAAGACTGGTTCTTCTATCATGCTAAGTTTTAAGTCGATAGCATGCCGGGAAGTACCTAAAATGTGTTTCCGTTATCCCCTTAAGAAATGCATTGTGGAGTGCAAATGGCCCTCTGGGATCGAACCAAGGACCATCAGCGAATAGGTAAAATTTGATCATGAAATATATTTATGATTTCTAAGCCCATGCCAAATTTCAAGTTTTCATGCATTCGAAAAGGGGTCCAAAAAAAATCATAAAAATCGCCACAATGCATTTTAAACGGCCGATTTTTGCCTCGACCTAGCATCGAACCCAGGATATTTTCAGTAAAACTCATTTATGTTTTCGATAGATCATGACCATATATATCGGCTCCTTGAGTTTCAATTCTCTGCCTATCCGGGAAGTATTTTTGAAAAATTCCCGAAAATCAAAGCAATGCATTTAAACGGGAAAAATCGGGATTTTGGGGCCCTCTGGAATCGAACCCATGACACTGAGGTTAATAATCGCAATATTTCTGGCGGTTACACATTATGGCCAATATGTCTAAAAATTTCAAGTCAATGACGCTTGTGGTTTGGCCTGTGAATTTGTATCCTCTCTATCTATTATATATATATGCTTCTCCGGATTCATTCATATCTTCTATTATATATAGATGCTTCTCCGGATTCATTCATATAGATAGATAGATAGATAGATAGATAGGATACTAATTCACAGCCTAAACCACAAGCGTCATTGACTTGAAATTTTTACGACGTATTGGCCCTAACGTGAAATCCCCAGAAAAAATGCGATTTTGAACCTCAGTGTCATGGGTTCGATTCCAGAGGGCCCCAAAGTCACGATTTTTTCCATTTAAATGCATTGGTTTGATTTTCCGGAATTTTTAAAAAATACTTCCCTGATAGGTAGAAAATCGAAACTCTAGGAGCCTTTATATATGGTCATGATCTATCGGAAACATTTATAACTTACTAGCAAAATATCCTGGGTTCAATGCTAGGGCGATGCAAAAATCCGCCGTTTAAAATACATTGAGGTAGTTTTTCATTATTTTATTTGATGCACTTATCAAAATAATAGGAAGTTCTTGCTTCGCTACAAGATATATATTAAGAATTGGTTTCAGAAATAAAATTGGAAAAGACTGTAAATTTCCTGGGTTCGATGCCAGAGCACATTATAATTTCTCTCATAAGGAATATAAGGGAAAAATAGGAAGTCGTTTGAAGCTGTTACACCCAATATTTCTTCTTGAATTTTCACACATAGTTAGGGGTGGTGATCTTCTGTACAGCTGCATAGAAGCTATTACCTGAAAGACCCGGGTTCGAACCCAGGTGGTAAATATATCCCCCATTTCAAATACATTGCGTTAGATTTAATTATTTTTTTAAATGTACTTATCGAAATAATAGGAAGTTCTTGCTTTGCTAGAAGATTATATTAAGACTCGGTTTAAGAAAAAAATTTAGATAAGATCATGCTGTTCCTGGGTTCGATGCCAGAGCACATTGCAATTTCTCACATAAGGAATATATGTGAAAAGTAGGACGTCGTTTGAGGCAGTTGCAGCCATTATTTCTACTTGAATTTTCACACATAGTTAGAAATGGATTTGTTCTGTTGTGCTGCATAGTAAGTATGACCTGAAGGAACCGGGTTCGATGCCAGACGATAAAGTTGCAGCGAATTTAGGAATATTTTCATTCCTTTATATTTTTCTTTTGATGTCCGTCCCAATATGATGCCGATATGAAATTAGTGTTGTCGATCTGCTTGCAGTATGCAAGCTACATTTTACTCGTATCATATATATATCTATTATATTATAGATGCTTCTCCGGATTCATTCATATATCTATTATATATAGATGCTTCTCCGGATTCATTCATATATATAGCTATATAGATAGGATACAAATTCACAGGCTAAACCACAAGCGTCATTGACTTGAAATTTTTATGACATATTGGCCATAACGTGAAACCCCCAGGAAAAAAGCGACTTTGGTCCTCAGTGTCATAGGTTCGATTCCAGAGGGCCCCAAAGTCCCGATTTTTCCCGTTTGAATGCATTGCCTTGATTTTCGGGAATTTTTAAAAAATACTTTACGGATAGGTAGATAAGTAAAACTCAAGATGCCTATATTTATGGTCTTGGACTTTCGAAAACATCAATGACTTACACAAAAATTATCCTGGGTTCGATGCTAGGACGATGCAAAGATCTGCCCTTTAAAATACATGGGAGCCGTTTTTCATTATTTTTTTAGATGCGCTTATCGAAATGATAGGATGTTCGTGCTTGGCTGGAAGATGTATGGTACGAATAAGTTTTAGAAAAAAATTTTCATAAGACCGTACTGTTCCTGGGTTCGAAGCCAGAGCACAATAACGTTTCTCTCATAAGGAATATAAAGGAAAAGTAGGACGTCATTTGAGGCAGTTGTAACCAATATTTCTGCTTGAATTTGCATACGCGGTTAGAGATGGTGTTTTTCTTTTGTGCTGCATAGAAAGTATTGCCTGAAAGACCCGGGTTCGATGCCGGGCGGTAAAAATATCACCCATATATAATACTATGGGGTATCTTTTCATAATTTTTTTATGCATTTATCGATATGTAAGGGAGCTCTTGCTTAGATGGAAGATGTATATTAACACTTTGTTTAAGAAAAAAAATAGATAAGACCATGCTGTTCCTGGGTTCGATGCCAGAGCACATTATAATTTCTCAAATAAGGAGTGTATGTGAATAGTAGGACGTCGTTTGAGGTAGTTGCACCTAATAGTTTTGCTTGAATTTTCACACATAGTTTGATATGGTAATTTTCTATTTTGCTGCATAGTAAGTACACCAGGAAGAACGGGGTTCGCTGCCAGGTGATTAAATTGCAGCGAATTCTACGAATATTTTGAATTTTTTTTTTCTTTTGATGTCCGTCCCGATATGATGCCGATATGAAATTAGTGTTGTCGATCTGCTTGCAGTATGCAAGCTACATTTTACTCGTATCATATATTCATATATATATTCATATATATATATATATAGAGAGGATACAAAGTCACAGGCTAAACCACTAGCGTCAATGGCTTGAAATTTTTACGACATATTGGCCATAACGTATAACCTCCAGAAAAATTGCGATTTTGAACCTCAGTGTCATGGGTTCGATTCCAGAGGGCCCCAAATTCCCGATTTTTCCCGTTTAAATGCATTGCTTTGATTTTCGGGAAATAAAAAAAAATACTTTCCGGATAAGTAGCGAATCAAAACTCATGGAGCCTATATATATGGTCATGATCTATCGAAAACATAAATGAGTTTTACAGAAAATATCCTGGGTTCGATGCTAGGTTGGGGCAAAAATCGGCCGTTTAAATTGCATTGTGGCGATTTTTAAGATTTTTTTTGGTCCCTTTCCCGATGGCATGGAAACTTGAGATTTGGCATGGAGTTGGAGATCAATAATAAATTTCTGGATCAAATTTTACATATTCGCTGATGGTCCTTGGTTCGATCCCAGAGGGCCATTTAAATTCCTCAATGCATTTCTTACGGAGATAACGGAAACAAATTTTAGGTACTTCCCGGCATGCTATCAACTTCAAACTTTGCATGATAGAAGAAAAAGTCTTAAGAAATCAAAATATGCATTCAAAGCTATCAATGTGTCCTGGGTTCGACACCAGGTGTCTCTGCAATCAGAAGTTGATCCGATTTTCAGGAATTATTTTGAAACCTTTCCCAATAATATAGAAACTTGAAATTTGGCATATAGATTGAGATGATTAAGAACTTTCTGAAACGTTTTTTAAATTTCCAAAATCTACCTTGGTTCGAGTCCCGAGAGCCATTTACATTCGTGAACATTAGAGCGTCTTTTGAGGCAGTTGTAGCCAATATTTCTGCTTGAATTCTCACACATAGTTAGAGATGGTGATGTTCTATTGTGCTGCAAAGTAATTTCACAGTAAAGACCCGGCTTCGATGCCAGACGATGGAATTTCAGCGAATTTTAAGAAAAATTTCAATCCTTTTTTTTTTCTTTTGAGGACCGTACCGATATGATGCCGATATGAAATTAGTGTTGTCGATCTGCTTGCAGTATGCAAGCTACACTTAACTCGTATATATATAAGTATATCCGGAGAAGCGTCTATATATAATAGATATATAGGTATATCCGGAGAAGCGTCTATATATATATACGAGTAAAATGTAGCTTGCATACTGCAAGCAGATCGGCAATACTAATTTCATATCGGCATCATATTGGGACGGTCCTCAAAAGAAAAAAAAAAAGGATTGAAATTTTTCTTAAAATTCTCAGACATTTCACCGTCTGGCATCGAACCCGGGTCTTTACTGTGTACTTACTATGCAGCACAATTGAAGATCACCATCTCTAACTATGTGAGAAAATTCAAGCAGAAATATTGGCTAAAACTGCCTCAAAAGTCGTTCTAATTTTCACGAATGCAAATAGCTCTCTGGATTCGAACCAAGGACGATCTTGAAAATCTAAAACATGGTTCTGAAAGTTATTAATGATCTTTATCTAGTTGCCGAATTTCAAGTTTCTATATTATTGGGAAAGTTTTCAAAATAATTCCTAAACATCGGATCAACTTCTGATTTCAGAGACACCTGGTGTCGAACCCAGGACTCATTGATAAATGTGAATCCACAGTTTGATTTGTAAAGACTTGCTCTTCTATCATGCAAAGTTTGAAGTCGATAACATGCCGGGAAGTACCTAAAATGTGTTTCCGTTATCCCCATAAGAAATGCATTGTGGAGTGCAAATGGCCCTCTGGGATCGAACCAAGGACCTTCAGCGAATATATAAAATTTTATTATGAAATATATTTATGATTTCTAACCCCATGCCAAATTTCAAGTTTCCACGCATTCGGAAAGGGGTCCAAAAAAAATCTTAAAAATCGCCACAACGCATTTTAAACGGCCGATTTTTGCCCCGACCTAGCATCGAACCCAGGATATTTTCCGTTAAACCAATTTATGTTTTCGATAGATCGTGTACTTATATATAGGCTCCTTGAGTTTTAATTCTCTACCTATACTGGAAGTATTTTTTTTTAATTCCCGAAAATCAAAGCAATACATTTAAACGGGAAAAATCGGGACTTTGGGGCCCTCTGGAATCGAACCCATGACACTGAGGATCAAAATCGCAATTTTTCTGGTGGTTGCACGTTATGGCCAATACGCCGTAAAAATTTCAGCTCAATCACTCTTGTGGTTTAGGCTGTGAGTTTGTATCCTCTCTATATCTATTATATATAGATGCTTCTCCGGATTCATTCATGTATCCATATATATATACGAGTAAAATGTTGCTTGCATACTGCAAGCAGATCGGCAATACTAATTTCATATCGGCATCATATCGGGACGGTCCTCAAAAGAAAAAAAAAAGGATTGAAATTTTTCTTAAAATTCGCTAAAATTTTATCGTCTGGCATCGAACCCGGGTCTTACTGGTGAACTAACTATGCAACAGAGTAGAAGACCACCTTCTGTAACTACGTGTGAAAATTCAAGCAGAAATATTGGCTACAACTGCCTGAAAAGACGTTCTAATTTTCACGAATGTAAATGGCTCTTTGGATTCGAACCAAGGACGATCTTGGAAAACTAAAAAAAGGTTTCTGAAAGTTATTTACGATCTCTATCTATATGCGGAATTTCAAATTTCTATATTATTGGGAAAGGTTTCAAAATAATTCCTAAAAATCGGATCAACTTCTGATTGCAGAGACATCTGGTGCCGAACCCAGGACATATTGTAAGCTGTAAATGCACAGTCTGATTTGTAAAGACCTGTTCTTCTATCACGCAAAGTTTGAAGTCGATAGCATGCCGGGAAGTACCTTAATTTTGTTTCCGTTATCTCCGTAAGAAATGCATTGAGAAGTGCAAATGGCCCCCTGGGATCGAACCAAGGACCATCAGCGAACATCTAAAATTCGATTATGAAATATATTTATGATATCTATCCACGTGCCGAGTTTCACGTATCCATGTTATCGGGAAAGAATCAAAAAAAAATCTTCAAAATCGCCGCAATGCATTTTAAACGGCCGATTTCTGCCCCGACGTAGCATCGAACCATGGACCATATTCGGCGACATCTTTTTCATTTTCCTTGGATATGCACGGCTTCTAGCGATCCCTCGAATTTCAACTCTCTCCTTTTCCGGGAAGTGCCTCAAAAAAATTTTCGAAAATCCCTGCCATGTAATCTTATGGGGAAAATCGAGACTTTGGGGCCTTCTGGAATCGAACCCATGACACCGAGGTTCAAAGTCGGCTTTTTCCTGGAGGTTACACGTCATGGCGAAAACGTCGTAAAAATTTCAAGTCAATGACGCTTTTGGTTTAGCCTGTGAATTTGTATCCTATCTGGGTATCTGGGTATATATATGAATGAATCCGGAGAAGCATCTATATATAATAGATATATATATACGAGTAAAATGTAGCTTGCATACTGCAAGCAGATCGACAACACTAATTTTATATCGGCATTATATCGGGACGGTCCTAAAAAGAAAAAAAGGATAGGGTATATTATTAAAATTCGCTGCAATTTAATCGTCTGGCATCGAACCCGGGTCTTCATGGTTAACTTACTATGCAGCAAAACAGAAGATCACCATCTCTAACTATGTGTGGAAATTCAATTAGAAATATTGGCTGCAACTGCCTAAAACGACGACTTACTTTTCCCTTATATTCCTTATGAGAGAAATTTTTACGTGCTCTGGCTTCGAACCCAGTAACAGCATGGTCGTATCTAATTTTTTTTCATAAGCCGAATCTTAATATACATCTTCTAGCAAAGCAAAATACTCCTATTGTTTCGATAAGTACAACAAAATAAATAATGAAAACTAACTCAATATATTATAAATGGGGGATATATATACCGTCTGGCTTCGAACCCGGGTCTTTCTGGTAATAATTTCTATGCAGCATTAAAGAAGATTACCACCTTTAACCATATGTGAAAATTAAAGCAGAAATATTGGTTCCAACTGCCTCAAACGAAGACCTACTTTTCCATTATATTCCTTATGAGAGAAATTTTAATGTGCCCCGGCATCGAACCCAGGAACAGTTCCGTCTTATAAATATTTTTTTCATAAACCTATTCTTACCATACATCTTCCAGCAAAGAACAAACTTCGTATCATTTCGATAAGTGCATCAAAAAAAATAATGAAAAACAGCTCCCATGTATTTTAAAGGGCAGATCTTTGCATCGTCATAGCATCGAACCCAGGACATTTTTTGTAAAAGTCATTGATGTTTTCGAAAGACTAAGACCATAAATATAGGCTCCTGGAATTTTATTTCTCTACCTCTCCGGAAAGTATTTTTTTTTAATTCCCGAAAATCACGGCAATGCATTTAAACGGGAAAAATCGGGACTTTGGGGCCCTCATGAATCGAACCCATGACACAGAGTTTCAATATCGCAATTTTTCGGGAGGTTTCACGTTATGGCCAATATGTCATAAAAATTTCAAGTTGATGACGCTCGTGGTTTAGCCTGTGAATTTGTATCCTATCTATATACCTATATAGCTATATAGCTATATATATGAATGAATCCGGAGAAGCATCTATATATAATAGATATAGAGAGGATACAAACTCACAGCCTAAACTACAAGAGTGATTGAGTTGAAATTTTTGCGACATATTGGCCATAACGTGTAACTACCAGAAAAATTGCGATTTTGAACTTCAGTGTCATGGGTTCGATTCCAGAGGGCCCCAAAGTCCCGATTTTTCCCGTTTAAATACATTACTTTGATTTTCGGGAATTTTTAAAAAATACTTGCCGGATAGGTAGGGCCTTTAAACTCAAGGAGCCGATATATATGGTTATGATCTATCGAAAACATAAATGAGTTTTATGGAAAATATCCTGGGTTCGATGCTAGGTCGAGGCAAAAATCGGCCGTTTAAAATGCATTGTGGCGATTTTTAAGATTTTTTTTGGACCCTTTTCCGATGGCATAGAAACTTGAAATTCGGTATGAGATTAGATACCATAAAAATATATCATAATCGAATTTTTCATGTTCGCTGATGGTCCTTGGTTCGATCTCAGAGGGACATTTAAATTCCTCAATGCATTTCTTACGGAGATAACGGACCCAAATTTTAGGTACTTCCCGGCATGCTATTGACTTCAAACTTTGCATGATAGAGGAGCAAGACTTAACAAATCAGACTATGCATTCACAGCTATCAATGTGTCCTGGGTGCGACACCAGGTGTCTCTGCAATCAGAAGTTGATCCGATTTTTAGAAATTATTTTGAAACCTTTCCCAATAATATAGGAACTTGAAATTTTACATATAGATTGAGATGATTAATACCTTTCAAAAACATATTTTTTATTAACAAGATCGTCCTTGGTTCGAGTCCCGAGAGCCATTTACATTCGTGAACATTAGAGCGTCTTTTGAGGCAGTTGTAGCCAATATTTCTGCTTGAATTTTCACACATAGTTAGAGATGGTGATCTTTTATTGTGTTTCATTGTAGTTTTACCAGTAAGACCCAGGTTCGATGCCAGACGATGAAATTTCAGCAAATTTAAGAAAAAATTAAATCCTTTTTTTTTCTTATGAGGACCGTCCCGATGTGATGCCGATATAAAATTAGTATTGCCGATCTGCTTGCAGTATGCAAGCAACATTTTACTCGTATACCTATATAGATAGATAGGATACAAATTCACAGCCTAAACTACAAGCGTCATTGATCTGAAATTTTTATGACATATTGGCCATAACGTGAAACCCCCAGGAAAAAAGAGACTTTGATCCTCAGTGTCATAGGTTCGATTCCAGAGGGCCCCAAAGTCCCGATTTTTCCCGTTTGAATGCATTGCCGTGATTTTCGGGAATTAAAAAAAAATACTTTCCGGATAGGTAAAGAAGTAAAACTCAAGGTGCCTATATTTATGGTCTTGGACTTTCGAAAACATCAATGACTTTTACAAAAGTTATCCTGGGTTCGATGCTAGGACGATGCAAAGATCTGCCCTTTAAAATACATGGGAGCCGTTTTTCATTATTTTTTTAGATGCACTTATCGAAATGATAGGATGTTCGTGCTTGGCTGGAAGATGTATGGTACGAATAAGTTTTAGAAAAAAATTTTCATAAGACCGTACTGTTCCTGGGTTCGAAGCCAGAGCACAATAACGTTTCTCTCATAAGGAATATAAAGGAAAAGTAGGACGTCATTTGAGGCAGTTGTAACCAATATTTCTGCTTGAATTTGCATACGCGGTTAGAGATGGTGTTTTTCTGTTGTGCTGCATAGAAAGTATTGCCTGAAAGACCCGGGTTCGATGCCGGGCAGTAAAAATATCACCCATATATAATACTATGGGGTATCTTTTCATAATTTTTTTATGCATTTATCGATATGTAAGGGAGCTCTTGCTTAGATGGAAGATGTATATTAACACTTTGTTTAAGAAAAAAAATAGATAAGACCATGCTGTTCCTGGGTTCGATGCCAGAGCACATTATAATTTCTCAAATAAGGAGTGTATGTGAATAGTAGGACGTCGTTTGAGGTAGTTGCACCTAATAGTTTTGCTTGAATTTTCACACATAGTTTGATATAGTAATTTTCTATTTTGCTGCATAGTAAGTACACCAGGAAGACCGGGGTTCGCTGCCAGGTGATTAAATTGCAGCGAATTCTACGAATATTTTGAATTTTTTTTTTCTTTTGATGTCCGTCCCGGTATATGATGCCGATATGAAATTAGTGTTGTCGATCTGCTTGCAGTATGCAAGCTACATTTTACTCGTATATAATAGATACATGAATGAATCCGGAGAAGCATCTATATATAATAGATATATATATATAGGGGATCAAAAGTCTAACCATGTTCCACAAGTGCCAACGACTTGAAACTTTTATGAACGTATTGGCCATAACGTGTAACCTCCAGGAAAAAGCCGACATTGAACCTCGGTGTCATGGGTTCGATTCCAGAAGGCCCCAAAGTCGCGATTTTCTCCATAAGGATACATGGCGAAGATTTTCGAAAATTTTTTTGGTACTCTTCCCGGAAACGTAGACAGTTGAAATTCGAAGGATCGCTAGAAGCCGTGCATTTCCAACGAAAATCAGAAAGACATCGCCGAATATGGTCCATGGTTCGATTCTTGGTCGGAGTAAAAATCGGCCGTTTAAAATGCATTGCGGCGATTTTGAAGATTTTTTTTGGATCGTTTTCCGATAACATGGATACTTGAAACTCGGCACGTCGATAGATATCATGAATATATTTCATAATCAAATTTAACATGTTCGCTGATGGTCCTTGGTTCGATCCCAGAGGACCATTTGCACTTCTCAATGCATTTCTTACGGAGATAACGGATACAAAATTTAGGTACTTCCCGACATGCTATCGACTTCAAACTTTGCAAGAAACAAGAACAAGTCTTTTCAAAACAAACTTTGCATTCACAGCTTACAATATGTCCTGGGTTCGACACCAGGTGTCTCTGCAATCAGAAGTTGATCCGATTTTTAGGAATTATTTTGAAACGTTTCCAAATAATATAGAAATTTAAAATTCGGCATAAAGATAGAGATCATAAATAACTTTCAGAAACATATTTTAGATTTCCAAGATCGTTCTTGGTTCGAATCCAGAGAGCCATTTAAATTCGAGAAAATTAGAACGTCTTTTGAGGCAGTTGTAGCCAATATTTCTTTTTGAATTTTCACACATTGTTAGAGATGGTTATCCTTTGTTGCGCTGCATAGTAATTTCACCAGGAAGACCCGGGTTCGATGCCAGACGATGAAATTTCAGTGAATTTGAAGAAAAATTTGATTCCTTTTTTTTTTCTTTTGATTGCCGTCCCGATATGATGCCGACATAAAAATAGTGTTGTCGATCTGCTTGCAGTATGCAAGCAACATTTTACTCGTATATATATATGGATACATGAATGAATCCGGAGAAGCATCTATATATAATAGATAGAGAGGATACAAAGTCACCGGCCAAACCACTAGCGTCAATGGCTTGAAATTTTTACGACATATTGGCCATAACGTATAACCTCCAGAAAAATTGCGATTTTGAACCTAGGTGTCATGGGTTCGATTCCAGAGGGCCCCAAAGTCCCGATTTTTCCCGTTTAAATGCATTGCTTAGATTTTCGGGAATTTTTAAAAAATACTTCCCGGATAGGTAGAGAATCGGAACTCTAGGAACCTTTATATATGGTCATCATCTATCGAAAACATAAATGAGTTTTACGGAAAATATCCTGGGTTCGATGCTAGGTTGACGCAAAAATCGGCCGTTTAAAATGCATTGTGGCGATTTTTAAGATTTTTTTTGGACCCTTTCCCGATGGCATGGAAACTTGAAACTCGGCACGTAAATACATAAAATAAATATATTTCATAATCAAATTTTAGATGTTCGCTGATGGTCCTTGGTTCGATCCCAGAGGGCCATTTGCACTTCTCAATGCATTTCTTACGGAGATAACGGTAACAAAATTAAGGTACTTCCCGGCATGCTATCGACTTCAAACTTTGCATGATAAAAAAGCCAGCCCTTACAAATCAAACTTTGCATTCTCAATTTACATTATTTCCTGGGTTCGACACCAGGTGTCTCTGCAATCAGAAATTTATCCGATATTTAGGAATTATTTTGAAACCTTTCCCAATAATATAGAAACTTGAAATTCGGTATATATATAGATATCATGTATAGGTTTCAAAAACAAATTTTAGATTTCCAAGATCGTCCTTGGTTCGAATCCAGAGAGCCATTTACTTTCGTGAAAATTAGAACGTCTTTTGAGGCAGTTGTAGCCAATATTTCTTTTTGAATTTTCACACATTGTTAGAGATGGTTATCCTTTGTTGCGCTGCATAGTAATTTCACCAGGAAGACCCGGGTTCGATGCCAGACGATGAAATTTCAGCGAATTTGAAGAAAAATTTGATTCCTTTTTTTTTTCTTTTGAGGACCGTCCCGATATGATGCCGATATGAAATTAGTATTGCCGATATGCTTGGAGTATGCAAGCTACATTTTACTCGTATATATATATGAATATATGATATATGAATGAATCCGGAGAAGCATCTATATATAATAGATACGAGTAAAATGTTGCTTGCATACTGCAAGCAGATCGACAACACTATTTTTATGTCGGCATCATATCGGGACGGCCATCAAAAGAAAAAAACTGACTGAAATTTTTCATAAAATTCGCTTAAATTCCATCGTCTGGCATCGAACCCGGGTCTTACTGGTAAACCTACTATGAAACACAATAGAAGATCACCATCTCTAACTACGTGTGAAAATTCAAGCAGAAATAATGGCTACAACTGCCTCAAAAGACGTTCTAATTTTCACGAATGTAAATGGCTCTCGGGACTCGAACCAAGGACGATCTTGGAAATCTTAAACATGTTTCTGAAAGTTACTTATGATGTCTATCTATATGCCGAATTTCAAGTTTCTATATTATTGGGAAAGGTTTCAAAATAATTCCTAAAAACGGATCAACTTCTGATTGCAGAGACACCTGGTGTCGAACCCAGGACATATTGTAAGCTGTAAATGCACAGTTTGATTTGTATAAATTTGCTCTTGTGCCATGCCAAGTTTGAAGTCGATAGCATGCCGGGAAGTACCTAAATTTTGTTTCCGTTATCTCCGTAAGAAATGCATTGAGAAGTGCAAATGGCCCTCTGGGATCGAACCAAGGACCATCAGCGAATATAAAAAATTTAATTATGAAATATATTCATGATATCTAATCTCATGCCGAATTTCAATTTTCCATGCCTTCTTAAAATGGTCCAAATAAAATCTTAAAAATCGCCGCAATGTATTTTAAACGGCCGATTTTTGCCCCGACCTAGCATCGAACCATGGACAATATTCGAAGATGTCTTTTTGATTTTCGTTAGATATCCACGGCATCTTGCGATCCCTCGAATTTCAACTCTCTACCTTTCCGGGAAGTGCTTCAAAAAAATTTTCGAAAATCTTCACCATGTATCCTTATGGAGAAAATCGGGACTTTGGGGCCTTCTGGAATCGAACCCATGACACCGAGGTTCAATGTCAGCTTTTTCCTGGAGGTTACACGTTATGACCAATACGTCGTAAAAATTTCAAGTCGTTCGCACTTGTAGAACATGGTTAGAATTTTGATCCCCTATATATATATAGGTATATCCGGAGAAGCGTCTATATATAATTAGAGATGGGAACCTCGAAAAAAATGAAACGTTTTAAACGTTTAACACGTTTGAAAAAAACGTTTTTTTCATTCGTCATGAAAAAAACGTGAAAAAAACGTTTTTTTCGTCAATTTTGAGATGACGTTCTTCGTGGTTTATCCGATAGATTTACTATCCTGATTAGTAAATTTTGCAGTTACCTGACCTAATAGCTTGTTAAGAATGTATTTCTCTAGTTTTTAAAACGATTTTATAAAAAACACAAGTGTTTATATGTTTGCAAGACTGATACATTGTATAAAATCAACATTTTCAGGCGTAACTTTGTGGAAGTTTGGCTTCATGATAAAATTCAAATGAGTAAATAGCTTTGTAAAAGTAATCTATGATAAAGTGTAGAAAATTTCGAAAATTGGCCCCATGTGGTTCACTAGTGACCGCTAAGGTTCATGTTGCCGAACAGAAAATAGTGTTCATAGTTTTTTCTTGACACCATATATTCACGTGTTGGAATTCATCAAATTCAGTGTTCCGCTTCAAGCTCTGAATGGAAGACGTATCATTGCGTGGATTATTTGAGCGTGTGTATCATCGTTCGAACTTAGTTTTCAGATGTTCAAAAGAGCAAAAAAATTTTTATCAGTTAAAAAACCCTGCAGTAACTCGATTCTGATCCACAGCTATTACTCGGGAATCATTAATTACTAACAAAAGTGTGCTGCAACAGATAGCGATTGATGCGAATCCTAAGAATCCACCCCTGAGGCTTCGTCACGACACAAGAAACGTGTTCTGACCGAAAATTAGCTTTTGGATTTTTTTAAATAATCTGCAAGACGTTCTGAAATCATTTAAAGCTTACATAATCGACATGGCAATAAATGATGAGCCACAGCTTAACAAAGTCTGCTGCATTTTCCTAGATCCCTTTGAAAGAGTAAAATATTTTTGTATGATCACAACTTAAATTACTGATGGTCGCAGTTGTAAAATAATAAATTTAATTAAAAGAGAAGAGATTTGGCCGTGACGAAGGCCCATTTGCCAGCTAATTTTTTTTGACCCTTCAAGAAAATGTTCGAACTTGGAACCATCAAAAATTTCTGATGTTTTTAAATTTGTTGATACTCGCAAAATCAGATCCCACCTTCAGTGAAGAGAATGTAGCTGAAATTCATTCCGAGATGGCAACCAACGTGGCTGACGATGGTAAGTGGAAGACACCATACGTCATTTCAGTATCTAAAAAATTTTCGCCTCTAATTTTTTGGAAGGGAATATGCTCCAAAAAAAAAGTCTATTGAGTTGCCGTAAAGATTTTTCACTTCCACCCACATCCTCGGCGACGGAAAGAAGTTTTAGCTAGCACGGAAATATTCACAACCTAAGAAGAAACCACAGGACTTATGAAAGAGCTTTGAAACCTATTTTAATCAAGCACAACTTGAAATTACTGGAAACCGAAAGGGCTAAAATTTCAGGCGATAATCTCTCGATAATTGGATGAAGAGGAACTTGTTACACCTGCGGGTGTAGATGAGAACAATTCTTCACTCATTTCCAACGAGGAATCAGATCTAGATGGCGTTGTGGAGGAATTTGAAGACACAGTTACAGACTAATCCAATCCAAAACATATGGCCGCTTTGGTTCTTTTGCTTTTGTATCGAGTTTTATGCATCTTTAGAGTTGTGCCCTACAAACTATAATTTATTTGCAACTAATTCTGACTATAATTTAACTACAAATAATATAATTATGGCTGTAATTAATACCATGAAAGATGATATAGTCCATGATTAAAAAAATATGTAAAAATATATCCTTCTTATTTATACGAATTATCTACGAACTTTTTCACTCATTTATTTCAAGCATTCTAAAATACGAAACGGAATTGTTAAAACAAAAAATGTGTCAACGCCATTAGATTGGAATATCAAACAAAACTTTTGCTGCTGTTTGTCTTTAATTTTACGTTTTTTAAGCCTAAATTAATCCCCTATATTCCCTATACTATTAGATAAAAAAAACACTATCGATATACTGAAAATATATAAACATTTTTCGAAGATGTTTCTGCTATTCGAGGTAAGTCGTATTAGTATTATAAATAATTTATTTATTATTTATATTAACTCCGCCCTTACCGTGCGAAAACTGGAGGATTCCTCAGCATTTATATCCAATTGAATATTTTCCTTTAAAATTCAGAACCTGTTAAAGGTGGCTGAAATAATTTCATATCTAATACTAATTATTATACTTATCATAACTATTATATGCTTAATCCATTTGGTTCCTTTATTAGCTCTTTAATATGAAGAGTAAGAAAGATTTACGTATTTGAGATCATCGAGTATTCAAATGTGATTTTCAGCGCATCATTTTGCATAATTTTGTAATAAACTTACGTCATAAATTTAAATTTTTTGTTGAATAACTATTACATGGAAAAGATAATGAATCAGTTTATATTGTCAATGAGAAGTATACATATAAATGTCTAATTTCAATCCTAATATGGGAATAAAATGTAAAAAACGTTTTTTTTGGAAATAAAACGAAAAAAACGTTTTTTATTCAACGTTTTAAAACGTTCGCATGAAAAAAACGTTTTTTTCCCATCACTATATATAATAGATACGAGTAAAATGTAGCTTGCATACTGCAAGCAGATCGACAACACTATTTTCATGTCGGCATCATATCGGGACGGCCATCAAAAGAAAAAAAATGGATTGAAATTTTTCTTAAAATTCGCTGAAATTCCATCGTCTGGCATCGAACCCGGGTCTTTACTGTGAACTTACTATGCAGCACAATAGAGCATCACCATCCCTAACTTTGTGTGAAAATTCAAGCAGAAAGATGGCCTACAACTGCCTCAAAAGACGTTCTAATTTTCACGAATTTAAATGGCTCCCTGGATTCGAACCAAGGACGATCTTGGAAATTTAAAAAATGTTTTTGAAAGTTATTTATGATCTCTATCTTTATGCCGAATTTGAAGTTTCAATATTATTGGCAAAAGTTTCAAAATAATTCCTAAAAATCGGATCAACTTCTGATTGCAGAGACACCTGGTGTCGAACCCAGGACACATTGATAGCTGTGAATGCACTGTTTGATTTGTATGGACTTGATCTTTTTATATGCTAAGTTTGAAGTCGATATCGTGCCGGGAAGTACCTAAAATTAGTTTCCGTTATCTCCGTAAGAAATGCATAGAGGAATTTAAATGTCCCACTGGGATCGAACCAAGGACCATCAGCGAATTTGGAAAATTTGATTATGATATATTTTTATGGTATCTAACCTCATACCAAATTTCAAGTTTCTATGCCATCGGAAAAGGGTCCAAAAAAAATCTTAAATATCGCCACAATGCATTTTAAACGGCCGATTTTTGCCCCGACCTAGCATCGAACCAAGTATAATATTCGTAGATGTCCTTACGTTTTCCTTTAGATATGCACGGCATCTAGCGATCCCTTGAATTTCAACTCTCTAACTTTCCGGGAAGTGCCTCAAATAAATTTTCGAAAATCCCCGCCATGTATTCTTATGGAGAAAATCGCGACTTTGGGGCCTTCTGTAATCGAACCCATGACACCTAGGTTCAAATTCGGATTTTTTCTGGAGGTTACACGTTATGGCCAATATGTTGTAAAAATTTCAAGTCAGTGGTACTTGTGAAACATGCTGAGACTTTTGATCCCCTATGAATGAGTGTATATATATTTAGGTATATCCGGAGAAGCGTCTATATATAATAGATACGAGTAAAATGTAGCTTGCATACTGCAAACAGATCGGCAATACTAATTTCATATCGACATCATATCGCGACGGTCATCAAAATAAATAAAAGGATTGAAATTTTTCTTAAAATTCGCTGAAGTTTCATCGTCTGGCGTCGAACCCGGGTCTTAACTGTGAACATACTATGCAGCAGAATAGAAGATCATCATCTCTAACTATGTGTGAACTTTTAGGCAGAATAATTTGCTACAACTGCCTCAAAAGACGTTCTAATTTTCACGAATGTAAATGGCTCTCTGGATTCGAACCAAGGACGATTTTGGAAATCTAAAATATGTTTCTGAAAGTTATTTAAGATGTCTATCTATATTCCTAATTTCAAGTTTTAATATTATTGGGAAGAGGTTTAAATTAATTCTTAAAAATCGGATAATTTACTGATTGTAGAGACGACTGGTGTCGAACCCAGGAAATATTGGTAGCTGTGAATGCACAGTATGACTTATTAGGACTTAATCCTATTTCATACAAAGTTTGAAGTCGATATCATGCCGGGAAGTACCTAAAACTTTTTTCTGTTATCTCCATAAGAAATGCATTGAGGAATGTGAATGGCTCTCTGGGATCGAACCAAGGACCATCAGCGAATATGTAAAATTTGATTATTAAAGATATTTATGATATCTAACCCCATGCCGAATTTCAAGTTTCCATGCCTTTGGAAAGGGGTCCAAAAATAATCTTAAAAATCGCCACAATGCATTTTAAACGGCCGATTTTTGCATCGACCTAGCATCGAACCCAGGTTATTTTCCGTTAAACTCATTCATGTTTTCGATATATCATAATCATATATAAAGGCTCCTTGAGTTTTGATTCTCTAACTATACGGGAAGTATTTTTTAAAAATTCCCGAAAATCAAAGCAATACATTTAAACGGGAAAAATCGGGACTTTGGGGCCCTCTGGAATCGAACCCATGACACTGAGGATCAAAGTCGCTTTTTTCCTGGGGGTTTCACGTTATGGCCAATATGTCATAAAAATTTCAGATCCATGACGCTTGTAGTTTAGGCTGTGAATTAGTATCCTATCTATCTATCTATCTATATAGGTATATATATGAATGAATCCGGAGAAGCATCTATATATAATAGATATATATATACGAGTAAAATGTAGCTTGCATACTGCAAGCAGATCGGCAATACTAATTCCATATCGGCATAATATCGGGACGGTCCTCAAAATCAAAAAAAAAGGATTGAAATTTTTCTTAAAATTCGCTGACAATTCATCGTCTGGCATCGAACCCGGGTCTTTATTGTGAGCTTCTCTGCAGATAAAAAGAAGATCACCATCTCTAGCTATGTGTGAAAATTCAAGCAGAAATATTGGCTACAACTGCCTCAAAAGACGTTCTAATTTTCACTAATGTAAAGTGCTCTCTGGATTCGAACCAAGGACGATCTTGGAAATCTAAAACATGTTTCTGAAAGTTATTTATGATCTCTATCTATATGCCGAATTTCAAGTTTCTATATTATTGGGAAAGGTTTCAAAATAATTCCTAAAAATGGGATCAACTTCTGATTGCAGAGACGCCTGGTGTCGAACCCAGGACACATTGATAGCTGTGAATGCCCTGTTTGATTTCTAAGGATTTGCTCTATTAACATGCAAAGTTTGAAGTCGATAGCATCCCGGGAAGTGCCAAAATTTTGTTTCCGTTATCTCCGTAAGAAATGCATTGAGAAATGCAAATGGCCCTCTGGGATCGAACCAAGGACCATCAGCGAATATGTTAAATTTTATTATGAAGCATATTCATAATATCTATCCATATGCCGAGTTTCAAGTATCTATGTTATCGGGAAAGGATCCAAAAAAAATCTTCAAAATCGCCGCAATGCATTTTAAACGGCCGATTTTTGCCCCGACCTAGCATCGAACCTTGGACCATGTTCGGCGATGTCTTTCTTATTTTCGTTGGATATTCACGGCATCTAGCGATCCCTCGAATTTCAACTCCCTACCTTTCCGAGAAGTGCCTCAAAAAAATTTTCGAAAATCTTCACCATATATCCTTATGGAGAAAATCGGGACTTTGGGGCCTTCTGGAATCAAACCCATGACACTGAGGTTCAAAGTTGGATTTTTTCTGGAGGTTACACGATATGGCCAATGTATCGTAAAAATTTCAAGTCAGTGGCACTTGTGGAACATGCCTAGACTTTTGATGCCCTATGAATGAATGAATGAGTGAGTGTGTATATAGGTATATCCGGAGAAGCGTCTATATATAATAGACGAGTAAAATGTTGCTTGCATACTGCAAGCAGATCGACAACAATTATTTTAAATCGGCATCATATCGGGACGGTCCTCAAAAGAAATAAAAAAGAATTGAAATTAATCTTAAAATTGGCTTCAATTTAATCGTCGGGCATCGAACCTGGGTGCTGCTGGTGAACATACTATGCATTACAATAGAAGATCACCATCTCTAACTATGTGTGAAAATTCAAGCAGAAATATTGGCTACAACTGCCTCAAAAGATGTTCTAATTTTTACGAATGTAAATGGCAATCTGGATTCGAACCAAGGACGATCTTGGAAATCTAAAATATGTTTCTGAAAATAATTTTTGATCTTTTTCAATCTGCCGAATTTCAAATTTCTATATTAGTGGGAAAGGTTTCAAAATAATTCCTAAAAATCGTATCAACTTCTGATTGCAGATACACCTGGTGCCGAATCCAGGAAATATTGTAAGCTGTGAATGCAAAGTTAGATTTGTAAAGACTTGCTCTTCTATCATGCAAAGTTTGAAGTCAATAGCATGCCCGAAAGTACCTAAATTTTGTTTCTGTTTTCTCCGTAAGAAATGCATTGAGAAGTGCAAATGGCGCTCTGGGATCGAACCAAAGACCATAAGCTAATATGAAAAATTTGATT
Organism: Sympetrum striolatum; assembly: GCA_947579665.1. NCBI lineage: Eukaryota > Metazoa > Arthropoda > Insecta > Odonata > Libellulidae > Sympetrum > Sympetrum striolatum. The sequence goes on from OX388345.1 coordinate 6,970,111, forward strand.
ATGAAATATATTCATGATATCTATCGGCATGCTGAGTTTCAAATATGTATGTTATCGGGAAAGGATCCAAAAAAAATCTTCAAAATCGCCGCAATGCATTTTAAACGGCCGATTTTTGCCCCGGCCTAGCATCGAACCATGGATAATATTCGTAGATGTCTTTATGGTTTTCTTTAGATATCTTTGGGATCTAGCGATCCCTCGAATTTAAACTCTCTACTTTCCCGGGAAGTGCACCAAAAAAATTTTCGAAAATCCCCGCCATGTATCCTTATGGAGAAAATCACTACTTTGGGGCCTTCTGGAATCGAACCCATGAAACCGAGGTTCAATGTCGGCTTTTTCCTGGAGGTTGCACGTTATGGCCAATATGTCGTAAAAATTTCAAGGCAGTGGCACTTCTGGAACTTGGTTAGAATTTTGATCCCCTATATATATATCTATTATATATAGACGTTTCTCCGGATATACCTATACGAGTAAAATGTAGCTTGCATACTGCAAGCAGATCGACAACACTAATTTCATATCGGCATTATATCGGGACAGTCCTCAAAAGAAAAGTTCCAAAAGAAAAAAAAAGGATTGAAAATATTCTTAAAATTCGATGCAATTTATTCTTCTGGCATCGAACCCGGGTCATCCTGGTAAAATTACCATTTAGCACAACAAAAGATCACCTTCTCTAACTATGTGTGTAAATTCAAGCAGAAATATTGGCTATATCTGCCTCAAAAGACGTTCTACTTTTCACGAATGTAATAGGCTCTCTGGATTCGAACCAAGGACGATCATTGAAATCTAAAATACGTTTTCGAAATTTATCTATTATCATTATCTATGTGCCGAATTTCAAGTTTTAATATTAAAGGGAAGCGGTACAAAATTATTCTTAAAAATCGGGTCATTTAGTGATTGAAGAGACACCTGGTGTCGAACCCAGGACACTGTGGTAGCTGTGAATGCACAGTTTGATTTGTCAGGACTTGATCTAATTTTATGCAAAGTTTGAAGTCGATATCATGCCGGGAAGTACCTAATATTTGTTTCCGTTATCTCCTTAAGAAATGCATTGAGGAATGTAAATGGCCCTCTGGGATCGAACCAAGGACCATCAGCGAACATGTAAAACTTGATTATGAAATATATTTATGATCTCCAACTCCATGCCGAATTTCAAGTTTCCATGCCATCGGGAAAGGGTCGAAAAAAAATCTTAAAAATCGCCACAATGCATTTTAAACGGCCGATTTTTGCCTTGACCTAGCATCGAACCCAGGTTATTTTCCGTAAAACTCATTTATGTTTTCGATAGATCATGACTATATATAAAGGCTTCTAGAGTTTAGATTCTCTACCTATCCGGGAAGTATTTTTTAAAAATTCCCGAAAATCTAAGCAATGCATTTAAACGGGAAAAATCGTGACTTTGGGGCCCTCTGGAATCGAACCCATGACACTGAGGATAAAAATCACAATTTTTCTGGCGGTTAATTGTTATGGCCAATACGCAGTAAAAATTTGAACTCAATCACGCTTGTGGTTTAGGCTGTGAATTTGTATCCTATCTATCTATATACCTATCTATATATATGAATGAATCCGGAGAAGCATCTATATATAATAGATAGGAGTAAAATGTAGCTTGCATACTGCAAGCAGATCGACAACAATAATTTCATGTCGTCATCATATCGGGTCGGCCCTCAAAAGAAAAAAAAAGGTATTGAAAACATTCTTAAAATTCGCTGCAATTTAATTGTCTGGCATCGAACCCGGGTCTTCCTGGTAAGCTTACTATGTAGCACAACAGAAAATCACCATCTCTTACTATGTGTGAAAATTCAAGCAGAAATATTGGCTACAACTGCCTCAAACGACGTTCTATTTTTCAGGAATGTAAATGGCGCTCTGGATTCGAACCAAGGACGATCTTGGAAATCTAAAACATGTTCATGAAAGTTATTTATGATCTCTATCTATTTGCCGAATTTCAAGTTTCTATATTATTGGGATAGGGCTCAAAATAATTATTAAAAATCGGATCAACTACTGATATAAGAGACGCCTGGTGTCGAACCCTGGAAATATATTTACGCTGTGAATGCACAGTATGATTTTTAAGGACCTGATCTTATTTTGTGCAAGGTTTGAAATCGATATCATGCCGGGAAGTACCTAAAATTTGTCTCCGTTATCTCCATAAGAAATGCATTGAGGAACGTAAATGGCCCTCTGGGATCGAACCAAGGACCATCAGCGAATGCAAAAAATTTGATTATGAAATAAATTTATGATCTCCAACCTCATGCCGAATTTCAAGTATCCATGCCATCGGGAAAGGGTCCAAAAAAAATCATAAAAATCGCCACAATGCTTTTTAAACGGCGGATTTTTCCTCGACCTAGCATCGAACTTAGGATTTTTCCGTAAAACTCATTTATGATTTCGATAGATGATTACCATATATATAGGCTCCTTGAGTTTTATTTCTCTACCTATCCGGAAAGTATTTTTTTTATTCCTGAAAATCACGGTAATGCATTTAAACGGGAAAAATCGGGACTTTGGGCCCCTCTGGAATCGAACCTATGACATTGAGGATCAAAGTCGCTTTTTTCCTGGGAGTTTCACGTTATGGCCAATACGTGGTAACAATTTCGAGTCAATGACACCAGTAGTTTAGCCTGTGAATTAGTATCCTATCTGGGTATCTGGGTATCTGGGTATCTGGGTATATCATGAATGAATCCGGAGAAGCATCTATATATAATAGATATACGAGTAAAATGTAGCTTGCATACTGCAAGCAGATCGGCAATACTAATTTCATATCGGCATCACATTGGGACAGTCCTCTTAAGAAAAAAAAGGATTTAATTTTTTCTTAAAATCCGCTGAAATTTCTCGTCTGGAACCGAACCCGGGTCTTACTGATAACCTACTATGAAACACAATAGAAGATCACCATCTATAACTATATGTGAAAATTCAAGAAGAAATATTGGCTACAACTGCCTCAAAAGACGCTCTAAAGTTCACGAATGTGAATGGCTCTCGGGACTCGAACCAAGGACGATCTTGGAAATTCAAAAAATGTTTCTGAAAGTTATTATTGATCTCAATCTATATGCCAAATTTCAAGTTTCAATATTATTGGGAAAGATTTCAAAATAATTCCTAAAAATCGGTTCAACTTCTGTTTGCAGAGACACTTGGTGTCGAACCCAGGACACATTGATAGCTATGAATGCTTAGTTTGATTTGCTAAGACTGGTTCTTCTATCATGCTAAGTTTTAAGTCGATAGCATGCCGGGAAGTACCTAAAATGTGTTTCCGTTATCCCCTTAAGAAATGCATTGTGGAGTGCAAATGGCCCTCTGGGATCGAACCAAGGACCATCAGCGAATAGGTAAAATTTGATCATGAAATATATTTATGATTTCTAAGCCCATGCCAAATTTCAAGTTTTCATGCATTCGAAAAGGGGTCCAAAAAAAATCATAAAAATCGCCACAATGCATTTTAAACGGCCGATTTTTGCCTCGACCTAGCATCGAACCCAGGATATTTTCAGTAAAACTCATTTATGTTTTCGATAGATCATGACCATATATATCGGCTCCTTGAGTTTCAATTCTCTGCCTATCCGGGAAGTATTTTTGAAAAATTCCCGAAAATCAAAGCAATGCATTTAAACGGGAAAAATCGGGATTTTGGGGCCCTCTGGAATCGAACCCATGACACTGAGGTTAATAATCGCAATATTTCTGGCGGTTACACATTATGGCCAATATGTCTAAAAATTTCAAGTCAATGACGCTTGTGGTTTGGCCTGTGAATTTGTATCCTCTCTATCTATTATATATATATGCTTCTCCGGATTCATTCATATCTTCTATTATATATAGATGCTTCTCCGGATTCATTCATATAGATAGATAGATAGATAGATAGATAGGATACTAATTCACAGCCTAAACCACAAGCGTCATTGACTTGAAATTTTTACGACGTATTGGCCCTAACGTGAAATCCCCAGAAAAAATGCGATTTTGAACCTCAGTGTCATGGGTTCGATTCCAGAGGGCCCCAAAGTCACGATTTTTTCCATTTAAATGCATTGGTTTGATTTTCCGGAATTTTTAAAAAATACTTCCCTGATAGGTAGAAAATCGAAACTCTAGGAGCCTTTATATATGGTCATGATCTATCGGAAACATTTATAACTTACTAGCAAAATATCCTGGGTTCAATGCTAGGGCGATGCAAAAATCCGCCGTTTAAAATACATTGAGGTAGTTTTTCATTATTTTATTTAATGCACTTATCAAAATAATAGGAAGTTCTTGCTTCGCTACAAGATATATATTAAGAATTGGTTTCAGAAATAAAATTGGAAAAGACTGTAAATTTCCTGGGTTCGATGCCAGAGCACATTATAATTTCTCTCATAAGGAATATAAGGGAAAAATAGGAAGTCGTTTGAAGCTGTTACACCCAATATTTCTTCTTGAATTTTCACACATAGTTAGGGGTGGTGATCTTCTGTACAGCTGCATAGAAGCTATTACCTGAAAGACCCGGGTTCGAACCCAGGTGGTAAATATATCCCCCATTTCAAATACATTGCGTTAGATTTAATTATTTTTTTAAATGTACTTATCGAAATAATAGGAAGTTCTTGCTTTGCTAGAAGATTATATTAAGACTCGGTTTAAGAAAAAAATTTAGATAAGATCATGCTGTTCCTGGGTTCGATGCCAGAGCACATTGCAATTTCTCACATAAGGAATATATGTGAAAAGTAGGACGTCGTTTGAGGCAGTTGCAGCCATTATTTCTACTTGAATTTTCACACATAGTTAGAAATGGATTTGTTCTGTTGTGCTGCATAGTAAGTATGACCTGAAGGAACCGGGTTCGATGCCAGACGATAAAGTTGCAGCGAATTTAGGAATATTTTCATTCCTTTATATTTTTCTTTTGATGTCCGTCCCAATATGATGCCGATATGAAATTAGTGTTGTCGATCTGCTTGCAGTATGCAAGCTACATTTTACTCGTATCATATATATATCTATTATATTATAGATGCTTCTCCGGATTCATTCATATATATACCTATATAGATAGATAGGATACAAATTCACAGCCTAAACTACAAGCGTCATTGATCTGAAATTTTTATGACATATTGGCCATAACGTGAAACCCCCAGGAAAAAAGAGACTTTGATCCTCAGTGTCATAGGTTCGATTCCAGAGGGCCCCAAAGTCCCGATTTTTCCCGTTTGAATGCATTGCCGTGATTTTCGGGAATTAAAAAAAAATACTTTCCGGATAGGTAAAGAAGTAAAACTCAAGGTGCCTATATTTATGGTCTTGGACTTTCGAAAACATCAATGACTTTTACAAAAGTTATCCTGGGTTCGATGCTAGGACGATGCAAAGATCTGCCCTTTAAAATACATGGGAGCCGTTTTTCATTATTTTTTTAGATGCACTTATCGAAATGATAGGATGTTCGTGCTTGGCTGGAAGATGTATGGTACGAATAAGTTTTAGAAAAAAATTTTCATAAGACCGTACTGTTCCTGGGTTCGAAGCCAGAGCACAATAACGTTTCTCTCATAAGGAATATAAAGGAAAAGTAGGACGTCATTTGAGGCAGTTGTAACCAATATTTCTGCTTGAATTTGCATACGCGGTTAGAGATGGTGTTTTTCTGTTGTGCTGCATAGAAAGTATTGCCTGAAAGACCCGGGTTCGATGCCGGGCAGAAAAAATATCACCCATATATAATACTATGGGGTATCTTTTCATAATTTTTTTATGCATTTATCGATATGTAAGGGAGCTCTTGCTTAGATGGAAGATGTATATTAACACTTTGTTTAAGAAAAAAAATAGATAAGACCATGCTGTTCCTGGGTTCGATGCCAGAGCACATTATAATTTCTCAAATAAGGAGTGTATGTGAATAGTAGGACGTCGTTTGAGGTAGTTGCACCTAATAGTTTTGCTTGAATTTTCACACATAGTTTGATATAGTAATTTTCTATTTTGCTGCATAGTAAGTACACCAGGAAGACCGGGGTTCGCTGCCAGGTGATTAAATTGCAGCGAATTCTACGAATATTTTGAATTTTTTTTTTCTTTTGATGTCCGTCCCGGTATATGATGCCGATATGAAATTAGTGTTGTCGATCTGCTTGCAGTATGCAAGCTACATTTTACTCGTATATAATAGATACATGAATGAATCCGGAGAAGCATCTATATATAATAGATATATATATATAGGGGATCAAAAGTCTAACCATGTTCCACAAGTGCCAACGACTTGAAACTTTTATGAACGTATTGGCCATAACGTGTAACCTCCAGGAAAAAGCCGACATTGAACCTCGGTGTCATGGGTTCGATTCCAGAAGGCCCCAAAGTCGCGATTTTCTCCATAAGGATACATGGCGAAGATTTTCGAAAATTTTTTTGGTACTCTTCCCGGAAACGTAGACAGTTGAAATTCGAAGGATCGCTAGAAGCCGTGCATTTCCAACGAAAATCAGAAAGACATCGCCGAATATGGTCCATGGTTCGATTCTTGGTCGGAGTAAAAATCGGCCGTTTAAAATGCATTGCGGCGATTTTGAAGATTTTTTTTGGATCGTTTTCCGATAACATGGATACTTGAAACTCGGCACGTCGATAGATATCATGAATATATTTCATAATCAAATTTAACATGTTCGCTGATGGTCCTTGGTTCGATCCCAGAGGACCATTTGCACTTCTCAATGCATTTCTTACGGAGATAACGGATACAAAATTTAGGTACTTCCCGACATGCTATCGACTTCAAACTTTGCAAGAAACAAGAACAAGTCTTTTCAAAACAAACTTTGCATTCACAGCTTACAATATGTCCTGGGTTCGACACCAGGTGTCTCTGCAATCAGAAGTTGATCCGATTTTTAGGAATTATTTTGAAACGTTTCCAAATAATATAGAAATTTAAAATTCGGCATAAAGATAGAGATCATAAATAACTTTCAGAAACATATTTTAGATTTCCAAGATCGTTCTTGGTTCGAATCCAGAGAGCCATTTAAATTCGAGAAAATTAGAACGTCTTTTGAGGCAGTTGTAGCCAATATTTCTTTTTGAATTTTCACACATTGTTAGAGATGGTTATCCTTTGTTGCGCTGCATAGTAATTTCACCAGGAAGACCCGGGTTCGATGCCAGACGATGAAATTTCAGTGAATTTGAAGAAAAATTTGATTCCTTTTTTTTTTCTTTTGATTGCCGTCCCGATATGATGCCGACATAAAAATAGTGTTGTCGATCTGCTTGCAGTATGCAAGCAACATTTTACTCGTATATATATATGGATACATGAATGAATCCGGAGAAGCATCTATATATAATAGATAGAGAGGATACAAAGTCACCGGCCAAACCACTAGCGTCAATGGCTTGAAATTTTTACGACATATTGGCCATAACGTATAACCTCCAGAAAAATTGCGATTTTGAACCTAGGTGTCATGGGTTCGATTCCAGAGGGCCCCAAAGTCCCGATTTTTCCCGTTTAAATGCATTGCTTAGATTTTCGGGAATTTTTAAAAAATACTTCCCGGATAGGTAGAGAATCGGAACTCTAGGAACCTTTATATATGGTCATCATCTATCGAAAACATAAATGAGTTATACGGAAAATATCCTGGGTTCGATGCTAGGTTGACGCAAAAATCGGCCGTTTAAAATGCATTGTGGCGATTTTTAAGATTTTTTTTGGACCCTTTCCCGATGGCATGGAAACTTGAAACTCGGCACGTAAATACATAAAATAAATATATTTCATAATCAAATTTTAGATGTTCGCTGATGGTCCTTGGTTCGATCCCAGAGGGCCATTTGCACTTCTCAATGCATTTCTTACGGAGATAACGGTAACAAAATTAAGGTACTTCCCGGCATGCTATCGACTTCAAACTTTGCATGATAAAAAAGCCAGCCCTTACAAATCAAACTTTGCATTCTCAATTTACATTATTTCCTGGGTTCGACACCAGGTGTCTCTGCAATCAGAAATTTATCCGATATTTAGGAATTATTTTGAAACCTTTCCCAATAATATAGAAACTTGAAATTCGGTATATATATAGATATCATGTATAGGTTTCAAAAACAAATTTTAGATTTCCAAGATCGTTCTTGGTTCGAATCCAGAGAGCCATTTACTTTCGTGAAAATTAGAACGTCTTTTGAGGCAGTTGTAGCCAATATTTCTTTTTGAATTTTCACACATTGTTAGAGATGGTTATCCTTTGTTGCGCTGCATAGTAATTTCACCAGGAAGACCCGGGTTCGATGCCAGACGATGAAATTTCAGCGAATTTGAAGAAAAATTTGATTCCTTTTTTTTTTCTTTTGAGGACCGTCCCGATATGATGCCGATATGAAATTAGTATTGCCGATATGCTTGGAGTATGCAAGCTACATTTTACTCGTATATATATATGAATATATGATATATGAATGAATCCGGAGAAGCATCTATATATAATAGATACGAGTAAAATGTTGCTTGCATACTGCAAGCAGATCGACAACACTATTTTTATGTCGGCATCATATCGGGACGGCCATCAAAAGAAAAAAACTGACTGAAATTTTTCATAAAATTCGCTTAAATTCCATCGTCTGGCATCGAACCCGGGTCTTACTGGTAAACCTACTATGAAACACAATAGAAGATCACCATCTCTAACTACGTGTGAAAATTCAAGCAGAAATAATGGCTACAACTGCCTCAAAAGACGTTCTAATTTTCACGAATGTAAATGGCTCTCGGGACTCGAACCAAGGACGATCTTGGAAATCTTAAACATGTTTCTGAAAGTTACTTATGATGTCTATCTATATGCCGAATTTCAAGTTTCTATATTATTGGGAAAGGTTTCAAAATAATTCCTAAAAACGGATCAACTTCTGATTGCAGAGACACCTGGTGTCGAACCCAGGACATATTGTAAGCTGTAAATGCACAGTTTGATTTGTATAAATTTGCTCTTGTGCCATGCCAAGTTTGAAGTCGATAGCATGCCGGGAAGTACCTAAATTTTGTTTCCGTTATCTCCGTAAGAAATGCATTGAGAAGTGCAAATGGCCCTCTGGGATCGAACCAAGGACCATCAGCGAATATAAAAAATTTAATTATGAAATATATTCATGATATCTAATCTCATGCCGAATTTCAATTTTCCATGCCTTCTTAAAATGGTCCAAATAAAATCTTAAAAATCGCCGCAATGTATTTTAAACGGCCGATTTTTGCCCCGACCTAGCATCGAACCATGGACAATATTCGAAGATGTCTTTTTGATTTTCGTTAGATATCCACGGCATCTTGCGATCCCTCGAATTTCAACTCTCTACCTTTCCGGGAAGTGCTTCAAAAAAATTTTCGAAAATCTTCACCATGTATCCTTATGGAGAAAATCGGGACTTTGGGGCCTTCTGGAATCGAACCCATGACACCGAGGTTCAATGTCAGCTTTTTCCTGGAGGTTACACGTTATGACCAATACGTCGTAAAAATTTCAAGTCGTTCGCACTTGTAGAACATGGTTAGAATTTTGATCCCCTATATATATATAGGTATATCCGGAGAAGCGTCTATATATAATAGATACGAGTAAAATGTAGCTTGCATACTGCAAGCAGATCGACAACACTATTTTCATGTCGGCATCATATCGGGACGGCCATCAAAAGAAAAAAAATGGATTGAAATTTTTCTTAAAATTCGCTGAAATTCCATCGTCTGGCATCGAACCCGGGTCTTTACTGTGAACTTACTATGCAGCACAATAGAGCATCACCATCCCTAACTTTGTGTGAAAATTCAAGCAGAAAGATGGCCTACAACTGCCTCAAAAGACGTTCTAATTTTCACGAATTTAAATGGCTCCCTGGATTCGAACCAAGGACGATCTTGGAAATTTAAAAAATGTTTTTGAAAGTTATTTATGATCTCTATCTTTATGCCGAATTTGAAGTTTCAATATTATTGGCAAAAGTTTCAAAATAATTCCTAAAAATCGGATCAACTTCTGATTGCAGAGACACCTGGTGTCGAACCCAGGACACATTGATAGCTGTGAATGCACTGTTTGATTTGTATGGACTTGATCTTTTTATATGCTAAGTTTGAAGTCGATATCGTGCCGGGAAGTACCTAAAATTTGTTTCCGTTATCTCCGTAAGAAATGCATAGAGGAATTTAAATGTCCCACTGGGATCGAACCAAGGACCATCAGCGAATTTGGAAAATTTGATTATGATATATTTTTATGGTATCTAACCTCATACCAAATTTCAAGTTTCTATGCCATCGGAAAAGGGTCCAAAAAAAATCTTAAATATCGCCACAATGCATTTTAAACGGCCGATTTTTGCCCCGACCTAGCATCGAACCAAGTATAATATTCGTAGATGTCCTTACGTTTTCCTTTAGATATGCACGGCATCTAGCGATCCCTTGAATTTCAACTCTCTAACTTTCCGGGAAGTGCCTCAAATAAATTTTCGAAAATCCCCGCCATGTATTCTTATGGAGAAAATCGCGACTTTGGGGCCTTCTGTAATCGAACCCATGACACCTAGGTTCAAATTCGGATTTTTTCTGGAGGTTACACGTTATGGCCAATATGTTGTAAAAATTTCAAGTCAGTGGTACTTGTGAAACATGCTGAGACTTTTGATCCCCTATGAATGAGTGTATATATATTTAGGTATATCCGGAGAAGCGTCTATATATAATAGATACGAGTAAAATGTAGCTTGCATACTGCAAACAGATCGGCAATACTAATTTCATATCGACATCATATCGCGACGGTCATCAAAATAAATAAAAGGATTGAAATTTTTCTTAAAATTCGCTGAAGTTTCATCGTCTGGCGTCGAACCCGGGTCTTAACTGTGAACATACTATGCAGCAGAATAGAAGATCATCATCTCTAACTATGTGTGAACTTTTAGGCAGAATAATTTGCTACAACTGCCTCAAAAGACGTTCTAATTTTCACGAATGTAAATGGCTCTCTGGATTCGAACCAAGGACGATTTTGGAAATCTAAAATATGTTTCTGAAAGTTATTTAAGATGTCTATCTATATTCCTAATTTCAAGTTTTAATATTATTGGGAAGAGGTTTAAATTAATTCTTAAAAATCGGATAATTTACTGATTGTAGAGACGACTGGTGTCGAACCCAGGAAATATTGGTAGCTGTGAATGCACAGTATGACTTATTAGGACTTAATCCTATTTCATACAAAGTTTGAAGTCGATATCATGCCGGGAAGTACCTAAAACTTTTTTCTGTTATCTCCATAAGAAATGCATTGAGGAATGTGAATGGCTCTCTGGGATCGAACCAAGGACCATCAGCGAATATGTAAAATTTGATTATTAAAGATATTTATGATATCTAACCCCATGCCGAATTTCAAGTTTCCATGCCTTTGGAAAGGGGTCCAAAAATAATCTTAAAAATCGCCACAATGCATTTTAAACGGCCGATTTTTGCATCGACCTAGCATCGAACCCAGGTTATTTTCCGTTAAACTCATTCATGTTTTCGATATATCATAATCATATATAAAGGCTCCTTGAGTTTTGATTCTCTAACTATACGGGAAGTATTTTTTAAAAATTCCCGAAAATCAAAGCAATACATTTAAACGGGAAAAATCGGGACTTTGGGGCCCTCTGGAATCGAACCCATGACACTGAGGATCAAAGTCGCTTTTTTCCTGGGGGTTTCACGTTATGGCCAATATGTCATAAAAATTTCAGATCCATGACGCTTGTAGTTTAGGCTGTGAATTAGTATCCTATCTATCTATCTATCTATATAGGTATATATATGAATGAATCCGGAGAAGCATCTATATATAATAGATATATATATACGAGTAAAATGTAGCTTGCATACTGCAAGCAGATCGGCAATACTAATTCCATATCGGCATAATATCGGGACGGTCCTCAAAATCAAAAAAAAAGGATTGAAATTTTTCTTAAAATTCGCTGACAATTCATCGTCTGGCATCGAACCCGGGTCTTTATTGTGAGCTTCTCTGCAGATAAAAAGAAGATCACCATCTCTAGCTATGTGTGAAAATTCAAGCAGAAATATTGGCTACAACTGCCTCAAAAGACGTTCTAATTTTCACTAATGTAAAGTGCTCTCTGGATTCGAACCAAGGACGATCTTGGAAATCTAAAACATGTTTCTGAAAGTTATTTATGATCTCTATCTATATGCCGAATTTCAAGTTTCTATATTATTGGGAAAGGTTTCAAAATAATTCCTAAAAATGGGATCAACTTCTGATTGCAGAGACGCCTGGTGTCGAACCCAGGACACATTGATAGCTGTGAATGCCCTGTTTGATTTCTAAGGATTTGCTCTATTAACATGCAAAGTTTGAATTCGATAGCATCCCGGGAAGTGCCAAAATTTTGTTTCCGTTATCTCCGTAAGAAATGCATTGAGAAATGCAAATGGCCCTCTGGGATCGAACCAAGGACCATCAGCGAATATGTTAAATTTTATTATGAAGCATATTCATAATATCTATCCATATGCCGAGTTTCAAGTATCTATGTTATCGGGAAAGGATCCAAAAAAAATCTTCAAAATCGCCGCAATGCATTTTAAACGGCCGATTTTTGCCCCGACCTAGCATCGAACCTTGGACCATGTTCGGCGATGTCTTTCTTATTTTCGTTGGATATTCACGGCATCTAGCGATCCCTCGAATTTCAACTCCCTACCTTTCCGAGAAGTGCCTCAAAAAAATTTTCGAAAATCTTCACCATATATCCTTATGGAGAAAATCGGGACTTTGGGGCCTTCTGGAATCAAACCCATGACACTGAGGTTCAAAGTTGGATTTTTTCTGGAGGTTACACGATATGGCCAATGTATCGTAAAAATTTCAAGTCAGTGGCACTTGTGGAACATGCCTAGACTTTTGATGCCCTATGAATGAATGAATGAGTGAGTGTGTATATAGGTATATCCGGAGAAGCGTCTATATATAATAGACGAGTAAAATGTTGCTTGCATACTGCAAGCAGATCGACAACAATTATTTTAAATCGGCATCATATCGGGACGGTCCTCAAAAGAAATAAAAAAGAATTGAAATTAATCTTAAAATTGGCTTCAATTTAATCGTCGGGCATCGAACCTGGGTGCTGCTGGTGAACATACTATGCATTACAATAGAAGATCACCATCTCTAACTATGTGTGAAAATTCAAGCAGAAATATTGGCTACAACTGCCTCAAAAGATGTTCTAATTTTTACGAATGTAAATGGCAATCTGGATTCGAACCAAGGACGATCTTGGAAATCTAAAATATGTTTCTGAAAATAATTTTTGATCTTTTTCAATCTGCCGAATTTCAAATTTCTATATTAGTGGGAAAGGTTTCAAAATAATTCCTAAAAATCGTATCAACTTCTGATTGCAGATACACCTGGTGCCGAATCCAGGAAATATTGTAAGCTGTGAATGCAAAGTTAGATTTGTAAAGACTTGCTCTTCTATCATGCAAAGTTTGAAGTCAATAGCATGCCCGAAAGTACCTAAATTTTGTTTCTGTTTTCTCCGTAAGAAATGCATTGAGAAGTGCAAATGGCGCTCTGGGATCGAACCAAAGACCATAAGCTAATATGAAAAATTTGATTATGAAATATATTCATGATATCTATCGGCATGCTGAGTTTCAAATATGTATGTTATCGGGAAAGGATCCAAAAAAAATCTTCAAAATCGCCGCAATGCATTTTAAACGGCCGATTTTTGCCCCGGCCTAGCATCGAACCATGGATAATATTCGTAGATGTCTTTATGGTTTCCTTTAGATATGCGCGGCATCTAGCGATCCCTCGAGTTTCAACTCTCTCCTTTTCCGGGAATTGCCTCAAAAAAATTTTCGAAAATCCCCGCCATGTAATCTTATGGACAAAATCGCGACTTTGGGGCCTTCTGGAATCGAACCCATGACACCGAGGTTCATTGTTTTCCTGGAGGTTACACGTCATGGCCATAACGTGGTAAAAATTTCAAGTCGGTGGCACTTGTGGAACATGGTTAGACTTTTGATCCCCTATATACATACACTGGGGATCAAAAGTCTAAGCATGTTCCACAAGTGCCAACGACTTGAAATTTTTACGACGTATTGGCCATAACGTGTAACCTCCAGAAAAAATCCGACTTTGAACCTCGGTGTCATGGGTTCGATTCCAGAAGGCCCCAAAGTCGTGATTTTGACCATAAGAATACATGGCGGGGATTTTCGAAAATTTTTTTGAGGCACTTCCCGGAAAAGGAGAGAGTTGAAATTCAAGGGACCGCTAGATGCCGTGCAAATATAAGGAAATCCATAAAGACATATACGAATATTATCCTAGGTTCGATGCTAGGTCGGGGCAAAAATCGGCCGTTTAAAATGCATTGTGGCGATTTTTAAGATTTTTTTTGGACCCTTTTCCGATGGCATAGAAACTTGAAATTCCGTATGAGGTTAGATACCATCATAGTATTTCATAATCAAATTTTACATATTCGCTGATGGTCCTTGGTTCGATCCCAGAGGGACATTTAAATTCCTCAATGCATTTCTTACGGAGATACCGAAAACAAATTTTAGGTACTTCCCGGCACGATATCGACTTCAAACTTTGCATATAAAATGATCAAGTCCATACAAATCAAACGGTTCATTCACGGCTATCAATGTTTCCTGGGTTCGACACCAGGTGTCTCTGCAATCAGAAGTTGATCCGATTTTTAGGAATTATTTTGAAACCTTTCCCAATAACACAGAAACTTGAAATTCGGCATATAGATAGAGATCATAAATAAAATTCAGAAACATATTTTAGATTTCCAAGATCGTCCTTGGTTCGAATCCAGTGAGCCATTTAAATTCGTGAAAATTAGAACGTCTTTTGAGGCAGTTGTAGCCCATATTTCTGCATGAATTTTCACACATAGTTAGAGATGGTGATCTTCTATTGTGCTGCTTAGTGAGTATCACCAGAAAGACCCGGGTTTGATGCCAGACGATGGAATTTCAGGGAATTTTAAGAAATATTTCAATCCATTTTTTTCTTTTGATGGCCGTCCCGATATGATGCCGACATGATAATAGTGTTGTCGATCTGCTTGCAGTATGCAAGCAACATTTTACTCGTATATAATAGATATATAAGTTACGAGTAAAATGTAGCTTGCATACTGCAAGCAGATCGGCAATAGAGAGATCAGATAGAGAGGATACAAACTCACAGCCTAAACCACAAGAGTGATTGAGCTGAAATTTTTACGACATATTGGCCATTACGTATAACCTCCAGAAAAATTGCGATTTTGATCCTCAGTGTCATGGGTTCGATTCCAGGGGGCTCCAAATTCCCGATTTTTCCCGTTTAAATGCATTGCTTTGATTTTCGGGAATTAAAAAAAAATACTTCCCGGATAGGTAGAGAATCAAAACTCAGGGAGCCTTTATATATGGTCATGATCTATCGAAAACATAAATGAGTTTTACGGAAATTAACCTGGGTTCGATGCTAGGTCGATGCAAAAATCTGCCGTTTAAAATGTATTGTGGCGATTTTTAAGATTTTTTTTGGACCCTTTCCCGATGGCATGGAAACTTGAAATTCGGTATGGGGTTGGATATCATAAATATATTTCATAATCGATTTTTATGTTTTCCCTGATGTTCCTTGGTTCGATCCCAGAGGGCCATTTACATTCCTCAATGCATTTCTTATGGAGATAACGGAAACCAGTTTTAGGTACTTCCCTGCATGCTATCGACTTAAAACTTAGCATGATGGAAGAACCAGTCTAAACAAATCAAACTATGCATTCATAGCTATCAATGTGTCCTGGGTTCGACACCAGGTGTCTCTGCAATCAGAAGTTGATCCGAATTTTAGGAATTATTTTGAAACCTTTCCCAAAAATATAGAAACTTGAAATTTGGCATATAGATTGAGATCAATAATAACTTTCAGAAACATTTTTTAAATTTCCATGATCGTCCTTGGTTCGAGTCCCGAGAGCCATTTACATTCGTGAACATTAGCGCGTCTTTTGAGGCAGTTGTAGCCAATATTTCTGCTTGAATTTTCACACATAGTTAGAGATGGTGATCTTCTATTGTGTTTCATAGTAGGTTTTCCAGTAAGACCCGGGTTCGATTCCAGACGATGAAATTTCAGCGAATTTTGGGGAATATTTCAATCCTTTTTTTTTTCTTTTGAGGAGCGTTCCGATATGATGCCGATATGAAATTAGTATTGCCGATCTGCTTGCAGTATGCAAGCTACATTTTACTCGTATAATAGATAGATGCTTCTCCGGATTCATTCATGTATCCATATATATATATAGCGAGGATACAAATTCACAGGCTAAACCACAATCGTCATTGACCTGTAATTTTTACGACATTTTGGCCATAACGTGTAACCTCCAGAAAAATTACGATTTTGAACCTCAATGTCATTGGTTCGATTCCAGAGAGCCGCAAAGTCCCAATTTTTCCCGTTTAAATGCATTGCCGTGATTTTTGGGAATTTTTAAAAAATACTTCCCGGATAGGTAGAGAATCAAAAATCATGGAGCCTATATATATGGTCATGATCTATCGAAAACATAAATGAGTTTTACGGAAAATATCCTGGGTTCGATGCTAGGTCGAGGCAAAAATCGGCCGTTTAAAATGCATTGTGGCGATTTTTAAGATTTTTTTTGGACCCTTTCCCGATGGCAAGGAAACTTGAAATTCGGCATGAGGTTGGAGATCATACATATATTTCATAATCGAATTTTATATATTCGCTGATGGTCCTTGGTTCGATCCCAGAGGGCCATTTACATTCCTCCATGCATTTCTTATGGAGATTACGGAAGCAGATTTTAGGTACTTCCTGGCAAGTTGTTGACTTCAAACTTTGCATTTCATAAGATCAGGTCAAACCAAGTCATAATGTGTTTTCACAGCTGCCAGTAGGTCCTGGGTTCGACACCAGGCGTCTTTACAATCAGTAATTGATTCAATTTTTAGGAACTATTTTGAACCCTTTCCCAATAATATAGAAACTTCAAATTCGGCATATAGATAGAGATCATAAATAACTTTCAGAAACATGTTTACTTAGTTAGAGATAGTGATATTCTATTGTGTTTCATAGTAGGTTCACCAGTAAGACCCGGGTTCAATGCAAGAAGATGGAATTTCAGCGATTTTTAAGAAAAATTTCAATCCACTTTTTTCTTTTGATGGCCGTCCCGATATGATGCCGACATGAAAATAGTGTTGTCGATCTGCTTGCAGTATGCAAGCTACATTTTACTCGTACCTATATATTCATTCATAGGGGATCAATATTCTAACCATGTTCCACAAGTGCCACCGACTTGAAATTTTTACGACGTTATGGCCATGACGTGTAACTTCCAGGAAAAAGCCGACTTTGAACCTCGGTGTCATGGGTTCGATTCCAGAAGGCCCCAAAGTCGCGATTTTCCCCATAAGATTACATGGCGGGGATTTTCGAAAAATTTTTTGAGGCACTTCCCGGAAAAGGAGAGAGTTGAAATTCGAGGGATCGCTAGATGCCGTGTATATCTAAAGGAAACCACAAAGACATCTACAAAGATTATCCTTGGTTCGATGCTAGGCTAGGGCAAATATTCTCCCGTTTAATTTACTTAGCGATCTTTAAGATTTTTTTTAATTACTTACAGATGACTTGGAAACTTGAAACTTGGCACGTGGATACATATCATAAATATATTTTATAATAAAATTTTAGAACTCGCTGATGGTCCTTGGTTCGATCCCAGAGGGCCATTTGCACTTCTCAATGCATTTCTTACGGAGAAAACGGAAACAAAATTTAGGTACTTCCCGGCATTCTATCGACTTCAAACTTTGCATGATAAAAGAGCAAGTCTTTATAAATCAAATTGTGTATTCACAGCTTACAATATGTCCTGGGTTCGACACCAGGTGTCTCTGCAATCAGAAGTTGATCCGACTTTTAGGAATTATTTTGAAACCTTTCCCAATAATATAGAAACTTGAAATTCTGCATATAGATAGAGATCAATAATAACTTTCAGAAACATGTTTTAGATTTCCAAGATCGTCCTTGGTTCGAGGCCCGAGAGCCATTTACAATCGTGAAAATTAGAACGTCTTTTGAGGCAGTTGTAGCCAATATTTCTGTTCGAATTTTCACACATACTTAGAGATGGTGATCTTCTATTGTGTTTCATAGTAGGTTTACCAGTAAGACTCGGGATCGATGCCAGACGATGAAATTTCAGCGAATTTTAAGAAAAAATTTAATCCTTTTTTTTCTTTTGAGGACCGTCCCGATATAATGCCGATATGAAATTAGTGTTGTCGATCTGCTTGCAGTATGCAAGCAACATTTTCCTCGTAATAGATATATAGACGCTTCTCCGGATATACCTATATAAGTTATACAAGTAAAATGTTGCTTGCATACTGCAAGCAGATCGACAACACTATTTTCATGTCGGCATCATATCGGGACGGCCATCAAAAGAAAAAAATGGATTGAAATTTTCCTTAAAATTCCCCGAAATTCCATCGTCTGGCATCGAACCCGGGTCTTTCTGGTGATACTCACTAAGCAGCACAATAGAAGATCACCATCTCTAACTATGTGTGAAAATTCAAGCAGAAATACGGGCTACATCTGCCTCAAAAGACGTTCTAAGTTTCACGAATTTAAATGGCTCTCTGGATTCGAACCAAGGACGATCTTTGAAATCTAAAACATGTTTCAGAATTTTATTTATGATGTCTATCTATATGCCGAATTTCAAGTTTCTATATTATTGGGAAAGGTTTCAAAATAATTGCTAAAAATCGGATCAACTTCTGATTGCAGAGACACCTAGTGTCGAACCCAGGACACAATGATAGCTGTGAATGCACTGTTTGATTTGTATGGACTTTATCTTTTTATATGCAAAGTTTGAAGTCGATATCGTGCCGGGAAGCACCTAAAATTTGTTTCCGTTATCTCCGTAAGAAATGCATTGAGGAATTTAAATGTCCCTCTGGGATCGAACCAAGGACCATCAGCGAAAATATAAAATTCGATTATGAAATACTTTTATGGTATCTAACCTCATACGGAATTTCAAGTTTCTATGCCATCGGAAAAGGGTCCTAAAAAAATCTTTAAAATCGCCACAATGCATTTTAAACGGCCGATTTTTGCCCCTACCTAGCATCGAACCAAGGATAATATTCGTAGATGTCTTTATGGTTTCCTTTAGATATGCACGGCATCTAGCGGTCTCTCAAATTTCAACACTCTCCTTTTCCGGGAAGTGCCTCAAAAAATTTTCGAAAATCCCCGCCATGTAATCTTATGGGGAAAATCGCGACTTTGGGGCCTTCTGGAATCGAACCCATGACACCGAGGTTCAAAGTCGGCTTTTTCCTGGAGGTTACACGTTATGGCCAATGCGTCGTAAAAATTTCAAGTCGATGGCACTTGTGGAACATGCTTAGACTTTTGATCCCCAGTGTATCTATTATATATAGACGCTTCTCCGGATATCTATTATATACGAGTAAAATGTAGCTTGCATACTGCAAGCAGATCGACAACACTAATTTCATATCGGCATCATATACCGGGACGGACATCAAAAGAAAAAAAAAATTCAAAATATTCGTAGAATTCGCTGCAATTTAATCACCTGGCAGCGAACCCCGGTCTTCCTGGTGTACTTACTATGCAGCAAAATAGAAAATTACTATATCAAACTATGTGTGAAAATTCAAGCAAAACTATTAGGTGCAACTACCTCAAACGACGTCCTACTATTCACATACACTCCTTATTTGAGAAATTATAATGTGCTCTGGCATCGAACCCAGGAACAGCATGGTCTTATCTATTTTTTTTCTTAAACAAAGTGTTAATATACATCTTCCATCTAAGCAAGAGCTCCCTTACATATCGATAAATGCATAAAAAAATTATGAAAAGATACCCCATAGTATTATATATGGGTGATATTTTTACTGCCCGGCATCGAACCCGGGTCTTTCAGGCAATACTTTCTATGCAGCACAAAAGAAAAACACCATCTCTAACCGCGTATGCAAATTCAAGCAGAAATATTGGTTACAACTGCCTCAAATGACGTCCTACTTTTCCTTTATATTCCTTATGAGAGAAACGTTATTGTGCTCTGGCTTCGAACCCAGGAACAGTACGGTCTTATGAAAATTTTTTTCTAAAACTTATTCGTACCATACATCTTCCAGCCAAGCACGAACATCCTATCATTTCGATAAGTGCATCTAAAAAAATAATGAAAAACGGCTCCCATGTATTTTAAAGGGCAGATCTTTGCATCGTCCTAGCATCGAACCCAGGATAACTTTTGTAAAAGTCATTGATGTTTTCGAAAGTCCAAGACCATAAATATAGGCACCTTGAGTTTTACTTCTCTACCTATCCAGAAAGTATTTTTTTTAATTCCCGAAAATCACGGCAATGCATTCAAACGGGAAAAATCGGGACTTTGGGGCCCTCTGGAATCGAACCTATGACACTGAGGATCAAAGTCTCTTTTTTCCTGGGGGTTTCACGTTATGACCAATATGTCATAAAAATTTCAGATCAATGACGCTTGTAGTTTAGGCTGTGAATTTGTATCCTATCTATCTATATAGGTATATATATGAATGAATCCGGAGAAGCATCTATATATATATACGAGTAAAATGTTGCTTGCATACTGCAAGCAAATCGACTACACTATTTTCATGTCGGCATCATATCCGGACGGCCATCAGAAGAAAAAAATGGATTGAAATTTTTCTTAAAATTTGCGTAAATTCCATCGTCTGGCCTCGAACCCGGGTCTTTACTGAGAACTTACCGTGCAGCACAATAGAACAACACCATCTCTAACTATGTGTGAAAATTCAAGCAGAAATATGGGCTACAACTGCCTCAAAAGACGTTCTAATTTTCACGAAATTAAATGGCTCTTTGGATTCGAACCAAGGACGATTTTGGAAATCTAAAAAATGTTTCTGAAAGTTATTTATGATCACTATCTATATGCCGAATTTGAAGTTTCTATATTATTGGCAAAGGTTTCAAAATAATTCCTAAAAATCGGATCAACTTCTGATTGCAGAGACACCTGGTGTCGAACCCAGGACACTTTGATAGCTGTGAATGCACTGTTTGATTTGTATGGACTTGATCTTTCTACTTGCAAAGTTTGAAGTCGATATCGTACCGGGAAGTACCTAAAATTTGTTTCCGTTATCTCCGTAAGAAAAGCATTGAGAAGTGCAAATGGTCCTCTGGGATCGAACCAAGGACCATAAGCTAATATGTAAAATTCGATTATAAAATAAATTCATGATATCTATCGACTTGCCGAGTTTCAAGTATCCATGTTATCGGGAAAGGATCCAAAAAAAATCTTAAAAATCGCCGCAATGCATTTTAAACGGCCGATTTTTGCCCCGGCTTAGCATCGAACCAAGGACAATATTCGAAGATGTCTTTCCGATTTTCGTTGGCTATGCACGGCATTTAGCGGTCCCTCGAGTTTCAACTCTCTGCTTTTCCGGGAAGTGCCTCAAAAAAATTTTTGAAAATCCCCGCCATGTAATCTTATGGGGAAAATCGCGACTTTGGGGCCTTCTGGAATCGAACCCATGGCACCGAGGTTCAATGTCGGCTTTTTCCTGGAGGTTACACGTTATGGCCAATATGTCGTAAAAATTTCAAGTCGGTGGTACTGTGGAACATGCTTAGACTCTTGATCCCCAGTGTATATATATATAAGTATATCCGGAGAAGCGTCTATATATAATAGATATAGATATCTATTATATATAGACGCTTCTCCGGATATACCTATATATATATATACGAGTAAAATGTTGCTTGCATACTGCAAGCAGATCGAGAACACTATTTTCATGTCGGCATCATATCGGGACGACCATCAAAAGAAAAAAGTGGATTGAAATTTTTCTTAAAATTCGCTGAAATTTCATCGTCTGGCATTGAACCCGGGTCTTCCTGGTGAACCTACTATGAAACACAATAGAACATCACCATCTCTATCTATGTGTGAAAATTCAAGCAGAAATATGGGCTAAAACTGCCTCAAAAGACGTTCTAATTTTCACGAATTGAAATGGCTCTCTGGATTCGAACCAAGGACGATCTTGGAAATCTAAAATATTTTTCTGAAAGTTATTTATGATCTCTATCTATATGCCGAATTTGAAGTTTCTATATTATTGGGAAAGGGTTCAAAATAGTTCCTAAGAATTGAATCAATTACTGATTGTAGAGACGCCTGGTGTCGAACCCAGGACCTACTGGCAGCTGTGAAAACACATTATGACTTGGTTTGACCTGATCTTATTAAATGCAAAGTTTGAAGTCAGCAACTTGCCAGGAAGTACCTAAAATTTGCTTCAGTAATCTCCATAAGAAATGCATTGTAGGATGTAAATGGCCCTCTGGGATCGAACCAAGGACCATCAGCGAGTTCTAAAATTTTATTATGAAATATATTTATGATATATATCCGCATGCCAAGTTTCAAGTTTCCAAGTCATCTGTAAGTAATTTAAAAAAATCTTAAAAATCGCAATGTAAATTAAACGGGAGAATATTTGCCCTGGCCTAGCATCGAACCAAGGATAATATTTGTGAATGTCTTTGTGGTTTCCTTTAGATATACACAGCATCTAGCGATCTCTAGAATTTCAACTCTCTCCTTTTCCGGGAAGTGCCTCAAAAAAATTTTCGAAAATCCCCGCCATGTATTCTTATGGAGAAAATCGCGACTTTGGGGCCTTCTGGAATCGAACCCATGACACCGAGGTTCAAAGTTGGCTTTTTTCTGGAGGTTACACGATATGGCCATAGTGTCGTAAAAATTTCAAGTCAGTGGCACTTGTGGAACATGCTTAGACTTTTGATGCCCTATGAATGAATGAATGAGTGAGTGTGTATATAGGTATATCCGGAGAAGCGTCTATATATAATAGATATATAAGTTATATATAGGGGATCAAAATTCTAACCATGTTCCACAAGTGCCAACGACTTGAAATTTTTACTACGTATTGGCCATAACGTGTAACCTCCAGGAAAAAGCCGACCTTGAACCTCGGTGTCATGGGTTCGATTCCAGAAGGCCCCAAAGTCGCGATTTTCTCCATAAGGATACATGGCGGGGATTTTCGAAAATTTTTTTGAGGCACTTCCCGGAAAAGTAGAGAGTTGAAATTCAAGGGACCGCTAGATGCCGTGCATATCTTAATTAAACCATACAGACATCTACTAATATTATCCTTGGTTCGATGCTAGGTCGGGGCAAAAATCGGCCGTTTAAAATGAATTGTGGCGATTTTTAAGATTTTTTTTGGACTCTTTTCCGATGGCATAGAAACTTCAAATTCCGTATTAGGTTGGATACCATAAAAGTATTTCATAATCGATTTTTACATATTCGCTGATGGTCCTTGGTTCGATCCCAGAGGGACATTTAAATTCCTCAATGCATTTCTTACGGAGATAACGGAAACAAATTTTAGGTACTTCCCGGCATGCTATCGACTTCAAACTTTGCATGTAGAAAGATCAAGTCCATACAAACCAAACAGTGCATTCACAGCTATCAATATGTCCTGGGTTCGACACCAGGTGTCTCTGCATTCAGAAGTTGATCCGATTTTTAGGAATTATTTTGAAACCTTTCCCAAAAATATAGAAACTTGAAATTCGGCATATAGATAGAGATCATAAATAAAATTCTGAAACATATTTTAGATTTCCAAGATCGTCCTTGGTTCGAATCCAGAGAGCCATTTAAATTCGTGAAAATTAGAACGTCTTTTGAGGCAGTTGTAGCCCATATTTCTGCTTGAATTTTCACACATAGTTAGAGATGGTGATCTTCTATTGTGCTGCTTAGTGATTATCACCAGAAAGACCCGGGTTCGATGCCAGACGATGGAATTTCAGGGAATTTTAAGAAAAATTTCAATCCATTTTTTTCTTTTGATGGCCGTCCCGATATGATGCCGACATGAAAATAGTGTTGTCGATCTGCTTGCAGTATGCAAGCTACATTTTACTCGTATAATAGATAGACGCTTCTCCGGATATACCTATATACACACTCACTCATTCATTCATTCATTCATTCATAGGGGATCAAAATTCTAACCATGTTCCACAAGTGCCACGGACTTGAAATTTTTATGACGTATTGGCCATAACGTGTAATCTCCAGGAAAAAGACGAATTTGAACCTCAGTGACATGGGTTCGTTTCCAGAAGGCCCCAAAGTCCCGATTTTCTCCATAAGGATACATGGTTGGGGTTTTCGAAAATTATTTTGAGGCACTTCCCGGGAAAGGAGAGAGTTGAAATTTGAGAGATCGCTAGAAGCGGTGCATATCCATTGAAAATCAAAAAGACATTTTCGAATATCGTCCATGGTTCGATGCTAGGTCGAGGCAAACATCGGCCGTTTAAAATGTATTGTGGCGATTTTTAAGATTTTTTTTGGACCCCTTCCCGATAGTATGGAAGCTTGAAATTCGGCATGTGGTTAGAGATAATAAATTAATTTCATAATCAAATTTTACATATTCGCTGATGTTCCTTGGTTCGATCCTAGAGAGCCATTTATTTTCCGCAATGCATTTCTTACGGAGATAACGGAAGCAAATTTTACTTACTTCCCGGCATGATATCGACTTCTAACTTTGCATGAAATAAGATCAAGTCCTAACCAGTCATACTGTGCATTTACAGCTGCCAATATGTCCTTGGTTCGACACCAGGTTTCTATATAAATGGAAATGCTGCGATTTTTAAGATTTTTTTTAATTGCCTTCCTGATAATATAGTAACTTTAAACTCGGCATTCGAATAGAGATGGTGAATAAATTTCACGTACGCTGTTTAAGGTTTCCCTGATGGTCGTTGGTTCGATCTCAGAGAGAAATTTACCTTACCCTATGCATTTCAGAAGGGGATAACGAAGTCTTATTTTAGCATCTTCCCAGTAATTGTATATCGACTTCATAATTTGATTTTAACAAGTTTTGTGTCTACTAGGGCGTTATATGTTTTCACATCATTAAAAAGATCCTGGGTTCAACACCAGGCATCCATTGCCGGACCGGGTCGGAATACGTTTCTTGCGTAAGTGTAGCTATCAACGGCGCGCTTCGAGTCGTTTGAAGACGTCCAGCCCGTCTAGCCCATGGCAATTTGAGAGGCGTAGACGGTGGAAAGTCGTCTTGACTTAGGCCTCTTTCAGACGGTGCGGATGAAAATCACTCTTGCTCATATGATTGTTGAACTTCTCCAAACTTGGTGTAGAAACAAGTGAACTCCTATATGAGATGTAAGAATGAAGGCCGTGACGTCAGGTGGAATTTATTTTAAGACGCAGTGCTCAGATATTACATTTTGTATAACGGCGCATATGACGTCACGTCTACGCCGTCCGATTTGTGGTTTTCTACGAGACAAGTCGAAACCTGTTTGAAGCGTTAGAATGAAGCCTGTGACGTCAGACATACTTTTTTTTTAAGACGCAATGCTCAGATACTTAATTTTACACTGCTGCGCATATTACGTCACGTTCAAGGCGTCTGATTCGTGTTATCGTTGGTTTGTTAGGACATTTGGATTGATGCCAGCGAAACGGTGAACACGTTGGGCTGTTTATCTCATCCATTTCTAAGAAATCTTCAGCAAAGCTGAATATTTCTCATTTGTGGTCAACAAAGAAACCTGTGCTGCGGATTCTAGAGAACACAAGGACCCGAAGAAAGAAGGATTTCAACTATTGGACACATCTTTGGGATTTCCTCCGGGAGCAACTTGGCGCAGTATCATCATTTCTGTAAGTCACGTTTTTTATACATTTCAATTAGATCTAAAATATCGTAGGCGAAAATGAGTGTACCCCGTGATATTTTTCCTTTATCGGAAGCTTTTCTGAACGAAGTGAAGGATAACGATTGCATTAGTAGCGACCATGTAGGCAAGTTTAATGAGATTTTGGCGAGTAATTCGGATTTTCGACCTCAAGAAGCTCTTCTTATGTGGAATTTATTCTCGGAAGTAATGCCTGTGTATTCCCCTCATATTCAAATTTTACCTTCTTTCGCTGCAGAAGTAGTAACGCATTGGGTGTGTACTTATTTCGATGGGAATGTAATACATGTATACGACAGTTTATCGAGTGCTTCCGGTCTTACCACGGAACAGATTAATTACTTACATAAATTATTTCCTCATCAACCCCCTATCATTTATGAAAGAGTGCAGCAGCAACAAAATGCGTATGATTGCGGCGTTTTTGCTATTGCTTTCGCCGTTTCTGTAGCTAATGGACTTAATCCAGTGAATCAAAATTTTTGTTCTCGTGCTATGAGATCCCACCTTATTAAAATTTTTCAAGATAGATCTATCGAACCTTTTCCAATCGAATCTCTTGCCTTAAAAAAGAGAGGAAGACCTCCAAAGCGGAAGGTAGGACGCCCAAAATCATTGTCCACTAGGAAAGAGCAGTTATTAAAAGCGAAGAAAAAATACCGGGAAAACAACCCTCAGAAGATTTCAAAGTCGATTAAGGAATATCAAGTATCACATCCGGAAGTTATTAGGGAGGCAGTTATGAAATACCAAGTTTCAAATCCTGAGGTAAATAGAGAGGCCGTTAAGAAATATCAAGCTGCGAATCCTGAAGTAAATAGAGAGGCCGTTAAGAAATATCAAGCTGCGAATCCTGAAGTAAATAGAGAGGCCGTTAAGAAATATCAAGCTGCGAATCCTGAAGTAAATAGAGAGGCCGTTAAGAAATATCAAGCTGCGAATCCTGAAGTAAATAGAGAGGCCGTTAAGAAATATCAAGCTGCGAATCCTGAAGTAAATAGAGAGGCCGTTAAGAAATATCAAGCTGCGAATCCTGAAGTAAATAGAGAGGCCGTTAAGAAATATCAAGCTGCGAATCCTGAAGTAAATAGAGAGGCCGTTAAGAAATATCAAGCTGCGAATCCTGAAGTAAATAGAGAGGCCGTTAAGAAATATCAAGCTGCGAATCCTGAAGTAAATAGAGAGGCCGTTAAGAAATATCAAGCTGCGAATCCTGAAGTAAATAGAGAGGCCGTTAAGAAATATCAAGCTGCGAATCCTGAAGTAAATAGAGAGGCCGTTAAGAAATATCAAGCTGCGAATCCTGAAGTAAATAGAGAGGCCGTTAAGAAATATCAAGCTGCGAATCCTGAAGTAAATAGAGAGGCCGTTAAGAAATATCAAGCTGCGAATCCTGAAGTAAATAGAGAGGCCGTTAAGAAATATCAAGCTGCGAATCCTGAAGTAAATAGAGAGGCCGTTAAGAAATATCAAGCTGCGAATCCTGAAGTAAATAGAGAGGCCGTTAAGAAATATCAAGCTGCGAATCCTGAAGTAAATAGAGAGGCCGTTAAGAAATATCAAGCTGCGAATCCTGAAGTAAATAGAGAGGCCGTTAAGAAATATCAAGCTGCGAATCCTGAAGTAAATAGAGAGGCCGTTAAGAAATATCAAGCTGCGAATCCTGAAGTAAATAGAGAGGCCGTTAAGAAATATCAAGCTGCGAATCCTGAAGTAAATAGAGAGGCCGTTAAGAAATATCAAGCTGCGAATCCTGAAGTAAATAGAGAGGCCGTTAAGAAATATCAAGCTGCGAATCCTGAAGTAAATAGAGAGGCCGTTAAGAAATATCAAGCTGCGAATCCTGAAGTAAATAGAGAGGCCGTTAAGAAATATCAAGCTGCGAATCCTGAAGTAAATAGAGAGGCCGTTAAGAAATATCAAGCTGCGAATCCTGAAGTAAATAGAGAGGCCGTTAAGAAATATCAAGCTGCGAATCCTGAAGTAAATAGAGAGGCCGTTAAGAAATATCAAGCTGCGAATCCTGAAGTAAATAGAGAGGCCGTTAAGAAATATCAAGCTGCGAATCCTGAAGTAAATAGAGAGGCCGTTAAGAAATATCAAGCTGCGAATCCTGAAGTAAATAGAGAGGCCGTTAAGAAATATCAAGCTGCGAATCCTGAAGTAAATAGAGAGGCCGTTAAGAAATATCAAGCTGCGAATCCTGAAGTAAATAGAGAGGCCGTTAAGAAATATCAAGCTGCGAATCCTGAAGTAAATAGAGAGGCCGTTAAGAAATATCAAGCTGCGAATCCTGAAGTAAATAGAGAGGCCGTTAAGAAATATCAAGCTGCGAATCCTGAAGTAAATAGAGAGGCCGTTAAGAAATATCAAGCTGCGAATCCTGAAGTAAATAGAGAGGCCGTTAAGAAATATCAAGCTGCGAATCCTGAAGT
The DNA here is from genome assembly GCA_947579665.1 of Sympetrum striolatum. NCBI lineage: Eukaryota > Metazoa > Arthropoda > Insecta > Odonata > Libellulidae > Sympetrum > Sympetrum striolatum. Next base: position 6,998,669 of record OX388345.1, read on the forward strand.
AAATAGAGAGGCCGTTAAGAAATATCAAGCTGCGAATCCTGAAGTAAATAGAGAGGCCGTTAAGAAATATCAAGCTGCGAATCCTGAAGTAAATAGAGAGGCCGTTAAGAAATATCAAGCTGCGAATCCTGAAGTAAATAGAGAGGCCGTTAAGAAATATCAAGCTGCGAATCCTGAAGTAAATAGAGAGGCCGTTAAGAAATATCAAGCTGCGAATCCTGAAGTAAATAGAGAGGCCGTTAAGAAATATCAAGCTGCGAATCCTGAAGTAAATAGAGAGGCCGTTAAGAAATATCAAGCTGCGAATCCTGAAGTAAATAGAGAGGCCGTTAAGAAATATCAAGCTGCGAATCCTGAAGTAAATAGAGAGGCCGTTAAGAAATATCAAGCTGCGAATCCTGAAGTAAATAGAGAGGCCGTTAAGAAATATCAAGCTGCGAATCCTGAAGTAAATAGAGAGGCCGTTAAGAAATATCAAGCTGCGAATCCTGAAGTAAATAGAGAGGCCGTTAAGAAATATCAAGCTGCGAATCCTGAAGTAAATAGAGAGGCCGTTAAGAAATATCAAGCTGCGAATCCTGAAGTAAATAGAGAGGCCGTTAAGAAATATCAAGCTGCGAATCCTGAAGTAAATAGAGAGGCCGTTAAGAAATATCAAGCTGCGAATCCTGAAGTAAATAGAGAGGCCGTTAAGAAATATCAAGCTGCGAATCCTGAAGTAAATAGAGAGGCAGTTAAGAAATATCAAGCTGCGAATCCTGAAGTAAATAGAGAGGCCGTTAAGAAATATCAAGCTGCGAATCCTAAAGTTATTAGGGAGGCAGTTAAGAAATATCAAGCTGCGAATCCTAAAGTTATTAGGGAGGCAGTTAAGAAATACCAAGTATCAAATCCTGAGGTAAATAGAGAGGCCGTTAAGAAATATCAAGCTGCGAATCCTGAAGTAAATAGAGAGGCGGTTAGGAAATATCATGCATTAAATCCGGATCCAGTTAAGAAATCAATCAAGAAATACCAATCATTGAATCCTGACACAGTTAAAAAAGCGATTAAAAAGTATGAAGCGGCTAATCCTCAAACAGTTAGGAGCAAGATTAAAAGATACCACGCAGCCAATCCAGAAATCGTTAAGAATGCGAAAGAAAAATATATGTTTTCACACCCTAGGGAAGAATCTGCACGTAAAAGACTGAGTTATTCTTTACCAAAATTGTCAGGTAATTTTAGGCAAGTGTCATGTTTTGGTAGGCAATCAGGTATTGATTTGAATGATATTTCCTGTATAGCTTTGAAAAAGTCTTCATTGTTAGATCCGCTATGTCCTAAATGTAGTTATTGCAAGGCTGCTTTATTTGAGGAGGAGAGAAGTAGGAAAGAATGGTGCTGTGGTAGTGGTAGGTACTTTCTTGGCTTTCTTCCCACTTTAAATGCTCCTTTCTATAGTAGTAAGAGCTTCTTGAAAAATTCAAGAAGCTACAATAACATTTTTGCATTTTCAGCGTTAGGGGTTTCCCATGGGTTTAAGCAGATTTCTAATAAAAAAGGACCATCTTTAGTTAAAATACAGGGAAGAACATACCACAGGTTATTTAGTTTAGACTGGAAAGAAGCTGAAAGTGTTAATAATGTTGCACTGTATGTAGATGATGGGGCTGAACGAAGAAGAATTGCAGAAGGGCGAAAACTTGACTTGGGCATTGTCAGTGATATTCAAGATTTTATTAACGAAGTTAATCCCATAGCATCCTCTTTGCGGCATCTTAGCAATCACACATCAGAGGAAGCTTGCATTGTTTTTGAGAAGACAGACAGGAGAACTCATGGGCCAATTTTAGGTGAGAACCCTAGGCTAGAAGAAATAGCTGCCATTGTCAGAGCTGGACCGGGAAGCGAACCCAGGCAAGTTTTAATTTGGAAGCATAATAAAGGAGAGCCGAGCTTTATTAATATATTTAGTGAGGCATATGAGGCTTTGCAGTATCCTCTTCTTTTTCCTCATGGAACGTCAGGATGGCACAAGGACCTTAAAGATAGGGATGGAAATAACTACTCGCAGGTTAAGTACTATAGAAAGTTACTTTTGTCTGAGAATAGATTCACTGATTTGCAACGTTTGGGCCAAGAGTATTTTGTAGATATGTATTCGAGGGTAGAAGAAGAAAGGCTCCTTTGGCATAAGTTCAATCAGAGTAAGCTACTTAGGGTTGCCTCAAGGCAAGATATAGATGAGACTATTGAAGCTGAAGGAGGGCCCAAAATAGGGAAAGTGTACTTGCCCAGTTCCTTTACTCACAGCCCACGGTATATGAAATTGAAGATGCAGAATGGGATGGCTTTAGTTTCCAGGAAAGGTAGACCTAGCTTTTTTATTACTGTAACATGTAATCCACAGTGGGTTGAAATTCAGAAAAGTCTTTGTAATGGACAAACTGCACTTGATAGGCCAGATTTATGCAATAGAGTTTTTCAGCTTAAACTTGCAGCAATAATGAGGTTGATTCACAGTGGAAAATTGTTTGGTAATGTAATTTATGTAATGTATGTAATTGAGTTCCAAAAACGTGGTTTACCTCATGCCCATATTGCTCTTAAAGTTCATGGTGAACCAAAGAATATAGCCGATATTGATAGTTTCATTAGGGCGACAATACCAGCAGAGGATGAAGCAGATGGGCGACTTAGAAAATTAGTTTTACAGCACATGTTGCATGGACCTTGTGGAGATGAGAAACCGAATGCTCCCTGTATGGACAGTAGGAGAAATGTTTGCAGCAAAGGGTTTCCTAAAGCAACCTGCGAGGTAACATATGTTGATGACAGGGGCTACGTTCACTATAAACGCAGTTGCTCTAATAATGTAACATTAAAATCTGGTAGGATTGTAAATGATAACTGGGTTGTCCCTTATTGTCCAGCTTTGCTGCTGTTATTAGAATGCCACTGCAATGTAGAAATAGCCTGTTCGGTTAAGGTAGTTAAGTATTTGTTTAAATATATACACAAGGGACCTGACCATGCTAGAGTTGCTGTAGTTCCAGATGCTGTAGACAAATTAAATGAGATAGAAGAATATGTATCCTTAAGATACATAAGTGCTTCAGAGGCAATTTGGCGAATACTAGAATTTGATGTATCTCATTCGTATCCAACCGTTGTAATGTTGCCAGTTCACTTGCAGAATAAGGAAACGATCATATTTCAGCCAGGCAGAGAGGCTCAAGCTCTCAAAACTACTGTTTCTAAATTATTGCTTTATTTTCAAAGACCGAGGTTAGCAGAATTTCAAAATTTAACTTACCTGGATTTTTATGAACAGTATAACATTGATAGCAAGCCAAGGGAAAATTCCAAAGTTCCAATAGTGTCACATCCTTCAGGACGTCACTGGATAACTAAAAGAGTTAGGAGGGAATGTGTTGCAAGGCTACAGTGGCTGCTACCTACCTTAGGTGAGGTTTATTATCTTAGAATGCTGTTGTTAAAATTTCCCACTTATAGCTATGAGGAACTTAGAAAAGTAGATGAAAATTCTTACAGTACTTTTCAGGAAGCTGCAAAAGCACATGGTCTCTTAGAAAATGACAATGAGTATAGAGATGTCTTAGAGGAAGCAAATATCTATAAAACTGGTAGTGGACTAAGGCAATTGTTTGTATGTTTAGTCATCTGTGGTGCACCGGCAGGAATTCTATGGGATGAATTTAAAAATCAACTGTCAGAGGATTTCTTAGATAGAGATTCAGCTAACTTAGATAGGGCTTACAATTCTGCCTTGCTAGATGTAAGAAATAGGCTTAGAAGTCATGGTAGAACTCTAGAGGAAATGGGCCTTCCTTCAGTTATTGATGATACCACAGAGACAGGTAGGGAATTGATGAGATGGCCTGCTGATGAATTAGAAATATATTTAAAACAATGGCTACCGATGTTAAATCAGAATCAGAAAGATATTTACGATTATGTATGTGGGGTAATTGAAGCTCAGAAAATTGATAATAACTTTTTATTTATTGATGGTCCGAGTGGTACTGGAAAAACACTACTACTTAATGTAATTACAGGGAGTTTGAGAAGAGAGAAATGTATTGTACTCTGTACAGCTTCTACAGGAATAGCAGCACTTAATTATAAAGGAGGTGTAACTGCTCGTTCAATGTTTAGGCTGCCCCTAGATTCCTCCAGTCCAGAAACTTATTGCGACATAAAAGCAAATAGTGAAAGAGCAGAATTAATTAGGAGGGCTGGCTTAATTATTTGGGATGAGGCTTCTATGGCTCAAAAACAAACCCTTGAGGCATTTGAGAGGACATTAAGGGATCTATGTCAAAATGAACTTTTATTTGGTGGAAAATTAATTTTGCTTGCTGGAGATTTCAGACAAATTGCTCCTGTTGTTAAAGGTGGGTCAGTGATAGATTCAATAAAGTACAGCATTAAATTTTCAAGTTTGTGGTCTAAAGTAAAAATATTTTGTTTGAAAGAGCAAATTCGTTCAAGGGGAGACAATACTTACTCTAAATTCATTCTTGAAGTTGGGGAAGACAAAATTGACCGGATGATTATAGACAACATAGAAGTAATTCCACTTCGTCATATTAAGGTTACTGACAGCTTAGATGATCTTATTACTTTTGTCTATCCAAACGAAATATTAAATAATCCTGAGTTGTGTTGTAAGAGAGCAATATTGGCAGGTACGAACAATTGTATAGATGAGATAAACTTAATCATTCTTACCAAATTGGATGGGGAATCAATAGCTCTGTACAGTGCTGATACTTTAGAAACTACAGCTGATAATCAGGATAGGGAATTTCTCAGTGATAATTTTATTAATTCAATAACTGAGCCTGGAGTCCCAGATCATAAGATAGTTTTGAAAGTAGGTGCAGTTTGTCTTTTAATTAGAAATATTTCTTTTGATGATGGGTTAGTGAATGGGACAAAATTAATTGTGAAAAGCATTTCAAAAAGACTCTTAGAAATGTATGTACCTGGTCAGGATGTGTCAAAGACAGTTTTCATTCCAAGAATATGCTTTAAATTTCAAGCTGGAAGAGCTGGTGTAACCATCCTTCGTAGACAATTTCCCATCAAATTGGCATATGCTATGACAATAAACAAATCGCAGGGACAAACTTTGGACATAGTAGGCTTAGATTTGAGGGATGATGTTTTTGCACATGGTCAACTTTATGTAGCTTTAGGAAGAGTAAGGAGTAATACTACAATAAGAGTACTGCTTCGCAAAAGCAGAGTATCGTGTGAATTTATAGGTCATACTGTAAATATTGTACATAAACAACTTCTATAGATGTTTTTTATATTTTTCTATTTAAGCATTAACTAATTTAAGTGCATTCAAGTTATTTATTTCTTTATTTATTATATTTTTTTAACTTTCAAGAAGAAAGTAAAATATGTTTAGTTTACAAATATTATTATTTTTCTTGGTATTAATGTATATAATACATTTTTGAGAAAAAAGTAAACATTTTTTTAATCAAGTTTTGATTATTTTTATAAATATTGAGGTATATGCAAACTTTCGAGAAGAAAGTAAATATATTTCAATATCTTTTAACATATGTTTTTGTTCATTATTAGATTTAGTTCTCTTCCTTGGACTGCAACCTTGCCGTGGTGGAAGAGCTTGTGTGTTCCTATGATCTACTGAACTATGCTGGCTGGAGCTAATCTCCTGGAAGGGTCACCCATGCCAGAAAGGTCATAAGTGAGGATCCAGACAAATGTAGTCCACTTATTGCTAATGAGAATAAAAGGATCAACCAAAGGAATGACAAATTATTAAATTTTTTGATTGAAAATATAATAAATACCTTTTTCTGTTATATTGTAATACTGCCACATTAATAAAATATGAATGTTCTCAATATGGAATATCATATTAAATAATCAATTTCTTTATGTCTGTGATAATTATTGATTGTTAATTATTACTTTGAATAATTATTTGTTTGAATAAGAATAAAAATAAAAATATATATTTTTAATTACAATGACATCTTATTATCCTTACGAGAATTTAAAATAATTTCTTTCATAAGCATTGAATTTAAGGTAAGTTATTCAATCATAATATAGGATATCTGTATGACCTTTACTTAATTGCTTCAATGTAATTTTCAAAGATTGATATTATGTCAAAAACAGATGTATATCTTGAAAGGATCTTAGCTCAGGGCATTTATATTTGGGCTCTCTATTAAGACTGGGTTTAAAAATAATATATTAAATTAGACAATGCTGTTCCTGGGTTTGATGCCAGAGCACATTAAAATTTCTCTCATAAGGAATATAAGGGAAAGGTAAGATGTCGATTGAGGCAGTTTCAACCTATATTTCTGCTTGAATTTTTACACATAGTTAGTGATGGTTATCATCTGTTGTGCTGCATATTAAGTTAATCAGGAAAATTCCGGGTTTGATGCCAGACTGATAAATTGCTGCAAATTTTAAGAATATTTTCAATATTTTTTTTTCTATTAAAGACCCTCCCAATATGATGTCGACTTCAAATTAGTGTTATCGATCTGCTTGCAGTATGCAAGCAACATTTTACTCGTATATATATATATTATTATATATAGACGTTTCTCCGGATATACCTATATATATATATATATATAGGGGATCAAAATTCTAACCATGTTCCACAAGTGCCACCGACTTGAAATTTTTACCACGTTATGGCCATGACGTGTAACCTCCAGGAAAAAGCCGACTTTGAACCTCGGTGTCATGGGTTCGATTCCAGAAGGCCCCAAAGTCCCGATTTTCCCCATAAGATTACATGGCGGGGATTTTCGAAATTTTTTTTGAGGCACTTCCCGGAAAAGGAGAGAGTTGAAATTCAAGGGATCGCTAGATGCTGTGCATATCTAAAGTAAACCATAAAGACATTTACGAATATTATCCTTGGTTCGAGTCTAGGTCGGGGCAAAAATCGGCCGTTTAAAATGCATTGTGGCGATTTTTAAGATTTTTTTTGGACCCTTATCCGATGGCATAGAAACTTGAAATTCGGTATGAGGTTAGATATCATGACAATATATAATAATCAAATTTTACAAATTCGCTGATGGTCCTTGGTTCGATCCCAGAGGGACATTTAAATTCCACAATGCATTTCTTACGGAGATAACGGAAACAAATTTTATCTACTTCCCGATATGCTATCGACTTCAAACTTTGCATGATAGAAGAGCAAGTCTTAACAAATCAAACTATGCATTCACAGCTTACAATGTGTCCTGGGTTCGACACCAGGTGTCTCTGCAATCAGAAGTTGATCTGATTTTTAGGGATTATTTTGAAAACTTTGCCAATAAGATAGAACCTTGAAATTCGGCATATAGATAAAGATCATAAATAACTTTCAGAAACAATTTCTAGATTTCCCAGATCGTCCTTGGTTCGAATCTAGAGAGCCATTTAAATTCGTGAAAATTAGAACGTCTTTTGAGGCAATTGTAGCCCATATTTCTGCTTAAATTTTCACACTTAGTTAGAGATGGTGATGTTCTATTGTGCTGCATAGTAAGTAACACTGGAAAGACCCGGGTTCGATGCCAGACGATCATTTTTCTCCGAATTTTAAGAAGAATTTCAATCTTTTTTTTTTCTTTTAAGGACCGTCCCGATATAATGCCGATATGAAACTAGTGTTGTCGATCTGCTTGCAGTATGCAAGCAACATTTTACTCGTATATATATATATATAAGTATATCCGGAGAAGCGTCTATATATATAAGTTATATATATATATATAGGGGATCAAAAGTCTAACCATGTTCCACAAGTGCCAATGCCTTGAAATTTTTACGACATATTGGCCATAACGTGTAACCTCCAGAAAAAATCCGACTTTGAACCTCGGTGTCATGGGTTCGATTCCAGAAGGCCCCAAAGTCGTGATTTTGTCCATAAGGATACATGGCGGGGATTTTTGAAAATTATTTTGAGGCACTTCCCGGAAAAGGAGAGAGTTGAAATTCGAGGGACCGCTAGATGCCGTGCATATCTAAAGGAAACCATAAAGACATCTACGAATATTATCCTTGGTTCGATGCTAGGTCGTGGCAAAAATCGGCCGTTTAAAATGCATTGTGGCGATTTTTAAGATTTTTTTTGGACCCTTTTCCGATGGCATAGAAACTTAAAATTCCGTATAAGGTTAGATACCATAAAAGTATTTCATAATCAAATTTTACATATTCGCTGATGGTCCTTGGTTCGATCCCAGATGGACATTTAAATTCCTCAATGCATTTCTTATGGAGATAACGGAAACAAATTTTAGGTACTTTCCGGCATGCTATCGACTTCAAACTTTGCATGATAGAAGAGCAAGTCTAAACAAATCAAACTGTGCATTCACAGCTATCAATGTGTCCTGGGTTCGACACCAGGTGTCTCTACAATCAGAAGTTGATCCGATTTTAGGAGGTATTTTGGAACCTTTTCCAATGATGTAGAAACTTGAAATTTGGCATATAGATTGAGATTATTAATAATTTTCAGAAACATTTTTTACATTTCCAAGATCGTCCTTGGTTCGAATCCAGAGAGCCATTTACATTCGTGAACATTAGAGCGTCTTTTGAGGTAGTTGTAGCCAATATTTCTGCTTGAATTTTAACACATTGTTAAAGATGGTGATCTTCTATTGTGTTTCATAATAGGTTTACCAGTAAGACCCGGGTTCGATGCCAGATGATGAAATTTCAGCGAATTTTAAGAAAAAATTAAATCCTTTTTTTTTCTTATGAGGACCTTCCAGATGTGATGCCAATATGAAATAAGTATTGCCGATCTGCTTGCAGTATGCAAGCTACATTTTACTCGTATCATATCTATTATATATAGATATTCATATATCTATTATATATAGATGCTTCTCCGGATTCATTCATATATATACCTATATAGATAGATAGATAGATAGGATACAAATTCACAGCCTAAACTACAAGCGTCATTGATCTGAAATTTTTATGACATATTGGCAATAACGTGAAACCCCCAGGAAAAAAGAGACTTTGATCCTCAGTGTCATAGGTTTGATTCCAGAGGGCCCCAAAGTCCCGATTTTTCCCGTTTGAATGCATTGCCGTGATTTTCGGGAATTAAAAAAAAATACTTTCCGGATAGGTAGAGAAGTAAAACTCAAGGTGCCTATATTTATGGTCTTGGACTTTCGAAAACATCAATGACTTTCACAAAAATTATCCTGGGTTCGATGCTAGGACGATGCAAAGATCTGCCCTTTAAAATACATGGGAGCCGTTTTTCATTATTTTTTTAGATGCACTTATCGAAATGATAGGATGTTCGTGCTTGGCTGGAAGATGTATGGTACGAATAAGTTTTAGAAAAAAATTTTCATAAGACCGTACTGTTCCTGGGTTCGAAGCCAGAGCACAATAACGTTTCTCTCATAAGGTATATAAAGGAAAAGTAGGACATCATTTGAGGCAGTTGTAACCAATATTTCTGCTTGAATTTGCATACGCGGTTAGAGATGGTGTTTTTCTGTTGTGCTGCATAGAAAGTATTGCCTGAAAGACCCGGGTTCGATGCCGGGCGGTAAAAATATCCCCCATATATAATACTATGGGGTATCTTTTCATAATTTTTTTATGCATTTATCGATATGTAAGGGAGCTCTTGCTTAGATGGAAGATGTATATTAACACTTTGTTTAAGAAAAAAAATAGATAAGACCATGCTGTTCCTGGGTTCGATGCCAGAGCACATTATAATTTCTCAAATAAGGAATGTATGTAAATAGTAGGACGTCGTTTGAGGTAGTTGCACCTAATAGTTTTGCTTGAATTTTCACACATAGTTTGATATGGTAATCTTCTATTTTGCTGCATAGTAAGTACACCAGGAAGACCGGGGTTCGCTGCCAGGCGATTAAATTGCAGCGAATTCTACGAATATTTTGAAATTTTTTTTTCTTTTGATGTCCGTCCCGATATGATGCCGATATGAAATTAGTGTTGTCGATCTGGTTGCAGTATGCAAGCTACATTTTACTCGTATATATATATATAGAGAGAGGATACAAAGTCACAGGCTAAACCACTAGCGTCAATGGCTTGAAATTTTTACGACATATTGGCCATAACATATAACCACCAGAAAAATTGTGATTTTGAACCTCGATGTCATGGGTTCGATTCCAGAGGGCCTCAAAGTCCCGATTTTTCCCGTTTAAATGCATTGCTTTGATTTTCGGGAATTAAAAAAAAATATTTTCTGGATAGGTAGCGAATCAAAACTTTAGGAGCCTATATATATGGTCATGATCTATCAAAAACATAAATGATTTTTACGGAAAATATCCTGGGTTCGATGCTAGGTCGGGGCAAAAATCGGCCGTTTAAATTGCATTGTGGCGATTTTTAGGATTTTTTTTGGACCCTTTCCCGATGGCATGGAAACTTGAAATTCGGCATGGAGTTGGAGATCAATAATAAATTTCAGGATCAAATTTTACATATTCGCTGATGGTCCTTGGTTCGATGCCAGAGGGCCATTTAAATTCCTCAATGCATTTCTTACGGAGATAACGGAAACAAATTATAGGTACTTCCCGGCACGATAAAGAGTTCAATCTTTGCACTACGAAAGATTAAGTGTATACAAATCAAACTGTGCATTCCCAGCTGTCAATATGTACTGGGTTCGACACCAGGCGTCTCTAATATCAGTAACTGATCCGATTTTCAATAATTATTTTGAGCCCTTTCCCAACAATATAGAAACTTGAAATTCGGCATGTAGATAGAGATCATAAATAACTTTCAGAAACATTTTTTAGATTTCCAAGTTCGTCCTTAGTTCGAATCCAGAGAGCCATTTAAATTCGTGAAAATTAGAACATCTTTTGAGGCAGTTGTAGCCCATATTTCTGCTTGAATTTTCACACATAGTTAGAGATGGCGATGTTCTATTGTGCTGCATAGTAAGTTCAACAGTAAAGACCCGGGTTCGATGCCAGACGATGGAATTTCAGTGAATTTTAAGAAAAATTTCAATCCATTTTTTCTTTTGATGGCCGTCCCGATATGATGCCGACATGAAAATAGTGTTGTCGATCTGCTTGCAGTATGCAAGCAACATTTTACTCGTATATATATATATATATATATATATATATATATATATATATATATATATATATATATATATATATATATATCTACGAGTAAAATGTTGCTTGCATACTGCAAGCAGATCGGAAATACTAATTTCATAGGGGCATCATATCGGGACGGTCCTCATAAGAAAAAAAAAAGGATTTAATTTTTTCATAAAATTCGCTGAAATTTCATCGTCTGGCATCGAACCCGGGTCTTACTGGTAAACCTACTATGAAACACAATAGAAGATCATCATCTCTAACGATGTGTGAAAAATCAAGCAGAAATATTGGCTACAACTGCCTCAAAAGACACTCTAATGTTCACGAATGTAAATGGCTCTCGGGACTCGAACCAAGGACGATCTCTAAAATTTAAAAAATTTTTCTGAAAGTTATTAATCATCTCAATCTATATGCCAAATTTCAAGTTTCTATATTATTGGGAAAGGTTTCAAAAAATTCCTAAAAATCGGATCAACTTCTGATTGCAGAGACACCTGGTGTCGAACCCAGGACGTATTGCAAGCTGTGAATAGACAGTTTGATTTTTAAAGACTTGCTCTTGTATCTTGCAAAGTTTGAAGTCGATATCATGCCGGGAAGTACCTAAATTTTGTTTCCGTTATCTCCGTAAGAAATGCATTGAGAAGTGCAAATGGCCCTCTGGGATCGAACCAAGGACCATCAGCGAACATATAAAATTTGGTTATGAAATATATTTATGATATCTATCCACGTGCCGAGTTTCAAGTATCTATGTTATCGGGAAAGGATTCAAAAAAATTCTTCAAAGTCGCCGCAATGCATTTTAAACGGCCGATTTTTGCCCCGTCCTAGCATCGAACCATGGACCATATTCGTCGATGTCCTTCTGATTTACGTTGGAGTTGCATGGCTTCTAGCGATCCCTCGAATTTCAACTCTCTACTTTTCCGGGAAGTGCCTCAAAAAAATTTTCGAAAATCCCCGCCATGTATTCTTACGGAGAAAATCGCAACTTTGGGGCCTTCTGGAATCGAACCCATGACACCGAGGTTCAATGTTGGCTTTTTCCTGGAGGTAACACGTTATGGCCAATACGTAGTAAAAATTTCAAGTCAGTGGCACTTATGGAACATGGTTAGAATTTTGATCCCCTATGAATGAATGAATGTGTATATAGGTACGAGTAAAATGTAGCTTGCATACTGCAAGCAGATCGACAACACTAATTTCATATCGGCATTATATCGGGACGGTCCTCAAAAGAAAAAAAAAGGATTTAATTTTTTCTTAAAATTCGCTGAAATGTCATCGTCTGGCATCGAACCCGGGTCTTACTGAAAACCTACTATGAAAAACAATAGAAGATCACCATCTCTAACTATGTGTGAAAATTCAAGCAGAAATATGGGCTACAACTGCCTCAAAAGACGCTCTAATGTTCACGATTGTAAATGGCTCTCGGGACTCGAACCAAGGACGATCTTGGAAATTAAAAATATGTTTCTGAAAGGTATTAATCATCTCAATCTATATGACAAATTTCAAGTTTCTATATTATTGGAAAAGGTTTCAAAATAATTCCTAAAATTCGGATCAACTTCTGATTGCAGAGACACCTGGTGTCGAACCCAGGACACATTGATAGCTATGAATGCATAGTTTGATTTGTTTAGACTGGTTCTTCCATCATGCTAAGTTTTAAGTCGATAGCATGCAGGGAAGTACCTAAAACTTGTTTCCGTTATCTCCATAAGAAATGCATTGAGGATTGTAAATGGCCCTCTGGGATCGAACCAAGGAACATCAGGGAAAACATAAAAATTTATTATGAAATATATTTATGATATCTAACCCCATGCCGAATTTCAAGTTTCCATGCCATCGGGAAAGGGTCCAAAAAAAATCTTAAAAATCGCCACAATGCATTTTAAACGGCCGATTTTTGCATCGACCTAGCATCGAACCCAGGTTATTTTCCGTAAAACTCATTTATGTTTTCGATAGATCAAGACCATATATAAAGGCTCCTTGAGTTTTGATTCTCTACCTATCCGGGAAGTATTTTTTTTTAATTCCCGAAAATCAAAGCAATGCATTTAAACGGGAAAAATCGGGACTTTGGAGCCCCCTGGCATCGAACCCATGACACTGAGGATCAAAATCGCAATTTTTCTGGTGGTTGCACGTTATGGCCAATTCGCCGTAAAAATTTCAGCTCAATCACTCTTGTGGTTTAGGCTGTGAGTTTGTATCCTCTCTCTATATATATATATCTATTATATACGAGTAAAATGTAGCTTGCATACTGCAAGCAGATCGACAACACTAATTTCATATCGGCATTATATCGGGACGGTCCTCAAAAGAAAAAAATAGGATATAATTTTTTCTTAAAATTCGCTGAAATGTCATCGTCTGGCATCGAACCCGGGTCTTACTGAAAACCTACTATGAAAAACAATAGAAGATCACCATCTCTAACTATGTGTGAAAATTCAAGCAGAAATATTGGCTACAACTGCCTCAAAAGACGCTCAAATGTTCACGTATGTAAATGGCTCTCGGGACTCGAACCAAGGACGATCTTGGAAATTTAAAACATGTTTCTGAAAGTTATTATTGATCTCAATCTATATGCCAAATTTCAAGTTTCTATATTATTGGGAAAGGTTTCAAAATAATTCCTAAAATTCGGATCAACTTCTGATTGCAGAGACACCTGGTGTCGAACCCAGGACACATTGATAGCTATGAATGCATAGTTTGATTTGTTTAGACTGGTTCTTCCATCATGCTAAGTTTTAAGTCGATAGCATGCAGGGAAGTACCTAAAACTTGTTTCCGTTATCTCCATAAGAAATGCATTGAGGAATGTAAATGGCCCTCTGGGATCGAACCAAGGAACATCAGGGGAAACATAAAAATCGATTATGAAATATATTTATGATATCGAACCCCATACCAAATTTCAAGTTTCCATGCCATCGGGAAAGGGTCCAAAAAAAATCTTAAAAATCGCCACAATACATTTTAAACGGCAGATTTTTGCATCGACCTAGCATCGAACCCAGGTTATTTTCCGTAAAACTCATTTATGTTTTCGATAGATCATGACCATATATAAAGGCTCCCTGAGTTTTGATTCTCTACCTATCCGGGAAGTATTTTTTTTTAATTCCCGAAAATCAAAGCAATGCATTTAAACGGGAAAAATCGGGACTTTGGAGCCCCCTGGAATCGAACCCATGACACTGAGGATCAAAATCGCAATTTTTCTGGAGGTTATACGTTATGGCCAATATGTCGTAAAAATTTCGGCTCAATCACTCTTGTGGTTTAGGCTGTGAGTTTGTATCCTCTCTATATATCTATTATATACAGATGCTTCTCCGGATTCATTCATATATATAGATAGGTATATAGATAGATAGGATACAAATTCACAGCCTAAACCACAAGCGTGATTGAGTTCCAATTTTTACTGCGTATTGGCCATAACAATTAACCGCCAGAAAAATTGTGATTCTGATCCTCAGTGTCATAGGTTCGATTCCAGAGGGCCCCAAAGTCCCGATTTTTCCCGTTTAAATGCATTGCTTAGATTTTCGGGAATTTTTAAGAAATACTTCCCGGTTAGGTAGAGAATCGAAACTCTGGGAGCCTTTATACATGGTCATGTTCTATCGAAAACATAAATGAGTTTTACAGAAAATAACCTGGGTTCGATGCTAGGACAAGGCAAATATCGGCCGTTTAAAACGCATTGTGGCGATTTTTAAGATTATTTTTCGACCCTTTACCGATGGCATGGAAACTTGAAATTCGGCATGGAGTTGGAGATCATAAATATATTTCGTAATCAAATTTTACATATTCGCTGATGGTCCTTGGTTCGATCCCAGAGGGACATTTAAATTCCTCAATGCATTTCTTACGGAGATAACGGAAACAAATTTTAGGTACTTCCCGGCACGATATCGACTTCAAACTTTGCATATAGAAAGATCAAGTCCATAGAAATCAAACAGTGCATTCACAGCTATCAATGTTTCCTGGGTTCAACACCAGGTGTCTCTGCAATCAGAAGTTGATCCGATTTTTAGGAATTCTTTTGAAACCTTTCCCAATAATATAGAAACTTGAAATTCGGCATATAGATAGAGATCATGAATAACTTTCAGAAACATGTTTTAGATTTCCAAGATCGTCCTTGGTTCGAATCCAGAGAGCACTTTACATTCGTGAAAAGTAGAACGTCGATTGAAGCAGTTATAGCCAATATTTCTGCTTGAATTTTCACAAACAGCTAGAGATGGTGATCTCCTTTTTTTAGCAGAGAAGCTCACAGTAAAGACCCGGGTTCAATGCCAGACGATGAATTGTAAGCGAATTTTAAGAAAAATTTCAATCCTTTTTTTTGATTTTGAGGACCGTCCCGATATTATGCCGGTATGAAATTAGTATTGCCGATCTGCTTGCAGTATGCAAGCTACATTTTACTCGTATATATATATGGATACATGAATGAATCCGGAGAAGCATCTATATATAATAGATATCCGGAGAAGCGTCTATATATATATACGAGTAAAATGTTTCTTGCATACTGCAAGCAGATCGACAACACTATTTTCATGTCGGCATCATATCGGGACGGTCCTAATAAGAAAAAAATATAGGATTGAAATTTTTCTTAAAATTCAATGAAATTCCATCGTCTGGCATCGAAGCCGGGTCTTCATTGTTGAACTTTCTATGCAGCACAATAGAACATCGCCATCTCTAACTATGTGTGAAAATTCAAGCAGAAATATGGGCTACAACTGCCTCAAAAGACGTTCTCATTTTCACGAATTTAAATGGCTCTCTTGATTCGAACCAAGGATGATCTTGGAAATCTAAAAAATGTTTCTGAAAGTTATTTATAATCTCTATCTACATGCCGAATTTCAAGTTTCTATATTGTTGGGAAAGGGTTCAAAATAATTATTGAAAATCGGATCAGTTACTGATATTAGAGACGCCTGGTGTCGAACCCAGGACACATTGACAGCTGGGAATGCACAGTTTGATTTGTATACACATAAGTTTTCTTAGTTTAAAGTTTGAAGTCTTTATCGTGCCGGGAAGTTCCTATAATTTGTTTCCGTTATCTCCGTAAGAAATGCATTGAGGAATTTAAACGGCCCTCTGGGATCGAACCAAGGACCATCAGCGAATATGTAAAATTCGATCCTGAAATTTATTATTGATCTCCAACTCCATGCCGAATGTCAAGTTTCCATGCCATCGGGAAAGGGTCCAAAAAAAATCTTAAAAATCGCCACAATGCAATTTAAACGGCCGATTTTTGCCCCGACCTAGCATCGAACCCAGGATATTTTCCGTAAAACTCATTTATGTTTTCGATAGATCATGACCATATATATAGGCTCCGTGAGTTTTGATTCGATACCTATCCGGAAAGTATTTTTTTTTAATTCCCGAAAATCAAAGCAATGCATTTAAAAGGGAAAAATCGGGACTTTGAGGCCCTCTGGAATCGAACCCATGACATCGAGGTTCAAAATCGCAATTTTTCTGGAGGTTATACGTTATGGCCAATATGTCGTAAATATTTCAAGCCATTGACGCTAGTGGTTTAGCCTGTGACTTTGTATCCTCTCTATATATCTATTATATATATAGATGCTTCTCCGGATTCATTCATATATCTATTATATATAGATGCTTCTCCGGATTCATTCATATATATAGATAGGTATATAGATAGATAGGATACAAATTCACAGCCTAAACCACAAGCGTGATTGAGTTCAAATTTTTACTGCGTATTGGCCATAACAATTAACCGCCAGAAAAATTGTGATTTTGATCCTCAGTGTCATGGGTTCGATTCCAGAGGGCCCCAAAGTCCCGATTTTTCCCGTTTAAATGCATTGCTTAGATTTTCGGGAATTTTTAAAAAATACTTCCCGGATAGGTAGAGAATTGAAACTCTAGGAGCCTTTATATATGGTCATGAGGTATCGAAAACATAAATGAGTTTTACGGAAAATAACCTGGGTTCGATGCTAGGTCAAGGCAAAAATCGGCCGTTTAAAATGCATTGTGGCGATTTTTAAGATTTTTTTTGGACCCCTTCCCGATGGCATGGAAACTTGAAATTCGGCATGAAGTTGGAGATCATAAATATATTTCGTAATCAAATTTAACATATTCGCTGATGGTCCTTGGTTCGATCCCAGAGGGCCATTTACATTCCTCAATGCATTTCTTACGGAGATAACGGAAACAAATTTTAGGTACTTACAGGCGTGATATCGACTTCAAACTTTGTAAGATATAAGATCGAGTCCTAATAAGTTATACTGTGCATTCACAGCTACCAATATTTCCTGGGTTAGACACCAGGCGTCTCTACAATCAGTAAAATATCCGATATTTAAGAATTAATTTAAACCCCTTCCCAATAATATTAAAACATGAAATTAGGCATATAGATAGAAAACATTGATACATTTTAAAAACATGTTTTAGATTTCCTAGATCGTCCTTGGTTCAAATCCAGATAGCCATTTACATTATTGAAAAGTAGAACGTCGTTTGAGGCAGTTGGAGCCAATACTTCTGCTTGAATTTTCACACATAGTAAGAGATGGTATTTTTCTGTTGTGCTGCATAGTAGGTTCACCAGGAAGACCCGGGTTCGATGCCAGACGATTAAATTGCAGCAAATTTTAAGAATATTTTCAATCCCTTTTTTTTTCTTTTGAGGGCCGTCCCGATATGATGCCGACATGAAATTAGTGTTGTCGATCTGCTTGCAGTATGCAAGCTACATTTTACTCGTATACCTATATAGATAGATAGGATACAAATTCACAGCCTAAACTACAAGCGTCATTGATCTGAAATTTTTATGACATATTGGCCATAACGTGAAACCCCCAGGAAAAAAGAGACTTTGATCCTCAGTGTCATAGGTTCGATTCCAGAGGGCCCCAAAGTCCCGATTTTTCCCGTTTGAATGCATTGCCGTGATTTTCGGGAATTAAAAAAAAATACTTTCCGGATAGGTAGAGAAGTAAAACTCTAGGTGCCTATATTTATGGTCTTGGACTTTCGAAAACATCAATGACTTTTACAAAAGTTATCCTGGGTTCGATGCTAGGACGATGCAAAGATCTGCCCTTTAAAATACATGGGAGCCGTTTTTCATTATTTTTTTAGATGCACTTATCGAAATGATAGGATGTTCGTGCTTGGCTGGAAGATGTATGGTACGAATAAGTTTTAGAAAAAAATTTTCATAAGACCGTACTGTTCCTGGGTTCGAAGCCAGAGCACAATAACGTTTCTCTCATAAGGAATATAAAGGAAAAGTAGGACGTCATTTGAGGCAGTTGTAACCAATATTTCTGCTTGAATTTGCATGCGCGGTTAGAGATGGTGTTTTTCTGTTGTGCTGCATAGAAAGTATTGCCTGAAAGACCCGGGTTCGATGCCGGGCGGTAAAAATATCCCCCATATATAATACTATGGGGTATCTTTTCATAATTTTTTTATACATTTATCGATATGTAAGGGAGCTCTTGCTTAGATGGAAGATGTATATTAACACTTTGTTTAAGAAAAAAAATAGATAAGACCATGCTGTTCCTGGGTTCGATGCCAGAGCACATTATAATTTCTCAAATAAGGAGTGTATGTGAATAGTAGGACGTCGTTTGAGGTAGTTGAACCTAATAGTTTTGCTTGAATTTTCACACATAGTTTGATATGGTAATCTTCTATTTTGCTGCATAGTAAGTACACCAGGAAGACCGGGGTTCGCTGCCAGGCGATTAAATTGCAGCGAATTCTACGAATATTTTGAATTTTTTTTTTCTTTTGATGTCCGTCCCGATATGATGCCGATATGAAATTAGTGTTGTCGATCTGTTGCAGTATGCAAGCAACATTTTACTCGTATCTATTATATATAGATGCTTCTCCGGATTCATTCATATATCATATATATATATAGAGAGGATACAAATTCACAGCCTAAACCACAAGCGTCATTGACTTGAAATTTTTACGACATATTGGCCATAACGTGTAACCGCCAGAAAAATTGCGATTTTTAACCTCAGTGTCATGGGTTCGATTCCAGAGGGCCCCAAAGTCCCGATTTTTCCCATTGAAATGCATTGCTTTGATTTTCGGGAATTTTTAAAAAATACTTGCCGGATAGGTAGGGACTCAAAACTCAAGGAGCCGATATATATGGTCATGATCTATCGAAAACATAAATGAGTTTTACGGAAAATATACTGGGTTCGATGCTAGGTCGAGGCAAAAATCGGCCGTTTAAAATGCATTGTGGCGATTTTTAAGATTTTTTTTGGACCCTTTCCCGATGGCATGGAAACTTGAAACTCGGCACGTAAATACATAAAATAAATATATTTCATAATCAAATTTTAGATGTTCGCTGATGGTCCTTGGTTCGATCCCAGAGGGCCATTTGCACTTCTCAATGCATTTCTTACGGAGATAACGGTAACAAAATTAAGGTACTTCCCGGCATGCTATCGACTTCAAACTTTGCATGATAAAAAAGCCAGCCCTTACAAATCAAACTTTGCATTCTCAGTTTACATTATTTCCTGGGTTCGACACCAGGTGTCTCTGCAATCAGAAATTGATCCGATATTTAGGAATTATTTTGAAACCTTTCCCAATAATATAGAAACTTGAAATTCGGTATATATATAGATATCATCTATAGGTTTCAAAAACAAATTTTAAATTTCCAAGATCGTCCTTGGTTCGAATCCAGAGAGCCATTTACTTTCGTGAAAATTAGAACGTCTTTTGAGGCAGTTGTAGCCAATATTTCTTTTTGAATTTTCACACATAGTTAGAGATGGTTATCCTTTGTTGCGCTGCATAGTAATTTCACCAGGAAGACCCGGGTTCGATGCCAGACGATGAAATTTCAGCGAATTTTAAGAAAAATTTGATTCCTTTTTTTTTTCTTTTGAGGACCGTCCCGATATGATGCCGATATGAAATTAGTATTGCCGATATGCTTGCAGTATGCAAGCTACATTTTACTCGTATATATATATGAATATATGATATATGAATGAATCCGGAGAAGCATCTATATATAATAGATACGAGTAAAATGTTGCTTGCATACTGCAAGCAGATCGACAACACTATTTTTATGTCGGCATCATATCGGGACGGCCATCAAAAGAAAAAAATGGATTGAAATTTTTCTTAAAATTCGCTGAAATTTCATCGTCTGGCATCGAACCCGGGTCTTACTGGTAAACCTACTATGAAACACAATAGAAGATCACCATCTCTAACTATGTGTGAAAATTCGAACAGAAATATTGGCTACAACTGCCTCAAAAGACGTTCTAATTTTCACGATTGTAAATGGCTCTCGGGACTCGAACCAAGGACGATCTTGGAAATCTAAAAAATGTTTCTGAAAGTTATTTATGATCTCTATCTATATGCAGAATTTCAAGTTTCTATATTATTGGGAAAGGTTTCAAAATAATTCCTAAAAGTCGGATCAACTTCTGATTGCAGAGACACCTGGTGTCGAACCCAGGACATATTGTTAGCTGTGAATACACAGTTTGATTTATAAAGACTTGCTCTTTTATCATGCAAAGTTTGAACTCGATAGAATGCCGGGAAGTACCTAAATTTTGTTTCCGTTATCTCCGTAAGAAATGCATTGAGAAGTGCAAATGGCCCTCTGGGATCGAACCAAGGACCATCAGCGAGTTCTAAAATTTTATTATAAAACATATTTATGATATGTATCCACGTGCCAAGTTTCAAGTTTCCAAGTCATCTGTAAGTAATTAAAAAAAACCTTAAAGATCGCTATGTATATTAAACGGGAGAATATTTGCCCTAGCCTAGCATCGAACTAAGGATAATCTTTGTAGATGTCTTTGTGGTTTCCTTTAGATATACACGGCATCTAGCGATCCCTCGAATTTCAACTCTCTCCTTTTCCGGGAAGTGCCTCAAAAAAATTTTCGAAAATCCCCGCCATGTATTCTTATGGGGAAAATCGCGACTTTGGGGCCTTCTGGAATCGAACCCATGACACTGAGGTTCAAAGTCGGCTTTTTCCTGGAGGTAACACGTTATGGCCAATACGTAGTAAAAATTTCAAGTCAGTGGCACTTGTGGAACATGGTTAGAATTTTGATCCCCTATATATATATAGTTATATCCGGAGAAACGTCTATATATAATAGATATCCGGAGAAACGTCTATATATACTAGATATTTATATATGATATATGAATGAATCCGGAGAAGCATCTATATATAATAGATATATATATACGAGTAAAATGTTGCTTGCATATTGCAAGCAGATTGACAACACTAATTTCATGTCGGCAACATATCGGGATGGCCCTCAAAAGAAAAAAAAAAGGATTGAAAATATTCTTAAAATTCGCTGCAAATTAATCGTCTGGCATCGAACCCGGGTCTTTTTGGTAATACGTCCTATGCAGTACAACAGAAAATCACCACCTCTAACTATGTGTGAAAATTCAAGCAGAAATGTTGGCTTCAACTGCCCCAAAGGACGTCCTACTTTTCCCATATATTCCGTATGATAGAAATTTTAATGTGCTCTGGCATCGAACCCTGGTACAGCATGGTCATATCTAATTTTTTCTTAAACCGAGTCTTAATATACATCTTCTAGCAAAGCACGATTTTCCTATTATTTCGATTAATACATCAAAATAAATAATGAAAACTAACTCAATGCATTTAAAATGGGGGATATATTTACCATCTGGCTTCGAACCCGGGTCTTTCTGGTAATAATTTCTATGCAGCACTAAAGAAGATCGCATCCCTTAACCATGTGTGAAAATCCAAGCAGAAATATTAGGTGCAACTGACTCAAATGACGTCCTACTTTTCCCTTATATTCCTTATGAGAGAAAAGTTATTCTGCTCTGGAATCGAACCCAGGAATAGTACGGTCTTATAAATTTTTTTTTCTAAAACTAATTTGTACCATACATCTTCCAGCTTCCATTCTTGACCTGAGTCTCGAAAAGAAAGGACGTGTTTTCTCCGGTGCTCCTGAACGGACCCCCAGAGTGACAAGCCAACGGCCCACCAAGCCCTCATTAACCGGTGTTGTTTTTCAGTTTTGTCCGTCTTAGCAGAGTAGCAGTTTAGTGTTAAGTACAACTAAAGCCCTTACTGTTTATTTATTTTCTGTTTTTCTAGTCATCCCTCTATCGTTTTAGCTGTTTTTAGAGTTTTTGTTTTGCAAAGGTTAGTTTTTGTATTTTTATCCCCTCGTAAACGTATTGTAGGCATATTTATTCTTATTGCGAATTTTATTTTCGTTATTACTTAACCGTCGTATTTCCTTGTTGTTTTATTAGTAACCGGTCTTTATCGTTCCCATAAGTGATACATTCGTCCTTTCAGAGTCTTCTCAAACATATTTGGTCAGTTGCGTATTTCGTCTCAGGTCAAACGCAAGTGTTAGTGTCAGCCTAAGTTAACTCGTTTAATTTGTTTGCGTGTTCTTATTGTCGTTTCTCAAGCATTTTTTTTGGGTTCTCAGTTTTTAGTCATTTAAAGTCAATTGTATAATTAGGTAGGATGGCCTCTCCTAGGACTCCCGTTTCCTCTTTCTTGGGAACTGCTTGTCTCGCGTCCCTTCGGGCCGAGATAGTGGAACTCAGAAAGATGGTTGCGGATCTCAGCTCCAAGGTGGAAAGGTTGGAGGCTTCCTCCTCACGTGTGGAATCCAAGGGTAGCACCCCGAAAGCTCGCTGCGCCAAGTTGGCGGCTCGGGGTTACCCGAGTGCGAAAGCCAGCCGAGCGATCGAGGGTGCCCCGAAGGTTTCATCGAGGGCGGGGATGTCGACGGCCAAGAAACCTGACGAGTGGAAGGTAGTCTCCATTCGGGGGGACCGCGGGGTGGTTTTGCGGAGGCAGGGAGTTGCAGAAGCTTCGGCTGATGCTCTTCCTGTGAGCAATCGTTTTTCTGTGTTGTCGGAGGACATTGCACCTGCTGCCATCCCCGTAACCCCGGAGGTGGCTGAGCCCGAAGGGGGTCGGGGGGTTTTAGTAATAGGAAGTTCTAATGTCCGGCGGATAATGGATCCATTACGTGCAAGGGCCCGCCGGGAGGGAGTGTGTGAGCGGGTGTTCTCCAGGTGTTTACCGGGAGGTACGGTGCCGAAGGTGACGGAGGAACTAAGAACGTCGGTATCGTCTTCGAACTGCTCCGTGTTGCGAGTGGTGGTGCACGCGGGCACCAACGACGCCTCGAGATTCGGGTCCGAGGAGATTCTAGGTTCTTTTAAGGACCTGATCGCCGAGGCTTCCCGAGTCGAGAGTGAGTCGGGTGTCCGTGTGTCGCTGTCATTTTGCAGCATAGTTCCGCGGTCGGACCGTGGTTCTGAGGTTTGGAGTCGCGTTGTCGGCCTGAACCAAAGACTGCGGGACTTCTGTAAGAGCAACGGGGTCGGGTTCGTCGATTTGAGGCCGGTTCTTGATTCATGTCGGCTACCTCTTAATCGTTCTGGCGTTCATTATACTGCCCGGGCGGCGGAGCTGGTGGCATGTAGGATTTATGAGGTAAATAGGGTTTTTTTAGGTTAGACTATTATCAGAGTTCGCCACCCCAGGTAGTTTTAGAGTCCAATTCTTCCGGTTTAAATGAGAGCGATATAACGCAGATAGATTTGCGAGAGAAAAATTTAAATCTAAGGGGAAATAATAATATTAAGAAAGTACATTCAGCGGTAGGAATTATAGATAACACCCACGTAAATAGGCAAGTAGAAACGCATGATCTTAGTCCCCGAAATAGAAACAGTAGCATTGACAATAAAGAGAAATTCAATTCAAAAATCGTTACGGTTATTCCAAACAGAAATCCGACTTTAAAGCGCGAACTCAGAGATCTAAAAATAATAGTCGTGAATTGCAGAAGCATACGTAATAAGCAGGTGGAATTTCTTAACCTTACAAGGAGCACTTGCGCGGATATCATACTAGGATCTGAGAGTTGGTTAAGCGAAGACATTAATTCAAGCGAGATATTTCCTCCAGATTATGTGATATATCGCAAAGATAGACAGGGTAGAGTAGGCGGTGGAGTTTTTATCGCTGTAAAGAACCATTTGATTAGTCAGCGAGATGAGTTTGTAGAAAATAGCAGCAGCGAAATGATGTGGTGCTCGATTTTAAGACCTAACGGTAGTAAGATTTATGTTTGTTCATTGTATCGTCCTCCCGATGGCGAAATTGATTGTATTGACGATTTATCCGGGACGTTACAGATAATCGGTGAAAAAGTAAAAGATCCCATCATAGTTGTAGGAGGAGATTTTAACCTACCACATATTAATTGGCGGAATTTAACATGCTCCAACTCTAGTAGAGAGAGAAAAGTTTCTCAAAAATTAATCGATACTTTCTCGTTGCATGCGATAGAACAGGTAAACATGACGAAGACTCGAACGACTCGTGCGGGTGAAGGTAACATCCTAGATTTACTAGCCACCACCCACCCACAATTGATAGCTAATCTAGATATAGTTGACGGTATTTCAGACCATGATGTCATAATGGCGGAGATGAAAGCAGTAGTGGTTAAATCTCTTAAGCCACCGAGGCAAGTATATGTAATTCGCAAAGCTAATTTTTCGGAGTTTAGGGTTTATATTAACGAGTGCAAGGATGATTTTTTCCGCTTCTTGGGTGCAAATACAGTAAATAATAGTTGGATAGAGTTTCTTCGGATAATCAAAGAGGGTTTAATTAAATT
Organism: Sympetrum striolatum; assembly: GCA_947579665.1. NCBI lineage: Eukaryota > Metazoa > Arthropoda > Insecta > Odonata > Libellulidae > Sympetrum > Sympetrum striolatum. The sequence continues at coordinate 7,023,684 of OX388345.1, forward strand.
TGTTCCTACTAAGAGCGTGCGTGAGCGTAAAGAGCCACGGTGGACGAAACCTAAATTACGAGCATTACATAGGAAGCAAAGAGTCATTCACTCGCGATGGAGAAAACTCAAAGCATGCGGAAAGAACCATGAGCTCGAAGAACAAAACTATAGAGAAGTGCGAAAGTTAGTTAAGGAAGAAGCGCGAAAAGAATACCAGGAATATAGATCTCGAACCCTATTAGAATCATTAGGTGGCGATCAGAAAGAATTTTGGTCATACGTGCGTGAGAACCGTGGAGGTCAGTTTTCTGTGCCTAGCCTCATAAGCGCAGAGGGAATTACCGTAAATAAATCAGAAGATAAAGCTAACTTACTTAACAGGCACTACCAGAAATGCTTCACTGTAGACAATGGTCAAGTTAAGGATTTTACCTCGCGCATTGATTCAGAGATGTGTCCCATCGAGATATCGGTTGATGGAATTGGAAAATTATTGCGAGATATTGATAGGAAAAAGGCGCCAGGACCCGAAGGTATTCCCGCTGTTGTAATAAAAACTTTAGCTGATGAAATTGCTCCGCTTCTACAGATTTTCTATCAGAAATCATTGTATGAGGGAACCGTCCCAATGTCGTGGAAAAAAGCTAATGTCACTCCGGTGCCTAAGAAAGGGCGCGCGTCAAAACCAGATGATTATAGGCCTATTTCATTAACTTCAATTTTTTGCAAAATAATGGAGCATATTATAGCGAGCTCTATCATGCGCTTTCTTTCCGAAAAGGGAGCAATCAGTCAGAGCCAGCACGGATTCCGTAAAGGTAGGTCTTGTGAGACCCAGTTAGCGCTTTTTATGAATGACGTATCTAAAGCAGCAGACGGCGGTGTTAGATCAGACGCAGTTTTCCTAGATTTCAGGAAAGCTTTCGACACAGTTTCTCACGAAAAGCTTATCCAAAAGCTGAGTGCCTACGCGATCGACGAAAAAGTTATCAGATGGACCAAATCTTTTCTAGAAAACAGATCTCAGCGAGTTGCGTTAGATGGAGTTTTATCCGAAGAAATAAGTATCTCATCAGGAGTTCCACAGGGAAGTGTTCTTGGTCCAATCTTATTTCTAATTTACATTAACGACCTCGTAGATAACGTAAAGAGTAAGGTTAGATTATTTGCCGATGATACCCTGATATACAGAGAGATTTTGACAGAAAACGATTGTAATGTGCTTCAAGACGACCTGGACGTAATATCAGGATGGTGTAAAGATTGGCAGCTGGATTTAAATATAAATAAATGCGTTGCCATGAGTTTTACGCGCTCCACAAGCATAATTCCCGCGCAGTACCAAATCTCAGGTCATCCATTAGAGTTAGTTCACGACAACAAATACCTAGGAGTCACGTTTAGCAGTAACTTATCTTTTAAAGAACATATTCGAGATGCGATAGGAAAAGCGAATAGAATGCAAAGATTAACTGGTAGAACGTTGAGAGGATGCTCATCGAGAGTCAAAGAAATAGCTTACTTTTCTCTTATTCGTCCGAGTCTTGAATACTGCTGTGCGGTTTGGGACCCACACGAAGTAGGTTTAGTCTCAGATTTAGAGATGGTCCAGCGTAGAGCAGCCCGATTCGTTTGCGGGGATTTCAGGTTTGATAGCAGCGTTACGGCAATGATAGAGTCCCTCAGTTGGAATTCACTACAGATGAGAAGATCTGAATATCGACGGAAACTTTTCGAAAAGTTCAATCGTTCAGAATTTATAGACGAAGTAAGTGAAATGTTAGTGCCAGTAAGGAGCGAACGCGATCTCCGAGAGGCATCGACGAAGTGTTATAGGGAAGTAATCGCAAGGACGGATAATTACTTTTGGTCGTTTTTTCCCCAAGCTATTAGAGATGCTAATAGGTAGGAATGAATAATGGTGGTGTATTACACCCCCTGCCATACGCCTCTGGCGGCTCGCGGGGTATATATCTAAAAATCTAAATCTATTCCAGCAAAGCACGAACATCCTATAATTTCAATAAGTGCATCAAAAAAATAATGAAAAACAACTCCCATGTATTTTAAACGGCGGATTTTTGCATCGTCCTTGCATCGAACCTAGGATATTTTTCATCAAAGTCATTAATGTTTTCAATAGATCATGACCATGTATAACGGCTGCTAGTGTTTTGATTGATTTTTGATCTTACTATACGGAAAGTATTTTTTAGAAATTCCCGAAAATCAAAGCAATGCATTTAAACGGGAAAAATCGGGACTTTGGGGCCCTCTGGAATCGAACCCATGACAGTAAAGTTCAAAATCGCAATTTTTCTGGCGGTTACACGTTATGGCCAATGCGTCGTATAAATTTCAAGTCAATGCCGCTTATGGTTTAGGCTGTGAATTAGTATCCTATCTATCTATCTATCTATTATATATAGACTCTTCTCCGGATATACCTATATATATATATCTATTATATATAGACGCTTCTCCGGGTATCTATTATATACGAGTAAAATGTAGCTTGCATACTGCAAGAAGATCGGCAATACTAATTTCATATCGGCATCATATCCGGACCGTCCTCAAAAGAAAAAAAAAGAATTGAATGTTTTCTTAAAATTCACTGACATTTCATCGTCTGGCATCGAACCCGGGTCTTTACTGTGAACCAACTATGAAATACAATAAAAGATCACAATCTCTAACTATGTGTGAAAATTCAAGCAGAAATATTGGCTACAACTGCCTCAAAAGACGTTCTAATTTTCACGAATGTAAATGGCTCTCTGGATTCGAACCAGGGACGATCTTGGAAATCTAAAAGATGTTTCTGAAAGTTATTTATGATCTCTATTTATATGCCGAATTTCAAGTTTCTATATTATTGGGAAAGGTTTCAAAATAATTCCAAAAAATCGGATCAACTTCTGATTGCAGAGACACCTGGTGTCGAACCCAGGAAATATTCTATGCTGTGAATGCAAAGTTTGATTTGTAAGGACAGGCTCTTCTATCATGCAAAGTTTGAAGTCGATAGCATGCCGGGAAGTACGTTAATTTTGTTTCCGTTATCTCCGTAAGAAATGCATTGAGAAGTGAAAATGGCCCTCTGGGATCGAACCAAGGACCATCAGCGAGCATAAAAATTTGATTATAAAATATATTCGTGATATCTATCCACGTGCTGAGTTTCAAGTGTCCATGTTATCGGGAAAAAATCCAAAACAAATCTTCAAAATCACCGCAATGCATTTTAAACGGCCGATTTTTGCCCCGACCTAGCATCGAACCAAGGACAATATTCGTAGATGTCTTTATGGTTTTCTTTAGATGTCTTTGGCATCTAGCGATCCCTCGAGTTTAAACTCTCTACTTTCCCGGGAAGTGCACCAAAATATTTTTTGAAAATCCCCGCCATGTATCCTTATGGAGAAAATCGTGACTTTGGGGCCTTCTGCAATCGAACCCATGACACCGAGGTTCAATGTCGGCTTTTTCGGTGTCATGGGTTCGATTCCAGAAGGCCCCAAAGTCGCGATTTTCCCCATAAGATTACATGGTGGGGATTTTCGAAAATTTATTTGAGGCACTTCCCGGAAAAGGAGAGAGTTTAAACTCGAGAGATCGCTAGATGCCGCGCATATCAAAAGGAAACCATACAGACATCTACGAATATTATCCTTGGTTCGATGCTAGGTCGGGGCAAAAATCGGCCGTTTAAAATGCATTGCGGAGATTTTTAAGATTTTTTTTGGACCCTTTCCCGATGACTTGGAAACTTTAAACTCGGCACGTGGATAGGGATTATGAATAAATGTCATAATCTAATTTTATCTTTTCACTGATGGTCCTTGGTTCGATCCAAGAGGGCCTTTTACATTCCTCAATGCATTTCTTACGGAAATAACGGAAACAAATTTTAGGTACTTCCGGCATGATATCGACTTCAAACTTTGCATAATATAAGATCAAGTCCTTGCAAATCACACTGTGCATGCACAGCTGCCAATGTGTCCTCGGTTCGACACCAGGCGTCTCAACAACCAGTAACTGATCCTATTTTCAATAATTATTTTGAACCCTTTCCCAATGATATAGAAACTTGGAATTCGGCATATGGATAGAGATCATAGATACATTTCAAAAATATGTTTTAGATTTCCTAGATAGTCCTTGGTTCGAATCCAGAGAGCCAAGTACATTCAAGAAAAGTAAAACGTCTTTTGAGGCAGTTTTAGCAAATATTTCTGTCTCAATTTTCACACATAGTTATAGAAGGTGATCTTCTGTTGTGCTGCATAGTAAGTTCACCAGGAAGACCCGAGTTCGATGCCAGACGATAAAATTGTAGAGAATTATTAAGATATTTTCATTTTTTTTTCTTATATATATATATATATATGGTCAAGATCTATCGAAATCATAAATGACTTTTTCGGAAAAATATCCTGGGTTCGATGCTAGGACGATGCAAAAATCGGCCATTTGAAATACATTGAGGTAGATTCCATTATTTTTTTTCATGCACTTATCGAAATGATAGGAATTTCCTCGCTTATATGGAAGATGAATATTAAACATTGGTTTTTGAAAAAAATGTAGATATGACCATACTGTACCAGGGTTCGATGCCAGAGCACTTAAAGTTTCTCACATAAGGAATATAAGGGAAAAGTAGGACGTCATTTGAGGCAGTTGCACCTAATATTTCTGCTTGAATTTTCACACATGGTTAAGGGAAGTGATCTTGTTTAGTGCTGCATAGAAAGTAATACCAGAAAGACCCGGTTTCGAAGCCAGATGGTAAATATATCCTTCATTTAAAATGCATTGAGTTAGTTTTCATTATTTATTTTGATGTATTTATCGAAATGATAGGAAGTTCTTGCTTTGCTAGAAGATGTATATTAAGACTCAGCTTAAGAAAAACATTTAGATACGAAATGCTGTTCCTGGGTTCGATGCCAGAGCACATTAAAATTTCTTTCATAAGGAATGAAAGGGAAAAGTAGGACTTCGTTTGAGGCAGTTGCAGTCAATATTTCTGCTTGAATTTTCACACATAGTTATAGATGATGATCTTCTTTTGAGCTACATAGTAAGTTCACTAAGAAGACCGGGTTCGATGCCAGACGATTAAATTGTAGTTAATTTTAAGAATAATTTCAATCCTTTTATTTTTTTGCGGACCGTCACCATATAATGCCGATATGAAAGTAAGGTTGTTGATCTGCTTGCAGTATGCAAGCTTCATTTTACTCGTCTATATAGATAGGTATATAGATAAGGATATAGATAGATAGGATTAAAAATTCACAGCCTAAACCACAAGCGTCATTGACTTGAGATTTTTGCAACGTATTGGCCATAAGGTGTTACCGCCAGAAAAATTACGATTTTCAACCTCAGTGTCATGGGTTCGATTCCAGAGGGCTCCAAAGCCCCGATTTTTCCCGTTTAAATGCATTGCTTTGATTTTCGGGAATTTTTAAAAAATACCTCCCGGATAGGCAGAGAATTAAAACTCAAGGAGCCTATATACATGGTCATGATCAATCGAAAACATAAATGACTTTCACGGAAAATTCCTGGGTTCGATGCTGGGACGATGCAAATATCTGCCCTTTAAAATACATAGGAGTAGTTTTTCATTATTTTTTTTGATGCACTTATCGAATTGATAGGAAGTTCGTGCTTAGCTGGAAGATAAAAAGTAAGTATTGGTTTAAGAAAAAAATTTTCATAAGCCCATTTTATTCCTGAGTTCGATGCCAGAGCACAATAACTTTTCTCTCATAAGGAATATAAGGGAAAAGTAGGACGTCGTTTGAGGCAGTTGCAAGCAATATTTCTGCTTGAATTTGCATATGTAGTTAGAGATGGTGGTTTTCTGTTGTGCTGCATAGAATGTATTGCCAGAAAGACCCGGGTTCGATGCTGGGTGGTAAATATATCCCCCATATATAATGCATGGGGGAAACTTTTCATATTTTTTTATGCATATTGATATGATAGGAAGTTCTTGCTTACAAAGAAGATGTATATTAAGATTTGCTTTATGAAAAAAAAATTAGATAAGACCATGCTGTTACTGGGTTCGATGCCAGAGCACATAAAAATTTCTCTCATAAGGAATATAAGGGAAAAGTAGGACGTCGTTTGAGGCACTTGCAGCCAATACTTCTGCTTGAATTTTCACACATAGTTAGAGATAGTGATCTTCTATTGTGTTGCATAGGAAGTATCACCAAAAGACCCGGGTTCGATGCCTGACGAAGAAATTGCAGCGAATTTTAAGTATATTTTTAATACTTTTTCTACTTTTGAGGACCCTCTCGATATGATGTCGACTTTAAATCTGTGTCAATAACATGCTTGCAGAATGCAAGCTACATTTTACTCGTATTTAGAAAAATTAAACTGGAAGGCCATGAAAACGTTCTACCAATTTTGTTTAAGTGTCTGCAGCAACCAAAATTTGTTTATAGCAACTAAAATGTCTGAGGGTGTTTTCGAGAAATAAAAGGTTTTTGTTAAAATGTTAAGACATTTACAATGTTCAAGATGTGTCTGAGGCGTTATACGCATTACCATAGATTTATGTTCGTACCCTATGATCTCTTACAGAGATAAAAGTAATGCATTCATAATATTTATTCGTAACCAACGTATAACAATTGGGGATATTTAAAGATTAAAACTTTGAAGAAATATAGTAATCATGTTGTATATAACATCATTATGGGATGGTGTAATTGAAAACGATATGTTAAGGTAAATATGTCGCAATAACCAGAAAATTGGCTAATTATGATATGACTCCTAAACAGTGTTTGATATCGAAAGATTTTTCGAATAAAATTTATAGATAATTAATTTTTTGTAAATTTTGTATATTACCTATATGTGTATATTTAGTATGGCGACCTATTTACTGTCGACCTTTTTGGACCTATTTTATAGCCACCTAGAATAGATATAATATTTTTCAAAATTATTACTTTAAACTAATTTATTTTATTAACCATGATTCATTAGGATATAAACACTTATTGCACATTTTACTGACATATATTCTTAACTAAATAATTACAAAATATAAATGAACAATAAAACTTTTTACAGACGTTTCCAATATATTTCTTCATGGATGAGTTCTTTCCTCGTCAAACATTATTAGCGCCTCAAAGAGATTTTTTCCGTTCTCTTCACTTCGGCTCGTGCTATTCGCCTGAGAGGGTTCTTTCAAGCTCATGTGCGCCTACAAGCAATGTAGGCGCACTAGGCGAAGAAGGATATAACGTCCGAATGTAAGAACAACTGCGCTGGAAAAAGGAACATTGTTAGGTGAATCTGAGAAAACCCAAGTCGCGGTCATATCATAGAAGAAAGATTATTGTTCAATGGTCATATAATCTACAATTAGCTGAAAGTACCACATTCATCGCGCTAGCGGTTACTTTCCATTTTCCATGAAACATTGTACTTATTTGCTTTTCGGGGGGAGGAACGGAAGAACCGTGGAACTTATTGTTAGAATAATTGCGCTCGAAACAAAAACTTTGTCGCAGTTTTCTAAGGTAGCCCAAATCGCGGTCATTGAATAAGCAACCAGCCTCATGGGCGGAATACCGCCATAGAGACTTTCAAATCCGCCCCTGCGCACATAGCCGATTCCACGGAAATCCGTCAATCTGGCAACTCTGCTTCCCTGGACAACAAAAGACAAATGACTACGTTCACTGTTTTGCACAGATTTGACGTTGATCCCGTTGATCTTCTCACGTAGTCCTGTGGAATTCTTTCTCTGCGTTTGTATATTTCGAAGATGAATCTTCGTTGCGTTGTAGCAGGGTGTACTTCTTCGAGTAAGCAGCCAGATGTTAGGTTTTTCTGTTTTCCTAGCCCGAAGCAAACGTAAGTAAAATAGAATTGGGTATCCCTATGGCGAACCTTACATTAGGCAGGAAAACTTAGGTAAGACTTTATGTACCTGATTAAGGAATTGAATCCCGGATACACTCAGCTGTATTTAATTTTGCTATTTGAATATTAAAGTATGTTTATTTGCTATATGAATATTATCTTTGCCCCTACTTCTGTTAGTCTTGTTACCATTCCAAATGTGTATATATTCCGAACAACATTTGGAGCATTTTTTTTAGTATGGAATCCCTGGTAGTGTGAATCTAGAAGTTTACCTCCCTCTAGCTGTTACTAAATCTTTCTTTGCTGTAATTGTAAACTCCTTTTCCGCCCTTCTAAGTTCCCACATCCGTCAATGCTCTTATCAGTACTCCCTGTCGTCTGTTGTACTTCTCTTTAAATAAATCCTACATTTTATTCTGTTGAAAACATTTTCCTTATCTAAAAAGAAACAATACAAATTTAAGTTTACAATTGTAACTCATGTCCTCCTCCTTTGCTGAAACCAATTGTGTTTTTGTAAGCCATTCTCTATTTTTTTCTCTTCCAACTATTTCTGTCACAACTTGGTAACATGGCATGGTAAACTATCTTTTCTAATAATGTTGAACTGCTTCAATCATGTTTGGTGGGATTCCATCATCCACAGGTGTCACTGTTACTGTAAATTGTTTTGTATTTTTCTTAAGTCTCTTTGCTCTTTTGCAAGAGGACCATACTTTCGAGTAAATACTGTTTCAGAACAGATCAACCAATTGTAATTAAATACTATGCTCCATCAACTTCAGATGCCAGCTATGGATATCATTCACTGAGAATACTACTCTGGAAAATCGATGGCTAAGCACAGGGGTATTCCATCGCAATTCATACCGGATGTGTTCAAAGCATTTTCATGATAGCGATTTCACAAACTGTTGGAAGGAAAGATTAAATAGAGGAGCTGTGCCTTCACTTCATGGTCCCTCCTCCTCTCCAAGGTGATCATATTATGTATCAAAATTGGACTTACTGGCAATGTTACCATTAGAAATTTCCTTTAAGATCTACTTACAAAATCTTTTATACATATACTGTTTTCAAATTCATAATAGTTCCCTATAACAATATAATATTTAAGGTAAACACATGGAAGGTAGTGAAATGTTAGAAATAACTAAAGATTTGGTTTGTCATCATCTTTTGGTTTAATCTTCCCTCAGGGATCCAATTACTCCTTCCCCTACTTTTCCTAATCCAAAGCCAAGTGTTGGTGCCATGACAACACATTGGAAGCCTTGTTATTCTCTTACTCATCAATCTAAGAATTTACTGGAAAAAAACTTGTACTTTCTGTGGTGTATATTGTATTGAAATCTTTATTTTTCAGATCACATCAACTTTCAGAAAAAGTAATTGTTCAAGAATGTATTCCACAAAAAAATTCTTCTTTTGCCCTTGATCATGATTATATAAAAGAAGAGTTTCCTTCTGATGGTAATCACATCAACTTCCAGGAACAACTTGATGGATCACCTCAACTTTCAGATAAAGTCGTTGTTCATGAAAATGTTCCCCAAAAACAGTCTTCTCTTGCCCTTGATCATGATAACATAAAAGAAGAATTTCCATCTGATGGTAAATATTAACTGTACATTCATTATTAGTTTTGAATTAATAGGGATGGAATATTTTCATTCACACAATCCACTTGTCTTCAGAATTTAACATTGAAGGAAGTGAAGATGTGCCAGATAATGATTATGAATGCCCCAGTGAAGAAAGATTTGGTAATACAAAACCATCTGAAGATAAGAATGTTACCAAGGTATTGGCTGTCAACAGCGGAGAAGATTCAGTAAATAAACTAAGCAACGATTCATGTTTTGAAGATGCCCTCAGTAAGAAGATTCCTAGCTCTAACACCCCTGAGGTTTGTGAAAGAATGTTCAGTGTGTATTGTGAGAATAGATCAAATTATTTCATTTGGGAAGGCTGCTTGTTAAGGTAGAATATGAAAACAATTGCGTGATTGATGTATTCTCGTAGGATGAGCGATTGTGTCCATCTCCTGTGGTTTCTACGAAAGAGAGAAGAGAAGGATTTACCATTAAAAGGAAAACCATTTTATTGAATAGAAGCCATTCATCCAACAAAGAGGATTTAGTTAAAGGTAACATTTAACGTAATGCATCTTATTTTTAAATTACCTTAGTCATGTCCCAGATCGATCTTATTCATGATCTTTATTTTTCCGTGGGTATTTTGAATTAGGGATGAATTCCTTCTGATACTTAATTCATTAAATGTATACAACTAATTAACAATTCAAGGAACAAGTCCGGCACTTGAATTCTCCTTAGTAGTACTAGATGGCATATTTCATAGTATTGACTGAAATGTTTTGATGAAAAAACTTTTTATTTTCAATCCAAAAATTCAATATCTTCTAAGAATCTAAAGTGAAATTCAATATCTTCTAAGAATCTGAAGTGGGCTACACATCTTCTGTTTATTGAGTGTGTTGTAAATATCTGTGAAAATCTGTACATTTATCTGAACTGAAGGTGTGTAGGATAACTTTATTACAGTTTTTACCTCACTTCCATCCAATTTTGCTTCACTTTGGGCATATTATGTTTAAAGTGTATTTTTGAATAAATAAAGTTCAATGGCTGATAGAAAAAGAATAGCCGCAGATGGTTGCATAATAGCACCTTTGTTAGAGGTTAAAAATCTCAAATAGCCATCTTTGTGTGCGTTCATTTACATTTTAACCCTGCAATCTGCCAGTGGTGCGTGGCAGGGGGTGTAAAACACATACATCCCTATCTAACCTGGAGAGCTATTATCTTCTCTAATACTTAGCGGGAAAAACGACCAAAAGTAACTATCTGTACTGGTATCTTTTACTACTTCCCTGTATCGCTTTTTTATTTTATCCTGGAGATCGCGTAAGTTAATAACTGGGATAACAATATCAGTTATCTCCTCCCTGAAATTTGTAGTGATAAATTGACTAAATGCTTCCGTCCATATTCAAATCTTCTATCACTAAGAGTGTTCCATCCGAGGGATTCTATCATAGCCGAAACAATGCTGTCAAATCTGAAATCTCCCTAGATGAACCTTGCTGCTCTACGTTGAACCATCCGAAGGTAAAACTACACTTTAATAAGTCCTCACTTGTTTTCTCTGAATTCAGGTGATTGAGACAAGGAATGCCGACAAAGATAGCTATTGGAGATTCTAATTCTTTAACAGCTGTGTTCCAAGTTTCCTTTCTTTACTGCATATCTGTTGCTAGAAGAAAACAAGGTAAAATGCCGTGAAAATTAGGTCAAAGATTGATATCTGCAAAGATGGGTTTTGCCTAAATTACGACTTACTTAATGAGTAATTAGAAGGAGGGGAAAGTGATGATTATTAAAATTACGTAAAGATGAAGAAAAATGCATTTCAAATTTTGTAGAGCAATGTTGCTCTCTGCATTAGAAAAAAGATACAGTCTTGACAGAAGCAAATTAGGATAACAACTGAGCAAATTGTACAATAGACTGCGCAGATCATCTTTTCAATTGAGGTTTGAATATACAGACCCCTTATTTGTGTGGAAACTAGTCTTAACTGTACAGTTCACTCAGTTTATTGCTAAGACATGATGTCACAATTGATAAGCTGTTAAGATTAACACAATGGTGTTATTAAGAATATGTTAGTTCAAATATATGTGGTATATTTTTCTGCAATTTTAATCTTAACATGTTAATTTTTTGTCTTCCTATTATTCCTTACTCAATTTATAAATTCATTTTTTCAGATGGACAGAAGCAAACTTTGCCAGGCGAACCAAAAGAATACAGTAATTCTAAAATGAGATTGTGGTTAAAAAGAATTGAGTCTCATGTCTCCAAGAGCAGTATTTCTCCAGCCGTAAGTTATCCTTTCGCCCTTGAGATTATTCATTTTCAATTACTGAATCTAATACATTGATTTCTTTACTATCCTCAGATGCCTTATGATGATTTAGTTTATGCTGAAAATGAAATAAACAGTGTTTACGTAAAAGTAATTGAGAAATCGGCTGATATTTTAGAGAAGATACCTGTCTGTATCTTAAAGGATATAACTAGTTTGGACGCATCAGTGTTTGCTGAAATACAAAATATCCGTAAAAGGCTTAATGTTAAGCAGAAATTAATCAAATCTTACTTGAAAAACAAGGAAAATGAAGATGACAAAAATACAGATTCCACCAAAAAACTAAAACATTCAAAAGATGTAGAAGCACAGGATAAATATTTATCCTTGAACTCACAGGCCTCAAGAAGATTAAATGAGTGTGGGAAAGTGTCTAAAAATCAATCTCTGACAACTTCATCTTTCAGCTCTTCTTCATTTGCACATACGGTACCCATAAATCCTTCTATCCTGAGAGTTAGACCTCAGAGTCCTGATAAAGGCAACGCAATATTGAGGTCTCACTCTTCATTGAATCGGACTGAAAAGGACATTGTTGGGACAAATAGTGTGCCTATTAACAAAGGACAGTTGTGTGGTGATACTGGCAATTCTTCCACTGGTGTTGAGTTCGCCACTACATTTCGGAATGCTAATTCTTGGACTACCATTTCACAAGACTTGCCTGTTTCATCTGGTGAGTCAACCATGAAGAGTAGATTTATAAGTGGCGGTGAAACCCCAGTAATTGTCATTGATACCAAAGTACCATTAATTCGAGAAGGCTCTGCAGTATATGTGCGTGATGCTCCGGTGTCAGCGAAAGCTCTGCCAGTGAATGATAATCTTTCTGCACTTCACCCCAAAGGAAAGAAAGGTAAACTGGTTGACTTTTTTGTTTACTAATTCATAAATAAATAGCATAACTCTAGCTATATTCATTAAAGAAAAAGATTACTTAAATTCCACTCAAATGAACCTTTTAATAATCGCTATTCCTCAATGGTGTATTCTTCTTCTTCTTGAGTGGAACTATCCAAAGACAGGTATCAACTGGATCTCCAACCCTCTCTATCCTCTTCCTTCATCTTCGCATAGCTCCTTCCTCCCTTCATGTCGTCCTTCTTCTTCCTCTCCCTCTTTTACCGCTAATCTTACCTTCAATAATATTTCTCTGCAAACAGTCCCTTCTTAATGTATGCCCAAGCCATGTCTTTTTCCTTTTCACGATGTTTTTCATTAAACGTCTTTCTTCTCCAGTCCTTCTAAACTCCTCCTCATTTCTCACTCCACTTATTTTTTTCCATTCTTCTCCATAACCACATTTCAAAGATTTGCAGTTATCTTTCACGTTTCTTTTTTACTGCCCAAGTCTCGGCCCCATATAAAACGACACTCTATACAAAGCATTTTGCAAATCTTTTCCTTAGTTCTAGGGGTATTTTCCTTGTAGTGAGTGGACCTTTAACCCTCCTGAATGCTGATTTTCCATTGTAAATCCTGGTTGTGTGAGTGAGTGTGAGTTTCTCTGCGTATCTATTAAAAAGCATTGGTGACAAGCAACATCCCTGTCTTACCCTTCTTCTAATATTCACCTCCTCCGTATCTTCACCTTCTACTCTTATTATCACTTTTTGTCCCCTCCACAATTCTTTTATGAATCTCTGATCTTTCCAATCAATTCCAATGTTCTTAAATATCAATAAGAGTTTTTTTCCATATGACTCTATCGAATGCTTTTTCCCAGTCAATAAAGCATACATATACTTCTCTATTAACTTCCAGTATTCTTTCTTGTGTTATCTTTAGGTAAGCAATCGCATCTCTAGTTCCCCTACCTCTTCTAAATCCAAATTGTTCATCACCCATATTTCCCTTTCCATTCTTTTCATGGCTAGTCTTGTCACAGCCTTAGTCACATGCAACTTATTGTTCTATAGTCTTTACACTCTTTGGCATTTATCTTTTTTGGTATTGGGATTAGAATAGTTTTCATTAGATCATCAGGCCTTCATCATATATCCTGTTTATGAGTCTGGTCAGACTTGTTATTACACCATCCCCCAGGTTCTTTAGCGCCTCTGATGGTATACTATCGTATCCTACTGCCTTTTTTTCTTTAAGTTCTTTAATAGCTCTATCTACTTCCATTTAGTTATTCCTGGTCCTTTATTATCATCCATACATTCCGTTTCATTCTCCAGCATTAAACCATCTTCATGATCTCCTTTGGAGTCGTAAAGTTCCTCTTTATATTCTATCCATATATTTTTGTTTTCATCTATGCCTGAGGAAGTTTGTCCTTTTTTGTTTAGCAAATCTCTTTTACCTATATTCTTTGGCTGCCTTACTGTTAGGCTTTTTACTGCCTTATACATGTCTTCTGACTTCCCCTGCTTTTCTGATTCCTCGATTTCTTTACACCTTTCTGTCATCCATTCCTCTCTTGCTTTACCAGTTACTCTTCCTAATTAATTGTTAAGTCTCCTGTAATTCATTCTACCTTAATCTGTGTTGATATGTTCCCATCTCTTTCTTTCATACATCTTATTTAGCATTTCTTGAGTGATCCATTCCTTTTATTATCTTTTTCTTTGCCTACATTGTCATTGAGAGCCTCTACTATGATTTCTTTAATATTCTTCATGAACTTTAATGGTGTCACTCATATTTTCAATCCTATTTTCCACAGCCTTACAGTATTTTTCTGCTAAATCTGACTTTATTTTTGTTATGTTCCACTCCTTCGTCATTTTCTTTTTTCTAATATGCTTCAGCTTAGTCGTAACCTCAAGAGCAGGTTGTGGTCTGAGTTGGCATCTGCACCAGGATATGTTATTGCTTTTCTACACGGTTTTTAAATCTTTCATTAATAATAATAAGGTCAATTTGATACCTTGCTCTGTCTCCAGGTGCCTTCCAAGCATATAGTCTTCTTTCATGGTTCTGAAACCATGTATTTGCTATCAATAATTTTATACTGTACAAGAGCATAAAAAATAAGGAAACCAGAAAAGTTTTTAAGTGTGCATCTGAAATAAGATTTTCATTCTCTTGCATTTGAAGGTTCTGAATATATATCTAATTTTATGAAATTTTTACAGTGATGAACTTTATGTGTATGGGCAACCAGACAGTTGGAGTGGATTCATGCGAATCTCCTAATTATATATCCAAAGAGGATGAAGAAGAGCTAAGCAGAGTGAAGAGGAAAAGTGGAGATGATGAAAATAAAGTAAAGAAGAGAGTTGTAATGAAGGCACCTTACAAGAGTAGCGGTGAGGTTGGATAAGCAAGGTAGGTAATCAATATTAGCAGGCGTGACTTAAAGGTGTGTTGTGTGTAAAACGTGATTTTAAAGGTAGGTAACGTGGAGATGTGTCATACGCAACTAAGTTATTGGTTTTGCGATGAATTTGCTTTAACATTTTCACTGCCATTATTTATGATACACAGCAAAACACCAACAGTTAACTAAATTTTTAGAAGAGATAATGAATGGCTATTTTTTATAACATTATATTTTCTTGGTTGCCATGATAAAGTTACCCTGAAGCTCTTAAAGCTTCTTTGTGTTAAGGAAGAGACTCACGCTGTATAAGGTCATATGAATTGTCATGGAAAGGTGTTCAACGTTGATCTTCGCTGTATTTAATTTTGTGGAACTCATAATTCCAAATCCTCCTCATTTCATGCACTCACTATTAGTAAGCTGAGAGAAGATCTATGAAATTAAAAAATTTGTTTTAGGTGATAATTGGTAAATTAGAGTTCATTTGTTTTAATTAAATAAAGTTATGTTATGTACACATATGGTGGTTTTGTTTATATAGTTACTTATGTTCGTATCTGTGCAGCTAGAAGATTCTTCCAATTTCTACGTCATGTGGTGCAGGAGTGTCAAAGTGGGAGTTGTGGGCCGGATGCAGCCTTCCTGCTCCTCTTATGCAACCCTCAATATAGAGGCAAGTGTAGTTTTATAATACAACATTAGATTCACCTTTCTCCCTTTAAACCTTGTTTTCTTCCATTCTTATTCAGGAAGGAATACCCTGGGATTACTATGTTTGTAGACCGATTTATATACTTATTAGGTTGTACTCATAGTTTTGTGTTGTACAGTATCAAGATTGTTGCAAACGTAACTGTGGCTCTTGCCTTTTTCATGAAGTTTTTCACAAAAATGCCATTTCCGGAGGAATTTGTATGCAATTATTTTACTTTAAATGCTCAGGGTTGAGCGAGTTTTACATTAAGGCCCAAAGAGACTCTGAATTCCTATTCTGAAGAAGCCCAAGATATTTCTATCTATGAGGAATCCATTAACACAGGGAAATAAAGATTGTGATGGAGGATTGTAATCAGTTTGATTAAAGAAGCGTCGTAGGTAGTCTAATGCTATTGTCGGGAATAACTCACAACTTTCCGTCAGCTTTACTGGTGTTCCCTATTGCACTACGATCTATGTAGGCCATGTCTCCCATGAAACATCTTCTAAAGACATAGTGCAGTTCTTTTATTCACCAAAGGCAATATGTTAATCAAGCTAATTTTTCTAATAATCCTTAAGATATAACTCACCACCTCTAAAAATAAAATTCATAGCATTTTGCATGCTTTCTGAGTTAAAAGATGTTACAATACTAGAAAAAGTGCATTTCACAATAATGATCATCAGTGCTGCATTTTCCCACAAATATAATTAGACAAATGTAATACCTTTGTTTTCAAATTTTCATGACAAGAAGTTAGTATTTAGTATAAAATATTCTGATTCTCGGTTCTTGATTCCACTGATTCTTTGAGGAATCGAAGAATCTCTTAGAAAGTCTTAAGAGTGGATTCTGAAGAAATGTATTTGTAAAAATTGGCAAATATAATAATTCTCTGATGTTAAATATCCTGGGTTTTGCCATATGATTGCACATGTTTGCGCAGCTGCTTGCAATGACCAGTAAACTTGGTGAAAGTATGTTTAACTCTTTCCAATGCTTAGAAATGAGATGTAACAGGCACCGAGAATGATGACTTTGGTGGCTATAGCCGGACGGAGGAGCGTGATGGCGCACACAGAGTGCTGCAATCGAAAAAAGCAAGACGTTGGCCCAAAAATGGTTTGTTTGAACTTGGAACATCGCATAACTATTGAAAAAAGTTCATATTTTGGTTTCCATTTGTTGATTTTTAATATCTATATGTATCAAAAAGGTACAGTGTGTCAAACCTTTTTTTTAAACAAACTTTAGAAATTTTCACAGAAAATGAGGGTCTCGTATTTTCGCTGTTGCATTCAAGTTCATTGATTTATAACGACTTTCGAGAAGAACTGTTGGCAAAACAACAATAAAATAATCTATTATAATTCTTTATCTTTCGTTTCGTTGAAGTCTTTGTGCTCAGAGATTAGTATTTGATCATTTAAAGCAACAAAGTGGTTGAAACCTATTTCGGCCAAATTTTGGGATAAAGTTTGGAAAACAACTGGCTAAATGGTGATGGATTATCAAGTGTCATATACTACGCTAATGTACAAGGCTTATTGATATGGAATCTGAAATATCTCTTTCAATTAACCTGCCACCCTGGATTTTTCGTAAGCGCTGCGCAGTCCAGCTCGGCTGCATAGAATCCCCAAATCCAGTTTCGCTGTCTTTTTGGGGAGGTGATGTCTAACAATCAGCCTCTTCCATGTTAAATTCTCGCCAATCATATTAAAAACTCATATGAAGACACTTATAAGGTAAGAATTTCATACGTCTAATACACAAAATTAAGTATGCAGATGTAAATTAAGAAAATTGAACATTTTACTGTAATGTGTCTGTATATTAATTTTAAGTTGGAAAAAAATTATCATTTCGTCCTCTGTATTGGTAAAAAATATGCTTGGCAGAATTGACGTTAAGAAATATTCACTTATGGAAATTGTAGCTGACCCTTGTTACTGGCTGGGAGTCTATAAGATTCAAGCGCTCTGCTAACACCCTCTCGGATCAACTCATTGGATACGATTATTTTATACTTGTTACACTCAGCACCAGCACCCAAGAGTTTGGGACTTCAAGGGATGAAAAATGATCAGTTATCATTATTAAAAAAAGACTTTATAGAATCCAGGACGATTCTACTTTGACCGTAGCTATATTCTTAGATCCCAGGTTCAAGCCAATCCCATTTGCAGATGGACAAGGTTTCTGAATATCTAAGAACTTATCTGTTATCAGTGAAGATTCAAATGTAGGACTACACATAGTGGCTTCTACGCCCACTGTATCCACCAGTTCAGGAATTTGGTCCCGATACAGAAAGCGTGTCACCTCTGCAAATGAAAACCCATAATGTGAAGATGAACTAAAGAAATGCATCGGTGAGAGTACATTGAATCTAGAAGTGGGCTTAGATGAAATTGGAAAATACTGACTCAACAGGCATTTCCTTAGACTGAAACAAATTGCTCTGAAGTATCTTTGTATACTATGGATGCAAAAATAAATAGGTTGGATCCAGTGAGGGTCAAAACAATTATATTTTTAAACTATAGATAGTCGGACAAGATTAATTATGTAATCTTTTGGCTATCTTAAGCATTATACATACAGATTTATGTTTATTTTATATATATTTTTGTGAATAGTATTTTTGTATATGAGAATAATAGTAATTAATAATAATTATTATAATTAATTAGTCATTAAGTGTTATACAACACAATAGATCTCGTTATAAACTTAGGAAAGCAGAACACTATTTCATCAAAATCCAGGTTAAAAAATTCACTTATTGAATATAAAGCTTTACAAGTCAACCAGTTAACAATTATATTATTAAACTTTGCAAAATTAGCCTGCACTGCACCTTCAGGCAGTGCATTGAAAAATTTTGCACTCAAATTAGAATGGGTGTTTTGTGTTTACGTATCCTATCTTCAGGATGAGGAATGTTTTTGTATATTTCAGTGCATCTGGAAAAGAAGAGTGTTTGGCTGATGATTGATTGATTGAAATAAATAAATAAAAATTGTTCTCTAAATAAAAACTGGAAAATTTGACTTTTTGACAGAATCGATAACACAGGAATCAAAAAACTGGAATAAACCCATCCTTAATAAGAGCCAAAGAATTTTTTAATGTGCAGTTCTTATTTGGCTCCTATGAAGGAAAATAATTGATTTCCTAAGAATTTTAAGTGTATTTGTTATTCTTTCCCAAAATGTTAATTGGGTCATTCCATGCCAAGTGGTCTGATTTCAGAGAAGTGCCCCGCTCGACCATCACGGATTTCGATGAAATTTTGTATGGACATTCACACATATCTCTTATGAACATTTGTAAAGTTTTAATTTCGCCGATGGTATACTTGCTGAGATATAGAAGATTGTTTGACCCCGTGTCGCTGCCTTCTTCAACATGACTATGAGTTTTCAGGAACTTTGAGGCGTTGTATCTCAGAGAATTGTTTTATGAAGTAAACACACTTTGGCTATCTTAAACAACTTTTTGCGCTCTATTAAACAAAGAAATAAAAATACCTGTAAGAGCGACCTCCTTGCAGAAAATTCTGTGCAAAACTGGCCCAAAGAATTGCGGATCGAAAAAAAAATAAAACTTTGGCTTTTTATATTTCAAGAAGAAATGATATAATCAACGTGAAAATTATCACACGATAATATATAAATACATAGTTTATAAATATAAAATTTCATATTCCTAGTACTTTCCATTATTTTAAAAATTGAGTCAACATTTGACAATTTTTGTAAAAAAGCCAAAAATAAGCTATTTTTTCCCCGCTTTTACAAGAAAAGACCCTCTGGAATTTCTTTTGAAAAATTTTTATTAAATAGAGAATGATTTCAACCCTCTAAAAATGTATATCTGGTTTTTCATCTCGAGCATATAAGGCCCTAGAAATAGGGACAACTATGAGGATGACATTTGTAAAAACGATAAAAATAGGTTACTTTCTGCCCGCTCATAGAAAAGAAAGACCTTTTCGATACTCTTGTAAATTATTTTCATTTGAAAGAGCATATTTCAAACCTCTTAAAAAAGTACACTTGGTTTTTCATCGCGAGCACGTACAGCCCTAAAAAAATTAACAAAGTTGAGAACGTTGCTATGGTGGCGCCACATGTTTTCTGTTGTTTATCGTCCTGGTTATTTTATGTAGACATTTTTAGTATATTGCGTTGGTCCATGACTGGTACTGGTAGTGACATCGTCACTACAAGTTCAGGCATTTGAACCAGTAACCCCATCGCCGTAGGGGTCACGCCCGATAGCCATGCAATACCAGCCACGGGTGGGTTTCTTGGTTGAGGATCCCAAGCCTGCAATTTGTTTTCTTCGATGAGGTTGTAAATCCTTGTGGCGTTATTTATCTGGTGGTATTAAGTCAAAATATTGTGCCAGCGAGACATCATGGACAACAAAGTAACAAATTAAATCAATCTGGTATGCTTTAACTTAGTGGAACTCCTTCCTAGTACATGGGTGGGAATAACTTACACAAATTCCACTTTTAAAGTTTTTAATATCTGCAACCGGTTTCAGTTTTTAGTCCATTATCAAGCACAAGAGTTATTCAGGAGTGCATATACACAAAGAATAAAAAACCAAGGCACCAATCAAATTAGCTACTGTTGATAGTGGGAGAGGTGTTAGGGGGAGGAGGAAGAGGGTTAACAATGGACAGAATGGGAGAATAATTAGTAAACTAAATTAACTTCTAAGTTAGTTTACTAGTAAATTATACTAAAGTAACAAATCAAAACAAAGTTTCTGTTGAAACATGGGTACAGATTCTTTAGTAGAGACTTGGGTTAAGTCGTGGCTATGTGGCCATTCTGCTGTGTGTTACTTCGAGTTTTTTTTTTTAAATAGTGTGTTTTGCCATATTTTCATTTCTTGGATCCTTCAAATTTCATCCATACTCCACTTGAGGTTCCTCTAGAAAATTGACAGCTGCTTAGTGTTCTTTAAGTATTTTATTGACATAGCACTCTCGCATGGCCACGTTTAACTTCTTTAACGTGTAACTTCTTTTTCCAGAATTTGCATTATTGCACTAAATATTGCGATTTCACTAATTTTAAATGGATGTCGAAGAGTCAGATGAAAATCCCACCTTGCCCTTCTGTGTTGTCGGGGAAAAACTTTCGTCCATTTGCCATCATGGTTCATTTTATTCCAATAAAATTTGGCTGCAATATGTGCACAATTTATCGTTGCACGAAAAAGTGCTCATTTCTCTGCGATCGGTGGTTGAGATCACAGAGTACGATCAAATCTATTTCTATCACAAATCAATGTATTTAGAAAAGTATTAAGTTAAGCAAAATTCATGCTGCAACCCGTTTAACAAAAAAAAACATACAGCTAAACATGGGCTGCTGAAAGTCAATCTAGTCTTGTCTAATGATTTGCAAAAATGGGCAAAAACAAATGTGAAGCCTGGTCAAAAAATTTGTTCCAAGATATACAGCCAAATATGTTTCTATGGTCCAAAACACTACTGACTCCTCGTCTTCTGAGAATTGCGATATGGATATTTCGGACACGGTAAATCGAAGTTCTACATATTTGGGATCTACTCCGTTAAGAATTCGGAGAGTGAGTAGTAAAGGAAAGGGGAACCTACGTGTAACGAAAAATTGAAAGCATGCAGAAAAGTAGTAACAGACAAAATAACGTTAGCCGCTGGAATTCCAGCTGAAGATATAGGACAAAATAGTCAGTGTGATGTTGAGGAATGCTCGTCATGCTTATCTAATAAAAGAAATTCAAACAAAAATTAAAATACCCGATAGATCGATGAAAGTTCAACTATTGACATTGGCCCCAAAGAGTTGATCGATAGCACTTAAAGCGAAAACATTTGGGGTATCAGAACGTACAGTGAAAGCAGCACGGCTGGTATTGCATGGCTATCGGGCGTGACCCCTACGGCGATGGGGTTACTGGTTCAAATGCCTGAACTTGTAGTGACGATGTCACTACCAGTACCAGTCATGGACCAACGCAATATACTAAAAATGTCTACATAAAATAACCAGGACGATAAACAACAGAAAACATGTGGCGCCACCATAGCAACGTTCTCAACTTTGTTAATTTTTTTAGGGCTGTACGTGCTCGCGATGAAAAACCAAGTGTACTTTTTTAAGAGGTTTGAAATATGCTCTTTCAAATGAAAATAATTTACAAGAGTATCGAAAAGGTCTTTCTTTTCTATGAGCGGGCAGAAAGTAACCTATTTTTATCGTTTTTACAAATGTCATCCTCATAGTTGTCCCTATTTCTAGGGCCTTATATGCTCGAGATGAAAAACCAGATATACATTTTTAGAGGGTTGAAATCATTCTCTATTTAATAAAAATTTTTCAAAAGAAATTCCAGAGGGTCTTTTCTTGTAAAAGCGGGGAAAAAATAGCTTATTTTTGGCTTTTTTACAAAAATTGTCAAATGTTGACTCAATTTTTAAAATAATGGAAAGTACTAGGAATATGAAATTTTATATTTATAAACTATGTATTTATATATTTTCACGTTGATTATATCATTTCTTCTTGAAATATAAAAAGCCAAAGTTTTATTTTTTTTTTCGATCCGCAATTTTTTGGGCCAGTTTTGCACAGAATTTTCTGCAAGGAGGTCGCTCTTACAGTTATTTTTACTTTCTCCATATACGAAGTATAGAGAAAGTATTGTTTTCATGAAAAAATTCGACTTCGAGATTTCAACAGAAATACATGTTTTGGGGTCCCTAGAACACGTTTTGACCATTTTCAGAATGATGTCTGTGTGTATGTGTGTGTGTGTGTGTGTGTGTGTGTGTGTGTGTATGTGTGTGTGTGACAGTGGGCGCTCTAACGTAAAAACTATTAGTCGTATCAATACCAAAATTCATATATAGTACTGTGGTGTGTGCTGTCAGAGTTGTTTAGTTTTTCAAGTAAATCGGTAAACCGGAAGTCGAGCTTCATTCATCAAAGCTCATTTCCGGTTTTCAAACTATCTCCATAAATATGATATATAGGTATATTGTATACCTTATAAAAGTTTTAGATAATGTGTTTTACTATAACTTTTGTATTAAATATATTTTTGTATCACCGGTTGATTAGGAGTTATTCGTGAAATACTGATAAACCGGAAGTAGCTGATTATGTACTTTGTGGGCGCTCTAACATGAAAACTATTAGTCGGATCGACACCAAATTCTATATATAGTATTTTGGTTGGTGTCGTTAGAGTTGATTAGTTTTTGGAGTATATCGCTACACCGGAAGTCGAGCTTCAGTCTTTAAAGCTCATTTCCGGTTTTCAAAATATCTCCATAAATATTTAAAATAGGTAAAATCTATTACTTATAAAAGTTTTAGAAAAAATAAATTACTATAACTTTTGTATGAAACATATTTTTTTATCCCTGATTGTGTTTTTTTTGTTTTTTTTTGAAATACTGATAAACCGGAAGTTGCTGATTATATACGTTGAGAGCGCTCTGGGCGATGGGGCGAAAGGCCATTTCATCGTTTTTCATCGAACATGTCCCGAAAACATTATTTATAATGTTTTTGACGTAAAAGATAATATGATATAAATTAATCTCTTATCTTCCATGTTAAGATGGAATATAGAGTTCGAAAATACTGCCGTGGATAAATATTTACATCTTATACATAGAGAAAGTCATGTGCTGGCCACATCAGATTTTTATTTCTTTGTTTAATAGAGCGCAAAAAGTTGTTTAAGATAGCCAAAGTGTGTTTACTTCATAAAACAATTCTCTGAGATACAACGCCTCAAAGTTCCTGAAAACTCATAGTCATGTTGAAGAAGGCAGCGACACGGGGTCAAACAATCTTCTATATCTCAGCAAGTATACCATCGGCGAAAGTAAAACTTTACAAATGTTCATAAGAGATATGTGTGAATGTCCATACAAAATATCATCGAAATCCGCGATGGTCGAGCGGGGACCACTAGACCACTTGGCATGGAATGGCCCAATTTCAAGTCTAATTTATTCTATTTTGCCCAGCTTTTTTCGATTCTAGCCCACTGTGCGGCATTATCTGTTGTAGAATAAATGCTACGTAAAACGTAATGAATGCTTTAAAGGTAAGAAGATGAAATTTGATCGCAAAAAGATGAGTTATCAGAAAAAAAATGGAAAAAAATAATTTAAATGTGAAATATCTCAATATCTATATGGTAATGTGTGTATGGCTAGGTTGCCTAACTATGATTTTTTTTTTGTTGCTAATTTTTTCATAAACAAAAGCACAGTGAGTTGAACGGTCTGACTCGTTTCTACTAATTTTAAGCAATGAAAGTTTCATGTTAATCCATTTCCCACAAACCTGGTGTTCCCCTTGTAAGATTCACAAATCAATCATAGCATACAAGAGACTGCTGGCTAAAAAGAAAGCGGAAGCTGTGCAATGAGACAAAGTTCTAGGGTTGCCTCATTGGTCGTGGGCCCTTTTAAGAATGTAACCTAAGTAATTCGGCAACCACTCCTAGCATGATCTTTCTTGCAACCAAGTGTACAAAAATACTTTGGCAAACAATTAATTATGTTCATGAAACTTAATGAATAAGCTCACTGGTCAAGATAACAGTTGAAAATATTTCTGCATAATTTATGTCCACAATTATTACCTCCATTTCTTGAGAAGTTAGCTGGAGGCAAACAGTGGCAAGTTTCCTACAATACTGTGTAAAATATATCAATAATATTTTATTTAATTTAGCCTCTTTAATGATTAGGCCAATTGATCATCTAGTTATACCAGTTTTTGTGGTTTCTTATTATTACCTCTTTACATTGTGTTGTAATTTTCACATAAAAGGACCTTTTCTAATCAAAAACTTTTTTTTAATTATTTCATTTTTTTGGGAAATTAATTTTCACAATGATGGTTATAGTACTTAGTCTAATTATCGTTTGTTAAACGTCTTGCAGGGTTAAGAAGGTGGATGGAATGCCTGACTCTCAAACACTAGTTCCAGTAAAAGTACCGAATCCCTCATTGTAGGCGCTGATGTTGGTCTTTCTCAGTTGCCAGAACCAAAAGAAAAGCTCCCAATCAATAGTTCATTATTTCTTTCATATTTAAATGTGAATTTAATGTAAATATTACTCTGGAAATAAAAAATGTTGCCAACATTCATCTGTTATCTATTTCATTGTCTATAAATTGATTGCATATAATTGATATTTGATTCGATATATTTTAAATAGGTATATGAAAGAAAGTGCTACTTCATGATTTATGTAATGTAATTTCAATTTGCTCAGTCTATAAATATCTCATTGTTTGATTTGTATTAACTTTTTTCATGATAAGATTCACCTTGGAAGGTAAGGAAAAATTTAGAAAGAAGTTGGTTGTCATTTTTAGCAATTATTTACTCAAGATATGTTTATTGGTTGTAACTAAGTCACGGCCCAAGCAGTTGATTCTATTATCGTAGACAGTACAGCCTCCCAGGCCCATCTTTACTGGAAATTCTTCATTAATTCACGCGTTGCGGCTTTGAACATATTCTTCAATTCCAAGTGTGTGAAGAAAGGTCTTATGCTGATAAATGTCAACGTTCGGACTAGCAGCGATACCCCTGCCGCCACACATGCAGTGAAGGCAGCTTCCATTGTTTGGATACGAAAGGAACTCTAAAAGTAGTATGCTATATCTCATTATTTGTGCCTTTTTCCATGCACGTGCGCAGGGGGGGGGGGTTTTGTGGTTCGAACCCCCCCCCATGCAAAAAAAAGTTCCACGAATGATGAATTGAAGATAGGATAAAATGAAATTGTTTTATTTAATGTTTCATTTAGTAAACCTTTTCTTCCAAAATTTAGTGCCTCTTTCAACTTTCATGTTAACGTCTGTCAGGACTCCTTCTTTCGTCTCGGTGAGTCACACTTTCGCGCTAATCAGAAATCGAGTTTCAAGAACAAAAGGGAGTAAAAGCTCACTCTACCAGTGCGCACCTGACTGAAAAACCCCTCCCACTAGCAATTCCTGCGCATGGCCCTTCCTGGAGGCAGAATAGGTTCAACTTATCTTTTTTGGTTTATCAAGCTGAAAATTGGTGGAGATGTTCTTTGAACAGCCAGAAGCAAAATCCCAATTGGGCAACATGCCGAAATATTTAAACAAAAGTCGCCATCTTGGATTTTCGACCTTGCATCATATTGAACGGTATATCTCCGTATCTAATGGCGATAAAGACACAATTTGCTTTAAACTACTAACTAAAGTGTAAGCTAGACCCATAGCACTTTATATTGAAATAACAATTTGTAAATATAAAGCTACACACGAAAAACAACTCGTCTTAGGGTAGCTTTAACGGGAAAGTCATCGTTAAATGTCGATTTTCGACCTTTTATTATCATTAAATCAAAAAATATATCGAAATGGAAGTTGTAGAACACATAAAAAGCTTCAGAATGTTTTATTATAATCTCCGTAGTCCAAAAATTGTAGCTTCTACGAAGCGCCAAACACGCTCGCACACTCAGTAGACGACCTCTAACGTGGAGCGCCTATGTGCGAGTATCCATCAAAACACCGATTTTAATGCCGGAAAGTATATTCTTATTCCTAAATTCCTTATGTTGTATTATATGCTTTTGAATTGCTATGACTATAATATAACTATTCAAAGAATTAACCAAATATTTTCCCAAATGGAAAACTAACGAAAATTATTTATAAAAATAAGGCAATAATATAAAAGGATAAAAAATTACAAGCTAACGACTATAAAGTGGAAATATAACTGGAAGAATTAATACTATCGAAGGAAAAGAATATAAAACCATAAGGAGCTCCCGGATAGTCATGTGGACAGCGCGTTTGCCTTTGGTGAAAGCGGTCCCGGGTTCGATACCCGGTGGGAGCCAATGTGCGAAATGACCTTAGCTGTTGAAGCACTTTTAACAATACTACTACTACTACTAATATAAAACCTTTCTAAACAATAAACTAACATAAGAATTGAAATATAAAACACTATGTCGAAAATTCTACTTCAGTTTTAATACACGATCGGTTTCAGACAATTCTGTCTATCATCAGGTAAAGAGACCACAACTGCAGTGAATATATACAAAACAATGGCCAATGAGGAAGCAAGGTCTGAGAGGGGAGGAAGGGTTAAGGATATTACGTGAGGGAAGCAGCGGGAGGAGGCAAACAGTTGATAAAAGTAGGGAGTGCTTAGGAAAGAGGTGAATGTTAGTTATCGTATAATTATGGTGTTTGTAGTGTAAAATTTATAATTGCTCCTGGTAGTTTAGCTTATTTCCTTGAGAATGGCTATGGAGGAGGGTGTTGGTAAAGTATGAATGATGTTTATTGCCGAGTAAATGTTTAACGAAATGTGAGGCACTGGAACCATTGAGGAAAGACTGTTTATGTTCTTTTGTTCGAAAGTGTAAATTTCTACTGGTTTGGCCTATGTATATTGCATTACAGTCTTTACAATTGAATTTATATATGCCAGATTTGCATGTTTTATCGAATTTATCTTTATTGTTTAAAATAGTTTTTCCTATGTTCTGCGTGGTATAGAAAGCGGATCTGTTGATACAGCATTTAAGAAAATTGGCAAGATGATAACTGATGTGGCCGAGAAAAGATAATTCCTCCCAACGTTGAACTTCCGTGGAAATGGAGCAATCGGGATATATCCTGAAAATATTTTGTTTTCTTTGTCCGTGTGAAAGTATGGTATCTATAAGTTTTTCCATAATAATACCGTTGGAGAGAGCCATGCATTTTATGGTTTTTAGTTCCCGAGAAACGTTTGATGGAGAGAGAGGGATATTTAAGAGGCGATGAATAAAACTATGAAAAGCAGCGTTTTTATGTGTGACTGGATGATTAGAGGTTGCATGAATTGTGTGGTTCGTATAAGTCGGTTTTCGATAGATAGAAAATTCAATTGAATCTGCATTCTTTGAGAGGATTAAGTCTAGGAAATTTAAATTGCTGTTATCCTCTGTTTCTAAAGAAAATCTTATTTTACTGTGCTGTTGGTTTAGGTGTGACAGCTATTCAACTGTCTGTGGGATCCATTCCAAATACAAAGGACATCGTCAATATATTTCAATAATCTCAACCACAAGAAAACGGGTTTCGTCACATTCTGGGAATTTGTAAATAAATTATCTAAAAATATTTCGGCTAAAATTGGCGAGAGGGGAGACCCCATCGCTAGACCATCGGGTTGATTAAAAAAAGATTTTTCAAACAAAACTAATTCTGCGAAATACATAAATCTGTCAACAGTAAAATATTGTGAACAACATTTCTGTCCAAGTTTTTGTCTTACAATAATTTTTCCAACAGCAACAACACCTCTTTCCTAGCGATGTTTGTAAATAGGTTATTAACATCAAAAAAACAATTTTTGAGTTTGTATATAATTTCCAATTTTTTAGTCTATTAGCAAGGTCGATGGAGTTTCGGATGCCATATCTAGGTGAAAACAGGGTTAAGTTTTAAATAAGTTCATTCACTATAGAGGCCATTTTGTGGGTTGGGGAGGAAACACATGAAATAACTGGGCGGATGGGGATATCAAGTTTATGTAACTTTAAGAGAGCGTATAATCGTGGAGGAAGAGGATTTGGATTATATATTTTATAATAATCCTTGGGTTTTAGCACAGTTGTACACTTTTTCACCATTTCTTTCACTTTTTTATTTAGTTCGTTGGTAGGGTCGTTGATTTTCAATATATGGTTGTCTTCTATGAAGGTTTGTACTTTTTTTAAGTTTTTAAGGAACGATCATTCCCTTGATGGTTGAAAATATATTCACAATCAGCTATCAGATTCTTAAAATCGTTACCGTTATAATGGCAAGAATTAAAATTCAGACCTTTTGATAGGAGGTTAACTTCGTTATCAGAAAAGTTAACGTAGGATAGGTTTTTCACCCGCGGGTAAAATACATGCTCTGTGGGAGGGAGTTTTGAGGAAATTCGGCGGCAGTTGGAATCATCCAACGTAATGTCTTCTGGGATAATCTGGAGAGTTTATCGCGGAGGGTATTTAACTTCTTAAAACAGATCTCACTGGAAAATGTTCTCACCTTATCATCAAAGCAAGCCCATTAAATGGGATAAAGGGATTCCAAAGGAATTCTACGCAGGATGATTCCATTTTTGGAATCTAGAACTGGTTCAGACCGGAAAATGACTGCTGCGCAGCATTTAGTTTCATGATTTGGCATTTATTCGTGTTTTTAATTTCCTAGAGTGAGGTTTTGCGTAGTTCTTGGCGTTCCTTTAAGTTTTGAATGCCTAGTGTAAGCTTGTGTTTGTGACTTGTAAGTGCGGTGTTACTGCATGTTTCTTTTTGGTGTGGGTGCCATTCACGTATAAGCATGGCTACTTCATTGGAGGTTGTGTGTTCTATTTGCAAAAGCCTGCTTTTAGACTATGAAGAAACGGCTGTGGTAACGATCCGGTCTTTGATTATGGTATGGATCGGATCCGAATGATTTAGATGAAATGGTTGAGGAAGAAGAAGACGAAATTACTCCGCATTTCGATATGTTACCTCATTCTCGCCAAATTGAAAACTCGCCCGAGGATGCAAACATCAAGAAAAAAATTCGTTCAAATTAATGGGGTATCTTTCCTTTTATTACATTTTATCTTACTAAGTTATAATTATTAAACGCTTAAATATTGTATTAATAAAATTATTTACTTGTAGGAATAAGAATATACTTTCCGGCATTATAATCGGTGTTTTGCTGGAAACCCGCACATAAGCGCTCCGCGTTCGAAGTCATCTACTGAGTGTGCGAGCGTGTTTGGCTCTTCGTAGAAGCTACAATTTTTGGATTACGGAGATTATAGTAAAACATTCTGAAGCTTTTTATGTGTTCTACAACTTCCATTTCGATATATTTTTTGATTTAATGATAATAAAAGGTCGAAAATCGACATTTAACGATGATTTTCCCGTTAAAGCTACCCTAAGACGAGTTGTTTTTCGTGTGTAGCTTTATATTTACAAATTTTTATTTCAATATAAAGTGCTATGGGTCTAGCTTACACTTTAGTTAGTAGTTTAAAGCAAATTGTGTGTCTTTATCGCCATTAGATACGGAGATATACCGTTCAATATGATGCAAGGTCGAAAATCCAAGATGGAGACTTTTGTTTAAATATTTCGGCATGTTGCCCAGTTGGGATTTTTTGGATTTTGCTTCTGGCTGTTCGAAGAACATCTCCACCAATTTTCAGCTTGATAAACCAAATAGGATAAGTTGAGCCTTTTCTTGCCTAAAATGCCTCCACTACCTGCCTTTTACACTATGAGCTCTCTAGCGCCATACACGCGTCGGAATGGTCGTTCCTCGAGGACGTAGCGAGCCAACGTGCCAGTGAAATCGCTCATAAGAAGTGCTTGCGTATTCTTAAAAAAATAGATTACATAGAGGCCAAATTGACCGCCCCAAAGTCTCCTAACATATCCACGGCTCATTCTTTTCACGAGTCCTTAATTTATCGCATCATTCTTTCTCTCCTGAGGAAACTGAACTTTTAAGTGAAGGTCTCAAATTTGCCCCTAACCTTCCGATTCATTCAAAAGATTTCGAGAAATTGGCCGTGGACTGTGATATCGCTACAAAAAAGGGAGAAATCAGTGTGAAACTTGCAGTAGCATGCTCACTTATAAGGTCCATCGAAAGCTCTCGGAACTCAAACTCAGTTGCCCGTAGAAATATATCTGTGCTTAATAAACTCAAGGGAACAATTGTTTCGGAAAATTTGGTGGTGCAGAAAGCCGAAGGACCAAGGCAATTGTGTTGTGGTGTTGAACAAAGAAGATTATATACATAAGCGTAAGGATTTCATGGACAGTGCAAACCTGCATACTCTTCCGAAGGACCCAACTGATACATATAGTGCGAATATAAAAAAGTCACTCCGGAAATCTAAGATCTTTTCAGAACGTGATATCTTCAAAATTTGCCCCATGAGTCCTGTGGCTCCGAGATTTTATGGCTTACCGAAGATTCATAAACCCAATTCCCCCATCCATCCTGTTGTTTCCGGTATTGGTTCTGATAAATTGGCATTTAGATTACAAAAAATCATAAAAGAAACGACTAATTTCATCCCAAGCTTCGGCATAAAAAAATCAGTAGATCTCATTAATAGAATTCGCGATGTATCCCTCCCTCCAAATACCAAGCTCATCTCATTTGATATAGCCGATCTCTTCACTTGCGTCCCACTCTCGGAAACCCTCAGTTTGATAGAATCCTTGTATTAAAAAAGTAGCGTTGATCAGATTTTTTCGAAAGGCGTACTCAATTTAACGAAACTGTGCCTATCCCAGAATTATTTTCGCTTCAACGGAATATTCTATAACCACATTAATGGGTTAGCGATGGGGTCACCCCTCTCTCCTTTATTAGCGGACATTTTTGTGGATAATTTGGAGACTTCCCTTTTTTCATCGGGAAACCCACTTAATAAGTGCGTGCTTTATTGGTACCGTTACGTGGACGATATCATCTGCGCTTGCATGGTAACGGATCGGCAACTCACGCAATTCCTCCACCTATTAAATTCTTTACATCCCAACATTTTCTTCACTTATGAGAAAGCTGAAAACGGGGTCCTTCATTTCCTCGGTCTTAGTATTACTATAAAAGATTCCCAGCATCATTTTGCTATTTATAGAAAACCTTCGTATGCAAACCATGGTATCCATGTTATTTCCCACCACCACCCTTCCCAAAAACTCGCCCCCTTCCACTCTCTTATCCACAGACTTTTTCAAATTCCTCTTTCAATTTCATATTTATATTATTTCATAAAGAAGTTTCCACCATCCTACAGATAGCGGAGGCTAATGGTTTTTCCCATGAAATTATCCATAGGCTTATTAGAAATTGGAGCCGTAAGAATTCGTGCTGAAAAATTGACAAGATATCAGTGACGAACACCCGAGGTGGTCTTCCTAGGCAAAGTCAGTACACTAGCGGCAAGGCACTTCCCTAAGGACCGCTTGCTAGCAGCCTATAGGTCCACCCCCAAACTCAGAGACCTACTACACAATTAGAAGGACGAGGTAGATCCCACAGTGAGGAGCGGAGGGTACCGGCTAACCTGCACAGACTGCGACGCTGTCTACTGTGGGCAAACAGAGAGATCATTTGAAGTTCGTAG
This sequence comes from Sympetrum striolatum, assembly GCA_947579665.1. Lineage (NCBI taxonomy): Eukaryota > Metazoa > Arthropoda > Insecta > Odonata > Libellulidae > Sympetrum > Sympetrum striolatum. The sequence continues at coordinate 7,055,747 of OX388345.1, forward strand.
GAAGGAGCATTCAGCGGCCATACGCCGAAACAACCCCGCTGCGTCGCGAATGGCTCATCACCTGCTAGAGAACAACCAAAACTCTTTCAACATGGACTACATGCATTTCGCCTAAAAAGGCATCACCTTAAACATTATGGAGCAATTAGAAATCTTGAGAAACGTGGCAGATCCAAATGTGAAAGTTATTAACGAATATTTGTCTCCTTTTCCCTCACCTATCTATACCACAGTTATCAACACACTTCACCTCATAACACACCCTTCCCCCCCCATTCCCTCCTACTTATATATATGCTGTATTGATTTGTATTTAGTCACCTGAGGATATGAGTCGAAACCATGGTCGTATTCAAACAAAATATTCTGTGTTCTAGTAAAAGTTAATTTCACTTTCGCTCCTGAAGTAGTCGTAGATTCAACTGGTGTTTACACCCCCTGTGCCACACGCCAAAAGGTGGCTTGCAGAGTATTAATGAAGGTTGTCCTGCTTACAGTAAGGCCATCTCAGTTGTCATTCCATGAAACTATTACAGAAGGAATGAAAAGAAAAGAGAAAACGGATGGAAAAATGAGTGTGAGGACATGGAATGTTAGAGCAATGCTTAGAAAAGTTGAGTTGGAAAATTTCAAGTTAGAATAAACATTACTATACTTGGGCTATGCAAAGTATGTTGGAAAGATGGGGGATATTTATGTTAAGCCTGACTTCTATTTTCAGTAATTAATGGAACCATTCCTATTCAATATTTCGAAATAAAGCGAGTGCTTTTATCTTCTAGTTAGTTTGAACATAAAAGTAATTTATAAACAGATATTTTTTATTAATTATAAGTACAGATCTGAACAACAGCTGTAACATATCATAAAAATAAGAATTAAAAAAAAAACACTCAAAATAATTTAAGATGATCCATTTGACCTGTAACCTTGAAATGGGATAATTTTGTTTAAATATAAATAACATAAAACAGTACATTAGTAAACCTATGAAATTTAACAGAACAATAAAGGGATGAACTTATTATACATTCCACTCTGACAGCGATGACTATAGAATATTAAATTTAAATATGCCAACTACTATATTTACAATCTGAAAATTTATAGGGTTATTCCCCATTATGAGTTCATATATGTTATTAAAGCTGATTTCACAGCAGAAATATATTTACAATATTAAGATTTAAATGGTTTTTCCCCGGTATGAGTTCGTATGTGTCTTATTAAATGTGATTTCTGAGCACAACTATATTTACAATGTGAGCATTTATATGGTTTTTCCCCAGTATGAGTTCGTATGTGTCTTATTAAATGTGATTTCACAGCACAACTATATTTACAATGTGAGCATTTATATGGTTTTTCCCCAGTATGTGTTCGTATGTGTGTTATTAAAGTTGATTTCCTAGCACAACTATATTTACAATGTGAGCATTTATATGGTTTTTCCCCAGTATGTGTTCGTATGTGTGTTATTAAAGTTGATTTCACAGCACAACTATATTTACAATGTGAGCATTTATATGGTTTTTCCCCAGTATGTGTTCGTATGTGTGTTATTAAAGCTGATTTCACAGCACAACTATATTTACAATGTGAGCATTTATATGGTTTTTCCCCAGTATGAGTTCTTATGTGTTTTATTAAAGTTGATTTCATAGCACAACTATATTTACAATATGTACATTTATATGGTTTTTCCCCAGTATGAGTTCTTATGTGTGATATTAAATGTGATTTCCTAGCACAACTATATTTACAATGTGTACATTCAAAGGGTTTTTCCCCAGTATGAGTTCGTATGTGTCTTATTAAATGTGATTTCCTAGCACAACTATATTTACAATATGTACATTTATATGGTTTATCTTCACTGCCTGTTTTTTCATGTGTTACCGAATGATCTTTTATTTTGAGTTCTTTCTGACCGAAAGAGAAATTGTGCCTTCTCTCTTCATCATCACTCCCCTTACGATCTTCAAAAAGTGACAAATGAATGCTGTAAATATGATCATGAATCTCTTCCTTGGTCCTTGCTTTTGCATTACAGTAGTGACACCTCATATACCCATGTTCGCTATCTCTTCTCTTGCTTAAATGTTCGTCTGCTCGTTTGGTGTTCTTTTCATTTCCTTCCTTCATCTCTTCCCCTTCCCCATCTTTCTTAATATCCCTCTTCACAATTCTCACTCTTCTTAATTCACTTGTACCATTCCCTCCCTTCAGTATGCAAATCCTCCCCTCTTCCAACCAGCATTCCACTGAAAATAAATAATACATGTGTTGATTAAAATTACAAGTTAACCTTTTAAGAAAAACAAGGTATATAAGTAATGAGACTGAACGCTAAGCTGGACGTGTTATATTGCTGGGAACTTCCAGTTCAGAGAGAAAGTTTGTCAGCAATTGAGGGTTTGCCGATACAAGTTTGAACTCCTTAGTCAGTTTGTTTTCCATAGGAATATATTTTCTAAACAAAGCTTTTCTATTCTGAGAATGAGTGATATCAATTTCAAGCAACATTGTGCTATCAGGTTTTATCTCGGACTTTGTCATAGTGTGATAAACGTTTTTCAATGCATCTGCAGGCAAATAAAGACGATTTTTTGTCAAGGGCTAATGTTTTCAGGTGATTTAAGGCATTTCAAGAAGGAAGAGAACCTTGCAGTGGAAGGCCTGCCATTGCGAGAACTGAGTTACTGAGACAGGTGCATTATGATTGTCACTTCACAGATTGATCAAGGAACTGCTGAATTTATCCAACACCACCATTCATGAGGATTTGACCAATGGATTAAGAAAATCTGCACACAAATGATCCCTAGAACCTTTTGCCAACACCATAGAACAATGAGAGGGGCACATAATTTGACTTTTAGGAGCAGATTAAAATCAGCCCCATTTTCTTGAACATGACATTACTGGTACATAAGACTCTTTTGTCTTCTCAAGATTGAAGAATCTCCTTAAACAACCTAATTTTAGGACACTAGAAGAAATTAAAGCTGCACTAACTGACCAGGCAATTTAATTATCGAAGTTACAGCACTGCTGTGAAGAATGGAAAAAGTCACCTCCATTGCCTTATGTCTTCCCAAGGCAATTACTTTGAAATAGACAGAGTGGAAATTTAATATTATGAAAAATGATTCTCATTATTTTATTTGCACATCTTTCACATCCACAAGATCATTCAAAGAAAATATATACTTTATTATCTGGTATATAGACTAAATTTAGTTGATATCAGTTCTCGATTCAGAGATTATAATGATGTGAAAATTGGAATAAGAAAAGCATAATCTTCAAATCAGGTAGTAATACTAAAAAATTCTAAAACCTTTTTGTTTAAAAAAATGTTATCATTCTATAGGGGAGTTCTGTCAAGACGTCAATATATAATAACTAAAAGGAAAAAAAGGAACACGGCTGTGTTATTAACATTAAAAGTTAAAAGAGCTCCAAACAACAGCTATTTGGAGCTTTCTTCACTCTTAATGTCAATATATAATTATATAATATGTTATTAATTCCTGCTTGAATGTTGATTGTGATGTCTTATATCATTTCAACTGAATCTACTTTTATTACACATTATGCTATGCAAATTTACTCTGCTATCTTTACCATATATACTTTAAATAGGCAATTGCCATAATTTAATTATTTCAACTTAGCTTATTATTTTAAGGTAATAATATTTATTTAAGGATTAGCAACAGACAATATACCAACTTGCAAAAAGTGCCTTCCTTTGCTCTGTTAACGATGCACCTTGTATGCATCAATACATATTCTATTCTATTGAGTGCAATACAAGGCTACTGTTTCATAAAGATATTTGAATGTGTACGTCAGATGCTGTAATGTACCACAAACACCTTTTTAGCCTTTTACCAGAACTGGAAAATGGGGTGTACATCATTCACAAGGATGAATGGTTTTCAAAAAGATATCTATTTGAAATTATATTTATAAAAAAAACAACAAAAAATTGTTAAATATCTCCCCTTGCACTCTAAAATTACTTTTGAATGAGTTTTTAACCTTTACAGCTGAAAATTAAAATGATAGTGGCTTCAAATGCTATATAACACTGCTGAATTAGCAAGATGAATGTATTTGTGATGTATGTATATTTGGGTGTCCCAAGACGTAATGGAAAAATTTTTTTTGCGAATTCAACTACGCATACCCTCTAATTTTTTTCTATTTGGCCTTATAAAGTTACCCAATGAATATTATTGCGATTGGATTATGGTTACCTGTGCCGACTTGATGCCAAACAATTTCGAGAAATGAAAACTTGTACCAATAAGGGGGACACCAGGTAATGGGTGATTAACAAACGGATTCTTACGAATCTTTCAAGGCAAGTTCTTTGCTTAAAAATAGTGGACATGTATGTAGCCGTTTAACTCAATGAGCTTTTGTTTATAAAAAATTAGCAACTGAACATCAGAGTTAGGCAACCACGTCATACACCTATATTGCTAAATAGCGCTCGAATTGATAGGAATTTATTTTCTTCCATATTTTTGCCACTTCGAATACGCAAACCCTATATTTTTTCTGTTTGGTCTTTATAACTCACATAATAAATATTATTGAGATTGAGTTATGGCAACCCGTGCCCCAAATTGATTTTTTGATCCCAAAGATTAGAAATGAAAATTTGCACTGATTTAGTATGAAAGGATTCCAGAACTCAATGTTTACTTAGTAGATAAAACAGCAATATTCCCAAATTGTGTATGTTGAATATATAACATGTAAAAAACATTACTCTTGAAATTTTCTTTTTAAAGTTTGCATTTTGCAGTCAGGATAAATCTTCCGGTGTTCTTGTACACAACGTAATAAAAATTGCTTTTGTTCCTCCTCAACCGTGATTAAATCATGAAAGTCTTACATCAACTTGACTGCTCTTTCAGCTGTATTGTTCACTTTTCTCAGCGCTGAAGCCTTCTTTCTGGCTTCTTTAAATGAAGCATTATTTGACCACATAGTAGGACATTCGAGGAGAAAACTGTCATCAATTTTAAGACGATTGAATAATGCCTGGCTTCTGACTGAAATGAAGTTGTAGATGTTTTCCTCTTAAATAAAATAAGAGAAAGTCAGTTAATAAAATTATGATCTAAACTGAAAACTAAGGAAACAACTACTATATTTTATTATTTAACTTATCATACAATGAACAGCTTGTTAAGGAAGAACACAGTTGAAAATTTAAAAGAAAGCTATGGTAATATCTGAGAGCAGATTTTTATGCAAAGTCGAACCAGTGATACTTTGGCTAGATATTTAGGATTTGATAGCTAGTGCCCATACAAAAAAGGCTACCTATTCGTTAATGGTGCTTGCGGTTTTGACTAAGAATTTTGCAAAAAATCTATGACGGGCATTTTTCGGAAAACAAGGTCGACTTCAACCCCCTGTATAAATTTAATGTGCAATAATCAAGGTAATTTACTTAATAATAATAGTAATGGCTGTATATTGAATTAATTCAGCATTAACTAAGCGAAGTATGAAAGTTCGCACAAGCAACTTCCACTTTTGTATCTTTGGCCAGCTTTTTTCAATTCTAGCCCTCTCTAAGAAGTTATATTTATTAGAATAAATATAAACTAAAATTAAAGAATGCTTGAAAGGTATCAAGATGATATTTAATCGCAAAAAGATAAGTTACAAGAGAAAGAAATGGAGGAAAATAAATTCCTATTCACAAAAGATCTATATAGCAATATAGGTGTATGGTGTGGTTGCCTAACTCTGATATTCAGTTGCTAATTTTTTTATACACAAAAGCTCATTGAGTTAAACGGCTGGATACATTTCCACTATTTTTAAGCAAAGAACGTGCCTTGAAAGATTTGTAAGAATCCATTAGTTAATTACCCATTACCTGGTGTCCCCCTTGTTAGTACAAGTTTTCATTTCTCGAAATTGTTTGGCATCAAGTCGGCACAGGTTACCATAATCCAATCGCAATAATATTTATTGGGTAAGTTTATAAGGCCAAATAGAAAAAAATTAGAGGGTATGCATTCGAAAAAAATAACTTTGATTTTTTTGGGACACCCTAATGAATATATACTGTATTTTATTGAACATTTACTCGAATATAATTGTATATAACCCAAAATTTCAAGGGTCAGAAAAAGTTATATGTGTACGAATCTAATGCACACCTTAAGACATGTGATCATAGTATCATATATGTCTGTGCAAAATACAAGATGTAGTCCAAGCTTAAAGTATTGCATAAGTGCACAAATTAACCAAAGTAAAAAGTTTGCTGGGGTATCCAATTCCATTTCATTTAAAAACAATCAGCCAGCAGTTTGGTCTGGAGTGTGTGGAAGCTCTTCCAGTCAAAATATAGTTAGTGCATGACGAGTTATACAGCCAGGGTGAGAGGATGATCCAGCTGGACATGCACCATAAGACATATGCTTGAGTAGAATTGTGCCTGAATCTAATGTGCCATCGATTCTAACATGTTATCCAGTTTTAGACCAAAAAACCCAAAAGGGCATCCGCTGTTATTGAATAAATACAGAATATATCCAGTTGTACACCATGTGATTTCTTAGAATATGTATCTATATTTTATTCCGAGAAAATCCATACTAACACTTATTTTATTCCAAATTGAGAGTAGAAGAAATTTCTTCAATGCAGGATTACTATTCTTACTGATTTCATAATTAATTTGAATAACATGAGTTGCAAAAGTATGTATATTTAATGTACCTTGCAGAGTTTCCTCCTGCTTTCCCTGAGATTCTTCATCTTTCGTGTTCTGGTTTGATTTTCTAAAAAAAGAAACAAATGCTTTTCAGAAAAATCCACTGCTTGTTTATATCACACTTCTATATTTTAATGAAGCTCTAAGAAAATTAAATCCTTCAGAGGTAAATCTAATTGCTAAGGGGGACTCAACCAATTTTAATTTGTTTGGAAGGGATGTAACATTTAATACAAAATTAGGCCATCAAAAATCTTCTGCTCATCTCCATTAAATATTCTCATAATTGACAATGAAGGAATATGTAAATGTTTAGCATATTTTTATGAATAAAATGAATTAATATTCTTCCTGGATGTTTCATTAATCTTTACCTTAGTTTTCTTTTGGGAGACAGATCTCTGCTGCAACAGGTTTTCTGCAATTCACCTTCATCCTAATACATTAAGAGAGGCAATTAAAAAATTGATGTCATAAGATAAATTAATATAATAACTAAAATGAAAGAGAAGTTTTGCCCTTACATTGTGTTTGTCTTCCCTGGCAATTCTGCTTTCTCTTTTCGCAGTCATTGTGGGACATCTACCTGCAAAACAATCAAGATAACCATATGTAGATCCTATTGAATGTACATGAATAAAAATAGTACTAAATATTGGTTCAATACTGTTTTAGAATTAGTAAAAGAGAACTATCACTTTAACTCTCAAGTACACAGTGTAATAATATCTTTCCATGTCCCTCCGTTGTAAAAATCTTTTTGATTAATAATTTCCCAACTCATTATTTAATATGCAAGGATATTTATTCTATTTTTCCCCATTGCATTGTGTACATATGTATACATAAGCTTTTTTTAATGCTTGGCAGGTTAGCTAACACAAATTTCTAAAAGAATGAAGGAGTTTTCAAGTCTACAGCGTTAAATCCATGATACTTTTGGCAGAAATATATTGTTATGTAATAGGTCATTAGCCGTATAATGAAACATCAAAAATGTGTATTAACGGGAAGTGCATGAAATTAGTTTTTGAAAATTGCTTCAGTGATTTTCTTATGGAGAGTTACTGACATCACAGGAATAAATATAGAATGGCATCTGGCAACAGGCTTGGGATTTTATTACACGTCTACCATACTTGAGGTGTTAGGATGGCTATCTTAACTCAACTTTTTAACAGTATTCCAACTATAAAATGCAATAATTCTACCATATTTTTGTCCCTTAACAGTTCTCTCCTTCGTAGTCAATTTGCTCTGATGGAACTCTTTGCTGTCAATGCCGAGCTCCTTCCCATACCCGTCCCCATACCAAACAAGCAATTCTTCTCCTTTTTCGATAACCTCAACTGTGCGGTAATATATCTGTCCTTTGAATTGGAAAGCCACCACATTCTGCTCCTCCTCGTTCCTTGCGCAGTTGACATACCTCATCCAGTTAGAAGTTTGTGGGTTGCCGGCATCCACATAGTGAGATATTTTACGTTGGTGCCTTATCTGTCATAACCAAGAGAAGATTGACAGCTTTAGGATTCAGTTTTAAATGTTCAAAGAGTAAAATGCTGCAAGCAAATGGTTTAATTTCGAGTAAGAATAAATTTATCATCTCCAAAAAAACTTTCAATAATAATGTATATAATAATAATATGTTTTAAATGGGAGATATATTTACCGCCCGGCATCATTTCGATAAGTGCATGAAAAAATAATGAAAAACTACCCCTATGTGTTTGATATGGGAGTCCGGGTCTTCCTGGTCATACTTACTATGCAGCACAACAGAAGATCACCATCTCTAACTATGTGTGAAAATTCAAGCAGAAATATTGGCTGCAACTGCCTCAAATGACGTCCTACTTTTCCCTTATTTTCTTTATGTGAGAAATTCTAATGTGCTCTGGCATCGAACCCAGGAACATGGTCTTATCAAAATTTTTTATTAAACCGGGTCTTAATATAATTCTCCTAGCAAAGTAAGAACTTCCTATCATTTTGATATGTTCATCAAAATAATTAAAAACTACCCCGATGTATTTTAATTGGGAGATTTTTGCATCGTCCTAGCATCGAACCCAGGACATTTTCTGTAAAAGTCATTCATTTTTTCGATAGATCATGACTATATCTGTAGGCTCCTTGAGTTTTGATTCTCTACCTACCCGGGAAGCATTTTTAGAAATTCCCAAAAATCAAAGCAATGCATTTAAATGGGATGAATCGTGACTGGGGCCTTCTGGCATCGAACCCATGACACTAAGATTCAAAGTTTCTTTTTTCCTGGGGGTTTCACAATAGAGCCTACATCCTGTAAAAATTTCAAGTCAATGACGCTTGTGGTTTAGCCTGTGAATTTGTATCCTATATATCCATCTAATAATAATAATCCATTATAATTCAAAATTTGAGGTCATTTAACCAAATTGGGAAGATAAGAATTGATTTGAACTTGCGTACTCCCCTGACAAACATGAGGGTCTTAATTTCAGTATTATAATAAATATGGATAATTTAAATATACATGCATCATTGAATCTATGCGATTCCTATAAATTGAAAAACTTAATGTGTAAATAATAATTTTATGTATAAATTTATTACCCTATTTATTTTACTATGAGATTTTAACAGCAAAAGTTTAACTGGATAATTTTGGAATAAATTAATAACTAATTAATTAATTTTAATAATAAGTTAGGGGAAAGACTCAACCCTTTATCATTAATTTCATTCCAGAGTAATTTTCTTAAGAATTTTCACAGGATTATGAAATAAGTTGTGAATCAAGAATATTGTCAGGTAACCTTCTCCATCCTTATCCAATCAACACAAATCAACTTTAACATATTTAACTTTTTGTCCAATTCTAGAGCTCCAAAGTAATCATCATTGTCAAGTTACATTTAAAGATTGGAAGGAAATTATTTTTATGATGGCTCAAGAATCATAAGATAAATAAGAAATGTTATTGAAACAGTAAAAATGAAAATATCTTAATGATGGTGATTACAGATTATATATTAATTAAATGAACGTTTATAAAATATTTCGGCCTTTTTCAGCAATTTACTTTGTAACAGAAAAGATAATTATCCTTTAACCATAATTCTATTTAGACCTAAAGTCTCAGTGTATTCTTTTGGGATAACACCTGAGCATGGGTTCAACAATCCCTTTGGTCGTCATGGGGACTGGTGGTTTACTACAACAATTTTTTATACAATTTTCATTTATATTGCCATAGCTCTCATAATTTCCATTCAAAGGGTTCCACAGCCAAAATAAGAATTTCATTTAATTTACTTCTTTTGGTACTTGTCTTTTGTTTCTAGGACTATTATTTCCAATTTAATTCTGTAGAAGTACCAATGTCTGCAACGGACGAGAACAAACTTTATGTGTATTTCTTATGTTCAGACATTCTGGAGTCGAACCCGGCACTATTACTCAATGAAACCTTCACAGTCTTATTTTCTGTCATACAAAGGCTAAGTAAGGGAAATCTGGTTAAACTCGGTAGAATTGTTTAAGAGGAAAGATCAATGTTTACTCGCAGATAGAGGAACTACGCATACTATGCATAATAATCTCGTCTGATAAAGTAGCAGAATGTCAATTCTGAAATGCAATTTCATCGATGAAGAATCATCGACGTACCTCCCAGGCATACCCACTGTTGCAGTTCTTCTTCCTTTTCACCCCAAGATATGGACCAAAGAGTACCCTCTTCTCAATCCTTTTCTTTGCCCAAACTCCAAGTCCAGCAAATTTAATTCCTGATGGCTGCACTTCAAGCATATCTGGTACTGACGTCATGGCTCTCAGGTTGATGTTGAATGGTGCCTGAAGCTGATCAAATAGAAAAGATGAAATATCGCCCTTCTGTCATGCGATGTTTGTAAAAATGAATAAAATTTTAAATACAACATCACTCTACACCACAAATTGAAACAAGTATTTTTAGAAGTAAAAGGCTGTAGAATGCCTACTCAAACAAACCTACTGGTGTTCTTGTGTTCCATTGTTCATATAATTATATGGTTTCACAATACCTACTAAAATACTATGTTGTTTGTATGTAATGATAAGAAATAAATAACATGAACTTAATACCAATATTGATGTGCATGGGCACTGTACAAGATCCAATTCACTCATAAACATTCTATTCTAATAAACCAATTCTGTTCTAATATAAAAGAAAAGTAACCTCTCTGTCCCGGATATGCATTAGCCCACCATGTTCCGGACAGTCACCTTTCCATTCTGCATAACAAAGGTCGCAGACTGCAAGAAACAAAGATGCAATCTTTCATAAATTAAGAATTAATTCTGAATACAATAAAAAATAGAAATGAGTCATTACAAAGGTATTCATCATCACTGGAGATATCTTCCTCTTCATAAACTGCTTGAGCTCTACGTCTTTTTGGATATCGAGGATTCTTTTCTTCCAAAGATACACCTAAAGTAAATAGAAAAATATTTCTCTGTATATTTATTCCATATTTATATCATTATGCTAACATATTGGTAAATTTACAGATGCTATTTTTTTACATTTACAACTAAGGAAATTGCAAGTGTTTCATTTTCACCTATAATTTCCCATTATATGAAAATAATATATCAATAAACAGCAAGAGAGTAATTATAACATAGTAAAAGCACTACAAAAAGTTGAAAATAATGATTAAATAAATTAAATCCTTACAATAAAGCTAAAAGTCAGGCATATTTGTCAAACCACTTTATCATTGATGTCATAAATGACTTTAGGTTTTAATTGAAAGTTACAAATGTGCTAAGTATAGTGTTTGCTTTTGAGAGTATTTTGGTGATAATCATGTATTTATAGTCATCAACCATGAATGCTGCAGCATAAAATGGATAATTATTTCTCATGTTTCTTGATGTAACTTGGATTTTGAAAAGTTTAGTACGTTTTTCACAGTCGATGGAGTCCCTAGCCTAGGAGAAGGAGATGACTTGTCTGTGAGAAAAGGGAAGTAAGTTGAATCTTAAAACAGGGACTAGGACTGCCATCCTAGAAGCAGTTTACGAAATGCTTTTGTACCCTCTCCATTAATTCAATCTTAGTCCTGAGCTTCAAATAATGCTAAAATATGCAAGTGTAAGTCCAATGAGGGCACAATCAGATTGAACTGCAGTATGCATGAACAATTTCTCCATAGCATTCCTTTTAATAAAACATAGTAATTTAAAAGCTGATATAAAGAATACTTCATTAAGCTGCTACACAATTGCTTGAGTGTGTCTCACTTATTCAGTTGTTTTAAGGTTAAAAACATCATAAAACTATCTAAATACTTTGAAGAGTGAGCCGCTCTCCGTTCTGAAATGGCCCTGATTCCTCTCCTGTTTGTGGTTCTCTGTAATGAGAAGAAAAATGATCCGTTGCAGAATCTATGGACCAAATTAAAAGTGAATTAATGAGACAAAGCCTTTCTTAACTGGTCAATAGAGAGAATATATATACATATATTCAATCAAGTACTTGAAGTTTATGATTGGTTGATAATTCAATGTAAGGCTTAGAGTTAATCATTGGACTGACTCACCTTTCTCTTTCTGCTTTTGCAGACTGGTCTTTGCTGTGTTCCTGTTTCCTGTTGGCCTACAACATATTTAGTTATGGAGAGAATGAAAATTGCAACAGACTTAAGATAAATTTACATCAAAAAAGTCATAAAAGTATTACCAAAATATTCTCTTTCTCTTCCTCAATATTCCCTTCATCATTCTCTCTCATAAAAGTTGGTCTTCCAACTGTAAAAGAACATAATTCAACAATATCTATAATAAACAATTCTGTTTAGTTGTTGCAAGAACTGTATTTTTTCAACTGATCTATCATTATGTGATTTTAACAATGAATTCATAATTCCTAGCAAAGGATTTCCCATTAACCCTGATTAATTGGTTTAACAATAATAATAATTTAATCATGGGCAGATCTCGTTTGCATGTCGAAAATACAAGAATTATGATAAATTGCACAGTTATTATGTACATAGGTTCATTGACTTTGGGAAGGCATGTGACCCAATCATAGAAAATCACTGTTTAAAATCCTTAATGAATTTGGATTAGTCAATATCTAAAAGATTAGATGACGCAAACATAAACAAACACCCACTCCAAAATTAAATGCAGCGGTGAAATTCCCAGATATTTAGACATTAAAAGTGGAGCCAGACAAGGAAGTCACTTTAACAGCACTCTGGAAAAAAGGAAATGGAAGGAATGTCTGGAGGAAGACCAACTCCATGATAGAATTAAACTAGGATACGAAAGAAATAACCTATCAATGGATTGCTAAGCTTTTGGATATGTGATTCTGTCAGATTCAATAGAAACTGCTATCTATCAATGGATTGCTAAGCTTTTGGATATGTGATTCTGTCAGATTCAATAGAAACTGCTATCTTGGAGATGGAAATTCTGAAAGAACAAGCAACAAAACCCATTTACAATTACCTTGAGAATACAAAATAACATGAATAACATCAAAACAGCCCCAAAGAAAATGAAAACAGATTACGGTCAAATATATAAAACTATCAAATTTATGCACCCAGAAGAGATATTTGAAAATAACATTTCAGAAAAAATACATTGAATAAAGAGTTAATAAAGTGAATCTGACAAAGCATTCAACCAAAGAAGTCTACAATGACAAATCAGTATTAATAAATGCAAAACTTAAACATTACACAGCAGTAATTAGTTGAGAAACACCATATGCTGTAGAATGTATGACCCTGAATACAAAAATGATTACAAAAGTATTGGAAATCACTGAAAGAAAAATATTAATAAATATATATTCTCGGCCTAGTTAAAGAGGGGGAGCAATATAAAAGTGCCAATAGTGCCATAAAAGTGCCACAATAGAAATTTGTATACACATATTGAGAAAATTACAGTCATAATAAGGAAAAGAAGAATTTTATTCTTAAGACACTTTCAAAGAATGAAATCCGACAGACGTACATGAAGAATGTTTAACTACATCCAAAACTTGAAAATGAACAAATTTAGCAAAATAAAAATGCAACAATTTCTATAAATCATCAAGTAATAAGCTGTAAATGCTTCAGAAATGTATAAAATTCTCAAAAGAATAATATGCTACAAAAGTGAAACACTCAATGGCTAAAACTGAAAAGAAAAAGAACTGCTGAAGATTAATTATTATTATTTAAGATGGTGTATAACAATAATATACCAAATTGGTTCCTCCTAAAGGAATAAAAAAATTTCTAAAAGCTCATTAGACCATGATATTCACTATTCCTCCCATTTTATTCATGCCAGCCACTGTTGCTCTTTATCAGTCAAGTCCTCCTAAGCTCTCATGAACTTGTCAGGGGGTGCTTCACCAAAGCAACAGCTACAACAAGCACACACAACGATTCCCTTGATGGAAAAAATCCAATCAGCCGGGATTTGAAACTTGGGGTTTGGAGTGATAGCATAAATAGAATGCTATCCTCTCTGCCACCAAAACCGGTAAATGCAATAATCTTGAGGAATTTCGTCTTGAGTCTGCTCAGCTAATATTTAATGTAATATGGGTTCCAAAATGATCTCATTTACTAGATTGAAGGTTCGTAATTATTTTAAATAAATCTGTTGTCCAAAATGTTATATAATAAATTAAATTTACACTCACATGTCTTATTCAGCATTATCTTCTTCTTTACATAGTTTTCGTGTATTAATTGCTGATATGCATCGGATATTTCTTCCATTTCCGTAAGTTCCCTGAAATATCCCAATGAATTAAAGTTACTAAAGCTTTGTAATCACTTCCTTCAATTGCAGTAGCTATTTAAGCTCATTTTACAGTATTTTATGAGTAAAATGAAATTATTAACACCCATAAAATTCCAATTAATTTTTTAAATTATTTTACATCTAACTGATATACTGTTATTTATACTGATTAGATATACTGTTTATATTCTCTAAATAGCATGCAATGATTATCAAAGTTTTACTTTCAATACAGGTCCTGTTTTTTTGTTCCACCTCTACGCCTCTCTCTACAAATATTGTATAGATTTTCCCGCCTATCGTTCAGGTAAATTGTTGATATCTATCAAATAGGAAGCGTCGATTGGTTGATAACAATGTAATTAATGTAATAATTATAACAATAATACTTTGTTTATTCAAGCGCTTTTCAAAATTAGGAATTTCTTTGAGGTCGATAAAAAATGTCAAAGAAAAGGAGAAAATTTTTTAAACTATGATATTTTCGTATAATTATTCTCATTTGAAACAACTATAGAAACTCAAATGCGCAGTTCATGAGACCGCCAGTAGACCACAGCAGACGAATCATGGCGCTGATTGGTTTTTTCATCATATCCAAGTTGCAACGGGTGGCAACAGGTTGGGAGTTTCCAGCAGTGTTTTCGAAAGTGCACAAAGAATTTTGTTCCGTTCAGTCAAAGGATGTTTCAGAACAGTGAAATGATTACACCCTTTATTTTCTGAGGTAAATGCCAAAATTATTTGTGAGATAAATTGTAGTTTAACCCTTGTAACGTACAATTGCGAGCATAGGTATTTCATGTTCGTGGAATCGGATATTGATAATTTTTTATGTGCCTGGTGAATTTCCCTGGAAATTTACCGAAAAGCATTTGTGTTTATATCATAATATTTATTGAATCGTTAAGTTTGAATACGTAAGCATAATTTGTTATCGAGGAATGATTAGGAAGAAGGTGTAAATTTTATGTTAATAAGCGAAACTTAGCGGAAAGATTTTATATCACAAAGCCCCACAGAACGTTAAATAGTTGATATTTGTTGAAACAAGGATGAATATACAAGATACTGTGGATTTTCTCGAGTCATACAACAGTACCAAACTCAGTTTGTTTCGGAAACTATCTTTCAATACCGTTACGTCCAGTCTGTGTCATTTCCATTTAGTTATTTTTTATTGTATGGTTTTATTTTATGTAGAATTTAGGTAAAGCAAATTTACCAGAATTTTTACCGTGTTTACTCAATCAATTGTCATAAATAATGAATAGGTCTTGGTGGAAGATGTGGTCAGTATGTTTGGGACATTCTGTAGTATTTCAAGAAGACATTCTAAACATGGATCCAAGTGTAAATGAAGTTGAGGGATATACTTCATTGTTATACCTTCCAATCCTACGTGGAATGAGTTCTTAATTGTCTTTTGCACCAAAACCCATGTCAGTGTCCTATAATTTTTATCAAAGATGCTGGTTGTCCTTCTGGAGATTTAGCCTTTACTAAATTTCATTGATAATTTTGTATTGGGAAGCAAATTAAGAATACCTATTTTAATTCACGTTTCTGACATAAATTTAAGCAAGTATTTTTAGAAGTGAAAAGCTGTTGAATGCCTACGCTAAAAATCCTACTGGTGTTCTTGTATTCAATGTTCATATGGTCTCACAATACACACTAAAAATATGTCGTATGTATGCAATGATAAGAAAAAAATAACATGAACTTAATACCGGTATTATGGCAAAGGTTTTCTCTGTGTGTGTGCCGCTGTGTTCCCAAAGGCAGCAGTCATTGATTACGGTGACTTTGATAAGCTGAATCTTTGCATTTACATTATGAACAAAATTTACATAGCTACACGTCTTGTTAATCTGAATATAAGTGGGAAAAAAGGATGAAGTTTAGACACTCCATCACCCTCCATGTTTACGAAACCCAGGACAACCAAGCATCTGACCCCTTCCCTGCCGAACCTCAACTCTATCTGCACTAGTGTAATCCCAAAATATACTGTTGAAGCAAATAAAACATCTTTTAACCAATGCTTAGTGGTCACAAGCTCCAGGTTGAATATCCCGGTTCTAAATCTTATTAATCTCCTTCCTATTCAATAAACCACCCATAATTCCCATGGAAATGAAGAAAGTCTAACAAGACTATGGCATTGCTTTCCTATGTTATCAACATAAAGGTCTACTCGTACTCACTCTTTTTGGTTTACAGGATCCTTCAAGAACATCTCCCCTATCTGATACCTTCTCTTTGAATACTACACAACTATCAACTATAAAACTCACTCATTTCCTGTATACCTTCCATGTTCCACTCTTTGTCTTCTTATAAAAATGTATCTAATTTATCTCCCTTTTAAATTAATCCTGAATATGGTTTTATATTGATCCATGTAATTCATCTGCTTTGATATGTCTGAGTAATCAATGCAATTGGTTCTATATTTTTAAAAATCATTATATACTTCATATAATTGTTTCATTGGTTGATCTTATTTGTTTACTATTGTTTATCATCAGCAGTAATTAGCCTTGTGCTGTACGCTGATGTATTTTTAATAAATAAAATATAGACATTATTACCAGTTGTGTTCCTAAGAACATTTCCTCTTTAAAGACTTTGTATTCTTCTAAATGCATAGTTACTAAAATCTCCATTGGTATTTCTTTGCTGTTAAACTTTTAAAAATAGATATGTATTGCAAGATTCTTGGTGGTGTTTTCCAACTACGTAAAACAACACAATTTTCAACATTAAAGTCCCAATAAAACAGTATTTAAGTTTTTCCAATAATGTTAATGCATTTATTTTATACACCAACTATGATTTCTTCAGTGTGAATAATCTGTTTTTTCTCTCCCTAAAGGATGCTTCATAAAGAATGTATAATCATTTAAAGATTACTGACCCTTACCAAACAAATTAAAATATTAATCTCATGTCATGTGTATATGTTATAATTTAAATGATTTGATTTTTTAATAAATTGACTTGAGTTTTAAATTTTATCAATAAAAGCAAAACCAATAGAGAATTAAGTGAATGTTTTCATAATTATCCTTTAATAATTTGCCTTTGAGAGATAGTCTGAAAAATTAAAGTTACCATTTGTAATTGCTTGATTTCATATTTTAAATATAGAATGCAAAAGGTAGAAAAAAAATATTTGGGGAATGACCACAAATTAAATTCTATCCTATCATTGGTGTTGTTGGATTGTATTCTATCATTGTTCTTCCATAATAAAATGTCTTCAATTGAGAAGAGATGTGTAGTTCATGAGTGAATCACTCAAATTGAGCAATTCCCCCTGGTGAACTAGTTCATGCTTTAGTCAGTTCATTGAGAATAGCTCTGAACTAAATAGTTCACCGGAAATTACTCTGAGGTAGCTAGTTTGCTGCAGTCACCACTTTCACTTCACAATTTATACCCAAAATTGAGCCTGATTTTATGAAATTCCCCTTTTCAAATTGAATTATTAATCCTCGTTATGTTATGAAGATTGTCGTTGATTTTTTTTTTGCATCCAAGAACTCGTTGTTTCACTTGCCTCTTTCAGATATTTCATTAATATTTATATACTTAAGTTCTCTTTAATAAGTAGGAATATTTTTATCTTGAAATATTGAGATAATTTATTCTTTGGGTGCAATTTTTCTTAAGCATTGAATCTTAAAAGTAAGAATTCCATAGCAAAATTATGACAAAATAAACTTTAGAAAAATAGATTTAAGGTTCTGATATGAAAAGAAACATACGAAATTAAAACAAGACCAGAGATTTAAGGAAGTTTCATAATAATTAAGCATTTCCATTCGTAACAAGAACAGAGCTTTGGTGGATTTTTGGTGATACTTCAATTTTTCCACCTTGATCTACTACGTAAGTATTTAGGATATTCGTTCACGCAGCAATTTAGGATGGGTCTATCAGCTCGTTTTCCGCTGGTTATTTCTGCATTCCGCTCACAATGGTTTGGCAAGTGGGCTTATACAGCATCTGGAGTCTGGTTTATCAAACTAAACTTAGCCGACTAGATTGATATGAGATCACTTTGAAAAAGCAATAGCAAAACTACTCAGATTACATCATCTCTTACTGTGTAAGCTTCACGACACAATTATGGAGATTTCTTGATAAACGTATCTCTTGTGGCGTAGCCAGGTTTTTGGTCTGTGGGGTGCCAGAAGGGGCAATATTTTTGGGGTGCTGACTTAATTTACTAGTTAATATACTATGATCCAAACTTGTAGACCTTTTAGAATTTATTGTTAATAAGGAAAGGGTTAAGGTAACTTTGCACATAAGGGCATGCACCCAGGAAAATTCCCAAGGAAAAACGGACTTGAAAAAAGCCTTTAACCCTTTCCTTATTTGTTTATCCTTAGGGGGGTTTCTCCTCACACCTCTTTGTGTAGCCGGTGCCTCGATGAGGCCATGGCCATAGACGATACGGCTCAGTCGGACGAAACTACACTTTCCCTTGCGCACAAAGTCCCCAAAACGGCTTGTTAAAATGTTCTGGTCGGGTAGCCTAGATTTTTAAGGCAGCCTCCCGGTTAGAGGAAGATCCCGGGTTCGATTCCCGGCCCTGTCAGACTTTATTCAAGTCCGTTTTTCCTTGGGAATTATTGTTAATAATTAAGTTATAAAATTATTTCACGTATATATTTGGGACTTAAGAGTGGAAACGTACACGGAATTAGGGGCTATGCCACTGGTGGTGGTGGTCATAATGACCGAAGTGGCAGGGAAGGTGTTAAGTGGACTGAACTCAAATATAATTCCTTGCTGATCCATCCAGGGCATTTTTTCTAGAAAAAAAGTGGTGGAACTGAATGCATTGGTAACATAAATGCCCATAGCATAACTATGATAACATGCTTGCTGCGAATATGAAAAATTTGCATCGCAGGTGGGTAACCAAAATCTCACTACATAAATACACATTAAAGACTGCTCCTGCTAAAATTTCATATTGCTGACTAAACAAGTTTGAGGCAATTTAGGTCAACTGAAAAAAGTATGAGAACGCAGTTCCACCAGTTATGTCAGAAAGAAAGCCCTTATAATTCAATCTTGATTATTTTACGATGCCTTTCTTTTTTTGCTCCTTGCAGTTACGCAACCCTCACAACCCAATTGAATCGCTTAATTTTATAATACACTAAGCGATTTCCACTGGTGATTAGCTATTCCCATGGCTAATAGATACCTATTTATTGGAACCAGACTTAAATTCAACAGAATTTTGTTAATAGAAAAATTAACGTAACTATAGAGACCTATTTGACTTCGTTTGGTATTCTAAAGAAAAGGTGGAAATAGTGGTTCCTTTATTTTAAAATAAAAATTAAACTGCTGATTTTCTTTCTTTTGCTTCAGTAATGCTCAAAAGCAATGTAATCCACTTTTCTTTACATTTATGGGAAATTCTATTTGTATACCAAAGAGGTAAACATGCAATGTACCTAGCACATGAGAACTATTAATACATTATACAAACTTCATTAATTAAGTTACTCTAAACATTCACAATGTATATGATCATAATGGTCTGATTGCTATGAAATTGGAGACTTCAAGTTATATAAGTTTTATAAAAATTCTATTTTGTGTATTTTAAACTATCAATCAACTGTGTAGTAGACAAGAGATATAAGTAATTAAGTCTGATTTGTGTCTCAGCCAACCAATTAAAATTGTCATGCTATGGAAGATTCCTCAACATTTCACGTTCAAAGTAATAAGTAACATATATACACATGTAGAAAATTGAATGTCATAGCTTTTTGTATTTTCCCCTGTGAATACAGAGTTATATTGCTTCCCACCCTTGAATGCTATGCTCTTAGGGCAAACTTTACCTTTTAATCCATCATATCCTCATTGTAATATTTAATGTAAAGAATGGTTTCTGAACATCTC
This sequence comes from Sympetrum striolatum, assembly GCA_947579665.1. Taxonomy (NCBI): domain Eukaryota; kingdom Metazoa; phylum Arthropoda; class Insecta; order Odonata; family Libellulidae; genus Sympetrum; species Sympetrum striolatum. The sequence continues at coordinate 7,076,253 of OX388345.1, forward strand.
CTTTAAAAACTTTAATAAAGATTATTTATTTATAGCATTCCTTAGGATCAGTTGTTTATTTTAAATAAAAAAATAGTTTCAATTAAAGTCACAACTGCGCATAAACTTAAGTTATGGAACAGAATCTACTTTCACAGCCATATATTTTCTTACAATAAATCTTTGCCTTAAAACAAGAAAGGTAGCTTAAATGTAGATCAACCATTGCAAATATTTTCAGTAAGCTATGCACAATTAGGTTGTAATATTTAGAAAAACAAATTTGGGTACCTACTTTTAAAAACTCCTTCCTTAGTACTTAAGGATTATTTTTAAGTGATAAAAAAATATTTTTAAGGTGCAATTTTTTGCCAAAAATTGGCATCTTTAACTGCAATTCGACCAAACCAAACAACACTTCAGTTCAAAGTATCACGAACAAGATTTTGTGAATCAGTTTTAACATCAACCATTATTTTTACCTTATTTACTTGTTTGAGATATGAGCTCAATGCAGATATAGTGTATTGTTCTTCATTTCATGATCATATTTAAATTGACACAAAGTCAATATCAACTTCCACTAGATAGGTTTTGAGAATTTCATGATTACATTTGAGTGATAAAACCAACACTTAATTGAAATTCGTTTAATATTTTCAGCTTCTTTGTGTTTTAGTAACCATCAAAGTAAGTATTTCAAAGACTGGTTTAAGAAAATTGAATGCACTCAAAACTGCTGATAATACCTTTAATTTAATTTGTATATTATAAGTCGGAAAAATATTTATAATATAAATACTGTTTATAGAGTAGAGAGCAGAGGGTAAACATTACATACCTCAGAAATATTGAAATCTTAAATCAGAAAGTTATAGAAGGAATGAATTGAATGAAAGTAAATTTGAAATAATTGCAGACATTCAGTTTAACATCAAAGAGACGACAACTTAATGTGGCAACATCCAAAAACTTGTTAACCAAAGGTATGATTAAAGAATAGTGGAGCAGTAAAAGATAAATTGTAGGAAATTAATTTAATACGCTCTGATATATTAATTGGTATTAATGCTCCTGAAATTAAAGTAGATGGAGGAAATATAGGTAGTGTTTAGATTGGTGCATAACCATGCACCAATCTAAAATAAGTCAAGGGAAAAAAATAAGGCAAGGGAACAATGGTGGAAGGGACAGTTTAATAAATTGGAAAAGCTGGTGGAAAGTAGGAAGGTCGACCTAATGTATGGAAAAGTAAAGCAATTGATGGGGAATAAAATTAGTAATAGGATGGTAACAGACTTGAAAAAAGTCTGACAGGGCCGGGAATCCAACCCAGGATCTTCCTTTATCCGGGAGGCTGCCTTAACCATCTAGGTTACCCGGCAAAAACATCTTTCTTGGGACAGAAGATGCAAAGATGAGGAATGTGAAAGAATAGCCTTGGCCTAAGAAGCATTCATGAAGTGAAGGGATTTGAGGACAAAGGTCTTGATAAGGAATCAGAAAAAGATTGGGAAATCCTTGGAGTGGAGCGATTAGCTTTATGGGTGCGAAACGTAGATATTCAGAAAGGAAAAAACGCTTTGAGGCTTACTAGACGTCGGTTTGGCAAGTGTAAGTTGGGTGGATAGGAAAACAAACACGAAGGTGCTGGAGATGGCTGGGGAGGAGAAGGCTTTAATGGAAGTGATTAAGCATTGGCAGAGGAAATGGTTGGATCAAATATTGAGAGATGAAGATATACTAAAGAAAGTGATCAAGGGTAGAGTTTAAGGAAAACACTAAGACAAAAGATATTGGATGACTTAAAACATGGGCTAAACCATCCAGAAGTAAAGAATATGGCGTTGAATAGATTATGAACTCTCAGCACTGAACATGACAGGGAGGCCCACTACTATCATACCATTGTGGGTGATTTTAATTCTAGCTTAGGGAAGCTGATGACACTATCGCCGGATCATGTGAATTGGGGCAGACTCCAGAAACTGCTGCCATTCAACGAGATTGAAATGAACGCACTAGTGCTGCCATCTCTGCCTTCAGAACTTCCCTGGACCAGAAAAGACGGATGACTACGTTCACTGTTTTGCACAGATTTGACGTTTATCTATTCACTTAGTCCCGAGGCAATCTATCTTTCTCTGCGTTTGTATATCTCGAAGATGACTCTTCGTTGCGTTGTAGCGGGGTGTGCTTCTACAAGCAATCAGCTAGATGTTACGTTTTTCTGTTTTCCCAGTCCGAAGCAAACGTAAGTAAAATAAAATTAGGTGTCCCTATGGCGAACCTTACATTAGGCAAGAAAACTTGGGTAAGAATTTATGTACCTGATTAAGGAATTGAATCCCGAATACACTCAGCTGTACTTAATTTTGCCATTTGAATATTAAAATAGTTGTGCAATTTAATTAACTGTCAGTAACATACATTAAGTTAAACAGTGTTCCGTGATACCGCAGTAACCCAGTCTTTTATGTGTATTCATTATTCACCCTTAGCGTTCTAAATATGCAGAGTCATGTGAAAGTAAGGAGTGATCATCGATAGTTCTTAAAAGGCATATATTAGTATGAAATATCAGGGAAATTTGGTGGTAAACAATTTTCGTTCGTGTTACTCGAGCTTTATTTAATTATGACTGCTAAGAAACTTCACAGAACGAATATGGGTAAAATTTCACTTTTACCCGAATATGTTGATGGTCAACAGGAAACGGTGAAATATCGATGTGTTCTATTTTGTAGAAAAAAAAAAATAAATTATTGATGTGTTTCCAGTTAAAATTATATTTCCGTAGATGTGGTCAGGGTGGGTCAGGGACTGTCGTTTGTTTCTTCTTCGTTTTGAGATGTCGCCACTCGTCCCACTCGTATTCAGCAGGGAAGAGAAGGCGTTGCGGGAGAAGTCATTCTATCTAAACTTTTCTAAGGTTTCTAACGATAAGTTGAAGGAGTTGGAGTTAATTGTGATTGGCTGACTCCATAAATTCTGTTTAAAGCTTTCCTTTCCCAAGATGAAACATTTATCTTGTATAATTAAGGGCTGCACTTCCACAACTAAAGAAGCTGATAACAGATTCTTTGTATTTCCCAGGCCGAAGGCTATGTAAGTAAAGTTAAAGGTTATTAAGTAAATTTAAAATTTACGGTAAGAATCATTTCCAAACAGTCTTCATCGATAATTTTACCACTTACCACCCTTTTAATTATGGTGACAGTAACCTGTGGTATCACCAGGTGGTTTTAGTTTAATTAAGAAGGGTATCCCCAACCCTTCTCATCCTAATTTCCCTTCCTCGGTCTATCTGTTGTTTTCGATTGTTCTCCGAAGTCACAAACCCTAGCATCTTTGCCCCTACTTCTGTTAGTCATGGTACCATTCTTAACCATATATTCCTAACAACATTTGGAGAATTTTTTCTACTAACCCTCTAGCTGTTACTAAATCTTTATTTGCTGTAACTGTAAACACCTTTTCCGCCCTTCTAAGTTCCCACATCCGTCAATGCTCATATCAGTACTCCCTGTCCTCTGTTGTTCTTCTCTTTAAATATCTCCTACATTTTATTCGATTGTAAACATTTTCCTTATACAATTTTTAGTTTACAATTTGATCTCATGTCCTCCTCCTTTGCAGAAATCAATTGTGTTTTTGTAAGCCATTCTCTATTTTTTTCTCTTCCAACTATTTCTGTCACAACTTGGTAACATGGCATGGTAAACTATCTTTTCTAATAATGTTGAACTGCTTCAATGACGTTTGGTGGAATTCCATCATCCACAGGTGTCACTGTTACTGTAAATTGTATTTTTCTTAAGTCTCTTTGTTCTTTTGCAAGAGGACCATCGAAACCTTATGAATTACTTTCGAGTAAATGTCATCTTCACATATCATTCTGACTAGGTTGACGTTACTGCACATTCCCCGTGGGCCTTCAGTTGAGATTTTATTGTAGCATCCTGCTTTCCTTATTTAAGGCTTGAAGCGCACTTTCTATTACTGGTCGAGACCTGGTCATTATCAATCTTTAGATATAATTTTATTTTTATGGGAAATTACAATTGTATAATTTCTATTTATTTATGTGTGTTGGATTTCAAACAAAACATTGCTTGAGGCTTTGAATTATATAATGAGATTAGTTTGTTTCATAGTAATAACCCTTTTATTTAATCCATTCTTTTTCTTTTCTTCTGTAACTGCTCAAATCTATATTCATTTTATACATCCTTTTGCTCATTTTCCTTGGTTCCTTCATTTTTAAAATTTCTCTATTTTCTGTAATGTCTTAAATATTATCGATCTTTTCCAATTATTCAATTTTTCACGTTCAATCTTTGTCTAATCTTTCTAAGTTATCATTCTTAAATCATTTCTGTATTTTCTTTGACATAATCTGTTGCAACATTTTTTCTAGTTTTCCTTATTTAATTTTTTTTCTCGAGTCAAATCTGTAATTACTGTTTCAGAACAGATCAACCAATTGTAATTAAATACTATGCTCCATCAACTTCAGATGCCAGCTATGGATATCATTCACTGAGAATACTACTCTGGAAAATCGATGGCTAAACAGAGAGACATTTCCTCGTAATTCATACCGGATATGTTCAAAGCATTTTCGTGATAAAGATTTCACAAACTGTTGGAAGGAAAGATTAAATAGAGGAGCTGTGCCTTCACTTCATGGTCCCTCCTCTCCAAGGTATGATTGGTGATCATATTATGTATCAAAATTGGACTTACTGGCAATGTTACCCTTAGAAAATTCATTTGAGATTTACTTACAAAATCTTTTATACATATACTGTTTTCAAATTCATAATAGTTCCCTATAACAATATAATATTTAAGGTAAACACATGGAAGGTAGTGAAATGTTAGAAATAACTAAAGATTTTGTTTGTCATCATCTTTTGGTTTAAAATTACTCCTTCCCCAACTTTTCCCAATCCAAAGCCAAGTGTTGGTGCCATGACAACACATTGGAAGCCTCTTACTCATTAGCAATCTAAGAATTTACTGGAAAAAAGCTTGTACTTTCTGTGGTGTATATTGTATTGAAATCTTTATTTTTCAGATCACATCAACTTTCAGAAAAAGTAATTGTTCAAGAATGTTTCCCACAAAATAATTCTTCTCTTGCCCTTGATCATGATTATATAAAAGAAGAATTCCCTTCTGATGGTAATCACATCAACTTCCAGGAACAACTTGATGGATCACCTCAACTTTCAGATAAAGTCGTTGTTCATGAAAATGTTCCCCAAAAACAGTCTTCTCTTGCCCTTGATCATGACTACATAAAAGAAGAATTTCCGTCTGATGGTAAATATTAACTGTACATTCATTCATAGTTTTGAATTAATAGGGATGGAATATTTTCATTCACACAATCCACTTGTCTTCAGAATTTAACATTGAAGGAAGTGAAGATGTGCCAGATAATGATTATGAATGCCCCAGTAAAGAAGGATTTGGTAATACAAAACCATCTGAAGATAAGAATGTTACCATGGTATTGGCTGTCAACAGCGGAGAAGATTCAGTAAATAAACTAAGCAACGATTCATGTTTTGAAGATGCCCTCAGTAAGAAGATTCCTAGCTCTAACACCCCTGAGGTTTGTGAAAGAATGTTCAGTGTGTATTGTGAGAATAGATCAAATTATTTCATTTGGGAAGGCTGCTTGTTAAGGTAGAATATGAAAACAATTGCGTGATTGATGTATTCTCGTAGGATGAGCGATTGTGTCCATCTCCTGTGGTTTCTACGAAAGAGAGAAGAGAAGGATTTACCATTAAAAGGAAATCCATTTTATTGAATAGAAGCCATTCATCCAACAAAGAGGATTTAGTTAAAGGTAACATTTGACCTAATGTATCTTATTTTTAAATTACCTTAGTCATGTCCCAGATCGATCTTATTCATGATCTTTATTTTTCCGTGGGTATTTTGAATTAGGGATGAATTCCCTCTGATACTTAATTCATTAAATGTATACAACTAATTAACAATTCAAGGAACAAGTCCAGCACTTGAATTCTCCTTAGTAGTACTAGATGGCATATTTCATAGTATTGACTGAAATGTTTTGATGAAAAAACTTTTTATTTTCAATCCAAAAATTCAATATCTTCTAAGAATCTAAAGTGGGCTCCACAACTTCTGTTTATTGTGTGTGTTGTAAATAACTGTGAAAATCTGTACATTTATCTAAACTGAAGGTGTGTAGGATACCTTTATTACAGTTTTTACCTCACTTCCATCCAATTTTGCTTCACTTTGGGCATATTATGTTTAAAGTGTATTTTTGAATAAATAAAGTTCAATGGCTGATAGAAAAAGAATAGCCGCAGTTTGTTGCATAATAGCACCTTTGTTAGAGGTTTACAATCTCCAATAGCCATCTTTGTGTGCGTTCATTTACATTTTAACCCTGCAATCTGCCAGTGGTGCGTGGCAGGGGGTGTAAAACACATACATCCCTATCTAACCTGGAGAGCTATTATCTTCTCTAATACTTAGTGGGAAAAACGACCAAAAGTAACTATCTGTACTGGTATCTTTTACTACTTCCCTGTATCGCTTTTTTATTTTATCCTGGAGATCGCGTAAGTTAATAACTGGGATAACAATATCAGTTATCTCCTCCCTGAAATTTGTAGTGATAAATTGACTAAATGCTTCCGTCAATATTCAAATCTTCTATCACTAAGAGTGTTCCATCCGAGGGATTCTATCATAGCCGAAACACTGCTGTCAAATCTTAAATCTCCCTTGATGAACCTTGCTGCTCTACGTTGAACCATCCGAAGTTAAAACTACACTTTAATAAGTCCTCACTTGTTTTCTCTGAATTCAGGTGATTGAGACAAGGAATGCCGACAAAGATAGCTATTGGAGATTCTAATTCTTTAACAGCTGTGTTCCAAGTTTCCTTTCTTTACTGCATATCTGTTGCTAGAAGAAAACAAGGTAAAATGCCGTGAAAATTAGGTCAAACATTGATATCTGCAAAGATGGGTTTTGCCTAAATTACGACTTACTTAATGAGTAATTAGAAGGAGGGGAAAGCGATGATTATTAAAATTACGTAAAGATGAAGGAAAATGCATTTCAAATTTTGTAGAGCAATGTTGCTCTCTGCATTGGAAAAAAAGATACAGTCTTGAGAGAAGCAAATTAGGATAACAACTGAGCAAATTGTACAATAGACTGCGCAGATCATCTTTTCAATTGAGGTTTGAATATACAGACCCCTTATTTGTGTGGAAACTAGTCTTAACTGTACAGTTCACTCAGTTTATTGCTAAGACATGATGTCACAATTGATAAGCTGTTAAGATTAACATAATGGTGTTATTAAGAATATGTTAGTTCAAATATATGTGGTATATTTTTCTGCAATTTTAATCTTAACCCGTTAATTTTTTGTCTTCCTATTATTCCTTACTCAATTTATAAATTCATTTTTTCAGATGGACAGAAGCAGACCTTTCCAGGTGAACCAAAAGAATACAGTAATGCTAAAATGAGATTGTGGTTAAAAAGAATTGAGTCTCATGTCTCCAAGAGCAGTATTTCTCCAGCCGTAAGTTATCCTATCGTCCTTGAGATTATTCATTTTCAATTACTGAATCTAATACATTGATTTCTTTACTATCCTCAGATGCCTTATGATGATTTAGTTTATGCTGAAAATGAACTAAACAGTGTTTACCTAAAAGTAATTGAGAAATCGGCTGATATTTTAGAGAAGATACCTGTCTGTATCTTAAAGGATATAACTGGTTTGGACGCATCAGTGTTTGCTGAAATAAAAAATATCCGTAAAAGGCTTAATGTTAAGCAGAAATTAATCAAATCTTACTTGAAAAACAAGGAAAATGAAGATGTCAAAAATACAGATTCCACCAAAAAACAAAAACATTCAAAAGATGTAGAAGCACAGAATAAATATCTATCCTTGAACTCACAGGCATCAAGAAGATTAAATGAGTGTGGGAAAGTGTCTCAAAATCAATCTCAGACAACTTCATCTTTCAGATCTTCTTCATTTGCGCATATGGTACCCATAAATCCTTCTATCCTGAGAGTTAGACCTCAGAGTCCAGATAAAGGCAACACAATATTGAGGTCTCACTCTTCATTGAATCGGACTGAAAAGGACATAGTTGGGACAAATAGTGTGCCTATTAACAAAGGACAGTTGTGTGGTGATACTGGCAATTCTTCCACTGGTGTTGAGTTCGCCACTACATTTCGGAATGCTAATTCTTGGACTACCATTTCACAAGACTTGCCTGTTTCATCTGGTGAGTCAACCATGAAGAGTAGATTTATAAGTGGCGGTGAAACCCCAGTAATTGTCATTGATACCAAAGTACCATTAATTCGAGTAAGCTCTGCAGTATATGTGCGTGATGCTCCACGGTCAGCGAAAGCTCAGCCAGTGAATGATAATCTTTCTGCTTTTCACCCCAAAGGAAAAAAAGGTAAACATCTGTTAGAACTTTTTTGTTTACTAATTCATTAATAAATGGCATAACTCTAGCTATATTCAGTAAAGAAAAATATCACTTAAATTTGACTCAAATATTCCTTTTAATAATTGCTGTTCATCAATGATTATTACAAGACCATGAAATAATAAGGAAACCAGAAAAGTTTTTAAGTGTTCATCTGAAATAAGATTTTCATTCTCTTGCATTTGAAGGTTCTGAATATCTATTTAATTTTATGAAATTTTTACAGTGATGAACTTTATGTGTATGGGCAACCAGACAGTTGGAGTGGATTCATGCGAATCTCCGAATTATATATCCAAAGAGGAGGAAGAAGAGCAAAGCAGAGTGAAGAGGAAAAGTGTAGATGATGAAAATAAAGTAAAGAAGAGAGTTATAATGAAGGCGCCTTCCAAGAGTAGCGGTGAGGTTGGATAAGCAAGGTAGGTAATCAATATTAGCAGGCTTGACTTAAAGATGTGTTTGTGTGTAAAACATGATTTTAAAGGTAGGTAACGTGGAAATGTGTGGTGCGCAACAAAGTTATTGGTTTTGCGATGAATTTGCTTAAACATTTTCACTGCCATCATTTATGATACACGTCAAAATACCAACAGCTTGTGAAGAAGGGAAAATGATTATTGTATTTGATTATTTATATTTTCTTGGCTGCCATGATTATGTTACCTTATAGTTCTAGGTGATAGGTGTGTTTAGATAAATACTTATGTTCGTATCTGTGCAGCTAGAAGATTCTTCCAATTTCTACGTCATGTGGTGCAGGAGTGTCAAAGTGGGAGTTGTGGGCCGGATGCAGCCTTCCTGCTCCTCTTATACAACCCTCAATATAGAGGCAAGTGTAGTTTTATAATACAACATTAGATTACAACCTTTCTCCCTTAAAATTCATTAGTTTTTCTTTAGGAAAGAATACCCTGAGATTACTAGGTTTGCAGCGCAATTTCTGTGCTGAATCGCCCATTGATCCTCAGTGGCATATATGGGAGTAAATTAAATATATTTGTCCTCTTTTCTTATAATTGAATTTAACATCTCGCATCCTTACTTAATTCAACAGGACTGGTAAACAAAAAAGAAACCTGTGAAAATACCAATATCTTATCAGCACTCCCAATTTATTCTGTAATCTTTCTTTAATTGTATGAATACTTAATTAACTTTTTTATAACTTAAATAACTTTTTATATTTCATGAATATAAATAACGCCACAATATCCACATTATTTACTTAAATAACTGTTTCTGTAAAACTTTTCTCAAACTCGCACAACAATTCTTCTTTCATAAATTTTGCAGTTCAAACAGTGACCATTAACATTAGATGAACTTTTTATGGGAATTATTTTAACTACAATGGTATCGTAATGGAGACTAATATGTAACTGAAAGTTTAGTGCACAATCAATTACCCATTTAGTAGTGCACTTGACCAAGAAATAACCAACACTGCTCTGGAATGCAATGAACTGGTACCATAAATTTGGCCAGAACTGTATTTTAAAATCCCTCTGCTAATCATAAATCAGTTGTGTTGATTCTTCAATCTCATTACTTTCTTACTACTATCTTATTTTTTGGGAAATCCATTTTCACAATAATGCGTATAGTAGTAAGTCTAACTATTGTTTGCTAAATATCTTGCAGGGTTATGGAAGTGGATGGAATGCCCGACTCCTCAGTAAAACTACTGAACCCTTCAATGCAGGTGCTGACTATGCAATTGCCAGAACCAAAAGATCATCTTCCAATCAGTGGCTCATTATTTATTTCACATTTAATTGTGAATTTAATGTAAATATTGCTCTGGAAATAAAAATTGTTGCCAACATTCATCTGTTATCTTTTTCACTGTGTATAAATTGCCTATTTGAAGTACTTAAATCAAGTATATATGGAAGTAAGTACTCCTTCATGGTTTATGTAATGTAATTTCAATTTTCTCATTCATTCTTTGTTTTTTTCATTCATAGCTCTCTAAAGAGAGTCGCTCTCAAAAAAGACTCAACAGGAGTCATTTTTTGGGGGGGGGGGAGATTAACTCATTCTTTTAAAAACAGTTCTTAACTCCTCAACCATCAAACTAAATACGACTATATGACAAAGGGACATTGAAGAGTTGAGAGCAAGAATGAGAAACCTATCTGCATATGGCTGTCCTCAAAATTTATGTGCCAATAAGTTATCTGTAAGCCCTTTAGGAGTTTATGTTTTGTTTAGAGAAACAAAGAGAGGGAGATACTACAAGCTGTTGGCCTTGATGCGTATCATAGCTGGGTAAAAAGATAAGGGGTATATGAGAAACCGCTTACGTTTGACAGTGAGCACGACTGTACATATTTGAGGGACAGAACAAGTTATTACTGATGTGAAAGTTAAAAAAACTTTGATGAATGATCTAATTTAGCTATCACAAGGTCATAGTTTGCAACCCACAAAAGTGAAATTACAAAAAATTAGGAATGTATAATAAATCCTTTCACAATAAAAATAAAAGAATTGAAGTGATAAGGCTCTATGAAAGTTAAGTTATTAATTATTTATTCAAAGATGATTAAAATTGCACTGATCTACAAACCTTAAGTAAGAGTTCTATTTATGATTTATTTATATCCCCCTCGTTGTTGAGTGGTCTATAATGAGATTTTGCCAATTATAAATGAAGAAATAGTCGTGTGTGCAGAGAGAGCTATGGGTGGATAATTACGAAAAAAAAGCTGTGAGCCAAGAAAGATCTGTGAACAGAAAAGAGCTATGTGCGTGAGGGTCTTTTAACGAGAAAGAGCCTAGACCTACCAAATCCGATTCCCTCCCCTCACAGCTCAGTTTGCCGAGCCGCTCATTTGAGCTGACTCGCTAACACATTGCCCATCACTACGGTGGACTACCATCAACTTTTCATGCATGAGAATGTTCTGCATCTAAACCATGCTCATTGTCTTCTTTGACATGAGAGGCGTTGTTCACCACGAATTCATACCAGGACTACTGTAAATGCACCTTTCTACTTGAAAATGCTCAGAAGACTGAAAAGGTTTGTCGCATGCTGCCTAAGGGACATCAAGGATGCATAAAATTTTCATCACCGCAACATGCCAAGCCATAGCTGCTTCATTGTCAAGCAGGACCCATTGATTGCTTAGTCTCCCTACAAACTTGACCAGGCTCCCCCAGACTGATTTTGTCTCCTCACTTAAAAGGAGACCTGTAAGGGAAACATTGCAACAAGATTGAAAAATTCCTGGCTTATATTACTTTGGCTCTAAAGGACTTTCCAGAGAAGGCCTGGAAACTCCACAAGTGTATCAACATAGGAGGGTGATATCTCAAACATTTTTGACTAATTGTATGAATATTATAATAATCATTTATTACGGTTTAGGAGACCAAATTACAAGAAGCAAAAATAAAGTACATATTATAACAATTATGTTTACAAAGTAAATGGCTGGAGGTAAAATCAGTATAGTACAGTATAATGCTTTTGAATACAATATGAAATACAAAAAATCAATAAACTTCAATTAGGCAGATATACATGTAAATAGATTCATACATATAAAAAGTAAATCTTTCAAAGGGTAGATAATTCAAGTTAAACGTTTTTATTAATAAAAGTTTGTAAGTATCCTTTTCAGTGTATAACGGGAAGAATGAAAAAAATCAACTGTGTTTGCATCTCATGAATCTTGATATAGGCAAAAAATATGAAAGGTTACTTTTATGATATGATACTTGGAAAGGATATTTATTGCTTACATAACATCGAGGAACATTAATATTAATTAATGAGAGCAACTCGGGTGAGTCTATATAGTTGTTTAATAATTTATGTAGAAAAATAATTCCAAAGTTTCTTCTCCTAGTTTCTAAAGTTTTCATACTTGATGAAGATAGCCTATCATGATAATTTAGATAGGAAAATCTGAAGCAGTATGATAAAAATCTTACAAATTTCTGTTGCACCGGTTCTAAACCCCTACAACACACATTTGGATATACATATGTATTTGTGATGTATTTTAACTGGATGCATACATATGTATTTATGAATTGTATTACATTTGCAATACAAATGTATTTATTGAGCATTTATACATATGTATCCATATATGAAAAATACATAATGTATTTTTAATGGATACATTTGTAAAAATGATTCAGAAATACACAAAAAATACATATACGTATATTTCTTGTATTTTCGCATTAAGAAATGTTTGTTTAAGTTTTACCGGAAATTATTACCTAGAACAAATTTGCAAGTTTTTCTAATTTAAATGATCTGTTCACCATGTATTATATATTCTCGGAAGTGGCACACAAATTTAATTTTAAGTGGAAGTGAGCGTACGGAGCGCACATATTGTAACGCTATCTGTCGGCACAATCTCGGAACTCATGAATTTTGAATTTATCAAAATCAACGAATTTCGTTGACTTCGTCGTCAGCCTCATGCAATCTGGAGTTTGGCTTCCCTTCTCCTGTGTTCGGGCGTTTTCATAAATCGTGATCCAGTGGTTTCCTGTTCCTGATTTATCAAGGTAATGTGTGATTTCTTTTATTCAATGTGATATGAGATGATTTTCTCAGATATGATCGATCACCTGTTGATCGTTTTCATAAGTTTCCTTTAATGTTTTAACGGCTAAATAAAATGTGACTATAGTTAGTTAGACTATATATAAAATCATTGATGTATCATATATATATTGATATTGTTTTTTTAAATTTCTTTGCAATTTGCACTTTAGTGTGAACTTTATTGACCATTGCATATGCTCGCTTTGCATCATCGCGTTCATACGTCCTTACTATTATTGCTTTTGTGCTTTCCTTCAAACGATATTTCCGTTCATTTTATTATATTTGATTATACTAGATGAACCGGTGAACTTCGTACCACCTAAAATTAAAACAATCGCCTTCGTTGTCAAGGGGGATATGGGTTGTTTACAACTTCGAAATTTTGATAAAATATTCACGCATTTTATCAAAATTCTCGAAATTTCGATTCGTAAACGATATTTCACGACCAAAATAAGAATATTTATTCTATTCCCATTCTTTTGGTGCTTGATTCGACTTTGTGCAATTATTATTTCTAATTTAAATTTTAAAACGAAATAAAGCCTGCTGCGACGAAAATGAACTGTACGTGCATCCAGAGTTTATCTATCGCCATTTGTTGAGTTGACTGTAATCAAATCGGAGTAGCCTTGTTATTAAAACCTTAATTATCAAGCCTTGCTAGTTACCTTCAAAATTTAATTATTTTATTCTCAACAATCTTACATAAATGTTTGTTTTCCTACTAGCTAAATGACCAATGTATTTGTTCTAATTACCTCTGTTCTCAGAAAAATGTACCTTTTATATGTATCTTAAACCTTAGTTCAATTAAGTCTTTACGTACTTATTGAAGTAGTGCATTTTATGAACGATAACGTGTGTACATCGAAGTCATTAATGATGATTTATTTTTTTCATGCTCCTTCTGCTTTCTCGAATCTTCAGCTGGTCCCAATGTAAGTACCTAATTTAAACATTTGTGTAGTTATAATCATGGTGGATTGCCAGGTTGCATAGCAGCTCTGCTTCTAATAGTTAAAGTTATGGGTCTGTACGCTCTGCATATAGAGATTTACGACTAAATATCACTCTATTTTTATAGATAGCTTTGATCAGTAATGAGCTCCCAAAAGTGAAAAATTATTTTATTACCTTAAGGCTTATTATAGGCCTGACTCATTTGGAGAAGTTTCCATTATATACCTTTAAGTTCATTAGAGGTATTACATTAATTCAAATTGTCATATTGACTGTGTGAAGACTTCATCATAGTTCACATGACCTTACTGCTTTGAATACATTTCCATATACTCAATATAAGCATTTAATTCACTTAGTGATATATGGATCACAAACTTATATCTCATTAAGAGAGCAAATCTTAAAAAGGGCCTAATATTTTTGTGTAGATGTTTTTTTAACTTGTGCTTCTCCTTTTCAAGGATATTTTGGATGATGCTCTTGATCTGTTTCCTGGATTGAAGTGTGACTTATTTCCAATGCTGGATATTAGCCAGCAGCTGTGTCGGGATAGTGCAGCCATTGTTCTATGAGAGATTTGTCCTGTAATCTGGCCCTGGGATGTCTACCTACAATGCACAGTTGTAGTTTGTTTGTATTATATTTTTTTATTATCTTTGTTTGAATCTTGATCTTGTGGCTTAAACTGAGTGTAACTGGCCCTGGGATGCCTACCTACAATGTACAGTTGTATTTTGTTTGTATTTAATTTTTTATTATCTTGGTATGAATAAATTTTATGTTATCCAAATGTGCTGGTTTCAATTTCTTACATACCCTATGACCCTCATTTTTTCATATTGACTGGTTTTTCATGTATTAATTTTAAGATTTTAATATTAATGTTGACCATGGGAAAATAATAAAATTGTTAATATGCCTATTTTAGTAGTGTATGAAAATGGAAAATTTAATTTAATAATTTAATTATGCAACAATTTCCCAGTTAACTGGGAAATTGTTGCACAAATATATTGTCATTTAAAGTTTGTGTATGTAGGCCTGAATATCAATTTGTAAATTTGACGTATACATACAAATGTATTATTCGCGTAAGGCTGCTCAATTTTACAATTCGTAATACGCGCTTATACATACATCTGATGGAACTTTTGAGCCACTTTTCCGTCAAATATACGTACGAATTTTGCGCGTATTCCAACTTATACATATGTATCTCGTGAAGTATTTCCTGCGTATTCTTTATTTAATACAGATGTATTACATATCCTGTGTTGTCTGGGAACTTACCACACGCAGCAGCCATATTTAAGGATAGGTTTAACAAGAGTGGAGTATAATAAAATAACTCAATTTATGTTTTGAAAATCTCTACTAAACCTTAAAATGAAACCCAACATTTGTAAGGCTTTAGCTTTTATCATTAAAAAATACAGGTGAAAATTTAATTTGGAGTCAAAAATTACTCCTAAGTCCTTAATATTATCGACTCTAGCTAGAGAATGATTTCCCAGAAAGTAATTAAAATAGACTGGACTTTATATTCTGGAAAAAGATATACATGAACATCTTTCTAAGTTAAGAGGTTAACTTATGTTAAATACATGATTTTTTATGAATTTGGTCACATTACTTATGGAACGCACATAGTATGTGCTCGCTTGTCTCAAATCATTGTTAAAAACATTAACCTATATTATGCCTTGAAATAATATCAGTGTAAGATATAATAATCACAATTCTTATCTTACTTACCTTAAAATTTATTCAACATCAGCCAGACAAATACTGAAAAGGGGTTGTAGCTAGGAATCATAAAAAAATATGAGTGGCTGTTGATTTCAGGTGTTTTAGTAATGATGACCGAATGGAGCGCTCTTCTTATACGGCAAAGTCAATATCATATCGAGAAGGTCCTCAAACCTAATTCTGTATTTCCCCTTTGATGTATATGGTAGAATGCGAATGGTGCCCCAGCTTCAAACCAATTATCATAAGGAAAAAGATTAACTGTTTTTAAGGAACATTCCTTACTTCTGTTCAATTTTCAACTTCTTGGAAAATGTATCATAAAAACTTTAAATTCCCACCATACATTTCAAATAGTAGGGATGCCTGGTGTTGAGCCCAGGATCTTTCGGAAGAGGTGAATACATAGAATGATCTAGTAAAATAAAACGTATTTAATTCAAATTTTGAAGTCTATATTATACCGGGAGGAACCTAAAATAAGATTCCATTATCCCCATTTGAAAGGCATAGAGTTATGTAAATAGCTCTCTGGAATTGAGCCAAGGACCATCAGAGAAATGTTAAACAGCGTACATAAAATGTATTTATGATTTCTATTTACATGCAGGCTTTCAAAAGTATCCATGTTATCGAGAAGGGGTTAAATAAAATCCTTAAAATTGATGCTATGTAATTTAAATAGGAGAATATTTGCCCTGACCAAGTGTCGAACCAACGATAATCTTCGAAGATATCTTTGTGGTTTCTGTCAGATATGCACGACTTCCAGCTATCCCTCTATTTACAACTCCCTTATTTGCCAGGAGGTACCTCAAATTTTTTTTTGAAATTCCCCGCAATGGACCCTTGTGGATAAAATTTGGAGTTCAGGGCCTTCTGGCATAGAATCCATGACACTGAGTTTCAAAGCTGCTTTTTTTTCTGGCGGTTATACACTATGGCCAGTACGTTGTATAAAAATTTCTACTCAGTGAAGCTTGTGGAATACGCATGGGCGTACCGAGGGGGGGCAGCTACCACTGGACCCTTCGCTCCCATACATTTAGCTGGCTAGTTATTTGTATATGCAGAAGTACTCTTGAATTTATGAAATTGTAGGTAAAGTAAAATTTATAAGCAAGTAATTTCGATTCACATGCAGACGTATGGACCGTATCTGTTTGACCTACATCGAGTGCATAAACAAACGCATTACAAGGAAGTAGAAACTTTACATGGGCATTTAGAAGTTGCACCTACATGAACATGTAAATGCAAATTTATATTTATGTTGAATTTTTTATTTGCATTTCTGATTTGCCCCCTCCCCCCTAGGTCTTTCTGATTTGCCCCTGAGAAATGTCTATATATAATAGACAAGTAAACGTTGCTTATATTCTGCAATGAGATGTGATTCACATGGTCAAATGTATTTTGTATTTCCAAAGATATTGCTTTGCATAAAAAAGCAATCTTTGGAGAGGGTTTTGCGTATTTTATGTAGCTTAAAAAAATGTTCATAAGTATTACAATCTCCTATTATTTTAAAATTTCTATGAGATTGTTTTTTAAGTGGAATAGGATTGGTAATTCGAAGGAAAACCATTTAGGGATGTTACTATTTTTCATTGTGATTACTGGTCTAAAAGCAGTGATAAGATCTTGGAATAAAAATAATGAGTTACTTCATTGAAATTAATTTACAATCCTGACCAGTTAATATTATTTTGAGTGTTAGATATGGAGTCAAAATCACAATTTTTATATTCACGATCATTCAGAATGTCATAAAAATAATCAGTAGTTTCGTCAAAATTTCAATTACTTAACAATGCTGCACAGGTAATATCATTTTGAGCATTAGATATTGAGTCAAAATCACATTATTACGTTGTTTTGTAATAAAACAATGTAATAACATTTGGCAAAACTTTTGAAGGTAAAATTATCGATGACCCTTTTGAATTATTAACAAGTTGAAAGTAAAGTAAAAGAGAAAGAGTCATGCAAAATTTCATAACAGATGTCCTAGGTATAACAACACCGTTGTGGGAATAGTTGAAAAGGTGGGAGATAGAAATTTACCAAAAAATATATCGGTAAATTTCTAGATGGACTCTTCTAGAAACTTACAAATACATCTTTAAACGCAAACATCATCGTCTCAATTAGCATAAACAGTATAAACTTAATACCAAATTACATTTCACGATAGGTGGATGAAATGGGTTGATGAGTTATGTTATGAGATGAAGTAGATGAGTTGGTTAGTCTTTTTCTACCTCTAAACACCCTCGGATTTGCACAAAATTTTCATAGATGACTATGCAGTATTTCCACTTTAAAGACATATGATTAGTTTGGTATTATCGGTCATGTTATGGAATTGGCAATGATTTTTATCTAAGATGTACAGTTCTAACGGCAAGGATGGGATGAGATGCGCTGACAATGTGTCAATTGTTTTTTCTTCGTGCTCGTTGTATGGGTTTTGCGCCAGAGGATGGGATAAGTCATCTATCAAAAAATTCTTACGTCTTGAATGATAAGTTGAAGTTAATCGTGATTGATTGACTCCACAAATCCTGTTGAAAGCCTTCGTTTGTCAAGATGAAGTTTTCTTGTAAGGTAAAGGGCTGCACTTCCACAAGTAGGGAAGCTGATGTCAGATTCTTCGCATTTCCTATAAGGGAGGAATTGTGAGTCCAGTAATTTTAATGAAATTCTCTTTACTAAATTGGCCGTAATCTAAGGTAGCTTAACGGGCTTTTACTTTCATTGTATCTGTGGATTTTTTATTATTCTACCAGAAGAGGTATCAATTAATACACCTAACCTATATTATGTGATTCAATCTCTTTTCTGTGTATTTAACCTTCGAGAGGTATAATGCCAAAAGCATACTCTATATTGTGTTCTTATTCCTTCATTAGGTAATTTATTTCTTCCTCTGATGTTTTTTTAACATTCTAAACTTCCTTCTTCTTTTTTTATCTATCTTCCACATCATGATCGTTATAAGTAACGATTGTTTCCATAGTAAAAGGGCCAGCCAATATGTTCTTTCCGTATCATTTTTAGGAGCATATCTTCGCCCCTTCTTAGAACATCCTAATTTCTCTCTTTACCGGTCCATTTTCTGTTCTCCATTCTTCTCCAAGGCCACAATTCAAGTGCCTCTAAGTATCTTGCCACATTGGTCTTGGTGTTGTCTTGTACCATCCCATATCTCTACCTTTAAATTCTTCTTTGGATCATCCATTCCAAGTTATGATTCTACCCTAATACTTAAAGGTCTTCCCTTGTTCCAGCCTCTTCCCATTAGAAACGCATTATTATCGTCACTTTTGCCCTTTAATTTTTCACTGTTCATCCCTTAGTTTTGAACTTCTTCACTAAATTCTCATCAGCCTCATTAGTCTTTGGATGGTATGGGACAGATTGGGTACATTCTATTGTGTCATTCATTTCATATACAGTGAAACCTGCCTCAATGGCCACATCCATTCAGTGGCTATATTTTCCGGAACAGAAAGAATTTCCCATTTAAGCAATGCAAATTTTCCTTCCTTTCAACGGCCACCTTCAGGCCAGCAGTCACCCTATCTTAAGCCAGTTTTTACAAAAACTAACCAAAGGATTCAGCAATGGCGGCCAACCGTGAGGAGGACCGATCCACAGCGCAAGGTGCAATCTAAGAGTTGTGTCTTCTTCATTCATAAAGCAAGACTTTCTCAGTAGCACAATGTTGATGAATTACCCATGTACACTGCCCTTGGTTATCCTTTATCAATTTTATTGCTTACTGTAATAATAATAACTTCTCGTATGGAAACAGGAAGATCCCAATTACATACATTTCAATAATTATTACTATTTACAAAGACACGCAACCATTCCCTAGCCAGAAAAATCCGACTAGCCAGGATTCGAACCCAGTACCTCGGCATTAGAGTGCTAGTCACACTAATCACTCTGCCACCGAAGCCGGTGGTGGACAAGGCTATTGAACCTGCTTTGGGGAATCCCAGATACCCAAAACGTGTTTCTTTCTACAGTCAAAGAATTGGACAATAGCATGTCTGGAAAATAATATTGTCCATTCCCAGCATCAGTTTCTCACTGTTCTCTGTTCAGTCAAGGGCATTTAGCAATTTGTTTCAGTGAAACATAAAATGAGCAAAAGCTCATCATATCAAGGTCACTTTCGTCATGGAATGGATTAAGTGAGAATACAATTAAAAAGAGCTTCCAAGAAAGTGGCATCATTATCGACGGCACTGAGGTGGAAAAATGGCTAGAAGATTGGAGAGAAGAATTGCAGTAAATGGCGAAATTTCTTCGGAAATCATACAATGAACTACTAATTAGAAGAAATGGTATCAATTGATTGCTACAATGACCTGAGTGGAGGCTAGACTATCTGCAGAGTATATAGGCAATCCCAAATTATTTTTAGTTCATGAGCAATAAGAAATAGAGAAAACAATGAATGATATCGATGACATAATATTCCTAACTACACTAAAGCTTTGAAAGTATTTCAATAATTTTTGAAAAATCATTTGAAAAGTACGATCCAAATACATGCATTGATATTCAGTTAGATCAATTTAAGAGAGATTTTTCAATGTTTATAAATGAATTAATCATATATAGATGATTCCACATTATTCTTCGCAAAAGATAGCTCACACGAAAAACACAAAGCAGGGGATGTCGGAATTGAAAGTGGAGATGAATCTGATAGTAATGAACCATCTTTATCACTGGTCGAAGGACTTAGGAGCCTTCAACATATGCAGTCTATCTGCAAAGGTGCTGCTAGATTTGGGGAGAACACAGTTGAACAATTAGACAAATTAATAGACTCCCGTGAATGTTGTGCTGCAAAGAAAAAAATTTTAAATTCAAAACAGTTAACTTTAAAAGACTTATTTGTAAATGACGTAATATTTTGTAATTAAAATTTATAACTAATCAAATGATAAATATATATATATATATACAAAAGATATTCCTTCAAATTCTTATATTTTGTGGATTCCTACAGGCTAGAAAACTTTAACCTGCTTTTAGCAGTCACTTCCTCAAGCAGTCATTATTTTACACGTACCCGGGGTTGGCTGCTTAATACAAGTTTCACTATAGTTATGTATTTATCATCATCACCAGCCATTTGCTGCAACAATATGCCAGTGTATAAGTTGACCCCTAAAACTAAGAGGTGAACTTCAGGTTTTAGCCTATGCTCAGTATATAAGTCGACCCAAAAAAGGCAACACCACTTCCCCAGCTTTATTTTATGGGATGTAAAACTACGGTATCCATATATGTATGATAGCTTAAGGAATATTTACCGCATAAGATTAAGATGCTATAATTGTTTCTTTCAGCTACCACGTCAACTTCTCGCCTCTGCTTAACTATTATACAAGTTTCTTACGTTGGTATCACTCAGGCTTTACAAACAAAAATGCGTTAAGAAACAGAAACACAATGGTATTAAAATCAATTATAGTAATAATGGTAATATAGCAATGGAATATCAAATCATGACACTGCTGAAACAACTTCCATTAACTCCTAACACTAAGACAAATCATAACGATTATATAAACAAAAACAAACCATGATGTTCTTAATGATCTTCATTTGTAAAAAGAAAACATCAAAATATTTATTTTAAATTTTTGTAAAATAAAAATACTTGTTAAGAAATGAATATAATTTGCGGAGAATAAATATATGTCAAATTTGTTTTAAAGATATGAAATGGTTTATTAATTTAACTCTTTTATTATTAAAACATGTCATAATATAAAATATTTCGGTCACAATTGTGTTTTGTGATGAAATTACATGTACTCAATATTGCAGATAAGTTGTATGTTTTTGTACCATCTCCTTTCTGTAAGAATAAAATCTGTTTCATCCCTATCACTAGATGACATCTCATTATGCTCCTTTTGTGTTCTCTATGGCCTTTTCCACAACTTTTTCATTTAAATTCCTCACATCTTCTTTGATTACCACTCTGTTAGCCTTGCAAAGCTATATTCGATCGTATCTCTCAGAGAGTCTGTGCTCTTCATTGTCGTTGTCAACATTTGTCAAGTTCTATCTCTAAACTTGTTATTCTTGAGTTTCCTTGGCATACTTGCTACTTCCTCTGCCACTTCCTTCACAACTTCCATGACTTTGGTTTTTGATTTCTTTCTCTTGAAGTCCTGAGAACCAGTTCATTAGTTTCAGCCGTAACTCCTTGTTATCTACTAGCCTATTGATGCTTATTTAATACTTCCTGCAAGATATCAACTTCTTCCATTCCATTCGGAGGTTGAATGTTATTTTGCATCTTACTATTCTTTAGTCACAGTATTGTAGTTATTCAAAACTTCACAGTTAGTTGCTGTATAGAGTTTGTTTGCTGACATGTAATATATTTCATTTTTGATCCATTAGAACCTCCATGTTCACTTCTTTGTGAGATTCTTCTTAAAGTACGTATTAGTTTCATACTTATTTGTGCATTCTACAAACTCTACCGAGCGGTGGCCTTGTTCATTTCCCAGTCAATTCTGTCCTGCAACGGTGTTTGCTTCTCGCTGACGTACATGAGCATTAAAATCACCCGTAACGACTTTATAGTGATGGGCCTCCTTTACATGTCACTGCCAAGAGTTGAGTAGAAGTTTTCAATTTTCTCTTCTGGATGACCTGCCCTGAGTAAGGCTGATTTTTATTGAGGAGGGGTTTGCAAATCATATCCGATAAACCTTTAATTTTTATAACATTGTCTTTCCATCTCTTGTTGATTAGGAATCCTATGTCTTTAATCTTTTGTACCCCTGTAAAAGAATAAATGTCCTTCCATCTGTATCAGTGGTTTTTCTGACTTCCCTGAGACAGTTGACAACTCATTTTGTCTTCTCTGCTTTATTCAGTAGTTCCAGGAACTGTTCTTTGTTCTTCAAGTTGCAGTTGTAGGTCTCAAATTGAAGGTTAGTAGCTCTTTTCTTCTTGATGGAGATCTTAAATGCCACCACCTCCCGGACATACTAATGGCTGGTGCTTTTACATCCGGATAAATTTCCATTAAAGAAGCTCATCATGAAAATTCTATTTGTATTTGGGGGGTTAGGACAATGATTCACCAGGCTGTCCTATTGCCGGTTGGTGAATACCACTTTCATTATTTAGCCGGAGATATTGTTGAAGCCTTCTTAGCATGGTTGAACCTGGGCTATGCATCGCCTCCAACCTCCGTTAACACTCCTCCTCCCTGATGAAGCTATGAAATGTGGCTGGGAGAGGGAGGGAATTATGTAGTATACTGGTATAAATCATAGGTAGAAATTTAAGCCTAAATTTAATGAAATATGTGTGATTTGCAGTGACAAATTCAGTATTAAATCCATTATTTGTGCTTGATTTCATCTCTCCTTTTTTATTATATAAATTATTTTTCTTGGTTTTCTCATCTTTGAAAATTTTGCAATTTTGTTCTGGTCTTCAACTCTCCTAACATTTTTAATTATTCAACTTCTTCACATTGACACTTTATCTACTCTTATCTTGTTTGTCTATCATATTTATATTATCATTTAATGCTTTGTAAGTTATTAATATCAGCTCATCTTTTAATTTCATGTATTTTATATGTTGGGACATTTTTTTTTCTAACTACGTTTTTATTAACTCTCATCATCTAACTTATGCCCTATATCCCTGCAATGTTTGTTAGAGTTTCGCCTGACGTGTTGCAGCTGTTTTTACCGCGTGATAACTGACATTGTTTTGATTCACATCCTTACCTTCGCGATACTTTTGTGTAATTCAGTGCTATCAGCGTTTCAGTTTAACGTAGTGTAAATATAGTGTTTATTAGTTAGGGAGGGATTAAAGGGTGAAGTTAGTTCAGATTATTCGTTCTCGTTAGATGTAAAGTGTAAAGTCAGTCCTCATTTTAAATTAGCTCAATTAAATTTATTCTTGATCGCTCAGTTAATTATTAAGTTAGGATGGCTTCCCCGAGGACTCCTATAAATTCCATCTTGATGACCGCTCGTTACGAGGCACTTATGTCTCGTATCGCGATCCTTGAGAGGGAAGTTGTGGACCTCCGTTCGCTGCTCACTGGGTTGGGCCATGTTTCGGTTCGTGGGGGTTCATCTGTTGCGGGCCCTAAAGCTTGCCGTGCTTCCGCCTCTTGCCGGAGTACTCAACTTGGCAGGCCTATTGAGTCGGCTGCGGAGGAATCCTCGCGAATCGTTGCTTGCCCGTCCCGGAAGGCTAGTGAGTGGAAGGTGGTCGCCAATCGCGGCAATCGTGGTGCGGTGCAGAGGAAGCAGTGTGCTGGGGATGCTTCGGCTGAACCTCTCCTCGCCAGCAATAGGTTTGAGGTGTTGACGGACCTTGAGCTGGAGCACTCGCCCGTTGTCACGGTGGAGGCTGGGCCGGAGGCAAGCTGTGGGGGGAGGGGAGTGTTACTGTTAGGGAGCTCCAATGTTCGGCGTATCATGTCTCCGTTGCGGCGAAGGGCCTGCCGGGGGGGAGTTGTGGAGCGGGTGTTCTCCAAGTGTATACCTGGAGGTACGGTGCCCCAGGTGACGAAGGAGTTGAGGGCGGCGGTCGGGGAGACAGGTTGCTCCTCGCTGCATGTGGTGGCGCATGTGGGCACCAACGATGCCTCGGCTCGTGGATCCGAGGAGATCTTGGACTCTTTTGAGGACCTGATATCTGAGGTTGCTCGAGTCAAGGGGTCGTCTGGGGTGGACATTGCGTTGTCCATATGCAGCATAGTTCCCCGGATTGATCGAGGCCGTATGGTTTGGAGTAGGGTGGAGGGTCTGAACCGTCGGCTGAGGGATTTCTGTCGGGACAAAGGGGTGGGCTTTGTCGATCTGAGCCACGTCCTTGACTCGTGTAGGGTTCCCCTTAACCGCTCCGGTGTACATTATACTTCCGAGGCTGCGGAGAAGGTAGCGGGTCGGGTTTTCAGGGATGTGGGTGTTTTTTTAGGTTAGACTGCAACACTAGGTTAACGATAAATGAGGTTTCGGGTTTTATTTGTGAGATTAACACCCACAGTAATGGGCAAGGGCATAGGTGCGAGCTTAGAACAAAGAAACGAGCTAATAATTGCGTAAGGAAACAGGAACTTGCCTCTAGTAATTCAATCTTAAAGAACAATGCGAGAGATTTAAAAATCATAGTAGTTAATTGCAGAAGTATACGTAAAAAGCAGATAGAATTCCTTAATCTTACGAGAAGTAATGATGCGGATATCGTAATAGGGACCGAGAGTTGGTTAAGCGAAGATATTTCATCAGGTGAGATATTTCCTCCGGATTATATTATTTATCGTAAGGATCGACTCTGTAGAATAGGTGGAGGGGTGTTTATCGCTGTAAAGGATTCTTTAAAGAGTCAGTGCGTTGACTTCTTGGAGAACGGTACATGCGAAATGGTATGGTGCTCGGTTATTGGACGGAGTGGAAAGAAGGTATTCTTTTGTTCCTTTTATCGGCCTCCGGATGGCGACAACGGATGTATAGAGCAACTAGCTGATTCGTTAGAGAATATTCGGAAGAAAGTGAAGGATCCCATCATTGTTGTAGGAGGGGATTTTAACCTTCCCCATATTGATTGGGAGAATTTATCGAGCTCGCACACCGGTAGAGAGAAGACTATATCGCAAACATTGATAGATACGTTCTCGCTTCACGCCTTAGATCAACTTAATAAGAAGGTTACGAGGAAAATTCGCGAAGGTCAAGGTAGTGTACTTGATTTATTAGCAACTTCGCATCCTCACTTGATCGATGATCTTAATATTATTGCTGGAATTTCAGACCACGATGTCCTAACTGCAGTTATGAAAGCGGAAATAGTAAAATCCCTCAAGCCACCACGGCAGGTTTATATGTTTCGCAAAGCGAGATTTTCAGAATTCAGGGATTATATTAATGCGAAGAGGGAAGATTTCTGTAGTTTTTTGTGTGGTAATACTATTGACGATGGCTGGATGGAATTCCTACGAATATTAAGGGAAGGCTTAGCTAGGTTTGTCCCAATTAAAACCGTTAGGGAGCGTAAGGATCCGCGTTGGATGAAACCTAAGTTGCGAGCGTTGCATAGGAAGCAAAGGATTTTACACGCTCGGATGAAGAAGCTAGAGAAAATCGGAGTAGACTTTGATCTTGAGCGACAAAAATATTCGGAGATGCGAAGATTGGTTAAGGATGAATCGAAGAATGAGTTTCAGGAATATAGATCTAAAACCCTTTTAGAGTCTTTAGGAGGTGACCAGAAGGAATTTTGGTCATATGTCCGAGAATCTCGAGGAGGTCAGTCTTCAGTACCCAGCCTTGTTAATGACGTGGGTTTAATGGTTACTGAATCGTTAGAGAAAGCAAATCTAATTAATCGACACTACCAGGAAAGCTTTACTTTAGACGATGGACGCGCGAACGAATTTTCTGTGCGTGTTGATTCAGAAATGGAACCAATCGAGTTATCGGTGGATGGAATAAGAAAGTTGTTGCGGCAGGTAGACAAGAAAAAAGCGCCAGGACCAGAAGGTATACCATCGTTCGTCATTCAAACACTGGCGAATGAGCTTGCACCCTTTCTTTTCGTATTCTATAGGAAAACCTTGGACGAAGGCGTTGTACCAATGTCGTGGAGAAGAGCGCATATCACTCCAATTCCTAAGAAAGGACGTTCCTCGAAACCTGAAGATTACCGTCCGATATCTTTAACGTCAATATTTTGTAAGACTATCGAGCACATTATAGCGAGTTCAATAATGCGTTTCCTAAGTGACAAGGGGGCAATTAGTCAATGTCAACACGGTTTCCGTAAAGGTAGGTCATGTGATACCCAGTTAGCCCTTTTTCTCCACGATGTAGTTAGAGCAGCTGATAAGGGTATAAGAACAGACGCCATATTTCTAGATTTCAGAAAAGCTTTCGATCGAGTATCACATGTAAAATTAATTCACAAGTTGACGGCTTACGGGATTAACGGAAAAGTTGTTGAGTGGATAAAGTCGTTTCTCGGGGAAAGATCGCAGCGAGTTGCGTTGGACGGAATTTTATCTGATGAGGTTCGCGTCACATCCGGTGTTCCACAGGGAAGTGTATTAGGACCAATTTTGTTCCTAATATATATTAACGATGTTATGGATAATATTAAATGCAAGGTTAGGATATTCGCTGATGATACTGTTGTGTATAGGGAGATCGTAACTGAAGATGACATTGGTAGTTTGCAGAACGATCTGAATATGATTTCGGGTTGGTGTAGTGATTGGCAGCTCGAGCTGAATGTAAAGAAGTGCGTTACCATGACTTTCACGCGATCCACTAACGTTACCTGCGTACCGTACAGAATTTCAGGAAATCCCTTGGAGCTCGTGATGCATCATAAATATCTAGGAATTACGCTCAGCAGTGATATTTCCTTCAAAGAGCATATTCGAGGCGTAGTAGGAAAGGCGAATAGAATGCAAAGGTTAGCCAGCAGAATCCTTAGGGGATGTTCACCGAGAGTAAAAGAAATAGCGTACTTTTCCCTAATTCGACCTCTACTTGAGTATTGCTGTGCGGTTTGGGATCCTCATGAAGTAGGATTAATTTCCGATCTCGAGATGGTTCAACGTAGAGCAGCAAGGTTCGTCTAGGGAGATTTCAGATTCGACAGCAGTGTTTCGGCTATGTTAGGATCCCTCGGTTGGAACTCTCTTAGTGATAGAAGACATGAATATCGACGGAAGCTTTTTGATAAATTTATCTCTACCGATTTCGGGGAGGAGATAACAGATATTGTCATCCCAGTTATATACCTACGCGACCTTCGAGAGAAAACAAAAAAGCGATACAGGGAAGTAGTTGCCAGGACGGATAGCTACTTTTGGTCATTTTTTCCGCGTAGTATTAGAGAAGCAAATAGCTCTCCAGATTAGATAGGTATTTTGGTGTCTTACACCCCCTGCCACGCGCCACTGGCGGATTGCAGGGTTTAAATGTAAAATGTAAATGTAAATGTGGCTGAAGATGGTTCTAATTGAATAAGAACCTTTCAAAGCGGCATAATACACCCTCCTATATTTGAATTAAATTTATTCATCTAATTTAAATTCTGTAGCAGGACCAAGAGTACCAATAAATGTACAGAAACATTGACTGAGAACTGTAATTCAATTACTATAAAAAATAATATGGTTCACAAATATCGCTACACCAACCCTTTATGAGCCAACTTGGCTGATGTGGGAAAGTGCAAACATTTAAAAATAAATGAGAATTCAGCAACAATCTTTTTCCACCTTACCCTTAATCATCAAAATGGCTTTTTGCAGTACAATCTTAAATGGTCATAGCAATACATTTTTAAGCCCATATCCTATGAGAGTAAAATCATCTACCATCCTGTCATAAGTTAAGCTTCATGAAAAATTAATAGAAAAGTATAACTGTGAAATTTCTTTGTAAATCTCTCTTCTGTTAAATAAATTTATACGTTTATAATCTTAATTATTGATAAAAGTCAGAGTCCATCAAGTCACTACTTTAGATAGACTGGGCCCTCTAACATATTCTCATGTTTCTTAGGGGTTTTATGTCAGTTGGGTGACAAATCACATTATTTTTCTCAAGTGAACAAAAACAATTGGTGTATTCTTGCACAAAATTCCACCTTTTGTAATTAACAGTATGTTCCATTAATTTCAGATGCAATCTTTGGATAGCATTCACTGAGAACGCTGATCTAGAAGATCGCTGGCTCAAGACTAAGAAAATAACATATAGTCATTCTCGAATATGTTCAAAGCATTTCCGTGATAACGATTTCACAAACTGCTGTCAGAAAAGATTAAATAGAGGATCTGTGCCTTCACTTCATGGTCCCTCCTCCTCTCCAAGGTATGATTGGTGATCATATTATGTATTAAAATTAGACTTATTGGCAATTTTACCCTTAGAAAATTCCTTTAAGATCTACTCACAAAATCTTTTATACATATACTAGTTCCCTATAACAATATAATATTTAAGGTAAACACATGGAAGGTAGTGAAATGTTAGAAATAACTAAGGTTTGGTTTGTCATCATCTTTTGGTTTAATCTTCCCTCAGGGATCCAATTACTCCTTCCCCTACTTTTCCTAATCCAAAGCCAGGTGTTGGTGTCATGACAACACATTGGAAGCCTTGTTATTCTCTTACTCATCAATCTAAGAATTTACTGGAAAAATAACTTGTACTTTCTGTGGTGTATATTGTATTGAAATCTTTATTTTTCAGATCACATCAACTTTCAGAAAAAGTAATTGTTCAAGAATGTATTCCACAAAAAAATTCTTCTCTTGCCCTTGATCATGATTATATAAAAGAAGAATTTCCTTTTGATGGTAATCACATCAACTTCCAGGAACAACTTGATGGATCACCTCAACTTTCAGATAAAGTCATTGTTCATGAATGTGTTCCCCAAAAACAGTCTTCTCTTGCCCTTGATCATGACTACATAAAAGAAGAATTTCCGTCTGATGGTAAATATTAACTGTACAGTAGAACCTCAATTTTACGGAGTTGAAGGGACCCAAAAATATGAGCTTTGTAAATTTCGGGTTTTGTAAATTTGAGGTTATCTTTCAAGCAATCAAAACCTCTACAATAGCATTCCAGGTTCAGTAGGACAGTGCATAAAGTTAAATGGGATTGAAAGGAAGGTACTATTTCTCAAAAATAAATTATACATCCAGTTCAATGTTTAATGCAACAAAAATAAAGTTTTAAACTTTTTAAATTTTAAAGTAATCATCAATTTTGTTTTTTTTTTTTTTTTTTGAAGTTTCTATGAAGGATGAAACTTCAGCATGTTATCTCTGAAACACAACCGTACATAAGCGTTTTTCTCCGCATATCCTCTAAAATTTGAGATCGTCTCAGAAAGTGGCCCTCCACCGCACTGAGATTGCTTTTGAATCGCCCTCGAAAAGTTGCTTTACTTGTCGGCGTCACAAATTGTCGCAGGATTTTTTTTTTTCAGGTTTTCTCTTAAGAAAGCTTCAAAGAACATTGTGGTATAATTTAACCCATTTACATAGTGGTACATCACTACCAAGAATGGATGGAAGAAGAGACTTTTAAGTCTCAATCTCCCCCAAATAAGGACGATTTATTTATTACTATTTTCCTCATTTTAGGTGAAAATTTGCCTTAAAATAAGGGTTTGCCATTTTGTTGTATAAATGTTGCAAATATTGAACTGTATTCAAACCCAGTATTATGAGGCATGAAGATTAGGTTTATAATACAGCATCGTTTTTTACCTGATGAGTTTTCTCATTTTGGGTCAAGATTAACTTGAAGTTGAAAAATTTTGCGAAAAATCGAAGAGCGATATTTTTCGTGAAATTTGGTCAACTTTGACCCCCTGTAGAATTGTAATGCGCTGGAACTAATAATAATGATTTTGCAGTTATATGCAGAATTTATTCAAGCATGACTATGCAAAGTTTCATAGTTCAAACTCCGAATTTTTGGCCAGCTTTTTTCAATTCTAGCCCACTGTGCGATGAGAAGTACTTTGTTTTTAACAATGCTGTTGAGTGACTCAAAATCTTCTCACTTGAAGTGATTTTTGTTGCTAATGTAGATAAAGAAATGCCATACTTCTGAGCAATATTACTAAATACCTACCCTAAAACTGGGCATGATTTTGTTTACTTGAGATTGCTTCCCCGATTTATCACCCTTTGTACACAACCCATTGTTTCTATAGTTCTCCAGGGAGAAAACATCGCTGGAGGCGACCCAAATATGTGCAGAGGCATCATGCAATAAATTTTAAAATGTTGTTAAGGTAATTTGATACCTTTTACAAATTTTGTTGACTTTTAAATGCTCTTTGGTCGCTTTTACATTTGCATAATGCCAAATGTTTACACATCCAATGAGGTACAAAACATGGAAGTAAATATAATAGAATGACGATACCAGCGATAGCATTGCGATCCGTAAGAATGCATGGAAAATTCATGCATCTTTGAACATATTTTCCTTAGAACATATAAATCGGATTTAATTGCGACTTGGATGATCATCCACAGGGATATTACCACAGTGTAAGCACGTCAAAAAGCACTACACTCATATTCGATTTTTCCATATTTTCCCATCTAAAATACTTGGGCTGAGGGTCCTCCTAACATAGACGATCTGGATTCAGCTGCTCCTGTTTATGGCATTCATCACCCCATTGTATTGAGCTCAGTGCAACAAAACCATTTCAAATACTTTGTAAACCTGGGGTTCAATCACTCCTAGAGACCAGCTTCACTCTACATAAAACATGAAATAGAGGTTTTACGTAATACTGAGGTCATTTTACATGTACAAAGGTCAGGACCGGTCACAAACTGTGTCATTCCATAAAATTAAGATCCTAAAAGTTGGGGTTCTACTGTACATTCATTATTAGTATTGACTTAATAGTGATGGAATATTTTCATTCACCCAATCCACTTGTTTTCAGAATTTAACATTGAAGGAAGTGAAGATGTGCCAAATAATGATTATGAATGCCCCAGTGAAGAAGGATATGGTAATACAAAACCATCTGAAGATAAGAATGTTACCATGGTATTGGCTGTCAACAGCGGAGAAGATTCAGTAAATAAACTAAGCAACGATTCATGTTTTGAAGATGCCCTCAGTAAGAAGATTCCTAGCTCTAACACCCCTGAGGTTTGTGAAAGAATGTTCAGTGTGTATTGTGAGAATAGATCAAATTATTTCATTTGGGAAGGCTGCTTGTTAAGTTAGAATATGAAAACAATTGTGTGATTGATGTATTCTCGTAGGATGAGCGATTGTGTCCATCTCCTGTGGTTTCTACGAAAGAGAGAAGAGAAGGATTTACCATTAAAAGGAAAACCATTTTATTGAATAGAAGCCATTCATCCAACGAAGAGGATTTTGTTAAAGGTAACATTTGACCTAATGTATCTTATTTTTAAATTACCTTAGTCATGTCCCAGATCGATCTTATTCATGATCTTTATTTTTCCGTGGGTATTCTGAATAAGGGATGAATTCCTTCTGATACTTAATTCATGTAATGTATTTGCCTAATTAATATATATATATAATAAGGAACAAGTCCAGCAGTTGAAATAATCCTAACAAGTACAATATGCCTAATTTCATAGTATTGATTGAAATATTTCTGTTTTCAATCCAAAAATTGAATATCTCTTAAGAATCTAAAGTGGGCTACACATCTTCTGTTTATTGTGTATGTTGTAAATAACTGTGAAAATCTGTATTTCATAATAAATTTTGTAATTTCATAGTATTGACTGAAATTTTTTGGTGAAAAAACTTTTTATTTCCAATCCAAAAATTTAATATCTTCTAAGAATATGATAGTTTGAAAATATGAGGTGCTTTTTTCTGCATTTTGTAATCCTAGCCTTGAAATGTTTTGAGATCATTTCATACCTTACTAAATGCTCAATACTATTTTTCCAGATGGACAGAAGCAGACTTTTCCAGGTGAACCAAAAGAATACAGTAATGATAAAATGAGATTGTGGTTAAAAAGAATTGAGTCTCATGTCTCCAAGAGCAGTATTTCTCCAGCCGTAAGTTATCCTTTCGCCCTTGAGATTATTCATTTTCAATTACTAAATCTAATACATTGATTTCTTTACTATCCTCAGATGCCTTATGATGATTTAGTTTATGCTGAAAATGAAATAAACAGTGTTTACGTAAAAGTAATTGAGAAATCGGCTGATATTTTAGAGAAGATACCTGTCTGTATCTTAAAGGATATAACTGGTTTGGACGCATCAGTGTTTGCTGAAATACAAAATATCCGTAAAAGGCTTAATGTTAAGCAGAAATTAATAAAATCTTACTTGAAAAACAAGGAAAATGAAGATGACAAAAATACAGATTCCACCAAAAAACTAAAACATTCAAAAGATGTAGAAGCACAGGATAAATATTTATCCTTGAACTCACAGGCCTCAAGAAGATTAAATGAGTGTGGGGAAGTGTCTAAAAATCAATCTCAGACAACTTCATCTTTCAGCTCTTCTTCATTTGCGCATATGGTACCCATAAATCCTTCTATCCTGAGAGTTAGACCTCAGAGTCCTGATAAAGGCAACGCAATATTGAGGTCTCACTCTTCATTGAATCGGACTGAAAAGGACATTGTTGGGACAAATAGTGTGCCTATTAACAAAGGACAGTTGTGTGGTGATACTGGCAATTCTTCCACTGGTGTTGAGTTCGCCACTACATTTCGGAATGCTAATTCTTGGACTACCATTTCACAAGACTTGCCTGTTTCATCTGGTGAGTCAACCATGAAGAGTAGATTTATAAGTGGCGGTGAAACCCCAGTAATTGTCATTGATACCAAAGTACCATTAATTCGAGTAAGCTCTGCAGTATATGTGCGTGATGCTCCACTGTCAGCAAAAGCTCAGCCAGTGAATGATAATCTTTCTGCATTTCACCCCAAAGGAAAAAAAGGTAAACATCTGTTAGAACTTTTTTGTTTACTAATTCATTAATAAATGGCATAACTCTAGCTATATTCATTAAAGAAAAAGATAACATAAATTCCACTCAAATATTTCTTTTAATAATCGGTATTCATCAATGATGTATTACAAGAGCATAAAAAATATGGAAACCAGAAACGTTTTTGAGGAGCATCTGAAATAAGATTTTCATTCTCTTGCATTAGAAGGTTCTGAATATCTATTTAATTTTATGAAATTTTTACAGTGATGAACTTTATGTGTATGGGCAACCAGACAGTTGGAGTGGATTCATGCGAATCTCCTAATTATATATCCAAAGAGGATGAAGAAGAGCAAAGCAGAGTGAAGAGGAAAAGTGGAGATGATGAAAATAAAGTAAAGAAGAGAGTTGTAATGAAGGCACCTTACAAGAGTAGTGGTGAGGTTGGATAAGCAAGGTAGGTAATCAATATTAGCTGGCGTGACTTAAAGGTGTGTAAAGCGTGATTTTAAAGGTAGGTAACGTGGAGATGTGTCATACGCAACTAAGTTATTGGTTTTGCGATGAATTTGCTTTAACATTTTCACTGCCATTATTTATGATACACAGCAAAACACCAACAGTTAACTAAATTTTTAGAAGAGATAATGAATGGCTATTTTTTATAACATTATATTTTCTTGGTTGCCATGATAAAGTTACCCTGAAGCTCTTAAAGCTTCTTTGTGTTAAGGAAGAGACTCACGCTGTATAAGGTCATATGAAATGCCATGCAAAGGTGTTCAACGTTGATCTTCGCTGTATTTAATTTTGTGGAACTCATAATTCCAAATCCTCCTCATTTCATGCACTCACTATTAGTAAGCTGAGAGAA
Source organism: Sympetrum striolatum (assembly GCA_947579665.1). Classification (NCBI taxonomy): domain Eukaryota; kingdom Metazoa; phylum Arthropoda; class Insecta; order Odonata; family Libellulidae; genus Sympetrum; species Sympetrum striolatum. The sequence continues at coordinate 7,110,477 of OX388345.1, forward strand.
GATCTATGAAATTAAAAAATTTGTTTTAGGTGATAATTGGTAAATTAGAGTTCATTTGTTTTAATAAAATAAAGTTATGTCATGTACACATATGATGGTTTTGTTTATATAGTTACTTATGTTCGTATCTGTGCAGCTAGAAGATTCTTCCAATTTCTACGTCATGTGGTGCAGGAGTGTCAAAGTGGGAGTTGTGGGCCGGATGCAGCCTTCCTACACCTCTTATGCAACCCTCAATATAGAGGCAAGTGTTGTTTTATAATACAACATTAGATTCACCTTTCTCCCTTAAAAATTCATTAGTTTTTCTTTAGGAAAGAATTGGCTGTGAATACTATGTTTGTAGCACAATTTATGTTTTTAATAGGTTGTATTAAACCTAATACTTTTCCTAATTTTTTGACTAAAACAGTGATCCAGGCTTACTCATCCTTGGTGCACCTCATTTTAGAATATGGTTCAGTAATTTGGAATCCTTCCCTCTCTGCTAAAATTGATTTTACTGAAAGTGTACAGAGGAGATTTATTAAATGGCTTTGTTACAAAGAAAACTTAACATACAGTAGAAATGATTATGTACATCTTTGCAAACACTTTGACAATAACCCTTTATGGGTTAGACGTAAGGTTTATGACGTCGCTTTAATATTTTATGTAGCAATTATAATTTACTGTTTTATGTAATCTGTTTGGTTTAGCAGTTCCTTTTAGAAGAACTCGCCAGTCATCTCTTTTAGCTGTTCCTTTTTCTAAGAAGACTTGGCACAAGTACTCACCGATTCCAACAATGGACAGAGCTGTGAATAAAATTTCTAGCTATGTGGATTTTTTTGTGGACCCGCTGTGTAAAGTTAGAAAGATAGCTTATGAAATTTTTAAATTATTTTATTTTATTGTAGTTTTTTGTATATGTTTTTTATTGTCCACAAAACTATATTTTCTTAATTTTTTGATAATTTATGATATATTTATTATAATGGATGTAATTGGGGCAACTTGTATCCATAAAAGAATTAATAATGATAAAGACTTCCTTCATGACATTCGTCAGGAAAACAAGAGAACTACCCTTATCTTTTAGATAATTGGCAACTATTTTTTTGAAGGTTTTACAGATTACACTCGATATATTTATTGGTCAATAATTCTTTTTTAATTTTTTACTCCCCCCTTTTATGTATGGGAACCGCCGAGCTGATATCCAATCTTCTGGAATTTGACTGTTGTTTATTCGTAAATCAAAAATTCTTTTTAAATATGGTACTTATTCTTGTTCACCCAATTTTATGGCTTTGCAGCGTTTTCCGTCTGGTCCTTGGGATTCGTTATTTTTTAATTTGGATATTTTTACTTTTACAATATCTTTGCTAGTTATGTTGAAAACTAGAAAATTCTCTTTTATACTATTATATAAATACTCTTTCATTGTTTTGAACCGACTTTTTGTATATACTTGAGAAGTAAGACCCAAATTAATTTGCTATTTGCAAACAATCGGTTAAAGTTTTGCCCTGAATGTTTTCCATTTTATTTATCTTATTTTCACCTATTCTTGATTGCTTCACATTTTTATAAAAACATTCTGTACCATTTTTTGTAATCAAATTCTCTAATAATTTATTTTTAGCTTCCTTCTTCTTAGGATTCAACAACGTGGTTACTTTCTTGTATTTAATTTGAAATTGAAATCCTGTTTTCCTTTCCCTATATAAAGCTCTTTATTTATGCTTAAGTAAACGATTCTCAGCATTATAATATTCTGGATCTACACTTTTCTTTAATATTTTAGTATGTACATAATGTTTTATGGCTATATGTAAAATATGTTTAAAATTATTCCATATATCCTCAATATTAGATCCTTCATTTACCCACCCCTTATATTCAGCCTCAAGGTAATTGCGGAAAGCATTGATGTTCGCCTTGTGGAAACTGTAAACTTTTTTTATTCTTGGTATAATTAAAATTACTTTTACTGCAGTGGATCTCTAAGTATATTGCCTCGTGGTCGCTTATCCCTGGTATTATGTTGCACTTATTGAGTAACTCTATTGGTTTCAGTAGAAAAACATCTATAAGGTTCAAATTTTGCGTTGGCTAGTTTTAAGCTTTTCCAACTCCAAGAAATACGCAGGTGTAAATTTTTTCTTCCCAGCTTATTCAGTGATACTTATGTGAATGTTTCTAATCTGTTTAATAGGATAACTCACGCATACCAACTTGCAAGGATGCCTTGGAATTGGTTTACGTTGAACTTCGTTAATAATTTAGCCTGGCAGTAAGTCCAGATCTCAACTTCATTGAGAACATCTGAAGTATAATGTGACAGGAGCTTCACAAGAGAGATTATCCAGCAAACGCAGGCCAGCATTTGGAATCCATTGAAGAGACTATTGGGGCACCTTTGTGCCGTCGAGTCAATGCCCAAGCAGTTACAGGTAATAAGAAATGATGGATAAATTAATAAAATATATTGAAATAATTTGAAATAGTTGTTATTTATTCTTTTCCTATTTATGGAAAATACCCAATGGATCCTACCTGCCCGGGTGCCATGCACCCATAGGATGACGCTGCTCAGGGTGAAAGAATAGTGTTTACTTCCCTCTCCTAATCAAGCATCGAAACTTGATTAAGGTCTTTCCATTTGGTCATAATGATATGTTTGTATTCAGAGAGATAAAAGGAATATCAAAGAAATAATTAATAATATACCCAACACTGTTTGACTAATCTCCCTTAGAAATATTAGCCAATGAAGAAATTACGCAGAGAACGTTTTATTCATCTGATATGTTCGTGATTACGCAAATGCGAAACGAGATGATCCCTGTAAGTAAAGATGGATTTTTGTAAAACTTTCAAATATTCAACTTTATACAAAAGAATTTGAACTGTAAGGATTGATCGACGATAAGAATGCACCAAGCTCATAAGAATTAGAATGTTTGTTAAATATCTTTTGAAGTGGTTCACATCTGAAATGAAAATGACAAATACAAAGAGGATTAAATATTGTGCATAAACAACTTTGCCACTTTCACAAGTTTAATTCGATCTACACAAGTACAGAATTATCTATTTCCTCTTTAAAGCCCACTATTTTCCATTGTCATTTATAATTTAATCCCTCAATGACTGAGGAGATTTACATAATTCCTACTCCCCGGTTGAAGGAGATTTAAATGGACTAGTGCGATTTTGAGCTACTCTCAATAAAATATATATAACTTAAGTATCACAATTCCGATTTACTTTAAATTTTCAAGACTTTTTCTTAAAGCATTGATTACTTCCTGTTTTTATCATTAGCTTAGCCTTCTTAGTTTTGGATTGATAACTTCATAATTTGATGATTTCATCAAAGTCAGCTATGATTTTTGGCTAAAAGAAATCTTGTACTTACTACCTCCAATCATCATTCCCTCATTCAAGCAAAAGTACTTTCTCACGAGTCTCTTATTCTTTTAACTCCAACAAATATGGCTTGGGTCCAACTGCTTGATGTCATTTGCGTTTTTAAGAACTATAAGGACCTAATTTTGTATACAAGAGCAGTAAAAAGCAGATTTGTTTTTTTTTCCTCTCACATCCACAATCTTGTGTCTTGTAACTCAAGGCCTGGGTGGAGAAACTAGATACTTAGGCTGCTCAAATAAACATGCAAGACGTAAACAAGAATAAAACATCGAAACCTTTCGTAGCGTTCATCAATCATCCTACTGTCAAGGAATAGGGCCAAATTCAAAATCCTTAGATGGAAAAATATGAACAAAGTGTTTGCTTTAATACTATTACTGTCAACATGAATTCCTTCATCGGAAGAAAAGCACCCATGGCTCCCTAACAACCAAAATCATCTCAAGAAGAAATGTGAAGCATTAAACATTTGGAGAGTGAAAAAAATTTTTATTACTAAAATGCAAAATATAAAATTTCTAACATAAACAAATAACTGCAGTTGTCAGTTCAAAAAGTTAAAAATTATTACTGTTCATAATTAAGTCAAAATTTAAAAGATCGAGATTTATTTCTGTATATTTATGTACTGTAAGGAACACTCTTCGTATATAACCCAATACTGAGTAACTCCATCACTATGAGCGGCTGGTGCCCAAATAGTCTCCTGGATAGCTTGAGAGGATGTTCTGGCAGGATAGCTCAATGGAGAGAGCACCTGTCTGGTAATGGTAGACCCAGGTTTGATCCCCAGTCCCTTTTTTCAAGTCTATTCTTCCTTGGGATTTTTCCTGGGTGCAAACCATTTCGTGCAAAAACACCATACAAATTTTCCTCCTATACTAAATTTCTTCCTTATTTCTATCATTGCAGTTATGAAAAACTGATACTTTAAAGGTATGATATTATTGGTCCCTATCTGATAAATCTGCCATCTTCTTTCTCAGTCCATGTGCCTATAACATTGTTACTGAATCATGAGTTGGGAAGGAATAGGGAAAATGTTTGGAAGATGTGCCAATAGAAAGCATGAGCCATTTAAACTACAACTTTCTGTGATGTGGTCATTCTCTTCTATTGCATGATGTGCAATTAATTGTAAGGTAAATTTTAGGCGTTCTATTTGTAACTATTGTCTCGGTTTCTATGATGCTGGATATTTAAAATAATAAGGGGGTCATTTTTATTTCTGATTATCAGATAGAATCAGATATATACAGTAAAAGTTGTAAATGTTTGTAATTTTAATTTAGTTCCGTTATTTTTGACGGGGTAAGCATTAGTTAAGGTTATGCATAGGTAATCGTCAAACACAGGATTACTTACTGTTTGTATTATTGTTTTCTTCGCGCGTTTCGCATATATCTTCGAAATGAATACTGAAATGCGAACAGTGACGTATTGTTGTGTTAGTGATAAATGTTCCCACGTGATTATGTTCGGTTCGTCGCTTTTGGTAGCTTTGCGCTTAAATAAATGAATATTGCAAAGAAGTTTCAGTTTCTATAGACCGAATTATATCTTATATGCTTCAGTGATAGTGATCTCTATTCTATGATAAACTTTTGGATGTCTTAGTATCTTACGAGGATCAAGCAGTTTTCAACCTTATCTTACGTTTGAAGCTGGATATTAGTTAATCTGTATTCTCTCTTGGCAAAGAGTTTCTTTCAGTAAAAATGTCAAAAATATTCACTCCGACTAACCAAATAAGACTAACAAATGTAGCTGTAGTGAGGATAAAAAAAAGCGGAAAGCGCTTCGAGATAGCATGTTACAAAAATAAAGTTGTGTCATGGAGAGAAAAAATGTAAGTTCTCTAGTTTTGCATGTTAGTTAATTAAAATAAATAATCTTTTTGTTTTACTATTTACAGTGAAAAGGATATAGACGAAGTACTTCAGACTCACACCATATTTACAAATGTATCCAAAGGACAAGTTGCTAAAAAAGAAGATTTAATCAAAGCTTTCGGCAAAGAGGATGTAACGGAAATCTGCAAGGAAATTCTAGCAAAAGGAGAGCTTCAGGTCTCAGACAAAGAGAGGAATGCTCATCTAGAAACGGTTTTAAAGGATATTGCAACCACTGTTGCCGGTAAAATAAATTGTTCAGAATTTAAATTAAATGTGCGTGGTGAAATCAATTCTTCATTTAAAAGTGCCTCAACAATGGAGGACGTTTGAAAATTATTATATTTGTTGCACTTTTAATGTATCTAGCTCTGCTTGCACTCATTTCTTTGAGAACTATCGCCTGCAATAACATCATTAATCTTTCTTTCAGATAAGTGCGTGAACCCTGATACGAAAAGACCGTATCCTGTATCCATTATCGAGAAAGCAATGAAGGATGTTCACTTTTCTGTTAAGCCCAATAGAAATGCAAAGCAACAGGTAAATTCGTAAATTTAGAGAAAATCGTGGTAAAATTCTCGATGAGGGTCGTTTGGCCCTTACTACTCGTCATCGAGAATTTTACCAAAATCGTTTACTGGTTCCGTAATATTGTTTTCGACATTCTCAGATTTTACAAATGTCTAACTGTAAGTAATATTAAATAATTAATATTGTAGAAACATCAGACTTATTTAAGTTAATCAAAAATAACTGGAACTAAAGAAAAGTGGAAAACTACGAAAAAAAAATTAACCAATTTAATCCATACGAGTTAAAGTGGTTAGAGTCTAAGTCATTTCTATAAATGGAATATTATGTTAAAATTTGTTTGTAATTGCGTTTTAGTTGAGTATTATTCTGTGGTGTGGTAATGTGGAATACAAGTAGTATTTCTTCTGCAGGCCCTCGAAGTAATACCTCAGTTAAAGTCGACCCTTCCGCTTGAGAGAGCAAGAATGAGGATTCGTGTGACAGCATCAGGGAAAGAGACTAAGCGCCTGGTAGAAAGGGTTACTAAGCTGTCATCTAGTGTTGAGAGTGAAGAATGGGATGGTGGACATGTAAACTTGGTAATACTCTTTTTTAATCTTAAATATATATTACAATAATAACATTTTAAATATATTTTACTATATAATTAAATGTTGGGTAGATATGTCACAAATCTTTCAAAATAATAGCAATTTAGGATCGGAATGGGATTCCATTGAATAGATTTTCTTCGTCTTTTGAAATTCCGCTATTTAACAATGGAAGTTAAGATATGGTTCTGGCATCTCAGGTGGTCTTTATCTAGCTTTGCAATAGATTATATTCTTTAAGAATCTTCCTTAATATTTGAGTAGTTGAGGAAGTTTTCTCTATGATGAAAGGGAATTTTTTATTATTAATGCTAAATTTTAATACTAATTATTCTTATAATGTTAGTATTTTCTCTTAATCAAGAACAATCGGATTATTTGATTAGTTTCATTCAGTTGTTCCAACCTTTATTGTTTTGTATATTGAAGCTGCCAGATAACTCCAAACCATTGTCAAATTATTACTTAGATAATAAAGGATAGAGGTGCATGTAAAAATCTGAGTGCTACCTCAATTTTTAATGCAGGCAATTGTGAATTTATGAAGTAGGAAAACCCCTTTTTATGACTTGTTTCTGGTAGGAATATGACTATCTTCATTTTGGTGCTGCCATATAAATTTAATCTCTTCTGTCCAACTAACTTCCAAGCATTTTTCCAATGGTTATCCATGATAATTGGTATTATAAATTCATCAGCCATGCAAGCTAATTAAGTGTCCTTAACCTATACGAGAATTTATCTATCACATGTGTGATTTCTCTCAGATTTGCAATACTTTGTTTGCACCTAATCTGTGTAAATGGGGTGAAATTTAATAGTCTAGTCTGAGATTCCTATTATTTATATATCATGTTTATAATCAGAACTATGTGCTATAAAAGTAAGGAAAAAGGCCAATATTGTAAATATAAACTGCAAGTGTTTAAGAGGTCAAACTGGAGCTGCTTTCAAGTAATTATTTTTTCCACTGATTTTGTGTGTTTCTTCATTAAGCACATTTATTTAAAATGGATATTTAATTACTTTGTCTCTAGATAAATAAAAGTGAAATAGACACATGTGACTGAAACCAAGGTCTCCCACCTTACCCATCCTTTTAAACCCTCAACGCTCTCATAAGAGATGGTCCATTAATCACGTGAGGCTCGAAAGAGAGGGGGGCTGGAAAATATCACAAGGGGGAGGAGGGGTGCAGTGAGATATCACGTGTATTTATTTTTTCATTGAGCGTGTGATTTCTAAACAGAAATACGGCCACCCGGCTCTGCTTTCCAGTTGCCAGTAAGTCGGTTATTTTGGCGCCGAAAACATGCGTAAATCGTTGCCGTGTATATTTTCCCTTAAAACAATGCAACAATGTCTAAACTAGGAGATCTGTATAAAGACCCATTTGCAGAGTATAAGAAGGGAAAAAAACATAGTGTGACTCAGAAAGAATTTAATGATCCTCACATGACGATTGAGAGAGATTCTCTGCGTGGTGCGTGAAAATGATGACGCTGAGTGGCTTGATGAGACCGTCGTTGATCTTCAAGAATGCACAGACACCTGACTTGCAGGATGCTTATCCACTTGTTAGTGTTAAAGAAATCTCACTAATCCATGGTCCAAGGACAAATACAGTAGAACCTCAATTTTATGAAGTTGAAGGGACCCAAAAATTTGCACTTTGTAAAATTTGGGCTTTGTAAATTTGAGGTTTTCTTTCAAGCATTTGAAATCTCTACAATACCAATCCAGGTTCAGTAACACAGTGCATAAAGTCAAATAGGGAATGAAAGGAAAGTAATATTTCAATAAAATGAATTATACATCCAGTTTAATGTTTAATACAACAGAAAAAAATTCAAAATTTTTTACTTTTAAAAATCATCATAAATTATTTTTGTTTTTTGGAAGTTTCAATGAAAGATGGGGTGATTTTCTCAATACCTGAAAGGTAATAATTGAATAAATCAGGTAAACATTTGAAAATTGTGAAGCACTTTTATGGAGTGTCTTAATTCATCCCTTGTAGGGGGGAAGGTGCTTCTGGGTCATCTTCATAGCTTGTAGAAGAGATATCTAAGTTCACTTCATCCTCATCTGCTTCGTCTTCACTAAATTCACTGAAGTTATGCGTCATCACATGAGAGTCACACTTGACATATGACTCAGCATGAGAGGATGTATCTGGGATGTTTTGATTCAGTTGTGCCATTTCTTTACTAAGGAGGTCCTGTAGTGTGTGAACCTCCCTTAACTCCTCTGTCTCTATAATTGATGTGTCACCAAAACCAGCTGATCTCCAACAGTTGGAAATAGTGTTTGCAGTGACACTGTCCCATGCTCTGGCAATTCGTCGCACAGCATGGAGAAATGTCCATGGAGGCACATCTTAAATGTATGCGTACCAAAGCTGTGTTTACAGAGAGCTAAACTATGCAGGTCTAAACTTGACAAATAATTATGAGGATGAAATCAAACTAATTTCTGTTGCAAATAAGAGTCACAAGCTCATTCAGGAAGAAAACAATAGATATCACTTGCAATTCTCTGAGTGCACTATAGTAGTAGTTCGTTAAAAGCACTTTGACTGCTTAGGTTATTTTGCCCATGTGCTCCCACCAGGATTTGAAATCAGAACTGATTCCTCATGAGTCACGTTACCCACATGGCTCTCCAGGTGCCAATGTGCAGTATATTTGCTTCAAATTGAAAGGATTTAAAAATTAGACTACGATTATACTGATTCCCTTTATAGCATAGACCTTATTTCAAAGCCTAGAAGACTCACTTAAGTCAAAGTGAATGAAACTCACAGCCATGAATCCCAAAAAACTAGCTCGTAAATATTTCGAGTCATTTGAGAACTTTATTTAAGTTAATTTGAAACTCCCTCTTTTTTTATAATCGTTCTACTACGCTGACGTTTAGCGGTGATTTTCGAGAATTGCTTACTCGCGGGTACTTTAAACGATCTTGTCGCGTGACAAATCACAAGTCGCGATCGCAAATTCTTACCTAACGACGTGAAATGCTTTTAATTAATAAATTACTTATTGAAAATGCATCAAAACTTAAGTAATAGTGACATATAACTACAAATTAAGTATTCTTTAATTAAACTGATTTCCATGACTGCTGCAACAAAGAACTTCCACAGGAATGCTACTTTCAAGTGAAAGTAGTAGTAGTAGTATTGTAAAAGTGCTTCGACAGCTTAGGCCATTTCGCACATTGGCTCCCACTGGGAAACGAACCCGGGACCACTTTCACCAAAGGCAAACGCACTGTCCACATGACTATCCGGGAGCCTTCAGGTAAAGAGTTTACCGAAGTTCTGCGGTGGGGAATTTACCAAGCGTCCAAAGATAGTGCTGGACAAGAAATCTTCGGTAGTAGACTTTAAAGCTGTTAATTATTCCCATGTCCAGCGGTTGCTTATTACTGGTGCTATTTGGACTCAGAAAAAGTACTTTCTGCAAGAAGATAATTTGCTTCTGAAAAATGTCCGTCGTCATCCATGCTTTTTTATTACTTTCATACAACACAGGCAAATTTTTCACGTTCTTGAAGCAACGAGGAGCTCTTGATTTTGCAATCACAACTGGTTTCAACTTTTCGGATCCATCTTGGTTACATATCAGCATTACTGTAACCCTATCCTTAGATTTTTTTTACCTCCGCGACATTTTTCACCACTGGTCCCGAGGGTGGAGTCAGGTAAGCCTTGGAAAACAAACCTGTTTCATCCAGGTTGTATATATCTCCAGGGGAATATTTAGACACAATGTCATCGTTTATTTCATGCCACTGCGTTTTTTTGTGTTGACGTTACCTTCTTCTCCACAGATTTTCATTGAAGTGATTCTGTATCTTTTCTTGAATCTATCAAGCCACCCAAAGTTGTCGCACTTCAGTTGAAGAGCCAAAACCTGAGCCTTCTTCTTCAGAATTAGTCCACATATAGGCAATTTGCACGCACCACACTTAAAAAAAAATTATGCAGCTGACTATCAAGTTGATCAAATTGCGACGATGAGACGTACTTTGTTTTTTAATGATGTTGCTGTGTGACTCAAAATTTTTTCACTTGAATTGACGATAGCTGCCAATGTAGGTAAAGAAATGCCATACTTCCGAGCAATTTCTGTTTTTGTCTGCCCGCGATCACGCACTTCCTTGATAATTGACATTTTGGTGACCAAACTCAGGGACTTCCTCTTTTTCTTGGTCAGCGATGTTTTATCCATTATTTTACTAATAGGCACACAGGATATCACAACTGATCACAACACAGGCCACCTCGCGCAGAGAGTGATTTTGACTGTACGCGCGCAACTTTTCCTCGCTTGGAGACCAACATTTTTCAGGGTGTCCACCATCCAACCATTATTTTTCAATCTTTTACTAACCAATTAAAAATCTGAAATCCCTGCAGCAGCCTTAAGCATTTTAAGTTGTCGCACTCCAATTTAGCAGCCAAGACCTGAGCCCAAAACTCCCCAAGTCGAAAACAAATTCATATCATGCTCTATTCTCTCAATCTCTCGTCCAAATAGAAACCATATACTCCTGGAAACTGCTGATATATACGCTCCCAGGTCACGGATTCGCGATATTACCAGAAAGCTTGATGAAAGAAGAAATAGCACGGCCACGTCTTATTAGCTATAATTTTTCGCGAAAACTGTAATCAAAATGTTTGTATTCCACGAAATTTTCACATTTACCCATCTAAAATACATGGGATGTGAGGGTCCCCCCAATATAGACAATCTGGATTCTGCTGCTCCTGTTTACGGCGATCGTCATCCCATTGTATTGAGCTCAGTGCGACAAAACCATTTCAAATACTTCGTAAAACCGGGGTTCAGTCACTCCTAGGGACCGGCTTCTCACTTCGTAAAACATGAAATCGAGGTTTTACGTAAAACCGAGGTAATTTTACATGTACAAAGATCGGGACCGGCGGAATGGTTTGTAAAACTGTGTCACTTCGTAAAATCGAGGATCGTAAAAACGGGGTTCTACTGTATATTCATGTTCCAGTAAAATTACACATGATTACACCTTTCATTTATTATTTTATGCCAGTCAGAAACAACCTGCAACCTTAATGTCTGTCTGGACATTTTTATCTTAATGCTTAATTTCCCGGAATTAAAGTAGATTATACCTGTATTTAAAGATAATCTTCTGAAAATTTTAAGATACTTTGTACCAAAAAATACATGAGATTTTGGGTAGGGGGGGTTAGTCTAAAACCTAACCAGAGGGGAGGGGGGGGTTAAAAAAGTTGCAAAAAGCATCACGTGATTAATGGGTACCCCTTAGTGCTATTCCATCCGGCAATATTTTTCACCTCTACATCTCATAGAAACTTTACTTTCTTATTATGCTATATAATATACATATATTCTCATTGAGGAAGAGTTGCACACACGAGTGCTTTGTGATTTCCTGTTACTTATATTATTTCAACTTAAGGGTCATGAACAGTTATCCCAAATTTTTCACCTTTTCTCATTTTTTGAAACTACTCCCTCTCTAATGCAATGTGAAATCCTGATGTTTTTGCCTCAGTTGCTCTTCGTATCATTAGCAAATAAACAAACCAGATGCTAATCAGTTTATAGAAATCAAAACTTGGTAAAAGATTTAAGTGGAGTGTAACCTTAGAAATTTGTTCTTGTATCCCAATTTATATGTTTCTTGGAACTTTTTTTATTCCTGATGATACAAAGAACTTGCTGTGAGTGATTTTGAGATGATTGTTGAAATTTTCATTTGTAGTTGATTTCAGGCTGATATCTTGATACAGTTATTGCTTATTATTTCCTAGAACTCAATTTGCAGTGACAAAATGAATAATCCTTATTAGAGCTTAAGGGGTAAACAGAGTATATCAAATGAGTATGCAGAATGATAGTTTAACTTCTCTTCCTTTTTCTGAACGAGATCAGAGAGTAGGAGAACTGTGTTCGATTCCCATTCATGCCACTATTTTTCACTTCTCTTTATGCTTGGGTTTAAGTCTATGCTCAAACCACCTTCCCTCATCCTTGTTAATTACTTTGGTTCAACTACAAATGAAAACATGCGTTGACCTGGCATAATAGTGAAGTGGTTAAACACCTCCCAGGAAACTGTGAGACCTGGGTTCGAGTCTCAATCATCTTTCTATTTCTCTCCTTTATTTCTCTCTAGTAGTGTGAATGTTTGAAATTTGCTTTCCATTTCTAGTTCGCATTGAATCTGCTGACCTTGACCATTCTTTTCCCTCAGTAATTTAACTGCAAGAATATGCAATACTCAACCCTTTGTGCTCTTATGTAATATATGTACTCTAATTTGCTGTTTCGGATAATTTGCAGGTTTGCTTGATAGATCCTGGTAGCTACCGCGGAGTTGATGAAATAGTGCAAAGCTCCTCAGGCCCCAAAAATGCAGGAGCAAAGCTTGAGCTCTTAAGTCTCAAGGAAGTTGCAGAAGGAGAAGAAATTATGTAAGATAGTTGGTGTTATTCTAAGTTGTAAAAATGTTGACAAATGTATGATTCGTATTGATATCTATTTCTGACACAAGTCAAAAATTTAAAAAGTTATTTAATGTAATTAATGACATCCAAGGATAGTGCTGTTCCATTATAGCTCTTTTGTAATTCAACAAAATTTATTACTTCTCCAATTTTCATTTGTATTAATCATTTAAAAGAACTAATTTCGAATCTTAGTATTCATTGAACTAAAGTTTTGCTAATAAAGTTGTCACAATATTTTACAGATCCTGGTTTCTAATTTTCCAAATAAAATCATGTTTTTGTCCACTGTATCAGTGAAAGAATTTATTCTCAAAGAAACTAAATATTTCAAATTCTTTAATCTGGTCTTGCAGTAATCTAGGGTGCAGTGCTGGCGACCTTCTGTCACAGCAGGCTTATGTAATTTCATCTGTTTAAATGAAAGATTTTCAGTAAATAGGATTTGATTCGTTAGTATGTATGTGCAGAAATCGTAGTTTTGACCCGCATGGCCGTGCCGTCCTCAAAACTAGTTTTTAAGGATGGGTTGGAGCCACCTTGAGGAAAGCGAGTAGTACCGATTCATTCAATTTTGACTCATTCTGGCCCCTTTCGTCAGCAGCACTTATGCGCGGAATTTGAAAGTGAAGATTCGGGTATATCTCATATGAAATTATGTTAATGGGGATTATATGTTATTACTATTTATTATTGAAATCACCTTCTCTAATCATTAAGTCTTTTTGTTAGATCCTTAATTGTAATTCAGTCATAAGAAGCATGAATATCATGTTCGCAGATTTCTCTATTTACGAAAATAGAGCCTTGGCGACAAGTAAAATGACTAAGTACAAGTCTTTAGAGAATTTCCTATTGTGTGCCAAATATTCCGTTAATATATATTTATGTATAACATCTCTTTTATTATATTATGAATTATATTAATACTATTTCAAGAATCGGATATTGAATGAATGGTTGCATTTTTTACCAGTGATCATTTTTAAAACTGCTAATGTTCTATTCCAATCCAATATAAAATGCTGTGTTTTTCCTCAGTTGCTCTTTGTATCTTTAGCTCAAATGCAAATCGCCTGTTATTAAGTTTAGAGAAACCTAAATATAACAAAAATTGTTTACGAAGAAGGTGACCTCTGAGAAAGTTCGCCGTGCAACCCAATTTATATGTCACCTAAACCATGTTATTCCGTTCGACATTAAAACGGAACTGAGGAAATTTGTAATTCATGGATGAGGTTCTTTTGTTAATTATTGAGTATAATTCAGTTGTTATCATTGCAATTAATTCCTCATTAGCCTCTCAAGCCCCAATGATGTTCTTCGAATTTCCTCTCGAGATGCCGGGTGAGGTTATTAAATGTTTGCAACCGGATGATTGTATGCGGCTCTAGTGTAGATAAATCATAACTCATCACCGATGGGGTAGAGAAGAGTAATTCTCAAACTTTTCAAATGAGATAATACAGATAAAACCCTCAGGGAAGCAAAAGATACTGATATGTCATCCTAAAGATTTGTAAGCGGTATTGTATTTTGGTTTCATATAAATAAATAAAAAGGAATTAAAGGATGACTTAAGGACATTGGTAAAAATTGTAATGTCTCACAATTAGTGCATAATCCTTGTGCTCGCATACGTACTACAACTTTCCTCCAATTCTTTTTGTTTTCTGACGGAGGCTATTCTCAGTCACTGCTTCGACATCGTGAATTCTGCCCTCGTAAATAAAAAGTAATAACTTACGTCCTACTCAAGATATTGACCTAACAATTATTGTAAATTAAAATTTCTACATTTATCTCGATTTCTCCTGCAACAAGTTCTTCGTAACGCAAGAAATAAAAACATTTTAGGAGATGCTTAAATTGGGCTGCACAACAAACTTTTTCTGTGGTCACGTTCTACTTAAACAATTTTTTGTTAAGGTTTGGTTTCTCTTAATTACATAAGATGTGGTTTCTATGCATGTTAATGATAGAAAGAGCAACTGAGGAAAAAACCGGAATTTTATGTATGATTTGTAGAGAGTATTAGCAGTTTTGAAAATAACAATGGGTGAAAAATTCGGGATAAACGTACCTAAATTTAAAATTCATGCAATACATAATATACATAACTAAAAGGAACACAGCTGTGTTATTAACATTAAGAGTTAAAAGAGCTCCAAATAACTGTTGTTTGTATACAATGTATGTACGCAATGGTTGTACACAAACAATGGCTATTTAGAGCTCTTTTAACTTTTAATGTTACATAAATTACCATTCAAAAAAAGCAGCACACGCTTGTATGCAAAGAAAAATTATTCTTTGATGAGAATATTTGTAATTTATATTAATATAATACAAAAATAACTCTTCTTCAAGCAAAAGAAGTGAATAATAACTCTGGCGTATCCTACGGATAGCCATCCGGTGAATGAGCCCACTCAAGCCGGGTCAGACTTGGTTCATTTTGCGTCACAATGATTCATTTTCAACTGTCGGAAGAACCGAGTACTCAAACTGACTTGTCCACCATTAACTTTCCCCATCCCCTGTTCCTATATCATCATGTACCCGCTCTAGGAGCTCCTCGTGGCCCAGCTCATGAAGCACCCAGAATACGGGTCGGAACGGTTAACCGTTGCGTATATGTAGTAAGTAGGTTTGCATTCGATTACATTCTTACATAATTTATATGGAATTTTGGTTCATTGACCTACTCTATTGGATAAAGAAAACAAGTTATCTAAGAAAATAAGATCTGGCTAGTGCAAGGCAACACATTTTTATAACCAGATTAAGAAAAAAGATTATTTCAATTGATTTATTGATATTGAGCTATTCATAAGTTCTAAAAGCATTTTGCGATCAGTTTTCTAACCACAACAGCTGAAAAACTATCCTGCACTAGCTATTGACCCTCATTAAAAAATGTCAAAATTTGAAAAGTCTTGAACCTGACCAAGTTTATAATGCTGATGAGAACAAAGAATACTGTGCTTTCCCAGCATATTGTGGATGAAGTCTTCTCAGGTTGCCAGCCGGGTCGTTGCTTCGATGTCTCTCGACGTTTCACTTCCTGTTGCTTCTTCAGGAGTGAAGTGATGCAGAATTTGTTGCTCCAGTTTATACAGAGACATTTTTGGCTCCTTTCACTTCCCAGCTGCACCTTTAACTTCGGCTGTTGGCAGATCAGTGTGGCCAATTGGGGTGGCACCTTCCCTCTCTGTGATTGGGTGATGTCATGGCCAATCTGGTCTCTCCTGCCCGAAATGTTGAGGAATTTCGATAGAATCAATATATCAGGCATATTGAACCTTTAATTTGATGCTTTTTGACCCCTATTAAAAATATACCTTTTTAGAACTTCTTCATTCTACTGACATGCTCATTGATTGAAAACAATATGTTTACTTAAAAATAACTAGTGATTACAAACTCATTGACACATTAGCACATTGCCACGATACACAAGTAAAACCTGCTTCATTATAATCACTTCAGATAACAAACTCTGGAGACTTCCAGCTAGCACTGATAGTGTATCACAAGTTCACCTGTCACTTCTCCTATGCGAACCGTATTGCTCAATCTAACACCAAGCTATCAGTCACATTACTTTATTTACAATCCTGGCCAAAATTAACACACCACCTCCCTAGCGATCCTAACGACCGGTGTTGCATTCATTTTGGCCAGGTGTGTACATTGAACTTTTTATGCTAAATTCGCATTAACATACGGAAAATTTTCAGTAGCGTCTTACTTTGCTAGTACTATACTAATTTGTAAAAGTATTGGAGCAATACAAGGTATCAGTAAAAATTAATTTTCGATGATATTATTAATAATATATCATTTTGGAAGCAAATCAGTCAGCTGAAAGGTATTGTGCGCGTAAGTTACGCACATACTTATCGTAACTGTGACTTGATGAATTGAAATAAATTTGTGAAACTTTTAAAACTGTGACTTAAATTCTTCAGCTTCCTTTTTGATGCAGCCAATTTTTTCTCTTGTGATAGGTTCCCACAAATCTCATATCTGGTTATGCAAAGCCCATTCAAAATTTCAATTCGTGGAAAATTTTTGTTTCCTTTGAACACTCGGTGCGTAAGACTGGGTTTTGTATCATCTCTCTGCTGGTTAAACCACCTATCACTTAGTCTAAATAATTGTAAGTTGACGTCTTCATTTTTTCCACCTTGGTATAATATTTGATTTCTGCAAATTCAATTATAATATCAACTATAATCAAGAGTCTACAGAATATTTTAATGCAGCCGAATTTGTGCTCTCCGGTATGTGATGCATTCAATTGAATACTTGGCTAATACATAAATAACAAAATCAGGCTTAAATGTAAGCCTACCAGAAAATTTCATCTGATATAAATGATTTTTTGTTTCTTAGAAGAGGAGGTAATTTTAAAAGCAACGGATGAAGTCATTCCTAAGAAAGCTGCTGATGATATAGTCTAATAACGAAAGATGTTCAAATTAGGATGGGTGCACCAATGTGGTGATTTATTCAAAAACAAAAGTTCCAATTTTCCTCAAGAGATGGCATTAATGGCAAAGTTTATAAACCAAAGTTCCAATTTCCCTCAAGAGATGGCATTAGTGTCGAAGTTTATAAACAAAAGTTCAAATTTCCCTCCAGAGATGGCATTAGTGGCGAAGTTTATAAACAAAAGTTCCAATTTCCCTCAAGAGATGGCATTAGTGTCGAAGGTTATAAACAAATAAAGTTCCAATTTTCCTCGTAAGTTTTAAAATATAGCGTTAATGTAAAACTTTAATTTAAAAAGTTCGATCAGTAAATAGACCTTTTCCATTTTCGATGTATTCATGGGAATCGAATCTTTTTCGAGACGTTTACTTCTAAAATATATCAATAATTAATACAGTATCAATAAACAATATAACAATTAATTGATGAAAGTAAATAATTTAATACAATTAACTTTTTTAATTAAAAAAAGGAAACGTATGAATTATGTCGATGTTATCAAGTGCGTACTTCAGCGATGGAGAACTATATTAATTTTTTTCTTCGTAACTTTGCTACATAGAAACATGGTTATCAACACATTTTGTAGTCAATTTTATGCACTAACTTCCTATATATTTATTTCTTCCAAGTCTTTTCAATTGCACTTGCAGCAATGCAAAACGAAAATTGAGTACGCAACCAGCAGAATGGTGACGTCAAATTGAATTTAATCATCTAATTGCTCCAATACGTTGCAACTTGCGGCAATGATATTTACATCAAATTGTATCATAATCTACCCTTTATACATGAGTAATTTTTTTGATGATCATTTTTACATGTAATGTATCGGCTTTATAATCCGGAATTGTGGTGTAAAACAGAATGCATCGACATCCCTCATTCCTGTTATCGTCTCTGACGCTCCCACTAAGTCATACGCCATTGCCAGACAAGAAGCGATTATTAATATATTAGAATTATTATATCTCGTCTTTCTATCGAAGGAATCTTTATATCTTTTTTTCTCTATTGTCAAATCTCAAATAAAGTCAAACTGTCACGATCTCCGTGTATTGTCCATACCGAGATCGATAGCCATAATTGAATTGACATTCGATACATTAAATGTACTATATAATATACTTCAACACTAATGTCATCTCTTGAGGAAAATTGGAACTTTTGTTTCTAAACTTCGACACTAATGCCATCTCTTGAGGGTAATTTGAACTTTTGTTTATAAACTTCGACACTAATGCCATCTCTTGAGGGAAATTGGAACTTTTGTTTATAAACTTTGCCACTAATGCCATCTCTTGAGGAAAATTGGTACTTTCGTTATTAAACATTGACATTAATGCTGCATCTCCGGAAAAATGTGAACTTTTTTTAACTGAAAAATAAAAATATCCCTAAGTAAACTGTAACATTACCATAAGTTGAGATATAATTCAGTATCATACTTATACTATATTTAGCAAAAGTCTACTTTACCTAGGAAGGCGGGTTAAAAAAATAAATGTTAACTATTTTAACCAAATATCTTTTTCTATTTATAATAATTAAATAAATGTTTAAACATTCATGTTCCAATATTGCATTAACTTTGATATTTTTCCTATTTATAAGTAACCTAACAGTTTCAAACTTTTGGAGTATGTAAAAAGGGTTTATTATATTGATTTTTAATAAGGAAGTCACTCTATGTTTCAAATGCCGTAGGAAAATAATGAAAATTAATTTCATTCCTTTCCAAAAAAGTCAATATATAGCGCATAAATAATTTTTTGATTTTTTTATGAAACTTCCAGTTTGGCAGTTTTTGACTATGACATACGATTAGTAATATTTGCATTATTGTAAAATTAATCCTTATCACTGTCACCAACCTGTAAAAGTATAATTTAAAATTATGTTTTTGAATCGTGTTAAACTTGGGTCCTACAAATGATATTATAACTTTTTGTTATTAATAAACCATTCTAAACCTACATCCAGCGTAACAACTTCATGAAGCAGGGTTACTAAATTCAAAAAGAAAATCATTCAAATATATTTATTGAGCTGCTCTTTGTTATGATATTAAAATATGCGAACACAGATTTGATTTACAACAGATTAGCGGACGAGCATGTGTCTGAGAAAGACTACAAACATGCAAAAAATGTGTGGGAATCTTTAGTAGAAATTTCCCTTCTCCGGAAGTGATGTTTCCTCAAGTTTCTCGATTGAGTTTGTGTAATCATATGGGTAGACCCCCTTACGTGTGACTAGGTTCATTTTCTCACCGAATACCTCGCTAGTATATTTAAATGGTTTTAACTTTGTTACCAGTGAAGCTAATGACGCTGGCATGAATCGACATGTGTCGAGAAATCTAATGGTGAAATTATTTTCGATTGACTTTGCGAATGAAATATACTTTTCCTCGGTGTTCGGAATCACATTAATTTTTTTATCATCATTGTCTAACTCCCGAACCAAGAAATTACCGTCATACAATGAAAGATTGTGAATAAACACTGGTAGAAAATTTGGCATTTTGTACTGCAGGTTGGAAAAAGAATGTGCAGGCCCTCGATACTTACCTGTCATGTGATCGTGATCTCTAACGGCATCTGACTTCAACTCTTTACCACAAATATGACAAGACAACACATTCCTAAAATTTGCCTCTTCTTCCGGGCTAAGCGATTCCATTGGTACAACGTTTTTATACAACTTGAATACTCTCTCTGCTTCCTCTTTCATTTTCTGCATAAAGACTTGTGCAGTATTGGGAACTCGGTAAAGCTGTGGTGTCTCACATCCATTGGGCGTTATGAGAACATAGCAAAAGCTGAACGGTTCGTGTTTCTGAATAACGTGCGTGTAGGATGCGTTAGGTAAAGATTCACAAGTGCTGATACCTTGGAGAATACATTTAAAGTCTGCATATATTACATAAGGAACTGGAAATGAATGCCCGAGTTTGGTAAATTTTAATATCTTATCCCCCTCGATAGGAAGCTCAATTCTCACGGGTTTTTTACTATTACAGTTCGCTGTATGCGTCTCTAATTTTTTTCGTCATGATAATGCATGAAGCACCGTTTGCAAATGTAAATTCTACGACATTTTTGTTATCTGAAGATGGATTAGACTCTCAAATTTTTTAATCCAGCAATAATGAGCCGTGTTGTCATTTGCAATATATAATAGGTCACCATGATCTGCGAGCTCGGTATTTACAATTTTTATTGGATAGACATTGTTTTTTTCGTCTAGCCTGAAAACGTTAAAAGAAATTTTATTTGCTAGCTCGAATTTAGGAATATCGGAGAGTTTGACTGGGTATTCAATACAATCTCAATTGTACCCATTGTCGAATTCATCCGTATTATATTTGTAGACTCGTTGAGGGTCTTTATGTATGTTCTTTCCCCAAACCGTGTATCTAAAACAAAACTGATCGTCATTCCTAACATTTAAAACAGATTTTCTGCTTGCGATCTTGGGTGGTAACTCAATAAAGGTTGATCCGCGTAACGGAGTGTAACGATTAATTCGGAGTTCTAAACCCAAGATTTTATTCAGCGCCCACCCTGATCCCTTCACCTGCATCTCGGATTTTTCCTTAAGTAATTTTCCAAATAAACTTTCTAAAATTTCCCCAACGTCATCGGCTAGCAAAACCCTAACGTTTCTCGTTTTAAATGCTCGTTCTATCGTCTCCTCACCCCTCTCAAAGTTTGCCTTAACCACAATATTAATTTTAAGGGCAGAATTACTTAGCTCATCCCTTATCCTCAGAATTATGTCTTTATGCGCTTCACTCACCACCCAGTAGGTTTTCAGTCGACCCTTTATAGCCCTGTCAATCTCAACGATCGAATGGTCACCGCCTACTTGAGGGTTCAACTGACTGTACTCCATCCTAATAGTTTTGAAAAAAATGTTAAAAAATAATACTAGGGAATAACTCAAAAGTATATATACTGATACTTACTCAGATTTCTGTTTAAACTGTTAATACTTTACTGTATTTGTTCTTAGAGGAAATAATTCCAAACATGAAGAATAACTCCAAAACCTTGAAACGGAAGAATGAAGCGAAGTCACACCAAGTCTTCAATGACGAAGCGTAGGAGTAAATGAGAAAGTTCCCCTCATTTAGTTCTATTTAAATTATTTACCCCCACTACCGCTTCATTACAAACGTTTCTTCCTATTCAAGCATAATTTCAACGCGTTAGGGGGTGTATAAACGCTACCCCTAGTTTCCTTACTCTAACTCATCCCCTAGGTAATTTTTCTCACCAACTCATTATAAGGTATTCTTTTACATCATTTTCATGAGATTTTGTTTCGAGGAGTGCATTTGATATCGTATTTGGTCAGCAGAAGTTACAAGTACTGCATAATCAGCGGATTCTAGGAGTGCGTGCGTGTTGAAAGATTATTTCAAAAGAGAATCCCTTATTCCACTTAATCAT
Organism: Sympetrum striolatum; assembly: GCA_947579665.1. Taxonomy (NCBI): domain Eukaryota; kingdom Metazoa; phylum Arthropoda; class Insecta; order Odonata; family Libellulidae; genus Sympetrum; species Sympetrum striolatum. The sequence continues at coordinate 7,132,402 of OX388345.1, forward strand.
TTCTATCGGTGAATAAGTTTATCTATAAGAGCCCGAGATCCATCATCTTTGCACTTGCGTGAATAAAAAAAATAGTTAAATAATTCAGAAGAACAAAAAAATGTTCACAAATTACCAACATAAAATGAGCGTGCTATCTCTAGTAATTCAGAATTTTTTCTCGCTTTTCATAACCTTGCTGATTGATAAAATGCAAAATTAATTTCAAGTATTCTAAAATTCATACCAATAAGTCCACGTACTCTTGTGAAAAAGCAAAAAATATTTTAAACAGAGTAGATAAATTGACAATTTTTGTGAATCTGAAAGTGGTGAGTTGGAGGATGCAAAAACTAGTATTGAAGATATTTTCAACTAAATAAAAAGTGTCCGTTAAAACCTATGTAAGCATTGCTTCCCCTAGTAAATAATATTTTCAAGCTGATAGGAATAAAATTATGGAAAACATTTGATGAAATTTTATAAGAAGGAAAATTAAAGATTACTACAAGGAATTAAAAAAGAATATTTTGGAAACATGCAATTTCTAAATAAGCAATTCTAGCATTTAAGTTAATCAATTGATAATTAATTTTCAAAGAAGTGTGAACATTTTCATAATTCTCTCTAAAAATGCGGCGGGGAAAGTACTAGCGGACGGGGGGTAAGTAAGTAGTGGGGCAAGCGGTGACGCGCGAGGGAGCGCGGGAATTGCTTTTAAACATGTTTTTAGTAGAATGACCTTGAAACGCGCAAGGATAGACTTTTTGTATCTACTCATAAAGATCTAAAATATTCTCCAGCAGTAAGAATAAGGATCGATTCGTAAGCATAATGAAACATTTACGGTTTGATCACAGAGAAACTCGGAGTCAAGCTCTGAGAGAAGAAAAATTTGCTTTAGGTTCTGAGCCTTGGAATACATTTATAACTAACTCCCGAGCCTGCTACAACCATGACCAGAGTGTTACGGCCGATGAACAATTATATCCTACGAAGTGCCGATGCCCATTCATCCAATACATGCAGAATAAGCCAGATAAGTTTGGGATCAAGTACTGTGTATTAGCAGACGTGAAGTCTAAATATTGCCTAAATGCATTTCCTTATTGTGGAAAAGATGATGCTAGGGGATCAAGGCAGTCTCTTGGAGAATATGTTGTGCTATGGTTGGCAGAGCCGTTCAAAAACTCCGGTATCTGTCAGATGTTACATAATAGATGTGTGTTAAAATAATTTTGTTTGAGATGCTTTGTGAAATGATGTGATAGATATTTAAAGTTGGTAACAGGGCGTAATTTTGATGTTGTTTGTTTGAGAGCGCTGAGAGGGCGCGGTCGCCTGGAGAAACTGATAAGGACGTGTGTAGGGAGTGCCGACGGAGGTGATATATCCATCATCATACATCGGGGTTTTTCCTTAATATAAACTCATAATAATCTAAATAGACGCTACTTGACAGGTTATGGGCCCAGATGCGGGTTAACTGTGCAAGTCTTGGTTATTTAGAGTTTTGCGTGGTTTTCGGAAGTAACGCCGTCGAGTGAGAAAGGTGAGATAGAATACTTTTCTCAGCTACATTCCGAGAAATCACAGTGACGAAGTGAAGAAACCCGATAGACGTACGCGTAGAAGACGTTCGCGCTGCTAAGATAAGGATATACATATTCCCGACGAAGACGAGGAGCGGAGTGCATTGAGCCATGGGGGACGAGCAGCAGGCGCGCTATCTTCCGATTCTGAAGGACTCAAATTACGACGCATGGTCCGTAAGAGCGAGGGGATACTTGGCGTCCAAAAGAGTAAGGAGGGCGATAGAGCCAGGTTTTACTAGCGACGAGTCCTCGTGGACAAACGCCGATAGAGACGCAAACGCTACGGCTCTTTATTTAATTCAGTCTCTGGTGGGCGATAATTATTTAGAGGACATAGCGAATGCGACCACGGCGAGAGAGGGATGGCAGATTCTGGCGAGAATTCATAAGCCAGACAACCCGTTGAGCACGGCTCTGCACATAAAGGCCATGGCGAAGCTGGAAAAGGACGACGACATGAGCATGCACGATTACATTGGGAAAATACAGAACTACGCCGCGAAAATCAGGAACGGAGGCCTGGAAATTCCTGAAAGGTTCCTAGCGATGCTGGTTCTGACAGGTTTGCCTGAATGTTATGGAAATTATGTCAGGTCAGTAAAGCTGTCCGAAAGGTTTACAATGGAGAAGGTGAAATCGGATTTGCTGCTAGAGGAGATTCGTCTGAAGGAACTGGAGTCGAAGCAAGACGACGGAGCGAGAGCTCTTATCGCCGGTTCCTCTGAAAAATGGAAAGGAAGGAATCAGCCGAAAGGCCGTATGTCGAAACCTGACGAATGGTCGGAAGCTGAAAGAGAGAGGAAATTCGACGATCCCGAAGGGCAGAGAAGAAACGAATACCAAAAGGGGAAGGCAAGGATGGTAAAGTGTTTTGCCTGTGGGGAATGGGGACACAGTTCCAGGGAGTGTCCCGAGAAGAAGTACCGTTTGGAGAGCATGAATGCAATGAGGCCGAGGGCGGCGTATGTTGCACAGGAGCCAGAGCCGATCGTTCTTTGCGTGGTGCGCTGCCACAGCATCCGTGCAAATTCACTAGCCGACGAAAACCAGTGGTTCCTTGATAGCGGAGCGAGCCACCATATCACCCCGAACAGGGAGAAGTTTGTGACGTACGAGGAAGGAAATTTCGGGCTGGTAGAGGTAGGAACTGGGAGGAGAGTGCCGTCGGTTGGCCGGGGGAGCGTCGAACTGCAGGTGCTGCCCAGGTTTGGAGGGAGCAAGGTGGTACTAGCGGATGTGTTGCATGTGCCGGGGATAAAGGTGAATTTGCTGTCTGTAAGGAGGATTGAGAACCGAGGATGCAAGATAGCTTTCAAGGATGGCGAAGGTGCTGTCACCATCAAGAATCGGTTGCTTCTGCGCGCAATCCATGAGGACGGAATCTATCGAGTGGAGACAGAGCCCGTGCCTGCCCGAGGTTTCGCGCACAATGCGGCGGTAGCGGACACCACCTGGCATCAGCGATTCCGCCATTTGCAGACTCTACCAAAAGCCGCGACAAATGGAAGGACGAGCGACTGCACCGTTTGCGCCGAAGGGAAGCTGAGGAGGAGAATGTTCCCTACGCCGAGCGGACAACGAACATCAGACGTGCTGCATATCGTCCACTCCGATATCGGTGGGCCGATAAAGCCGAAGTCGTCAGGGGGAGGAAAGTATTTCTCGACCTTCACTGACGACTATTCTAGAGACGAAGAGGTCATGAGCATCCAAGACGACGCTGATGTCATAGCCATCAGTGATGATACCAATGAGGAGCCGAGGGCAGAGCCGATAGGACCAAGAGGACTTAGCCAGACTCTTCAGGAAGAACCTGCTGGAATTGAGCGTGAGGAGCCACCACCATTACGGCGAGCGGCGAGGATGAAGAAAGCAACACCGGCATGTCCATGCTGTAATCATCACACCGCATTTTCCGTGGGTGTTCTGTCTACTGACGAGAACGATGATCCTAAGAGCAATCGGCAAGCCGTATCCAGGCAAGATGCACGTAGATGGGAGGAAGCTATGGAAGAGGAGATGAGCCGATTACAGAAGAATGCTACTTGGGATTTCGTGAAGCGGCCTAAAGACAGAAAGGGAATACCAGGCCCTAGAGTTTAGGAATGTGTGGCTCAGCTAGGACCTTAGTGTTTTTTTTTGGTTGATTTTAGTGAGATGATTTCGATTTTGGGTATGTTTTGAGAAGAAAATTATTCTAACAAGGGGGAGTGTCAGATGTTACATAATAGATGTGTGTTAAAATAATTTTGTTTGAGATGCTTTGTGAAATGATGTGATAGATATTTAAAGTTGGTAACAGGGCGTAATTTTGATGTTGTTTGGTTGAGAGCGCTGAGAGGGCGCGGTCGCCTTGAGAAACTGATAAGGACGTGTGTAGGGAGTGCCGACGGAGGTGATATATCCATCATCATACATCGGGGTTTTTCCTTAATATAAACTCATAATAATCTAAATAGACGCTACTTGACAGTATCAACATAACTTGCAACAATTACTTCTATTCAATCAGCCTCGCTGAAAAACTATAAAAAAACAAAATCTCACTGGTTGGAACGATAAGAAAAAATAGAAGAGAATTACCTTTTTCGGTTCATCACAGCAATGAAATGTACTCAACTAGAGTTTATAAAAATAGACTAGGCCATAGCTTGACAAATTACCAAGCAAAAAATATAAAAACTTGCTTTTAATCAGTACAATGCATCAGGACGTGATGATTTCTGACTCAGAAAAAGAAACCGGATACAGTTTTGTTTTACAACTGCAACAAAGTAGGAGTAGATATAATGGATAGCATGTGCCGGAAATATTCAACTAATTCGGCTGCAAGGAGATGGCCAGTGCATGTATTTTTTAACATATTGGACCTGGCCTCAATAAATAGCTGGGTTCTATTCAAAGAAACCACTGGGCGTAAACTCAGCCGGAAGGAGTAAATTCAAAGACTTGTATCAGAAATTATTGGAATCTTATTATAGATAGAGCTTTACTTTACAGGTTAGATGGAAGAGGAGACTTTCTAGTCTCAATCCTCAATCTCGCCTAATAAAGACCCCTAATAATAATAATAGAGCCACCTCCCTCATGTTCCTTTGCAATGTCAGGAATTTCATCAGGGGAAGCAAGTGCGCCAATAAGACCGCAGAAAAGAAGAAAGTGTCAGATCTCACCTGGATGCTGTAACAAATCCAGTAATTTGTACCTAAAATGTAGGAAAATATACAGTGGAATATGCTCTGTAAAAGTGGCAATGTGCAGAATCTGCGGTAAAAAATTATGTACTCTTGGATACATAAAGTGATATTCTCTCTTATCATATATCTTAAAAATGTTAATCCATTACTTAATAAGGAATAAATATTAATTTGTAAGAACAATAGCGAAGCTTTATTATGATTTCAAACCTTACATTGTGCAGATGATGAAGTGTTACTATAATGACTTGGATTTATTGTAAACTAGCGAATGATGGAAGGGAATAACATTTTAAGAATGATGTAAGTATTAAGGTAAGTCTAAAATAAAAATCAACGTAATAAAACTAGCACCAGAGTGGATAAGCACAGAATGAGATATGTGTAAGAAAAGGCCATTCTCGATAAATGCATGATTAATTGCTAGGTTTTCCATGAAGGTCTGATCGCTGCCTTCACTTTACAGCCGAAAATTATAGTAACCCTGCTTCTTTATAGTTTATAAACTTATTCGGGATCCCCAAGAGTTTCGAAAAATCACATGAAACAAATCTTTGCCCAAAATATCCCTTTAGTTATTTATTCTGCAAACGCATAACCCTCTGTTTAGAGATCCGTTCTTACGGTTGGTAGCCCTGATTTATAAAGTTAGTACCCTTGATATTAATTCTAATTGTTCAAGAAAGGTGATTGAATGTAAACTTGAGATATCAGTTTGAGATTTACCTGAGAAAAACATTGGAAGAACATTTTATAATGGTTAAACTAATATGTTGGCAACCCTGCTAAATATTTTTTTATGAATTTTTAAATGTTATAGAGCGATTTGACGTAAACCACAGATTGGAAATTTTCACGACGAAATTTGGAAAATTCTTCCGCCATCGTATTTGATGGAGGTTTTTTCCGAGGCACGAACGAGTGGTTTTATATGGTTTCCGTCAGCTGGCATAACAATCTTGGCGTGACGTGACTGAATTTTATCAACAATTCGGACTTTTTTCCACTTATTCCGAAAATATGAGTTTCATTGGTCCAGTATGAATGGATAAAATATTCTAGAATATGAAATTCTTTAGATTTAGGACATCGGTCAACATTTTGTTTAATAAATTAAATTTAAACAAAATACGAGGTAAAACACCTTATCAGCATTTGTGTAATGGTCAAACTTAGAAGTTATGCAATATTTAGGTCCTTGAAAATCATAAAAGTATTTAATTACTAATTTTAAAAGTAGGTGGTCAAATGACCACCTCCCGTCCTTCTAGGTAGGCCGAAACTGCCGTCCTCCTAGTGTTAATGAGTTTGCCATAGAAGCGTTCAACTCCTCTAGTTTTCAATACATTTAGTTTTTAAAAGATTTGACATATTTGTAGTAAGAAGCGGGCATGAATAAACTAGCCCCTGTAAGTTAGGCATTTTTAATTTTAACAGGCAGCTTGCCCCCCCCTAGCCCAGTGGCTGGCGACGCCCTTGCTCACTGCTACTATCTCAACAGTTCCAATCAGAGCACTACACGTCATAACTTCTGTTTTATCTGGACACAAGTACATAACTTATGACCATATATTTGGTGAATGGCAAGGGCCTCGCTAAACTCACATCTCTACATGCAATGACCTCATACTTGCGCTTTAAGAGCAATTATGTGATGTTCTTTCCATCCCTCATTTATACTAGATTTTAGTTCTAAATTCTCATGCATTATGTATTTAAAAACATTATATCCAATTGCAAAACTGAATAAATAATGGCACTAGAGTTCTACTTTGGCTGCCAATGTACAGCTAACAGCAAAAAAAAGTTACCACCCCTGACCCACCAAGAAATTCTAAGTCCAAATTTCGGGCCGGCGAGCCTTTCTCTCGAAAAGGGAGGGAGAGAAAAGAAAGATGGAAAACATGGTACGTTACGCTAGCTCGGCTCTCGCGTTTGGATGGAGAATTTTCGTTATTTATATAAAAATCATTTACTACTATCCATTATCTGCCGCAACATTTGATGTGTTAACGCGTAATATTTAATTTGACGACGATCAACTGGAAGATAACTAAAGAAATGAATCGAATTGAATGCAGCATTCAAAGTCACTCTCACTTCTTCGATTTTCGATAACAGATTATTAAATCATTTCCAGAACAATGCAAATGAATTTAACTGAATACAACATTCGGTATCAAATTAACTCACATTTCGTTTTTCGAAAATCGATCGTTTAAATCACTTCCAACGATTGATTATGCTCATCAATGTGAACGAAACCAGCAACTTTTCTCTTCTTCTTAATTTCAAATAGGCCAAAAAGCAGGATCTCGGATTCAACAATGGCATTTGTCGTCAGGGGGACCGGCTGTTTATACTCACAAAACTTTTCGCGTATTCCGTAAAAAATCTCAAAAATTCAATTCGGAAACAACAATAAACGATCAAAATAAGGTTTTCTATTCATTTACTTTGCTATTGGTTCTTGTCTCAATCTCGTATGACTATTATTTTTAATTTAATTTTGCAAAAGAAATGAAGCATGCAGCGACAAAAATGAACTTTACGTGCATTTCTCACAGAAATGCTTTGACTCGTCTGGGATCGAAGCAAGAACGAAGTGTCACCATTTTTTACAATATAAACGCTTTCGTATATATATATATTTGAATGCAATGTTCTGTAAAAATTTCAAGTCAATCGACCGAGTGGTTTTCGAGTTTTGCGGGCACAAACATACGCAGGCTGAATTTTAATATATAAGATATGTGCATGATTCGGTAGATCACTATAATTTGATTGCTTTTAGAAACCTTTCGTTTAACTTTCCCAATTGAAAATCGTTCTATTATCAATAGAAATAAGTAAGGAATAAACACAAGGAAATAAAAGTGCCAAAACTTCCACACAGAAAGTCGTATAACTTTGACAAAGTTATTTATTTCCTTGTGTTTAGTTACCTATGGAGATCCTCAAAGTTAAAGCTCATTCGATTGATTTAAATAACGAATATTCTTTTCTAGATTACCATTTCCCCTTACTCTCGTGACTACTATAGATTGTATAATCCATTAATTTGTAAAATTAAATTATCCTTATAACAACACTGTAGAAAAATTCACACAATTAGCTTCGACGCTTACTATCACTATCTTCAACATTTACATAAATACGCGATCCTCCATATGGCGTGTGCTGGAAAAAGAAGAAAGAATGAGAAGGAACAAAAGTGTGACCTGCAGGTGAAAGGGCAGAATTCCTGGAAAACTGTTAAACAGGACAAAACGAAATAGGTGGGGGAGAAGGGCAAGATAATCCTTTCCTTGCCAAAGGGGAATGGAAAGGAAACACTTTCTCGTTGGGAGAAGAGTGTTTGGGTTGCAATTTGCTTGATTCATTTTGATGTTATCTAAAATAATGTGTTCGCTAGCCTTCTCTGATATATGTTTAATTTTTAGCTCGCAATTAGAAGAATGACTCGAAGAAATAAATCTTTCATAAAGTGGGACTGCAGAGCAACAGATTAGAAATATTGTATATTCTTCGGCCTAAAACTCACGAGATCTCACTGTTTATCTGATGTGGATTAAATGAAAATAATAATAAATAGCTTGATGAAACCACTGTCCTAAAAATTGGATCCATGGATTCCTTATCGTTTCAAAGTAATGGCTTCCAGTAAATACTGTAGTAAATGGCCAGCGGTAGACGTCCTTTTGGTAAAATTCTCGAAATTTTATTTCTCAAAAGTTACTCCTCTCGTATTTTTAGCTATTTATTGAACAACGAATCACCTCCGAAGAGTATTACAATTTGTTTATTTCAAAGTTCTCAGTATTTTAAGAAAACCATCTTTTAATTATCAGTTATGGAAAACGATAAGACCGCTATCCGTAGATCTGTTACTTTTGCATGACAATGGGTTAATCGAGGTCTAACCAAACCTAAGACTTGGCTAGAGGTATGAGTTTTTAGTACTCGACACAGAATGGGCAAGTTATTGCGTGTGTGTTACAGTGATGACGATTATAATTGAGTTTAAATACGTATTTAAATGACATCCTTATTTTTTATTTTATAAACCAGGTGAGATATACTAGCAAATTTTATAAGTGAATCAAGATGAGTTTAACGTTTTGGCTATCATCAACACTGAGAGAAAAAATGTATTCACTTGCTTTTGGTGTTTTTTATATTAATTTTAAAGGTTCTTAATATCTACGAAACTGATAACTGTGTCTATCATTTAATGGAATAAAAGAATTGAAAACCCTATACATCCAATGATGCTAATAAAAAAGAACCAAAAGAACGCTAGTTTACGCAAATAGCTATCTCTTAAATTTTCCCGTTTTGTTGTTGATTGATTTGTAAGGATGTCCCAAAGGTTAATGAAAAATATTGGTTAGAAGAAATAGCGAAAAAGGCCTGAAAAGTTGAATGTAAATATTGAGAACGTAATCTTGGAATTGGCATTTTACGAAGCTTAAGTTTCTACGGGAGTGATCTTTCTATGGTTAATATATGTTTAATTCTACTGCTGAAAGCAGAGACGGTCCGAGATATGGGCAGTCTGGGAGACCGTTCCCAGTGTTTGTGTGCTCTTCTCAGATCCCTTGAAGATTCTCAATGATAAAATTATACGCGTAGCTTACGGAATTTTAACGATTACACCCGGTCACAATATTTAGTTAAACTTTCTTTTATCCATTAAGGGGAACTAGTTCTAAACGTCTGCCTGCCCAGAATATCAATAATCTTCAGATTACCCCAACCCGATGATTGTAATCAATTTCCTCCGCAATGGATGCAGCTTTCCTTGGTTCAAGTTCTCTGAATAATTTCCTTATAGTCAAATTGATTGAAGAAGCCGTTACTTTGTGAAACAGCGTTATATAAGAAATTGTGAATCTTTGTCCTTAGTTATTTCCGCCATTTCTTATAGTCGTTGAGCTATGACTATTTTTTTACGGAAATTACATTTAGTAAAACTACTAAATCAGGCGTAATCAATTTGAGTTGCCCTTACATCGGTAACAGCCGTTTAATAATTAAAATTTAGGCTTCGTATTTTCCCTTTCCTTTTTTTAATGAGAGGCCAGTTAAGTCCATCAGCCATTATCAGATACAGCACTAGAAATACTGACATCTCATACTTATTACCCATAATTACTCTTAAATAAGATGGGTAAAGCTTCCCTTCTGGGGAAATATTTCTTATTGTCAGGAAAATCTATTACTGCTGAATCTTAATGCTGGTTTCATGGGCCTCGCCTATTCTTCCTTAAAACTTCTTGGTTTAAAGATAAGGAAGACATTTACGATATCTTGAAGGTGCAGAAATTTAAATGTGTGAATTGCTCGACATTTATGTAGGATTAACTGGCGGAAGCTCTAATTATATGCAGGAATGTATGCAAATTGTATGCATATTCTTATATGCCTACGTGATTATATCCTACTAATTTTCGAAGCAAAATAAATTTACAGTGATAATAAATAATTTCGACTATGATTGGTCTATTGTTAATGGTTTATGAATTTTGGATGTAAATGAACGATTTAGAAGTAAGTTCACATAACACCAAATGCAGTAGGTAAGGAAAATGAAACTTGAAAACTACCACAAAAATCGGAACTTTTTCGAATGATTGATCTCATTTACATTCTCTCCGGCTGAAACATTGAAAAAATATTTTTCCGGACACCTTCTAACCTGCATTATTTTGTCTTAAAATGGCTTAAATCGTTTTCTCAATCTTGTAATTGAACCATTTTCTCAATCTTATAAACAGCCTACATCCCAGCATTTGTGCACATCACTTCTGAGCCTGTTTACCATGTTATCTTTACATTTTTTGATGTATGCGTTAGTGTTGAAGAGAATCAGCATTCTCTTCTTAGTAAGCATAAAATTTTCCGTATCCCCATTGTTTATTTTCCTATCATCGTCTCCATGCTTTATGTAAAAAATATATAAGTAATTAACTGTAACAACATTCATATTCCTTCATTGACGAACTTTTCATTATATTTCCGTCCACATCTAAGAATGGCATTTTCAAGCAATTTTCTATCTCACACAAATACCCTAAGGCCCAGCGCACACGGTGCGACTGTTCTGCAACTACAGTTGCAAACCAGTTGCGCGCGCAACTGTTTTGCGACCTCGGCAATGTATTGGAGTGGGTAGGCGCACACGAAGCGACTGGTTTATGACGATTTCAAAACAGTCTGAAACCAGTCACATACAACCGTGGGCCCGCGGTTGCAGTTGCGTTGCAGTTCAGTTGCAGGAGATCACGTGGTGTTTTGCCGGTGTTTTGACGGCCGTTTAGTGTGTATCTTAACATGAATGATCAAGAATCCGCGGTTGTTGTGAATTATACTGCGTCCATGTAAGCAGAGGAAATATTCTATTTGAAAATTTCAACAATTTACTGTCGGCATCTTCTTTCGGCGATGAGTTGAAAACACGAACACAGAGCCTCCGCACACGCTTTTCACTAGCCGACCGTTAAATCGGTAGCTTAATAAGTATGAAGACATACGTGAAAAATCGAACGATTACAAAGTATGATGGGCAAGTCGATTTCCTTTCAATTAAAAGAACGGCCAACAATCTGGTTGATCAGATATAATTACAATTGAATGCCACCAACCGTCCATAATATTTTGGTTCATGTAGCATCTATAGCAAAAGATGCTAAAATTCCAATCGGTCAGCTTTCGGAAGAGGCTTTGGAGGCGAGGAATAAAGACGTTCGTCGATTCAGGGAGAAACATTCCAGAATGGCAGCTAATGATGACTTATTCCGAAGGCTTCTGTTAACATCCGAACCCAACATTTCCAGTGTACATGAACTTCCCAAAAAGAAAAGCAGAGAATAAGTTGGAGATTTACGAAGTCTTTTAATTCTGGGTGATGCAGATAATGACTCCGAAAATTAGAAGGTACCGAGTCGGAAGATGGCTCTGATATGTCCATTTCATTTCTGTAAGTGGAAATGATTTTCTACTCTGATTGTTCTGTACAAATGTTTCTGTTTCAATTGATTTTTGGATAGAAAATTGACCGTACTCATTGGAGCAATTTTCTTAGTTTATCGGTTATTTTACTATTCAAGGCTCACTTTTTCTTATTTTTCCCATGGCTTTCATCCGTGCAAAACGTAAAAAAATTGTTATTTATCGATTTTTATTACTCGCATATAGTATTTACATGAATAGCTGAAGTATTTTAATAACATAAATGAATTCTAGTTCACAGACCTTTTAAGAATCACTAAATATTATCTACGCTGTTATCACTAAATATTATCTACGCTGTTATCACTAAATTATCACGCGCTATCACTCCACTGATAGCGCGATAGACGCAACTGATCCACAACCAGCCCTTCGTCAGTACACCCGTGTGCGGACAGAGGTTTTGTTTCAGTTGCAAACTGGTTGCAGACGCAACTGGTTTGCAACTGTAGTCACAAAATAGTCGCTCCGTGTGCGCTGGGCCTAAAAGATGCGTCGAATTTTAGTCGGACTGAAAAAGTAATCTGTCACCACTGCATGGAAGACCCTTTTTCTTTCCTCTCTCACCCCCACGGAGAAGCTACCTTTGTTTCGTCGAGAAGGCCGGTATGAATGGCACTCATATACCGTTATGTAGACGAAAACAAGGAGAGCAGAAATAGCACCAAAGGGGACTGACCGCTGAAACCCGTAGTAGCAGATTTAAATTTATTATTCATGCATGAGTGCATTACGTGTATATTTAAAAAATGGAGTTGTTATGTCTAAAATTGTCGGCTCATACCTTTTTCCAATGTTGAAATTATTAATCGTTTTAGCATTCAAACATTTATTACGGAGAAGGTGTAAATGAAAGGAATGAAATAATTAGAAGTATATTATTCAATTCTTTTGGTGCTTGACTCGACTCTGCACGACTAGTCCTTCTGATTTAATTATTCAAAAGAAATGTTCGCACATACAATATAAAGCGGTTTGTTAAAAGACTACAGGTTCGATAGTAGTAAGTCCTAAACGACCGGAGCCCTCGGCTGAGTATCCTTCAAGAATATAACTCTGTATAGACAGTAATTATGAGATATATTCCTTAGCTGTGATTTACATGACGAAATACGCGACAACATGACCCTATTCTCAACGATAATGATTTTCGCAGCCCGATGGCGAAAAGATTATTGCGAGGACAGATGGCCTATACGGAATTTTGATTTAAATAATTTAAATAGTATAAAGTGGGCTACTATTTAAATTATTTAAATCAAAATTCCCTGCAAATGTAAATGGCGTCCAAACAACGTGGCGACTTTCACAAATTCGTTTTCAATGAAAACTAGCAACTTATTTCCTATTTGAATTCCACTATCACATATCATTATTTTTAATAGCAGGTATTGTTTTATTATTACCCCATTTTTATTCTTATTACATTTTTTAAATTTCTCCTTCTTCCGTTGACCTAATTTACAGTAGTTCATATTCTCTTAATTATCGTATCATAATCTTTACGAAAACGTTCATCCTGCGGGCATGTGGAGCATTAACTGAAATAACCGATTTCATTCTAAATCTGCATTGATGGAATATTTTATGTTAGGAGGAGATATGAGCAGTCAAAGTAATTCATGTCCAATATTTTACGAAGAAGAGCGAATTACGCTTGAGATTCGAGCCGATTTAACGAAATACGAATTTAATTCTTTCATAATACAATACTGCTTCTACCGCAGCAAAAGCAATGACTTTCAGCAATTATTTATAAAATATATATAGTCACAAAAGCCTTCAAAACGTGCCAGGCATAAAGAGGAAGACGAAAAGCGCGCTCAAAACAGAGAATCTGAAAGACTCGCCCTTCTCGAGTTATGCTGGTTGCATCTTAGGTGGTAACTTTTTTATGCTGTTAGCTGTACATTAGATTTCCACTACTGTTATCGTTAAATCCTTCCAAAACACAAACTATAATATTTGGAAATTATTCTTGGCTCCTTGATAAAATTGATTCAGTTAATATTCCGAAAATTACTATCGGTGGATGCTCTATTCCTTTCAGCAACTCAATCTTGGGATCACTTAAGTATTTTTTTTTCTGGAACTCACAATTTTCTGAAATATTGAACTGAGTTAAGAAAAGCTTATATCTACTTAAGCAGCAACGAAATACCGTATTTTTTGCCGTATAAGACACACTGTTTCTTCCCCAAAACTGGGGGGGGGGAAGTTGGTGCGTCTTATATGATGAATAGACTTTTCCTCAGCGATCGACCAGAAACAGAACGAGGATCCACAGACTGACTGTTAATGAGAGTAAAGATATGTTACATGGTTGACATAAAATTGTTCTTAAACTGCTGTTACCTTTATACAGTTGATATAAAATATTTTACTACCGTATTTTAGATCTTAGGGTGCATCTTATATATCGAAAAATACGGCAATCATCCACAATTGACATGTAAAATGCTTGTTTGCCCTAGTCTTTCTGCTACCTCATTTACAACTATTTAATCTCTGGTAAAGTTCAATGAAGCCCAAGTTACTTCAGCTTTTAAATAATTGCGTTAGGTTTATTTTCAATCTTTGAAGAGAAGATCACCTTTTTGCTCAGCCACTATACATCGTGGATTTCGTAAGAGATTAATTTCTTCTATTAATACTCAAACCAGCCCTGATATCTAACTTATCCCAATTCTCATACCAACATACCGGCCGTGGTGGCGGAGTGGTTAGCGTGCTAGCGTTCCAACTTCACGGCCCTGGGTTCGAACCCCGGCTAATCGGATTTTTCCGGTTAGGGAATGGTTGTCTGTGTTTATAAATAAAGGAAAATGAAAAAAAAAAGATAAAATATAAAGGGGGTTAATTAGTAGAGTAGCCTTCAAAGGCTAAAATTCGCCCATGAAAAAAAAGACGGCATTATTATTATTAACATATACCTTAATTCATTTTTAACTGTTGCCTCTTTTTTTTGGAACTCCTAACCCCTCCGGATTAAAAACTTTACCTCTTTACAATCTTCCAAAAATTAACTATTTTATTATCTACTGTTATTTTAGCATTAATATTTGTTATATTTTATTTAAATATTTTAACAGTTAAGAGTTGAGTTTTTTGTCATTGTATTGGTCTTATTTTGATGACTTGCCTAGAATTAGCCCTTCTGGTTTCCTACTTTTCTTTGATGACACCAACTTCTTGGTCTCAGATTCCACCTTTGAAGCTATGTATGAGAAAGCAAAGTTCACCCTATCATCAATGGTTGAGGGGTGTCATGGTAACAAGTTAAAACTAAATGTAAACAAAATGGTGCTAATGAAATTTACCTGTAGTAGAAAGCCAAGAAGTGGGAGACTCCTGAAATTTGAGTCCCTTTCTATTCAATAAGTTGAGGATACCAAATTTCATGGCTTCAATGTTGATGTTCAATTGAACTGTTACAATCATATCGACAAACAGTGTCATAAATTGAGTACCATTTGCTTTATGGTAAGATAATTATCAATGGAAACAAATGCACAATTCTTTCTACCATACTATATTTCACTCAAGGATCCCCTATGCTATTCGTAAGCCTCTCTTCAAAAAATACAAAATTCTACCATTCAATTCTTTTTGTAAAAAAATTGGGAATTGTTTAATAGTAATATCAAGCTTTATTAGTACAGAACGAGAAATCAGGTTCTGGTTTTTACGTACAAAGATAGTGATTTATATATGATTGCTGAGGAGTAATGGCTGTTTAAACAAGTTTCATTGGCAAAAAATGCAACCTATCTTTCATTTTTAATATGTTTTTGTTATTGCTAAAAATATAAAATCTTTGCTAAGGTGTTGGTCATTAATAAACAAAGTTTAAATGGACCAATGTCAACTACAAACCTTGGTTTTATCTGTTTGAATATAAATTCTCATCGGGGCTTGAGGGATTGGTTTAAGTAATGGTCATCTCATATTTTAATTCTTTATTTACCTTAATTTTTATCAATTTAAAAATTAAACAGCGAAGGAAATAATTTATAGTGAATAAAATACAGTTTCCACAATGCACATAAAATACAGGATTTTTGTCATAATATAAAAAATTCTTTCTCATAAAAACATATCTCAATAAAATCACAATAAGTCCAAACCATGGTGGATGATTAACCTAAAAGAGAAAATTAGATTAATCAGAGTATAGAATAATATAAGTGCCTTACAGCACAGCTGTTCCTCTGGTACAGTGAAACTCAAAAAATTCTAATTAAAGATATTTCATTCCTTCCAAAAAATCAAGTTATTGGAAATAAAATATTTGTAAATGATACAAATTAAACATTAAAACAAATTAAATTGTACTAATTGCATTGTAAAGTAAGTAAACTGTGTTAGAATATTGGAAAACCGGTTTATTTTACCATCAAGGGGTATATTAATATTCTTTAGGATGAATGTTATCTAGTATATGATTTTTTATCCACAATATTCATTTATTAATTATATATTGAAGATTAACAGTAGAGAATAAGTGGTCCAAAACAAAACTGGTCCAAACATCGTCAGATCAGTTAGGTAGGGTAGAAACCTATGCTGTGTGGCAGAGGGTTAATGGCAATGTCAATGAATCATCAGCATTAGCCAAAATTTGACCAAGTATTTCTGAGTAAGACTTGCACAGTTGTCCCTTTCTATTTTTCAGACTTTGAATACGTTCATTATTTATAGTATGCAAGTAAAAATGTCAAAATATAAATGGATAATGTAATTTCTTTGATCAACATGGTCTTCCAAACAACATCAGAGATGTTACTTAAGTACAATTTGCTGAATTTTTTACCAGCAGATAGTGAAGTGGTAGTTCATTTTACAGCATTATTATAAAAACAAAACATTCTCTTGTGTTTCTATGAGCTACAATCGAAGGAATTAGCGAAAGTAAGGAAAAATGATTCAAAGATGCAAGCTGATAAATGTAAGTCCTAAGGGAAAATTTTGCTGTCAATAATTTATGAATTACTTTAGGAATAATAACAAATGTCTACTTAGATAACAGTAAAAATAAGTTTGCAATTAATTGAGTAGTGAGAAACTTTCTTAGTTTAGAATAATTTTTCAATTACAGATGACCTTAGAGAAATGTTAAATGTAAACAACATAACTATTTTACAGAATCAAACCTTCATATCCTTAATAATGAATTAATGTTCATAGGAGTCATTATATAACAGTAATAAGCAAAGAACAACATTTATGATTAGAAAGATGATCGAACAAACAGAATGAGATGATGTTAGAATCCCATCCTCTGGATGCCACATTCCAACTAATATTACTGAATTGACACAAAATAAGCTGTCAAATTACTGCATGTATATCTAACCTTACTGAAAATTGAAAATGGCTACTTTTCCATTGGATGAAGACCCATAGATTTTGTTTTCACTGATTTTTCTTTCATGAAAGACACATCAGTATTGATTGGAGGGTTTTTGGTAGTTATGTGAGGTTTTTTAAAGGTCCATCCCAAGGCTCCCCTGTTTCAGCTTTATCACAGTTTTTTTCCCACGACTCGAGCTCGGAGCTGATAAGGGACTTATCAGCAGGCTGCGGGATTTATCAAACAAGAGGTAAAGAAAGGTGTGCAGTACGATTTGTTAAGTTATAAACAATTGCAATATACAACAATTTGATATCTTCGGCGTGTCCCTCGTCTTAAGACAAATACATGCATCTTTTCATCTATGCTCTACAATGAAAATGAAGGTTTTTTTATGTTTTCTATAGAAATTACCCGAGAGTTATGGCAACGCTGCATTGCCAGGAGATCCAGAGGCGAGAATTTCATGTATTTGAATGCGGAAGATATTCATATCCCTTTGATAGTTTGTTATTCATATCCATTTTACATCCCAACCCAACCCAACCCTCCTGGCAATGTAGCATTGCCATAACTCACCAGGCAATTTCCATATAAAACCATAATGTTCATCGTAGAACATAGATAAAAAATACATATACTTGTCTTGAGATGAAGGATGTGACGGATATACCAAATTTTTGTATATTGCAATTGTTTATAACTTTTCAAATTGTACTGCACGCCTTTCTTTACCTCTCGTTTGATAAATGCTGATATCTGCTGATAAGTCGAGGTCCCTTATCAGCTCCGAGCTTGCGTCGCGGGAAAAAAACTGTGATGAAACTGCAGAAACCGTGCCTAGGGATGGACCTTTAAAATACCTCACATAACTACCATTAACCGATAGGAAAAATAAAAGTCATTAGGAGGCAGATTAAGGAAATCAAAAGGATTTAATTTACTATTTCCTGATTCCACACCTGCTAATAATCTACATCACAAAAATATCCCCTCTAAAGTCATTGACCAAGCAAGATTATTTTCAAAACTCGTTAATAATAACATTTAAAGAAAATATAAGCATACCTTCATCAGAACTGGAGTCTTTGGTTAGCCGCTGTGACCTTCTTTTCTTTGAAGATTCAAAAGAAACTGAAGAGAAATATTAAATAGAGATGGAAGTCAATTTTCATGGAATAAAATATAACAAGTTTTTTGGAATAAAAATATATATGACTGGATGATAAAATTAATTCAAAACATGGAAGATACCTATATGTATACATATGTTTGTGTGTGTATATACCGTATATTCTGACGTGTAAGTCGACCTTTGAAGGAGAACAATTCTCTCAAAAACCAGGGGTCGACTTATATGTTGAACATAAAGTATGACCCTTTACCACCGAGGGGTAAATAAGTGAAACTACCTGCTTAACACTTGTAAACTCTCCTAACTCACCACAAATATTTTTTACCTAAACTAATTTTTGGTAAGTCTAATTAACGTAGATATCATATAAAACAAATTTCATCACTAAATATGACTGTACCCGAAAGTATGTATGTTACGACATGTTTACATAATGAAAGAGTTGAATTAATATACCATTGTCATATATTTAAAATGAATTTGACCCATATTTATTTTTTGCAAATTATATACATTTCTTTGCATGCACATATTTTTATTTTTAAAATTTAGTATATATTTGGATGTTTTCTTATTACAAATGAAGATCAATAAGCACATCAGGGTTAATTATTGTTTATGTAATCGTAATGATTCGACTTAGCATTAGCAGTTAATTGAAGCTGTTTTAGCAGTGTTATGATTCGATATTAGCACGCTATATTACCATTATTTCTATAATAAATTTTTAATACCATTGTTTTTCTGTTTCGTAACTCATTTTTATTTGTGTTCCCCGAGTGATACCAACGAAAGAAATTTGTGCAATAATTTATCAGTAAAAGAAATGGAAGAAAATAATTTCCTATTAAAAAAAACCAGCAGACAGTATGCCCTGTATTTTTTGGGCGTTATTGAATTTCCAGCCCCTTAGGCAAACGCGCTGTCCACATGAATATCCGGGAGCCTAATTTCCTATTAACTCGAGATCTATATAGTAATGTATGTGTATTGTGTGATTGCATAACTCAAATATTCAGTAGTTATTTTTTAATAAACAAAAAGCCATTGAGAAGATACATGTGAATCCGTTAGTTAATTTCCCACTAACCTGGTGTTCCCCTTGTCGGTACAAATTTCCATTTCTCAAAATTGTTTGGCATTGAGTTGGCACGGGTTACCATAATCCAATCGCAATAATATTTATTAGGGAAGTTTAAAAAGCCAAACAGAAAAAAATAGAGGGTATGCAAACTTGATTTTGTGAAAAATATTATCCTTTATATCTTGGGACACCCTAATATATATATATATATATATGCTTTTTTGTGATAAAATTAGGCTCTTTGGCTTATATTTGGGTAGACTTATACTAGAGTATACACAGCTCAAACACGCACATACTTATGACAGGACATAGTTCTGAATTTAGATTCATCATCATGAATTTTAAGTTTAGATATATCTGAATACAAGCTAACTTAATACAGTAAAATTTTCAATGAATATACCTTTTCTGGAGCGAGGCGTTGCCGAATGTTTGATTTTTGGAGTCCTTGAATCTCCCTCCAACCCTGAAACAAGAAATTTGAGGTCAAATACAGCAGAGGCAATCTAGTTAAAATAAGACATTTTCAATAGATTGTCGAAGACAATTCAGTTTACTTGAAAATGTATCAATTGCTAGTCATTCTGCAAATGGTTCCTTAAAATCATAAATTGTGAAATTTCTTATCCATTCTGAAGAAGTATTTATACAATAAGCAAAGAACCAGCCTTTCAGTTTAACTAATTCCCCCTTTTAGGGCGTGTAAGGATCCGCATTGGATGAAACCTAAGTTGCGAGCATTGCATAAGAAGGAAGGATTTTACTTGTGTAGATGAAGAAGCTAGAGAAAATCGGAGTAGACTTTGATCTTGAGTGGCAAAAATATGCAGAGGTGCGAAGATTGGTTAAGGATGAATTGCAGAATAAGTTTCAGGAATATAGATCTATAACCCTTTTAGAGTCTTTGGAGGCAATGAATTTTGGTCATATGTCCGAAAATCTTGGAGGAGGTCAGT
Source organism: Sympetrum striolatum (assembly GCA_947579665.1). NCBI lineage: Eukaryota > Metazoa > Arthropoda > Insecta > Odonata > Libellulidae > Sympetrum > Sympetrum striolatum. Next base: position 7,152,718 of record OX388345.1, read on the forward strand.
CTTCAGTACCCAGTCTTGTTAATGATATGGGTTCAACGATTACTGAATCGGTAGGAAAAGCAAATCTAATTAATCGACACTACCAGGAAAGCTTTACTTGAGAGGATGGATGAACAAATGAATTTAATAAGCAGGTTGATTCAAAGATGGGACCAATCGAGTTGTTGGTGGATGGAATAGGAAAGTTGTTGGGACAGGTAGGCAAGAATGAAGTGCCAGGACCAGAAGGTACACCATCACTTGTCATTCGATCACTGGGCTGCTCCCCTTCTTTTCGTGTTCAACAGGAAAACCTTGGATGAAGGCGAACTACAAATGCATTGAGAAGAGCAGATATCACTCCAGTTTCTAAAATAGGATGTTCCATGAAAAGGGAAGACTACCATCCTAGATCTTTAATGTCAATTTTTTGTAAGCCTTTTAAACATATCATAGGGAGTTCAATAATGCATTTCCTATGTGATAAGGGAGCAATAAGTCTATATCAACAAGTTTTCCGAGGTAGGTCATGTGATACCCAGTTAGCCCTTTTTATCAACGATGTAGTTAGAGCAGCTGATAAGGGCCTAAGAACAAATCTCATATTTCTAGATAACAGAAAAGCTCTCGATCGAGTACTGCATGTAAAATTAATTCAAAAGTTGATGGCTTACGGAATTAACGGAAAAGTTGTTGAATGGATAAAGTAATTTCTTGGAAACATTGCAGCGAGTTACGCTGGACAGAATTTTATCTGATGAGGTTTGCGTAACATCTGGTGTTCCGCAGGAAAGTGTATAAGGACCAACTTTGTTCTAATTTATATTAACGATATTGTTGATACTGTTAAATGCAAGCTTAGACTATTTGCTGATGATACTGTTGTATATGGAGAAATTGTAACTCATGATGACACTGGTTGTTTGCAGAAAGATTTAAGTATTATTTTGGGCTGGTGTAATGATTGGCAGCTGATGCTGTAGGTAAAGAAATGCGTTGCTATGACTTTTATGCGGTCCACCAACATTACCTGCATGCTATATAGAATTTCAGGAAATCCCTTGGAGCTTGTGATGCATCATAAATACCTAGGAATTACGCTCAGTAGTATATTTTCCTTCAAAGAGCACATTAGAAGCGAAATAGGAAAGGCGAATGGGATGCAAAGGTTAGCAAGTAGAATCCTGAGGGGATGTTCAACAAGAGGAAAAGAAATAGCACACTTTTCCCTGATTCGACCTCTACTTGAATATTGCTGTGAGATTTGGGATCCTCACGAAGTAGGATGAATTTCCGATCTTGAGATGGTTCAACGTAGAGCAGCTTGGTTCATCAAGGGAGATTTCAGATTTGACAGCAGAGTTTCGGCTATGTTAGAATCCCTTGGATGGAATTCTCTTAGTGATAAAAGACTTGAGTATCGACGGAAGCTTTTTGATAAATTTATCACTGCCGATTTTGTGGAGGAGATAACTGATATTGTAATCCCAGTTATAAACTTAGGCGACCTTAGGGAGGAAACAAATAAGTGATACAGGGAAGTAGTTGCCAGGACAGATAATTACTTTTGATTGTTTTACCTGCAAAGTATTAGAGAAGCTAATAGCTGTCCAGGTTAGATAGGGATGTCGGTGTTTTACACCCCTTGGCAGGAACCACTGAAGGGTATAAATGTAAATGTAAGATAAGGTGGATGAAAAGAACTCAAGCTCAGGCAAAGAATTAGTCAAAAGGATGAATTCCTTCCTTATATCTGCTCTGCACTTGTGTGTTTTGTAATGGTAATATGCTCAAAACCTTCACCTAGTAAGCAGAATATATAGTGCAGGTTAACTGCTAACCAACCATGGAATACTTTCTTGAAAGAATTCATGCAACAAAACAACATATGAGACAATTGATTCTGTTTTGTTTGTATCCTGACATTTCTAATTGAAAAAAAAAAAATCATAAACCATTCACAAATAAGAAACTAAGTCAATAAGGCTGGAATTGCATGCAGTAGATTCCTTAAGAACTATTTTAGGGATTATTTGCCTTAACTTTAGTAGAAAATACCTTTTTTAGTGTGAGGTGTTGCTGGATGTTTGACTCTTGGAGTTACTTTCTCTCCATCCAACCCTGAAACAAGAAATTTGGTGTATAATAAAGCTTTAATTTTCTTGCTACTTCAATTTATAATATATTTTAAGTAAATCAACTTATTTCTGTTACTCACCTCTAAAAGTAACTCTTTTGGGAGTACTGGAAATGGAGGGAGTTCCACCTAAGAATACAAAGCATAAATGAGCTGCATGGAATAGCTGTCTTCTTCTACAGAAAATCTCAACTGACAAAATTTGAGGAAAAAAATTCTATATTCACTATTTTAGTTTTTGACATAACCTCCTTGTCAAGGAATTCATATATTGGCAAAAGGCTTCTTTATTTCAAGTTATGAGTAATAAAATTGTCTCCACCGTATTTAGCCATATGTATAATAAGGATTTTTGCCAAATTAAGCCACAGAAAAATTAAGAGTTCACTTCTATTTGCAAACGTGAGAATAAATTTTGTTAAATACACTAGGAGCAATTATTTTTCACATATATTTATTAAATATTGTCAATTATACTTGTCTTTTAGTCTGCATAATTATAAAACAAGTAGTCCTGCATATTTTATTAGTTTAAGTTCTTTTTAGTAATATGGGAAGACATAATATGCTGAAATAAGTTATTATTTAATATCCCAGAAATTCTTTTCAGGCTGTTTCAATGATCTACAATGACAAAATAATGATGTAATATCATTATAGTTAATTGTGGCACATACAACAGAAAAAAATATTTGCATTTAAATAACTTTTAAAAACATTGCAAGAGAAATTCATAACTAGTTGACAAAAATGTTTTTAGAAACTTCAAAGACCAGTTTGTATTATTCCCCAAAAGGGTCTTTGGACGCAATGTACATATATGGCTTCAGCGAAAGCAGTCCCAGATTTGATTCCTGGTGGGAGCTTATGTGCTAAATAGCCGAAGCTCTTGAAGTACTTTTAACAATATTACTACTTAAAAGGATAGATAATAAGTACTTTTTTAAATTTCAAAACCACATTGATTCACTGTAGTACAAGGTAGTTACTTAGTACTTAAATTCTCTTTATGTTTTAGGTAAATAAACTACTGTTGCTGACCTCTAAGTGTATCTTTTCTAGGACTACCAGCAACAGGTGGAGATTCACCTGATGATGAGGAATTACATTAATAATAAAATAAAAGCACCACAATATAACGCATGTCAAATGTCACATCAAAAACTTGTAAATATTATATTGATAGAGTTTCATATTTTTGGAAGTCAAACATTGGGTCCTCTTAGAATAAGGGTCATTCAAACATCATACCTCCTGTTATCATATCATGCTGGAATTATCTAACCTTTTATAAAACACACAAAACATTCTTGAGTTCACCTCTTCCATCTTAATTCGATATACTGTATTTACTAGAAAATAACGTGCACACTTTTGTGTCTATTTTGGCTCAAAAATCAGGGTCACTTTAGAATCAACTGTGTACTAGATTTGGGTGCATTCCCTGTAGCACAGGGACGTCCAACATTCTACCAATACTATCGATTTTTTCACTGTAAGAGTATCTGAAGACTAAAAACAAAACTATCAGCTATTAGTTATTAATTGGATTGCTTTCAAACTATTTAACTCACAAATTTTAAATTTGTTAGTGTGCACACCTACGTAGGACTTTTGGCGTATTCGATTTATGCATGTTCGCTACACACATATGCACGAAATGCCTGTTGTTATCTATGCAAAAAGTCCCACTTAAGTGCCCATGTAAAAAAATTCAAAATCAGTCATTTAAAAATTTTATTGAGCTAGCCTTCAATTAAAAATTATCAAAGTTGAACAAGGAGTGAAAAATTGAGACATGACTGGGACTCGAACCCAGGTTCTGGGCAGGTGTTCTAACCACTAAACTACCATGCCACCCCAATTCCACTCCTGTTAAAGGGATGCTTTATGAGCAGATAGTGGCACCGATAGGGGTCCTCATTGAGGCAGCCGACCCACAAAGCGATAACCTCCTTGTTCAACTTTGGGTTTAAAGCACACGCGTCCTTGTGCTAAGTTAAATTTCATCTTTAAGTTCTTTCTTAAAAATTATCAGCCTGCAGTTAAGTTTGAGGTTACAGTAGAAACATCAATATCGCATTGATGGAACGTTTGAAGAGTTAGACTAAGGTTGAGCTGAGGGTGCGGCAGGCTCTGCACTATTGGACATGTGTTCTAAAGGGTTTTGTGCCTGAATCTTTGATTTTAACATGCATCACAATTTTTGAACCGAAAATAGACCCAAAATGGTAAGCATCACTTAAAAGTAAATATAGTTTACTGAATCATATACATACATGCATAGTGAACACCTATACAGTGCTGCAAATTCCATGACTGCATGTCATAAGGTGCTCTTTAGGTGCAAATGATTTTTTAATTCCTGACTCTCAAATTTTAGAGTATGCATTACATTCAGTGGTGTGTTATTTTAGAGTAAATACTGTATTTTTGTAAAAGGCAACAAAAAATATTCAGAGTTTCCCATAAATATCTTCAGGAATAACATTCAACATGCCCTGGTATCAAAGACATTAAATAAATAGGGAAGAGGCTAATTTCAAATGTAAAACAGTCATAAATCCAATTGCTGAGAATAATTTCCTTAGATTTAATTTAATTTACTTAAAAAAAAGCTGAAATGAAATTGGTCTTCGTTCAAGTTAATCTGTGGAGATAAACTGTATTCAAGGACCTCGCTTTGTAAAAATTTAACAATTCATTGTTTCCTTAATGATTGCTATAAAATTATTTAAAATACAGATGATGTAATTTCTATTCACTATTAAAGTAGATCACCACCTAATGGTCATGAGAGAAAAAGCACAGCATTAAAAAAGAGAAAAAATAAAAATTAACAATATTGATCCAATAGCTTGCCTGGGTACATTACTTTTATAATAATGATAATAAATTTCAATAGGTGCTCCGATTATGGTTAAAACAGAAATGTATAAACATTGCTAGCAATTGTACACTCGAGAGAAGTAAAGAACCTTCTGCACCGTATGTAATATTTCAGTGATTTTCACAAGATTGCACAAATCAGTAAAATTTTGAATACCTTCTTTTGAAGCAGCAATAGACTTTCTGCTAGATCTTCTTTGTTTTGGGGAGCCCTTGGGGGTCTGAAAGAAAAATGAAATGCCCATCAGTACAAGTACAGTACTGCTAATACGAATGTACTGCTAATACAAATGTACTGCTAATACAAATGTACTGCTAACAAATAAGTAGCCAACCACATTTAAAAAGGAGGTTCGATTAAATTGAAACAATAATTTTAATTCACATGTAAGACTATAAACATCATCCAACTCATCACAAATAATAAAGACTGAAAATGCACACAATAATTTACTCTGACCTAATTCTTTTTCTGACTGAGACGGCCTCAAAAGTTAAATTATTTTTTTAAGAGATAATGGCTTCAAAAAATGAAAGTGATGGGAAATAAAAAAGACTTCACCTTGCTGGAGGGAGTCAAGATCATCACAGCTGCTTGGTCTGCCGTATCTTTCAACTTCTTTTTTTGTTCTGTGAAAAGTAATAACAAAAAAGCAAGGACAATATTATTAAATCTTTAAAAGATGACACTGCAGGTAAATATGCGACATTTGATGATACATTGCTTTTATCACACAAGCAACCTTGATTAATTGAAATACTGAAGAAAAATGCATAAAAATGGAAAAGGAAGAGAAGAGTGATTTTAGCCAATAGTTAAAGAGGACGAGAGGAATCTGAGCTTCTAAAGAATGAGAATGTGAAAACATATTTGAACAAGATACAAGTATGAAAGAACCCTTAATTATATGTTTTGGCCTCCATAATTCAAAATATATTTGAACAATAATTCACTGAAATATTAGGGATGTAACAAAAAAAATCATACAGTTTCCTTTATAAGCTTTTAGGGTGTAAAGAAAGAAATATTGGAACACGGCTGTTAATGAATTAGAGGTTTAAAATCTCCAAAAACCGTCTTTGTCGGCGCTCCTCCTCTTACTTCCCAGAAGTCGGATTAAGCAAGAAAGGAATGCCACACTATAATCGCACCCAAAGCGCTTTTCAATAGCAATGCTACCGTCCTCAGGGGTCATAAAATACAAAGCAATGCCTGTAAGGTGTGATGCATATAGTGTGTGGGGGGTGGAGAGGGATTTCCTGTGACGTATGCAAGGGTCTGAAAAGAATTCGGATATCCCAAAGTGACGTCGATGGTCCTCTGGTATATCCTGCCTGCATCTCGGTGGAGGTCCCAAAAGGGAATAAAGGGAAGAGTGGGGTCCATGTCACTATTCATGATTTTTTCTTTGTTGGATAATGCTTTCATAGGCATTTAGTTTTAAGGATTTTCGTATCGATTTTCTCAGTTTTAGATTTTCCTATGTGATCCTGTGATTGTGTTGTTGTATATGCTGTGCCACACTGGATTTGCGCAGTCGGTTATGTTTGAAATGCACAATTAAAGAGCAAAATTCCTTTCTTGCACTATCCGACTACCGGGAGGTAAGAGGAGGAATGCCCACAAAGACGGCTTTTAGAGATTTTAATCCTCTAACCTTTTAGGGTAACTCAATAAACAATCATCAAAGCAGTTTAGCCAAGGAAGCAAAAATTGTGAAATATTCCCCTGTCATATAAATGAGGAGATTGGTAGTTCCTAGAGGGTACATCTGAAGAAGCAAAGGCAAAGTTATACAGAAAATAGTGAAGAAATCTTTGAAATCTGCATTATCTAGTAGGTGTGTGTCATTTTTAAGAAAATGTGGCAATTACAATTGCACACTAAAAGAAAGGTAATTTTGATTTCAGTTAGTTTGACTATCTCTGAAGTATCATTAACGTAACACATACAGCAACTAAACAGATTTTGCACAAATAAAAATAAGTAGGAAAGAAAATCGATATAGAGATATTTATAATCAATATCACTAACCAGAAAGATAAAGATAATTTTAATGGTGTAGTTAGCCTCAATGATGGCCAAATTAAAAACTTGATAAAATTCTTAATGAAACTAGCACGAAAAAGGGATTCAAAAACAAACCCTAGTGAATTTGTTAAGATGACATTAATTCTTTGAATTTGAAGTTCTTCTGTTCAAAGGGAGGTATTTCTGAGCAATATTTATGTTACTAATAATAATTTCCCAAATCTTCATCAATCTTTTTATTCACTATTCCGAGACTTACCCAACAAAAAAAGCTTTAAAGCGGATTTCTTTTCCACATTAACAATTTTGGTCTTCATAGGTTGTCTCTTCACCTTTCTGATGTGCCGCTTTCTCTCAGATTCCTTCTTCTCAACCTCCACCCAATCATTTCCTTTGAGGTCATCAAGCATCTTAAATTTATTATTAATATCTTCAATCTGCAAAAGGAAAATAATTGATGGTTAAAAATAGCTTATGATATTGCATACATAATGGAAGCGTAAAAGCATTTCCAATTAAATTCCAAAGAGTAATATTCGTGGTATAGTTGTGTTACTTCACATCTCAAGAGACAAAATCATACATTTTGATGAAACAAGTTAAAGTAGTTTCTAAACTGAGCACCAAGAAGGATGGAGTTAGGAGTAAAGAGTTATGGTTAAAACCATAAAAAATATAACATGCTTTCACTTTCTATTATGATATTCAAAACAGAGTATGTTATCAATGAGAAATCTGTTGAAAAATCTTTATGACTTCTGAAAGAAAACATACAATGTACACAATCACAATAATAGTCTACAGTATTTGATTGCCACATTGGTAATTATATCACTCATTGCATCATTATTTCTTAAATATTTACCAACAGTTTACTTAAAAAACATTCTTTCATCAACTGTTTACTATATGAATTGAAATAATGATTTTTATAAATAGGAAAAAAATTTCTTCTTTTATTACAACAAATTACATTGACATTACAAATGAGTACTTGTTAAACTGAATTTTATCTGATAAAGAATTCAAGAGGTTGATTTTCAGTCAATGTCATTGAATTACATAAATGACTAATAAAGAAAAAACATGTTTATTCTCCGATTTTAGAATAAATAGAAGGAAATCAAGCCATAAAATATTCTTCATACTCACTATTATTAACAGAGTAATTTTTTACTTAGAAAACTATCTTCGGAATGCATAAAACTTTTCAGTAAATCTTAATAAAATACAAGACTAACAGACCAGATTAACAGAAGATGAGATTTTGTGATATGAATGGCGTCGGAACTGCAACAAGAGTGCTGAGGATGAAGAAGTCTGTCTCAAATGTTTCAAGCATATCAAAATAACAAAAATGTTCCGTATTATTCCTTATTATAAGCTAAATTTGTATCAGTAATCAATTAAAACATTTACCACAAAAAAAATGGTTCTAGAGAATATGAAACATAAAAGTAAAACTTTTCTGATTACAGAATGTTCAAGCTTAGGGAATTACATAGCAAGTTATTTATTAAAAAATAGCATATTTAAGTGGAAGAGGAATTAATATTAAAAGACATGCTATCTCAGGTAAAATGGGTTTATTTCCTCATAAACTTATTCAAAAATGTGATACTCTCAATATTATTAATTTCTCAGCAGTAAGAAAAAATCAAACCTCCTTTTGGTACTGATGAAGAAATAAAGTTTATTTAGAAATAATTTTACAAAAGAATATCAAATTGGTTGAGTTCAGGGTTAAAAAAGTAATGAGGGAATGCAATATAACTTTTAATTTTAATACCAACCGGAATCGATACCAAATCCCAAAATCCTTGAAGATCTGAGTGAGTCACTCTACATTTGGTATTAGGACTGCAACAGGCACTCTTGTCCACTAATTCTTTAAACTGTGCCAGTTTTTCACGCATCAACAGTCTCCCCTGACCCACTACAGACCGGATGGAATCCTGAATTTCAGATGGAATCTCTTTAGACATCGACACGGCATCCCATTCCAAACAGAGGCTACCAATTCTATTCATCTCATCGGAATGCAGCTTCCTGAAAAATATATGCTATACTAATATATGCATAACAATATAAAATACAGATAAACGAGTTATAGAAAAAGTTATTTCAATACTGATGGATTCATGTAATGTAAAAAACTCATCCGAAAACACAATTTCTCCCCTTTTCACATACAATTTCTTCTTAGCAAATTAGCTTTTCCATCCCATGCTTTTTTTATACGAATAAAATGTTGCTTGCATTCTGTAAGCATGTTGATATAATATTATAAATATTCATATTCATCATTCATTCAAGGACATAAATTTCAAGTCAACATCATATCGAGAGGGTCATCAAAAGTAGAAAAAGTATTGAAAATATTCTTGAATTTCACTGCAATTTCTCTGTCGGGCATCGAACCCGGGTCTTTCTGGTGATAATTACTATGCAGAACAGCAAAGGATCACCGTCTCTAACTACGTGTGTAAACACAAGCAGAAATATTGGCTGCAACTGCCTCAAACGACGTCCTATTTTTCCCAAATATTCCCTATATGAGAAATTGTAATGTGCTCTGGCATTGAACCCAGGAACAGCATGGTCTTATATATTTTTTTTTCTTAAACGGATTCTTAATATACATCTTCTAGCAGAGCGAGAACTTCCTATTATTTCGATAAGTGCATCAAAAAAAATAATGAAAAATTACCTCAATGTATTTTAAACGGCTGATTTTTGCATCATCCTAGCATCGAACCCAGGATATTTTCTGTAACAGTCATTTATGTTTTCAATAGATCATGACCATATATATAGGCTTCTAGAGTTTTGATTCTCTACCTATCCGGGAAGTATTTCTTAAAAATTCCCGAAAATCAAAGCAATGCTTTTAAATGAAAAAAATCGGGATTTTGGGGCCTTCTGGCATCGAACCCATGACACTGAGGTTCAATATCTCATTTTTTCTGGCTGTTACACATTATGGCCAATATGTTGTAAATATTTCAAATCAATGACATTTGCGGTTTAGCCTGTGAATTAGTATCCTATCTATCTATATAGGTACATACATGAATGAATCCGGAGAAGCATCTATATATAATAGATACCATGTTTTCTAATGTTTTAACTCTCTCCATTGAGCCTAAATTATCTGTCAAGATTGCTATTGCTGTATGCTATTCTGCTGGTCTGTTATGACAGATTCTTCAATAATGTTCTGTTCAAACATGTCCGTGAGCTCAAAAAGTGTTAGCTCCCTGAAACTGAATCATTCAAGACTCGTGAATCTTTGATTTATTACAAAGTTTAACTACTTCTATCACATTATTTGCTGTTGGGTCATTCCATGTCAAATCAACACACCCATTTAACCTCACCATCTCAGATTTTCTTAAAATTTTGTATACTTAACAACCTAACAAACCTAACAAACATGACACTTTTAACTACTTATCCTGGTAAAAAAAACTTTATTTTTGAAGCAACATCACCACAAATCCCAAGTAATACCATTATCTAATGATATACCATTACTTTTCGAGGAATATCTAATATAATCAAAAGCTATCGTTTGTCATCATATATGGTACTTCATATGACCTATAAAAAGCAAAATCCGTCCGTCCCCTCTCTATCTCAGAAAGTATTTGTCATAGAGCTATGAGACAAACTGCATTGTATTTCTAATAAACTGAAATCCCCACGAAAACTATTCTCACCTTTATGAAGGCTCGGGTTCAAACCCAGGACTCCATAATACAATTCCATAAGGAATGCACGTCAAGTTTGTTTTTGTACCTTGCAGGCTTTGTTACTTTTACAGAATTAATTTAGAAATGATGGTCCTACTAAGTCAAGAAAAGTACCAAATGAAGTTAAATTAAATACAGAATCTTATTATTTTCGTAAAATACACTTATTGAATCAAAATGACGAGAACTATGACAAAATAAACAAAAATTTTGTAAAATTTTACCATAGTAAACAACCAGTCCCCCTGACGACCAGGGTGATCGTTGAATCTGATACAATCATTTTACCACAAAAAAACACAGGGATTCTAAGACCATACCAAATTAATGGCAGGAACTAATATCAGAATTCATGAAGAGAAGGCAATTTACTGAGATTTCAGCAAATGTAAAATATGATATTTAAATATCAGGAACAAAATTATGGCAATTTTTGAGTTTTTCTTTATCAAACCATTTTACAAAAGGACATTTATACGTTTGTTTGTGGTGATCGAGATGAGGAAGAAATATTATATCGAGGAAGAGAAAGATTTTTGAGAGACAGAATTTTAAAGCACACTTGATTTTAGAGAAGAGATTTTAAAGCCGTGCGTTTTTGTGATTCTCACGAACTGCATAATGTTCAATGGAATCGAATATGTAATTTCTCGGAATTTAGCTGATATTCTTAGTTTGAATTTCCATCCTGATTTGTATTTATTGAAAAAATTAAGTTATTGATAAGTTATATATTACGTCATCTATATTTAAATGTTGCATATTTAATAAAAAAATGAAATTAAGACCTGTCATGCATGACAGGGGAGTTTATTAGTTAAGTACAACAAATAATATTCATTATTAAAATTTTAAACATTTTATATTCGAGGATGCACTTTGGTTATGGTTTACGAATCAATGAAATAATATTTTTGACATGAACATACTTAGCATAAAAATTGGATGAGAATTAAAAATCCCAAAGTTCTATTCTGCCCTCCGATTTAAGAGGACAGACATTTAGTATCAGAAATCAAGTACAAAGAGTATGATTAATAACAAGAACTTATACAATTTTTATCAGCTCATGTTATAACAGACTAATCCTGTAGTTTTATGCCAGAATCTACTGCACTGTCAATTCTAACATTCACCCTGATTTTTGAGCTGAATAAAGACCTAAAAGGATGTGTGGTATTTCTGAGGGAGTATGATACTCGCAGCGATGAATGATAAGATTCTGGAATTTCTTTGATTTGAGCGCAATTTAAATTGATATTAACAAGCATGTTCTTCGATGGGGGTTGCATCGCATAATTGTGACAGAAATTTACCTGAAGGATTTTATATTTTGGTCCTCAGCAGGTGATGGAGGAAAAATATTTTCTTTGGTAATTGACAACCTCTCTTTCTTCTCAATGGCAGGCTTTATCTTCTCTTCTATGATTTTCTTGGCAATTTGTTTCCTCAATCCTCCTGATTCTAATAAAACACAATAATTAGGCATCAAAATTGCAGCTTAAGTAATACTGAAATATGTTACTAAGAACTTATATTACATTTTGAACACACGGATTGAAGTTAAATATTCCCTATAATGGGAAAACGTAGTGAATGCAACAGTGGTACATAAAATAAAGGCTTAAATTCAGATTATGATGTCATATGATCAACCCTATAAAGGTTTATTTTAAAAATTTTTATAAAAAATTTGCAATGCAAAATAAAATCTGATGTGAAGCATTAAAAGGTAAAGAAAAGACGATCTTTCCAAATTATACACACTTAGTAGCATAAGCCAAGACTCTTATAAATAAGATCAGGAATCTTATAATATCCAGAGTACGAGTTAACCGTCTAATCAGGAGGAGCTCTTAAAAACATGGATGTATGTTACGGTGACTTCAAGTGCAAAAGAAAAGGGTGAAATATAATTGCACTTATTTGCACAAGTGCTGTGGTTTCAATTTTATAACAATGATGAAAAAGGTTTGGATTGGGTTTTTTCTGTTAATATCTATTTTCATCTTTTGATATTTTTGTCACAGAATACGTTGGTATTATGTCCTTATTCATGCACTTAACTCAAGATTAACTATAACCAAAATTAAGGAAATTATTTTCTCATTCCAAAAGAATAAATAATTCTGAATAGCATGTCCCATGTAGCAGCAATATAGGATAACTAATGAAAATCTTGCAAGAGAAGTATAAGAATAACCATTATCTATCACCTCACACAGATTTTCAGACATTTTAGGTGCAAAGATAACTCTAGAACTTATACAGAATTAAGTTATACTAGTACTGTGAGAACCCCTCATACATGTATATAATAATCGTCTTTATTTGGGCGAGATAGAGACTATAAGTCTCTTCTTCCATCCAACCGGTCGTCATTAATTATAGAATTATAATTAAATTAGTTTATGTTGGCACTAAATTTATTTCCTAAACAAACTATACAACCTACAGTTTTGTACAAGAAGTGAAAATAGTGACTTATCTGGGACTTGAACCCAGGTCTCCAACCATAAAAACCCCCATCTACAGAAATGAGAAGGACATGGCTTGCTAGTTTAGTTGGATAGGACACCTGCCCAGAAAGTGGTTTAGGTTCCAGTCAAATCACTATTTTTCTCTTCTTGGGTTAAGTCTCACACTTTCCTGTGCAAAGTAAAATTTCATTTCCATTTTTTGCCAACTACAATTGAATACCCTGTTGCTTACCTCTGCTTCGAGCAGGAGTTTCTGGTTTTTTACTCGGAGATTCATAGCGATCTTTCCCACGTTTCTTACAGATAAATGGACTGAAAGTTGCTGCATAAATAGTACTAGTCACTGAATCTTTTTCTTCTTCTTCTGGAGTTGCATGTTGTTTACCTATAAAAGACCAACAAAGCTTTCTCATAATTAGATATAGTAGCAGAATTTACATCTTTTTAATTCAATTACTGTAATTGATAGAAAATACAACAAAACTTGAGATTCTTTTCAATATAAAGTTGCTAGAAAAAGTTCATAGATTCATAGCAATTTTGTAAGAGAATAAGAGCTAATCCGAGACAGACACGCCAGGTGGTAATAGATGCTCGTAGGAAATTGTATGCAACTATAGCCTAATTAAGTTATCTTCAGCTGGTAAGGGAAAAGAAATCTTTCTGGGTACGGGTAGGCAGACCAATCAAAGGTGAATAGATTGAAACAACTTATCTGAATACTTAAAATCAGCGTATATCTGCACTGCCACTAATACTGCTTTTCTTACTCCATCAATAATGTCCTCAAGGGACTGTCATCATTAGGGGTCGATTAGGAGTCAATAGGAGGTTGGTGGAAAAATTCAAATTAAGAATTTACTTTCTCAATAATTAAGACGAACAAAAGGCTAGATATTACATGAGATATTATTCGGCGTCAGCCGAAACCGGTTGTTTTCAAATAAATAACACAGTGCCTTATTCATTCCTTATTATGGCTTTCCACGAAGTCAGGCCTAATACTATAGAAGTACATAAGAGATTTGATAGAAACTGATTTTTCACTGGGAGCTAGGAAGATAATGAGCATTGAATGTTGTCTTGATCTTTAATTGGTCTCTATGCCCTATTTCATTTTTCTAGCTCCACCTTCTCAGTACTACTAATACACTATTAATTATACTGTGAGAACCTCTCATACATTTTTTAATTTCTAAACACATTATTTAAACTATAGTTGATATCACTGGGGCTTACCTCTGCTCCAAGCTGGAGTTTCCGTTTTTTGAGTTTGATTGAGCTGTTCTTTTGCATTTTTCTTATAGAATGGACTGAAGGATCCATAATTGGGAGATGACAGCAATTCCTTTTTGTCTTCTTCTGATGTTACAAATTTACATAAAACAGGAAAAAAGAGCTCTTTTAGCATGAGATATAGTAGCAGGATTTCCTTTCCTTGTATTAATACATTTGACAGAAAATTCAACAATATTTGAGATTCATTTCCTTAAATAATTAGATAAAAACGTGTAACTTTGTCAAAGAATGACATTTACATTATCTAACTTTAATTTTATGAAATAAGTGGAGAAATGAAGGAGTCAATGTTAACAGTAGCATTAAGTAGAGAATGATACTTGTTCGTGTTAGAGAGCAACTTTTCTTGAGTCTATTGCTAGAGCAAACACGGATTAGGGATTTAATGACAATTTGAAATATTAGTCCTTGAAATGAAATAAGACCTGATTAGCAAGAAACTATGGGGTAAAATAACATTGAAACTTTTTCTTTGTTTACTGATATCGTAGTATGAAATTACACTTTTCAAAAAATTTTAGTAGTAACTTCGGATGTAAGTAAGTCGGGGAGCATTTGTATCTAGCTCAGTCTCACGACTCTTGTTCGGCGAGAGCATAGTGCTGAGTTAAAAGGGATCACTTAAGTAAATATCACTCTCCCGAAAGCAAAGTTAAAGAAATTGACATACAAATCACATGGTTATAATCAGCTTCAATGGTAAGAAGGGCATTTGAGCAGTGTGCTTCTATTGCGCTGTATTGTGACTGAGAAAAACTGATTGAGAGTGATTGACTTAATTAATTGATTGAATATAATTCGTACTGAAGTTGATAGAAAAGGCAGAAGAAAAATAAAATTCCCCCCATTTGTGATAAGGAATACATTTCTATTTATAAATATAACAATTTTGAGAAATTTTAATCAGATCCAAAGGCTTTGTGTACACCTTTTACTAGCTGCAAATTTTAAGATGTTTCTTTCATGAGCCGTAACCGCCTTGTTTATTGGTATATTTATATTAATTTATTATTAATATAAATATATATAATAATTTATTTTTATAGTTCCCTGACATGTTATTTTAGTAGTGTGCAAAGTATCAAACAATATGCTTTTGTATCGCCTTTGAAATTAATTTTTGAGAAAGCGTAATTTTTTGGAGCAGTCAGGATGGCCTTAAACATTTAAGGCAATAACATTATTCTGACACACCACCATTGTCACCACTCACAACATTTAACCAAATATAAACTAAACACTGATCTTTATGACAAAATCAATTTTATTCGACCGGTAACGATATTTCATCCATACCTGACTCTTGAGATGGCGTTGGGTGCATGCTCAATTTTTTATCAACACTTTGACATTCCTCAATAGTTTGAAGAACTTTGGAAACAATCTGGGCTTTGGTTATCTTGATGTTTTTTGACTCAAAAGCTTTCATTGGTTTTGATGAAAGTCTGGCAGACCTACGTGGCTGTACATCAGTCCTGCTGCTTTTCATGCAAGTTTTGGTATTCAATTTTTCAACTGAGGCACTGCTACGAGATGCTTCTTTCTTCAGTCTTTTATTTGATGTGTTTTCAGTGTTCTTTCTACTCCTGAATGAAGTCATTTGTATCGGAACAACTGAAGAAGGTGCCTGTTGGTAAGATAAGAATAAATTCAGTAAGGTTACATTTTCGACATGTTGGGATGATAAAACGCAGGGTACGAAAAAAAGAGGTATCTAAGAAATGTAGAGTGAATTTTCCAATTTATTTCCAACCGTTTTAGATAAGACAATTAACTCAAGCTTGGGATTACAATAAGAGTACAGATGTTATTTCTTTCTAAAGTTCCCCTTACAGGAATGAATGGTAAACTCGGAAAGTGTTTAAGGCACAAAGCAGAGGAATATTGACCTGTAACTTATTACCAGTTATTATGTTGGTAGCGAAACAGAGCATCTTTTCTGTGGCGCGTCTGTATTGTGTTGCCCCCTGGTGATGGGGATTGTACTTTTGCCTGAATAAACGCGCGAGATGCCAGTTCGGCTTTCGCTTACAGAGTGTAATGTGTCCCCTAAGATTATTCCCCGATCCTAGCTACTCATCTGAGCACTGGAGTAATCAGGGAAGACGATCGATTGAGTTAAATAGGCATTCTAACACCAGTAAGCTTGCAATTTCCAAGCAACATTTTACTCCTATACGTATATATGTTGTACTATCTTTGCTATTTTGAGGCAATCACAATGGATAATAAATGCACATTCATCCACACCAACTCAGTTACTCTAGGACCTGAGTCTACTAACCTGCCAGACATTTACAAGAAATACTATATTTGGAAATTCAACTGTACAATATTTAAAGCAAATTAAAATCATTCCTTTAAATGAAACCTTGAGATACATTGTAGATAGGATCATGAGCTTTCCCAAAACTCTAGTAGCATCCAGAATGTATTCTTCATGATGACTTCAAAGAAAACTGAACCTATCATTGATGCTTCAAACTTATTTAAACCAAATTAAATCTGATACGCCCAAGGTCAACTTTTGGAAGGAAGCCATAATGAAGAAGTAAAACACGACATGATTTCCACAGAATATATATTATTCGGGGGATAAGGATTGGTGATGCATCTCATACAGCCTCTTCCTTCAATTGTCAACCTCACATTCAAGTGGTGCAACCTGTTATCTTATTATATATAGACGTTTTTCCGGATCTACCTATATATACACACATTCATAGGGGTTCAAAATTCTAACCATGTTCCACAAGTTCCACTGACTTGAAATTTTTACGACGTATTGGCCATAACGTGTAACCTCCAGAAAAAGGCGACTTTGAACATCAGTATCATGGGTTCAATTCCAGATGGCCCCAAAGTCTGGATCCATAAAGATACATGGCGGGGATCTTAGAAAGAATTTTTAAGACACTTCCTGGAAAAGTAGAGTTTAAATTTGAGGTGTCGCTGGAGACCATGCATCTCCAACGAAAAACCATTAAGAGAGTATCGAAGATTATCCTTGGTTCGATGCTAGGTCAGGGCAAATATTCTCCCGTTTAATTTACATTGCGATTTAATTTTTTTTTTTAATCACTTCCCGATAAGATGGAAACTTGAAACTCAGCATGTAGATAGAGATCATAAATATCTTTTATGTATGTTGTTGAACGTTCCGCTGATTGTCCTTGGTTCAATTCCAGAGAGCCATTTACATTCCTCAATGTATTTCTTATGGAGATAACGGAAACAAATTTTAGGTACTTCCCGGCATGATATCGACTTCAAACTTTGCATTATATAAGACCAAGTCCTAACAAGTCATACTGTGCATTCACAGCTGCCAGTAGGTCCTGGATTCAACACCAGTGGTTAACAAAAATTAGAAATTGCTATGATTTTTAAGATTTCTTTTAACCCCTTCCTGATAACATTGAAACTCAAAACTTGGCATGTGAATAAAGATTATAAATAAATTTCATATGCAAGCAACTTTTACTCATAACTAATACGAATATGACGACCGAAAGACCGCCGGAATAAGGGTTTCTCACCATCAAGTGCCAATGGTCTCTCCAGCGGGTGAATGAGAAGATGGTGAAACTGGGCACTATTGTCCTTGAGGTGAGAAACAGTCTCTAAAAGTGGAGGAACTTCTTCCAGAGGACAACAGTATTAGAAAAAGGAAGGTAAAAGGAATACCACTGTATTAAAAATCCTAGATATATTCCTTGTACATAGGTGATGTTGTTGTTTAGTTTTACACATTATTTATTCGAATTCTAAATTCAGAACCGGAGGTAAAATAGTCCCTCATTTGGATCTCCGGTGGGGGACAGTCTACAAAGATATCAAGTCGAAGAATAAAGGAGAAGAGTAAGAGTATACGAATAGGAACCTGGAATGTAAGGAGTCTTTTAAACTAAGAAAAGTTAGAAAACCTGAATAGAGAAATTATCAAAAATAAAATGGACAAGATAGGAGTTAGCAAAGTAAGGTGGAGAGGAATGGTGGTAAAACAGGGAGAAATGGTGTAGGTTTTATTTTAAATAAAAAAATAAAGGATTTTATAATCAATGTGATACATGACTATGATAGAGTGATGGCGATAAAGATTGATCGAACATCAAAGAAATTACTAGTCATACAGGCATACATGCCTACAAGTGACCACGAAGATGATGATGTCGAAGAAGTGTATGGAAGAATTGAAAAAATAATAAAAGAAGAAGGCGAGGGTTGCTGAAAAATCGTGATGAAAGACTGGAATGCGAGTGTTGGAAATGAACAGGTGGAAGGAATTGTGGGTAATTATTGTCTCAGTAGAACAGATGAAAGAGGCAGGAGACCAATTTTTAATTTAGTAGAGATTGTAAGATGATAGTAATGAACACATGGTTCAAGCATAACAGAAGAAGGCTTAATATTTGGAAGGCTCTAGGTGATCGATATAAAAAACAAATTGCTTTCATCCTGGTAGAAGAAAGATACTGGAACGCAGTGAAACAAGTATGTGGATTAACCTGGAGTGGACATTTATAGTGACCACATCCTCCTGAAACTAGAATATAATATTAGACTGAAAAAATTAAAAAGAGCAGCAATTAAGAAGTGGGATCTTAAGAAATCGGAAGGCATAGATAAAGAAAAATTAGTCAAAAATTAGAGGTACCGTTAGAAAGACAGTCTCAGGAGTGGAAGATAACTGGAAAAAATGAAAGAGCGGTATCCAGAGGATGTTTGAAGAGAATATTGGGTATGCAAAAATTAAAGAGAGCTGAGAAACCATGAATAACACAGGAAATGATTGCAAAGGTGGGAGAAAGAAGAAAACACAGCTAAACAATGTCGAAGAAAGAAAAAAATATAGAAAACTGAATACAGAACTGAGGAAAGAAACAGACAAAGCAAGAATAGAGTGGCTAGAGAAAGAAATCGAAGAATTAGAAAGGAAAGGAGGTATGATTTAGCATACTAGAGATCAGCTAGGATGGAGGGCCTAGAAAAAGGTTTAATAACGAAATAGAAGACAAAGAAGGCATATTAGTGAAAGAAGATAAAGCAATTATGGCACGATGGAAAGAATCCATGAAATATCTCTACAAAGCAAAAAATAAACCCAAGGACCTAACTGTAAAAGAAGAAAAGTTAGTAGAGCCAGACAACTTAGGAGAAAATATTTTGCTGGATGAGGTGACTGCAGCCATGAAGGATATGGAGAATTGGAAGGCACCAGGTGTAGTTGGGATTCTGGTTACTGATCAACCTAACAGATAAGGGAATGAAAGAGTTGACATCCTTATGTAATGACATATGTAGCAGTGGAGAATGTCCAAAGGACAGAAATGTTACCCTTGGCAAAGAAGAAAGATACAAAGAAATGCAAGGAGCACCGTACCATCAGTTTCATAGTACATGCAGCAAAGATTTTGCTCAGAATACTTGAGAATACTGTATACTCAGAATATAATATAATAATAATACACTGTATACTCAGAATTGTAAGTAAAATGGAAGAAAATATAACGGAAGAACAGTTCAGCTTTAGAAGAGGTATGGGGACAAGGGATGCGATAGGTGTAGTCAGAATCATAGGAGAAAGATATTTGGAAAAGGGCAGGAGTTTAAGTTTCGTAGATCTAGAGAAAGCTTTTGACTGTGTACAATGGAAAAGATTAATGACTATACAAAAAGAAAACTTATAGTTGGGTCAAGAAGCAGTTATAAGGATAAGGGAAATGAAAATAAAGTGGTTTGACACATGACAAGGAGTGAGACAAGGTTGCTATTTATCACCAATGCTGCTTAATATCTACGTAGAAAAGATGCCTATGGAACGCTGGGAAGGAGATAAAGGGAATGTTGAAAGAGTTTGAGGATGTAGCAGAAGATTACAGCCTCCACATAAATCAATAAAAGGCCAAAGTTACGAAAGTTGGAGATGATGAAGTGATGGATGTATATGTAAATGATGTGCAATTAGAACAAGTAGAAAGATATCTAGGTGTGGAGGTGACGAAGGATCGGAGAAGTAAGAAAGAAATCAGGTTAAAAATAGGAATGGCAAAGGAAGTATTTAGAGAAACATTTAAAGTAGTAACATCAATGTCAAAATGAGGAAAAGAACGATTAAATACTTGAGTGGAGTGTATTCTTATATGGCTGCAAGACGTGGACCCTACATAAGAAAGAGAGATATAGAATAAAGGCATTTTAAATGTGGGTTTGGAGAAGAATGTTAAATATCAAGTGGATGGACAAAGTTAGGAATGAAGAGGTATTGAGGAGGGTAAATGAAAAAAGATTGATCGATTTGATAATCCAAAGGAAGAAGAATTGGATCCAATAAGAAGGAACGGCTTACTTAAGGATATACTGTAAGTGGAGGGGTAAGTGAAGAGAGGAAGGAGAAGAGAGAAATTCATAGACTGCTTAAAGAATGAAGAACTGTGGGATGAAGAGAAGAGCGGGGGATAGGGAAAATTGGAGAAACAACACCTAGGACCTGTGCGAGCATAATACCCATGATGATGATATATTATTTATAGGCAACTAGTTTTGTATAAAAATAGACATCTTCAGCAAAAAAGTACACGTAGATGTCTATAAGTTGCCTTAATAAAAAATATACATTCTGAGGAAATCACCGAGTATGTTATTTATTTAAACCAAGATTTACTTTAATTAATAGTAACTGTTGACTTTAAACTGGAATTATAGGCAGTCTACTGTTGCACTTATGGCCAAGTTTGGTCTCTGGGTTTATTGTGACTGTGTCGGAGCTTGTTTTGCTGCAAGGCTGGCTTTTTATAATACCTTGGTGATAATAGTAAATAGTTGAGGTCTTAACTTAAGACTCCTACTTTGCTTTTCTTTATTAGTAGAGTATGCATTTTTCTATTTTTTTATGCAAAGTTACATTTGTTTCTTAGTTTAGTTTCATTTAAGTTGAGATAAACTCAAACATTGCTGTAAATAAATGATTTGCTTAAGACTTGCCTGACATGTACATTGCTCAGCAATGTGGAGTTAATGTTGTTACATGGTTCAAAGTAAAAAGGTATTTAAATACTTCCTTTATAATAAAAATGCATTATTTTAATTTACAAACTGCTATCAAATATGTTGCAGCACCGGAATCATTACAACATGCAATCCCAAAGGATTAGGTCCAATGTGCCTTTTATATTTTCATAAACAACCATGATTTGACCAAGTAAGACAACAGAATGAATCTTTAAATCAAAATATATTTCAAATATCCTTAGATTCCTTGCATAGCAGTAGTTAAAATATGTTGAAATGTTAATGTTGTTAAAATATTTTTATAATTTTATTGAAGGAATACATGCATGATCAGTAAACCACATTAGAAAGCTATAGAACCAACAATCTACAAAACTATGCAACATTTATTTAATTATATTATCTACAATAATTTTCTTGAATTCGATAGTTTTATTACTTCTCCAAATAGCATGAGGTATTATATCAATAATCATAATGTAGATTTTAGGATATCAAATACAATTTTTTTAATGTTTACGTTAAGCTCTACAATAAAACTGCTTTGGGATTAATTCCACTTTAGATTGGCCTTTATTTTGTAATTGTTCAATTTTCATTCAAATTTTAAACATTGCAACAGTTCTCAACCACTACCACTGATTAAGTGAGACAGCATCCAATGCTTAACAATAATTATTGGGCCTAATTAAGCCTTTGATTTATTAGGGGCATATGATAAGGAGCATTAATTAACGTATGCATTTGATGACACTTACCTTAAATTGATGGGTTGAGGGAGCAAAACCTTTTTCAACCTGTATGGAAATAAATAATTAATACAATCTACACTTTAACTCTTTCCATACGAGGCAAAAGAAAATGCTGTAACCTCATGGTTTAATGAGAAACTATTTTCATGAAAAAATAATAAAAACTAAAAATTTAAATTTAATTCTTATTTCTACATAATTACCAACACTTGATATAATGAGCAAAGAAACGTATTTTCCAATGCCTATTTGAAAAGGAAAAAATTAAATTACAATCAAAATCAGAAGATAACTTTTTAGGTCACAGTAACATATTCATTACCTTGTTTTGTTTGGCTGAATTTACAGGAGATGGAAACTGTAGCACCATTTTATGCCGCACAACACCAACTACAAATGGAGGCTTTTTGTTTTTTTTATCTATTGCTTCCTGTTTTTCCTTTTGCTTCTTCTGTTTCCACTCCAGCAGCCGTATACCCATTTTTCCTTTAAAATACAAACACAAGATTGCCATTAGCTAATATTATTTAAATCACTATTTGCTAACTAATAGCATTTGATGCATAAATTTTGGAAGCCTCATTATAAATTCTATGTTATGAATGAATAATGGTAGCTTCATCTGCATATGGTGGTTTGTAATTATCGAGTTTTAACTAGGAAAACTCGAAACACAAAAAGAATGTGAGAATGCTAAAAGCTATTCTTTAAAATGAAATATTTCCAAACTTATAAACAAACCAAACAAAGTACTCAGCTCAAACACTGTTGTTGAATCAGAATTCTCCTTCGCCCAACTTAATCCCCTAAACTTAGCTGCTCCATGCTTAGCTATCTCTACATTGGAAACTAAACCTTCTTAATGAGGATCCCAAATTGAGCAGCGATATTCTACAAGTCCAACGAGGGGTGCTCTTGATGAGAATCCCCTCAGATTCCTACTAGCTAATCTTCGCCTCCCATCCACCTTTCATACTACGCTGCAAATGTGCTCATTAGGCAAATGAGCATTATGTCTTACAACGGTAATTATAAATAAATATACAGATATATTGTACACTGGGATACTGGATAAAAGATATAAGAATGCTTATTGAAAATAAAGTGAAACGAAAGGGTAAAATTTCACTTTTTACCGAAAGGGTAAAAAGGTTTTTCAACGCTCTAAATTGCATAATAAGCCGCAATATTGCAAGTGTCTTCCCTGAAAATATCATCGAAAATGGGCCATTTCTAGTAAAAAAAATAAAACCCAAACAGTCCTAGAGTGAAACTTTACCGAAGAAAGTACCCAGTAAACTTATGAACACCATAAAATGCGTATACAATTGGGTGAAGGTAGTAATAAGAATAGTTGGAGAAGAATAATTCTTCATAGAAAAAGGAATAAAATAAGGTGATAGCCTTAGTCTGCAGCTCTTTTATATTTCATGGATGAGATATCTAAGAACTGTAAGCAAGGAATACCACAAGCACAGATAGGTTACAGGAATTTGAAATACCTACAGATATTTTTATATGCTGACGGCATATTACTTGTCACAGATAGTGATTAAAATGTACAAAGATGTGAAACAGAATGGGGAAAATAACTTACAAGGAAGAATATGGAAATTCATCTGAAGAAGAGGAAACAAATGTGTATTGCAAGTGAAGAAAGCCCTTGCGTGTTCATCATCATTTACTACTCTGATTTGTCACTAAACATAATTTATGATACTATTAATTAAAACTGACATCCACGGCAATATCTAAAAATATTTCATCTAAGATAAAAGAAAACGTACCTTTGATACTGCTCGTTTTGTTTTCGATAAGAGGCTTCAAAATATCCTCATCAATATTCCTTCGGCTAGCGAAACACCTGTGCCGAGATTCGCGCCTCTCTCTTTCTTTCAGAGCAGCCCGAATAGATCGTTCATCTTCGTACCTGCTTCCTTTCTTTTTATATTTATCAGCATAAGGCATACTGAGTGTCACAAATCCTACGCCTCTTCCAAACACGTTGTTTCGAATAATGCCAGGTTATAAACAATCCTAAGGATCCTACTCTCTCCAACTTCAACCGCCTCTGAACGCTTTGAAGTTTGAACTGTAAACCTTTTCAAACGCAGGGAGCTGATGTTCATTGGTTGCACATGGTCACACGACACTTACGTCACAACAGAGTTTTCATTGTTCAACTCGCTCAACTTCACCCCGCTGACATCGCTCAACCGCTTTACTTAAAAACCTTTTTTCAGCTTACGCGATAATTCGAACAATCAAAACACATTTTTCTGTTGAGGAAGTCAACTCTATTACATTTAATTGAAATCAATCTATTAAAATAATTTGCTATGGACGGAGTATACACATTGGAAGATGATTTAGGCGATCTGATGAAGAGCTTTCTCCATTGGAAAGAGGTGTATATATATTTTTAGGGGACATTGAGTCATTTTCTTACGCATGGGTAAAATTCTATGTAAAATATGCAATGCAGATTGATAATTTTGCATATCATGTAAGTTTCTGCGAATCAATTCTGCCTGAGTTCGCATGCGATTTTGCATTAGGGAAAACAGTATTTCATTGTTTCATACGCTTTTCCTAATTTCTATCACTGTAAACTCATATAAAGATAATAATCCATAATTTTTGTTTTTAATTGAAATTGGGATGTGTATTATCAGACTTTCCTTGAAACGAATAAATCAAATCGGGAAATGTATGGAGTAATTGAGGTTTTGCGTGAAGAATTAAGGATTGCTAGAGATTTGGAAAGGACAGAACGGTATAGAGACGCTTCAAATTGTGATGTATTATCCAAGCAGCAAACTTTGATAGATGAGCTTATCGGTGTAAAAGGTAGGCTGGCCAAATTTTTAACACATTAACTGACAATTATTTCTGAAATTTTGCTAATGATGATCAATTTCCTACCAGATGAAAACTTAAGGATGTCCTCTCACATTATGGATTTGGAGAAATCATATAGTGACTTAAAAAGTGTTGGTATTTCTGTTCAGACCACTGATAATATTTCATCTTCTGTTACCATTTGCTAATTAAACCATTCGTTTTAGTTGATAGAAGCGGAAAGAAATGATCATTTTCAAGAATTAGAAAGTAATAGCAGTTCTCATTCATTTGAATTGAAGCAATTAAAAATGAAAGCGGAATACGATGGTAAATATAAGTTTAACTATTTATAACATCCAAAGACTAAATAAGAGCAAGTCCATTACGGTCCCTTGAGCTATATTATGCATTTCGTACTCTTAATTAACTAATGTAATGATTTATGGTTGCCTGAAAAATTAACTATTAAAATTAAAAAAGAGTGGAATGATTAGATTTTAGCAAATACATTATTTACGGTCGATGTAATAAGCTTGCACCATTTTCAAGTAAATTCCATTAAGACTGAACTTGAAGAAAAATGCTCTGAGTTCCACCAGCGCTATCAAGAAATCGCCAAGAAACTAGAAGCATTAGAAGCGGAAAAGAATGAAGAAGTGAACCTTGTTATTGCTGAGGTAGTCAAAGGAAACCAAGGAAACATT
Source organism: Sympetrum striolatum (assembly GCA_947579665.1). Lineage (NCBI taxonomy): Eukaryota > Metazoa > Arthropoda > Insecta > Odonata > Libellulidae > Sympetrum > Sympetrum striolatum. The sequence continues at coordinate 7,178,600 of OX388345.1, forward strand.
TTATTGATATATTGTTTTATAAGTAATATGCATATGTCTTATAAGTAATATGTATTGTCTTTTATATTAATATGTTTTGAAGATTATGGAGCATTCTCAATAGAGTAGCCAAATGCATTCATTGCCGTTATAATACAAGCAGATGGCACCAAAGTCAATTAGCATTAATTTGTTTCTGTAAAAGTTTTTTAGTTGACAACCAAAATATTAAAACCAGTACTATTCCTGTATAAGGCAGTTTTGTGAAACTTTCTTTTAAGAATAGATACATGTTATATTCAGAGTTGTATTTGCATAAAATCCTTAAGATGAATAGAAGCACCCTTACACTCATTACATTATTTCATAGAGAGGTGTTCTTAGATTTCTGCAAATTGATGATTCTCTCAACCAGTTCAAATCTGTCAGGTGATTGCATAAGAATGCTCTTAGATTAAAATTATACCATCTTTTTTTAAATATTGATAATGATATTTATTCATGGTCAGAGCCCTTTTGCATGATAAAATACAGTAAATTAGCCCTCAAGTACTTGCATCTGGGTCGAATCGACCCATCTGAATTTTAATATTCCTTATCTTTTTATTAGTGCTTTTTACCTCTACTTTCTCATAGTAGCTGAGTTTTAGAATTTTATGAACCAGTCATAAATTTTTGCCAGGTCAGAAATGGAAGTTTAATTATTTAAACAAATTTTTCTTAGCGGTAGTGCCAGGTAGATGAAAGACCTGTACGTAAAATATTGCATTTTTGACCTTGTTTCTGCCTTAATTTTTAGAGATATTATATGAATTTCATATAATTAACAATTATTATTAATATATTCAATTTTATTTTATTTTTAAACAGCCATATACTCGGCATCAGGGATATCGAATTTTTACAGAATATTTTTGCTATTTAGTTTGCTTGTCATTTTAATAACCAGGTTAACCTTTCGATATGACATCATCACTAATGAATTAAAAATGTATTCACTACATTTTGAGACAATTTTCCCCTTTGGAAGATGTCGATTCCACCCAACGGGAGTACTGACGTGACGATTTGGGATGCGAGTACTCGAGGGTTAAGTTACATATGTTGAAATTGTGTAAGCATTAATTCTTAGGAACTTCCTTTGAATTTTGTTATACAATTAAAGTAAAAAATTAAATAATCATAGAATGTAGGAGCTGACATATTTCTAAATTATATAAAAAGATGTATAAAAATAATCAGTTCCAACACAGAACTTGTTGGCCTCTCTCAAAATTCTATACAAGGGAAGGTAAAAAGAATAATTTCTCAATAAATATGCGATACTAAAAAGATCAGGGTTTCTAGTGTTAACTAAGGGAAAATTGAAATTATGTAGGGATAACAGTTCTGAACATTTAATGCGTCCATTTAAAATATTATATATAAATAATAGCCCTAATTGTTTCCTCATGGAGGACAAAAGATATAAAGAATTCATTATGCTCTCATATTCCCACCATTCCTTTCCATGTTGAAATTGTGTAAGCATTAATTCTTAGGAACTTCCTTTGAATCTTTTCCACTGAAACTCATACTTAGAATAGTATGGGTTCCCAAGTACTGAGCAATAATCCAAAATAGATCTTACCAATGAAACCTATAATCACTTAATGCAATTAATATCATTGAAGTCCTTTGTAACTTTAAAAATTAAACATTTTGTAAGCCTTAGTTGTTAAGCATTGAATGTGTAAATTAAAATTCATAGTTCGATCAAAAATACATAACCCCCAAATCAGAAATATGGTGGACTCTATTTAGAGCCATGTCACTAAGAATATAATCGCAATATATGGTTGTCTTCTTTTTTTAAAAAGTTACTTTATTAAATTCATTAATATTTAAGTGCATGTAATTTCTATTACGCCAGCCAAAAAGCCTGTTCAAACACTGTTATGGCTCAACTGCATTATTGAACCTATCGATTGGATGAAAAATCTTTAGATCGTCTTTTTGTGGCTATATTTAGGGGGAGCCATTTGAGGTATGGTTCTTATTGTAACCATAGAAGTTAGAGTTTGTGCCTTTTTTTCTACAATGATGGTGAAACAAGATTTTTCATTCTGCTCAGATTCTGGATTATGCAAATAACAATTCTTGTTGTTTTCTGGCTCCTTTTCTTTATCAAAAATATTAGTTGAACTTATGTTATTCTTCTCCGAAGTATACTTCCTGAAAGCTCTATAAAGCAAATTTATCATGACTATCCTTGAAATAATACTTTGTGACTAACTATTTCTATTACATATGCATTTCTAATCACACAGGTAGGATTACTACTACTGCTAGTTAACTGTTTAGCCTTGCTAGTTTTATTTATTGATTTATATTTCAACTTTTTTATTGAATTTCTGATTTTACTATCTTTCATTTTGTCTCACAACAAGAAGTATTTTGTTTTATATCTCATTGTTATTTCACATTAAAATAATGTGCATTTTTAAAATTTCAAAATCATCCAGTATGAAGAAAAGCTTCATAAATGCAATGAAGAATTAACAGCAGCAAAGTTAGAGAGTAAGCACATACAAGATAGGGCAGCAGCAAATATATCAATTTATCAGAAGGTGATAAGAAACATTAATTTTTAGTTTACGTGATACTTTTTCATCTGTGAACTTTTAAAATTCCATTAACTTTTATTTCAGAAACTAATGGAGAGTGAGAGGGATCAGAGGGAGTCCAATTTAAAAGTAATTCATAATAAAATAAAATCTTCAAATAACCAAGAAGGCCATATGGCATCAATAAAAAATCTTGCTACAAAATTGATTCCGTCTAAAAGTGTTCCAAGCGAATGCAACAAAGATTTTCATATGGGTAACAGTACAAAAGGAAGATTTCGGAATATTTCTAAATGCTTACCTCAGAGAAATCATGGGCAAGAGATCTCATCTTCCTTAACTGAGTTGGAGTTCATTGAGATGCAGAGTGAGGAATCTAAAGATTTGTCAACTTCAATGGGAAGAAAGTCGGTTGCGTTCCCAGTCATCAAAAAAAAGAAACTGTTCACTCCAACTGAACAGAACTTCTTAAATCAGTAGTCATGAAAATTTAAAATGCATAATATATCTATATAGTTTACCTATTAAGCCAATTTGGTTTTTATTCAAAGGAAAATTGGATTAAAATTTTGAAAAATTACATAGTTTGCTTAAAAACTAATTATTACTATTCATTAATAAATGAATATTCTTACTGAATGTAGTTATTATTTTTAAATAAATACTTGTGTAGCAAATAATAACATTTTTATTAATTTATATGAATCCATAAACCATATAATATGGCCATCCATAATGCCTTAACAAAAAAGTCAATTTGTAAAATAAAAAAAATGAATACTAATAAAAACATTATAAATGAAGCATTAATAAAAGTAAACAGGTTCATTATTAACTATCAGTGAAGTTGAAAAATTGTCCAAAGATGAGTCCCATTATATAATATAATTTGAAGAAGGAGAAAGTGAGAATATATTTTTGTACAGATGAAGTAAGTAAATGAAGGATCGAGTAGTGGAGGAAAGTTGAGGAGTTGGACAATGAAATAAGGAGTTTAATGTAGTTGGATGGGAAGACACATGGAGGGTAAAGACAATAATTAAATCATTCATCCTATATTTACCCTCCAACAATTTTCTGAGAAAATGGAGGTCATTGAGGGTAAATCTGATGGATGGTATAAGATAAATGCAATATTTTCTAGTTTAAGTTTGTAAAAGGGTTGATGATAATATTTTATAATAGAGATAAAGAAATTGAAATGTTTCTAGAGAAGTTGAATATAAGAGTTGGAAAAGGCTGATTATACAGGAGAACATAAATCAATTATATTGGTAATACGTACACAACTGGAGAAGAATTATTATAATGCAAAGAGATGCAATAAGTCTGAAGTATGGTACATTAAGCCAACCATTCTCATTGCCTTGGACGAAATTTTATGATATGCTCAGTAAACTAAGAATTCAAAAATAACACCCAAGTCCTTTAGTGAATTGACCAGTTACATTTTATTAATCACATATATGTAGATCCTATACAGGTCCATTCATTGTAGACATGTGAACAATGAAATAAATATATGTACACAGCTAACAGTGTTTAAATATATATACGAGCTCTCTCATTGGTACAGTTTTTACTTATGTTTCCCATTGAAACTTGGTAAAAAGTCATTAAAACGAATGATGTTAGGAAAATTACGAATAAGATTCATTTGAAATACCCGCAGCTGCGGATATTTCAAACACAGTTGGTGGCGCCCGCGATTGACACCACTGTGGTGGTAGCATACAGCAGCCCTGACAACCCGTATGTTGCCACCCCGTGAATGTGATATTGCGTCGATTGCGTCTAGCAGATGGATGTTAGTATTGGTGTTTTGTGGTATTGACATTTGAGTATTCAGTTCTGTTTTCTACTGGTCTTCTGCTGCGTCTGAGTGAACATGTACGTAAGAAAGCCAGTCAGTTTCTATTAAAACTTAATTATTTTATGTTAATTTTATTAATCTGATATAGCTGCTGAGAAGATGATTATCCCAGTGAGGTGTTTTACCTGTGGTAAAGTTATTGGAAATAAGTGGGAATCCTACCTTGGCCTGCTGCAAGCGGAGTATACTGAAGGGTAAACAAATGTTCTTTGTTCATAAGTAATTTTTATCGTTGAGTGCGAGTGAGAGCGCAGTCTTCTATTTCAATCCACATGGTCATACTATATTCATGATTTATGTCGCATATGTAAAATTGTTTGCTGGGAATTTAATTTACGTCGCATTTAATAGAATTTTAGGTTAAGGTACTGTATTTTCAGCGTAAGCGTGTTCCTACGTGATGCATCTACAAAATATTTAACACTTTTTGTTTCAGCGATGCGTTGGATGCTCTCGGATTGAAGCGATATTGCTGTCGGAGAATGCTTCTTGGTCACGTGGATTTAATCGAAAAACTTCTCAACTATGCTCCTCTCGAAAAGTGAATTGAACAAGATTTAATACTTTCGTCTACACGTTGTAAATATTTCTTCCTAAGCTAATAAATATTTTAACAATATATACATAGATTTATTAATCATCAGCCCTCAAAAATGGAAACTTTAGTTTGAGTGAAATAAATTGTTATTATTTAAATGAAGGATTCCTTTCATCCGGCAATTTGAATCACATTAGAATGTATTAGTCTAAGTAACTGTCCTTGGCCCAAAGAGGTGATTCATAATCATATCTTAAATTTATATCTTAAAGCATGAGTTTGCAAACTTAATGAAACTCAACGTTATTCACCGATATGGGGATATGTTGCGTGCTTTCTTATCCAATTTTAAGTTGCCGAGGAATATCTTAAGCATCAGTTGAAGATAGAATGCTAGTCGCAGGGTGCCGAAATATGTTTTTTATTACGTTATGTCAAGTATTGTTAAAACAAGGTTAGCCAACAATTTTTTGATATCCGAAAGTCGAAATGACCCTTCTTTCTGAAAGTTCTACAGTATTTCCCTGATGTCAAAGGGAAGATTCCAATAGGAGAGATAATGCTAATGTCGATGTAACGTATGTTGACTCAATTAACATACATCGTTTGCTCTGAAGATACATTTTAATGGGTGTCGTAAATTGAGAGGAGTCATAATGAAGCCAAATTTGCTGACATTATTAATGATTATAAAGTGAGAAAGCTTCGCAATTGGCTGCCACTAGATATAATGTCATCTAGTGATCCATTGGAAAGACCATATCAGAATTTGCTTATTCACTCTCTCTTACTATTTAGAGTTTTACTAGATTCGTTTTAACGACTTTCACCGAGTTTACCTCTTAACCAACAAATAAGTCTGTGCTGAGGGTGTAATATTTGTAGGCGTTTTTTCAATGGAGTCTTGAGGCATATGTCAACACAGATGAAAAACAATGATGCTAATTACCATTCATCCTTCATTCAAATATTTACAGCAGTTTAGTTAGTCCTAAATTTAAAGTAATTCATAGTTCAGATAGTCCTCAGATGTAATATTGAGTTATTAGATTTAGTATTTTCTTCCTCAAACTCAGAGGTTCAATAAACCAATGAGGTTTTATTTCCTATTGAAGGTTATCATCCTGCATTAATGTTTATGGTCAATTATGTTAAACTGAGTTTTAATTATGAGGTTTTAGATCTAAAGAATTGTGATAATGATGTGGTATTTCAACTTTTATCTACTGTTAACTGGGATTCTTACCTCAGTCAGCTTGACCTAGAGGATAAATTTTGTAAATTTATTGAAATTATATTTGATGCAGTATGTAAGTGTAGGTACTTACTCCTAAGAAGAAGATGAGTAATTCTTCAAATCCAGCATGGTACAATAAGTCAATTATGAAGTTGCTGGCACAAAAGAGGAAATTGCATTACCATTATAAGTTATACAAGTTGCAAACTATTTATGAAGAATACAAAAAGGTCCGCAGTCTGTGTAAGAAAGAGATTAGGAGTAGTTATAGCTGCTATATAAACAGGGCTCAATGCTCTATACCAAGTCATATTAAGTCCCTTTGGAATCATGTAAATTCGCAGAAGAACAATAATAATGGGCTACCTGAGTCCATGTATTATGACTTTTCAAAAGGTAATAATCCCCAGGCAATTGCTGACCTATTTGCTAAACGTTTTTCCAGCATTTATAGGCCTGTGGTTCAGAATGATTTTTTCTATGCAAATTACATAAATGTATCTACCATATCTATAACCACTCAGGATGTGTGTAAGAAACTTAAATCATTGGATGTAAATAAGGGACCAGATAGTATACCTTCGATGGTATTGAAATATTGCTGTGATATTTTAGCTGCACCTATGGCCGATTTATTTAAGCAATCATTGTCAAGTGGTATTTTTCCAAAGATTCTATAAACGAGCCATGTGGTGCTTATTTTCAAATCAGGAGATAAATCAAATTTTATAGACCAATATCAATTCTGTCTCATACAGCAAAAGTATTTGAAAGTACTGTGCTTGACTCTATTAGACCTTGCTTTAAAAATGTTATAGTCGATGAACAGCATGGCTTCTGCTCTGGTCGCTTAACAATTACAAATTTAGCCTTTTTTCAGGGTGATAATCTTAATTCTTTTGATAGAGGACAACAAGTAGATGTCATTTATATGGATTTTAAAACAGCTTTTGATACCGTGAGCAATAGCCATTTGATTGCTAAGTTGCAGGGATATGGTATTACAAGTCAAGCTTTATTGTGGTTCAAGAGCTACTTGGTGGATAGAATACAGAGAGTAAGGATGAACAGGTATCTGAGGAATATGCTGTGACATCAGGGGTCTTATTTAGGACCATTTTTGTTTACCCTTTTTATAAATTACATAGTGCAATACCTCACCCCGGCTAAATGTGTGCTCTATGCAGATGACCTTAAGATCTATGTTTGTATAAGATCTTTAGATGATTTTATGAGGTTACAAAGGAGTCTGAACAAGCTTCATGTGTGGTGTTGTGATAATGCTTTGTACATGAATCTAAATAAGTGTTAATGAATGACATTTTATCGCTGTAAACAACCAATTTGTATGATTAGTTAAAAGGGGTTCAGTGGAGAGAAATGAACCTTACTCCAGCTTAACTTGGACCCAATTGCCTGGGCAATATTCCATCAGCTGATCCCTTTGCTAGAAGGCAATGTTGCCAATTCTAATAGAGGTATACAACAGGCCTACATGCCAGTATGAAACAGAGCCTCCTATGTACTGTACCTCCCTTTTTTATTTTAACAGAATTTGATACAAAATAAAAATGTAGGAATAACAACAAACATAATAAAGAAAAAACTCTTTCTTTGATTTAACCTTCTAAATGTGAAGCCAACACAAAAAAATTCTCTTTTATTACAACATAATTCTTGTAACAATTATTTAACATATCATAATATCACAACAAAGTTTAATAAAGTCTCTTCAAACATCATCAATAAGAACCACTATAAAGTTTAATTAAATATCTTTAAACATAATCCTTAAAGTTGAAAATAAACCGCAGACTTAGTATTTTCCACAAAAATTTTCATATCGATTTTATAATCTTTAAAGTTGAACAAGGAGTGAAAAATTGTGACATGACTGGGACTCGAACCCAGGTTCTGGGCAGGTGTTCTAACCACTCAACTACCATGTCACCCCAATTCCACTCCTGCTAAAGAGATGCTTTATGAAGTGAGTTTAGTGGTTAGAACACCTGCCCAGAACCTGGGTTCGAGTCCCAGTCATGTCACAATTTTTCACTCCTTGTTCAACTTTGGGTTTAAAGCGCACGCTTCCTCCTGCTAAGTGAAATTTCATCTTGAAGTTCTTTATAATCCTTAAACCTAATGGATTTCTTTGTAACCCTAGTAGATTGGCGTAACACTGTTTTGTTGGGGGATTCCATTATGCTTTTCGCTGCTTTCACAACTAGGCTCAGAAACTATCTCTTTGGAATCCCTACTACTTTCTCCCTCCTGTTCTTTTGAGATGCTTTCATAACTCTTTGTTTTCCTTATTAAACATAACAGGGAATTTTGGTTCCTGTAGTCCACCTCCCAATTAAAGTGAGGTGCTGGCTCTAGAAACAATCTATTTCTTCTACTCACTCCTTCTCTTGTTTCCACTAAATAACTCCTTGGTTCCTCAGTCTTATTGTTTATACGACCATATTACCTTAAATCAGTTACCCAAACCGTATCATTAACTTCCAAGGATGGCAAAGTCTTAACATTGTGTCTCTCGTTGTACCTATTTGCCATCTTTGTCAACCTCATATTTTCCCTTCATTTTCTCTTGCTATCAATAATTTTCGAATACTTAGAAAGAAGCATAGGAAGAGTTGATTGTAAGTGGCAATTCATTAACAATTCTCCCAGACTAAACCCATTTTCTAGGGGAGTGGTACGGTAGGCTAACAGTGCTAAAAATATATCTTGAGTATTTTTCTTAATTAGCATTTTTGCTATTTTAACAGCTACTTCTACTGCACCATTTGATTTAGAGTGATAAGGGGATGAAATTACATGTTTGAAATTATAACTCTGAGCAAACTCTCCAAATTTAAACTGTCGTCCATCATCAGTTCTTACTACTTCAGGAATTCCAAAGCAAGAAAAAATTTCTTTAAGTTTTTCAATAATTACAGTTTCAGTCAAATTATACAAAGGAACAATTTCAAAGAAACGAGAGTCGTAATCAGTTACAATAAGATACCATCTACCTAATTTGAACAAATCTATTGCAAGTTTTTGCCATGGTCTTTCAGAGAGATTATATTTGAAATATAGTTCTTTGATATTCACCCTCTCCTGAATGCAATTAGGACAATTTCTAATCATTGTTTCAAGATGAGAGTATAAACCAATCCACCACACTGTCATCTTTGCCCGAGCACGGCATTTTACAATTCCTTGATGCCCGTCATGGATAAATTCAAGTCATTGTTTTCGTAGGGAAGGAGGAATGACTATTCTAGAACCTTTCAGAGCTAGATTCTCTTGAAAACTAATTTCATTTCTATGCTGATAATAAGGATGCATATAATCTGGTAAGTTTGATAGAATGGGCCATCTCATTAGGGCATCATTTTTTAATTTAAGCGAACTGGATCATCAAATTGTTCTTTTTTAATTAAATTAATAAATTCATCTTTGACAGGCAGATTTTGTATGATTGCATTGACATGTGCTTCAGTTTCCTCACTCAGTTCTAGACTATTTTTATCCTCAAACTTATCATGAGGATTTCTTGACAAACAGTCTGCTACCTTCAACTGTTTACCAGGAATGTACTCAACATTATAATTAAACCGTAAAAGTCTTAATCTTTGAATCCAGGGTGTTAATTCATATATTGGTTAATTCTGCAAAATTTGCAGTAGTGGCTTATGATCTGTCTCAAAAGTAAATTTTAGTCCAATTAAGTATTCTTTAAACTTATCTGCTGCCCATGTGAGTGAAAGCATTGTAGTAATGAGTGCTAGTGTCTCTTTTTCTATTTGAGTGTCTTCTCTCTGCTACAGAGAGCATTCTTGACTCATAAGCTACAATCTGTCTCTGACCTTGATTATTCTGCATTAAAAAACAACCTAGACCACAGGAGCTGGCATCGGCACTCAAAATGAGTGGCTTATTTGGATCATAAAAAGCAAGAGTAGGAGCTTCAGTCAGTAATTCTTTAATTTTAGAGAAAGAATCTTTTTGAGTTCTACCCCATATAAAGGGAGTCTCCTTTTTAAGTAAGCAACACAAAGGTTCTAAGATCTGAGACATCTTGGGTAAGTGGAGAGAAATATAATTTACCATACCCAAAAATTGTTGAACCTCTTGAGTATTTGTAGGTTCAGGGAAGTTTTTTTTTATGGCTTCCACTCTATCAGGATCAACCAAGACACCTTTTTCTGAGAGAATATAACCTAAGTATTTTACCTGAGTTGCACCAAATACACTTTTTTCCTGGTTAATGGTAACTCCTTCCTTCTGAAGATAATTAAGCACTTTTCTTAACCTAATATCATGTTCTACCACCGATGAACCCCATACAAGAATATCATCAACAAGATCACCTTCTAAGCCTTCAATAATTTTTGCTATTTTGAACGAAAAATGATAAATACTAATACTAATTTGCAGATATTGTAACCTTTTTACAAATGGCGGCCCGATGGCCTGATTTTCCACACTTATAGCACTGAGTGTTTTTTGCTGGACAAGTTGACCTAGGATGAGGCTGTAGTCCACAAAAGCAGCATGTGGATGTGCCACGGCTGGACTGCCAACTAGGAGTTGTAGACACCACTTTCTGAGACTGCGATGAGGGTTGAATCTTTCCACTAGGCTGGCTCCTTGTTCCAGTTGCCATCTGCTTCCCCGAAGTTTTCTGCACGACATGTAGCAGTCTGGAGCTCAAATGATGCAGCGACTGCTGACTCTGCATTTCCGCCTGTTTTGCAGTCATAATAGACTCATGCAACGTAAGGGAGGGACGTAACTGGATTTGCTCACTCGTTTTCACGTCCCACATTCCCACTACAATGCGGTCCCTAATCAAATTGTCCTTCAAAGCTCCATATTCACACGTTTCGGCGAGGTTATGTAACATGGTGATATATTCGTCAATTGTCTCACCAGGGTTTTGAACCCTTGAATTAAACTTAAATCGTTTGAAAATTACATTCTTTCGTGGAATGATATGATCTTCGAAAGCTCTCAGAGCCCTTTGGTATGACACTGGCTTAGGCTGAAACTGCGCCTAGAATTCCTCCGCCTTACTGCCCAAGACATACAGCAGAATGTCTATTTTCTCGTCCTATGATTTTAAACTTAACCCCGATACCGCCATAAATCTTTGAAACTTGCGTTTCCACAGTTCCCATGCTGAAGGATTAGAGAAGTCTAAATTCTCTGGCAGTTGTGTTTTAATCGCTGGTTCCGTCCTTACCGTAATATTTGTTGGAGACGTCATTTTAATTACAAATTAACTTACATCTTTGACCTACCATGTAAGTTAATTCGTTATTTGTTTGGTTTTGGTACTTATTAAACTTTTTGGGAAAAAAATGATTGTGCGTTACTTTCCGATCTGCCCCTCTGCTCTTCACACGTGGACGACAGTAGCATAAGCGCCATGTTTGTTTCATAGTTCAGGCATCACTCCTAGAGCTACACATGAAAACAAAGTACCCTCTATAGCGCAAACCACAGGGGGAGTCTACTGTCAGAAAAGGGAAGCCAGAAATAACGCAACCCGCAGAGCACTGGGGTGAACTTTTCTCCGGCTCCCCTTTAACTACATGTATTTTTGGGGTTTTATTTTACTCTCATACGGGACTCAGGAGCTTGTCTATCCTATGTCATGGACTCAGATAGTTTAAATGACCTTTTACTTAATGATCATGATCGATATTTTCTCTAAGTCCCCTCGATTCCTTTTATCATGGAAAATTAAACATGCCTGCAATGTAAACTTATCAAATGCCGGTGTTGTCTGCTAGAGCGATACAGAGAACGAATCATCTGCCAACCTTCCACAAACTCTATTGAAACCACATTGATTATTCTAATGTTAATTTTATGTATATTCTAATGCATTAATCTGTCTTAGTTTTCAATTGATCAATACCAAGTATGGTATAAAATTCCTTAATAGTCGTTTACCGCAATGAAATAAAGCTATTCTATAATACATTATAATAGCCTGTCAGGGTAGTTAGAGATTATCCACTTGTGCAAATGTTTGTTCTAATTCATAATTGGGGCTCAATGCAGTAAAAGTTGTCAAAATGTCAAATATGAGAACTTTTATACCATGCAAAACCTGCAGGTGCAGCCGAGAGCACAACGAAATTTTCATTAAAACACCGTGGGTTAATACTGACGTTCGTTCTGATTCATAGAGTTCAGATAATGAATGAAATAATAAAATTAAGGAATATGCATACACTCTAGTTTCAGAACATTTTGTGGGGGCAGCTGTTCTGATGCACAGCAATTGACCATGCTGCAGGCAGAAACAAGCCCCTGCTTATTTACCTATAAAAGCTTAAGAAACGCAAAAATAACAAAATTGCTTTGAGTTACGCATTGCTCAAACTACATTTTGTGTTCCAAAACATTTCACTTACTCGATCAAACCTTGATAACTCTGTTTGAAAGCCTCAAAATCACAAAATAACAATGTATTGGTATAGGGAGATACGAAAAGTTAACCCTAGGCTAATGGCTAAATGCGCAATCTGCCCTTTTTTTTTGGCTTCACTTTTGGGTGCTAGAAGGAGATATCAATACTACTCCTGTGCTTCAAACTATATCGTCGTGAGATTTCAACATTCCAGCTGTAATACCAGGGGAGCAAAAAATTATTGTGCATACCTTTACGATCTGCCGGCGTATTTATTTATAAATTGCTAAACAATAAAATAAATTCACTGCAGCTGTTGGAAATGGTAACTTTTAGAGTGCCGATTGCATATACAAGATGTAAGAGAACTTTTATTGAAGAATTTTTCAGAACAAATTATTTATATATTTGCCCAATGGCAAGAATTATGAGAGAGGCAAATTCCATGCCACTAGAAATTGATTTTTACTTTCTCCATATACGAAGTATAGAGAAAGTATTGTTTTCATGAAAAAAATCGACTTCGAGATTTCAACGGAAATACATGTTTTGGGGTTCCTAGAACACGTTTTGACCATTTTCGGAATGATGTCTGCGTGTATGTGTGTGTGTGTGTGTATGTATGTGTGTCTGTGCTTTTGGGCGCTCTAACGTGACAACTATTGGTCGTATCAATACCAAACTTCATATATAGTACTGTGGTGTGTGCTGTCAGAGTTGATTAGTTTTTAGTGTAAATCGGTCAACCGGAAGTCGAGCTTCATTCATCAAAGCTCATTTCCGGTTTTCACAATATCTCCGTAAATATGATGTATAGGTATATTGTATACCTTATAAAAGTTTTAGATAGTATTATTTACTATAACTTTTGAATTTAACATATTTTTGTATCACCGGTTAATTAGGTGTTATTAGTGAAATACCGATAAACCGGAAGTAGCTGATTATGTACTTTGTGGGCGCTCTAACATAAAAACTATTAGTCGTATCGACACCAAATTTCATATATAGTATTTTGGTTGGTGTTGTTAGAGTTGATTCTTTTTTGGAGTAAATCGGTTAACCGGAAGTCGAGCTTCATTTTTCAAAGCTCATTTCCGGTTTTCGAAATATCTCCATAAATATTATATTTAGTTATAAACTATTTAAAAAAAAAGTTTTAGAAAATGTAATTTACTATAACTTTTGTATGAATCATATTTTTGTATCACTGATTGTGTAGGAGTTATTTGTGAAATACTGATAAACCGGAAGTTTCTGATTATGTACGTTGTGGGCGCTGGGGCGAAAGGCCATTTCATCATTTTTCATCGAACATGTCCCGAAGAACATTATTTATAATGTTTGTGATGTAAAAGATAATATAAAAGAAATTAATCACTTATCTTCCAAGTTTAGATTGAATATAGAGTTCGAAAATACTGTCGTAGATAAATATTTACATCTTATATATGGAGAAAGTCATGTGCTGGCCACATCATATTTTTTGAATGATGTCTGTGTGTATGTGTGTGTGTGATAGTGGGCCCTCTAACGTGAAAACTGTTAGTCGTATCAATACCAAAATTCATATATAGTACTATCGTGTGTGCTGTCAGAGTTGATTAGTTTTTGGAGTAAATCGGTTAACCGGAAGTGGAGCCATTTTCATCAAAGCTCTTTTCCAGTTTTCAAAATATCTCCATAAATATTATATATAGGTATATTGTATATCTTGTAAAAGTTTTAGATAATCTAATTTACTATACCTTTTTTATTTAACATATTTTTGTATCACCGGTTGATTAGGAGTTATTCGTGAAATACTGATAAACCGGAAGTAGCTGATTATGTACTTTGTGGGCGCTCTAGCATGAAAACTATTTGTCAGATCAACACCAAATTTCATATATAGTATTTTGATTGGTGTCGTTAGAGTTGATTAGTTTTTGGAGTAAATTGGTTAACCGGAAGTCGAGCTTCATTTTTCAAAGCTCATTTCCGGTTTTCAAAATATCTCATTAAATATGATATTTAGATATAAACTATTATTTATAAACGTTTTAGAAAATGTATTTACTATAACTTTTGTATGAAACATATTTTTGTATCACTGATTGTGTAGGAGTTATTCATGAAATACTGATACATCGGAAGTTGCTGATTATGTACTTTGTGGGCGCTCTGGGCTCTATTGGCGATAGGCAAAATTCATCTTTTTTCATCGAGCATCTCCCGAAGAACATTATTTATAATGTTTGTGATGTAAAAGATAATATAAAAGAAATTAATCACTTATCTTCCAAGTTTAGATTGAATATAGAGTTCGAAAATACTGTCGTAGATAAATATTTACATCTTATATATATGGAGAAAGTCATGTGCTGGCCACATCAGATTTTTTTAGTATGAGTTTATGTAGAATGAAAAGTTTTTTAAGAAACCATTTTAACTATTTATATTATTAGTCAAATGTTTTTATGTTGTAGGCACCTACCTGTTTTGATATGTAATGTAACTTTGTTTAGCCATCTTTTTTACTTTCTCCATATACGAAGTATAGAGAAAGTATTGTTTTCATGAAAAAAATCGACTTCGAGATTTCAACGGAAATACATGTTTTGGGGTCCCTAGAACACGTTTTGACCATTTTCGGAATGATGTCTGTGTGTATGTGTGTGTGTGTGTGTGTGTGTGTGTGTGTGTGTGTGTGTGTGTGTGTGACAGTGGGCGCTCTAACGTGAAAACTATTAGTCGTATCAATACCAAAATTCGTATATAGTACTGTAGTGTGTGCTGTCAGAGTTGATTAGTTTTTCAAGTAAATCGGTAAACCGGAAGTCGAGCTTCATTCATCAAAGCTCATTTCCGGTTTTCGAAATATCTCCATAAATATGATATATAGGTATATTGTATACCAAATAAAAGTTTTAGATAATGTGTTTTACCATAACTTTTGTATTTAACATATTTTTGTATCACCGGTTAATTAGGAGTTATTCGTGAAATACTGATCAACCGGAAGTAGCTGATTATGTACTTTGTGGGCGCTCTAACATAAAAAGTATTCGTCGGATCAACACCAAATTTCATGTATAGTATTTTGACTTGTGTGTTTAGAGTTGATTAGATTTTGGAGAAAATCGGTTCACCGGAAGTCGAGCTTCATTCTTCAAAGCTCATTTCCGGTTTTCAAAATATCTCCATAAATATGATATTTAGGTATATACTATTATTTATAAAAGTTTTAGAAAATGTAATTTACTATGACTTTTGTATGAAACATATTTTTGTATCACTGATTGTGTAGGAGTTATTTGTGAAATACTGATAAACCAAAAGTTGTTGATTATGTACGTTGTGGGCGCTCTGGGCGCTGCAGGGCGAAAGGTCACTTCATCGTTTTTCATCGAACATGTCCTGAAAAACATTATTTATAATGTTTTTGACGTAAAAGATAATAATATATAAATTAATCACTCATCTTCAAAGTTTAGATGGAATATAGAGTTCGAAATTACTGTCGTAGATAAATATTTACATCTTATGTATGGAGAAAGTCATGTGCTGGCCACATCAGATTTTTATTTTATTGTCAGATACTTTTCATAGACTGTCTTTTATGTGAAAAGGGTAACTGCTGGACTTTGTACAAGATATATCCTGTGCAATAGATAAATAAATATCTCCTAGAAAAATCTTAAAACTCTTTCACACAATATTTGGGCAACTAAAACAGGCACAATCCTAAGTTTGTATTAGTGTTTAATCTTTCGTTAGTTACTTTATTATTTGTTTTAAATTGTAAATTATCATATACCATGCATGGTTTTGATATATCTACATATTTATAAGCTACATTTTACTCATATATATATACGAGTAAAATGTAGCAGATCGACAACACTAATTTTGTATCGGCATTATATCGGGACGGTCCTCTAAAGAAAAATATTGAAAATATTCTTAGAATTCGCTTCAATTTGATCGTCTGGCATCGAACCTGGGTCTTCCTTTTGAACTTACTATGCAGCACAACAGAAGATCACCATCTCTAACTATGTGTGAAAATTCAAGCAGAAATATTATCTGCAACTGCCTCAAACGACGCCCTACTTTTCCCTTATGTTTCTTATGAGAGAAATGTTAATGTGCTCTGGCATCAAACCCAGGAATAGTTCGGGCTTATAAAAATTGTTTCCTTAATTCAATTCTAACCATACATCTTCCAGCCAAGCACTAACTTCCTATCATTTCGATAACTGCATTAAAAATATTATGAAATACTAACCCAATGAATTTTAAACGGGAGACATATTTACCACCCGGCATCGAACCCGGGTCTTTCAGGCAATACTTGCTATGCAGCACAACAGATAAACAGCATCTCTAACCGCGTATGCAAATTCAAGCAGAAATATTGGTTACAACTGCCTCAAATGACGTCCTACTTTTCCCTTATATTCCTTATGAGAGAAAAGTTATTGTGCTCTGGAATCGAACCCAGGAATAGTACGGTGTTATAAAAAATTTTTTCTAAAACTATTTCGTACCATACATCTTCCAGCAAAGCACGAACATCCTATAATTTCAATAAGTGCATCAAAAAAAATAATGAAAAACTACTCCCACGTATTTTAAACGGTGGATTTTTGCATCGTCCTAGCATCGAACCTAGGATATTTTTCATCAGAGTCATTAATGTTTTCAATAGATCATGACCATGTATAACGGCTCCTAGAGTTCTGATTATCTTACTATACGGGAAGTATTTTTTAGAAATTCCCAAAAATCAAAGCAATGCATTTAAACGGGAAAAATCGGGAATTTGGGGCCCTCTGGAATCGAACCCATGACAGTGAAGTTCAAAATCGCAATTTTTCTGGCGGTTACACGTTATGGCCAATGCGTCGTAAAAATTTCAAGTCAATGCCGCTTATGGTTTAGGCTGTGAATTAGTATCCTATCTATCTATCTATCTATATAGGTATATCCATGAATGAATCCGGAGAAGCATCTATATATAATAGATGAGTAAAATGCAGCTTGCATACCGCAAGCAGATCAACGACACTAATTTCATATCAGCATTATATCGGGACGGTCCTCAAAAGAAACAAAAAAGGATTGAAAATATTCCTAAAGTTTGCTGCAATTTAATCGTCGGGCATTTAACCCTGGTCTTCCTGGTGAACTTACTATGCAGCAGAACAGAAGATCACCATCTCCGACTATGTGTGAAAATTCAAGCAGAAATATTTGCTGCAACTGTCTCAAACGACGTCCTACTTTTCACATATATTCCTCTTATGAGAAATTGTAATTTGCTCTGGTACTGAACCAAGGAAAAGCATAGTCTTATCTAATTTTATTTCTTAAACCAATTATTTCCATACATCTTCTAGCCGAGCACAAACCTCCTACCATTTCGATAAGTGCATAAAAAAATAATGAAAAACTACTCCCATGTATATTAAATGGGAAATGTTTGCATCGTCCTAGCATCGAACCCAGGACATTTTCTGTAAAAGACTTTTATAGTTTCAAAAGATAATGTCTATATCTGTAATCTCCTTCAATTTTGATTCTCTACCTATCTGGGAAGTATTTTTTAGAAATTTCCGAAATTCAAAGCATTTCACCACCACCGTCATATCCCACGAGGAATCCATTCACTGCCTTCTTGCCCATCTTCTTTCTCCTCTCAGCTGGTATGTGGAATAGTAGGAAGACCAAATGATGCATAGACGTTTGATTCTGGGTTTCTTTCCCATCCACAATTCGTAGGGACTGACTCCTTCTTCTGATGATATTCTTATTCAATTGAGAAGGTAAAAGGCTGGCATCACTAGCTCTGCCCATATTGCATCTGGAAATTCAACTTCACAGTTGGTGTACTTGAAGCTTCTTGCCATCATCTCGGGCCTCGGGCGTTCTAAGTCACAACGGTCACAACACACAAAAAAACACTCGAAAAAACGCAACACAATCTTCAAACTCATTACACATAAAATACATATAGTACAATCTATGAAATGGGGGATCTGTTACAGTATCCATTATCTTTTAATACACCACGTCTGTCACTGTACTTGGTATCATAGATTTTGCATAGCTGTTTGCCTTACGGAAAACATCGGTCGCCTTCTTGTGGTCTTTGAATTGTTCTTCTGTAGCACCAGCTCTCAAGGGCTCAGGTTTAACTAACCTTCCATCAACGATAACTAGTGCTACTTTGTGGTAATCCAATAAATCCCATAATTTCCTCTTCCAAATTGGCCAATCTGCCTCACCAGCCAGGGATTTTATATGTTTTGCTTGCTCCATTTCTTGGAAAAACTGAGACGAGACTCCACAATTACGAAACCAATCTCTGGGTATTTTGCGCTAATAAGACAATTTCCTTTCTTTACTCCAGCATCTTGCACCACCTGGTCCCATAACCTTTTATCATAGACTATTTAAAATGCGGTAAATTACCACACTTAAGACATGGAAGAAATTGGAAGGATGGAAAGAAACATGACTATTTAAGTGTTGAGAACACAAACCAAACTAACTATTTATTTCAAGATGTCTGCTCTAGTCACTCTAGTACAGAACGAATAAACATCTCAACAATGCAATATTCCAACAATTCAACAAAAAATAAACAACTTTAACAGTTTCTTATGGTATATATCCTCGATTAATGCTAACTAAGTCTTGGTCAGTTGGTTATCATCTAATGGAGCCATTTTATTTTGCTTTGCCTTTCCCCTTAATAAGCCTAATGCTGATTATTTGATGGTTATTATCTTAGTTGAGGATGGCTCTTGTCGATCAATCCACATTCAGAATCTCTTTTTGAGAATTCTTGATGTGGCTTTTGATCATTTCCTAGCAGTACGAATAAAATATATTAAATTCAAAGTGTGAATGATTCATGAAACCTTCTCTATTACAAATAGATCTCTGCTCAAATTGGTTCAATCGGTGCATAATTTAGATCCAAAAATCTAATTGTAGTTTTTCTCTGTATAGCATTGGATAAAAATTCCTTTCTTGCTATCAACATAAATGTTGATAGTAATGTTGATTGTTAATTGCCATTACTTTTGTTTTGATGGCACATACTCTTTTATTCCTAAATTTTTAAATCCAAAATAGCTCTTTTTGAGTTTTGATTATTTCTTTATTAGAATCGTAAAAATCAATCAGCTAATACATAATAATAGTTGTTTAAATTATTGCTTACAAGTATATTTAGGATTCATTTCAGCAAATAAGTACTTGGTGTCTTTTTTCTAAATATGGATATCTTTTAAGTACTACTATCTTTAGTTATTTCTTAATAAAACAAATTCATATTTCTATGTGATCAATAATGCAATTTTCATAGCTTTGCACAAATCGATTTTAAAGTAAGTGACAGTTTTTAGTCACAAGGAAATAAGAAAAATGTTTAAGGATAGTTTACTAATTGAATCTCCATAGTTATATGATCATACATATTAAATGATTCACAACTCAATACTAAATGTTTTATCTGAATAATTTGCTCAATGATATTTTGTTAAATTGTTAAAACAATCTTATTAGCAATTTTAAGTAGCTTTCATATTTTACTTGCTAGTGTATTAATGTATTTTATTAATTAATTTATAATTCACATATCTGAGAATTTCCCTGAAATTACTGCAAATCTCCTAAATATCGTTCTATATTCTGGCTTTTAGTCAATTAATCAATCTATTTTACTTATAAAGTTCTTGAATGTAATATGGAGAGAATACTCATAATCAATTACCAATAATAATAATGCAACTCATTGTATCAAACTAAATTCTTGAATACTAAGATCATTTATAATAAGAGTGTTCATGGAGTTGTACTAATAATTGGACCACTCGTTGTAGTTGTAGTTGTGGTTGTGGTTTGTACATATTGAGTGATGTTGAATAATTTGTCAAGTGAGCGACATGCTACATCATATTTACCCTCCTTTTCATATGTAGACAAATATATTGTGTTTATTATCAAAATGATGATTCCAGCAAAGACAGCAACACAGTTTTTCAACAATCTTAATAAGTACAAACCATGTGAGACATTTTTCTTAACTGGTATATACTTTGTTGCTAAAGAATATGGCTTTCTTAAATAGGGAATAGTGCGGCGTTTTTTCCAGTACAGAACATTATCCATCATAGCTGGCAAAGATATACAAAATAGCCCAACTAAATAAGCAAGTAGTGCTTCCAACACGGTATCTGTAGTAGAATATACTCCAAAGATACCCAGTACTGAAATAAATGATATCATTTTATTTATATTTTCATTTTTTAACAGCCATGAACTTTTAGAATATAAAAAAACTTACGTATAGCCACTGATATTGTCACTTTAATTATAATTGCTGCTTTCAGAGGTGTGTCTAGGAAGTAATGGTATAAATATCCCAATACTATGTCATATATTAAATATATTGGAGCAGAAGCAGATCCTATCAGTGAAACTGCAATTACTATACTAGCAACTTGTCCTAACCTGCAATTAAAAAAATTCCACATTATTAAATGCTTGTGACAATACTTCTTAATATGCATCTTCCTTGGGTTGAGTACTAGGTTCAAAACTTGTTCATAAATCAGCAAGTTACTTACCTTAAAAAAGTATATCAAGAGTAGATAATTGCTAAACGGAAATACTATAGATCTTATGCTTATGTATTAGTCATTAGAATAACAAGGATGTAACTTGACTTCTAATCATGAATGGCCCAAAAAATCAGGGAGGAGGGGAAGGACCTTTGGTTCTTGGGTCAAAATCAAACAATTCTTTTTGAGTAGTATTACGTATAGTAGTAGTAGTATTAGTGTATTTGGAGGGGAAAAAGAATTTTCTTTAGGCGGGATAACAATTTTATTTATATATTTAAAATAGGAGATTTGTTGCCCCCTCGAACTTCTTTTACACTTATTTTAGTTAATTTGGTTGTATAAGTACCTGTGGATTATTAATTGCAGATCTTGGACTAGAAGGAATGTAATTAATCTAAGTTGAAAGGATATCATAGTGTAATAATTTAAAATAATGAGCAGAAATTTTCTGTGAAAAGAGAGTTTTTCAAACCTCTTACCCTATGGAACACTGGGAAAGAGAAATTCATGCTGTGCCAAACAAAATATTAAGAAAATCCAAGTTGAAATATCGGGAATGTCCTCAAACAAAATTCCATATTCCCTTTTAATTGAATTTTAGAATACAAATGCTGCGTTGGCATCAAACCAATGATCATAAGGTAAACTGCAATTATAAAACATTCATTACATCTGTTCACATGCCTGGTCATAGATTTCCACCTTCTTGCTGAATTTATCATAATAAATTTGAAGTACCCGCCATACATTTCAAATGGTAGAGCTGCCTGGTATTGAACCCAGGATATTTTTGTAAGATGAGATTGCATATAATTATTCGGTTGGGACATTCCCCTTCCTATAGGTCAGTGGTTCCCAACCTTTTCCAGCTGGCAACCCGTCCTTCCTTATTGGAATACCTCCATGGTCCATCGGTCCATGGTGGAGTAAAAACCTTTTTGTATCGTATCTGTTGCCCCCAGATGCCAAAAATCAAGAGCAAAGAAAGCAATCGAAACACAATTTTTTTTGTTGATTCTGATTGTTTATTCGATGGTTTCTGATGATTTTAGGATAGAGTCGCAACCCGCCTGTAAACCTTCCGCTTCCCACCTTTTTCTCAACTGTTGGGGGCTGGACGGGGGAGAGCAAGTAGCCAATGAGAGGCCACCTCAACTTTCCCCTCCGTCCCTCTCACTCTTCCCCTTCATGCGGTCGACCAGTGTTGCCTGTACTTGTAAATGAATGGATGTGAGGGGCGAGGAAACGGCTTTCTGCTACTCTTCCATAGAATGCAATAATTTTTGCTTTCTAGCCAATCAGAGCAGTGGGTGGGGGGAAAGTATCCTTCTCAAACTCCCTGATTTGCCATCTTGCTTCTGGAATCTGATTGGTCGTTCTGTCATTCTGCGAACGACTCCATCCCATGCACTGCTGAGGAACAGACCTTTGTCGCAGTTAAAACTTCTGGGATGGAGTCGAATCTCAATGTCCTCCTTCTCAATGGTCACCCTGTCCCAGTAACCTCTCCCTCTGCAAAGTGTTTTTGCATCTTCAAACTTGGCTGAGTGATTTTTCCTGAGGCAGTTCTCCACAATGGCCAATTTTGATGGTTGGATAAGACGTATGGATCAGGAATGTTCTTTCAGTCAGATCTTGATATGTGACTTGGCCCGCTACTCTCCTTTTGGTGGCAAGTGGTCGTGGGTAAAGACAAGAAAAAAGGAACGGAAGGCTCAACGGAAAGTTATTCCTTTTATTGGGTGCCAGTGCGGGTATAAAAGAAACAATACTGGGGGCTTCTGCCCACACCCAGTGGAGAAAAAAAACACAAAAAATAAAGAAATAAGACTCGCTGCTAGAAATCCCTGAGAAGCGCATGCCAACTCGCATCAACCGACCGTAGCTTCACCAGTGTGCACCATCACTCTCTTTACACCGCCACACCTGTCCACTCTCTGCCCTTCACCCCTCCAACCTCTCTCTCTCTCCTCAAGGGGGACAAAACAAGGGAACGCCCCGGTGCAAAATTCAGCGATATGTTACAGGTTTTCCTACATGTTTCACCTGGTCTGGGCATTGTTTTTTGCAAGGATCCTGCTTATTTTCCCCGACAGCCCAGCAACATATGGCATATGTAAATATGACATAATAATTGACAATAGCATCATGAAGATGGGCACAGAGTATTCACCCGAAACGTCGACCCTTTGGCAGGAGACAACCCGGTTGGAAACCCGAAGTCTTTCTACATTATATTCACCCGGAAAAAAGTTCTTTTTAAATACATATTAATTGCTTTGGAAAACTAATTTCAGGTCATATGGCCATTGCAAATTTTATTCTTATAAATTGCATCTTTATGTTACAAGCAGTGAATGGATTATTCATTTTTTTTGGGGAATGTTTGACAATTTTTTAATTAAACTATACATTTTAAATGTTTTAAAGAAAATGTAATTCATTCTTAGATTGTTGGATTGGGTAAGTTTGG
Organism: Sympetrum striolatum; assembly: GCA_947579665.1. Classification (NCBI taxonomy): domain Eukaryota; kingdom Metazoa; phylum Arthropoda; class Insecta; order Odonata; family Libellulidae; genus Sympetrum; species Sympetrum striolatum. The sequence goes on from OX388345.1 coordinate 7,202,342, forward strand.
TTGGTGTATTTTAGGGCAGTACAAAGGTGACTTCATCATCATGTGGTATTCTGCTAGATAGCAGATCCCATACACCGATGACATCTCTATTCTCTTAAAGTTGACTTAATTGAAGGAAAAGTCATGCCGTACACTGTTAGCTTTTTATGGCCCCTTAGTTAGCCATGTAGGTTGTTCCTTCTATGAAATATTTAATTCAGCAACTCAATATTGCATATATACTTGAACTATTATATTTCTTAATTTCTTTTATAATTCACTGAAAATTTGAATTCTTTGAAAAGTAAGTGGGAAGTGAATCTGCATTTGGCTAAAGCAGTCCCAGGTTTGATTTTAGTTGAGGCCAACAAAATGACCTCATCCATTGAAAATTACTATCTCTGCATTTTATTTGTACTGTATATTGTGGTTTGTTGAATTGTACTTGCATGTATTTTGGAAATGAATTTGTAAATCCTACATAAGTAAATGATAAATCTGTCTTACACTTTTAATATGAATCTAAAAGAGGCAAGGCATTGTAAATTGATTTAAAATAGATATTTTACATAAATACTAATAACAATTAATGCTCAGTGTCATTATTCATGTCATGTCATGAAAAGTCTTAGCACATAACTTCTTGAAATTTAAAAATAAAACTTTTTAAATTGTGCGGTATCTAGGTCATCTAAATCTATATCACCATGCTTATATCCGTATTTGGTTTCATTGAGTATTTTGTAAAAAATTTATAGTAATTTTTTAAGCTTATTTTTATGATATTTCTACGTACATCAATTCACCATAAATTATGTTGTGTGATAATTAGTTAATACTAATTACAATAAAATTTTTTTCCCATTTTTGTCTCTTCTTCAACTAAGTGTAATGTGATAGAACAAATTCATGAGATGACTTTGCATTAACTATTAGCCTATTTCAGATAAATTTATATATAAATTTAAAAAATTGAAGGAAAGATACGTTACATACCAGAGTTCATCTGGAAGGCTTTCAAAGACATAATAGCACAATTTTTTTTCCATGAATCTTGAAAAGCCCAAGTAACCACAGGCTCCATGTAGAAGCGCTGATACAAATAATGCCACATCATTTAATCCAAACAGGCACCGTTTACCAACTAGGTGGTGAGGGTTTTTCATGTTGTTCTCAATTGCTGGCAACTGAAGGAACAAGTGTAAAATTTGTTCAGAAAATTGTTTACTGCAATGGGCAAGTGTTCCCTACAGCTCTCAAGTATAAGTTTTTAAATACCAATGAATGTGAACCTTTAACTGAATTAAATAGTTTTCTGTTTCTTTCTGCAATCATGTAAAAGACTTGTGGGATATTTAGAAAATTTTGATGCTCAGACAAGGTAAAGTTGAGGAATGATTTTCAAATTTGCTGCTATGTGTATCATGATCCGAAGAACATGAAAAAATATCATGTATATAATATGAGCTGAGCAACAACTTCCTCTTAGAAAGCTTTTTAAAAGGCTGATATTTTAAGTGCATCTTTAGCATCACATTATAGCATACAAAATTTATTTTGTAAATGATTTACTCATGTTAAATAGGTTAATGAAGACAACTTTATTAATTGCATCAAAATATCACTTACCAATCCTATTGTCTGCAGAGCACTTATAATAATAATCAGACCATACATACTCCGATAATAAATGTCATCTTTAGTGAACAACAGAACTTCATCATCTGCTGTCACCTCTTCCTCATTCATAGGTTGGAGATAAGTAAATATGAATACTGCTATGTAAAAGGAAGCTCTTAAAGACACTGATATGCCACAGATCAGAGCTACTATTTTCCAACTTGGGATCAACCCAAAAAGAATTGTTGGAATGATGAGAATGAATGGAATCATAGCCTTTCCTATTCCATCATCTTCAAATACCTAAATTTTTGATTGAAAATAGATTAATTTTTCTGTGAATTAGCTATATTATAAAAATCTTATATACTGAGGTATTTTTCAAGATTTCTCAGTTTTCACACATTTGAAGAAATTATCTAAAGACAAGATGAAATATGAAGAATTGTTTACTGATTAGTAATAACAGAATTTGACTGATCTTTTTCTGATCATTGTTTTCACTGATAGGATTCTTAAGCAACAGATATTCGTATTTCACTTCATACTTTGCATTTCAAGCTTCATACTGAGCATTTGATTGAAAAATTTGTTTTTTGGTTGTATAGAGCAAATTTGAACCATACTCAAAACCTTTTAAAATTGTTAAACAATATCCCATCCTCTTTAAACTGATTTATTTCCCTGTTTCCAATTTTTAGCATATCCTTCAGCCTTTTAAATTCTAATTCTTACAATTAAGTATAATTTTTAGGATGCATTTGTATATTTGGGTTCGTTAATTTCATTCTTTCTTGTCATCCTCAGCTGGTTCTGCAAACTGGGAACTCTATTTAAAATTTATCGTTATTATTACTTTGTGCCTGTATTTCATTTCAATATGATAACTGAAATGAAACAAAAGCATATAGTAAAACAAATATAAACTCATGGTTGATGGTAGATTTCTTTAATGTCATTCTAAAAAATAAATAAATTACCAATTATTTTATCAAACTTTGTAATTGCAGCTATTCCTCATAAAGTTTATCGTCACTGCTAAGAAGAGCAAGAAAAATATTGTCTTTTAGGGCACAGGGAGGGAGACCAAACAGAGATAGATTGAAAGAGTAGATTAAAACAGCTTATCTGTAAACATGGAGACATTCATTACATTGGGGAACAATTTTTAATGAAATATCTGCCGAGTATAATCTTCAGCTGTTTTAAAGTAAAAATAGGCATACTGATTTCAAAACTGATTTTAGTTTTCTTCTACCACGTCATAAAGCTTATCTTAATATTGCCACATTCCGATTTATGAATTTTGATCAAAGAAATCAAAAATCAAATTGACACCAACAGTGAAGATTTTGAAATTGAAGATGACTCTGTTTGTAAGAGAGTAGATCAGAATAAGTTGAATAATTTGGCAAATGAATTTAGACTATCCAAAAGGTTTCAGAACTCCTAGCGTTAAGACTGCACAAGAAAAATTTGCATGTAAAAGGAGCTTCAGTATCCTATTTTCAATCAAGAAAAGGTGCATTTCTGCAATAGACTGGAAGTGACAGGATTTGTTACTGCCATAATGTACATACATGGTTTAATGGAGGAGTTGGTAATTCCAGACTATAATGCGCCTGAATGGTAACTTGTCGATAGCTCAAAGTACAGCTTAAAATGTGTCCTCCACAATGGAAATTTATTTAGTAAAGGTACAATAGGCTATTCAGTTTGTTTGTGTGAAGAATATGAAGTCATAAGTGAGTCATTGATTTGTTACAATATCACATGCACAAACAGATCATGTGTGTGGAGCTTAAAATGGTCTGCTTCCTTCTTGGCCAGTTGTTGTCCTGATATACGATATATTCCTGGTTTATTGGTATGTGGGACAGATTATGAGAAGCATTGGGTGCAGTCAAATTTGCAGCCAAGACTTGACCTCAAACTTAGTGATTCTAATATTTTACATCAACCTCTTCAGTCGACAGAAAGAACATTAAATTGCCCCTCTGCATATAAAAATGGGTTCATGAAGCAATCTGTTAAAGTTTAGCAAACTAAAGGAGACTGTTTAAGATCTCATTTTGGCATTTTTTAGCCAGTCTTTTGAAAAGATAAAAGCAGGTATGTTTGACGGTCCTTAGATTTTCCAGCTCATTATGGATGAAAATTTTGCCAGATGATAAAACTCCAAAACAATGCTTGGTTGCCATTCATAAACCTTGCCAAAGACTCATAAAAATGCTAGAGCAAAGAACAACACAAAATTGTCCAGCAATTTTTGGATAACTTCAAAGCACTTAATGGATCTAATATTTAAATATATACACAACCACAAAATACATACTCACACAACCATGGTTTCAATGCATAGCATCATCATCAAAGAATCTTGACTAAGACGAGGTATAACCTTCGTGGTGAAAGGACGTGATCTTCTGAACATCATTAGCAACCCTTGAGTGCCTGACCCTCGGCTAACGACCCACCAGTAGCCGGCGAATATCGTCCCACTGCCCCGTAAAGCTGAGCAGTAGTTTACTTGTGGAGAAGTGCTGAGTAGAACCAAGGCTTTCTTTATTTTTTTCATATTGTTTTTTCTTCCAGTTTTAGCAGTGTTATTTTTTTATCCCTCAGTTTCCACATATTCAGGTTTAATTCATTTTTAAGCGTGAATTGCTCTTCTTTCCTTGTGACAGGTTTCTTTAATTTTTATCTTTATTTGTGCCAATTTGTTTCTCCTCATTTCTTGAATTGAACTTTTAGGAAGTGCTAGTTTAGTATTTATCGTATCTACTCGTATCTGGAGTAGCATTTATTTTCCACTTGATTTAGGACAGTTATATTTTCTACTTTTTAAGCTTAAAGCTTAGCTTTCTTCGTTAGACTTTTTCCCCTTTTGAGTGCATCTACACTAGGTAAATTTTTGCGACCCAGGTATAAAACAGCGGGTGGTAGTTTGTTTGCGAGTTGAAGAAAACGGATTAAAGTCATTAGCAATAGGATGCCTTCCTATAGGTCTGCCTTGGGTGGTTTTGAGAGTGATTCAGAGACTGCCCTTCTTAGGGCACGGATCTGTGAACTTGAGAGGTCGCTCAGGGAACTTCGCTCGTGGCTCACGGGAATGGGTTCGCTCCGGTGCGTGGGGTGGGATGTCCTACTCCGCGGCAGTTCGTGCCTCGTTGGTGACTCGTACTCCGAGCGTCAACGCTGGTTGGACTGTCGAGGAGGAGGCGCGGCCTACCTCCGCACATTCGGGGTCGGCTCCTTCTCTGGAACCCGAGTGGAGGGTGGCTACGAGGAGCAGCGCGGGCTGGTAAGGGCACTGGGGAGGTGACGCCGAACCCTATCCCTATCCGCAATGGGTTCTCTGCACTCCAAAGTGCTGATGAGCCTGTTCGGGATACCATGCCTGCGCCTCAGCCCTCTGAAGTAGTCGCGCCCGAGGGAAGGCGGGGAGGGAAGGGAATTACATTAATAGGGAGCTCGAACGTCAGGCGGGTAGCGGCCCCTATTAGGGCAGAACGGGAGGGTGGTGACATGAGGGTCACATCTTGGTGTGTTCCCTCAGAGCAAGTGGCCCACGTCACGGGTGCGGTTCGTGCGGCGGTCGCGGGCACTAGTTGCTCTAGTCTGCGGGTGGTAGCCCATGTCGGCGTCAACGATGCCTGTTCCCGTACGTCCTAGGAGATTTTAAGTTCTTTAAAGGACTTGAACTCTGAGGTCGCGCGGGTCGGGGAGTCGTTTGGAGTCGAGATGAAGCTGTCCATCTGCAGCATTGTTCCTCGGTTCGACTGTGGCCTTTGCGTTTGGCAGGGGTTAGAGGGCCTAAACGCGAGGTTGTGGGAGTTCTGCAGGGACATGGGGGCCGATTTTGTCGACTTGCGGCCGACGCTCAGATCGTGCCGTTTTCCCCTAAACCATTCAGGGGCCATATTTTGTAACTTGTCGGTTTGGAAGCAGTTGGTTCGATTTCAAATCCAACCGACTGGAGAGGAAATCGTGATCTGTCACCGACTCGGCCTCTAAATCCTATTCTTTAGCATCGTAGGGCAGAAAACTACCAAACCGACTGCCCCCACCCACTTTAAGGGGAAACATCCGAGCATTTCCGAAAGTGACGGTCACGTGCTTCATCTCAACCAATGAGAGGACGAACGAGTAGACAAATGAAGAATGAAACAAGGCGTGTTAAAGCAGATGTAAATATCGATGATATGTATGAAATTTTAGGTAACTAAGAATTGTTGTTGTCCTTTGTTGATTTCTTACGACAGTTTTGAAAGAAATCTTACAGGGAAGATATTTATAATTGCATTAGTTAGTTTGTATGGTCTTAAATGGTTGATGTTTGAATTTAACATAAATTGCTTGCAGAAGATTTTCCAGTGCCCAAATTCGTGCACAAGGATACTTATGGTAGTAAAATATCGATATCTAATATACTATCAGCCCTACAGTGAATCCCTAAATTTCGTAATTTTATTAACTGGAAGTCGGTGCGTGATTTCCAGAACTTAGTATCAGTGAAAGAAGTAGAAAATTAGTAGGTACATAGTACCTTCGATGCACTCACTGACTGATTTCTTGGAGGTTAGATTTCCACGAATTCCTTAGCTACTTCATAAAGTTACTGTCGGAACTGTTGCTGTCTTCAAATCAGTTTACTATTGGTCAGCTAGTAAGACCTTGATTTGTATAAACGGATAGGTATCTTTTCTTTTTTAATATTTGCTACAAAAGCAAAATCCTCTCGTCTCCTTGTGAACCGAAGTACTGCAACTTTCGACTGTAGCACTTCCTTATACGTAATTAATACTTGTAATTAGTTTTGCCTGGATTAACTATACTCTACAAATATTATTCGATTATCTTGGCCTTTCATATATTGCTGAAATATATGATTTTAATGGAATCTAATGGTAAAATTGTGGGTAATTTTCAAGTTTCACGGTGTTTGGGAGAAATTCTATATCTCCTTAACTACTGAAGATACACATACCATTCTTACACCATATTGTAGAGGAAGGATTGCAGTTTATATATATGATGAGCAATCTCTTCTAAGTGCTCACACATTTTACAATTTTAATTCATATTTTCCCATCATCATCCAATTGACTCCTAACTTCCAATCAACCTCTTACTATGCCATTTAGACTTTTACAATTGATGCTGATGAACAGGAAATCTTGCTCTAATGTTCTCATTTATATCAATTTCCCAGCTCATAGATTGAAATTTTGATGTCCCAACTATAACAACTGCACCCTTTGTTTTCTGCATCTAGAGGCAATTTTCCTTGGTCTGGTAAAAATTGTTTGATCATGATTTCACTGCAGCAAGAAAGTGTGTTACATGTCACAACACATATTTGAGAGAAATTTATTTCTAATGTAATTCTTGGTAGATCATGAGCAGTGTCTTTATCAAGGGTGGAGAGGGGGGGAGGAGGGAATTCTCTTGCTTGTAAAACTGTTTCCCTGGCTGATGATAGCAATAATTTTCTCTGCTACGGAATATTGTTTCCCCACTCTCTTCCTTTAAGGAACTACTGATTACTTGTACAGTGTCTTGGTTACATGTACTAGTGTGTGCAAAGGGGGTGAATCTCCTTAAATTGCCATCTTTCACAAGATATTTCTAGAACAGAGGAACTGTTATTTATTTTGATGCAGGTGGGCAAAGCAGATTGGCTAAATATTTCCCCCCCTCAACAACAAGCTTGATTTGCACTCTGATCATGAGTGTATCCCAGCTTAAAAAAAAAGTTGTTGTAATCTACTTAGCTTTGCTTGGTCTCCGTCCCTGTGCCCTAAATGACAATATTTTTGCTTTGCCTTCTCAGCGGTGATGGTAAAGTTAATGATGTATAGAAGATGTGAGATTATGAAAAAGGTATGAGATATATACCATGGAATATAATTTGCGGTTTAAATACATTGTAGATGAAGTAAAATGAAGTTAATGAAAATGATCTTATTAATAAAAATGCAACAAATTATCTTACTTGGGAAAATATTCTTACTGATATTGCCAGGTAATGAGCTCCAACCCATCCATTAGTTACAATAACCACGATGTGAATTAATAATCTGAAATATTGTCACACCTAAATTAGTGAAATGCGTGGATAATTGAATAAAGTAATGTTATTTTGCACAAATCTTACTATGCTAAATTGTGGTACTTACCTGAGATAATTGAAAATGAATCTTATACAGTCTGTTTTAAGGCCAAACGTAAGGGCAATTACATCCTCATATGCAATAGTAGACACATGGGTACGGTAGTTAACTTCATGCATGCATCTCACCTTGAATACAATGTAATTCATAAAAATATTCTTCCTACCAACACATAATTAAAAAATTAATGGAATTCAGTGAGTGCAGTGTGAAAAGGTAAGGAAGTATGATTTTAAGTGATTGGTTTTAATAAAAATTTTCCCATTGCCTTGAATGCACATGGAATATAATTATAATAATGCCATTTTTCATGGGTGATTTTAGTCTTTGAAAGTCATTCTTCCAATTAAACCCCTTTTTCTATTTTGTTATTTTTTTGCATTTTTCTTTTATTAATAAACACAACATATGCAAACAACCATTCCCTAACCGGAAAAAAACTGATTAGTCGGGATGAAACCCGGGACCCTGAGGTTGGAGCATTAATGTGCTAGCATGCTAATCACTCCACCACTATGGCTGTTACATAAGGTACATAATTGTACATGGTGTGATCATGAAAAAGATTTACAGTGTATAATGAGCAGAATAAATTAAATTATATGTTTAAATAAGTACATTATTACCATTCTTGGTACAAATATTAGATAAAATTATTTCCTAAGAATGATAAACAATATTATATTTACCCAAAGACGATTGCCATGTACCATAAATATTGTTGCAAATAGTATCATGAGACCACCATTTAAGTAACCAGTACTCCTGAATGCCATGCTTATGTGCATTAAGGAAGGTCCAAGTACATAATTCAATAGAAGAAGCAAGGCTTCCTTATCACTGTCAAAAATGTTGAAGTTAGAATACAAGACAAAATGACGTAATCCATTTAATTATGAAAAATATCCAATTCCTCTTTTTTATTAGGAATTATTTTATCACCAAAGTCAAGAATGATAATAGCTGAATTAATATCTACCACGCTGTTCACAATGTTTATAGGTTGAAATGTATTATAAACATTCCAAGTTTTCCAAATATGAATGAAAATAAGAAATTGAATGTATAAAACTAGTTTGATGATTTTTATATCATAACTTCTGCAGAACCTTCTTAAAATATAGTTTGATAACATTATTACTGAATGAAACTGTAGTAAATTTGAATTTATTTAACTCAGTCTCATTAATTATCAAAATAGCATGAATTTGATATAACTTGTCTTCCAGTTTATATTAAAATTTATAATTACATTTAAAAATTTCTCATGAGCTTTTAAGTACTCCTTAGCAAAATGTTTTTTCCCTGGGTAGAGGATATTTGTATGTATAGGGTTTGGCAGGAATATGTGATAGATTTTAGATAACTCGTGCAGAATTATTTATTCATAAAAAGCAATTTCTTAAGTTTCAAATGAGTACACGTATTGTTCCATCAAAGAAAATTGAACAAAAATAAAAAATTTTAACTATAATTTATGGAAGTAACATAAATCAAATAGTGGTTTTCCAAGTCCAAGTTGTTTGCTGCCCAAGCATATTTACAGACGAACAAAAAATGTTGGTAGGTCATAAATCTAAGTAATTCTACTTGTATTGTTGGTAGTACCGACACTCTTTGGGGGAACCGGTGGGACTTATTGCTTGGATGTAGATGTCAAGAATGCAAATGTAGAATATGGGGCTGAGTTTCTCGGAACTAAAAGGGGGCATATCTCCCGAAACTCTACCATTTACTGAATATTGTAGATGATTTTTTCCTGTGAGCCAAGAGTGAGGTGAAGCAAGGCAAAATTACTCGTGCATCTTCTGTAGTTTCTGAAGCATGTAATAAAAAATTCGAAAGCAATGATCGCTAATGATTTATTGTTAAGCAGTAACTTATGGGACCTTTGTGGGATCTTTATGGGCCATTTCAAGTAGAGTCATGGAGTGGAGCTAGGTATTTACTGAATTTTGTGGATGATTTTTTTAGGAAAGTGTTCGTGTTTTTCCTGAGAGCCAAGAGTGAGGTGAAGCAGTTATTTGCTGACTTCAAGGTAATGGTAATCAGACAGACATGAAATTTCATAGGGTATGATCAGACAATGGTACTGAATATTTCAATGAAGCATTTTAAAATTTTTTGAAGTGCAATAGAATAAAGCATGAGTTAAATGTATGTTATAACCCTCAGTAAAACGGTATATCAGAAAGAGTAAATAGAACATTAGTTGAGAAAGTCAGGTGCATGTTCCAGGAGGCTTAATGTGACAGGAGATTTTGGGCAGAAGCAGCCAATACAGCAGCTTATTTGTATAATAGATCTCCGCACAAGATGACTCCAGGTAAAGTCCCTGAGGAACTCTGGACCGGAAAGCTGTTAAAACTGAATTAGATCTGTTGAAAGTAAATAATACTTGAAGTATTGCTGAAAATTTACCAGAGGGAAACAAGGCAATTACCACTAAGTGGGTTTTTGTGGTTAAAAGATCAGAAAGTGGAGACTTGATTCATAAAGCTAAGTTAGTTGCCAGAGGCTTTGAGCAAAGTGCTGATTGTTTTGACATTTATGACTTGTATTCGAGAGTTGCAAAACTTGACACATTTAGAATTTTGGCATCAGTTGCTACTTAGCTTAATCTAAAAATTGAGCAAACGGATGTATGTAGTGCATTTCTTAACAGTGAAATAGCTTAGGATGTGTATTTGAAAGTTCCAGGGGGAGTTAAGGTGAGAAAAGGTAAGAGTGTTTTTTATAAACTCAACAAGGCTATATGGCCTGAAGAGAGCTCCTAATTACTGGAATGAGAAATTGCATGAGGTCTTGACAGCCGAGAAATTTGTGTAATCTCTTGCTGATGGTTGCTTGTACTCGTAAATGGTATAAGAATTTATCTTCTTGTTTATGTAGATGATTTTCTTTTCTTTGCAAACTGTATAAATGAGGTAAAAAGGCTTAAGAAAGTGTTGTCAGAACATTTCAAGATGAAAGACATTGGGGTTGTTAAAAAGTATCTGGGAATAAATGTTGAACAGAACCTTAAGACTGGAGTGACTAAATTAAACCAGACTGATTACTTGAAAAATCTCTTGAAGACTTATGGAATGTTAGACTGTAAGCCATTGGCTCTTCCAATTATCAAGAACTTTGATCTTGATCAGTGAAAGAGAGATAAGTCTGAAAGTGATGAAATAGAGTCTGATTGTAGAAAACTAATTGGAAGTCTGATGTATGCAGTGGTAGGAACTAGACCTGATTTGTGTTCAGGGATTTCTATGCTTAGCAGGTACCAGTGTTGTGCTAGTAAATTGTTGTACAAGACTTTGCTTATTGTTTTACATTACTTGAAGGGCTCACTCGATCTGAGCTTGGCATATAATCCAGATGACAGTAATCTGGTTGAAGGTTTTGTTGACAATGATCTAGGGGGAAACAAACTGGATATGAAATCAACATCTGGTTTTTGTCTTAAAGTGTTCAATTGCTCTGTTATGTGGGGATCCAGGAAGCAAACAACAGTTGCTTTATCCTCAGCAGAGGCTGAGTATGCAGCTTTATGTACTGCAGCAAGTGAAGCCTGGTGGCTGAAAAGAGTGTTAGCTGATTTTAATGTTGAAACAAATGAGATTATTCTTTATGAAGATAACCAATCAGCTATTAAAATTGCTCCCAATCCTGAAGTTAGAAAAATCAAGCATCTTGACCTTAAAAGGTATTTTATTAAAGATATGTTGAAAATTTAAGTTATTAAAATTGTTTATAAATCAACAACTGATCTGGTTGCAGACATGTTAAATAATTTTTTGGGAAGTGTTCTGTTTACTAAATTTTGAAAGTTGGTGTTTAATGTTTAAATTTTTTTTGTGCACCCAAAGAGTTAAATTTTCTTAATGAAAGATTCAGTAGCCTGTGGTGAGTTGTTGTTTAACATTTTTCAGTGATTTATTGAGAGGGAGTGTTGGTTAGCAATAAATCTTAGTCATTTAATTTGTGTTGTCGGCAGTACTGATATTACGTGTCATTTGTTTGGTATGCCTGTTCTGGTTGCCGCCTTTTTCTGTGTGAAATAAACATATAAAAACTGTGTCTTTTTGGCTCCAATTAATATCTGGAATCCCTGCAAATATTCCAACAGAAAAGTTGTTCATTCTTTGTTTTTAAGCATAGCAATTGAAATTGCTCAAATATCTTGGGTAATGGCATGTAAAAGGGCCTCAAGAGCGTGTGATTGGTTGGAGTAAACCTAAGATTTCAGGTACCTCCATTAAATGAGATGGAACAGCAACATTGAAATGACGATGAAATCTGCACTGAATAAGCACAACCAAACTACCTGTTTCAATAAAGATCTCAAAAGCAAAGTTCAATCATTCACATTTCCATGTCTACTGAAATGGTATGTGTCAGTGAGTTATAGTCCACAACTCCATAGGAGCTAGTGCTTTCATACCAATCGTAAATACCTCATATCTTCCTGCCAAACCCTATATATATCATTTATGTAGTTATTTTCCATTCAAAAGCTTAACACACCTAAGAAAGCCAGATCTTGGTATCAGTCGAGCAAGGAAAGGATTATATTCAGTAATAGTTAGATCCTGAAATCTGAAATGAAGAATACATGTTTTCATCGCTTAAATCTCTGCCAAATAGCTAGGTAATATATCTATGCATATAAGAAACCTTACATCTTTATTCTGGGAGATCCTTTGGTGAAGAAATTAGGGATCTGTAAGAAATATAGAATATGAAAAGTTAATGGATAATGAGAGAATATTTCGAACTTAAGCATATGCTAACTTGTTTTAAATAATACCTAGTTTTAATTTTAGGCTGCTTCTATTAGCCAATCAACCCCTTAACTGCTTTTATAAGCTGTGCTTCTTTTCCTCTCTGTTTCAATTATGGTGGTCATTTAAATGACTCAAGGATGATTTTTAGATGAAATAACTTCTCTACCATCTAGAGTACCTCAGTTAAGCAAAAATGAATTTACATATCGTAAACCTTTTCTCAACCATATAGCAAGCTAATGTGGTGTCAAATACTACATCAAAAGCAAATAGGGTGTTAAAACAGCACTTGTTTTTTTATCCCTCAGCACTATATTTATAACTAAGATTAAAAAACATTGTTAAGAACAGTGATAACCCTTTTGTTAAATCATACACAGGATAATTCACTACCAACTGTATAAAATTCTGGAAGGAGTAGCTACTCCTTCCAGAAGTAGTTGAGTTGAGTTGAGTAATACTAGAGCATTTAAAGAAGAATTGGAATTACTAAGAAATGTTGGTAGGATACACATTTATCATGTGCTAATCAAATGAAAGATGGAAGTTGGTAAAGAGCAGAATGGTTTTGGTCTAGACATCATAGTTATAATATTAAAAGAGCACATGGTAGAAATTGGAAGTTACCCCTATCAGTTGCAATTAAATGCTGATGTGTATGATACTATCGTAGGGTGTTTTTGGGTGTTCAAGGGTATTTCGTAGGTCACACTACTCAAGCTCATAAAGCTATAGAACCATTGAATGTAAGATATACAGAGATTGTAAAGAACTGATAAATAAAGATGAATATTATAGGTCTCATGGTGTCTCAACAAATTGAGCATTAAAAAATATATACAAAATTAACTTATCTCAAAGTCTGCATACATTTTTGGCAGAATTGGTATTTATCTATTAAATAGCACAGAAATGTTAGGTCTTGTGACAAAACTATTTACCAGTTCTTTCGAAGAAGTAATTTTAAATTTTAGGTGTCGTTTTATTACTTCAATTTGCATATAATTTTGAATTCAGTATAAAAAATGCTGATATGTGAAATTATTCATGATCTGAGGTTTTTGAAAATAAAATTATCAAAGAATTCAGATCAATCAAGTCAGATTTCATATCAATGTATAAGAACAAGGAACTTTTAGATGGCTAAGAATATTAATCAGCATGTTTTCAAAATGATTCTATGTCAAACAGATAAATTGGGGGATGAATTAAACCATAAATTAGACATTAAAAGTTTGATATTGGTAAAACTGCAGTTAACGTGCCCACCTTTTGTTTTCGGAACGAAAGGAACCCTACCTACCCTACTCAACCCATCAGCACTTTGTTAGTTGTTGACACAGGTGCTGCCATTTCGCGGCCAATTTCGAGAATTCCAAGGAAAAAACAGACTTGAAAAAAGTCTGACTGGGCCAGGAATCGAACCTGGGATCTTCCTCTATCCGTAAGGCAGCTTCCAGGATAAAGGAATATCCAGGGTTGGATTCCCGGCCCAGTCAGACTTTTTTCAAGTCCGTTTTTCCTTGGGATTTTTCCTGGGTGCATTCCCTTATGTGCAATTACCCCTTTCCTTTTTAATTTCAAAAAGAAAGTGTGGGCTCTTAAACTGCAGTTTAACCTTTGATATTTGAATAAATACGATTAATGTTTAAAATAAATTTAGAAAGGGAGAACTAATTTGGAACGAACATAACTCTTGTACATTTAATTGCACTCTAATCCTGGCACTTTATTTCTTTAATTATACAGCATAAAAAGTGTATGTAGTTACCTCTACTTTATCAGACTCATCTGAGATCATTGTTTTGGATGAAGCCTGAAATTTTCAATTTAAAATTTTAGTGTGTATTACATTGTATAATTATTCTACAACATTGATTGATATTTTTTGTGTGAATTCAGAAAATTAAAACTAGTTTTACTTTGCAAGTAACAAATAAAATTTAATAAATGGGTGGAAATAACGGTGCAAAAATTCCGCTTTAAAAATCTCACAATTCATGCCAAATCGTGACAGCAAAGTAGTAATAATATAATGATCAGGAATGATCTTTGAATTATAATAATGAGTTCAATAATGCCAACAATATTTCATCAGAAAATAATTTCAAAACCTACGCAAGTGGTTAAATTAGCATTAGTATTACCTACAAATTTATCTACAATTAACTATCATAATGCAACATATCCAATAAATGTTTATTAGAAACGGTGGTAATAGTTTGAGCTACTTTTCAAGCCCAAAGAAAATTTCTTTGGGCTTAAAGTTAAAGCTTCTTTGATTGATTTCATTCAAATAAAATATATTAAACATTTTCAAAATTAATTTTGGGCGAAAAAGCTATAATGCAATTATTGGATATTTAAATTACTTTTTGTTAGATTTCAACAGTGATAATTTGAAATAATACTATTAGGATTAACTTATCCTTACATACCTGCAATTAATGAGGATAAATTCAAATAATTGGAAAAGGTCCTATTCAGAAATGAATATTTGTTTTACATTACTGAGGTATAATTCTAGATGGATATTTCTTCTCAATTTTCCAGCTTTCTATAATATTGAAGCCCTATGTGATAGTTATGTTTCCTTAAGAACCGTCTTATTTAGATAATAATTTACTACGCGTTAGTAATCTACAAGTTTTTTTTCATAATTAACCTTTAATTAAAAGGACAACCAGTTATAATTAATTAGTCATAACTTGGTAGTTTTTAAATGTAACACATCACGCTAGACATTTTTTTTCTGTTCAGCAAGAGAATTAAAAATTCCAATTATAAATGCGAGGATGTTATGGTGAAGTTTATGTTGCCAATGATAGGAATTTGTTTGTTTATAGAGTTGATAGAGTTTATGGAAATTGAATTGTATTGTTGTCGTTAAAATGACAGGAAGTAAGGTAAAGGATTAAGGATTGGGTAATTAGTCGAAACGGGCTTGTCAGTCATGGCTAATATCGGAACCTGTTTGAAAGATGTTAATGTAATAAATCACTACTAATTTGAAGGGATATTGAGAGCAAAAATTTTCTATGACATATAAGACATTTCGCAACGTAATACCATACTAGTATTTCTGGGATAGTTCTTCGTTATGATGACATTCTAGACGAAATGGAAACATGCTTCTAATTTTGCCGGATGTTTGTCTAATTCATTTTAGATGTTAAGGCTGCCATACACGGGGAAATATTTCAAGAATAGAACATGTTCTAATTTCGACCAATCAGGAAAACGTGTCGGCAATAACTGGAAATTATTTCTAGGAAATATTTCCCCGTGTATGACGGCCTTTACACTTATTGAAAGAGTTAGAAAAGCTATATTTTGAGATACTAAAATTATATATTTTGATTTGCGCATGACAGTAATATTGGTAACATTGGTACTACCATGGATTCTTTAGGGTTAACCTGCTTTCAGTAATGCCGTATGCCTTTTGTAAGCAAGATTTATCATCAGATGAAGATGTTACCTATTATTTCGTCACGTTGTTTTCGTTGATGTTCAAGTGATCTAGTCATTGCAGATACTCGTGCATTATCAGTACCTACAGTGATAAAAGAGGTTAAATTTTCGAAAATAACTCGAAAGATTACTGATATTTACTTACAAGGAGACTACACAGTGTTGGCAGGGATTTTTATTATGAAAATCGGTCAGTTGATAGATCTCGAGTTAAGAATAAATAATTACCGCACATTTAGGCGTTTATGAGTGATAGTTTCCCTGTAAATAGACTAAAAATTAAGCTATGGTTAGACTTTTACTGTAAGGTTATGGTAAATATAAGTTGTTTTTGGTGTAGTGGTACCGTGTTCAACTACTATCACACAGGACCGATCTCGATTCCAAATGTAAGACATTTTTTTTTCATTTTTTCTTTGTTGATTTTAATCCTGATATTCATCCATCTCTCTTTTCTTCTATTTGTGACTTTCTTACGCTTTTAACAAAACTTTGGGAATTTTTATTTAAGCGATTTTTCTCCCCTGCGAGGCTCTCGCTTCATCCATTCAGTTCTATGCTTGTGGCGCTTGTGGGCACTGAATTCAAAACATCTGAAATTTGACAAATTACAATACAAGCAAGAAAAGGTGCCGAGGACATTTCCGAATCCGGTAAATTCTACGGTCTAAGGCTGGGAACACATTCACCGGTTTCCCCCGGCCGGCAAACCATAGCCGGTTTTTAAGCTGGGTCACAAGGGTAGTAAGCAGTAGAAGTAAATGGAGCCTTTCACAGTAGCCGAGAATAGATTATAGACCTCGGGGTCGCCGGATAACAGCCGACCCAACGACGGCACCGGGTTGGGACCTTTAGGCCGGTCTTCCTTTGGAAGCGACTACGAGCGACGCGTATACGGCCGTATACGGGCGACTAATCCCAATACACAGAAAGTAACGGAGCGTCGTCCACTGCAGGCGACTATGGGCGACTTGATTCGAGCGTACACCGGCGACCGGCGACTGATCCCATTGAAATGGGATCCGTCGCTCGTAGTCGCCGCTATGCAGTGCATGACTTAAAATGATATATACGCCCTGAGGAGTATTTCAAGAAAAAAATAACACGCCAAATGTGTTATGAGTATTCAATTCTCTTATTTCGAGGATATTTTAGACAAATTCCTCAAATATTTAATTACTTTGATACAGAAATGTGATCCGTCGCTCGTAGTCGCCGCTACGCAGAGCATGACTTAAAATGATGTATACGCACTGAGGAGTATTTCACGAACAAAATACCATTGCAAATATGTTATGAGTTTTCAATTCTCTTCTCTCGAGGATATTATAGACAAATTCCTCAAATATTTAATTACTTTGATACAGAATTGGAATCAGTCGCTCGTAAGCAGAGTTGCGTAGTGAATGGCTAGGAAAGATATGCTCACTGAAATGTTTAAACAGTACAAAATATTACACAAATTGTATTTTTAAGTATTAATAACTCTTATTTTGAGTGTTTCATTGACAAATTACAGTCATTTCAAATATCTACTGCATACATCACTGTCAAAAAGTTATACTTTTGGCACTGATTGAAATATGAATAGAATTGAACGGAAAAAATATATTGAAACCTAAGGTTTACGAAACATTTTTAAATAAACGAAGGACAATTATGAGCATTAACGGAGCATTAGAAGAAAATATAAAGTATCTTTTGAGGGCTACAAGTAAACGAACTTCAGTAATGCTCTATCGACAACGTTATCAATAACTTTGTAAAATAAAGAAATTTGTTGATAAAAGAAAATAAACAATATTACTTCCTCACCTATTGCAATTTATAGGTTAATGCTAGGAAGACAATAATCACAATGATACAACGGCTAAATTGGGCGAAAATATAAGTACAATTGTGTTTTTTCCTCCATAAATCAAGACTGAACTCGTATGAAAATTAATCGTCGATATGAATATAATCGTAAAAAGAAATGAAAACTTAACTCATTCATTCATTCATCAATGTTGTATCTTAGATATTGATCTTATAGGTAAATCTTGATGAAATTGTTTCTTTCTTTTGCGATTCCAAAATCCTTCGTTATTTTCGTCCCAGAAATTCTCCCAATTTCGAGGTTCAAGAGAAGGGATGTCTCTATGATTAATATGTTCTATCCTCATTTTGTGGGATTCAGTATAAACCATCGTAATCAAACACTTAGTAGCTTCCACAATTTCATTTCAAACGACCGGTTTCGTCAACGAGTTGACATCTTCACCTGAAGATGTCAACTCGTTGACGAAAGCGGTCGTTTGAAAAAAAATTGTGGAAGTTACTAAGTGTTTGATTACGATGGTTTAGGGATGTCTCTAGTAAGAACCATATGAATAGACTGGGAAATCCAGGTGAAAGCAAGGGTTCAGTTTCTAAGAAAAAGAAACTTGTTTGAAGGGAAGCAATAGAGGAGCCACGACACTGCGTGCAAAGTGCTATTAGTAGAAGGTTTGCTATTGTATTGAGTGTTGGAATTTCTTCTTCTTAAAACGTTTTCGTTTCCTAAGCGTTCCCGCAAAAATTGTGATCTCGTTGGTTAGCCCTGAGGTTAAAGGAAACCCCATTGTCTCCAAGAGTTCCACCTTTCTTCATTTGGACCCCTTGCGGAGTCTAGCTGCGAAGGGCTAAAATCCTCCTCGTCCATGAGGTGATTAACGATGGCCGAGGTGAAATTTCCCACCCCGAAGTATCTCTGATGTTCTGCTGCAATCTTTCCTATCATTGTTCTCCCTCTCAGAACTCGGAGAAAATTGAGAAATTCCTAACCGAAGATTTAAGTAACTGTATGATCTACCATGTTGAAAATGGTCTTTGATGGACCAAATTACAGGAAATACTTGATTTTCTTTTTGCTGAGTATACCTGCATTATATGTATTCTACATAATATCTATTGGCGTACAGGGGGTGCATTTCCGGCTAATCTAATTTCCTATTCGATTACTTCGATTATATTTCACTTGAGTAAAGAAAAATAATACAAGTGACGTTGCCTATTATTTTAAATGGCTAAGAAATTATTGCGTTTAAACCTCTAGTTTCACGTATGAAATCAAGATGATCAGGCGTTACTTTACAAAATTACACTGTTTTTATTCATTCTCTAGTTTCACCTTGTTGAGAATCATCGGGCGCTTCTGCTAGTTCGCTATACAATACTCGGATTTTCTATTATGGATACCCGAGTTTGGAGTTAAATAAAAACTAAAGTAGAGATCCCACAGGAAAACTAGGTACACCAAAATCTTGCGTGTTTTATTTTGCGCTGTTCTACACGGTACAAAAATTTTTATTACTATTACTTTTGGTACTAATTGAAGGACGAACGAAAAATGTGCCTGTTTTTTCGCGCTCTTTCACTAATTGCTCACTTTGAGCTTTTGTTTCTCATAAAGTATTACTTCAATCAAAATAAAAACTTTAGATGATATTAAGAAACATATTATAAACTAAAATAAAAATTTTCAGTGCCTTCTTATCGTTAGATAAAAAGTTGTTATCGATATTATAAAAAAACTTTTTTTCAGTAATGGGTGGACGTAAAAGTGTAAAATTGGTGTTGTTATAAAGCTCTCGCAAATAGTTTTCAAATGGTATCATCAACGATATCTACAACTCAGCGATTTTTTTTATACGAATTAATATTTATCGTTGCGGAAAGCGTCCCTAAATCAAGCACTGGAGCTAGAATACCGTTACAGCGACCGAGAAGCGGGTAGTCGCTTACAGTGGAAGACCCCCATCGCCTGTAGGTCGCCCAAACTGACGTCGCCCGAATACGCTGGTCGCTCGGTCGCTCGTAGTCGCTTCCAAAGGAAGACCGGCCTTACGACCATTAACGACCGGGTGTGGGTAGTAATGCACGTCGGTCAAATGAGCGCTTTCACATTGAACGGTTGTTGCCGGGTGCCTTCCCCCATCCCTTGCTGCTTATTTTGGCCTTTTAAAGCCACCAGTATTAATTATTTTTTCATCGGAAACTGTTGAATGTAAACATACATCACTTATCATTCACCGAGAAGTAAGGTTCATTCTTTTTTTTTGACATGCGGCCGCTGCCGGGTAAAAACATTGTTGCGATATGAATGTTTATAAGATGTTGTTGGTGGGGAGGGAGAGTTTCATTATACGCCTCCACTTTGACAAATTCTTATTTAAGCGTACTTCCAATTATATATTTTTTAACTACCGGCAATGCACCAATCACTCACTGATATATCGTTTTAACATATGAAGCAATATTTTAAGAATTAATTATATAAAGCAATATGTAAAGAATTTAATTTCCGAAAATAATTTGCTGTTAACTAGGGCAGATAAGAAACAGAGTGTAATGATATGTGATAAACAATAATATGTGGACAAATGCCGTGATTTGCACTGGTTTCCAAATCCCTACTTTCTATCCCCAGCATAGTTTTTTTACTTTCTAAATCCACTTCTAACTGTGCACCTTCCTTGGATTTACCAATATAACTAAAAATTGGTAATAGAATATTGCCTAATGATGCTAGCTCACTAGCGAAACATGTCGCCTGAATAAAAAATCTATGGAAGTGTACTAAATTAATCTTTCTTTCCTTGTAATTTCCTTTGCCGAATTTGCCTCTGACGCGGATATAAAAGTCGCCGTCTGTAGGAAACGGAATGTTTTCTTTCTCCGAAGGCATTAATAAGAAAAAAGACAAAAATTATGAAGGACTTTTATTTATTCCTTGTTATGCCTGCTTGATAGCGATTCTTTTCAGCATAAAATAGGCAATGGGTGGGCAGGAAGATTTTTACTCGTAATTTGGCTATAGTTTATTAGAAATTTTGACAAAGGTTGTTAACTAAATAAACAAACGATGAAAACCACGGAAATAAAACTAAACTTGGACTTTCCCTTCGAGGCGACGATTTTAATTTTTTCTATAATCCTCAATCTTTATCTCCAACGTCCTTTTTCAACGTGGTCCCTTGCCATTACCCTCTCCTCTACTATTGTTTTAAAATATGGACGTGCCGAATGACATAGTGAATGAAGACGAAATTAGCAAGTAATTTTGATAATTAAAGTTATTCTAACCGAAAATCCCAAAGAGAATTGATTTTTCATCAACACCGGAGAAGCAACCGGGACAGTTTATGGCTAGCCCGGTTCTTGTGAGTGAAAGCATCCCTACCCCGGTTTCACGACCATTTTATGACCGACTGGACGAGCGAAACCGGTGAATGTGTTCCCAGCCTAACGGTAGTTTGCAGGCGAATTTTATGGCACTACCTGCTATTACCAATAGCTATTCCCTCTTCGAAAGTAGTGGAGGAGCTGAAGTCGCCGTAGATTAGTTGTTTGCCGTCTTTCGGAAGTATTGGAGCTCTTCTACTATAACTGCTCTTCTTAAGTCTTCAGTTTGAGAACCCGGTGTTCAATCAATTGCAAAAGAATTAAGTATCTGTATACATCTTATATATATTAAATGCTGCTAATTATGCGAGGATATAATGGATATTCATTGAAATTAAATTAGTTAATGGATATACTTGGTGAATGTAAGTCTATTGGAATGGTTTCTTGTCCGGGAAAGTCTTCGGAAAGGCCCTCTTCGCCTGATGGCGATATTGAGGAGAAAAAACAGCTGTTCGCAGATGCCTTTCATGTCTGCGGCAATCTTCTACAAGAAAGCGGTCATATTTTGGAGGGAGTAAGTGTAATAATCTCTGAAAATGCTTTTGCTGTCGGACGGGAAATTTTTGAAAGAATCTTGACAATGATGGACGAAATGTTTTTGGACGCTGATGATGACTTTGCTGGAGAGAACGAGTTGGGTGCGTCGGAAGGATCATATTCCGAAGCATCTTCTACGACAGAGGAAGACGAGTTCTGCGGCAAGACTTCAAGTTCCAGTGAGGTAGGCTATAATCCTTCACCGGTGAAGAGAGCAAGGATTCCTATCGACATTAAAATTAAAGCCGTTACAATGGCAAAAATGCATCCAAACTGGTCCGTGAAATCACTCCGTGCCTGTGTAACGCGACGGATAAAAAAGCTTTCAAATATTGTCAAAATGAATCATTTCTATTGCGAAACAGACGTGACTTTACGAGAAGGATGGATATAATTAAAACTTATGATTGAATTGTGGAAATTACACTCGAATTCCTTTATGATAGGTATGAATCTTCTCTTTTAAATTTATTGTACAACATTTATGTTAAAACGTGTGAATATTTACAAATTATGTGTTCGATAATTATAGGCAGAGTACAGTGAGATAAATGTTTACGACCATCGCAATATTTCTCGTGATAACCGATTATCTAGCAAAATTCATAATGTTATAAAATGTATTTCTTCTATAAGCGAGTTAACTTTCACATTCGGCCGTTGAGAACATTTCCTCACACTATCCGCTGCTTAGATTATGACTATTTTTTTATGAGCTGCGACGTAGTTTATAAATTCTTATTCAATGTTCAATGCCGGCAGTAGTTGGACTTACTTTTTTCTGGGAGTGAATACTACCAGTTCGTATATTATATTCCTTGTGGTAGAAATCGGTTGTTTGTAGTGCGTTACTCGCAGCGAGGCGTTCATATGTTATCACACTACTTCGATTTAAGTATTCTCCGGTAGAAAAGCAGTACGTACCATAACTATGTTTTGTTTGTGCCTGGCCGTGTATTTTCTGCAGATACTGACTGTTTACAGTTAATTATTCTCATTAGAAATAACGTCTCATCTCGCTGAAAGCAAACTACGCACGGTGGGATTTCAAACACAGCCATTAAATTGACCCCAGTCACGTGACACTCCGCTCCGGCATGTTTGTCACGCGCTCGCCCGTAAGGGGAAGGCGCAAAGCGCCATCTATATATTACTGATCTAGGCCATACACGGGAAAATTTTTTAAAAAATTATTTGATAACATGGCGGATCCGCGATTCCTGATTCGCGCGGTTGTTTTGAAAAGAAAAGCGCATAGCGGGCTTGCTTGTTCTTTCCTTCGCGTCCATCGTATCTTGCTCAGGCAAAATGAGTAACTTATTTAATGAGTAACTCTAGCCCGTACTGAGAGAGACCTTTTTCGAGCGCTTCAGGGAAATTAAGCGCAATTTAAATACATAGTTGACTGCCGCCTAAGTAAATTATGATTGTAAAAGTTCTTTATCCAGAAATATGAATAACTATCATTGGATAAAGCTTCTTTATATCATACCAAGAGAATTAAAATGATAGAATAGAAATAAAAATGCCTTATAAATCCTTAAGTAGAGGAATCATCTATATATTAATACGTGAAGAGAAAACTTTGGATCCCTTTTTAAGGGTATTAAACAGGATCTCGTTGGATTAACATCAAATAATGCCCCAGTAACACAGCGAGTACACCAGTTCTGCTTACTCTGTATCTCAGATATCATATCTTTATGATTTTTTAGTCTTATATGTATTATTGTTTTAACCCAACCATCAGCTATGATGTTTGAATTCACAACTGTTGAAAAACATACATCACAGAAATTGTATTTCCCCCATTTGAAATTATCATACTTAACTAAATGTATGCACCAGAAAGGTTGTAGCATATATGATGGGAAGGTAGGCTCGTTCAAAGAATCCATGCACATTAATGCACAATAAGTCCATGAGTCAATATTTGCAAAAGAAGTTCTGTATGCTTCAGTAATCAGGTTAGGCCTTGTTGGTTGGAACCATCTTCTACACTCAACTTTGTGAACATCCCCGAATGCCATCTTCAAATCTTCGAAAACAGTTTCTGGTAGATTTCTCCACAAAAAACCCCAATCGTTGCAATAAACGTCTAACGTTTTCTTCTAGCACACTCCATCAGAGACTTTGGGTTAAATACTGCCATTTTTAGCACTCAAGTAGAAATACGTTTAGCAGAGGCACAGACGTGAAGGAGACAGTAGAGTGCAGAGGTCTTATCTCTGTCCACTTGTGTAATCTCCAAGCGCTCCTAGAATACGCTGATTATGCGGCGTCTGTAACAGTCGCGCTTAACTCATTGAAACTTCCTTTCTAACTGCCCTGTGGAGCTCTTGATCTAGCATATTTTCTGCTGACCCCCTCCTCGCTATCTACATTCCAAACCCCTGCTGTCTCTTCTCTCCCACGAGTCAGTGCGTCTCATCAACGGCCTAAAGCTCATAATGCTCATATCATTGTGCGAGGAAAGGTGAACTAACCTCAAGGAACAGTCATTGATAAAGGACTTTTATAAAAACTACCTGAATTTGGCTTGTGTTGTTGAACTTCATAGCGTAACATTTAGAGGCGAGGGATTAGCTTCACCGTAAGCCCTGTGTGTTTGGCCTCTGGTGCAAGGTTAGATCCTTCGTAAGGCTTGAAAATGGAAATTAATCATCTACGTAAGTGTGTGATGGACTTTAGATTTAGATTTAGATTTAGATATATACCCCGCGAGCCGCCAGAGGCGTATGGCAGGGGGTGTAATACACCACCATTATTCATTCCTACCTATTAGCATCTCTAATAGCTTGGGGAAAAAACGACCAAAAGTAATTATCCGTCCTTGCGATTACTTCCCTATAACGCTTCGTCGATGCCTCTCGGAGATCGCGTTCGCTCCTTACTGGCACTAACATTTCACTTACTTCGTCTATAAATTCTGAACGATTGAACTTTTCGGAAAGTTTCCGTCGATATTCAGATCTTCTCATCTGTAGTGAATTCCAACTGAGGGACTCTATCATTGCCGTAACGCTGCTATCAAACCTGAAATCCCCGCAAACGAATCGGGCTGCTCTACGCTGGACCATCTCTAAATCTGAGACTAAACCTACTTCGTGTGGGTCCCAAACCGCACAGCAGTATTCAAGACTCGGACGAATAAGAGAAAAGTAAGCTATTTCTTTGACTCTCGATGAGCATCCTCTCAACGTTCTACCAGTTAATCTTTGCATTCTATTCGCTTTTCCTATCGCATCTCGAATATGTTCTTTAAAAGATAAGTTACTGCTAAACGTGACTCCTAGGTATTTGTTGTCGTGAACTAACTCTAATGGATGACCTGAGATTTGGTACTGCGTGGGAATTATGTTTGTGGAGCGCGTAAAACTCATGGCAACGCATTTATTTATATTTAAATCCAGCTGCCAATCTTTACACCATCCTGATATTACGTCCAGGTCGTCTTGAAGCACATTACAATCGTTTTCTGTCAAAATCTCTCTG
The DNA here is from genome assembly GCA_947579665.1 of Sympetrum striolatum. NCBI lineage: Eukaryota > Metazoa > Arthropoda > Insecta > Odonata > Libellulidae > Sympetrum > Sympetrum striolatum. The sequence continues at coordinate 7,227,606 of OX388345.1, forward strand.
TATATCAGGGTATCATCGGCAAATAATCTAACCTTACTCTTTACGTTATCTATGAGGTCGTTAATGTAAATTAGAAATAAGATTGGACCAAGAACACTTCCCTGTGGAACTCCTGATGAGATACTTATTTCTTCGGATAAAACTCCATCTAACGCAACTCGCTGAGATCTGTTTTCTAGAAAAGATTCGGTCCATCTGATAACTTTTTCGTCGATCGCGTAGGCACTCAGCTTTTGGATAAGCTTTTCGTGAGAAACTGTGTCGAAAGCTTTCCTGAAATCTAGGAAAACTGCGTCTGATCTAACACCGCCGTCTGCTGCTTTAGATACGTCATTCATAAAAAGCGCTAACTGGGTCTCACAAGACCTACCTTTACGGAATCCGTGCTGGCTCTGACTGATTGCTCCCTTTTCGGAAAGAAAGCGCATGATAGAGCTCGCTATAATATGCTCCATTATTTTGCAAAAAATTGAAGTTAATGAAATAGGCCTATAATCATCTGGTTTTGACGCGCGCCCTTTCTTAGGCACCGGAGTGACATTAGCTTTTTTCCACGACATTGGGACGGTTCCCTCATCCAATGATTTCTGATAGAAAATCTGTAGAAGCGGAGCAATTTCATCGGCTAAAGTTTTTATTACAACAGCGGGAATACCTTCGGGTCCTGGCGCCTTTTTCCTATCAATATCTCGCAATAATTTTCCAATTCCATCAACCGATATCTCGATGGGACACATCTCTGAATCAATGCGCGAGGTAAAATCCTTAACTTGACCATTGTCTACAGTGAAGCATTTCTGGTAGTGCCTGTTAAGTAAGTTAGCTTTATCTTCTGATTTATTTACGGTAATTCCCTCTGCGCTTATGAGGCTAGGCACAGAAAACTGACCTCCACGGGTCTCACGCACGTATGACCAAAATTCTTTCTGATCGCCACCTAATGATTCTAATAGGGTTCGAGATCTATATTCCTGGTATTCTTTTCGCGCTTCTTCCTTAACTAACTTTCGCACTTCTCTATAGTTTTGTTCTTCGAGCTCATGGTTCGTTCCGCATGCTTTGAGTTTTCTCCATCGCGAGTGAATGACTCTTTGCTTCCTATGTAATGCTCGTAATTTAGGTTTCGTCCACCGTGGCTCTTTACGCTCACGCACGCTCTTAGTAGGAACAAATTTAATTAAACCCTCTTTGATTATCCGGAGAAACTCTATCCAACTATCATTTACTGTATTTGCACCCAAGAAGCGGAAAAAATCATCCTTGCACTCGTTAATATAAACCCTAAACTCCGAAAAATTAGCTTTGCGAATTACATATACTTGCCTCGGTGGCTTAAGAGATTTAACCGCTACTGCTTTCATCTCCGCCATTATGACATCATGGTCTGAAATACCGTCAACTATATCGAGATTAGCTATCAATTGTGGGTGGGTGGTGGCTAGTAAATCTAGGATGTTACCTTCACCCGCACGAGTCGTTCGAGTCTTCGTCATGTTTACCTGTTCTATCGCATGCGACGAGAAAGTATCGATTAATTTTTGAGAAACTTTTCTCTCTCTACTAGAGTTGGAGCATGTTAAATTCCGCCAATTAATATGTGGTAGGTTAAAATCTCCTCCTACAACTATGATGGGATCTTTTACTTTTTCACCGATTATCTGTAACGTCCCGGATAAATCGTCAATACAATCAATTTCGCCATCGGGAGGACGATACAATGAACAAACATAAATCTTACTACCGTTAGGTCTTAAAATCGAGCACCACATCATTTCGCTCCTGCTATTTTCTACAAACTCATCTCGCTGACTAATCAAATGGTTCTTTACAGCGATAAAAACTCCACCGCCTACTCTACCCTGTCTGTCTTTGCGATATATCACATAATCTGGAGGAAATATCTCGCTTGAATTAATGTCTTCGCTTAACCAACTCTCAGATCCTAGTATGATATCCGCGCAAGTGCTCCTTGTAAGGTTTAGAAATTCCACCTGCTTATTACGTATGCTTCTGCAATTCACGACTATTATTTTTAGATCTCTGAGTTCGCGCTTTAAAGTTGGATTTCTGTTTGGAATAACCGTAACGATTTTTGAATTGAATTTCTCTTTATTGTCAATGCTACTGTTTCTATTTCGGGGACTAAGATCATGCGTTTCTACTTGGCTATTTACGTGGGTGTTATCTATAATTCCTACCGCTGAATGTACTTTCTTAATATTATTATTTCCCCTTAGATTTAAATTTTTCTCTCGCAAATCTATCTGCGTTATATCGCTCTCATTTAAACCGAAAGAATTGGACTCTAAAACTACCTGGGGTGGCGAACTCTGATAATAGTCTAACCTAAAAAAACCCTATTTACCTCGTAAATCCTACGTGCCACCAGCTCCGCTGCCCGGGCAGTATAATGAACGCCAGAACGATTAAGAGGTAGCCGACATGAATCAAGAACCGGCCTCAAATCGACGAACCCGACCCCGTTGCTCCTACAGAAGTCCCGCAGTCTTTGGTTCAGGCCGACAACGCGACTCCAAACCTCAGAACCACGGTCCGACCGCGGAACTATGCTGCAAAATGACAGCGACACACGGACACCCGACTCACTCTCGACTCGGGAAGCCTCGGCGATCAGGTCCTTAAAAGAACCTAGAATCTCCTCGGACCCGAATCTCGAGGCGTCGTTGGTGCCCGCGTGCACCACCACTCGCAACACGGAGCAGTTCGAAGACGATACCGACGTTCTTAGTTCCTCCGTCACCTTCGGCACCGTACCTCCCGGTAAACACCTGGAGAACACCCGCTCACACACTCCCTCCCGGCGGGCCCTTGCACGTAATGGATCCATTATCCGCCGGACATTAGAACTTCAAAACTTTCAAGCGTTTCATGATGGAAAGCAGCTGATTGTTTGGGAATTGGCTGTGTGTGATTTGAACAATGATTATGCCTATTCGTGGATATTCAAATGTCCTCCCATTTCTAACATGAGGGATAATACTTGGCTTGTAAACAATCACCACGGGATCGATTCGAGTGCTGGAGATGTTAACTACGATGATTTAAATAACATACTAGAAAGCTATGCGTCCGATTATAATTTGGTTTTCGTCAAGGGTGAGGAAAAATGTAACTATCTTTCCAAAATGTTGGGGAACAAAGTAATTGATCTCGCCGTTTACGGGTGTCCTTCCCTAAAGTGTTTACCATCGCTAAGAAAACAGTGCTTTTTCCCTAACCACAGACGAGGGACTTATGTGTGTGCGAGAGAAAACTGTGAAAAACTAAAAGTTTGATTAAACACGTACTTGGCTAAATCAACGTGATGGGAATCCCACTGCAGTGTTAGTGAATTTTTTTGTTAGCTACTCTCCAAAAATCATCCTAAACCAAAGAGGTTCGCATGAAGACATTCGCTGAACTCTCCAAGGTTGATGATAATATGTATCTTGATACTATTTGTATAATATTGCTCAATAAACAATCATAAAAATACTTGCTGTTTTTTTCATTTCCTTATCCGATCTGCTGCTTCGACGTTCAGCATACTTCTCAGTTTAAGGTGTTTGACATCTTGCCATCTGCCCAATTCAAATTCCAATCCCCAAGGGTTATGGCTTCCTGTTTCTTTTATGCTACCCAATGCTAATAATTTTTTCAAACTTGTAGTATCTTTTCAAACTGCGAACATGGATAATATCAGTCTGACTATTTAATGTTATATTTAATTTCAGTTAGTGACTTAGGCCCTGTAAATTTTTTAACTCAGTATTACCTCTAAATTGACATTTATATTGATTAATACTTGGAGATGTGCTTTTACCCAATGTTTAATCAATTTTACTTTTCAGGAATAAATATAGTGATGAAGGAAATGTCCAAAGCTGTTAGACAAATTAGCATATCTGTACTTCTTAAATGTGATAAGTATTTTTATATTTTTAAACTTTTTCCACTTACTAATGGACATAACTTTAACGTACAGTTAAGTGAATAATTTTAGTTATGACATATCTTCATAGTAAGGGGAAAAACCTCTTTCTAATAATAGGTTTTTATTTATTTTATACCAAAAATAAAACCAGATTACCCTTTCACTTCAGTCTTCATTCTTTTCAATAGTTAATTGATATTTTTGATGTTGTCTTTGTATGCATACGAAATTATAATAATTGCAGAATCTTTATTGGAATAGTTTGCTAAATAACTTATTGATTTCAAACCGTAAAATTTGAATGCTTCTATGCTAAGTAAAGTGAACTTAAGGTTTTAATAGTTAAAAACTTAAAAATAATGAGGTGGAAAATTTAATAATTTGAGTTAAATTCTTATTTGTGAAAATAGTACTTAAGGAAAGCTTTGTATCTTGATTGTTTCTTAAAATTTTTATTATTGAATTAGATTTGTAAATACAAAATATCTTAAATTATTGTAAACTACTTCTCATTGAAAGATTGTGCATACATTTTTGATTTTTTATCCCACTTAATAAATATCTTGTATAAACTTCTTGTTTTCTTCAAGTTGAGATTTGATGACCCAATTCCGTAATTAAGTTTGTTCATTCATATTCTTAAACATTCAAAATAGATTTCTATATTCACAGTTAGGACTTATTGATGATGAATTTAAGAATGAATTAGTCACTCATCGCTAAAAATATTTCATTTGTTAGGTAGGTTATATGTTATTTTTGTTTTGATGGCTTTGGAAATTTTCTTTTACCTTATAAGTCGGCCAACTTTTCGGTGAACTGGAACTGGATGGAACGAAAGGAATGGCAAAAACGAAACAAAGGAATGATATTAAAAACAAAAAACACTATTTGGAGAGTTCACCATAGAGTAATATCTCATCCTTTGTATTTCGAGAGACAAATTCCATAAGTTTTGCCCAAAACTCTTTATATACGTCGCTATTTGGAACTCAGTACAATTACACTACAATACACATTTCCTCTTACTACCCTTACTCAAGATTTCTACTTACTCAACAAGTTCTCCGTGCTGATGCTAAGGTGGCAGGATAGTCAAATATTTCCAGTTATGGCGGACTGGAAATCTGTAGAAAATAGAACATGTTCTATTTTCAACCAATCAGGAAAGAGTGTCGGCCATAACTGGAAATATTTCCCCGTGTATGGCGGCCTTTAGTCGATTTTACATTTCGCAAACTTGTCCATGTGATTTGGATCGAGAGCGAAACTAAAAGCTGGAAAGCAAAAAACACCTCCAAAGGTAAACAAAGCAGAACCCAGCGTCCCTGTCCTTCCCCATTGGTGTATTCTAGGCGGAAGTCGACAGTGACCAATGGGTATGCTGGATACATCATCAGAATTTCTACAAACTCAACAAGTTCTCCATGCTGACACCAAGGTGGCAGAATAATGAAATATTTGCTAATATGGCCGACTGAAAATATTTTCAAAATAGAACATGTTCAGGAAAGAGGGTCGGCCATGTAATCAAATATTTTCGAAAAAATTTGCCCGTGTACGGCAGCCTTTACAAAAATCGATAAATAGAAAATGAATCTTTAATCCCAACTCTCAAGCCCCTCCACAGCTCGATCCTAGATCCGCCACTGATTTTAACTGGATATTTTCTATTAAAAAAGGAAAAAACTATTTAAGTGACTTTATAACGTATATAGTTTCCAAACCTTAATCATTTCTGTTTTGCAACACAGTACAAATTCTGTTATTTTTCTACTTTCTTTTCCATTGCCTTAGGTGCTGCTTTACTTATGAAAAACTAACTCTATACCATAATCCATATCATAATGTAGTGATGCTCTTTCCAGTTAGTTTCTTCTTTTGATAGAGCTTTATTATTCTCAATTGCAATATTATTATTAACATTATTTGCATTATCCTTTGGTAATACTACACTTCCAATACTTCTTCATACTTCTCTGTGGATGCATGGCATATCTTTTAATTTTCTTATAGAGTACGTTGGTGAATATATTTCTTGAAATATTTTTTTACTTTTTTCTATCCTTTGGGTAATTTATTTATATTCACCATTCTGTAGATTATGTGATACCATGATAATTGGCTTCTGTAATTCAAGAATTTATGCATGGAAAATAAATCCTAATGTTTTAATTTATCATGTTACTAATGCTAGAAATCTTCAGGCAAAAATCAAAATTATATGATTTTTTATCACAAGTTCCTTTCAATAAATCATCCAAATTTCCCAATTCAGAGATTTTCTGTGACAAATATTGTTTCCGTTTCCTTTGAAATAAGTCTTTGCAGTTTTTTGTCAGCTGACTGTGCAACATAATATTAATACATAACATAATGATAATACGTAATCTATTATATATAGATGCTTCTCCGGATTGATCTAGGATATAGGATAGATAGATATAGGATAGATAGGATAAATATTCACAGCCTAAACCGCAAGAGTGATTGAGTTTAAATTTTTACTGCGTATTGGCCATAACGTGTAACTGCCAGAAAAATTGCGATTTTGAACCTCCGTGTCATGCGTTCGATTCCAGAGGGCCCCTAAGTCCCGATTTTTCCCCTTTAAATGTATTGCTTTGATTTTTGGGAATTAAAAAAAAAATACCTCCTGGATAGGTAGTGAATCAAACTTCAAGGAGCCTATATATATGGTCATAATCTATCGAAAACAACAATGACTTTAATGGAAAATATCCTTGGTTCGATGCTAGGACAATGCAAAATCTGCCCTTTAAAATACATTGTGGTAGCTTTTCATTATTTTTTTGATGCACTTATCGAAATGATAGGAAGTTTTTGCAATGAAGTGTACAAGAATACAGGACTACATTTAAGAAAAGAATTATATAAGACCATGCTGTTCCTGGGTTTGATGCCAGAGCACATTACAATTTCTCACATAAGGATTATGTAGGAAGGGAAAAGTAGGACGTCGTTTGAGGCAGTTACAGCAAATATTTCTGCTTGAACTTTCACACATAGTTGAAGATTATGATCTTCTATTGTGCTGCATAGAAACTATCACGAGAAAGACCCGGGTTCCATGCCAGGCGGTAAAAATATCTCCCATATAAAACACATAGGGATAGATTTTCATAATTTTTTTTATGCAGTTTTCGAAATGATAGGAAGTTCTTGCTTAGATAGAAGATGTGCATTAACACTCGGTTTAAGAAAAACAATTAGATAAGCCCATGCTGTTCCTGGGTTCGATGCCGGAGCACATTAATAGTTCTCACATAAAGAGTATAAGGGAAAAGTAGGACAGATGACGATGCCAGACGGATAAATTACAGAGAATTTTAAGATAATTTTCAACCCTTATTTTTCTTTTGAGGACTCTCTCAATATGATGCCGACACTAAATTTGTGTTATTAATATGCTTGCAATATGCAAGCACCATTTTACTCGTATATATAGAAAGATAGGTATATAGATAGGATACTAATTCACAGGCTAAACCACAAGCGTCATTGACTTGAAATTTTGACAGTGTATAGGCCCTAAGGTGAAACCCCCAGGAAAAAGCCGACTTTGAACTTCAGTGTCAAGGGTTCGATGCCATAAGGCCTCAAATTCACGATTTTCTCCATAAAGATACATTGCAAGGATTTTCGAATTTCTGGCATATTAGACAGTTGAAATTCTAAGGATCTCTAGAATCTGTGAGTACCCATTGAAAATCATAAGTACATTTCCGATGATTATCCTTGTTTTGACGCTAGGTCACCGCAAATATTTCCCCTTTAAAATGCATTTTGTTGATTTTTAAGATTTTTTTAGTCACTTCCCGATAAGATGGAAACTTGAAACTCGGTTGTAGATAGACATCATAAATATATTCTATGTACACTTTTTACCGTTTCGCTGATGGTCCTTGGTTCGATCCCAGTGAGGCTTTAACATCCCTCAATGCATTTCTTATGGAGAAAACAGAAACCAATTTTAGGTACTTCCCGGCATGATATCGACATCAAACTTCGCATTTAATAAGATTAAGCTCTAACAAGTCATCATTTTTATTTGCAGCTGCAAATAGGTCTGGGATTCGACACAAGGCGTCACTAAAATCAGAAACTGATATGATTTTTAAGATTTTTTAGAACCCCTTCCCAATAATATAGAACTTTTAAGCTTGGCATGTCAATACAAATCATAGATATATATCATGTACGATATTTTAGGTTTCCCTGATTGTCCTTGGTTCAATCCCAGAGATCCATTTACATTACCTTTGCATTTCAGATGGGGATAATGGAGTCTTAATTTTGGACCTTCTTGGTATGATATCGACTTCAAAATTTGAATCTGTTAATTTTAATGTTTAATATGTGTTCATATTTTCCATAAGATCCTGGGTTCAACACCAGGCGTATCTACTAGTTGAAACGTAAGACAGGAATTTCTAATTACCTATGATCAAGTTTCCAGAATATTTTCAGCTACAGCCGTGTCGGATAGAGAATTCAAAATCACAGACATCCAAGCAAATGCGATCTTATTTACTTATATCTATAAAACTGTCACCAAATGTGCATTAGTTTGACGCCAGGTAAGTGCATATTTCTCCTATTTAAAATAAATTGTGGCGATTTTTAATAATAATTTCAAACTGATTTTCTTGTGGTCCTTCTCGGTATGGAATTGACTTGAAATTCCTTTTCCCAATATGCTTGCAGAATGCAAGCAACATTTTATTCGTACATAATACAAGTAGGTAACATAGAATTTTAAGTAATTAGCATTTTTAGAGATGGGCTAATTCATTTACTTTATTCAAATTAAGGGCATTATTTAGCATTTTCCTGTATTTTACTTTAAATCACTGTAAAATATGGAAAAATAACGTATGATCGGAACATCATTTGCTTTTTGTATTTGAGAAAACGTTTGAGCACCTAATCTATTGCATCTTGAGCCTGAGTACCTGATTTTAATGTCTGCTTTGATTGTGTTTGGATGAGATGATTGAACTTATCTTAGGGGATGGGGTAGATTGTTTTAGCAAAGCACTTAAGAAGAGAAGAATCAATTCTATACATATAGACTTAAATTTGTTTTATTACTTTCTCCATATACGAAGTATAGAGAAAGTATTGTTTTCATGAAAAAATTCGACTTCGAGATTTCAATGGAAATACACATTTTGGGGTCCCTAGAACACGTTTTGACCATTTTCGGAATGATGTCTGTGTGTGTGTGTGTGTGTGTATGTATGTGTGTCTGTTATTGTGGGCGCTCTAACGTAAAAACTATAAGTTGTATCAATACCAAACTACATACATAGCACTACAGTGTGTGCTGTCAGAGTTGATTAGTTTTTGGAGTAAATCGGTTGACCGGAAGTCGAGCTTTCTTCATCAAAGCTCATTTCCGGTTTTCAAAATATCTCCATAAATATGATGTATAGGTATATTGTGTACCATATAAAAGTTTTAGATAATGTGTTTTACTATAACTTTTGTATTTAACATACTTTTGTATCACCGGTTGATTAGGAGTTATTCGTGAAATACTGATAAACCGGAAGTAGCTGTTATGTACTTTGTGGGCGCTCTAACATGAAAACTATTTGTCAGATCAACACCAAATTTCATATATAGTATTTTGGTTGGTGTGTTTAGAGTTGATTAGTTTTTGGAGCAAATCCATACACCGGAAGTTGAGCTTCATTCTTCAAAGCTCATTTCCGGTTTTCAAAATATCTCAATAAATATGATATTTAGGTATATACTATTATTTATAATAATTTTAGAAAATAAAATTTGCTATAACTTTTGTTTGAAATATATTTTTTTAAAACTGATTTTTTAGGAGATATTCATGAAATACTGATAAACCGGAAGTTGCCGATTATGTACTTCATGAGCGCTCTGGGCGCTGTTGGCGAATAGCCATTTCATCGTTTTTCATCGAGCATGTCCCAAAAACATTATTTATAATGTTTGTGACGTAATATATAATATGATATAAATTAATCACTCATCTTCAAAGTTTAGATGGAATACAGAGTTCGAAAATACTGTCGTAGATAAATATTTACATCTCATATATGGAGAAAGTCATGTGCTGGCCACATCAGATTTTATTGGCCAGGGAACAATCATAAGAAACCAGTCAAACAAAATACTGCACTTTTTAGAAACAATTCATCATATCTACATAAAGTAATTTTTTAAGAAATTCCTTTAAAAAAATTAGGAAAGAGAAATTCCGTAATCTCCTTGTATTGTTGTATGGATAAAAATGAATTATTTTTGAGCAAAATTTGGCTATTGAAGTTACTCCTGGAGGATTCATACTCAGGAAAATTTAACAAGGAGTATACCATGAAACTTTTATTTCATCTTTAACTGAGTTTTATATTCTAAATTAGTTGAAATAAACAAGATATCTAAGTCGAGGGCCATTGGACATTGGTGAGAGTATACTCTTTAATATTTCAGCTTATACGACTCCTTGCAATTTTTATGCAAGATTGATTGCATGGTTTTCTTTTAAAGGTTACTTGATTTTCCAACTGCTTTTAAAGAATTCAAAGAATAATTATAATTTTTCAAATAGGATTTTGAGAAATTTTCTGTGTGCATCTATCAGTGTTTTACTCTATGAATGCAATCATTTTAAGGGTCAGGTGGATATTAAAGTTAAATCCAGTCTCGGAAAGTAGGTTCAAAAGTAATCTTTTTAATAAGGATCTTGTGCGTTTGAAATAGCACAATAAATAAGGATTAAATGTAAACTTAAAAAATACGGCATAATTTGTCAGTTTGGCAAGCATCTTGTGATGAGTAAGCCTACAGATATTGTATTATAATCTCTAAAACCAAGGAATTATAGCATATTGATAATACGATGCCACCATTCATATAAACATCGATGATAAGTATTTTTGCATTCATACTCTCATAGCAGGATATTGTGATTTAACTTTCAAAATATTCTCTCCTTTACATTGGTCAATGCTGTTACCCAAACTATGTTATCATCTCACCCATTAATTTAATGAACGTCATATTACTCTTACAAGTCATAAATGTCATCGCTTTTATATTTATCTTTCATAAGCTTTCATGTTAATAATTCTTAAGGACAGAATTTTATTAGAATAAATGAAATGATGTTGCCTTAACCCTGGTGGAAGTCATCATATCCATGATACAGTTTCTTTTAAGAATTCTTTTTGTGAGCAGGGTAATGATTTCAGTACCAAATAATGTATTGGTTAGTTGTATCTTATTGCAAAACTTCTCAATGTGAACTCCTGTTAGTAGATTCCTATTGATGTTTAAAATTTTGTGATGTGTATCTGAGAAATGGTAATGTGTGAACTATTTGGCCTTATTCAGGGATATGAGTGATTTATAATCAGGATTCTTTTTTAATGGTTTGGAAATATTTAGAATTTTCAAAGAAAAGGCAACATTACTGAATAGTGTAAGCCGTCACCACCTGTTGTGGGTTCGTGAGGATCACGGAGAAGGGAACAGAGGGACTCCAGCATAAGCTTAAACAAATTATTGAATCTCCATGCCACAATTACAATCAACTATCCCCAATCCAGCTCCCGATACCACTGATGTACTCTCACTCCCTCGGCCACTCTCCCGTGTCACGCAGCGTGCCCTCGTGACTGTCAAGCGTCTCTCCCGTTCATCGCCTGTTATTGCATACCTGGATCAGCAGTTCCTACAGTTAAAAGTTGAAACACAACCTCCGACCGGATGTCTAGGTCTGCAATTCTTAGCTGGGAACTGCTGTCCGTCAGCGTTCCGTCGAAGCTGTCCACTCACAACTATACCCCCGCTGCGAAATATCGCAGCTCAAAATATTCAGTAATATTCAATAAAAAATAATTCCCAGTAACCAAAGAATAGCAAAAGAAAAAGAACTTCTTCACCTGCCCTACCTTCAAGCAAGGGTCACTTAAGTGAGGTGTTGAAGGAGGGATCCGGAAGATAAGTCAGAATTGGAGAATGTAAAATGGGAATTGAAAAGAGATGTTGGTGATGGGTAGTAAGTTGGACTTCTGCAGAGTACGATAGAATATAGTGGCGGTTAAGGAATCTGCTTGGTGGTTGAAGGTGTATATCTGAGTCGGTGTTGGAGTGTGTTTGGGGAGTGATTGCAGAAATATTGCTTTGGTGGAAGCTCAAGGAAGTGGGGCGGATGTGTGGTGCGTTGAGGAGGAGTTTGGGAAAGTCTAGAGCAATAGATGGAAGACGGGTGAGAGTAACCATGGGGGATGCTGAGGGGGGATCAACTGGACCATATGGACCTTTTTTTTCATTTCTTTTGCTATTCTTTTGTTTTTGGGAATTATTGTTTATTGAATATTACTGAATATGTTGAGCTGCGATATTTTGCAGAGGTTCTGCCTTTCTTATTACTAGGTTCTGCCTTTCTTATGACTCCCGCACAGCACTGTTATTCCATTTACTTCCAGCCAGCATTTAGTTGCCGTTGAGTGAAATCTACTATTTCTATTACTGTCTTGGGCTACTAGAACAGAAAATAAGTTCCTCGAAATTTTTGAAACATACGAGACATCTGTTAAAGTAATTTTCTGGGTGTTATCTTTAGTGAAGGATGAAATTTCAATTGTTCCTTTCTTGATGGCCATGAGAGCTTCTTCTCCAGTGGTATTAATAACGCAAGGACGTTGAAAGTCTTGGAACTTGACAACTGGTCCAGACAATTACACACCTGCTTCGTTGCTCCGTTGTCGAACCACCATCCTGATCTGCTCTTCTCCATTTGAAGAATATCTTCACTAATATCACACAGGGTTATATCTAGGGTGCTGCTCTGGGGGTGTCCTTTGGTGGTCATCTGGCAGCAATCCACTCTTTACATGTACTTATCCAATACCCTTGCCCAAGACATACAGCAGAATGTCTATTTTCTCGTCCTATGATTTTAAACTTAACCCCGATACCGCCATAAATCTTTGAAACTTGCGTTTCCACAGTTCCCATGCTGAAGGATTAGAGAAGTCTAAATTCTCTGGCAGTTGTGTTTTAATCGCTGGTTCCGTCCTTACCGTAATATTTGTTGGAGACGTCATTTTAATGACAAATTAACTTACATCTTTGACCTACCATGTAAGTTAATTTGTTATTTGTTTGGTTTTGGTACTTATTAAACTTTTTGGGAGAAAAATGATTGTGCTTTACTTTCCGATCTGCCCCTCTGCTCTTCACACGTGGACGACAGTAGCACAGGGGTAGTATTACTATCTCCCTCTAGCGCTAAAAAGTGAAGCCAGGGGTAAAGCGGCAGATTGCGCATTTAGCCATGCTGGGTAGCACTTTTCGTATCTCCCTATACCAATACATTGGTTTATACGAGAGAAAATGGTTTCCTTCATTTGCAACAATATATTCAGTACTTGATCAGACCTTTATCAATGTATTACATGTTATTTTTTGGAAAATAAAGTGTCTTAATAATAGCAGTTTTATTTCATTGAAACTTTAACCTAATTTGGAACGTCTCCCAGTAAGGCTTTCCTTGCGACCGGATTTCAATAAATCTAATAATGAGCAGGCCCCACAGCGCAAATGAAGAAATTTACTGAACAGGTAAAAACAAAAAGGCAAACAGCTCGAAAGTAGAAATTTACCGAACATATTATTGTGCTCTCGTCTGCACCTGCAAGTCTTGCATGGTTTAAAAGTTCTCGTATTCGTCATTTTGACAAATTTTTCTGCATTCAGCCCCAATTATGAATTAGAACAAACATTTGCACTAGTGGAAAATCTCTAATTGCCCTGATAAGCTATTATAATGTATTATAGAGAGTTGCTTTATTTCATAGCTGTAAACGATTATTAAGGAATTTTTATGCTGTAATTTGTATTTATCAATTAAAAACTAAGACGGATTAATGCATTAGAATATACATAAAATCAACATTAGAATAATCAACGAGGTTTTAATAGAGTTTGCGGGAGGCTGGCAGATGATGCGTTTTCTCTATCGTACTAGCAGACGCCGGCATCCGAGAAGTTGACGTTGCAGGCATGTTTTATTTTCAATGATAAAAGGAATCAAGAGGATTTAAAGAAAAAAATCGAACATGATCATTAAGTAAAAGGATCATTTTAACTATCTGAGTCCATTTCATAGGATAGACAAGCTCCTGAGTCCCGTATGAGAGGAAAATAAAACCCCAAAAATACATGTTGTTAAAGGGGAGCTGGAGAAAAGTGCTACCCAGTGCTTTGCGGGTTGCGTTATTTTTGGCTTCACTTTTCTTCCGTTAGACTCTCCCTGTGCGACAGTAGCATACGCGCCATGTTTGTTTCATTGTTCAGGCATCTCTCACTAGAGCTACACATGAAAATAAAATACCCTCTACAGCGCAAACTTCAAACCATTCAATCTATTTTGTCGTGAAATTTGAACATTCCAGCTGTAATACCAGGGGAAAAAAAAATTATTGTGCGTACCTTTTCGATCTGCCCACGTATTTATTTATAAATTGCTAAACAATAGAATTAATTCACTGCAGCTGTTGGAAATGGTATCTTTTAGAGTGCCGATTGCATATACAAGATGAAAGAGAATTTTTATTGAAGAATTTTTTAGAACAAATTATTTATATAATTGCCCAATGGCAAGAATTATGAGTGAGGCAAATTCCATGCCAATAAAAATTGATTTTTTTAATATGAGTTTATTCAGAATGAAAAGTTTTTTAAGAAACCATTTATAACTATTTATATTATTAGTAAAATGTTTTTATGTTATAGGTACCTACCTGTTTTGATATGTAATGCAACTTTGTTTAGCCATCTTTTTTATTTTATTGTCAGATACTTTTTATAGACTGTCTTTTATGTGAAAAGGGTAACTACCAGATTTTGTACAAGATTTATCCTGTGCAATAAATAAATAAATATTTCCTAGAAAAATCATAAAACTCTTTCACACAATATTTGGGCAACTAAAACAGACACAATCCTAAGTTTGTATTAGTGTTTATCTTTCGTTAGTTACTTTATTAATTGTTTTAAATTGTAAATTATCATATACCATGCATGGTTTTTAACTGAAGTTATGTCATGCATAAACCATAAGACATGAGGTTTGGTTAAATTAGGTACTTCTATGAATAAAATAAGTAAATACGAGGCTTGTCCAGAAAGTAAGTGTACTGAATTTTTGAAGGTTACAAAATTTTTTATTTGAAGAAAAAAATTACCTGGTTGCATTAGTACAATAAAATGCAAAAATATCTTTAATTTTATGTTTAGGGTGAAGAATAAGGTTAGGGATACATAATTCAAGAAAAGGGTTCTGCCGCATATCTTGCAACACCGCCGCTCCGCCTTAAATACCGTTAGGGCTCCTTTGCACGCTGCCCTTGCACCTTGCGAGGTCCCGACGACCTACAGTTTAGAACTATCGCAGCCCAAGGATATGCCTCTCTGCACAGAAAGAAGGGTCAAGGGTGGTCCGAAAGAAAACGATTTTTCGAGAATAGATTTCTAATAGCACTCATTATCCAGTACTGATTAGTGCGTTTTAAGTAATAGTCGGTATCAGGATATTTTCTCTTGACTATCCTACGACAAATTTGGAATGAGCATATGACTTCCTAATATAATTTTATAAGTTTCATACGAATGCGAAGGGTATTAAATTAAAATTTAGCATGATTAATCGTATTAATTAAATAATTCATAATAATGAACAATTTGCATACCCTGAAATATTTTGTGTTTATAGACCAGTAACAAACTGATGACTGAACGGTAGATACTTATGACCTATTGAAGCCGCTTGTAATAAGAATTTTTCATAGCACAGGCCTGTGTTTACATAACATCGATAAAATTAAAACTAAAAAGATATACGGAAACGGATAGTTTTAAATGACAATATAATACTGGCTTGTAATGTATCTTCTGTCATTAAATTACTTTTGTAGTAGTTATATCAAATTGAAAATCTTTCTACATTTTCCTTCATTTTTCATAACCTTTCGCTCCAAAGATAAGAATTTTTGAATGGTATGGTTAAAATATTAACCGACGGCTGCATAACATTTTCTAAAACATGTGCATATTGTTTTCCATCATGGTAGCCATTGATATTCCAAAGACCCCAGGACCTTAGCCTAGTGGATTGCACACGATGAGATAAACAATCGCTATAATTATTCTGTTCAATAAGGGATTTATCGAATTAATTTAATACATCCTATAATAACATACGAACCTTCGGAGGATATCCACCCCCAGACATGCACAGAAAATCGTCCACTTCTGCCCCTCTCTTTCACATATTGAAGGTCGAATCTGCAGTTTCGAGGTCTATACACACCGACAGGGCCATTCGAACATGACGAAAATGTTTTTTCGTTGCTTAGTCACTGAAATCCTAATCCAAGAGCGCAAGTAACTAAAAGTAAGCGCCTCAAACTGTTCCTTCCCTCAAATCCTCAATTCATACAGGGCACAAAAATCCACAGGAGATCTATTAGGTTTTTCCAAACCCTTCCATTTCAGAGAGAGAGAGCCTACGCAGCGGGGGGCATAGGTGGCAAGGACTTCGTCTGCAAGAATGTCGGAAGAGTGCAATATTTGATGCCTATAGAAATGCCCTTTTGGGAATAGGAGAAAGGGAAAGAAGGAATACCTGAAAATCCCCCTGAACCCCTGCTATGAAGACGTCCTTCTTGTCCTCCCCACGAGGTATTGTCTAACGCGGAAGTAGTAGCCCAACGGGTGAAGGATATAATGAGAAGAGGACAATACCTTCGCCCTGTATACTTCCGCAGATTCTCCGCAGAGCATCCTGGTGTCTTGGATGGAATGTATTATCTTATTCAACTTACCGATCTTGATTACAAGAAATGCTTCCTTAAAGACGGCCGTTAATCGTATTTGGTATGGAGTTATTTATACACGGAGTATGGGATTTTAGAAGCCGGTGAAACATACATCGCCTATATCATTCATCCTGTTAAAAGAAGCGTAAATAGTTATTTCCCAAGGGATATGATAGCTCACAAGTATCTACTGTTCAATCATCGGTGTGTTGCTGCTCCGTTACGGCCATTCAAAACAATACAATGAATGGAAAGTTAAGGGATATTCAAAGGGAAGAAAAATATCAAAAATCGTTCTTAACTGTCAGGGGTTCAGAACCAGGAGGCCCTGAAATTGCATACTTTCCAATAGGAAGGCATTGCGCTGATTTTCGGGATTATTTAAAAAGTTCTTACCGGGAAGATAGATTACTGTTTTTTATGATACCTGGAGTAGTTAATATTTAACAGAAATTGTAGAGAACTTACCTGTAAGATATAGCGTTCGAGCTTTTTATATTGATAGATATCCGTATAATTTATAAAACCATTAAATTGTTTCCTTAACTATCTTGCATTCGATGCCAGGGCACACAAGATATTATCCTATAAAGAATACATAGGAAAAGTAGGGCGTAGGTTGAGGCTGTCAAAGATGTGAGCTCCATCATACATTTCGCACAACGAATACGATCATTTTATTGTATATGAAAGAAAATAACCCAAAACTCCCAGAGGTCGACGCCAGGCTTATCCCGATTCTTATGTAAGGTATACATTGTAGATATTTTAAAAGTTATTGTGAACTCCTAACCGATGAGATACACAATTATTTACCACAGTGATGATTAGTTTCTAAACTTTTTACTATAATTACTTGCTCAGAAATACCTCTCGTTTAGCATACCTTACTCGTTTATATCTATTATATATACATCTATATATTATAGTTGACGCTTCTCCTGATTCACTGATTCATATATGTAGGAAGATACTAATTCAGGGGCCAAACTTTTGGAGGGATTGGGCCGCTTCTATTTTTTGTAAATGGCCCAAACTCATAACCCCAGGAAAAAATCAGATATCCTTCCTAACTATCATGGGTTCGAAATCAGGGGCCCCTAAAATCACAAATTTTGCTGTTAGAATGAGTTGCGCCAATTATTAGATAAAAAATACTTTCAGGAAAAGCAGAGGATACATATCCAAGGTGCCTAGAAATATATAGAGATTGAATTTCCTATTGACTACATCTCTAAGCACCTTGAAGGATAAATTTGCACCGGTATACATTTGAAATCAGGGTAATTTTTGAAAAACTCTCTTAAAGATTCAATAGACAATATTTTCATCTGTTGGATTCCTAAATTTTAATTCTCTGTCATTCCGAGAAGTTTTTTTTTTATCTCGAAATTTGGTGCAATATATGAAAGATAAGAATGAACTGCGCCGATTTTTGGAATAGAAAGAAAGATTTTTTGGTAAGAAAGAGAACTCAAATTAAAGGAACTAAGAGACATTTTTCAGATCTAATAGAAACAGTAGAAACTACTGCATTAAGTATCCATTGTTCGATGCCAGACCGGTGCAAAAATCCCCCTGTAAAAATATAGATATAGAGGTGCCACTTTGCACGTGGATGATTTTTTATACTATGCTATAGAAAAAATTAGTTTGTAACCATAGTTATCTTGGGTTCAATTCTAGGCCCCCTCAAATAATCTCCTATAACGAATAAATGGGAAATTAAGGACATTAAATGGCAGTTAAAGACATGATTCATATTTCAAATCTTGCACTTAGCTAAAAATTCGTCTTCTGCAACGTTATTTAAAAGTATCAAGAGGTCCTGGATTGGGGAATTCGGAAATAAATTTTCCGTTTATTACCGCTAAGATGCATGATTGCTATCCATGCTTATAACCAATTACTATATTTTTACTTTAACTTTACCTTTTGCTTGCAGAATGCAAGCAGCATATAACTCGTGTATTTTAGCTGGAGTTGTGGTAAATAGACATATTCGACGGTTTTTAGCCTTCGCTTAACAGGTATGAAGAGTTCCTCGTGCTCGATTTAAGAACGTGAATAGGAACCTTGTGTTTATGACAGCAGGAAGGAGTGTGTTATTCTTGTTTCATTGAGGGATAAGAGGCTCAGGCCTAGGTAACTTTTCTAGGCTACGACGCTGTTGCAAGATTTGCGCCCGAACCCTTTCCTTAAATTATGTATCCCTAACCTTATATTTCACGCTAAACCAAAATTCAAGATACTTTTGCTGCGGAATGTACATATGTAAGCTATTATTCGACATAGTCCCCATTCCTCTCAATGCAGATGGTGAACCGGGGTATTAATTTTTTGATGCTTTCCTGAAGTAGTTTCCCGCCAAACCCTTCGTCTACTTCTCCACCTCCCCCTTCACCTCCTCGTTGGTTGAAAATCTTTTTCCACCCATGTGCAACTTCGGGGAGGTAAAAAGATAGTTATCTAAAGGTGCTAGGTGGTGCTAGGCCAGGGGAATACGTGGGATGGTTCAGGAAACCCCATTTAAACGAGGCGAGCAGTTCCTTCGCCCGGCCCGGCCTCCACTCGATTCAACTTGTGTTGATCTGTCAGCTGTTTTGGGACCCACCTCGCTGACAGTTTCCGATATCCGAGGGTTTCTGTGATGGTTTTGTGTATCAGAGATCCAGAGATTTGTGGAAACATCGCAGAAAGTTCATCCACAGTCAATCTGTGATCGTCACAGAGCGCATTTTCTGTTTTTTCCACAATTTTGTCAGTCACAATTGAAGGTCTTCCGCTCCTCTGATCATCATCCACAGACGTCCGACCATTTTTAAACTCGCGACATCACTTGAACACACTAGTACCATTCATAGCTTTATCACCATATACAGTTTTTACCTCATTATAAACCTGAAATGGAGTTTTTCCCTTCGCACTTGGCGGGAGATTGGGTTGACATTTTTCACGAAACTTATTGTCGCGTCGACAATTCTCAATGTACTGACATTAAACCAGTCTTATTGTGGAGGGGAGGAATTAGGCTACACGGCAGAATGGCCAACATGTCCAAAAAAAATCCCTCCGGCCAAGAGAGCCTCAGTACACTTACTTTCTGGACAACCCTCGTAATTATCTTCAGTAGTTCACCTATGCACATACTTATAAGTGGAAAGGTATTTCAATGGGAAACATAAGTAAAAGCTTTACCAATGAGAGAGCTCATATATATAAGCACTGTTAGCTGTGTACTTATATTTATTTTATTGTTCACATGTCTACAATGAATGGACCTGTATAGGATCCACATATATATGATTAATAAAATGTAACTGGTCAATTCACTAAAGGACTTGGGTGTTATTTTTGAATTCTTAGTTTGCTGAGTATATCATAAAATTTCGTCCAAGGCAATGAGAATGGTTGGCTTAATGTACCATACTTCAGACTTATAGCATCTCTTTGCATTATAATCATTCTTCTCCAGTTGTGTACGTATTACCAATATAATTGATTTATGTTCTCCTGTATGGTCAGCCTTTACCAATTCTTATATTCAACTTCTCTAGAAACATTTCACCACAACACATTGGCCTTTCGCCCCAGCACCCACAAAGTACATAATCAGCAAGTTACGGTTTATCAGTATTTCTTGAATGACTCCTAAACAATCAGTTATACAGAAATATGTTTCATAGAAAAGTTTTAGTAAATTACATTTTCTAAAACTTTTATAAATAATAGTATATACCTAAATATCAGATTAATGGAGATATTTTGCAATAACGGAAACGAGCTTCGAAAAATAAAGCTCAACTTCTGGTGAACGTATTTACTCCAAAAACTAATCAACTCTAACGACACCAACCAAAGTACTATATATGAAATTTGGTGTTGATATGACAAATAATTTTCATGTTACAGTGCCCACAAAGTACAGTCGTTTGCATAAATCTGTGGGCATGTCCTGTCGCTCCTCTAGCGGCCAAAGAGTGCACTTAAAATTCATGTTGGTACTACGTAATTTGAATGAGGGAAGGAAAACAGAGGTGGGGGTAAATGTTTTGGAACTTACGGCGAGTAAGGGGAAATTACGGGTGACTTTGGAATTTTTGGGAACCGCACTCGAATAGACACAGCGCCTCGCACAATTGGAAAGAACGGGAAAATTTGATTCTTTTGGTCTGCGACTGAGAAAATTTACAGAAAAGAAAGGTTTTTCTGTTTGAGCTAAACGAGCAACGTTGAGGCAATTACGAGGGACTTCAGCCTTCTAGCATATTAAATGTGAGTGTTAATGCTTATATTTTTGCTTCTTAAGATGCTTTCAGGTTGAATATTCATCTAAAATGTAGCGGAATGGTATTTTTGTGTTACGTTGATTTTGGTTTTATCTTTTTAACATAAAAATTCTTTTCTATTAAATATTACCACGTTTAAATAGACAATAGAAATATCTCAACAACGAAAATATTTTTTCATTTCCTACCCCAATTTAAGCAATAAATTTTCCTGAGAAATATTTAAAGCCTTCTTTTCGATATATTAATTGCATTGAAGTCATTGGCTCTGTAAAAATATAAATTTCTATCGAATTGCTTGATTCTTAAAAGATACTAATTTTATAAGTAATTTATTGCGGTTATTTACTAACTCAGCGTTGTGACTGGCAAATTTCCCCATTATATTATTATACCCTCTCGGAATACAAATGCGGACACATAAGAATAAGGGATCTGTCATTTCTGATGAATCTCGGAATGAATGAAATAAGGAGGATTTCTTTGAATACTAAAGGAAGAACTTATATACTGGGTTGATTATTTTTTACGACGCTCTATTTCCAAATACTGAAAAATCTCCTCTCATCTTTTTTTACCAATTACATACATGTATAAACTCAATGCTTTTGATCATTGCATTAATTCTCAACCTAATGTATTTAATAATGTTGTTATTCTAGAAATATTTTTATGTTTTTAATCTTGTTTTATGCTACAATTCTTAAAATTTAGTATTAGTATCATTTGTGAAGATGTTTTATTTTATTTGATTGCTTGCAGTGAATATGTATTTTTTTCCTTGTCTTTTCTGCACTGCCAAGATATTTGTACCCTCTCTACCCAGCGTTAATTTTATTTTTATCATTCTATTTTCTTCGTATTGGTTTTGCCTTTCTTTATATTCAATTCAATTTTAAAATATATATTATTGTTATACAGTAACAATTTTCGCCTCAGAATATCCGAGAAACAGAAAAAAATCACCTACAAGTTTAACACACTATATCAGTTTGTCTATTTTCTTTCCTTTTTAATTTTTTCTCTATCATTCCCTTCAAGAAAATGAAAAATCAAGTAAGTGAACACACCTTCGCCTAACTTATTCAATGACTCTACATCATTCGCTATAAAACATCCAGTCTCACCGTCACTCTATGTTAATATAATTTTCTTTAATCTTTCTCCTCATTTTGCTCTCATGTGAACAGGATTCTAGATAAAGGCCTCTATTGTCCATTATACGTAAATTGGCGTCATATACCACTCAGGCATGGCAATGCAATTGGAGGCAATGCAGACCATTGTCGCTTAAGATGCTTTTCAGGAGGCCCAATGATAACCACTA
The DNA here is from genome assembly GCA_947579665.1 of Sympetrum striolatum. NCBI lineage: Eukaryota > Metazoa > Arthropoda > Insecta > Odonata > Libellulidae > Sympetrum > Sympetrum striolatum. The sequence continues at coordinate 7,250,046 of OX388345.1, forward strand.
TATGAGCGGGATATGACAAACTAAATCTTTCAACGTTGGAAAATGAAGGGGAAAGGTTTAATTGGCTAAGATGTTTAAATAAGTACTCTAAACCTCAAACCGAAAAGAGTCATTCTTTATTTTGCTTTATTTTCAGAGATAAGTGGTTGTCTTATTGTCATATTATTAACATTGGTCTCCTTTTTGAACAAATAGTGCGCCTTCCTTTGTTACTTTAATCTGGCCTTTTCACTCTACAATGAACAAATGTTTACTTGATAGAAAATTAGGGAACATGAACGAATGTTTTAGCTGCAGTACTATTGCAAATCTCGTGAGAGGACGTCACAAAGCAAGATTTCTTCGAGAGTGTACATAACAGCACACAAAATAATACAATGCAGTGCCACTCCGGTTGAGTCGATTTGTTTAAAACAAAGGACTGGGACGAAAGGAAACCCAGAATGGAAAAAAGGAATGGAGAATATCTCACGGAGCTTCAAGAGTGAGATGAAAATTGCTGTTTTCCACATCTTAATTTTCTTCTCGCAAAAATAATAATCGCAAACAAGAGCAACGGTAAGTAACGTAGAGCAGGTAAAGAAGTATAATAGAACAGTTATTCTATAAATATAGGTAAGAGGGACGAGAGGAGTGCGATGGATGGCGATATAGATAAATTAAACAATATTCTATCAAATGTGAAGGAAGATGGGATTAGCGGTATTCGGTGCATTTGGGTATTACTCCCAAATGCGGTGAATTTGCGAGAAATCCGTCTTATAAGTGGTTAGCGTCTTACGTAATTTTTTACCATGTGATTCGTGTGATAGAGGACGGAATGCAAAGAGAAATAGATCCTAAGATTGAGTGTTTGACGGTTTGACAGTATATTCATATATGAATACTTCTACGGATATTCATACCTACATAGGATACCATCTCTGAGCCTAAACCGAAAGCGTCATTGTCCCAGCGTTTTTCTTTTCGAATGAACCCCTAACATGAGACCCCAGGAAAAAGGGGATGGATCCATCCTATATTGGATCTATCACAGACCCAAAATCTCGTTTTTCCAAAAAACAGTATATTTTTGAGAGTTTTAGAAACTTTTGAGATAGTTCCATCAAGGATAGTAATTGAAAATCAATATTTCTTTAGTAGATCTGGTTCTCCATTTTATACTGCAGAAACGTCCTCCAAAATTATACATGGTTCGAAGCTAACTTGGTGGTAAATTCTTCCGTAGTAAATGCATTGTAGCGAATTTCAAGATTTTCTTAGCAGGTTTCGAAAAACAGATTGCTAGAACCAGACTTTTTAATAGGATTCATGTCTAATTATCTGTCCGAAGTTGAAGAAGTTGATCTAGGGTTCGATGTCTGTGCGCTTGAAACATTTTTCCATGAAAAATCTACTGAGCTCGGGACCTATTTTGAGGAATTTATCGCTATGTTATTCTATGTAAGTTTCATTCATCATCTTATGTTAAGAAGAGGAATGAAAAAAAATGTGGAATAACTAAGAACATTAATCAAGCGTTATCATTCTTCAATATTAAATTAGATGAAGGAGAATCCAAAACAAAATATAATACTATCAGCGAATGTGGTTTTCCAGTCGGAATAAAGAATAATTTGGTAAATTAAGAAAAGCTGATTGAGTAAAGTACATATTCTAAAGGTGTTATACAACTTATATTGCAACAAAAGAAGGGTAAAACTTTTAAAACATTTATAAAATATGTAAGGAAATTTTGCCCTTTATGTCTTTATCTCCCTGTATATCGTGATCAATCATTAGCATTTTGCAAAAGATGATTGCATTTCAAGTATTGGCAACGTGTAAGAGAAAGTCATAATTTCTTACTGTACAGTTGAAAATTGCTTTATTTCTCAAAAGGCTACAAGTGGCGACCTTACTGTGCGCCGTCTGGCTCGAGACTGGTTGCCTCGTAGCCAGGTAAAAAACAGGAAAAATGAAAACAAAAGAAATGAGGTCTGCGCTAGGCGAACTCCCGGCGGGAATACAAAATTCGCCTAAACATCCCGCCCGCCTCGTCCGGAGGGCGAAATGTCAGAGGTCCGAATATCAGTCAGCTGCATTCGGCATCGGCAGTGGGCTGAGTCGCACTATTGGCCTCTGTAGCTCCGTATTCGTCATCTTGACGGTAACGACTCGAACGTGCCCGTCAGGTCCAGGGTGCACTTTGGTGACGCGGCCCAAAGGCCACTTAGAAGGCGGGTAGCGCTCGTCACGGACGATCACTAGCTGTCCTACTTCAAAATTGTCCCTCGGATCACGCCACCGATTCCGCTGTTGAAGGTGGTGCAGATATTCTTGGGACCGTCTTCTCCAGAAGTTCAGCCGCATCCGCTTCACAAGATGCCACCTAGATAACTTGTTATCATTAGGACACTCGGGCTCTGGAATTGTAAATAAATTTTCCCCGATTAAAAAGTGCGCAGGAGTCAGGACATTCAGGTCATCAGGGTCAGAGGTAAGAGGGCAGAGAGGTCGAGAATTGAGGCAGGCCTCAATCTGAATAAGAAGAGTAGTGAATTCCTCAAATGTCAGAGTGTGTTCACCAACTACTCTGCGCAGATGATGTTTGGTCGACTTTACACCAGCCTCCCAGAGGCCTCCGAAATGAGGTGAACCAGGTGGTATAAAGGACCAATGGGTTCCATCGTTTGCCAGAGATGATGCAACTTCCGCGTAGAATGCAGAAGCAGCACCAAACATCTTGCGCAGCTCCTTGAAAGCCCCTTGGAAGGTCGTGGCGTTATCGCTGTACAGGGTATTGCACACTCCTTGACGACCAACGAAGCGCCGGTAAGCTGCCAGGAACGATTGAGTGGTGAGATCGCTGACAGCTTCAAGATGTACTGCTCGTGTGACGAAGCATACGAACAATGCCACATAGCCCTTGTACGAGCGATGTCCTCTGCCTTTAGTGGTACGTAAATAGAACGGCCCGGCATAGTCGAGACCAGCTACACTAAAAGGGCGCGCTGGTGTTGTCCTCGATGCAGGAAGATCACCCATCAGTTGAGCTCCAAAGCGCGGTTTTGCCCGATGACATCTTACACACTGCCGAGTTAATTTTTTGACTAGTGACACATCGCCCAATATCCATACCTTGTTCCGTAGAAGGTTGAGTGTAAGAGTAGGTCCACCATGGAGTGAGGAAAGGTGAGCAGATTCAATCATAAGTTGGCTCAGGTGGGATTTTTTGGGCAAGATTGGCGGGTGCTTGGCAGAAAATGAAAGGAAGGAGTGTTTCAGGCGTCCTCCTACACGCAAAATACCTTCTTCGTCAAGGAAGGGATTCAGACGTTGCAACGGGTTACGACGGGACAACGGTTTGCCTGAACCTAATAATTTTAATTCTGCTCCGAAGGCCCATGACTGCGTCAACTGGATGGCCTTGCAGCGTGCGGCAGCGAGTTCCTTCGTACTGAGGAAAGTAGTCGCCTCAGGCTGTAGACGCCTGCATCGGGATATAAACCTTAGGCAGTATGCCAGCACTCTGATTAGCCTAGACAGAGTGGAAAACCTTTTGAGAAAAATATTTTCCTCTTCCATCCTCTGCAGAGTGAGTACTTGGGGAGTGGGCAAGGCATCTGGTTGTTGAGGCCAGTTTTCCAGCGAGGACGATAGCCACTCCGGTCCTCTCCACCATAACGATGATCTCTGAAGAGAAACTGGATCCAAGCCCCTGCTTGGGAGGTCCGCTGGATTTTGAGGAGACGGTACATGACGCCAAACAGCGATGGGCAGCTCTGTCTGTATATATGACACCCTATTAGCTACGAAGGTTTTCCATGAACAGGGATGTTTTCGCAGCCAAGCGAGAGTCACCTGACTATCCGACCAGGCGAAAACTGGTAGTGATGATAGCGTGTCAATTCTACGCAGGTAGTTGATTAAGCGGACGAGGAGAGCAGCTCCACATAGTTCTAACCTGGGAATTGAGATTGTTTTAACCGGGGCCACCTTGGACTTGGCTGCAAGTAGTGACACCTGGCATTGGTTCTTGTCATTAAGGACACGGATATAAACTACCGCCGCGTAGGCTCTCTCTGACGCATCAGCAAATCCATGAAGTTCACATCGTGACGATGGTGTTACTCCCAGCCAGCGATCAATTTTAAGCTCCGATAGTTCAGACAAAGCATTGCAGTAGGTCGTCCATCGTTCCACAATATCTGTAGGTAGAGGCGTATCCCAATCGGTCTTTAAGATCCACACATCTTGCATAAGGATTTTTGCCACAATGGAGACAGGGGCTACCCAGCCTAGTGGATCGAAGAGCCGTGCTATGTTGGAGAGTACCGTTCTTTTCGTGAGGACCATGTTGGTAGCGTCTTGGACATGAAAGTTGAATCCAAAAAGATCAGCTGCTTGGTTCCACATAAGCCCGAGAGTTTTGACGGACTCTTTGGAGTCGATGGGTTTCGCCTGCTCGATATCTCGATTTTGAGAGGATGACTCACAAAGCAGAGCAGGATGATTAACGGCCCATTCATCTAGTTGAAATCCGGCACAGGCGAGCAATTTCAATAGTTGGCTTTTGATCCTCAAAGCTGAGAAGAGTTCAACGGCTCCGGAGAAGATGTCGTCTACATAGGCATCCTTGCGGAGGCAGGCAGCTCCAAGAGGGAAGTGATGCCCCTCATCTTCGATGAGTTGCCGAAGGGACTGCATTGCTAAGAACGGTGCGCAGGAAGTACCGTAAGTCACAGTGCTGAGTCGATAATCGACTGCTGGCGTATCTGGATGAGGCCTCCAGACAATTCTTTGAAGATCCTTATCAGCTGGATGCACTAAAATTTGCCGAAACATCTTCATAATATCGGCGGTGAATACAAAACGGTGACCTCGCCACATGGTGAGCACTAGCGCAAGGTCATTTTGTAAAGGAAGACCAGGGAGAAGGAAGTCATTCAAAGAGTGCTGCTGAGAGGTACGTCGTGATGCGTCGAATACAACTCGGAGTTTCAATGATGAAGGATGGATGACAGCATGGTGAGGTAAGTACCACGCTCGCTTGACTTGAGAGTCGAAACTATGGACCCTTTCCATGTGTCCAAGTTCTTCGTATATCCTCATGAAGTCACGATAGAGTGGTGCAAGTTCCGGCTCCCGTAAAAATCGTCGCTCAGTTGATGCAAGAGACCTAAGCGCCATCCGACGTGTCTCCTCCGCAGAATCAGGAAGCTCCGATGAAATCGGAAGGCGAACGATGTACCTTCCGTCCGGTCCACGAGAGTGAGTATCTTTAAAGTGCAGCAGACATTGTTCCTCTTCTGGGCGCAATGCCTTGGTGGAAGGAGGAATTTCCTCTATTTCCCAGAAGCGCTGAAGAGAATCTTCAAGATCCTGGGCTGCGGAACAATGCAACGAGACCAGAGATTTACTCGAGGAAGACTCCGCCCGCCGTGACCCACTCGATTCACATGGGCCTGTTATGACCCATCCAAGAGTAGTGTTCTGGGCGATGATTTTGCGTTGAGGGAATCGTTGCAGCCCTTGACGAAGAACTTGACCATAAACGTCAGCACCCAGGATGAGGTCGATTGTCTGCGGCTGATGAAATAGCGGGTCAGCCAACTGCAGACCGGAGAAGGAAGACAGGTCCATCTCGACTATCTCCTTCGCAGGAAGTTGATTTGTTACACGAGGCAGCACCAAGGCCTCGCATTCGAGACGGAACGACTGGTCGTAGATAGAAGAGAGAGTAAGTTGAACTAAGTTCAGTGCAGTGCCAGCCTCAGCGGCCCCGAGTCCTGACAAAGGAATGTGCGTTCGCTGGCGAGGTAGATGCATAAGTTGCGCCAAGGACTCTGTGATGAAAGATGCTTCGGATCCATTGTCCAGCAGGGCTCGAGCTTGAATTTGGACTCCATGTGATCCCAAGACCACTACCCGTGCTGTAGCGAGAAGGACGGTGTAATGTGGAGCAGCAATAGCGGTCAGTGAGGTGACTGCAGAGCCCGAGGTCGCAGCGATCGGGATTGATTGATGATTGTCATCTGAATCAGTTGCAGAGTGAAGGGCGTCGTTGTTCACTAATTCCGTATGCAGGAGCGTGTGATGCCGCCCACGACACCGTAAGCATCGCTTTTCCGACTTGCAGTCCCTGAGGCGATGCTGACCCAAGCAGTTAAAGCAAACGCCCAGTCGACGAACTTCATCTCTTCTCTACGAGGGCGTCTTTTCCGTAAGGCGAGGGCAGGTGGCTAAATAGTGACTCAATGGGCAGAGTCCACACTTGCGAGCGGTTTTGGGAGATCCTGTTTTCCTTTGCGCGTGAAATGATTTCGCCTCCGACGAAAAAGATTTAGAGGAAAAGGCGCTCCCTCTACCCGAACCTGGAATAGTAGTTATCATATCTAACGCCCGTATGCGACCTTCCAGGAATTTCATTAGCTCCTTAAAACTGGGAAAAGGGTTAGGATCCAACTGATTCTCTAATGTTGGATCGGTCACTACATCCTTGGAACTTAGGTGCGCCTCCCAGGACTTTCGTGACTCCTTGTCCAAACGTTGAGTTGTGATGAAGACAAGCCAGCCATCCCATGTTGCTACTGGTCGGCCGAGATTTTCGAGTGCGCGAACCGCTTGATGTGTTTTGTCGACTAAAGTCCGCAGTTCCAACGCTGATTCCCTAATAATTTTCGGAAGATTCATCAGGATGGAAAGATGAGTATGCAAACAGAGTCGCGGATTGCAGTATCTAGCCTTCAGGGCCTCCCAGGTTGTCTTGTAGTTAGCATCTGTTACCGAGATGTTCTTGACAAAATCCGCGGCAGAATCTTTCAAACACATTTTAAGGTATTGCAGCTTAGTTGCTGCTGAAAATCGAGGCTCCGCATCTACGATTGCCGTAAATAAATCGCAGAACGACTCCCAGTCAGCATAAGCACCCGAAAATGTTGGGAGCGTCGTTTTCGGAAGCTGTACAGGTAATTGATTGTTTACATTGTTAGCTTGATCGACGTCACCTTGGATAGGTACGGGCAGGGGTATCTCGGTGATTCGCGCAAGCATCTCGCGTAATTCAGAATCCGCATCGTGGTAACTCTCCTGAGTCTGCTCGTACCGACTCTCCGTAAAATATGTCTCCTTAATTGCGTCCTCGCGCGTCGCTAGCTCAAAATTCGTCGTTCAATACTCGCTCCAGTAACGCTCAAGAGAGCGCAATCTCGTTTCAATGGCTTCTTTTGTGATGTTTGCGACTCCTTTCTTTTTCAAATTCGGAACAAATCGGATAATCAAACGTTCCCGTTGCTCCTGCTGCGCGATCAACTGCTTCGTCGTTAGAGACATGATTCACACTAAGATACAAAGGATCATCTGAAGTGCGATTTTAAGCGAATGTCCAAGACAATCCGCGAGAGAAGTAAAAGAGTCCAAGAGACTAAAACCCAACGTCTTACAGAGGAACAGCCTCGAAAGTAAAAAGAACACGAACAAACAGCACTCGGCGACGAAGAGTAACAGCATACAAGAAACAGCCTCGATAGTGGAAACACGACAGAACAGCTGACGCGGCGAACAATAACAGTAAATGAGGAACAGCCTCGAAAATGAAAACACGACAGAGCAGCCGTCAGTGGAGAAAAGAAGCAGTATACGAGGAACAGCCTCGAAAGTAAATGCACGACAGCAGAGCTGTCGGCGGCGAACAATAACAGCAATTGAGGAACAGCGTCTAAAATGAAAACCGGACAGAGCAGCCGTCGGCGGAGAAAAGAAGTAGTATGCGAGGAACAGCCTCGAAAGAAAATGCACGACAGAAGAGCTGTCGGCGGAGAACCGTAGCAGTATGCGAGGATCAGCCTCGAAAGAAAATGCACGACAGAACAGCTGTCGGCGGAGAACCGTAGCAGTATGCGAGGATCAGCCTCGAAAGAAAATGCACGACAGAACAGCTGTCGGCAGCGAACAATAGCAGTGCACGAGGATCAGCCTCGAAAGTAAATGCAGGACAGAACAGCTGTCGGCGGCGAAAAATTGCGCTATACTAGGAACAGCCTCGAAAGTAAATGCACGACAGAAGAGCTGTCGGCTGCGAACAATAGCGGTATCCGAGGAACAGCCTCGAAAATGAAAAAACGACAGAACAGCTGTCGCGACGAACAATAACAGTAAATGAGGGGCAGCCTCGAAAATGAAAACAACACGACAGAACCGCTGCCGATGACGAGAGGGGTGGTCGAAGTAAGGGAAAATAGTGAAGCAGGTAAAGAAGGGACCACGAAGTGAAGAGGCAAAAAGAGAAAGTGAGTCCGAAGTCCAGCGCCGAAGGGCTTGTCGAATTGAGACGACCGATCGGAAGAATAGAGACAACGCGTTTAACTCACTGAACGTTCCGCAATCACCACTTGTCCTTCTTTCTAACTCAGTCAAATTTGAAGATCCGGCGTAGAAAGGAATATTCGAGGTATAAACGTAGTTCCAGGGTGGAAATGAATATCCCGCGTAGATAGGAAGTTCCGGCGTGGTAGAGGAGATCCTGAGTAGGAACGAAGATTCGGCGTGAAGCAAAGTATCCAGCGTAGATATGAAGGTCCGGTGCAGTAAAGACGATCCGGCGAAGGAATGAATATCCAGCGTAGATACGAAGATCCGGCGTAGCAATGGCCATCCGGCCCGAAGGACCAATTTTTGTACAGATGAAAATTGCTTTATTTCTCAAAAGGCTACAAGTGGCGACCTTACTGTGCGCCGTCTGGCTCGAGACTGGTTGCCTCATGGCCAGGTAAAAAACAGGAAAAATGAAAACAAAAGAAATGAGGTCTGCGCTAGGCGAACTCCCGGCGGGCATACAAAATTCGCCTAAACACTTACTATAGTCTGCCACTTTCCAAATAAAAAAAACTCTCGAAAACTAGAGAGTACTGAAAAGAACTTTTTCGGCAAACTACATGAGGTGAGTGTTATATTTTCAAGAATTTCAGTTGATATGTAACATGTTCTACTATGAGCTCGGTAAAGGCTATTTGGTCTCTCGGACCAAATTTACCAGTCCTTTCAATGGTTCAAAGCGCTGTCTCTATTCGAATCGGGTTTCCAGAAATTTCACAGTAGCTACCTTTACACAACGTGAGTACCAAAACCTTCACCCCCAACCTCTGTTTTAATTTCTACCTGAAAATCACGTAGTACCAAATGAAATTTTAAACTAAACTCTTTAATCGCTGGAGCAGCAACAGAACTTATGAAAATGACTGTACATCCTTTATTCTAAAATGGTTAATATGAAAGGATCTTAGATTTTAAGCTAAATTTTCTCAATCTTCCAAAATATCGAGCACCTCACGGTGCCCTTCGAAACCAGGAAGAACTCCATCAAAGGCACTGCAAAGCAAAAAAGTAAGCATAATAGCTTCCAGGAAGGGAATGGAGCTGAAGTCAAACTAGTGGTAGTGGCACTCATCCTTAGCGATATGACCAACAATCTTCTGAAAAACGTCACATCCTCTCCCTACCCATACTCTCCCTTCCCACCCTCTCCCTTCCAAACCTCTTCCTTCCCACCCTCTCCCTTCGAACCTCTAACTTCCAAACCTATCCCTTCCAAACCACTCCTAACCCACACTCTCCCTAACCACCCTCTCCCTTCCCACTCTCTACCTACCCAACCTATCCCTTCCCACCACCTCCCTTCCCACCCTCTACCTTCCAACCCACTCCCTTCCCACCCTCTCCCTACCCACCCTCTCCCTAACCACCCTCTACCTTCCCACCCTCTCCCTATCCACCCTCTCCCTACCCACCCTCTCTATACTGTATTCTATATATTAAGCTTTCGCTTACGCATTTCGAAGATTAATTCATTATTCTGACGTCTCCGTTTACCTTCCTTCACTCTTTAATATTTTGCGGACAAGGAGGTGGAATGACTTTGACCATCGACATAAGAAAAAAAAATATATTGCGCTCTGTCATGCGTAAGGATATGAGAAGCCCTTCACATAGAGAAAAATAGATTGACTTAGAACTCTACGATGATATTCATCGGCAGTCGTTGATATTGCGCTATCACTGAACTAGTCATAGTTGAGCGCTTCATTTCGGGAGCCATGATATTTTTCGATTAGGCTTGTTGCTTTGCTTCGTGAGACATAATAGGCAAGAACTTTCGCTTTCCCGCCTCGTTCTAAATCTCTGTAAAGAGAAGTGAGAGTTACTTGCATATATACAAAAGGATGATTTAGCTTTCCCTCTCCGTTCATTTTTCGGGAATTTTTTTTTCCAAAATTAGCGAGCAGTATTTTGTGAAGAGTTTCGTTTATCTCGATATTTTGTTCCAACGACCTCGGATTCTTTCGCTTTGGTTTTCATTGTTCAAGAGGTCTATTACCTACCACTGAGGAACCAAGGAATTTAAAATACCTCACATAATATCACGTAGACGAAAGTATTTCCAATATCTTTTAAATTTAAATTGAATATTTTTGCTCTTAACTAAATTTTATTTCGGTGGTGATTATAATTAATGAAAACTATTAACCTTAGAAGATAAGCAGGGAGTAAATAATTGTTCAACCAACGACCCATCACAGCGCTGTATTTGGTTCAACGGTTATTCTTAAGGTTTAAACTTTAGTAACGCCGGAGAAACAGAAATCGTATTGAGAGTCGTAATTTTTAGAATCGATTTTGAATAATACATAACAGCTGGATTGTAATCATCAAGCAATTATTTCTCAATTTTTAGAGGTCTTTTACATACGATATCTACTTAAATCATATCAATTGGATTTTTATTTAATTACAAAGTTTTATTATACCTTCCATCATTACTGTATCATCCATCCCTTAGGAGGAAGATTGCCATCCTCCTATGGTTATTTCATAATTCAATTTAAAATCGCCATACATGTAGTTCTATAATAATGAACATATATTCACTTTTGTAGAATCGGTGAAATATTATTTTAGTTTTCGAGTCTTCATTTTCAGGAGGGCAGTTTGAAGGTCTTTTTTAAAATTCAATGAAAGTCTAAGATTTGTCACGTTCCTCTTCTTGGTGCAACCCGTCAAGAATATTCGACATAATTACAGGTAATATTACCAGATTATTTTAGCCGATACTTTCAACGGTCGTGTAGAGGAAGAAGCTAGATAAACGCTCCAATTTTATTTTACGAGCAGTGTTCGTTTAATGCATTTTTCATGCGAGTTCGCTTTGGGAAATCTTAATCAGAATTAGATTTTTCAATATAATTTATAAATTATAAAAACACAGAGATAAAAAACGTTACATAATGTTTTATGAAATTCAATCGGGGTTATAACGTATGTCAATAGCTGATTTGAATCTTAGCTTGTTTTTTTTTCGATTTGTTATCGTTCAAATGATTTCTTTCTGAATACCTTTCTATCAATATAAGACGGTACATACTGATTCTCTCTAAAAATTTAAATTTTTATGTTTACTCTAGAGTCCTGAGTTACTACGAGTTATGAATTCTTAACATTTAAATTAACTTCTGTTTAAGATTTTTGCTATTACAGCGTTTTGTCTTCTTACTGTACTACTGGAGTTGAATTTCGGATATGATCATTCATAATATATTCCAATGACTTAAGTAAATACTTTCTACTATTCTTGTATCGGAAGTTCTGAAAAATTTGAATTGATGATTCATTATTATTTTAAGCTTCTTGCTTATTCATTTACTAATAATATTTCATTTTGCTTTGACATTTTTATTGGATTCAAATAGAGATTTTAAATCAGCAGTAAATGAGCAGGTTGAAGTGTTTTTTGTAGATATATTTCAGATTGTATATCTCTCTTTGAACAATAATCTTTGTAACTACTAAATTAAATTGGGCTACTTTCTTTCTCAAGTTCCGAGGAAGTGAATTCTTTCACTTTTGGATGATTTATTTCGGCTTCTGTGGAGTGATGTCCACAGAGCGTTCAACCAAGAATTATCAAGCGACATCTTGTGATTGCTCCGTATAGTTTAATTATTTTTTAATGGAATTTTCAATATATTAAATAAATAAGCGAGATATTTGAGTTTTAAAAGACTTCCATGGAACCAGGTAGTTCAATGGAGGGGGGGAGGCTCCCGGATAGTCATGATGACTGCGCGTTTTTCTTTGGTAAAAGTGGTACCTGGTTCGATTCCCAGTGGGAACAAATGCGAGGAAAGACCTATCGAAGCACTTTCAACAATAATGCTAGTACTACAACATAAAGGAGGTGTAATATTACTCGCGTGATCAGATATATTATTTTTTCCGGTATTCCTCAACGGTCTGACACTTCAAAAAACCATTACTCTATCATAGAAAAGCGAAAAGGAGTGCAGCGATGCTGCGGAGAGATACTTGATCCATGGATGGAAAATTGAAAACATTGAGTATAATTTGAATTAAATGTACAGTAAACTTTATACTCAAATACACTACTAAAGTAATAACGTCCTTAGTAAGTACTAAGTAAAGTATATAAGCAAATAGACCCTATACTGTAACAAATGTTTGAGTTAAGAGTACTTTATTATGATTGTTATTATTATTATTATATTAGTACTTTGGATTAACACATGTTTTTTGTTTTTGAATTGTTATTTTATTAACCGTTTTCTTATTTTTTCTTTAGAATCACACTCGCAACTTTCCTATATCTTGGATGAGCGGAGTAAGAACACAGAGATAGGGAGGAAGCATATTCAGTCCAGGGATGGAACACTAAATACAATAAGTACAAAAGGAATAAAACATTTCTGCTATTCGTTTTTGAGTATGATCTGTAGTGCGTATATTTAGATTACCATAGTGTTTTCTATTTTCGAAATAATACTTCTTTCATTTCCCGAAAATACCCTCACATCATTTCTCCAATATGGATGAGCCGATGAGGAGCGCAGAGATACAGAGGAGAGAAATTCGGTCCAGGGATGGAATCCAAATTGCAATGAGTATAACTTGAATCAAATATTATTAGTATTCCTGTTCAAGTATGATAGATAGTACCTTCTTTTTAATCAACGTAGTGTTTTTGTTTTGGAGATGTCTCCGACTGTAAATAGAGTCTTATTTGTCTTAATTCAAAGGTTCCGCCTCCAAGATCCTTTCGTTGGTTTGTATCTTAACTTTTTTCGCGAAATGCCAGAAAAACATTAATTATAAAGGAATCATAAATTATAAAAATCTGAGTAAGTTATATATTGATGTATTTTTTCATTATTATCTTCTACTGGATATACCTGTATCTCTAATTTGTTTCGCTAATACACGCTTAGTATTTATTTTGTATGTTTTTAAATAATAATCTTCCTAAATTTGGGTCAACACATGAATCATTATTGAGAGTATTCAGTAAAGATTCTTACTTATTAAATTTCAGATGAGGTAGTAGAAATATAATAGTGAAACATGGGGATTCTCTAATTAAAGACGCATCCTGAATTAACTTTTTGCGTACATTAATAACATTGCGTTATAACAGACTGTTGTGCTTTGCGGAGTCTTCGCTTATGCGATACATGCTTTAACTACTGAAAAATGTGTGTCGTGACTAAGTTCCGTTTTTGGTGAATCATACAGATATTATTTTTCTCGAAGGACGGCGTCGGGGACGGAGTTGTGTTGCTACGGCGGAGGACGGCATCGTGACCAATTTAAGATTGGGAAGAATAAAATATAAACTTCCTTGTGAAATAAAATCCGCGACTATTGAAGTGAAATGAAGTGTCCCAGTACAGTGCACATTCTATTCATATAATTACATTCTATGCTATTTAATGAACAATCAATTGAACAATTCAGTGAATCTTTATCTATGTATACTATTTAAAGCTTTTCCAACTTTTAATCTTCAATATGACTAATTATGATGCAAGGTAAAAATTATTTTAGAAGGTTTATGTCTTGTGCATCTATAAGATGTTAATTCAATCTTTAGAGATAAAATTTGTTAATTGATCTATGCACATCTTTATAAGTAACACAGATTAATAAAAAGTGAAATATTATAATTTCTTCCGAGCCAAAATATATATTCAATCATGTATTGCTTAAAAATTGTAAGGCCAAAACTTTTATAGTTTCCTATTACTTGAAATATATATAGAATACAAAAATAAAAATGTCCTAGCACCCTGAACGTTAATAACTATGGCAGAATGTATAGATTTCTAAGGGTATGTAAGGCAGGATGATGTATAATTTATATATTCTGTAACTTTTCATTGTATTACTGTTACTTTTCCTCTGAATAAATCTCATGGGGAAGAGGGAGAGAAGGTAGAGGACGGAGGAGGTTGATTAAGAGAGGGATAGAAACAAATGAGGGGTATGTGAGAGGGGGGGAGGGTAACAAAAAAATTAAGGTGGGAAGTAAAAAGGTGGTAAGGGAGAGAATGGGAAGGTAGAGTGGGAAGGTTAGACGGTGGGAAGGGAGAGGGTGGGAAGGGAGAGGGTTGGAAGGTAGAGGGTGGGAAGGTAGAGGGTGGGAAGGGAGGGGGTGGGAAGGGAGGTGGTGGGAAGGGATAGGTTGGGAAGGGAGAGGGTGGGTAGAGAGAGCGTGGGTAAGGAGAGGGTCGGTAGGGAGGGGGTGGGAAGGGAGGTGGTGGGAAGGGAGAGGATGGGAAGGTAGAGGGTGGCTAGTGAGAGGGTGGGTAAGGAGAGGGTGGGAAGGGAGAGGGTGGCTAGGGAGAGGGTGGGTAGGGAGAAGGTGGGCAGGGAGGGGGTGGGAAGGGAGGTGGTGGGAAGGGATAGGTTGGGAAGGGATAGGTTGGGTAGGGAGAGGGTGGGAGAGTTAGAGGGTGGGAAGGGAGAGGGTGGGAAGGTACAGGGTGGGAAGGTAGAGGCTGGCTAGGGAGAGGGTGGGTAAGGAGAGGATGGGTAGGTAGAGTGGGAAGGTTAGAGGGTGGGAAGGGAGAGGGTGGAAAGGTAGAGGATGGGAAGGTAGAGGATGGGAAGGTAGAGGGTGGGTAGGGAGAGGGTGGGAGAGTTAGAGGGTGGGAAGGGAGGTGGTGGGAAGGGAGAGGATGGGAAGGTAGAGGGTGGCTAGTGAGAGGGTGGGTAGGGAGAGGGTGGGAAGGGAGAGGGTGGCTAGGGAGAGGGTGGGTAGGGAGAGGGTGGGTAAGGAGAGGATGGGTAGGTAGAGTGGGAAGGTTAGAGGGTGGGAAGGGAGAGGGTGGAAAGGTAGAGGATGGGAAGGTAGAGGATGGGAAGGTAGAGGGTGGGTAGGGAGAGGGTGGGAGAGTTAGAGGGTGGGAAGGGAGAGGGTGGGAAGGGAGAGGATGGGAAGGTAGAGGGTGGCTAGTGAGAGGGTGGGTAAGGAGAGGGTGGGAAGGGAGAGGGTGGCTAGGGAGAGGGTGGGTAGGGAGAAGGTGGGCAGGGAGGGGGTGGGAAGGGAGGTGGTGGGAAGGGATAGGTTGGGAAGGGAGAGGGTGGGTAGAGAGAGCGTGGATAAGGAGAGGGTCGGTAGGGAGGGGGTGGGAAGGGAGGTGGTGGGAAGGGAGAGGATGGGAAGGTAGAGGGTGGCTAGTGAGAGGGTGGGTAAGGAGAGGGTGGGAAGGGAGAGGGTGGCTAGGGAGAGGGTGGGTAGGGAGAAGGTGGGCAGGGAGGAGGTGGGAAGGGAGGTGGTGGGAAGGGATAGGTTGGGAAGGGATAGGTTGGGTAGGGAGAGGGTGGGAGAGTTAGAGGGTGGGCAGGGAGGGGGTGGGAAGGGAGGTGGTGGGAAGGGATAGGTTGGGAAGGGATAGGTTGGGTAGGGAGAGGGTGGGAGAGTTAGAGGGTGGGAAGGGAGAGGGTGGGAAGGTAGAGGCTGGCTAGGGAGAGGGTGGGTAAGGAGAGGGTGGGTAAGGAGAGGATGGGTAGGTAGAGTGGGAAGGTTAGAGGGTGGGAAGGGAGAGGGTGGAAAGGTAGAGGATGGGAAGGTAGAGAATGGGAAGGTAGAGGGTGGGTAGGGAGAGGGTGGGAGAGTTAGAGGGTGGGAAGGGAGGTGGTGGGAAGGGAGAGGATGGGAAGGTAGAGGGTGGCTAGTGAGAGGGTGGGTAGGGAGAGGGTGGGAAGGGAGAGGGTGGCTAGGGAGAGGGTGGGTAGGGAGAGGGTGGGTAAGGAGAGGATGGGTAGGTAGAGTGGGAAGGTTAGAGGGTGGGAAGGGAGAGGGTGGAAAGGTAGAGGATGGGAAGGTAGAGGGTGGGTAGGGAGAGGGTGGGAGAGTTAGAGGGTGGGAAGGGAGGTGGTGGGAAGGGAGAGGATGGGAAGGTAGAGGGTTGCTAGTGAGAGGGTGGGTAAGGAGAGGGTGGGAAGGGAGAGGGTGGCTAGGGAGAGGGTGGGTAGGGAGAAGGTGGGCAGGGAGGGGGTGGGTAGGGAGAAGGTGGGAAGGGAGGTGGTGGGATGGGATAGGTTGGGAAGGGATAGGTTGGGTAGGGAGAGGGTGGGAGAGTTAGAGGGTGGGAAGGGAGAGGGTGGGAAGGTACAGGGTGGGAAGGTAGAGGCTGGCTAGGGAGAGGGTGGGTAAGGAGAGGATGGGTAGGTAGAGTGGGAAGGGAGAGGGTGGAAAGGTAGAGGATGGGAAGGTAGAGGATGGGAAGGTCTCTAGGGTGGGTAGGGAGAGGGTGGGTAGAGAGAGGGTGGGTAGGGAGAGGGTGGGTATAGAGAGGGTGGGTAGGGAGAGGGTGGATAGGGAGAGGGTGGGTAGGTAGAGGGTGGTTAGGGAGATGGTGGGTAGGGAGAGGGTGGGAAGGGAGTGGGTTGGAAGGTAGAGGGTGGGAAGGGAGGTGGTGGGAAGGGATAGGTTGGGAAGGGAGAGGGTGGGAAGGGAGAGGATGGGAAGGTAGAGGGTGGCTAGTGAGAGGGTGGGTAGGTAGAGGGTGGGTAGGTAGAGGGTGGGAAGGGAGAGGGTGGCTAGGGAGAGGGTGGGTAGGGAGCGGGTGGGAAGGTTAGAGGGTGGGAAGGGAGAGGGTCGGAAGGTAGAGGGTGGCTAGGGAGAGGTTGGCTAGGGAGAGGGTGGCTAGGGAGAGGGTGGGTATGGAGAGGGTCGGTACGGAGAAGGTGGGTAGGGAGGGGGTAGGAAGGGAGAGGATGGGAAGGTAGAGGGTGGGTAGGGAGGTGGTGGGTAGAGAGAGGGTGGGTAGGGAGAGGGTGGGTAGGGAGGTGGTGGGAAGGGAGGTGGTGGGAAGGGATTGGTTGGGAAGGGAGAGGGTGGGAAGGGAGAGGATGGGAAGGTAGAGGGTGGCTAGTGAGAGGGTGGGTAGGTAGAGGGTGGGAAGGGAGAGGGTGGCTAGGGAGATGGTGGGTAGGGAGAGGGTGGGAAGGGAGTGGGTTGGAAGGTAGAGGGTGGGAAGGGAGGTGGTGGGAAGGGATAGGTTGGGAAGGGAGAGGGTGGCTAGGGAGAGGGTGGCTAGGGAGAGGGTGGGTATGGAGAGGGTCGGTACGGAGAAGGTGGGTAGGGAGGGGGTAGGAAGGGAGAGGATGGGAAGGTAGAGGGTGGGTAGGGAGGTGGTGGGTAGAGAGAGGGTGGGTAGGGAGAGGGCGGGTAGGGAGGTGGTGGGAAGGGAGGTGGTGGGAAGGGAGAGGGTGGGAAGGGAGAGGGTTGGAAGGGATAGGTTGGGTAAGGAGAGGGTGGGAAGGGAGAGGGTTGGAAGGGAGAGGGTGGTTAGGGAGAGTGTTTGTTAGGAGTGGTTGGGAAGGGAGAGGGTGGGAAGGGAGAGGGTTGGAAGGGATAGGTTAGGTAGGGAGAGGGTGGGAAGGGATAGGTTGAGTAGGTAGAGGTTGGGAAGGGAGAGGTTGGGTAAGGAGAGGGTGGGTATGGAGACGGTGGGTAGGGAGGTGTTGGGAAGGGAGGTGGTGGGAAGGGAGAGGGTGGGAAGGGAGAGGGTTGGAAGGTAGAGGGTGGGAAGGTAGAGGGTGGGAAGGGAGGGGGTGGGAAGGAAGGTGGTGGGAAGGGATAGGTT
This sequence comes from Sympetrum striolatum, assembly GCA_947579665.1. NCBI lineage: Eukaryota > Metazoa > Arthropoda > Insecta > Odonata > Libellulidae > Sympetrum > Sympetrum striolatum. The sequence continues at coordinate 7,267,967 of OX388345.1, forward strand.
GGAAAGGGAGAGGGTTGGAAGGGATAGGTTGGGTAGGTAGAGAGTGGGAAGGGAGAGGGTGGTTAGGGAGAGTGTGGGTTAGGAGTGGTTTAGAAGTAGAGGTTCGAAGGGAGAGGGTGGGAAGGAAGAGTTTGGGTAGGGAGAGGTTGGGAAGGGAGAGTATGGGTAGGGAGAGGATGTTACGTTTTTCAGAAGATTGTTGGTCATATCGCTAAGGATGAGTGCCACTACCACTAGTTTGACTTCAGCTCCATTCCCTTCCTGGAAGCTATTATGCTTACTTTTTTGCTTTGCAGTGCCTTTGATGGAGTTCTTCCTGGTTTCGAAGGGCACCGTGAGGTGCTCGATATTTTGGAAGATTGAGAAAATTTAGCTTAAAATCTAAGATCCTTTCATATTAACCATTTTAGAATAAAGGATGTACAGTCATTTTCATAAGTTCTGTAGCTGCTCCAGCGACCAAAGAGTTCAGCTTAAAGTTTCATTTGGTACTACGTGATTTTCAGGTAGAAATTAAAACAGAGGTGAGGTGAAGGTTTTGGTACTTACGGTGTGCAAAGGTAGCTACTGTGAAGTTTCTGGGAACCCGATTCGAATAGAGAGAGCGCTTTGAACCATTGAAATGACTGGTAAATTTCGTCCGAGAGACCAAATTTCCTTTACCGAGCTCATAGTAGAACATGTTACATACCAACTGAAATTCTTGAAAATATAACACTCACCTCATGTAGATTGCCGAAAAAGCACTTTTCGGTACTCTCTGGTTTTCGAGAGTTTTTTTTATTTGGAAAGTGGCAGACTATAGTGAGAAATTATGGCTTTCTCTCACACGTTGCCAATACTTGAAATGCAATCATCTTTTGCAAAATGCTAATGATTGATCACGATATATGTAATTGATATGTAATTGGTAAAGAAAGATGGATGGAGATTTTCGGTATTTGGAAAAAGAGCGTCGAAAAAAGTAACCAACCCAATGTATAAGTTCTTCCTTGGCTTTTGCGTTCTCCAGATTTCCATCCCATTGAAAATTTACGGGGAATTTTTAAGCAAGAGTGGACGGCAGATAGCCAAGTTCCTCCTGCGTCTCTGGAGCAGCACATCAGGGATCTGGAGTCCAGATCCCTGAGATCCAGATTCTGTATTCAAAAACCTGGTAGATTCCATGGGAAGGCGACTGCAGAGCACAATAAAGGTTGAAGGATATATCACTGAATATAAAATTATTCAAGAAAATCCTCCGTATTTTATTCATTCCGATATTCATCAGGAATGACAGATCCCTTATTCTAATGTCTCCACATTCGTATTCCGAGAGGATATAATAATATAATGGGAAAAGTTGCCAGTCACAACGCTTAGTTCGTAAATAACCGCAATAAACTACTTATAAAATTAGTATCTTTTAAGAATCAATTAATTCAATAGAAATTTATTTTTATAACAGAACCAATGACTTCAATGGAATTAATATATCCAGAAAAATATTTTTATAAAATTTCTCTAAAATTAGGGTAGGAAATGAAAACATATTTTCGTTGGTGAGATATTTCTATAGTATATTTAAGTATCGTAATATTTATTAGAAAAGAATTTGTAAGTTAAAAAGATAAAACCAAAATCAAAGTAAGACAAAAATATTATTCCGCTACATTTTAGACGAATATTCAACCTGAAAGAAGCTTGAGAAGCGAAAATATCAGCATTGACATTCACATTTAATATGCTTGATGACTGAAGTCCTTCGCAATTGCCTCAACGTTGCTCGTCTCGTCAGAAAAAAACTTTCTTTTCTGTAAAATTGCTCAGTCGCAGACCAAAATGATCAAATTTTCCAGTTCTTTCCTATGGTGCGATGCGCTGTGTCAATTCGAATGCTGTCCCCGAAAAATTCCGAAGTCGCCCCTGATTTCACCTCACTCGCCTTAAGTTCCAAAACATTTACCCCCACCTCTGATTTCCTTCCTTCTTGCAAATCAGGTAGTACCAACAGAAATTTTAAGTACACTCTTTGGCCGCTAGAGTAGCAACATAACATGCTCACAGACTTATGCAAATGACTGTACATAATCAACTACTTCTGGTTTATCTGTATTTCACAAATAACTCCTAAACAACCGGTGATTCAAAAATATGTTTAATACAAAAGTTATAGTAAATTACATTTTTTAAAACTTTTATAAGTAATAGAATGTACTTAAATATCATATTTAATGAGATAGTTTGCAAAAACGGAAATTTGCTTCGAAGAATAAATCTTAACTTCCGGTTAACCGATTTACTCCAAAAACTAATCAACTCTGACAGCACCCACCACAGTGCTATTTATGAAGTTTGGTATTGATGCAACTAATAGTTTTTACGTTAGAATGCCCACAAGCACAGACACATACACACACACTAGAATTCTGCATGGGCCGAAAATTTCAACTAAAGCCCGGCCCGTCCATTGTTGAGCCCGAGCCAAGCTTGGCCCGAACGTAGATACATTTATTTTACTTCTTCAGCAATTTCGCAAATCCCGGCTAATCGGATTTTTCTGGTTACGGAATGGTTGTCTGTATATGTAGTGTGTGTGTGTGAGAGAGAGATATTAATAAAAATGCAAAAAAGGAGTATAATTAATAAAAAGGGGTTAATTCGAGGAACAGCCTTCATAGACTAAAATTCGCCCATAAAAAGACAGCATTATTATTATTATTATTACATTGCAGTAATTTGCGTTGTATGATAAGGCTAGCAGTCACACAAAGGCTTGGGCATATGCTACTTATATAATAAAAATTATCTGAATACAGTAAACCCTCGCTAACACGAATCTCAAGGGACCGGGCAAAGTGTTCGCGTTATGAAAAAATTCGTGTTAACCGTATCGCGGCAAAAAAGTGCGATTATACTTGCTGATATACTGACGTCTATTATGATGTTGACGTATAAGTAACGATCACAAAAATCTCTATTAAATCTTCCTTTACCAGTTGGTAGGTAAATATATTCCGTAGTTTAATTTTTGCGATAAACTTAAAATAAATTGGTAAATTTTTTTAATTTTAAATCAAAGTCAGGCATTACATAAATTTAGAAAAATAACCAGTCTTCAAAGTCAACATTTTAGCTTTTATTAGGTTTAACGAAATCATGTAAATTCATTTGCCGAAGAGTAGGGCGCTAATGGTTCATGCAGTCCATTCTAATCCGATCTAAGTTATTGGAAAAGGTCCTGGAAACATTTGCCGTTGCTGCATATCTTTGGAGCACATTTAGATCCGTTGTGACTTCTCTACGGGTGGGAGGCTCAAGTGACTCCTCACTTTCATCCGAAGATGATTCTTTGCTATTCGCGTTTACTTCCTCGTCAGGAAAGGAACATACGGCCAGATCATTGTCAAACTCCAAATATTCTTCAAACGTTAACTCAACCTGGCAATTTTAAGCAAAAATTCAATTTAAAGATGTTTTAAAGAAGATACAATCAACGCTCAAACTGCGGAGATATTCTCACGATACTTACCATTGCCGACGAAAGTGTTTGCAAAAGCTCCCATTCCTCAGGTGTGTCCTTTTCAGTAGCCACTCCTTGTCCAACAGCATAATCGACATCACTATGGGTCCAAGCCTTATCGAAGCAACTTTTAATATGCTTTGCGGAAACAGATTCCCAAGCTGCTCCAATCGCTCTTATAGCATCCAAAAGAGTCCAACTAAATGTATCGCTTCCTTCCGCTACGAGAATCGCTGCTCCTACTAGATGAGTCCGATAATACCTCTTCAGTAGAGCGATGATTCCCTGATCCAATGGCTGCAACGACTGGTTGTGTTTGGCGGAAAAAACCAAACCTTGATGTTAGTCAATTCCATTTTTCTTAGGTTTGTGGGCAGCGCAGTTGTCCATCGTGAGCAACACATGACGATTCTGAGCAGCCATACGTCTATTAAATCGCACGAGCCATTCACGAAATGCAGTGCCGTCAATCCATGCCTTCTTGTGGTGGGTGTAATCGCAGGGCAGCTTTGAAAGATCGATGTGCTTGAAGCATCGGGTGCTCTTCGATTTTCCAATCACCTACCATCGTAACTTCTAGCTTCCGTCCGAATTGCAAGTGAGAACAACGGTCAATCGCTGCTTACTGTGACTGCCTCCATGGCATTTCTCTCCCTTCATGCTCAGAGTGCGGCTTGGCAAGAGGTTATAAAATACACCCGTTTCGTCCATGTTAAAAACGTCTCGAGGAGAGTACTTTTCTGGAAGAAGTCTAAAATCAGCCAGCCACTCATTGACACTTCCTTCGTTCACTTTATTTGCTTCCCCACATATCACTTGCGAAGAGATTCCACGGCGTTTTTGAAATCGACACAGCCAGCCACTGGAGCACTTACAGTCGTTCATTCCCAAACTGGATGCAATTGACAATGCCTTTTGCTCTATAACGGGTCCACTTATAGGCAAGTCTGCTGCTCGGACGTGATTAAACCATTCCATTAATTCATCTCCGAGGTCCTTAGGATGTGATCCAAGCATGCGCTTTCCTTTCAGCTCAACACCTCCTGATGCAGCCGCTTCGTCAATTTTTTCGTGATTTTTGATTATCGCTGACAAACCAATGAGGAGATTTTGAAATACCAAAATCGTGGGCAATCTGAGTTTTCTTCCGTGCTCCGCATTCCACCTCACTTAATATTTTAAGCTTCGTTTGAAGATAAATACTCATTTGCTCATTGTAAAAAGATATTTTGTTACTGTAGCTACAGTTGTTCAGTAAAAACTTACTCACAGTCGTCGACACGAGGAGACTGAGAAAATTCATCCAAACTTACTCCCTGACTCACTCCTTGCCTACCATTCTCACTATCTCATTGGGCCCCTTGCATTTTCTTGGGTGTCTTACTTACTATATTGGATGGCCTACATTGTCTTGGGTTATCGTTTCAAAACGAGGGACCAAGGCAACGTATTATCCTCAAAGTCATGGTTCTTATTCTGCCAGGCAGTTCGCCTTAAGCGAACTATATGATTCAAGGGATTGAGGAAACTGTTCGAAATTCGTCTTAACCGAAATTCGTGTTAAACGAACAAAACCCCGTAAGACACTATACATTCCTGCCGGGACCGTGATACTGTTCGAATCATAGATTTTGCATAGCTGTTTGCCTTATGGAAGACAATCGGTCGCCTTCTTGTGGTCTATGAATTGTTCTTCTGTAGCACCAGCTCTCAAGGGCTCAGGTTTAACTAACCTTCCATCAACGATAACTAGTGCTACTTTGTGGTAATCCAATAAACCCCATAATTTCCTTTTCCAAATTGGCCAATCTGCCTTACCAGCCAGGGATTTTATATGTTTTGCTTGCTCCACTTCTTGGAAAAACTGAGACGAGACTCCACAATTACGAAACCAATCTCTGGGTAATTTGCGCTAATAAGACAATTTCCTTTCTTTACTCCAGCATCTTGCACCACCTGGTCCCATAACCTACTATCATAGACTGTTTAAAATGCGATAAATTACCACACTTAAGACATGGAAGAAATTGGAAGGATGGAAAGAAACATGACTATTTAAGTGTTGAGAACACAAACCAAACTAACTATTTATTTCAAGATGTCTGCTCTAGTCACTCTAGTACAGAACGAATAAACATCTCAACAATGCAATATTCCAACAATTCAACAAAAAATAAACAACTTTAACAGTTTCTTATGGTATATATCCTCGATTAATGCTAACTAAGTCTTGGTCAGTTGGTTATCATCTAATGGAGCCATTTTATTTTGCTTTGCCTTTCCTCTTAATAAGCCTAATGCTGATTATTTGATGGTTATTATCTTAGTTGAGGATGGCTCTTGTCGATCAATCCACATTCTGAATCTCTTTTTGAGAATTCTTGATGTGGCTTTTGATCATTTCCTAGCAGTACGAATAAAATATATTAAATTCAAAGTGTGAATGATTCATGAAACCTTCTCTATTACAAATAGATCTCTGCTCAAATTGGTTCAATCGGTGCATAATTTAGATCCAAAAATCTAATTGTAGTTTTTCTCTGTATAGCATTGGATAAAAATTCCTTTCTTGCTATCAACATAAATGTTGATAGTAATGTTGATTGTTAATTGCCATTACTTTTGTTTTGATGGCACATACTCTTTTATTCCTAAATTTTTAAATCCAAAATAGCTCTTTTTGAGTTTTGATTATTTCTTTATTAGAATCATAAAAATCAATCAGCTAATACATAATCATAGTTGTTTAAATTATTGCTTACAAGTATATTTAGGATTCATTTCAGCAAATAAGTACTTGGTGTCTTTTTTCTTAATATGGATATCATTTAAGTACTACTATCTTTAGTTATTTCTTAATAAAACAAATTCATATTTCTATGTGATCAATAATGCAATTTTCATAGCTTTGCACAAATCGATTTTAAAGTTTTTTTTCACAGCTTTTAGTCACAAGGAAATGAGAAAAATGTTTAAGGATAGTTTACTAATTGAATCTCCATAGTTATATGATCATATATATTAAATGATTCACAACTCAATACTAAATGTTTTATCTGAATAATTTGCTCAATGATATTTTGTTAAATTGTTAAAACAATCTTATTAGCAATTTTAAGTAGCTTTCACATTTGACTTGCTAGTTTATTAATGTATTTAATTAATTAATGTATAATTCACATATCTGGGAATTTCCCTGAAATTACTGCAAACCTCCTAAATATTGTTCTATATTCTGGCTTTTAGTCAATTAATCAATCTATTTTACTTATAAATTTCTTGAATGTAATATGGAGAGAATACTCATAATCAATTACCAATAATAATGATATCACTCAATATATCAATCTAACTAAATTCTTGAATACTAAGTCCTTTAATAATAAGAGTGTTCACGGAGTTGTTCTACTAAATGGACCACTCGTTGTGGTTTGTATATCATTTAGAAATGTTGAATAATTTTTCAAGTGAGCGACATTCTACATCATATTTACCCTCCTTTTCATAGGTAGACAAATATATTGTGTTTACTAACAAAATCATGGTTCCAGCAAAGACAAGAACACAGTTTTTCAACAATCTTAATAAGTACAAACCATGTGAGACATTTTTCTTAACTGGTATATACTTTGTTGCTAAAGAATATGGCTTTCTTAAATAGGGAATAGTGCGGCGTTTTTTCCAGTACAGAACATTATCCATCATAGCTGGCATAGATATACAAAATAGCCCAACTAAATAAGCAAGTAGTGCTTCCAACACGGTATCTGTAGTAGAATATACTCCAAAGATACCCAGTACTGAAATAAATGATATCATTTTATTTATATTTTCATTTTTTATCAGCCATGAACTTTTAGAATATAACAAATACTTACGTATAGCCACTGATATTGTCACTTTAATTATAATTGCTGCTTTCAGAGGTGCGTCTAGGAAGTAATGGTATAAATATCCCAATACTAGGTCATATATTATATATATTGGAGCAGAAGCAGATCCTATCAGTGAAACTGCAATTACTATACTAGCAACTTGTCCTAACCTGCAATTAAAAAAATTCCACATTATTAAATACTTGTGACAATACTTCTTAATATGCATCTTCCTTGGGTTGAGTACTAGGTTCAAAACTTGTTCATAAATCAGCAAGTTACTTACCTTAAAAAGTATATCAAGAGTAGATAATTGCTAAACGGAAATACTATAGATCTTATGGTTATGTATTAGTCATTAGAATAACAAGGATGTAACTTGACTTCTAATCATGAATGGCCCAAAAAATCAGGGAGGAGGGGAAGGACCTTTGGTTCTTGGGTCAAAATCAAACAATTCTTTTTGAGTAGTATTACGTATAGTAGTAGTAGTATTAGTGTATTTGGAGGGGAAAAAAGAATTTTCTTTAGGCGGGATAACAATTTTATTTATATATTTAAAATAGGAGATTTGTTGCCCCCTCGAACTTCTTTTACACTTATTTCAGTTAATTTGGTTGTATAAGTACCTGTGGATTATTAATTGCAGATCTTGGACTAGAAGGAATGTAATTAATCTAAGTTGAAAGGATATCATAGTGTAATAATTTAAAATAATGAGCAGAAATTTTCTGTGAAAAGAGAGTTTTTCAAACCTCTTACCCTATGGAACACTGGGAAAGAGAAATTCATGCTGTGCCAAACAAAATATTAAGAAAATCCAAGTTGAAATATCGGGAATGTCCTCAAACAAAATTCCATATTCCCTTTTAATTGAATTTTAGAATACAAATGCTGCGTTGGCATCAAACCAATGATCATAAGGTAAACTGCATTTATAAAACATTCATTACTTCTGTTCACATGCCTGGTCATAGATTTCCACCTTCTTGCTGAATTTATCATAATAAATTTGAAGTACCCGCCATACATTTCAAATGGTAGAGCTACCTGGTATCGAACCCAGGATATTTTTGTAAGATGAGATTGCATGTAACTATTCGGTTGAGGCAACTTTGACCACTTCTAAAATTTCAAGTTGTTATATCGGAAAGGTCCTCAAACTAAATTCTGTAATCCCATTTATTTGAATGGTAGAATGCAATTAGTGCCCTGGCACCAAAAGCAATGACCAATAGGGAAATGATACACTGCATTAAATTTATTTATATCCTCTGTTCACATGCTAGGTTTTATGCTTCTATGTTACCTGGAGGGGATTTTTAAAAATATTTTAAAACCATCGCAGTGTATTTCAAATGTGAGAATTTTGCACCCACCTGGCGTCAATTTCATGAGCATTAGGTGAAATTGTGTTATGGGACCTCCGTGATTTTGAATTCCCCTTCCTATAGGTCAGTGGTTCCCAACCTTTTCCAGCTGGCAACCCGCCCTTCCTTATTGGAATACCTCCATGGTCCATCGGTCCATGGTGTAGTAAAAACCTTTTTGTATCGTATCTGTTGCCCCCAGATGCCAAAAATCAAGAGCAAAGAAAGCAATCAAAACACAATTTGTTTTTTTTTAATTTTTTTTGTTGATTCTGATTGTTTATTCAATGGTTTCTGATAATTTTAGGATAGAGTCACAACCCGCCTGTAAACCTTCCGCTTCCCACCTTTTTCTCAACTGTTGGGGGCTGGACGGGGGAGAGCAAGTAGCCAATGAGAGGCCACCTCAACTTTCCCCTCCGTCCCTCTCACTCTTCCCCTTCATGCGGTCGACCAGTGTTGCCTGTACTTGTAAATGAATGCATGTGAGGGGCGAGGAAACAGCTTTCTGCTACTCTTCCATAGAATGCAATAATTTTTGCTTTCTAGCCAATCAGAGCAGTGGGTGGGGGGAAAGTATCCTTCTCAAACTCCCTGATTTGCCATCTTGCTTCTGGAATCTGATTGGTCGTTCTGTCATTCTGCGAACGACTCCATCCCATGCACTGCTGAGGAACAGACCTTTGTCGCAGTTAAAACTTCTGGGATGGAGTCGAATCTCAATGTCCTCCTTCTCAATGTTCACCCTGTCCCAGTAACCTCTCCCTCTGCAAAGTGTTTTTGCATCTTCAAACTTGGCTGAGTGATTTTTCCTGAGGCAGTTCTCCACAATGGCCAATTTTGATGGTTGGATAAGACGTATGAATCAGGAATGTTCTTTCAGTCAGATCTTGATATGTGACTTGGCCCGCTACTCTCCTTTTGGCGGCAAGTGGTCGTGGGTAAAGACAAGAAAAAAGGAACGGAAGGCTCAACGGAAAGTTATTCCTTTTATTGGGCGCCAGTGCGGGTATAAAAGAAACAATACTGGGGGCTTCTGCCCACACCCAGTAGAGAACAAAAACACAAAAAATAAAGGAATAAGACTCGCTGCTAGAAATCCCTGAGAAGCGCATGCCAACTCGCATCAACCGACCGTAGCTTCACCAGTCTGCACCATCACTCTCTTTACACCGCCACACCTGTCCACTCTCTGCCCTTCACCCCTCCAACCTCTCTCTCTCTCCTCAAGGGGGACAAAACAAGGGAACGCCCCGGGTGCAAAATTCAGCAATATGTTACAGATGGTCCTACATGTTTCACCTATGTATCTAAGGCTGCACTCCCAGGGGACTTGGTTAACTCCTGATGATATGAGTCCGAGTTTATCCTTGAGTTTTGGGAGCATAGAGCTAACCTTTGAGTTCGGGATGTGTACTGTCCGGGCATTGTTTTTTGCAAGGATCCTGCTTATTTTCCCTGACAGCCCAGCAACATATGGCATATGTAAATATGATATAATAAGTGACAACAGCATCCTGAAGTTGGGCACAGAGTATTCACCCGAAACGTCGACCCTTTGGCAGGAGACAACCCGGTTGGAAACCCGAACTCTTTCTACATTATATTCAGAGATGGGATGTAACGAATTAAAAGTAATTGGAGTACTTGTAACGATTACATTTTGGTAATTTTTACTTGTAATCGTTACATAAAAAAAAGTAATTTTTAATAGTAATTTACTTCAGAGGACGTGCGAGTAATCATTACATCTGAGTTATCGTAACATCTGAGTAATCTTTACATTTGAGTAATCGAAAGTGAACATTTGAATTCCTCCCGCGCTGATTGCATCGAGAGGCAGTTCTAACTACATCGTTCACCCTGAAACCGAACTTTTCTTCTCTTGGGAGGGAAGTGGCGAAGGAAAGGACTCAGTTGTCTGTTGTTGTTGGCTGTTGACTCCGCTCCAAAGTATTGTTGAAATATTTGTGCTGCGCTGGAGGTATAAATGAATTTCCTAAGAGGTCTGAACGCCGTAGGTCCTTTTTCGGAAGAATAACCACAGATGTATTTGAGCGGTCTCCAGGCTAAGCTAGCTGAAAAGATTATCATACCCAGGTAATGGAGTGATTAGTTGTTACCCTAACAATTTAGCAAGCAGAGAAGAATATGTTTATTGGGTTTCTTCAGCCAACCATCAAAGGGTTATTACGTGAACGTGATAAGAGAGCCCTTGTGTACTGTAGGCCACTGGCAAAAGCGTTGCTTCAGGGAGTTGAAACAAGATATTGCAACATACTAAAGGAAAATAAACTAACCATTGCAGCTGGGCTGACACCTTCTTTAAAGTTCACGTGGCTTGAGGGAGAGGAAAAAGAAGAGGCTTAACGCATTTTTAAAGAAGATATGGTGTCAAATGAAAAGCCTCCTGTACTAAAACATGACTTGTGTGATATGAGCAATAAGGAAGCTATCCTTAAATATTGTGAAAAGAGGGGAAGTTTCCCCAGCTTCTGATGAAGTGAATAAGTAATTGGCTCTGTACCTCAAAGGGAATTGAGTCAGTTAACCAACTCCTGATTATAAAAAAAGCATTCCTTAAATCAAACGCTTCCCTACCATCCAGTGCTCCTGTGGAGTGGCTGTTTAGCATAAGCAAAGATATTTTGCCACCAAAAAGTGGTAAAATATCAAAAATACAAAAATTACTTACAAAAATTTTAAATTGCAACTGTATTGCAAATTGAATTTGCATATTTAATTGATTTTTTTCTTAAATATATTTCTGATATTTTGAAAGCTTTCTATTTATTTGCGTGCCGTTGATTTTTGAATCCATCTTCATCCACAGGTGTAAATTTCAGTGGAACATAAATAGCTAGGCACTGTAATTACTGTAGTAATGATAATTTGAATTAAATTTTAATGCTATGGCATTAAATTCAATTGTTAGATTGCATGTTAGTACTCCCTGTTTGAAAAAAAAATGTTGACTGAGATTGCATAATCTACAGGAGCAAAATAAAAAGTACAGTGGAACCTTGCTTAACGAGTTTAATTCGTTCCAGAATCTTTCTCGTAATGCAACACACTCGTTAAACGAAACAATTTTTTCCATTGGAATCAATGTAAAATAGGATAACGCGTTCCATTCCGAAAAAAATACTCAAAAAATTTATATTAATGTAATTTATTATTTATAATATATCCTTTTTTTACTAGAAAGTTGTCTAGAGAGGTTTGTTTCTGCCTACGCTTCAAAATTTTGCAAAAAAGAGCGTGCATAGCTACTGCCTTATGAGGGTGATGCTTCTCAACGTACAATGTAACAGCTTCCCATGCTTTTAGCATCTCCCTTATTTCGTTGGAAGGTTGTTGCTCTGCTGAGGCTGTTATCTCCTTCTCATCTGATGAAATACTCTCCACAAATTCTTTCTGTGACTCAGAATTCAGCTCTATAAGCTCTTCGGTGGTCAGTTCCTGGCTATGCTCTTCCACTAGCTCATCGATGTCGTTGCTGTCCACATCTAGCCCCATAATCTTGGCCAGAGACACAATCTTGTCAACTACCGGCTCCGCAGGCACTTGCTCAAACTCCTCGGAGTTGTGTTCGACAACGCTACCCGGCCATAGCTTCTTCCATGCAGAAATAAGGGTTCTCTTGGGGACCCCCTCCCATGCCTTGTAGATCATCTTGAGGCAGGCAATGATGTGAAAGTGGTCTTTCCAAAACTCTCTGAGAGTGAGATTGGTTCCTTCAGTTACCTCAAAACAACGCTCAAAGAGAGTTTTAGTGTAGAGCTTTTTACTTTCTCCATATACGAAGTATAGAGAAAGTATTGTTTTCATGAAAAAATTGGACTTCGAGATTTCAACGGAAATACATGTTTTGGGGTCCCTAGAACACGTTTTGACCATTTTCGGAATGATGTCTGTGTGTATGTGTGTGTGTGTGTCTGTATGTGTGTGTGTGCTAGTGGGCGCTCTAACCTAAAAATTAGTGGTCGTATCAATACCAAACTTCATATATAGTACTGTTTTGTGTGCTGTCAGAGTTGATAAGTTTTTGGAGTAAATCGGTTAACCGGAAGTCTAGCTTCATTCATCAAAGCTCATTTCCGGTTTTCAAAATATCTCCATAAATATGATATATACGTGTATTGTATTACTTATAAAGTTTTAGATAATGTAATTTACTATAATTTTTGTATTTAACATATTTTTGTATCACCAGTTGATTAGAAGTTATTCGTGAAATACCGATAAACCGGAAGTAGCTGATATGTACTTTGTGGGCGCTCTAACATGAGAACCATTCATTGTATCAACACCAAATTTCATATATAGTATTTTGGTTGGTGTCGTTAGAGTTGATTAGTTTTTGAAGTGGATCAGTCAACCGGAAGTTGAGCTTCATTCTTCAAAGCTCATTTCCGGTTTTCAAAATATCTCCAAAAATATGATATTTAGGTACATACTATTTATTACAAAAGTTTTAGAAAATAAAATTTACTATAATTTTTGTTGGAAACATATTTTTGTATCACTGATTGTTTAGGAGGTATTCATGAAATACTGATAAACCGGAAGTTGCTGATTATGTACTTTGTGGGCGCTCTGGGCTCTATGGGCGAAAGGCCAATTCCATCGTTTTTCATCAATCATGTCCCGAAAAATATTATTTATAATGTTTTTGGCGTCAAAGATAATAATATATATATATTAATCACTCTTCTTCCAAGTTTAGATGGAATATAGAGTTCGAAATTACTGTCGTAGATAAATATTTACATCTTATAAATGGAGAAAGTCATGTGCTGGCCACATCAGATTTTTTTAATTTGAAATGACCTGCTGATCCATTGGCTGCAGTAAAGGAGTGGTTTTTTGAGGCAGGAATTGGATCTTGATGAATTTAATTCTTCAAGGAGGTCATCTTCTAAGCCTGGAGGATGTGCAGGAGCGTTGTCCACAACAAGCAAGGCACGGAGTGGCAAATTCATCTCAAAAATATATTTTTTTACAGACGGACCAAACACTTTATTGATCCAATCTATAAAAAGGTAACGTGTCACCCAAGCCTTCTTGTTGGACCTCCACATAACATTTTGCCTGTTCTTCTGGACTTTATACTTCTTGAGGGCTCGTGGATTGTCCGAATGGTAAACAAGCAGCGGTTGAATTTTCAAATCGCCACTTGCATTTGCACAAAACAACAAAGTGAGACGGTCTTTCATTGGCTTGTGGCCCGACAATGCCTTCTCTTTTGCTGTTATTTAAGTTCTCTTCGGCATCTTTTTTCAAAAGAGACTCGTTTCATCACAATTAAAAACCTGCTGCGGGAGATAACCCTCAGAATTCACAAGGTTCTTGAATACTCCGATGAAGTTCTCGGCTGCCTTTATGTCTGAGCTTGCTGCTTCTCCGTGCCTCACAACGCTGTGGATGCTGGTTCTTCTCTTAAACTTTGAACCACCCACGGCTTGCCTTGAATACTTCTTCTTCGTCCGTTGATGATCCTGGCGTCTTCTTAATGAGGTCGGCAAAAATTAGTTTCGCCTTCTCACAAATTAGGGTTTCGTTAATAGCGTCGCACTGCATTTGCTTTTCATTGATCCATATGAGAAGCAATTTTTCAACATCGTCGAGAATACATGGCCTTTGCATAGAAATTCTTTGACCCCCTTTGAGGCATCAATCTCCTTAATCTTATCCTTGTTTTTGAGGATAGTGCAAATAGTAGATGTAAACCGATTGTATGTACATGCTAGGTCAGCCACGCTCACACCTCGATCCGGCTTCTCAATGATTTGACGTTTGACTTCTATCATCATCATCATCAATTGGTAGCTTCTCCTATCAGGAGGTTAGCTCTCATGGATCTCCACTCTTCTCTTCTACTTGCTTTCCTTTTCAATTCCTCATATTTGTAAATATCAGTCCAGTTCTTTAAATTGTCCAACCATTCCATCCTTGGTCTCCCTCTTTTTCTCTTCCTTACTGTCCATTCTTCCAGCGCTATCACGATTCTCTCCCCTGATGATCCCCTCAGCACATGCCCCACGTATTTCCACTTTCTTCTTTTCACTTCATTCCATAGGCTATACCTGCTTCCAATCTTTCTCCAAACCTCTTCATTAGTGATTCTGTCTGCCCATTTAATTTTTAAAATTCTTCTGGCAAACCATGTGTCCGATGCCTTTATTCTTTTTTCCATGCTTTTTAGGATGGTCCATGTCTCGCACCCATACAAGAAAACCGGCCAAACATAACACCTCAACATTTCAGTTTTAGTTTCATGTTGATCTCTCCTCTCATTAGATCCTTGTATTTCCAAAAATGTTCCTTTGCCATTCCAATTCTTGATTTTATTTCATTACTGCTGTACCCATTGTCTGATATTAAACTTCCTATATATCTAAACTGTTGGACTTGTTTTATTGGTTTGTCATTAATTTTTATATTGCAGTCAGTGTTGTTCTTTTTACTAGCCACCATCATTACTTTTGTATTATTGGTATTAATGTTCAATCCAAATTTTTTTCTCACCTCATAAACTCTTTGCATTGCTAACTCTAAATCCTCTTTTGAAGATGTCATGATTACTATATCATCTGCATACCTTATATTGTTGAAATTCCTTCCTCCTATACATATACCCTTAATCTCTTCTAATGCTTGCCTACAACTTCTTCACTGTACAGGTTAAATAAAAGTCTGTTATTTAACCTTATTTCCTTTAGAATATTCATTGGGTATATGATGATATATCTACCATATGTATCATCATACACCCCTGTCTTACTCCACATTTTACTTCGAACCATTCTGTCAGTTCAGAATTTATTCTGAAAGCAGCTTCCTGGTTACTATACATTATTTGAATTAATTTTAGGCAGTTGTTATCTATTCCAATTTTATGTAACATTTGTATTAAAACTTTCTGGTTAACTTTGTCAAACGCCTTTTCGAAATCTATAAAACCTAAAAAGGTCTTTTTATTATCTTTTAGATTCTATTCCAAAATTAGCCTTAACTCCATTATAGCATAACATGTTCCTTTCTTTTCCCTAAAACCATACTGAATATCTGATATTTTATCTTCAATTTGCTTCTTAATTCTCTTTAGAATTATCATTAGTAATATTTTATATGCATGTGAAACCAAACTAATTAATATATATTTTTCACACACTATTGCATTGCATTATTTGACTTCTATGGTGATTTTTTTCTCTTACTCCCGTATTCTTTTGGCATTTTCTTTAGGGAAGAATGTTTAAACTTTGCACTGAAAATACACAATAATTTGTCCAGATACAACTTTTGCAAGCGACAGTGAGATGCTAGCTGAACGAGCCCTGAATATAGACTGATAGCCGAGATGCCGGCAGGAACCTCCATGTGGCGCCACGATGCATCCTCGTCACTCTTTCTACGAAACATCGCTCGCTAAGTGAGTCACTTTGTTACATTTTGTTTAGCTTGTTATGTGATTCACTCGTTATGCTAGGTGCTCCTTAAGCAAGGTTTGACTGTAATTGTAATAGTAATCCTACTGATTACTTTTTCAAAAAGTAATTTGTAATTGTAACTAACTAAATATTTGACAGAGTAATTGCAATTGAACCCAATTAAATTTTTTCAGCACTTTTCCCATCACTGATTATTTTCACCGGGAAAGAACTTCTTTCTACATACATATTAATTGCTTTGAAAAACTAATTTCATGTCATATTAGCCATTGCAAATTTTATTCTTATAAATTGTATCTTTAGGTTACAAGCAGTGAATCGATTATTCATTTTTTGGAGGAATGTTTGACAGTTTTTTAATTAAACTATACATTTTAAATGTTTTAAAGAAAATGTAATTCATTCTTAGATTGTTAGATTGGGTAAGTTTGGTTGGTGTATTTTAGGGCAGTACAAAGGTGACTTCATCATCATGTGTTATTCTGCTAGATAGCAGATCCCGTACACCGATGACATCTCTATTCTCTTAAAGTTGACTTAAGTAAAGGAAAAGTCATGCCGTACAGTATTAGCTTTTGGCCCCTTAGTTAGCCATGTAGGTTGTTCCCTCTATGAAATATTTAATTCAGCAACTCAATATTGCATATATACTTGAACTATTATATTTCTTTTATAATTCACTGAAAATTTGAATTCTTTGAAAAGTAAGTGGGAAGTTAATCTGCATTTGACTAAAGCAGTCCCAGGTTTGATTTTAGTTGAGGCCAACAAAATGATCTCATCCATTGAAAATTACTATCTCTGCATTTTATTTGTACTGTATATTGTGGTTTGTTGAATTGTACTTGCATGTATTTTGGAAATGAATTTGTAAATCCTACATAAGTAAATGATAAATCTGTCTTACACTTTTAATATGAATCTAAAAGAGGCAAGGCGTACATATTAAGTAGCTTGTCATTCTAGTCAGAAATGATAAATACCCTTTATAAATTGATTTAAAATAGATATTTTACATAAATACTAATATCAATTAATGCTCAGTGTCATTATTTATGTCATGCCATGAAAAGTCTTGGCACATAACTTCTTGAAATTTAAAAATAAAACTTTTTAAATGGTGCGGTATCTAGGTCATCTAAATCTATATCACCATGCTTATATCCGTATTTGGTTTCATTGAGTAATTTGTAGGAAATTTATGGTCCTTTTTACTTTCTCCTTATACGAAGTATAGAGAAAGTATTGTTTTCATGAAAAAAATCGACTTCGAGATTTCAACGGAAATACATGTTTTGGGGTCCCTAGAACACATTTTGTCCATTTTTGGAATGATGTCTGTGTGTATGTGTGTGTGTGTATGTGTGATAGCGGGCGCTCTAACGTGAAAACTATTAGTAGTATCACTGCCAAAATTTATATATAGTACTGTGGTGTGTGCTGTCAGAGTTGATTAGTTTTTGGAGTAAATCGGTTAACCGGAAGTCGAGCTTCATTCATCAAAGCTCATTTCCGGTTTTCAAAATATCTCCATAAATATGATATATAGGTATATTGTATACCTTATAAAAGTTTTAGATAACATATTTTACTATAACTTTTGCATTTAACATATTATTGTATCACTGGTTGATTAGGATTTATTCGTGAAATACTGCTAAACCGGAAGTTGCTGATTATGTACGTTGTGGGCGCTCTAACATGAAAACTATTTGTCGGATCAACACCAAATTTCATATATAGTATTTTGGTTGATGTCGTTAGAGTTGATTAGTTTTTGGAGTATATCGGTTAACCGGAAGTCGAGCTTCATTCTTCAAAGCTCATTTCCTGTTTTCAAAATATCTCCATAAATATAATATTTAGCCATAAACTATTATTTATAAACGTTTAAGAAAATGAAATTTACTATAACTTTTGTACGAAACATATTTTTGTATCACTGATTGTGTAGGAGTTATTTGTGAAATCCTGATAAACCGGAAGTTGCTGATTATGTTCGTTGTGGGCGCTCTGGGCGCTGGGGCGAAGGGCCACTTCATCGTTTTCATCGAAAATGTCCCGAAGAACATTATTTATAATTTTTGTGACGTAAAAGATAATATAAAAGAAATTAATCACTTATCTTCCAAGTTTAGATTGAATATAAAGTTCGAAAATACTGTCGTAGATATATATTTACATCTTATATATATGGAGAAAGTCATGTGCTGGCCACATCAGATTTTTTTAACTTATTTTATGTTTCTACGTACATCAATTCACCATAAATTATGTTGTGTGATAATTAGGTAATACTAATTACCAAAATAATGTTTTCCCATTTTTTGTCTCTACTTCAACTAAGTGTAATGTGTTAACAAATTCATGAGATGACTTTGCATTAACTATTAGCCTGTTTCAGATAAATTTATATATAAATTTAAAAACTTGAAGGAAAGATGTGTTACATACCAGAGTTCATCTGGAAGGCTATCAAAGACATAATAGCACAATTTTTTTTCCATGAATCTTGAAAAGCCCAAGTAACCACAGGCTCCATGTAGAAGCGCTGATACAAATAATGCCACATCATTTAATCCAAACAGGCACCGTTTACCAACTAGGTGGTGAGGGTTTTTCATGTTGTTCTCAATTGCTGGCAACTGAAGGAACAAGTGTAAAATTTGTTCAGAAAATTGTTTACTGCAATGGGCAAGTGTTCCCTACAGCTCTCAAGTATAAGTTTTTAAATACCAATGAATGTGAACCTTTAACTGAATTAAATAGTTTTCTGTTTCTTTCTGCAATCATGTAAAAGACTTGTGGGATATTTAGAAAATTTTGATGCTCAGACAAGGTAAAGTTGAGGAATGATTTTCAAATTTGCTGCTATGTGTATCATGATCCGAAGAACATGAAAAAATATCATGTATATAATATGAGCTGAGCAACAACTTCCTCTTAGAAAGCTTTTTAAAAGGCTGATATTTTAAGTGCATCTTTAGCATCACATTATAGCATACAAAATTTATTTTGTAAATGATTTACTCATGTCAAATAGGTTAATGAAGACAACTTTATTAATTGCATCAAAATATCACTTACCAATCCTATTGTCTGCAGAGCACTTATAATAATAATCAGACCATACATACTCCGATAATAAATGTCATCTTTAGTAAACAACAGAACTTCATCATCTGCTGTCACCTCATCCTCAACTATAGGTTGGAGATAAGTAAATATGAATACTGCTATGTAAAAGGAAGCTCTTAAAGACACTGATATGCCACAGATCAGAGCTACTATTTTCCAACTTGGGATCAACCCAAAAAGAATTGTTGGAATGATGAGAATGAATGGAATCATAGCCTTTCCTATTCCATCATCTTCAAATACCTAAATTTTTGATTGAAAATAGATTAATTTTTCTGTGAATTAGCTATATTATAAAAATGTTATATACTGAGGTATTTTTCAAGATTTCTCAGTTTTCACACATTTGAAGAAATTATCTAAAGACAAGATGAAATATGAAGAATTGTTTACTGATTAGTAATAACAGATTTTGACTGATCTTTTTCTGATCATTGTTTTCACTGATAGGATTCTTAAGCAACAGATATTCGTATTTCACTTCATTCTTTGCATTTCAAGCTTCATACTGAGCATTTGATTGAAAAATTTGTTTTTTGGTTGTATAGAGCAAATTTGAACCATACTCAAAACCTTTTAAAATTGTTAAACAATATCCCATCCTCTTTAAACTGATTTATTTCCCTGTTTCCAATTTTTAGCATATCCTTCAGCCTTTTAAATTCTAATTCTTACAATTAAGTATAATTTTTAGGATGCATTTGTATATTTGGGTTCGTTAATTTCATTCTTTCTTGTCATCCTCAGCTGGTTCTGCAAACTGGGAACTCTTTTTAAAATTTATCGTTATTATTACTTTGTGCCTGTATTTCATTTCAATATGATAACTGAAATGAAACAAAAGCATATAGTAAAACAAATATAAACACATGGTTGATGGTAGATTTCTTTAATGTCATTCCAAAAAATAAATAAATTACCAATTATTTTATCAAACTTTGTAATTGCAGCTATTCCTCATAAAGTTTATCGTCACTGCTAAGAAGAGCAAGAAAAATATTGTCTTTTAGGGCACAGGGAGGGAGACCAAACAGAGATAGATTGAAAGAGTAGATTAAAACAGCTTATCTGTAAACATGGAGACATTCATTACATTGGGGAACAATTTTTAATGAAATGTCTGCCGAGTATAATCTTCAGCTGTTTTAAAGTAAAAATAGGCATACTGATTTCAAAACTGATTTTAGTTTTCTTCTACCACATCATACAGCTTATCTTAATATTGCCACATTCCGATTTATGAATTTTGATCAAAGAAATCAAAGATCAAATTGACACCAACAGTGAAGATTTTGAAATTGAAGATGACTCTGTTTGTAAGAGAGTAGATCAGAATAAGTTGAATAATTTGGCAAATGAATTTAGACTATCCAAAAGGTTTCAGAACTCCTAGCATTAAGACTGCACAAGAAGAATTTTCATAAAAAAGGAGCTTCAGTATCCTATTTTCAATCAAGAAAAGGTGCATTTCTGCAATAGACTGGAAGTGACAGGATTTGTTACTGCCATAATGTACATACATGGTTTAATGCAGGAGTTGGTAATTCAAGACTATAATGCGCCTGAATGGTAACTTGTCGATAGCTCAAAGTACAGCTTAAAATGTGTCCTCCACAATGGAAATTTATTTAGTGAAGGCACAATAGGCTATTCAGTTTGTTTGTGTGAAGAATATGAAGTCATAAGTGAGTCATTGATTTGTTACAATATCACATGCACAAAGAGATCATGTGTGTGGAGCTTAAAATAGTCTGCTTCCTTCTTGGCCAGTTGTTGTCCTGATATACCATATATTCCTGTTTTATTGGTATGTGGGACAGATTATGAGAAGCATTGGGTGCAGTCAAATTTGCAGCCAAGACTTGACATCAAATCTAGTGATTCTAATATTTTACATCAACCTCTTCAGATGACAGAAAGAACATTAAATTGCCCCTCTACATATAAAAATGGGTTCATGAAGCTATCTGTTAAAGTTTAGCAAACTGAAGGAGACTGTTTAAGATCTCATTTTGGCATTTTTTAGCCAGTCTTTTGAAAAGATAAAAGCAGGTATGTTTGACGGTCCTTAGATTTTCCAGCTCATTATGGATGAAAATTGTGCCAGATGATAAAACTCCAAAACAATGCTTGGTTGCCATTCATAAACCTTGCTAAAGACTCATAAAAATGCTAGAGCAAAGAACAACACAAAATTGTCCAGCAATTCTTGGAAAACTTCAAAGCACTTAATGGAACTAATATTTAAATATATACACAACCACAAAATACACACTCACACAACCATGGTTTCAATGCATAGCATCATCATCAAAGAATCTTGACCAAGACAAGGTTTATATAGTCACCGTTCAAGAGGAGGGAACAAAAATAGTTAGGGGTAAGAGGGAATGCATCATTGTAGGTTGTGATAGCGATTGGGCGACATTACTAGGAGAGGGGGGAGTTGGAATGGGAATTAGGTGAGGGATGGGGAAATGTAACAGCATGGAGAAAAGGAGCTTAACTCTCATACCTAAAACAACATTAGTGTGGTTATTGTTTCTTTTATAGAACATTTTGAGATGAATTTGATATCACTATAATGTCCATTTTCAATTAAATGATTTATACCTCCGAATCCGCCTGCAGTTTCTTCCCCAATAACCTTAGACCCACCTTCAGATCGCATTATAAACCCAGAAATTCATTTATGAAGTGTAAAGATTGAATAGAAAATATGAGGAGAAGTGGGGTTTATAAATTATCCTGCAATGACTGTAATTGTATTTACATTGGCAGTACAGGAAGGAAGTTTGTAGTCCGGATGAAGGAACATTGTAGGGCATTTTTATGGACAGCCTGAGAAATCCAACTTCACAAATCATTTCATTGGAAATGGACATCATAGTGATTTTTAAATTCAACCATGTCATTTTTTTCAAAAGGTAGACATCTTGATGCTTTAGAGCATCTCGAAATTTTCTAAAATGTTGTTAATGAAATTATGTATGAGAGTTACTCCCCTATCCCCTATTCTGTTACTTTTCCCCATCCCTCACCTAATACCCTTTCCCACATATCCTCCCACTCCCCCACCACCTCTCCCACTAACGTCGCCCATTCGCTGTCACAACCTACAATGATGCATTGCCCCTTACACAAATATTTCAACAATACTTTGCAGCAGAGTCAACAACCATCCCTCCTTTCCTTCGCCCTTTCCCTCCCAAGAGAAGAAAAGTTCGGTTTCAGGGTGAACAATGTAGTTAGAACTGCCTCTCGATGCGATCAGAGCGCGAGGTTTTCCGATTATGTCCTCTCTCTCAAACTTCCTTGAGTATCGTCCAACAATCGCCGGCAGAAGACAAATGATTCAGTTTTTTTCGTTTTCCCTTCAAAATGGGCATAAGAAAGTTTTGCGGTGAGTATTTTGCAAATAGGCCCAAGCAGTGGAGCAGCGAGGGGGGGAAGTTTAGGGGTTCAAACCCCCCCCCCCCCCCAAGAGTCAAGTCCTATGACTAGCTCTGTGCTTTTTTCTGCTGAAGAGTACAAAACCCCAATCATTTGTTTGATATAAATTCAGCGAAAGCTTTGAATGCCCGTAAATATAGCTCCGATTACAGCTAAGTTAATGTTTTCGGTAGCAGAGCAGGCCTAGAGACGACATCGATATTAATGGGACGCTACGAGTGTTTCCCATACAATGTTCAACGCATGCACTTCTTAACCATATCCTTTTGTTAGATGACTCACACCATAAGATGAGATTCCCATTAGAAGAATTCGAAAGTGCTGATTCGTTTACTCCTCGCAAAAACACAAGGAGAACATTCGAGAAGTAATTCGAAACTTACACCATGAAAAATGAGATTAAGATTACGTTTGAGAGACAAACAGGTTGATAAAAAGCTCAGTTAGAACTGTTGCATGTGACTGTTTTGAGGGTGTGAATGCAAAGCTTTTTTTTTAGTAGGCTCGTGAATAGTGCTTTTGAGAAATTCTCAGTGAACAGTTCGGAGGAGAATTTAGTTTGGATTTCATAAGATACAGATGGACATCCGAAAATTTTTTTCACAGTCCGCTAATAGCTCGAGGCCTCTATCGGGAAAACGTAAGTTAATGTCTGTGTAGTTTTTTGTAAAATGACCATTATTAGATGCACAAATTAGGATTGTATTATTTTAGGGCTGTTATCGGAGGGCATATCTCAAGATGAGTTTAGCGACAATTCTAAACGAACTGGTTCCTTTGTTAAGCAATCTGGACGATTAAAAATCTGTACAGTAGCTTCTTCATTACTCGGGATGATATTAAATATACTGATCCTTATTTTATAATTACCCGTTAATTTGCTGTATAGTTACGAAAATAATTCAATAACCGGGTTTCCGTAGAAATTTGTAAAAGTATTGGAGCAATGCAAGATATTAGTAAAAATTAATTTTCGATGATATTATTAATAATATACCATTTTAAAGGAAATCAGTCAGCTGAAAGGTATTGTGCGCGTAAGTTACGCACATATTTATCGGAACTGTGACTTGATGACTTGAAATAAATTTGAGAAACGGTTAAAACTGTGACTTAAATTCTTCAGCTTCCTTTTCGATGCAACTAATTTTTTCTCTTGTGATAGAATCCCACGAATTTCATATCTGGTTACGCAAAGCTCATTCAAAATTTCCATTCGTGGAAACTTTTGTTTTCTTTGAAAACTCAGTACGTAAGACTGGGTTTTGTATCATCTCTCTGCTGGTTAAACCACCTATTACTTAGTCTAAATAATTGTAAGTTGACGTCTTCTTTTTTTCCACCTTGGTATATAACTTGATTTCTGCAAATTTAATTATAATATCAACTATTTTCAAGAGTCTACAGAATATTTTTAAATGCAGCCGAATTTTCACTCTCCGGTATGTGACGCATTCAATTGAGTGCTTGGCTAATACATAAATAACGAAATCAGGCTTAAATGTAAGCCTACCAGAAAATTTCATCTGATATAAATGATTTTTCGTTTCTTAGAAGATGAGGTAGTTTTAATAGCAACGGATGAAGTCATTCCTAAGAAAGCTGATGATGATATAGTCTTATAACGAAAGATGTTCAAATAAGGATGGGTGCACCAATGTGGTGATTTATTGAGACGTTTTATATCGCTTGTCAAATAACGGTAACTATTTTTTTTCCTTTTCGCGCTTGGCAACCTCTTGGAAGAAAGAACTCTCAAAGAATCGGGAAGTATATATCTACAGCATCAAAATACTTTAGCATCGAAAAAAATGACTTTTTAATAGGAATTGGACGTATCCAAACTAGAAATCCAAACAAAACTTATGATAAGTTTCCAATAGTTTGCTTATGTAAACTACTATATTGGAAAGTTTAATGAGTTGGCCATATAAGCGTTAAACTCCTCTAGTTTTCAATACATTTAGTTTTTGAAAGATTTGACGTATTTGTAGTAAGAAGCGGGCATAAATAAACTAGCCCCTGTAAGGTAGGCATTTTTCATTTTATCAGGCAGCTTGCCCCCTCCTAGCCCAATGGCTGGCGACGGCCTTGCTTACACCTACCTATTTTCCCCCCCACAGTGACTATGTATACCTTGTCAATGTTGAGATTTTATGCCTGATGATGATGATGCTATGCATTAAAACCATGGTCGTGTGTGTATATGTTAAAATATTAGATCCATTATTCTTTTTATTTTTATAAGTATGTTCCACCAAGTGAAGGCCAAAACCATCACCGCTATTCAGAATACTTGGTTGCAACCTGAGAATCAAAGAGCATTTTCTGCATAACTATCTTGCCATCTACCTGAAAAATCATTCTGCAGTCAGCGCAGAGTAAGTGATTCTGTCAATATTTGATGATCATAGTGGCACTGTATCAGGGTAGATGGGATGTACATACATTTGCTGGCTGATGGTTGTTGGAGGACCAGGTGAGATAGTTCACATATTGAACACTCCAGGAAAAGCAATAAGTGAAAATGTTTCTCTTGATATGTATGTTTTCTATAAAATTAATATGCTGAAGCGTGACTTAGTGGAATTTAATAGACATTTCAAAAAATATATGTTTGCTGTTTGGTGAAAAAGAACACTATATACCTGGAGAGAGAGTATCTTGGAGCTTAAAAAGTGGATGTAATAGAGAGAAACTGGAGTCATTTTTGGATTCAGATAATAAAAGTTAGTCAAACAGAAGGGTCAGTTCGAACAAGCCAAGTAAGTGTAAGTCAAAAAATTTGTGTTCCCCAGTGTTATCTTTCTAGAGTTCAACGATAAATAAGTCTCTCTCAAATCTGTGTTACCATGTGTAATATCATGCTTTTTTCTCACTCAAATACCATTCAAACACATTTTACAATTTTAATTCATATTTTCCCATCATCATCCAATTGACTCCTAACTTCCAATCAACCTCTTACTATGCCATTTAGTCTTTTACAATTGATGCTGATGAACAGGAAATCTTGCTCTAATGTTCTCATTTATAAAAATTTCCCAGCTCATAGATTGAAATTTTGATGTCCTATAACAACTGCACCCTTTGTTTTCTGCATCTAGAGGCAATTTTCCTTGGTCTGGTAAAAATTGTTTGATCATGATTTCACTGCAGCAAGAAAGTGTGTTACATGTCACAACACATATTTGAGAGAAATTTATTTCTAATGTAATTCTTGGTAGATCATGAGCAGTGTCTTTATCAAGGGTGGAGAGGGGGGAAGGAGGGAATTCTCTTGCTTGTAAAACTGTTTCCCTGGCTGATGATAGCAATAATTTTCTTTGCTACGGAATATTTTTTCCCCACTCTCTTCCTTTAAGGAACTACTGATTACTTGTACAGTGTCTTGGTTACATGTACTAGTGTGTGCAAAGGGGGTGAATCTCCTTAAATTGCCATCTTTCACGAGATATTTCTAGAACAGAGGAACTGTTATTTATTTTGATGCAGGTGGGCAAAGCAGATTGGCTAAATATTTCCCCCCCTCAACAACAAGCTTGATTTGCACTCTGATCATGAGTGTATCCCAGCTTAAAAAAAAGTTGTTGTAATCTACTTAGCTTTGCTTGGTCTCCGTCCCTGTGCTCTAAATGACAATATTTTTGCTTTGCCTTCTCAGTGGTGATGGTAAAGTTAATGATGTATAGAAGATGTGAGATTATGAAAAAGGTATGAGATATATACCATGGAATATAATTTGTGGTTTAAATACATTGTAGATGAAGGAAAATGAAGTTAATGAAAATGAATTATGAATAAAAATGCAACAAATTATCTTACTTGGGAAAATATTCTTACTGATATTGCCAGGTAATGAGCTCCAACCCATCCATTAGTTACAATAACCATGATGTTAATCAATAATCTGTAATATTGTCACACCTAAATTAGTGAAATGCTCTGATAATTTAATAAAAGCATGTTATTTTGCACAAATCTTACTATGCTAAATTGTGGTATTTACCTGAAATATTTGAAAATTTTTCTTATACAGCCTGTTGTAAGGCCAAACGTAAGGGCAATTACATCCTCATATGCAATAGTAGACACATGGGTACGGTAGTTAACTTCATGCATGCATCTCACCTTGAATACAATGTAATTCATAAAAATATTCTTCCTACCAACACATAATTAAAAAATTAATGGAATTCAGTGAGTGCAGTGTGAAAAGGTAAGGAAGTATGATTTTAAGTGATTGGTTTTAATAAAAATTTTCCCATTGCCTTGAATGCACATGAAACATAATTATAATAATGCCATTTTTCATGGGTGATTTTAGTCTTTCAAAGTCATTCTTCCAATTTAACCCCTTTTTCTATTTTGTTATTTTTATGTATTTTTCTTTTATTAATAAACACAACATATGCAAACAACCATTCCCTAACCGGAAAAAAAACTGATTAGTCGGGATGAAACCCGGGACCCTGAGGTTGGAGCATTAATGTGCTAGCATGCTAATCACTCCACCACTATGGCTGTTACATAAGGTACATAATTGTACATGGTGTGATCATGAAAAAGATTTACAGTGTATAATGAGCAGAATAAATTAAATTATATGTTTAAATAAGTTTATTATTACCATTCTTGGTACAAATATTAGATAAAATTATTTCCTAAGAATAATATACAATATTATATTTACCCAAAGACGATTGCCATGTGCCGTGAATATTGTTGCAAATAGTATCATGAGACCACCATTTAAGTAATCAGTACTCCTGAATGCCATGCTTATGTGCATTAAGGAAGGTCCAAGTACATAATTCAATAGAAGAAGCAAGGCTTCCTTATCACTGTCAAAAATGTTGAAGTTAGAATACAAGACAAAATGACATAATCTTTTTAATAATGAAAAATATCCAATTCCTCTTTTTTATTAGGAATTATTTTATCACCAAAGTCAAGAATGATAATAGCTGAAGTTAAAGCTGAATAAAAAGTTCCAGAGGGAGTTAAGGTGAGAAAAGGTAAGAGTGTTTTTTGTAAACTTAGCAAGGCTATCTATGGCCTGGGGCCATATTCTGTATCTCGTTTCCCATTGGTACGGTAGCCTCTCAGTTGGTTGGGATTGCAAACCGACTCCACAAGCTCTCAATGCTATTCTTTAAGCTCCTGCGTCGGTACGACCACTAGCCATCGTCGGTAGAATCTGGAGAAATCTACCGACAATGAAAAGCAGTTGGTAGCGATAGGGGTCTGTCAGTTAGCTGAAAACTGTGGCAAGTGTGTGCACATTTAACAATATCATCAAGGTAAATGCATTAATTGAATGCCCGTACTTAGCAGAATGTAAAATAAAGCTGCAATAAGACATGCAATCGCATAAAATGAATTTCTAAGGAAAAACGGACTAGAATTTTCCTGGGTGCACGCCCATATGTGCAAAGTCACCTTAACCCTTTCCTTATTTGCATAAAATGAATGCGATTCTCACTTTTAGATGCATACTGATGTATACCATAGCACATATGGATGTACATATGTATGTACTACGTTTCTTGGAGCGTGCATCTATCTACGGACGTGGAATAAAATAAACGTTTTAATCTTTTAATAATAAATGTAAATAACCATGAATAATTCATTAAGTAAAGAGTTGGGGAATGCTTGACATCCCTTACATATTTTACTGTTTCCCCATGCGAGATTTGACTATGGAAAAATAATGACTCCGCTTGAAGAAAACTATAAATAAAAGAGAAATAAATTAAACCAAGCCATAGTTTTTATGTGATTGAATTTTCTAATTTTTAAACGTATAATGATTAACTTTTAACTGAGGTGGATGGTATAATTTTTGTTCATTTTAAAACACAATTTTTTTATTAGATTCCATTAAAATCATATATTTCAGCATTATATGAAAGGCCAAGACAATTGAATAATATTTGTAGAGTGTAGTTAATCCAGACAAAACTAATTACAATTATTAATAATGTATAAGGAAGTGCTACAGTCGAAAGTTGCTGTACTTCAGTTCACTAGGAGACGAGAGGATTTTGCTTTTAAAGCAAATATAAAAAAAGAAAAGATACCTATCCGTTTATACGAAGCAACAGTTCCAACACTAACTTTATGAAGCACCTGAAAAATTCGTGGAAATCTAACCTCAGTCAGTGAGTGTATCAAAGGTACTATATTCGTACTGTTTTCTACTACTTTCACTGATACTAAGTTCTGAAAATCATGCACCAACTTCCAGTCAATAATTGAAAGTCTGATGTATGCAGTGGTAGGAACTAGACCTGATTTGTGTTCAGTGATTTCTATGCTTAGCAGGTAACAGTGTTGTGCTAGTAAATTGTTGTACAAGACTTTGCTTAATGTTTTACATTACTTGAAGGGCTCAATTGATCTGAGCTTGGCGTATAATCCAGATGACAGTAATCTGGTTGAAGGTTTTGTTGACAATGATCTAGGGGGAAACAAACTGGATATGAAATCAACAACTGGTTTTTGTCTTAAAGTGTTCAATTGCTCTGTTATGTGGGGATCCAGGAAGCAAACAACAGTTGCTTTATCCTAAGCAGAGGCTGAGTATGCAGCTTTATGTACTGCAGCAAGTGAAGCCTGGTGGCTGAAAAGAGTGTTAGCTGATTTTAATGTTGAAACAAATGAGATTATTCTTTATGAAGATAACCAATCAGCTATTAAAATTGCTCACAATCCTGAAGTTAGAAAAATCAAGCATCTTGACCTTAAAAGGTATTTTATTAAAGATATGTTGAAAAACCAAGTTATTAACATTGTTTATAAATCAACAACTGATCTGGTTGCAGACATGTTAAATACATTTTTGGGAAGTGTTCTGTTTACTAAATTTCGAAAGTTGGTGTTTAATGTTTAAATTTTTTTGTGCACCAAAGAGTTAAATTTTCTTAATGAAAGATTCAGTAGCCTGTGGTGAGTTGTTGTTTAACATTTTTCAGTGATTTATTGAGAGGGAGTGTTGGTTGGCAATAAATCTTAGTCATTCAATTTGTGTTGTTGGCAGTACTGATATTACTTATGTCATTTGTTTTGTATGCCTGTTCCATGCCTCGGACACTCCCGGAAAAAAACGTCCTCCTTAGTGAGACAGTGGCGAAAGCGTGAACTAATGGCAGCACTAGTTCACCGAACCACTGGTCTTCTATCTATCCCACGGGTAGCATATACAAATTACAAATTCCTTTTTAAAATTGTATGTTTAAAATTGGTGAAACAAGTAAATTTCGCAGTATGCCATGAAATTATAAAGTTGATATTCTAAATTATATAGCTAACCGATGATAATAGTTTTTTGTTAGTTATACTTGCGGAAAACAGTAATAATTCGAGTGATTTTATGGCTTAAGGAATTTGTAGTTTCCAAAAATACCACCGGATTATTATCAAAAGTTTTCACAATATATAGGAAAGAAGGGATGGAATCAGAGGAGGGGTAGGGAGGTGAAAGGGTGTGGGGAGGTGAAAGAGTGGGGGGAGGTTAGGGTGGGGGGAGGTGAAAGGGTGGGGGAGATGAAAGGGTGGGGGAGGTGAAGGTTGGGGTACTGGAGGAAGCAAATGACAGCAGGGATACGTGGGTTTTCATGATAATGGGAGCTAAAGTTCAATGTAAAATTTCCCCTACCTTAAATGACAATCTTGCAGATCGGGCCGGGTAAAATGACTAATAAATATTTATAGATATTGTCATTATAAATGTTTTTATTTGGTAGTGTTAGGTGCACATAACTTACCCCTAACATCCGAAATAATATTTGATGGTATAAGAATATAATTTAAACATAGATTCAAAAACAACAAGCATCCAGGAACAACACAACTACGTGGCATCACGAATATCAAGAATACAACGCACAACGAGAATACAATAGTTATTTTACAACTGCTTCGACTAAGATCTAGTCAGTTAAACGTAACGATAAGATATAATTTCACTGAATCAGGCGAGGTGTTGTGGTAATCCACAATGGAAATATTCTACGAAACATTTGTTCTTTTACCAAAAATTTATTTTTAGAAAAAACAATCAAACGACCGGTTTCGACAATTAATCGTCATCCTCTGGAATCGTCGAAACCGGTCGTGAGATTGTTTTTTATAAAAATAAATTTGTGGTAAAAGAGCAACTGTTTCGTAAATTATTTCCGATAAGAAATAACTAGCATATACGAAAAGTTATCACTATATATAGGTAAAAAGGGATGGAATCAGGAGAGGGGTGAGGAGGTGAAAGAATGAGGGGAGCCGAGGGTTAGGGTATTGGAGGAAGCAGGTTAGCAATTGACAGCAGGGGGAAGGAGGTCGTGAGAAGGTGCACCGTAATGAGTTTAAATTACTATTTTGACGGAGAAGGATTTCCATTTGTTTGAATATCTCTAACAATAGTCCCTTGCATAAATGGTGAGCGAGTAGATCATTAAAATCTAAGGTGTGATTGTCTCCAAGTAGGTATAATGACTTCTGTGGAGCATTACGAAGCGAAGATTAGGATATTTAGATTTAGATATGTACCCCGCGAGCCACCAGTGGCGTATGGCAGGTGGTGTAATACACCACCATTATTCATTCCTCCCTATTAGTATCTCTAATAGCCTGGGGAAAAAACGAACAAAACTAATTATCCGCCCTTGCGATTACTTCCCTATAACGCTTCGTCGATGCCTCTCGGAGATCGCGTTCGCTCCTTACTGGCACTAATACTTCATTTACTTCGTCTATAAATTCTGAACGAATGAACTTTTCGAAAAGTTTCCGTCGATATTCAGTTCTTCTCATCTGTAGTGAATTCCAACCGAGGGACTCTATCATTGCCGTAACGCTGCTATCAAACCTGAAATCCCCGCAAACGAATCGGGCTGCTCTACGCTGGACCATCTCTAAATTTGAGACTAAACCTACTTCGTGTGGGGTCCAAACCGCACAGGAGTATTCTAGACTCGGACGAACAAGAGAAAAGTAAGCTATTTCTTTGACTCTCGATGAGCATCCTCTCAACGTTCTACCAGTTAATCTTTGCATTCTATTCGCTTTTCCTATCGCATCTCGAATATGTTCTTTAAAAGATAAGCTACTGCTAAAGGTGACTCCTAGGTATTTGCTGTCGTGCACTAACTCTAATGGATGCCCTGAAATTTGGTACTGCGCGGGAATTATGTTTGTGGAGCGCGTAAAGCTCATGCCAATGCATTTATTTATATTTAAATCCAGCTACCAATCTTAACACCATCTTGATGACGTCCAGGTTGTTTTGAAGTACATTGAAATCGTAGTGGTGGAAGCAGGTTAGCAATCGATAGCAGGGGGGAGGTCGTGAGAAGGTGAACGGTAATGAGTTAAAAATTACTATTTTAGTGGTTGAGGATTTTTATTTGTTCGAATATCTCAAATAATAGTCCCTTGGGTAAATGGTGGATTCTCTTCTTCCCAATACATTTGTTATGATCCCATCTTTCCCATATATTTGTGTGAGTGTTAAGTTCAGCAATCACCTCTGTTGGTAGGGAATTGTTGATGCCCACAAAATTACAAAAAAAATTTCGTCATATTCATCTGAATTCTCTCAATCTCGACTCCAGTACGATAATTTACCTTCCCTTGTTCAATTTTCTTTCTTTTGGTGTATATCTAGATTTAGTACAACTATTATTTGTGGTTAAATTCTGCAAAGGAAGAAATGTCTGCAATCGATCGAAATTAACTATATTGGACAAACAAACATCAATATGTAATACTACATTGGATCGTGCATACTGGACCCGTAGTGTTTTTCGAAACTACCGATTTCTTAAGCCATAAAATAACTCGAATCGTTAATATTTTCCGTAAGTATAACTTTCGAATAACTGTTATCATCCGTTAGCTATATAATCTTACGTATAAAAATTCAGCCTGTGGCCGCAAAACTCGAAAAATACTCGTACTGATATGAAATTTTAACACAACGTTGCATTCAAATACGAGAGTTTCTATTGTAAATAAATGACATTCAGTCCTTGGTTCGATCCCAGACGAGACAAAACATTTCCATAAGAAATGTACATAAAGTTCATTTTTGCCGCTGCAGGCTTTATTTCCTTTAGCAAAATTAAATTAAAAAGAACAGTCAAAGGAAATGGAGACAAGCACCAAAAGCAGGTAAACTAAGTAAAGAATCTTATTTTGATCGTGTATTATTGTTTTTGAATTGAATTATCGAGATTTTACATGGAATGTATTTATATAAATTGGCATGTTTTTTGTTTGTCTAATCTCTTATATATTTATTACTATCGGTAGGTTTTTCCACCATTCTTCTAATTTCTTCTCGTAATTTTTTCTGTTTATTTAATTAGTCCACAAATAAAGGCGATTTTTTGGAATACATAATTCGCATAACATTGAAAATTCATCTGTAATATAGCA
Source organism: Sympetrum striolatum (assembly GCA_947579665.1). NCBI lineage: Eukaryota > Metazoa > Arthropoda > Insecta > Odonata > Libellulidae > Sympetrum > Sympetrum striolatum. The sequence goes on from OX388345.1 coordinate 7,301,202, forward strand.
ACATAGTAAAACCTTTTGTTTATGTTGTCGGTCGCGAAATAAATTTATTGCGGAATTGAGACCTAGTAATTTTTCACATCATGTTGGGATTGAAATAAATCGTCTCTAACCACATTGTATAATACACTGCATTTGTATTTCGAGACAACGCGTTGTTTCCGTTACAACGGATGGAGCGGTTTAAGTTACCCGGGTTACTCCTGGGCTTCTGTCCGAGCCCTTCGAGCGGTCTTAGCCTCACTAAGCGTGCCAAAGGGAAAGCATTGCGGGGATAGGAAGTGTCCGAGGCATGGCCTGTTCCCACAGGGAGAGTCTACCGGGAGAAAAGTGAAGCCAAAAATAACGCAACCCGCAGAGCACTGGGTAGCACTTTTCTCCAGCTCCCCTTTAACTACATGTATTTTTGGGGTTTTATTTTCCTCTCATACGGGACTCAGGAGCTTGTCTATACTATGAAATGGACTCAGATAGTTTAAATGAACCTTTCACTTAACGATTATCTTAAATTTTTTTCTCTAAGTCCTCTTGATTCCTTTTATTATGGAAAATAAAACATGCCTGCAATGTAAACTTCTCGGATGCCGGTGTCGTCTGCTAGAGAAATACAGAGAACGAATCGTCTGCCAATCTCCCGCAAACTCTATCAAAACCTCGTTGATTATTATAATGTTAATTTTATATATATTATAATGCATTAATTCGTCATAGTTTTTAATTGATCAATACCAAGTACGGCATAAAATAACTTAATAGTCGTTTACCGCAATGAAATAAAGCTACTCTATAATACATTATAATAGCTTATCAGGGTAATTAGAGATTTTTCCGCTTGTGCAAATGTTTGTTCTAATTCATAATTGGGGCTTAATGAAGTAAAAGTTGTCAAAATGACGAATACGAGAACTTGTATACCATGCAAGACCTACAGGTGCAGCCGAGAGCAAAATGAAATGTTCATTGAAACGCCGTGGATTAATACTGACGTTCGTTCTGCTTCATAGATTTCAGATAATGAATGAAATAATAAAATTAAGGAAGATGCATAGATTCTAGTTCGGAACATTTTTTGGGGGCAGCTGTTCTGATGCGCAGCAATTGACCATGCTGCAGGCAGAAACAGGCCCCTGCTTATTTACCTATAAAACCTTTATAAACGCGAAAATAACAAAATTGCTTCGTGTTACGCATTGCTCAAACTACATTTTGTGTTCCAAAACGTTCGACTTACTCGATCAAACCTTGATAACTCTGTATCAAAGCCGCAAAATCACGAAAAAACAATGTATTGGTATAGGGAGATACGAAAAGTGCTACCCAGCATGGCTAAATGCGCAATCTGCCGCTTTACCCCTGGCTTCACTTTTGGGCGCTAGAGGGAGATAGTAATACTACCCCTGTGCCTGTTCCGGTTGCCGCCTTTTTCTGTGTGAAATAAACATGTAAAAACTGTGTCTTTTTGGCTCCAATTAATATCTGGAATCCCTGCAAATATTCCAACAGAAAAGTTGTTCATTCTTTGTTTTTAAGCATAGCAATTGAAATTGCTCAAATATCTTGGGTAATAGCATGTAAAAGGGCCTCAAGAGCATGTGATTGGTTGGAGTAAACCTAAGATTTCAGGTACCTCCATTAAATGAGATGGAACAGCAACATTGAAATGACTATGAAATCTGCACTGAATAAGCACTACCAAACTACCTGTTTCAATAAAGATCTCAAAAGCAAAGTTCAATCATTCACATTTCCATGTCTACTGAAATGGTATGTGTCAGTGAGTTATAGTCCACAACTCCATAGGAGCTAGTCAGGAACGGATCTAGAGAAAAATTTTGGGGGGGGTCCGATCAAAATATTTAAAAATAAAAGACATTTCGGCTTTCACAAATGTGACGTAAGAATTTTGTTAGACAAATTCGAATATTTTCGCTAGTGATTGCTTATTAAATTGTGTTTTATTTGCGTTATTCGAGTTTCATTTTCGAAAAAATAGGCACAAGTGATATTTCGGGGGGGGGTCCGGACCCCCAGGACCACCCCCCTGGATCCGTCCCTGGAGCTAGTGCTTTCATACCAATCGTAAATACCTCATATCTTCCTGCCAAACCCTATATATATCATTTATGTAGTTATTTTCCATTCAAGAGCTTAACACACCTAAGAAAGCCAGATCTTGGTATCAGTCGAGCAAGGAAAGGATTATATTCAGTAATAGTTAGATCCTGAAATCTGAAATAAAGAATACATGTTTTCATCGCTTAAATCTCTGCCAAATAGCTAGGTAATATATCTATGCATATAAGAAACCTTACATCTTTATTCTGGGAGATCCTTTGGTGAAGAAAGTAGGGATCTGTAAGAAATATAGAATATGATAAGTTAATGGATAATGAGAGAATATTTCGAACATAAGCATATGCTAACTTGTTTTTAATAATACCTAGTTTTAATTTTAGGCTGCTTCTATTAGCCAATCAACCCCTTACCTGCTTTTATAAGCTGTGCTTCTTTTCCTCTCTGTTTCAATTATGGTGGACATTTAAATGACTCAAGGATGATTTTTAGATGAAATAACTTCTCTACCATCTAGAGTACCTCATTTAAGCAAAAATGAATTTACATATTGTAAACCTTTTCTCAACCATATAGCAAGCTAATGTGGTGTAAAATACTACATCAAAAGCAAATAGGGTGTTAAAACAGCACTTATTTTTTATCCCTCAGCACTATATTTATATATTGCTTAAAAAACATTGTTAAGAACAGTGATAACCCTTTTGTTAAATCATACACAGGATAATTCACTACCAACTGTATAAAATTCTGGAAGGAGTAGCTACTCCTTCCATAAGTTGAGTAATACTAGAGCATTTAAAGAAGAATTGGAATTACTAAGAAATGTTGGTAGGATACACATTTATCATGTGCTAATCAAATGAAAGATGGAAGTTGGTAAAGAGCAGAATGGTTTTTGTCTAGACATTATAGTTATAATATTAAAAGAGTACATGGTAGAAATTGGAAGTTACCCCTATCAGTTGCAATTAAATGCTGATGTGTATGATACTATCGTAGGGTGTTTTTGGGTGTTCAAGGGTATTTCGTAGGTCACACTACTCAAGCTCATAAAGCTATAGAACCATTGAATGTAAGATATACAGAGATTGTAAAGAACTGATAAATAAAGATGAATATTATAGGTCTCATGGTGTCTCAACAAATTGAGCATTAAAAATATATACAAAATTAACTTATCTCAAAGTCTGCATACATTTTTGGCAGAATTGGTATTTATCTATTAAATAGCACAGAAATGTTAGGTCTTGTGACAAAACTATTAACCAGTTCTTTCAAAGAAGTAATTTTAAATTTTAGGTATCGTTTTATTACTTCAATTTCCATATAATTTTGAATTCAGTATAAAAAATGCTGATACGTGAAATTATTCATGATCTGAGGTTTTTGAAAATGAAATTATCAAAGAATTCAGATCAATCAAGTCAGATTTCATATCAATGTATAAGAACAAGGAACTAGTAGATGGCTAAGAATATTAATCAGCATGTTTTCAAAATGATTCTAAGTCAAACATATTAATTGGGGGATGAATTAAACCATAAATTAGACATTAAAAGCTTGATATTGGTAAAACTGCAGTTAACGTGCTCACCTTTTGTTTTCGGAACGAAAGGAACCCTACCTACCCTACTCAACCCATCAGCACTTTCTTAGTTGTTGACACAGGTTGACTCGGGATCTTTCTCTATCCGGAAGGCAGCCTCCAGGATAAAGGAATATCCAGGGTTGGATTCCCGGCCCAGTCAGACTTTTTTCAAGTCCGTTTTTCCTTGGGATTTTTCCTGGGTGCATTCCCTTATGTGCAATTTACCCTTTCCTTTTTAATTTCAAAAAGAAAGGGTGGGCTCTTTAAACTGCAGTTTTACCTTTGATATTTGAATAAATACAATTAATGTTTAAAATAAATTTAGAAAGGGAGAACTAATTTGGAACGAACATAACTCTTGTACATTTAATTGCACTCTAATCCTGGCACTTTATTTCTTTAATTATACAGCATAAAAAGTGTATGTAGTTACCTCTACTTTATCAGACTCATCTGAGATCATTGTTTTGGATGAAGCCTGAAATTTTCAATTTAAAATTTTAGTGTGTATTACATTGTATAATTATTCTACAACATTGATTGATATTTTTTGTGTGAATTCAGAAAATTAAAACTAGTTTTAATTTGCAATTAATAAATAAAATTTAATAAATGGGTGGAAATAACGGTGCAAAAATTCCACTTTAAAATTCTCACAATTCATGCCAAATCGTGACTGCAAAATAGTAATTTTAAAATGATCAGGAATGATCTTTGAATTATAATAATGAGTTCAATAATGCCAACAATATTTCATCAGAAAATAATTTCAAAACCTACGCAAAAGACAAGTGGTTAAATTAGCATTAGTATTAGCTACAAATTTATCTACAATTAACTATCATAATGCAACATATCCAATAAATGTTTATAAGAAACGGTGCTAATAGTTTTTAGTTTGAGCTTCTTTTCAAGCCCAAAGAAAATTTCTTTGGGCTTAAAGTTTAAGCTTCTTTGATTGATTTCATTCAAATAAAATATATTAAACATTTTCAAAATTAATTTTGGGCGAAAAAGCTATAATGCAATTATTGGATATTTAAATTACTTTTTGTTAGATTTCAACAGTGATAATTTGAAATAATACTATTTGGATTAACTTATCCTTACATACCTGCAATTATTGAGGATAAATTCAAATAATTGGAAAAGGTCCTTTTCAGAAATGAATATTTGTTTCACATTACTGAGGTATAATTCTAGATGGATATATCTTCTCAATTTTCCAGCTTTCTTCAATATTGAAGCCCTATGTGATAGTTATGTTTCCTTAAGAACCATCTTATTTACATAATAATTTACTACGCGTTAGTAATCTACAAGTTTTTTTCATAATTAACCTTTAATTTAAAGGACAACCAGTTATAATTAATTAGTCATAACTTGGTAGTTTTTATATGTAACATTTCACGCTAGACATTTTTTTCTGTTCAGCAAGAAAATTATAAATGCGATGATGTTATGGTGAAGTTTATGTTGCCAATGACAGGAATTTGTTTGTTTATAGAGTTGATAGAGTTTATGGAAATTGAATTGTATTGTTGTCGTTAAAATGACAGTAAGTAAGGTAAAGGCTTAAGGATTGGGTAATTAGTCAAAACGGGCCTGTCATGGCTAATATCGGAACCTGTTTGAAAGATGTTAATGTAATAAATCACTTCTAATTCAAAGGGATATTAAGAGCAAAAATTTTCTATGACATATAAGACATTACGCAACGTAATACTATACTAGATTTCTGGGATAATTCTTCGTTATGATGACATTTTAGACGAAAGGGAAACATATGTTTCTAATTTTGCCGGATGTTTGTTTAATTCATTTTAGATGTTACAGTTAGTGAAAGAGTTAAAAAAGCTTTATCTTGATCTACTAAAATTATCTATTTTGAATTGCGCATGACAGTAATATTGGTAACATTGGTACTACCATCGATTCTTTAGGGTTAACTGACTTCTGTAATACCGAAAGCCTTATGGTAAGCAAGATAAATCATCAGTTGAAGATGTTACGGATTATTTCGTCACGTTTTAGTTGATGTTCATATGATCTAGTCATTGCAGATACTCTTGCATTATCAGTACCTACAGTGATAAAAGAGGTTACATTTTCGAAAATAACTTGGAAGATTACAGATATTTACTTAGTCACTCTTGGTCATTAGTGAATGCCTCAAGCATGATGGTTTTAATCACTAATTCTACTTCATATGTATTCGGTATTAGGAAACTTTTTATCTTTGGTATTTTTTTACATATTATTGCCTTCGATTGTGCCTGTTGAGAATTACGTAAATTGAAAACTTGGCCTTAATATCTTTCCGAATAACGATTCTTCTGTTTTGGAATTCAATACAGCGAGGATATTATTCATGATTGCCTTTCGAAATAAGATAGTTTTCAATAAGTCTATTGTTCAACATCATTTCATTACGACGTTCCTCCCATTTTTCATTTACAGATTGCAGTTAAAAAGCAGCTTTGAGTAGTAGTTTTGGTAAAATTTCACTTTGGTACTGTTTGGAAGTGAAATTTTACCGTTTTGGTAAAAATGTCCTAAAGTGAAATTTTACCGTAGTTTTATCTTAATTCCAGATATATATTACTGTTCCTATCGAATAAATTTTGTAGAAAATTTAGATAGTTTCCATGAATGCATAGGATTCGTTTTGAAACGAATTAATTTGAATCAGTATCTTAACATTTTGCACTATTATAACGGGATATTTTCTATTGAAAAAGGAAAAAACTATTTAAGTGACTTTATAACGTATATAGTTTGAAACTAAGATTTTTTTGGATGAAAAATGAAGTATCCCTTCAAGAATATGGGATTGATGCAGCATGATAGTTAGGTAGGTACAATATCTGCCTGGAATGTGTGAGACCTGTGTTTGAGATCCAGTCTTGTTGTTATATTTCGATTCACTTTTTCTTTGGATTTTTAGCTTACATTTATCCTTATGATTTCCTTCTTTTCTTTTGCCACATTCTATTGTCTATGGTGAGGATATTTTCATCTAATTGAGTACAATCTCTGAATCTCTTGAGTTCTGTGTCATAGTTCCAATATCATTGACCATTCTTATCATTTCTATAAGATGCCCAATCACATTTTCTAGGAGCACTTTTTGTACTGAGAAGATAAGTTCCAACTTAATAGGCAGTGGATTGCAAGACATGCTCTCGACACTCTCTCATTTCCTTTTAACTTGCACTATCTTAATTCCATTCATAATTATTGCTTTTCAATGTTTGAATAAATATTGTATCAATCTTTGGTGTGGTTTCTCTGCCTCTTTAGGGCTGATCCCATGTAAGTAATGGTTTGACTTTTTTTCACCTACCTCTCTGCAATTCTATGGATTCTTTTGGATTGAATTGATGCGTTCATTACATATCTGCTTTATGTTCTCCTTCTGCAGCTTCGCTAAATCCTTGGAATCTATCATTAATCCACCATTTCCTTCCCCGTATCTCTTCTCACCTTACAATACTGGTATTTTGTTTATTCAATGCTAAGAAGCTTCTTTGTTGTTCTGTATGCTGAGTAAACTTTTTAATCCTCATGCCATCCTTTAAATGATGGCTTAAATCCATCATATATTTTGAAAGAAATTTTCTTTGGGCTTGAGAAGAAGCTCAAACTAAAAACTATTAGCACCGTCTCTAAAACAACATCGATTGGATATGTTGCATTATGATAGTTAATTGTAGATTAATTTGTAGCTAATACTAATGCTAATTTAACCACTTGTCTTTTGTGTAGGTTTTGAAATTATTTCCTGACCACATATTATTGGCATTATTGAACTCATTATTATAATTCAAAGATCATTCCTGATCATTTTAAAATTACTATTTTGCAGTCACGATTTGGCAATAATTGTGAGACTTGTCTGCTGGGTTTATCTGAAACAATAATGATATGAGAAACTGAAAAATACTGTCGAATTACTAATTAAATGGTGTAAAATGGGCTTGCGGTACCATGCAATGCCTGCCAGCCAATTTTGGATGACACACTGCTCCCTCAGCTAAGACAGGCAAATAGTGGAGGTATGTAAATGAGGTATTTCCTTAAACCCTTCTTAGCAACTTTATAGATCTGCCTATGGTTGGTGATCACCAGACCATAAATCTTCTGTTTGCGATTATCTTGTAATCATAATATCTACCCTCAGTCAATTTCTAATTTTAACTTCACCTATTTTCCGTGGTGTCATTCTGATGTTTGAATTGACGTTTTTGTTTCTTGTGGATCTTATCTCTTACTTTACGGTTGAGAAAAATAAATCACATTCTGATTTGGTATCTTTTTATTTTTTATTAACATGAAGATGGATTACAAGACATCTTTATGTACATAAATAAACAGAAGTTGTGATGCTCTCATAATACTGTTTTGAAGTATCAGAACAATTTTTATGGTAAAATGCAAAATCATTATTTTTATATTAAGAAAGTACTTATCTTTAAGCATATGGTTCTGGAGATTTTTTGTTGAACATAACATTTATGGTAGCTTTAATTTGAAATAGTAGTATCATTCTGTCTGATAAAGTTTTTTATGTTGTTGTAATTGTAAGGTTCTGCCTTGTCATTAGAAAATATATATTTCCATAAAGAATTCGGTAATATTTTATATGGACATATGCTACTTTGCAATTGAAATTAACTGAAAACATAATTTTGCAAGATTTGAGTCTTTACTGGTATAGGATTTGGATAAATTCTTCTCGTGCCCTCCACCAGGTCAAATGGGTTCCCATCAACATTTCGACGGCTGACCCCCCATCTTCCTCAGGGAAATGATTGTACAGGACAAGTCAGCCACCAGCCAAACTGAGAGACAAGATAGTGAAGGTGAAAGATCCTTTGGGACTTAAAGCCTCACAAATTGACCGAATCCAATGCAAACGAGGAAAAGCATACATTGGAAAATCTGGCAGAACAATCAAGGCCAAATTAAGGAGTATGAACACTACATTAGGCTTAACCACCCAGAGAAATTTATGAAATGTAGCCTCAACTGAGGCCACACTATTTGCTTTGACAAGGCTGAAATACAACACCCTTAGCCAAACTTGGAAACCAGTGCTACGTCTGATAAGAAATTAACGTGTGATGACAGTCATGTTCAAGAGCATTTATGAAAGTTCTCGAAGAAGAAGCGAGATGCCTGATGAGAGACAATCTGACAATGGTTGCCTCCATTATTCACCACACAACAGTGAAGTGGCAAGACGTCCAGCTGAACCATGAACTTTCTGATGCCTGTCGAATGGTGACTCTTGTGACTTCACCACAAACACATGCACCCGGAATCGACTAATTTGTAAACAGCGGGCCCCAATAGGGGGATATATAAAAGAGCCCTGACTTGTCCTGTGCACTCAATACCTTGAGGACGATGGCGGAGTCAGGCATCAAAATCTTGGTGGAAACTCATTTGAACTGGTTGAGGTTCTGAGAAGAATTTATCCACATAAATTTGCACTTTTAAATGAAATTAAGGACTTGGTACTTCTCTGTGGATGCATGGCATATCTTTTAATTTTCTTATAGAGTACGTTGGTGAATATATTTCTTGAAATATTTTTTTACTTTTTTCTATCCTTTGGGTAATTTATTTATCTTCACCATTCTGTAGATTATGTGATTCCATGATAATTGGCTTCTGTATACCAAGAATTTATGTGTGGAAAATAAATCCTAATGTTTTAATTTATCATGTTACTAATGCTAGAAATCTTCAGGCAAAAATCAAAATTATATGATTTTTTATCACAAGTTCCTTTCAATAAATCATCCAAATTTCCCAATTCAGAGATTTTCTGTGACAAATATTGTTTCCGTTTCCTTTGAAATAAGTCTTTGCAGTTTTTTGTCAGCTGACTGTGCAACACAATATTAATACATAACATAATGATAATACATAATACAAGTAGGTAACAGAATTTTAAGTAATATAGCATTTTTAGAGATAGGCTAATTCATTTACTTAATTCAAATTAAGGGCATTATTTAGAACTTTCCTGTATTTTACTTTAAATCACTGCAAAATATGGATAAATAACGTATGATTAGAACATCATTTGATTTTTGTATTTGAGAAAACGTTTGAGCACCTCATCTATTGCATCTTGAGCCTGAGTACCTGATTTTAATGTCTGCTTTGATTGTGTTTGGATGAGATGATTGAACTTATTTTAGGGGATGGGGTAGATTGTTTTAGCAAAGCACTTAAGAAGAGAAGAATCAATTCTATACATTTAGACTTAAATTTGTTTTGTATTGGCCAGGGAACAATCATAAGAAACCAGTCAAACAAAATACTGCACTTTTTAGAAACAATTCATTATATCTACATAAAGTAATTTTTTTAAGAAATTCCTTTAAAAAAATTAGGAAAGAGAAATTCCGTAATCTCCTTGTATTGTTGTATGGATAAAAATTAATTATTTTTGAGCAAAATTTGGCTATTGAAGTTACTCCTGGTGGATTCAGACTCAGGAAAATTTAACAAGGAGTACACCATGAAACTTTTACTTCATCTTTAACTGAGTTTTATATTCTAAATTAGTTGAAAAAAACAAGATATCTAAGTCGAGGGCCATTGGACATTGGTGAGAGTATACTCTTTAATATTTCAGCTTATACGACTCCTTGCAATTTTTATGCGAGATTGATTGCATGGTTTTCTTTTAAAGGTTACTTGATTTTCCAACTGCTTTTAAAGAATTCAAAGAATAATTATAATTTTTCAATTAGGATTTTGAGAAATTTTCTGTGTGCATCTATCAGTGTTTTACTCTATGAATGCAATCATTTTAAGGGTCAGGTGGATATTAAAGTTAAATCCAGTCTCGGAAAGTAGATTCAAAAGTAATCTTTTTAATAAGGATCTTGTGTGTTTGAAATAGCACAATAAATAAGGATTAAATGTAAACTTAAAAAATACGGCATAATTTGTCAGTTTGGCAAGCATCTTGTGATGAGTAAGCCTACAGATATTGTATTATAATCTCTAAAACCAAGGAATTATAGCAGATTGATAATACGATGCCACCATTCATATAAACATCTATGATAAGTATTTTTTGCATTCATACTCTTATAGCAGGATATTGTGATTTAACTTTCAAAATATTCTCTCCTTTACATTGATCAATGCTGTTACCCAAACTATGTTATCATCTCACCCATTAATGTAATGAATGGCATATTACTCTTACAAGTCACAAATGTCATCGGTTTATATTTATCTTTCATAAGCTTTCATTTTAATAATTCTTAAGGACAGAATTTTATTAGAATAAATGAAATGATGTTGCCTTAACCCTGGTGGAAGTCATCATATCCATGATACAGTTTCTTTTAAGAATTCTTTTTGTGAGCAGGGTAATGATTTCAATACCAAATAATGTATTGGTTAGTTGTATCTTATTGCAAAACTTCTCAATGTGAACTCCTGTTAGTAGATTCCTATTGATGTTTAAAATTTTGTGATGTGTATCTGAGAAATGGTAATGTGTGAACTATTTGGCCTTATTCAGGGATATGAGTGATTTATAATCAGGATTCTTTTTTAATGGTTTGGACATATTTAGAATTTTCAAAGGAAAGGCAACATTACTGAATTGCATAATTTCCTTAGAGTTTTCTTTACTAAGTAGGAAATATCTCCCTTTATGAAAAGGCTGTTATGTTTCATAATTGAGGGCTCAATGAAACGTTCCCTAGGCATGGTTCTTGGTTTGATATTTTATTCTGAATATCTGCATATTTTTAAAACATTTAATTAATGAATATTCTATATGCCTGAAATTTAAGAATATTCAAAATTTGCGAGTTAGAATATAATCTTTATGTTACTCTTATTGATGTAAAACTGCATAGAAATGAATGATGTATATAATTAATGTTTAGATGATTTAAATGATAAATTTATTTTATAGCTAATGAAGTAATCATAATGTATTCTTAATCGTAGTAATCATCTTTGCTTTGGTTTTTCTGTCTTTAAAGCCTTTTAGTACTCCACAGCAGTAAACATTTACTTTGAAAATCAGTAGGCCGCTTTAAAAAAATAACTTTGTTCATTTTAATCTATTCTTGTGTAACTTAGTTTTATTGAGTCTTAAATTTTGTTTTATCTAAGCTCTGGGATTCATGATGCAAAATCATCTCCTTAATAATAAAATTGTAGAGATTCATCACACAGATTGACATCAATTCTTACGTTTTTTTAATTTTCACCACAACAACCACTGATAATAAATTGACACTTACTTTTAGAAAATATCAGTTTTATAACAAAACATCTGAATCAGTGATTTCTGTTCTTCTTTAGCGGAAAAGCACTAAAATGGATAGTTTGCTTTACACAGCAAGACATTGGAATTAATTCAGAAAATTAATTCTTTACCAGTATTTAATGTTAGGACATTTACCTCGAATCATTGGAAGTAAATATCAGAATAGAGAAATGTATTCAAATGGCATGTATTACCTTAAATTATCATAATAAATCTTTCTGTGAAGGTTTGTGTTGAAATCTTTTGTGATTTTTTCACAATTTTTAAGAATAAATAAATATTTTAATACAAATTCTGAATAATAAAATGTTAATGCACATAAATGTTTCAACCACTTGTGGTAAAAAATACAGCCAAGTAAAAATATATGTGTATATGTATATTTGAAAATAATCACCTGGCTTCAGACCTTACAGAAGTGTTTGAGGAAGAGACTAGTGAACATAGAACTTCACACTGCTGAAGTCAATGAGGATGAGGGGTTATCTGCAAGTGTTTTGTGCGTGGATCTGTAGCGAGAGGAGTAGGAGTTATCTCCTGCTGCAGCACTTCCACGCCCACGGAATGTTGATGAGGTTGATGCTGTAAGCGTATCAGTCGTGAAACTATGCACTCCTCTGGTGCCCCGCCTCTGACGTGTTGATGCAGTCAGGCTAGAGGATCCATCCCATCTCTTGTTACACCACCAGCATCCATCTCTGCCTTCGTCTGTACTTCCACCAAACCATGAGAGCAATGGGCACCTTCTGCAACATAATCATGATTTAACTTAAATCTACTAGCAAATGTATGTTGTGTGGAGATTACGCTACGCTATAAAAATTATTTAAAATCCATCGCTATCTTTGCTTGTGCTTTTTCTCTCAGAATATAAGAATAGCAATTTCTGGTTATGCTGCATGGATATGGAGAAGTCACTGAATATTAATAGGTTCATTATTGCATTCATTTTTTATTTAAACTAGAAGAGAAAATTGGATTTGTAATGCTCAGCAATATTTTGATTGAAATGATATTTGTTTGCCGATTGATGTTTGAGGCTTGATCATTCTATTCTAATTATTTCAAGTAATTCATCAAAAAATGTGATCTATTGCTTCACTTGAAAATTTATTGTTACTGAAATCAAAATCAAAAATTTGAAAAGAATGTTTTAAAAGTCATTGTCATTTAATTCCTAATGATCTTTAAATTTTTGTGTTAGACTAGAAAAGACGTATAATATTAACAAATCCTTTTTAGACCAACCCGGGATTAAAGCTAGAAATGCTCTGTGAGAGCTCAGGAAATGGCTTAAGGAGAAAATAGAAATTTACTTAGCCTTATACATTATGGAAAGATTCCAGAGTATAGAGTTTCCTCTATCACAGATCATGTTTTAATAGAGAATTATTTTGCAGGTTTGCCGCTGTTTTCTTCTTAGGTATGGATAAAGAACTTTTAAAGGATATTATTGTAAGTTGGGATTTAAAATTAAAAAAATAACTGACTTGTGGAAATCTTTTCCATTGATATATAGGGTAGTAACTGGGTTGAGCTAATTTGACTAGAAATTCAGGCTTGCTATCTTTCGTTTAAAAAATTATCCTTTGTATTAATCCTTTATATAATATTCAAATCCCTAATTTCTGAGGTCTGGAAAAAGATTTAAAAAAAAATCAACTTGCAAAACTGAGTTTTTCTTTTCTTAAAATTTAAAACTTTTTAAGCATGGGATGAGTTCTAGGAATTTTTATTTAATATTTTGAAAGAACTATTACTTTGACATAAAATTAAAGAGATACAAAGTATGCAATTAGTCCAATCAAACAGTCTTGTCACCTACTGTAGTGCCTAAGGAAATGAAGAGATTTGATAACTTTTTAATATGTGCCATCTCTAGTACAATAGCATATTGAAAGACAGGTTTCTTTCATGCTATCACAAAATAGGTGATTTTTAAAGGAACTATTTGGTAGTCATGCATTTTGTCTTTGCTGCAGTGCAAAATGAGTCATGTTAATTTGCAGGCACATGCATTTTTTCCTTACATTTAATTTTCCCTTCACAATTAATTAGGACTTAAGACTTAATTCACATGCAAGAGGTATAAGAGATGAAGCAAGGTGAAGATCCTATATATTGCAGGTTGTATTCGAAGAATGGTAAACAAAATTTTATTACAAGATTAAAATAGAAAATACATGAAAGTTTTAATTTAATAGTTCTATATAAGATCTTTTTCTTAGGAAAATTAGTTGTTGCTTATCTGAGAGGTTCAATATTTACAAGTGAAAAAGATTTGGATTATACTAATCATTTATTCTTACAATTGTGTAAATCATGCAAGAACTTATTCTTTAATTAACATCTAATATAAGCTAGAAGTAAACACTAATTTAAGATGTTTGCATCTAAATTTATTGAAGACACAAACAATTATTTTGTAAATTGGAGATAATTAATGTTTACTATAAGAAATGTTTATAATAACTGATGAAATGTGGAGATTGTGAAATTTGTGTAAGAGAATGTTGGGAGACAATTATATGCCTTTTGGATAACTTAAAAAATAATGGGTGCTCAAAATGGAAGTATTTGAAAATAATTCAATGAAATAACTCACAGGGAAATTTTTGATTGAAATCAATAGTACGCCCATATTTATAGTCAGTCAGATGCTTGTGATGTAGAATTCAATTTTTAACTAAAACAAGAAATAGATATATATTCATGGTCATGTTGAGATTATTCCCTCAACAAAATAGGTTGATTTTGAAAATTGATTTTTACCAAGATTATTAACTTACGACTTATTCATGGTGAACAAACTGAATGAAATATTCAGGTTTCCACAAAAATTTTTATTTCAAATAATAACTAGTTTCAATGCACAAGAGTCATTCTCAAGTGAGCTGAGAAACATTCTTGAGTGTTGAAACTAGTCATCATTTGAAATGAAACTTTTTGTGGAAACCTGAATATTTTGTTCAAGTTGTTCTCCATAAATAATATTTTGATAGATACAAGAAGTGAAGGCTAAATCAATCCAACTTACGACTTTATTCTTTGTATGATATCTCTCTCTCTAAGTGTTCTAGCTCTTAATATGATTTATATTTAGTACTCTGTTATACGCTCCTTATGCCAAGTTGGTCTATCTCAGTCATACATTTCTAGAAAATGAAAATTAATTATTAAATTTAAATATCAATTAATGTTCTGAAAATTTTAGTTTTTTGTTCTTTTGGTGTACCCTCTTGAGCTTTCCACCTGGTCAGATGAATTGTAGCTGATGTTTCAGTGACAGATTCACCTGACCTGGTGGAAAAACCAAGAGGACTTCATCGACAGTGATATTTAATTAGACTGTAATAAAACTTTATCTGCTAGTTGCACGTGAAAACTTAAAGTTAATATCTACATGAATAAATGACTCCTAATCAAAATTAAATTGCAATTATGATGGTTATTACCCACTCAGTATATTTAGGTAGACATACTCTGATATTCACGAATTTTATGTTGATATTTGTTTTTAGGGTCATTTTGGGTGGTAGTGTAGGTTTTGCCCCAAAGATGCATTTTCAAACTTTGCTATATATCCACAATATTCTTATCACTTATATAAAACATTCTTTAATTAAGTTAATCATATCTAGAATGTATTTAATTGTAAAAAAGTGTAATTTGCTCTCATTTCTCGAGATTTGCTTCCTTTTTACCACAGGGATATGCTGTTGCACATACCTACCCTGTATCTTTACTTTGGCTGTTTTTCATAAGCTAACCATAATTATTACATAAAACATGGAGGAAGGCTTCTTAAAAATTGATTTTCTTAAAGTCAAGTCTTACGTTTGAGCAAAAGTGAAATGTTTTGCAATGTCATATGAATAAGTACAGGAGAGAGAGTTTTAAATCAATACTGCTGTGTCTTTTAGTTATATGAGCTACATTTTGAATCCTTCATAATCTTTATTTTCAACCTCTTTGTTAGAAATGGACTATTTACATAGGAATTGAATTAATTTTGAAAATATCAACAAATATGGACGCTTTTAAACTGTAGGCTGGTGCCTGGCTGGTGGTGGTTTCGAAAACTTTTTGAGGCACTTCCCGGAAAATTAGACACTTGAAATTGTAGGGATCGCTAGAATCTGTGAGTATCCATCGAAAACCATAAATAAATCTTCGAAGATTACTCTTGGTTTGATGATAGGTCAGGGTAAATATCTCCCATTTAAAATGTATTACGACGATTTTACTTTTGAATCTCTTCCTGGTAAGATGGAAACTTGAAACTCAGTTGTAGATAGACATCATAAATATATTCTATGTACGCTTTTTACAGTTTTGCTGATGGTCCTTGGTTGGATTCCAGTGAATTTTTCACATTCCTCTATGCATTTCTTATGGAGATAACGGAAACCAATTTTAGGTACTTCCTGGCATGATATCGACTCAAACTTTGCATTAAATAAGATCAAGACCTAACAAGTCATAATGTGTATTCACAGCTGCCAATATGTCCTAAGTTCCAGTGGCGGATCCAGGGGGGGGGAAAAGGGGGAAATTTCCCCCCCCAAACCCAAGAGAATATATTTTCCGAGGCCAATAATGTAATACTTATAAACTGAGCATCGTCTATGGATGACGCGTGACGGTTGTCGGAGTAATGTTGCCGCATGCTCTTGGCCCCTAACACGAGGACATTCTGTGCTGCTTCCAAGTCGCGCCACTCATAGCTGAACTTTGTTTCAAATAGAGGAGTTCACACAAGTAGCGGGCACAAAATCAGACGCGCCACTGGACGCGGCCGTAGCCGCCATTCAGTCGCATGGGGTGGCGATGCCGACCGTGAGACAACATTGTAACGCCTAAGGAAGAAACACAATGTTTGAAATCGGCGACTGCTTTGCACTCGTAGTTCTACTTTGTCTACTCCTCTTCTCCCTCGAACGACTGAAGCTAAAGTTCCCCCCCCCACTCGCTATGGCCGTTCCTGGAAGTTCCCCCCCCAAAATTTACGCCTGGATCCGCCCCTGCTAAGTTCGACAACAGGCGTCTCTGCAATTAGTAACTTATCCGATTTTTAAAATTTTTTTGAACCCCTTCCTGATAACATAGAAACTTAAAACTTGGCATGCGAATAAAAATCATAGATGTATTTCATATGCAGTGTTTTAGGTTTCCTTGATCATCCTTGGTTCGATCCCAGAAAGCCATTTACATTACCCTATGCATTTCAGATAGGGATAACAGAGTCTTAATTTTGCACCTTCCTGGTATGATATCAACTTAAAAATTTGAATCAAATAACTTATATTTCTAACAGGGCGTTAAATGTATTCACATCTTCCAAAAGATTCTGGGTTTGACTCCAGGTGTATCTACTATTTAAAAACGTATTACTGGAATTTCTAACTATTTATGATCTGATTTTGAAAATATTTTAAGCTATATCCCGGTAGGATAGGGAATACGAAATCATAGGAGTCACGGAAACATGCTCTTCTTTATTATATCTATGAAACTGAAACCAAATGTGAGTTTGTCGCCAGCTGGGTGAAAATTTCTTCTATTTATAATAAATTTCGTTAATTTTTAAGAATATTTTCAATCCCTTTTTTTCAGGACCTTCTCGATATGTCAACTAGAAATTTGTATTATCAATATGCTTGCAGAATGCAAGCAACTTTTACTCGTATGAAATATAAATAAAGCTTACCTCTTTATTTAGTGTGAGTTATTACAATATTTGGGTTACTTTGTTTTATAAAGTTATGATCATAAAGTACTCTTAAGATTTATGTGTAGCTATTTTCTGCTATTCTTTCTAGATAATGATGGCTTGATCTTTTTTAACTAATCTAAGTGCTGGCAGATCAATAGATTCTCTGGTTTCTTTGTTCAGAAAATTAATAGGTTTCAACCAAATTACTGATTGTAGCAGCTATTATTAACATGCATTCTAGCAAAATAATATATTTATAACTTAGAAAGCTCTATTTTGTAATTGGCCTTTTTTCTAGCGCTGATAGTACATTGTGGTTGTAGAAAATTCTAAGAAGTCTCAAGAAACAGTCTCACAAACAATGAATTGGTCAATTCCCCTTTTAATCTTGAATGAGTCTTCTGATTTGGTATTGATATCAATTAAGTTTTGAAAACGATTATTTTTCGATGATATGCTAACCTGAATCCATATATTCAAAATTTTTGTATAGTTGAAACTATCGTATATGATATCTTTTATCATTTTATTTTATCTTGATGGATTTTTGAAGATATAAAGACATGAGTAATCTTTCTTGCACCATAAGTAGTATCTATGCCTTTTGCCTAATTTAAATTAAGAGTTGACTGAGGTACTTGTTGTAATTAATTATTAATTGCCACAATGCACAAGGATTTCATTCATTTCAATGTCATTCAAGGAGAAAAGCTGGCTTAACATCTCCTATCAGCTAGTTTAAAATTGAAAATGAATATAACAGCTTCATGGTAAGTTATTTTTGTTGCTTTCTCTCTCTCACACATTTCCCAGAAATACAATAATACCTCAGACCTATTGCTCAGTGGGACCAAAACCAAATGACCTATTCCCTTATATGTACGTTACAAATAGCCTAACACTAACCTACAAGTAATCTCCTACCTTGAATTATGAGCTGGGGCCATAGGGAATATGGTGAAGGCAGTGTTAGGAAAGAGCCATTGGTACTCACTGTACATACTTACAGTACATTGGACTTATAACAAAAGTTCTTTGAATTTATAAAGTAAGGGTAAAAATAAGGAATGTGAAAGTTGCTACCTCAGAAGTCATAACTTGAGTTCATTAGAGATTCAGGATGTAATAAGGTAAATGAAAGATATTAGTAACAAATTGCTATAAAAATACTCTTAATGCTATTTATATCTTTTTATTTCATATAAGATGTAAAGTTAGTAACTATATACCCATGAGAATACTGTTATTTTGCAAGGCCTATATTTTCATAAGCACCAGAGGATAATTTGTCTCTCTTCTAAGATCAATTAAAAATATATCAATTATTGATTTGTGTGATTATGATTCCAAACTTGCCCATCTTAATAAAAATTGTTAATTGACTCAGATACTCCTGTTGTATTTAAAATTAATGTGTTTAGTCAAACAGACATATCTTACCTTAAGTTGTATTTAGAAATCTTTAAATTCTTAAGCTACCTTGACTAAACTAAGCACACTCTTTATATTTTTTACCAAAACTATGAAATAAACTCCTTTTCTCCCATGTATGGTAACATGAGGTAACTCGCCAGTTAAATGATCTCTTACTTTTAAAATTTTCAAGGAAACTAGTCTTCTGATGATTTTTTGTTCCAAAGTGCTAATTATAAACATCTCTCAATTATGTTACACTTAGTGAGGTAACTGTGCTTAAGTAATCCAGTATGATTTCCTTCCCTTCATTTTCATTGTAAACAAAGGATGAATTCTATTAAAAGAAGATGCTTGAGAAATTATCAAATGTTTATGACTGCCCCAAATCTTCCACTACTATGATGGATGCTTTATCTATATGTGCTAGCATAGAAGGACAGGAGTTCGATTTTGTAACTTAGTCTTATGTATGGGATACAGGTACAAGCAGAATTGTCGGCCATCTTGTAACCAATGAAACCTATTGCTTCATGATAATTCTGCTCAAAGCTGAATTCCTTACATAACGCTAAGATTCAAAATCAAACCCCAGTTATTCACTTAATGTATACGTATGTTATATTCTGAAAGATTCTTTAGAAATTGGTACTATTTCTGTACCCAAAATGGACTTCTTATGACCTTCTCGTTAATCTTCATGACATAGGAATTGAAAATTCATTGAACCAATTACTCATCCAAAAAATTGTTAAAAAAAGAATGGTTGTGATTCTATAATCACTTACTTTGTTAAGCCTTTTAAGATGAAATGTGGTTGTTCAAAAAGTTATCATTATCAAGTTTTACAGCTTCTAGAATAGTTATAAACTTAAAAGAAAGCAAGTGGTATTTCTGTGGAGTATCTCACTTGTCATTTAATAATTAGATAATTTAAAAAGCTCACTTTTGCGACAATAAGTCATAAAAATAACATTTTGCAGATGACTATGAGCTTATCTCAGAAATATATTGAATTTGTTACATAATTTTATTCAAATAATAAATCATTTATTTGCCTTTTCTACTTGTTATGTTCTATTTTTATAAGTTATATTCTGTTAATTTTGTTAGTAGAAAAGAAATATTAAAGTTATTCAAGAATAATTCATGGTCAGGTTGTTATTAGTTAGTGAAGCTGAGTAGAATGATCTTGAAGGAAAATTAATTGAATGGGTCGAATCATCCAAACTCTGAAATATGCTTTAGAAATTTGAATACTTTACATCCCACTTTATAAGAACTTTATTATTTTTAAAATTACTTTTATTCTGCATGACAAAGAAGCATTCCTACCCTGCCATTGATTACACAGGCACACAAAAAAACGTTCTGAACCCGAGCTCCGACCCTTGGTTCCCCATCTATTTTGGCTCCCGAAACCGATCCCGGGGTCGGTGTAGCCCAGATGTTCCGTAAATGCCAGCTAGGGTCAAAAACATGACCAAAATTTGGCCATTCCCTGGGAATAAGCGCAAAGCTTTATCTCCGTGCCATTGAAAATATGTGTATGCAAATACGGAACGTCTGGGCTATACCGACCCCAGGATCGATTTCGGGAGCCCAAAATACATGGGAAATCAAGGGTTGTAGCTCGGGCTCAGAACTTTTTTTTGGTGTGCCTGTGTTAGCGGCAGATGGAATGGTTAAGATTCAAAATCGTATTCATGATTTTGGGTAAAGTGTTGCCTTATGTATGATTTGATCCGAGGATAAAAAATAATCTGGTTTTCGTTTAATACATTTTAATTTGTACCACATTTATTTCTAATCACACTCTCATGTAGATTATTGACTTTTATTATTATGTCCAGTGATGATGGCTTGTAATACTTGGAATGCACTTTTCGATTGAATAATTAAAATCTTTTTCCCTGTTTTGTCTATTGATATAATTTACATAGCTAATGAATTCCTCATTTTAGTTATCTGGTATGCTAAAGGATAAATAGTTTTAATTCTGGTGTGTAGTAAACTTGTTTTATAATAAAGTGCTTATTTCTTTAATGGAATCATAAATATCATGATATTTTAAAAAATTAGTTATGCTTAGTTTAATTGGATATTTAAATGATGCTGCTTGAAATATAGTGGTACTTTTGAAATTAACCCTAATTTGCTTCAGAAATGTATCTGAATCCAAAAAATTGAAGGTTCGAGTAGTCTCCTCATTCAAAATTATGGGAAGTGAATTAATAGGTTTGCAGAACCTAAAAAAATTGCAATTTATATTGATTAAACTGTAAATAAAACTATCACTTTAGTCATAATGAAAATTAAATTTCTTTCATCTTGCTTGCAACGTTTTAAGCTGAATGTTGAGATTTCTGGATATCAAAATTGGTAGGGATGTATTTAATTTTTCTACTTTGGGGACATCATATACCCTTTACATTGTTCACATTACCTTCAGTGGTTGTTAGAATGTTTAGTGATTAATGTTGAGAAAGTAAAAAATGCAACTAATTTAAATGTAATCTTTGAAGATTTAATGGTAACATTCCAGTTCTGAATGATGCGCCTCCTTTTGGAGAAAACGTCGCTGCCCTTACTTATTAAAACAGTCTGAACTTCTTTATTTACGTATGAGTGCCAAATTATTGCAATGGAGCTGTCTGCTTAAAAAGCAAGGAAACTGCTGGAATTAAAGCAGCAACCTTTCTTTCCAATTTCAACCTAAAATTATTTGTGAAACTTCAAATGGAATTTCTCTCAAATAAGACAAATTTAAATATTAAGGTACCAATGAATCTTCAAAGTGGAAGATAAATAGCTAAATTTAAAACATTCAGATTAATATTATACAACTTGTTGAGAATGCTTTCAGTAAGTACTGTGACCCATAATTAGTTTCCAAAGAATTATTTCAGAAATTGATGTGTCTTCTTCATACTTTCGTTGAACCTGGTTGCAGTTCAGAAAACATGATTTAATTAACAGATCAAGATGAGCGGTGAAAATACATATCTATGAGGTATGTAAATGAAATCAAGAGACTATCTTCAATTGCTAATATTTTATGCATAAAATTGGATATAAATGCTATGGGATCTACTTATAAAATTTATTGTTGAGCTTAAAGGATTTTTATGAAATACTATGACTAGAAAATTTTCTAAACAACTGGATTCACATTATAGGAAGTTAAGAAAAAACAGTTTTAGATTTCAGAAAAAGAAATATATTAACTGTAGAGATAAAAATAGATGAAGCTGAAAATTTGGCTCCCTTTTATGACGAATGAACTTCAGCTATACACCAGGCTCCAAGTATATGAAGAATGGCTCTGTGAATAGTAAGTATAAACACAAATAAGTAATCAGAAAGAGGATTAAAAGAAAGTTTTCTTCAGAGGAAATCAGAATTATACAATTAACTTATACACTAGATTTTATGTTATGATTAATGTCAGTTATCATTCCTTCCATGCAATTTTCATTAAAAAATGTCATTGCAACAGAAAAAGTGCTTTCTTTCAATATCAGTTAAAAGTCTACAGATGAGGAAACAGAAAACCATATTAGATAAAGCCAGTTATTGTTAGTCAAGATGATAAAAATTACAGGGAACAAACTTTCATGCAGTTATTCAAATAAAACACCAATGCATATTAAATTTTACGTATTATTTAAGAATAGCAGAAAGAAACATAGAATTTTACTTGCCTTAGTCCCCGGCATAGTCTTGTGGAGAAGAGACAATAAATGATTGGATTTGCAGCTGAATTAAGAGGTGCTAAACTCTGTATGAATGTCGCTACAGCCATGTTTGTTTGAGTGCGTGGAACATGGCCGTACACTTGGAGTAGGTCAAATATAATGTATGGACTCCAGCAGACTATGAAGACTATCCACATTATTGACATATTGATAAGATAAAGAAATCAGAAGATTAGCTATCGTAAAATATGAATTCCTATCAACATCAACTACTTCAAATATACTAATTTTCATGTATATTTTTAATCACTATACTTTTAATTCAAGTAATAATGACTTCATTTTGTAACTTGCAGACTAGCGATCACATGAAAGTCAGTTCCATCTCTGATAATTTATTCATAATTTTTCATGCAGTTGCATCAGAATTCTCTTGAGATGGAAAAACTTGATATCTACATTTTTATTTAGGAAGAGGATGTATATTTATCTCATAGATTTTGATAGATTTTTTATTATTATATAGCATTATTTTTTTGTCTTAATTTGTTAATTTTTGGAAATCTTTATTTTGTTTTCATGGAAGTTATTCTGCTTTTGTTATTAGCTGATTGTCCTGTAATTTTTTTCCTGTCCTCTTACGGGCTTCCACTTAAAGCATAAAAATAATTGAACTCATTCTTGAGTTATCTCATCCAAAATAGATACTTTCTTTCAGTGTTTGCTTGAAATCTAATAAAAAATTGGCATTAAAATAAGCAATTTACTCACCAAATACAATGACAAATGTCATTTTTATTGTTTTTATCTTTGCTCGAGGTATTAAACCCCTTGAGCTGGCTCTGCGGCAATCAGCCTCGTCTTCCGTACGGATTACTCCACTTTTGCAACCTCTAATTCCTCTCCGAGGAGGCTGTGCTGGCTCAGAAAGGGGAAGTACGGCTGATATCTGCTCTCCGTCAGCTGCACCTGTAACTCAGTTTCAGAACAAGATGTTTCAAGTCAGATTATCATGATTAGGGTAGCCAATATCCTTTACCCAATTTTCGTATTATCCAACTACAATTGTTTTAAAGCCTTCTTTGATTGCCTTTGAGGCATAAGGATTATCTTGCCCAAGAATTCAGGTAGTTGGTAAATAATTAATGTTAAATGCCATCATAATAAATTCTCTAACCCTCCATCCTTGGATCAAGTTGCACACTTTCCTGTACTAAGTTTAACTTCAATTCTTTTATTTGTAAAACTCTTTCAACTTAATTATGTTAGGTTTACATTCTTTTTTATTACAATTAAAACATTTATTCTCTTAATTAATGATTAACTGAAAAGGCCGTCTGAATGGTGGATTTTCTTATTCAGAAATATTTAACAAGAATCAAAAATGCATAACATGAGAAAGTTTTAGGCCAAAATTTAGTTATTTTAAACTAAACATTTTCTGAGCAAAACATAAATCCCATTGCTTAGTGAAAGTTTAAAGTAGGCCCCAATATACGAGAGCAAGCACGTTTTGCAGATGAGAAACAGTACATCAGACTCATGTCCAACATTTTTCAATTTAAAATACTTATTACAAAGTGAGGGGAAGAAAATAATGGGCTAGGTAGATGTTTACACCCTTTGGTAGAAAAGCAGATCCTGAGTGAGGGTGTATCGTGTAACATCATACGCATTTAATTTTAGAAAGTTAGCCGAAAAGGCACATTGTGATACAGTTAGAAGTGATGATTCCATATGTTTGTGCATAGATTATTAGCCAGACAAAGTGAGAATGTGATAGATCATTTACTACAATGTATCATGGCCAATTGATTGGTAGTGTTAATTCATCTGGATTATAGTAGAATGGGTAATAAACTTGTCAAATTTTTAATTTTCTATACTTCATACCTTCACAATAAACTCATCCTGGAGAAAAATGTCTCCGAATCAACAAAGTATGCCATTCTTGGGTTTAACGTCACATACCACATTTCCCGGCCTATAAGACGCACCTTGATTTTTCAGGAAAGAATTTACAAAAAAAACTCATACTTTGTTACATAAGGTTGAGTGCCGGTAAACTCTTTATCGCGAGAGATACAATGTATTACAAAGGGATGAGATCTCCGTTGGCCCAATGTGTATTAGTTTTGCAGCAGCACCACATGCGAGATTAAACTAAACGTGCTACATTGAATGGATTTCCGATTTACCTGGGAATTTTTTTAAAGGAGGTTCTGTCATCGAAATATTAAAATTAAATCGATATATTCCTTACTACTTAATCTAAAAGATGTTATTATCGAAATTTGTAATTAACTGAACTATTTTCAATGCCTAGTACGGTAAAAAATACTTAATGGTATGCATTTATCCCGGCGAATCGGCTTGCTTATTATAGGACGGAGTTATACCTGAATACCATCAGCGCATGAGACGCAGACTGATCTTAGAGCATATTAAAAGAGTGCGTCTTATAGACGGGAAATACGGTAATTACAGTACAATCGAATTTTTAACAATAGTGGAATGGGAATGGTTTACCGATTGCAATTATACAAGATTTTTAGATGTATAAATTGTAGAACATTAAAATGGATGGGGACTCATCAGAACTACTCACTGTTACGTTTATGGCTATGGTTGTTCATTCCCATTGGTATAAACTTCCTCCTTAGAGCAGCGTTTGCTGACTCTTTCACAGAATTTGCTGTTTTGCTCCTGGAGCTTGATGTGGATGATGCTGGAGCAGCAACATGCAGACGTTGTCCTTTCCTCCATATTGTTAACAGAATTAGTGCGTAGCATGCAGCAATAAGAAGTGCTGGGACTACAAGGACTGCTGTGGCTACCAATGTCATGTACAACTGCCACTCCCATTGTTCCCTAAACTCTATCCAGCATTGTATTTGCCCTAGGGAATGAGGAGAAATAATTTTTGGTTAATGTTAATTATGCAGGGGTTATACCATTACTTTTTTAAAGGTAGAAATTTCGAGGGTCGCCGTCTTAATCCGGACCCTTAGTTCCGCTTCCCAGCTCGGGAGCACCCGGCCTTACCATCAGGGGGGACCATAAAAAAACTGACCGCGTGGAATACGATCTAAAAAGTTATAAACAATTCAAATGAGCAACAATTGATTATCTTCGTCGTCTCACTCGTCCTTAGAGATATAAAAGCGTCTTTTGATCGACGTTCTACGATAAAAATTAAGATTTTTCGTGATTTTGCAAGAAATTACCCGTTGACACACGGCAACGTTGCCGTTGGGTTGGGGGAGGGATTTCTGTAAAAAATCTAGAAATCTAGTAATCCTCCCCCCAACCCAACCCAACCCTCGTTGATATATTTAAAACACCCGCGTATCTGACTAAGCAACGTTGCCGTGTGTAAACGGGTAATTTCTTGCAAAATCACGAAAAATCTTAATTTTCATCGTAGAACGTCGATCAAAAGACGCTTGTATGTAACGCTTAGGACGAGTGAGACGACGAAGATAATAAATTGTTGCTCATTTGAATTGTTTATAACTTTTTAAAACGTATTCCACGGGGTCAGTTTTTTATGGCCCCCCCTGCTGTGGTGGCCGGGCGCTCCCGAGCTGGGAAGAAGAGCTAAGGGTTCGGATTAGGACGGTGACCCTCGAAATTTCGACCTTAAAAAAGTAAATGTATACCCCTCGCATAACTTCCATTAACCAATTGTTTTAATGACAATATTCAATCATAAACTGAGAAAATATAAAATGATTGAAGAAAGTCTGATAATACTCTGCACATCCAAGTGAATGGTGGAGAAAATATTAATATGCTTGATAATACGTTAATTAAGCATTGAAGTTGGAATCGACTTACCTTGAATCGATTTCTCATGATAGAGAATTAGTATCGGCAAAGAGAACACAGCACTAAGTAACCATGCAGCTGCAACCAACATTCTTGCTCTTCTCCCTACATTTTCAAATGCAAACAATATTAATAAAACAACTAAAATGATATATAAGAAGCTTAAATATAAATGAGCTCCTCCTCACTTTACATTAACATGCTGTCCATTTTACATAATAATTCCTTTTCCTTATTATGACTTTATTCAAATTTTTATAAAAAGAAATAGGTAATGTTATTGGATCAAAAATTTTGATTATCAATATAATTATGCTGTAAATATATACTATGATGGATTCCATCTGTGTTCAGCACAATATGTTTTGAAAATAACTAAAGTAAGCGTTTGAAGTATAAGAAGATGGTTCATTAAGTTCTCTACTTACAACTCCCAGAGAAATTCATTGGATGAGCTATAGCGTCATATCGGTCAATACTCAAGGCTACCAGAACATAGGTGGATGAGTAAGTAACTACTGCCTGAAATGCAAAGTATATTTACGTTAATATCTATTTATGGAGCTAAAAAAGGAGTGGCTAATATAACCTGTTTGGGATTTTTCATTCATTCATCTTTACAAAACAACTTCACTGAAATTTGGAAGCGTTTGATTATTTTATAGTATAAATGAACGTACCTGCAAAAATCGGATTAACTTGCACGCCACATTTCCTGCATTCCAAGACACGGTTATCCTCCACACGATGTCGGTGAGGACGCTGATCAGTCCAACTGAGAGATCTGTAAATTCGAGATGACGTTACCTCGTTTAAAGATTGAAAAAGAAAGATTTGGCGAACGACTTTTATTTCATTTACCTGCAATTGCAAGGTGCATAATGAAAAAATTCATTCTGGATTTCCGACTTGCTTTGGCAAGAAGAAGGGCTGTGAGAACGGCGCAGTTGCCGGCGACGATGAAGGCAAACAGTATCCACAACAGGGCAAATTGCTCTGCCTGAAAAGATACAATAAACAAATCGTTGAGTCACACAAAAGTTCTCTCGCAAATCAGAAGAACCTTCAATTTTTGACAGTTTCAGTTTCAATTCCCATAGGGAATATCGAAATATATAGAAGTCAATTGACAATCAACGGTGCGAATAAAAAAATAAGAGTGTGCTTTTTAATTATCATTATAAATCTAAACAATTTTTACATGGCCTTGCTGGCGGAGTGGATTTCATCTACGCTATCACTCCGAGCCCCAATTTCGAATCCCGGATGATCGGATTTTTCCAATCCAAGGCCGTTTCTGTTGCCTCGATGAAGCATCCCCTTACAAGTTCATGAGAGCTTTTCGCTGATAAAGGGCAACAGTGGCTAAGCACGAAAAAAATATAATTTATGAAATATTTCTATTCAACATTAAAATCTACACATTAAGTAGGTTACTACACGGCTGGGTTTGACTGTGCTGAGGCTGGAGATGCAGTGCGCTCTGCTGCTTGCATTTAATATCAAATATAAGTCATTCGACAGTTATTTGGAACTTTCTTCATTCTCCGCTAAGCTTCGGTCCATGCAGAAATCTAAGCTTTAGAGAAAAATTTGGAATCGTAGTTCTGTAACGCTGTTTAAACTCATTAAAAATCATTCTCGCCCTCCTTAGTTCATTCGGTTGCCGAGAACATTTTGAATTATTTTTCATTATATTAAGTACTGAACTGCTCTTTGATTTTAACCTGGGAAATATAAAGTGATAAATTCCATAATAATTGCCACCTACTGGACTCACAAGAATTGAATAGATGGGCAATATTGAATACATAGCCAATGTTACGTGGAAATAACCATTCAGCGAAGTTGTTTTTCAACGGGGTTATAGAGAGTAATAAATGTCGTATTGAGTGAATCCTCGAGATAATTATCTTGAGGGTTATTATCTTAATTGTGCTGTTAACAGCACAATAAAGTGTATAACAGTATTATACAGAACCTCTCTAAGTGAGACCTCTATAAGTGAGAAACCTCTATTAGTGAGAAAATATGCGTGGTCCCGACGTTTTCACCCCCGAAAACCTCTATAAGTGAGAATATTGAAACCTTTTTATGTGAGAATTTTTTTCCTGGCCTATATAAGTGAGAATCCGGTGATCAAAAACCTTCATAAGTGAGAAAATTTCCGGAAAATGTAGGACCGGCTCGTCATGTAGCACGCGTGCTTTCTGAAGCTCGAATGCTCAGGTAATGTAGACCGAGATGTTTTTGGAAAACTGTATGGGATTAATAAATGCATTTGTAAAGCACAGACGGAAAAACAAACTAAACTTACTGACTTTTTCAAACCTTAAAGTGTTTTAGCTGTGCTTTTGTAGCTGTTTTTCGTACTTTGTGATTGTTCCCACTGATTTACATTTAACATTTACATTTAAACCCTGCAATCCGCCAGTGGCGCGTGGCAGGGGGCATTGATTGCCAATGATTAAGATACCAATGGTTGTTATCAAGTGATAAAAGGCATTTCGTTATGCTCGGTTATGCTTGTTCGTTTGACATTTTAAAATTAATGTACGCCTACGTTTACATTTTGATAAAAGTGTATTTTTCAAAAACTGTTTTGTTTTTCTTTTTGAGCGTACATAACCTAATTTCAACGAGCGTAGCTACGTAAGTAATAGGGAACCTTAGATTTTGCTTGTCAGCTGAGAAAACTGTCGTTTAGACCTCTTTATAGAAAAAACTGTTTAAGCGAGAAAACTAGGCTTTTATCTCCATTAGTGAGAAACTGGATAAGTGAGAATATCTGAACGTAGACCTCTTTAAGTGAGAAACTGGACAAGTGAGAAACTGGACAAGTGAGAAACCTCTCTAAGTGAGAAAATACCCTTTCCCCTTGGAGTCTCACTTAGAGAGGTTCGACTGTAATCAGTGTAACATAGAACTCTTGGAAATAACTTTTCAGTCAACGAAATAAATGAGACTTGATGTTCGTAGAAGTATAAGATATATTGTATTTGGATTACATTTCATATTTGTATTTTAATTTAAAATTTAATTCAATTCAAATTTCAATTTAATGATTCAGAACTTCTGTATGAACGATGTTTTTTGTAAAAACTCTTTCACCATTTGCTAAATGCCGTGGCAGTTATATTCGGAAATATAAACCGTCTAATGATCGAACTCTACTCGTTGCGACGTACAATTGACCACGTGTAAAAACTGGCTGCCTCAATAAAATTCCAATTTTTTGGAATGTTTGTCCTTGAGACTTATTTATTGTCATCACAAATTCAGGTATAATTGGAAATTGAATACTTTGAATGTTGAATGGTAAAATAGCACAGGAATATGTTAAGTAAAATAAAAATTTTCTTATTGCTTGCTGTTCCAGTCAAAACTTCGTAATCTATAGCATTACGATGCACTTGAGACGCATTTTTGTCCATTGACTAATGCTTCTTTTATATTTAAGTTTCTGATCGGTAAATCAATGCAATTAATAGTACTTGTTAACTGTTAAGAGTGGCGCAGCCAGGATTTGCCAATCGTCCAAGGCTGCCGAGAAAACGAAAAAATGCCCACCTTACAGGGGCCAACTTATTAAGCTTTCCAAGATAGTAGTTTACATAAGCGAACTATTGGAAACTCATCATAAGTGTTGTTTGGATTTCTAGTTTCGATACGTCCAATATCTATTAAAAAATCAGTTTTTTCCGATACTGAAATTTTTTAGTGTTGTAGATATAAACTTCCCGAGTCTTTGAGAGTTCTTTCTTCCAAGAGGTTGCCATGCTTGAAAAGGAAAAAATTAGTTCCGGTTATTTGGTAAGCGACACAAAACGTAACATCCACTCATTAGATCCCCCACATTGGCTTGCCCGTGCTTATCTGAATATCTTTCGTTATTAGACTATATCATCAGCAGATTTTGGAATTTCACTAAAATGTCTCCTGTCCAGAAAACACCATAAATGTATAAAAATAATGATATGAAATATACATACAGCTTATTGTACACGGCTTATATGCGCCGTGACAGAATTTTGTTACAGGAATCTGAAGTTAATTAGATTAGATATCTAAGATAGTTTATCAAATAGAGAACATTTCAATTCAGTAAATACCTAAACTCAAAAATAATGAAATTATTTATTAAAAAAAATAGTGACTTGGCTGGGACTCGAACCCAGGTC
Source organism: Sympetrum striolatum (assembly GCA_947579665.1). Taxonomy (NCBI): domain Eukaryota; kingdom Metazoa; phylum Arthropoda; class Insecta; order Odonata; family Libellulidae; genus Sympetrum; species Sympetrum striolatum. The sequence goes on from OX388345.1 coordinate 7,332,022, forward strand.
TCCCACTTTCCGGGCGGTTGTTCTAACCAATTAAATTATTGATTAAATTAATTAATTAATTAATTAAATTATGAAATTATTTATTAAATTAACGTTTTTTTTACATATAAACTAAGTATTCAATTGAATGCGTTAAATACCAAAGAATAAACATTTGACTACATTAAAAATTCAGTACACTCTTGATTTTAGTTGATATTATAAAAGAATTTGCAGAATTAAAGTTATATAACAAGGTGAAAAAATGAAGACGTCTAATTAAAATTACTTGGACTAAGTAATAGCATAGAGTAAGGATCCTTACTCTATGGTAACAGTTAGGTGGTTTAAGTAGCAAACAGCTGACGCAAACCCAGTCTTACGCACTGAGTGTTCAAAGAAAACAAGAATTTTCCACGAATTGAAATTTTGAAGGGGGATTGCATGACCACGTGGTTAACAGGATAAGTCATGAGATTTGTGGGATTCTATCACCAAGGAAATAATTGGCTGCATCAAGAAGGAAGCTGGAGAATTTAAAGTCACCGTTTTAACAGTTTACCAAATTTATTTTAAGTCATCAAGTCACAGTTACGATAAATCTCTGCGTACCTTACGCGCACAATACCTTTCAGCTGACAGATTGGCTTCCAAAATGGTATATTATTAATGATATCATCGCAAATTAATTTTTACTGGTGTCTTGTATTGCTCCAATACTTTTTCAAATTTCTACGGAAATACGGTTATCGAATTATTTTCGTAAATATACATCATATTTACAGATAATCATAAAATAAGTATCAGTACATTTTCAATCATCCCGATTAATGAAGAGTCTACTGTACAGACTTTTAATCGTCTTGAATGCTTAATAAAGGAACCAGTTCCTTTGGAATTGTCGCTAAACTCATCATGAGATGTGCCCTCCGATAAAAGCCCTAAACTAAGTCAAACCTAATTTATGTATCTAATAATGGTCATTTCACAAATAAACCGCATAGCCATTAACTCACGTTTTTCCAATAGAGGCCTCGAGCTATTAGCGGATTGTGAAAAGAATTTTCGGATGTCCATCTGTATCTTATGAAATCCAAACTCAACTCTCCTTCGAACTGTTCACTGCGAATTTCTCAAAAGCACTATTCAAGAGCCTAGCTTTGCATTCACACCCTTAAAACAGTCACATGCAGTAGATCTAACTGAGCGTTTCATCAATCTGTTTGTCTCTCAAACGTAATCTTAATCTCTGTTTTCAGGGTGTAAGTTTCGGATTTCTTCTCGAATGTTCTCTTGTATTTTTGCGAGGAGTAAACAAATCAGCACTTTCGAATTTCTCTCTTGGGAATCGTATCTTATGGTGTAAGTCATCTAACTAAAGGATAGGCTTAAGAAGCGCATTGGACATAGTGAGCGAAACGCTCGTATCGTAGCGTCCCATTGTTATCGATGTCGGCTCTAGGCCTGTTCTGCTACCGAAAACATCACCTTAGCTGAAATCGGAGCCATATTTACGAGTATACGAAGCTTTCGCTGAATTTATCAAACAACATGTCAGCAGTGTATCTGTGAGACTTACGTGATAATTGAGGTTTTTTACTCTGCAGCAGAAAAAAGTACAGAGCTAGTCATAGGACTTGAGGGGGTCTTGGGGGAGAGTTGAACACCTAAAATCCCCCTCGCTGCGCCACTGACTGTTATAACATAGTATTTGTTTATTTGCTTGTTAGAACAATATTGCGTTTATATACATTGCCTTTGCAAATTTTCCATGTTTTTGAGAACGAAAACATTAATCATTAGAAATTTTATTCACAAAGCCAAATTCTAAATCTACATTATAGGTGATGTTATTTTTAAAATTATATAGCTGAATTTCAATTTTACAAAGTTTACTAATGGTTTTATTTTCTTTCTTAGAGCCATTTCACACTTGCCCGGCAGCCGGCTAAACGGCACCGTTTACACGGTCATCTATTGAAAGGTATATGGAGCCTTTCACACTTGTCCGGCAGGTGCCGTGTGCCGTCCAAACGGCGCACGGCCCCGGCTAGCAGCCCGGCCTTCCCACTACTTCGGACGTTTGCCGGGTCGTTTTCAGGCGGTAAATACAAAAGATCGTTCAATCCCAGCAATTTCCAGGTGAATTCAGGTGATTATTTGGCCCTTCTTTTAAGAAATAATTGGATCGGAAAATGTTGTACTGTCTACGACAATAAGATTTAATGAGCTACGTAGGTTTCGGTACTAAATATTTCTATTTATCTTCCTCCTTTTCGCTTGTCGATAAACTATAAAACACGCTATCATCTGCTTCCTTTCCATTTCTTCTGAAATATTTACAATTTAGAAAATAAAACAGGTGGGTGGATATGAAATTAAGGGACTTTTCCGTTTAAATGACTGCCGGATAGATGTGAAACCGCTCGCACCGTGTGCCGTCTATACGGTGCCGTTTAGCCGGCTGCCGGGCAAGTGTGAAATGGCTCTTATACGTTTTTTTAAGAGCCTATCTTTCCCATATATTCGTATGAGAGTTGAGTTCAACAATCACTTTTGTCGTTAGGGAATTGCTTTTACCCACAATATTACACAAATTTTTCGTAATTTTTGTCTGAACTCCCTCAATTTTGGCTCGAATACAAGATTATACGACCAAAATAAGATTTTTTATTCAATTTATTTTCTTTTAGTATTTATTTCGATTTCGTACAACCATTATTTCTGATATAATTCTGCAAAAGAAAAAACGTCTGCAATCGATCAAAATGAACTTCACGTGCATTTCTTATGAGAGACCACTCGTCCAGAATCGAACCATGGATACTTTGGACAAAGATCTTAGCTTTCTGCACTCCTTCTCCAACTTTAACTACGCCAAATGTCACACTCCTTCTAGCGTGCAATATGCTTAAAATGGAGTATGAAGTTTTCTCTTCACGTATTAATATATAAGGTTATGATCTTACGGATATAAGTTTACATTTATGCCTTGAAAGGGTAGTAAGACGGTTATGTTGCAACTGTTGTAGACGAAAGTGAATTTCTTCTGAGAAAACTGATTCATTTATTAGATATGACTTCAGTCTTAAAACGAACGAACGACTTCCGGCTTAACTGAGAACGACAACCATGAAGATGGCTGCGGTGACAGTGGCCGAAACATCGGTGTTACACCACGAGACGACCCGGTTAGAAGCCCGAGAAAACTTCATCCAACTGATTCATTTATTGTTATTCAGTATTCAAGAGATTTTGCTTTCCTTATCTCTATTGGATGACCGACGATGCGCAACGCCTATGAAGTTGAAAGTAGTTGACGCTCAAAACATATTTGCATGTTGCGTTGCATACATAGACGGCGCCACTTGCTTTCTTTTAGCGGATGTCTCGAGACATTTGAATAGTTTACTGAATTCTTTGAGTATCAATGAACGGAATTTGAGATTGTAATTCATTATATATATAATATTATTCATATACTATAATAATTTTATCAACGGTAATTGTACGGAATATTTTCCTGTATCTCAAGTTGGGGCTATTTTCACCCCACCAATCGAAATAAATGGCCAGATTCACATAGTTTCATATTTCTTGCAGTCATCCCGGACAACCCCTCATCCACTTCATCTCTTGCCGTTTCCTTTTATCACCCCTTACCCATCTCATTCCCATCATGCAATCTCTCCTTTTTCTTCAATCATTCTATCCTCCCTTTATTTTCTGTCCTCGTGCTTTTTATTCCTATACTGTCATTTTACGTAAGTTGTATCTTGACGCCATCAGAGTGTGGCTGTTAGACGACTTCTGTCCCCAGAAGCTGAACTCGTTTTGCAATCTCGTTTTGAAACTGAAATGTAGGTCGAGAAGTGTTCCGGAAGAGGCAGCACCAATCCTATTATATTCTCTGTATTCTATCTAGAGTATATATCTTATAGAGGGAATACGCAATTATCAGTAAATGGAATTTGAAATATAAACCAAATTATTTGTTGATTAGGATGCGGTATTGCCATCAATTCAGGGAGCTCAAGTTATACAACACTAACGACTGATTGCTCTATTCGAAAATGTGCCTGATACTGGAGTTATTAGCTGTAATTTCAGTTTGACTTCTATTATTTTAAATTACTGTACTAAAATGAGTCGGCAGTGACAGACAAAAACGGACAGGACTTGTTCTTTTAAAGCTAGATGCCACAATCAGTTATTTATTGTTCCAACCCCACAGTTTTAGTAACCATCATGTAACGAATTAGTTTGTTCGTATCGCTTTCAGCAAGGCTCGTGTTTTGGGCACGAGAAGGAAGCGTTTCATTTTCCACACGGCAGAGAATAGCTGAATGTTTTGAATCGACACAGCAATTTTAAAATAGTTTTTAAACAAATTTCAAAATCGGGAACTTTCATACTTTGATAAAACACGCCGTAAATCTCTTCTTATAAATACAATGAAGATGCAAGGAGAATGCTCACTCGAGAAACAAATTTAAATGGCTTTCAAACTTCAAAACTATTAAACGCCTTCTTTTCACAGACAATGAACTTCTTTTCGTGTATCTATTGGTCTCCGGTTTGGTAAAAAACGACCAAAGCGTTCCCATTTGAAATAAATATAGTGATAATTTTAATCCTCTGCACGCTTTATTTCTTTTATAAAATTAAGGTAGAAAGAATTGGTACGAAATCGAGACAAAACCAAAAGAGACGAAATTAACTATATATACTGTCTAATAATATATATGTTTACTAACTCATCTATATATATTCTTATTTTGGTCTTGAAAATTACAAGATTAGGTGAAAGAGAAGGCATAACTTCACTTAAAAAAGGGTCAAATAATGATAATATTGTTTATTTATAGAAATTGGAAGAATTTTGATAAAATTAATGAACATTTTGTATTTATAAATAACCTGTCCCCTTGACAACCAAGTCTATGGTTGAATCTGAGTCATGCACTTTCCATTCTTATAAAAGTATATGGAGAATTCGAGTCTATACAGAATTAGGTAATTTCCGTTTCCAGATCTCTTTTCGTTTAGAAGATTTCTTTGCACCTTCCGTCCCTAAAAAGAACACTGCCCAATCCACCTGCTATAGTTTTTTTTTCCCATCCACCGAAATCATTAACTTAGCATTTCCCATATTTAATTAGTTTTCATCCCAAACTTCCTCATTTTACCGTTTAGCGCACTTAGTTTTCAAAGATCTTCCTTCCTTCGGCAAAAGCGGTCCCGGGTTCGATTCCCGGTTGGTTGAGCCTCATGATCAATTATGGATATTTGAATTAAGGGGGTCTAATAAAGCGAAGGCACCAGAGTCGATGAACGTATCACCAGGCATCGTAAATATCCCTACTTTGATTGTGACACCTTTTGATTACTTGCCACTAAGGAATCAACGGGCGGTTTAGTCCTTTTATAATCTAATTCTTGTATGAATAAATATTATTTTTGAAATTAATAACTTAATAACCTGTTTTAAGTGCAATGTTTAAGTTGTTTAGTTCGATATTTTCTCCAAATTACCGTATATTTTCTATTGCCTCCCTCTAGTCGCCGTCTATTGTGATTCCACATACATATATTGGTACTCATTGACGTGTTGAGATAGGTGAAACTATTTTCATATTCACGCCATACTGTAATACTGAATGTTTTTGACACTTTTAGTCCCGTTTTAGGAAAATATTATTCTTTATATGTTTAAACATTGATGGAGTGTTCTACTGTTAGTAAATCTTTTGATTTTTTGTTTTAATTTTATTTTTTTGGTTTTGCTACTTTTCATAACGTAAATAATAGGCTTACCTTGGCTCCTTGTTCATTTAATTTAATCCTTCCTTTTATGTATAGCAATTATACATTTTTGATCTTCTATTGGAAGTGTTTCCATTCGCTTAGTGATGAATCCAGGATAGCTTTGTGACTAAATAAACTAATATAAACAAATAAACCAAGTAAATAAGACAATTGAATGATAAAATGTTATCCTCCTATCTCATGAAAAATCATAGTTAATTATTTTTCAATAGTTCCTCAATTAGACTCTCATTTAATAAATGTTGAGGCATAGCGTAAGTATTGGGCGTATATAGGGCCCGTTTTCACTATGGTAACAGAATTGATGAGGTCAGAGAAAGAGAAAAACAGACGAAGAGTGCTCTGTGATCCTTTAAGAGACATTCGATTTCAACTTCAAACATAAGCTACTTATTTCTCTTTCGCATTCAACGAGACATTGATATTTTCATTTGTGAAAGATGTGTTTCCTGCATTGCACTGGCCGTGACACTCTTTCGTTAAAAGGAACGCATCCATCGGAAGTACGCATCTTCTGGTCCTCCCCTTTAAATTGCGATTCCCGCGTGTCTCCCGCGGGAATGTCTTCGCTCGTTCTTTCCTCAAACAGCACTCAACTGTGATAGAGAGGGATTGAGTGGTTAAATGAATCCTCCGAGGATTGATTGAGTGAGTCCCGATGGATTCTAATTTGAGAGCTATCGTAGACCATCATGAAAATGGTTCGCAGTCTCAACATATTATGGGTTTGGGGATTACTTTTCTATATTTCTGCGACTATATTACGCACAGAATCGGTAAATTGAAATATTAAAAATAATAATAACTCGTCTTTATTGTTGGGCATATTTTAGTCAATAATGACCATTCTTACACCCTATTTCTTTAATACACACAAACAATCATGCCCTAACCAGAGTTCAAACCCAGGACCTGAGCGTTGCAAGACTAGCGCGCTAACCACACCGAGGCTGGCAAATATAAAGGCATTCAAACATTCAGAACTGAAATTAAGAAAAGAACTGATTCAAATCAACAGAATCAGTGGATGAAACCGTTACTTGATATAATATGGTGCCCGGTGAATTGATCCGCGGGGAATTCGCACGCGGGGAATTCGCACGCGGGGAATTCGTACGCTGGGAATTTGTCCGCGGGGAATTGATCTCCCGGCAGATTGGTACACAGGGAATTGATCCCCCGCGCTAATGTTGTACTACCAACCCAACCCGACCCAACCCCCCGGTTAATTTGTTTATAACATTTACCAATAGCTAGGGCGTGTAGATTAACATAAGACTGAGTAACAGTAGTTATTAACATAAAACTGAATAACATCAGCTCGGGAGATCAATTCCCCGCGGACGAATTCCCCCCGTACAAATTCACCGGCCACGATATAATATATTTTACTTGATAACATTTTTAGACTGACTCAGAAAAACTCCAAGCGTTCCTAAATTAACATTTTTCGAGCTCTGCAAAATAGGAGTTTATTTTATTCTCTTCACTGATTTTGTCCTGCCATTTGTTTGCGAAAAAGTCGCAATCTGTACAATATTGCAATATTCATTGTTAGCCAAAGCATGCGTGGGAGCGGGTACATCATCTTGGCGAACCAGAATCTTCTTTTTAGCCAAATTACTTACTACTTACTTAATTTTAAGTACTAAGTAATTTTTCACCAACTAATTGTGAAATGTATCAAATAAAGAGGCATGATACTGTTTTTTCCTTTTTCAGGTTCCAAAAACCTAATTTGGTGATGCCTTTATTTGAGTTAGCGTTGCTTCGTTTGGTTTGAAAAGTGTTCCTCAAAAACTCACTCGGACTGCCTGTGAACATGTCCAAACAGTCAGTTCCTTCAACTGTAAACGGCACCCATATCACCAGATAGCCCAAGAATATTCAATACCCGCTCAGTTGAAATGTTTGCTGTCTTGCGGATGTCGTAGGAGGTTACGGATTTTGTTGACCATGTCTTCATTCGTTCACTCGTTATGACCACAGCGGAATCCAGCGAACCATTCGACGAGTCTACGAGAGAAAAGTCAGCGATACTTTTTCTTCCGTTTTCTTGTTTTATTTCGTTAGAAATAGTGATTTATCGAGACTTTTTTTTACATTTCGGCAAATAAAAAACTTTTGTCTGCTTTCAGACAGCGAACAAAGAGGGCAAAAATATTTTCTGCGAACATTCACGCAAAAAACTTTCGACGTCAGAAATAAACAAATTCTCTCACTTATCGAGTATTGAGTAAATCGCTAAGCGCAGTCGATCGACGCTGAAAAACCCAATTCTTCGCCATTTTTGTGATGCGATGGGTGAAATAAGGTTTCTATGTTTTTGATTATTTTCAGTGTACTAGACCTTTTGATCTTTCATTTGTATGTATTTCTTAATGTAATTTCATTTTCTTCATTCCTTTGACATTTATCTCCCATTGTTTATTTTAATTCATCTATAATAAGTGCGATTTAGTGAAGTGGATTTATTTTATCTGATTGATCGTAGTGTCAGTTATAATTTCCCCCCCTTTCTTTTTGTACAATTTTTATATTTTCACTGCCTTTCTATCATAACTCTTTTCTTTCTCCTTCATCAAAAATATAGTTTTCGATCTGTAGGTTTCGCAGGTTTTTCACACTCACCCTCTTGTGAGTGTTTTCCTGCAGTGGAAATTTTTCCTGAGCCCTCAGCTTAGGTTTTTTAAAAATCCACATACTAATTTTCTTCGTGTACTTTTGCAAAGTATCTCTTTCTTTCTGTTTCGCATATGACGATGGGTTAGGTGTAAGAAGAGACTTTCTAGTCTCAATCCCGCCCGAATAAAGGCCATTTATTATTATTATTAAATAATGGAAACACAATACGACGGCATGGATAGTAATAATTAATGATTTAAGAAAAATGTTTATAGATATAATAATATTCGTAAAAGTGCTCTGACAGCTTAGGTTATTTCGCGCGTGGGCTCCCACCGGGAATCGAACCCGGGATAGCTTTCACCAAAGCCGAACGCGCTGCCCAAATAGCTATCCGGGAGCCCAAGTTTTTATCGATTCTCTTGGCTATTTTGTAACTGGTGAGTTTCGGACACCATCAAGTGTTTTAACGCTCACGCCGGGCACCCAAGATGCGGCGACCAAAATAAACAGTTGAAGAAAGCAATTCGCATGGGGAATATGAATGGAGAACGAAAAGTTCAAAGTAGCCGGGATTTTTATATTTACAAAATAAATGAGAAGTCGTATTCATTTGCCCGAAAAGCTTTTAATGCCATGAGGAAGTGCAATAGCCCTATAACTAAGAACGCTTATATGCTGCGCTATTATGCTTTCTCCACCCTCTTATGTGGAGCTGAAACTCAGACATTAAACCAGTGCAGTATTAGGAAAATTGAAGCCTTCGAGTTATGGTGATATTATGTGGGTGGAAAGAGAATGCTGAAGTACCACAAAGACTAAGCGGAGAACGTGAAGTTTTAAGAACTGTTAAAAATAAGGAACTTCGGTATTTCGATGACATTACAAGTGGCGTAAAATACAAAGCCGCGCAATAAAAAATATAAATAACAAAAAATAAAACATCTTACAAGGAAAAATAGAAGAGAAGAGGAGCAGAGCTGGAAGAAGGATTTCCTGGATGGACAATTTAAAAAGGTGGTTTAACTGCGAAACTGCGCTTCCACTGAAATATTTAGAAGAAGGAAGAATTTCCGATGAGAGTGGCACCAGAAGAAGATACACAATACAAGATTCTTACTTAATCGCTGAGGCAGGGAAAATGAGAAGATAAATGTAATATTAAAAGAAATATTCGATAAAATAAACTATTACTTTATTCTACAAATAAAAATAAAAAAAACGCTCACTCTTGACGACCGACGCTACAATTTCATCTGTAAGTGTAGGACGCTAAAGTAGTAGTATATTATGGCAGATTACTTATGTTATTTTAAACTCTATCGTATTCGGCCGAACTTCGTGGAATTTACTTTATGTTATTTTGTATATTGCTATCTCTTTTATGAATGTGAACTGGTCCTTTTTAATGTATCACAAGTAAGTACTTATCGGTAGTGTATTTATTTATTTTTGAATGTTTTTCTCTTTTCTTATCTTTTAGCTATTACTATCAGTAGGTTTTTCACACCCCCCTTCCTTGTGGGTGTTTTCCTGCAGTGGATGTTTTCCTAAGAATCTCTTAGGTTTTTTACATCCACAATTCTTCTAATTGTTTCTACTTATTATTATATAATTAATGACGATGGGTTGGATGGAAGAAGAGACTTTTAAGTCTTAATCTCGCCCAAATAAAGACGATTTATTATAATTATTACTTAACTATCGACTATAGTACATAATAAGCTTACTTTCCTGATTTGAACATGAGTTAGTCTATCGATGCTCTTTTGTCCACAGAATATTCGCACTAACTCATTCTTTTATTGGGAGTTCCATCCGTCCGTTGACTGACCGTATCATTTCCATTCCCAATCTCGCATTTATTCGAACGAAGCTAACTCAACTTCAAACCGACATTTCTGCAAAGAACGTTTCAGTAGTAGTATTTGGTTTAAGGTGCTTCGACGGGTCATTTCGTATTTAGGTTTTAGTCACACTGGTTTATCATTGTGTGGTTTGCCTTTGTCAGGTACTTGGTTAGTGTCTTTCAAAAAGCCGTTTTCCTGAAGAAGCATATGACTCTGGATAGGGTATCAAGGTCATCCCCCAGCACCGCGGCAAAGCCACCTCTTATATTCAATGAGCTGCAGATGCTTTCGTATCTGTCGCATTCCAGCGGGAGGTGCTTGATGCTGATTGTCACAGTAGGGAGGTGTCGTCTCCATTGAGAAGGACTGAGCGAGGGCGCTGTGCCCAATCCTGAGTCCTCCTGGATTGTTCCTCACTGAGGAGGACCATGCTGCTTCAATTTTGATCCGACGGTGATTTCAGGCTTGGAAAAAACCCATAACAAACGTTTCGAAGATCTGAAATGTTACATATGAAGGGTTCATTGATAGCTTTATTTATTCCATCGTTCCTCATTAAATAATCGAATATTTTTGATTAAATTTTTCTGTTTGGATGCGAGTGTTTTCAGTTTTTTGATATAGTTCCATGGAAAATTATTCTTAGCTATTCAATGGCGGCTGTCTATTGAATTTTTACGCTTTTAATTGTTTTGTTATTTCATTAAGATTGAACTTTGTTACGTTTTAGTGGGAAGCTCGATATTTATTACTGCCAGTTTTATACTTGGCTCAAGCGATTGAATGATACAGATTTCATAAACTTTGAAACTTGGGATTCAGAATATGGACAATGTAGAATATACCGTGATGTTTCAGTTCTCAGAATAGAAGGGAAAGCTTTTTAATTTTAACGTCTTCAATTTATGAAATAGACGAACGATATCTAGGTACGTTCTTTGGAATATAAGAGCTTAATTTCTATTAAACGGTGACGCTACTCAAGTTAGCAATCTGATAATCGAGTTTTCATTGTAAGACAACAGTCCTATTTTAAAAATAATTAATAGTTTACACTTATAACTGTGGTGAAGTGAGCTTGGATTTGGCTGGAAGTGTTGCGCCAGAATTAGTGAATTAAAAAAAAGCGGTGCTAGTAATTCGGTTTCATCGTTATGCGCTTTTTCTAAATTAAATTGAATGAGATTCAGTATGCCTGTGCGATAGAATTATGCCGAAACATTTTTCGCAAATTTGCGCCTAAAATTATCACAGATTTATGTCAGCAGCGTATTTGGAGAGGAAATCGCCACCGGAAAAATTCACTATATTTTTGGGATCCGCAATATAAGTTCAAAGCTTTTGGTTTTCAAAACCGAAAGAAGAACTTAAATTGATTTATGCTGCTTCTCTAATTCAGCTCTAGCAATAAGTTAAATTATAGGTTACAATCTATTATTTACTGTACGATGTAATAATATAATCGGAAAATGTTTGGTTAACAATGATTGTCGTGTCATAAGTGTTTACTTATTAATTTAATTGTAGTTTTAATTTTCATTGAGCTACGTAAGCGTGAATTAATGACGACAGTAGCTAAACTACTATTTTGTATAAAAGATTACGCGTAGATTACAGTTTGCGTATTTCGATTACGTTCCCTAAATTTTATATTTTGAAATATTTTAATCGGCATTCTTAATTTTATGCTCAATGCGTCAATACTTAATATTTTCAGGAATCGGCGATAATAAAATAAGAGTTCGTGAAGATTTAAAATCTTTCCGAGTATTCCGGTCTGAAGAGGTTGTAGGAGCAATAAACTTCTACGAAATAATCATATTTAACAAAAAATTCTTACTCTTCATTTGCGGAATGAGGGCATAAAGAATAGTTAATTAGTGAGATAGTTAATTATTTTCCCCGACGAAGGTCTTCTTATCAAACGTAAAGATAAGGCCCGTCGCATTGACATCTCCTAATAATATTCATGGCTTTGAAGATGAGCCATTGTGATTTTTCAATTAATACTCCAAATAACCAAATATTCCTTCTACAAGTGCGAGTTTTTTCATTTAATGGAACATTTAATCTTCAGATGTTATCTTCTCTGATGCTCATAGATTTAACAACTTCATAGAATTATTAGTTGTTGGTGATAATACGTTTTAGCCACGTTTTTCTAATATTACTCCAAGAAAGGATTTATTATTTACATACGTATGATTTTGTCAAGTTTTTGTATTCCCGGAAATTGCATTACGCTAAATATTACATCAAATAATAATTCCTTGAACATCCAATCATTCTTGATCTTGCGCTATAAACTGGATGTGAGGCCGTCTCAGAGGACGTTGATTATTAACCGGAAAGCCTGGATTTGGAGGGAGAGCGGCATAATATGCCCATTCTCTAGCTCTTTACACAGATCGTTAGGCGAAGGGTAATGGCCATCTTGCCTTTTACGCCCACGCGTCGTAAGAGATCCCCCATCATACATGTTTAAATAACGGAGGGGACATTTTGTGTTTTGAAAATAGAAGCAAGCTCTTGTTTCACATTTTAGATACCTCATAATGATACCAGGGCTATTACTTCAAAGTTGGCTCTTCATTAACAATAATAATGCATATATTTCACTTATCATTTTACTGTAAAATCATGAAAAAATACAGCTTGCAATTTTGTAATATTAGACATTCTAGAAGTGATTTGATATTGCAGCGGTATTCGCATCATTTGGATAACAAACTGACATGTTTAAAGTTCTTAAAAGTTTATAAAACATAAAAATAGTAAACAAAATGCATGCTGTGATTTGAAAATAGAAAAATCATCAATAAATGTCCTTTGATCAAGTATAAGCGAACGAGGTACTAATATGGAAAACAATATCTTAGAAAAATTCATTTTGTCGATAATAGATTATTGTAAATACTATATTGAGTGGTGTTATTATTAATAAGGTATAATGCATTTAATGTTAATTCTTAGAATAATCGTTTGCAAGAATTGCAAGATTTTCAAACGCAATTGTTCTTGGGTTTTCCTTTGAAAAGAGAATAAAAGAATTTCACTCTGCTAGGTTTTCGCCAAAGATTTAAAATCCACCTATTAGTGATAATTTGAATGACTTGTGAACCACTAAGCTCCATTTGATTGGATGTGAATAATTGAAATTGTCAGCTTCCGTTAGATTCAATTGATGAAATCCTTTATACGTGAAAGATGAGTTTTTCTCTGCAAATGCGATCTTTAAACTTTAGATTTCTGCTCTCAAAGGAATAGTATCGATAGTTTCCGATCAGTCCCGACAGATGGCGCTTCTTCTAAATTCCGAACTGAACCTAAGCAGGGATCTCGGAATGAGGGGCGACGTCGATGAACCCTTTTTAGGCATCCATTAAAGGGAAAAAGGATTAGATGCTTCGGTGTGACTTTACTTTCGATCGGGAGCTTACTCAACGAACACCGAGCACAAAATGGCCGCCATAAACGTAATGAATGTGAAGCGGACGTATTGACTTTCATCTTCCGATTTTACCCTTTTTTTACCTTTACTTGCCCAAAAGTATAACAAGGACATGCTGCTGATATTTGATTGGCTACTGAAACGAGTATTACTTGAATATTTTTGTTTAAAAGAGAGAGATAGAATGGAGGAGTGGGATGCATCGGATAATGGCTGTTCTGCAGTAAAATGGTGGTTTCAATTCTTGAATAATGTCTGCCATGATAGCAACCATCATCTTCCTCATTCTCAAAAAATTAAAACTGCGCTGGAATTAGTATAAGCCTGTAGATGCGCCTCTCTATAAATGCATTTGTTATTCGCATTTGTTTACATCGACGACCTTTTATCAAATTTTAAATTGAGAATTCACCAGGCATTTCTTTAATATTTTCCGGTTATATCTTCAAGTATCACAATTCATTGTTACTAATCTGGTTTATTTTCAAAGGTGCGGAGGTGTGCATTTTGAACTCCTTGTCTGCTGAGTATTTAGTTCTACAGTAGAACCCCGGTAATCCGGACACTCGCTAATCCGGAACCCTCGGTAATCCGGACGGTCCATTGGGAGTTATGCAAACCCGCATCTTCTTCTTGTGAACATATAAACACGCATATTAGTAACAAGAAACGAGAGGTGGACAGACTATTTGAAAAATGTCTACATTGGAGTGATGGAGAGCGAAGTATTTCGTTTATTTTGATAACACATCTAAGTTGTGATACTTTTCTGAGACAGCATTTTTCCATTAGAGAAATGCTTAATATGTGCGAGACTAAACAATTTCGAAAGACAATAAATTTTCAGTGTCAGCAGGGTACCACTTCTCAAAACATTACGTTCATTAAAAAGCTATGAGAAAAGAGGCGTAAGAAACAATCCTTCCCTTTGATAGACTTCCAATGAGGATGACCATGCATGGGCTATAGAGTTGGTGTTTATAAGCGAGAAAAGCTAAACAATTTTAAGTTACTGTGTGTAATCAATGAGAAAGTAATTAAAGCGAGGATTAAATTTATGCCGTGTGCAAATGTTACTGGCAAACATAAGCTTCCTCTGTTGTCGGAACAGCCAAAAAACCCGTGCATTCAAGTCAGTCACGCTACCTGTGTGCTATCGAGGGCAAAAAAACGCTTGGGTCACACGAGATATACCTTATGTAATATATAGATGCATTATCTATACAATATAATTTTTGAGAAAAAAGGTTTTTAAACAGTTTTTACGTAAGAGCGCCCACAAGCACACACACACAGACATCATTCCGAAAATGATCAAAACTTGTTCTAGGGACCCAAAACATGTATTTCCGTTAAAATCTCGAAGTCGATTTTTTTTCATGAAAACAATACTTTCTCTATACTTCGTATATGGAGAAAGTAAAAATACGCTTCGTCAAAGTGCTTGGGCGTTCGAATCCCGGTGTGTGACATGTGCTTGAAATTCCACAAGTAGGAGTGATATCGACGTTCACGTGTTTGTGGAGAGGATGGCTTTGGGCGGTCATCGGAAGGACTGAGGAATGTGAGGATTGCAGACGACTGATTCGCAATTTCATCACAAGCGATTTCAGTTGAGTTGGAATTCTGAATCATTTTATAACTAGAGGTGTTGTTTTTTCGCAATAAGCGGTAAGACCAACAAATAATGCGAATTTTGGCCGATTTAACGAAATAACGCTAATTTCGACAGTTTTAATAAGCTTCTTAAATAAGCTTCATTCACCATTTGTAAGAGAGGGATATATAATTTTGGTATTATTTAAATAAATTTACAATATATAATTGTATTATTTACGTATTTTTTGTCATATTTTTGATCACTCATAAATTTTGCTTAAGCGAATTCAGCTTTGACCTTTTGTAATAAATTCACAAAACTTTCTTTCCATTATGGATTATCACATAATCTCGCCTAATTCCACGAAGAAATATGTTTTTTTCCCTAACATATATCGTGTCAACATGTTTTTAATGAAAATATCATAATTTGTTGATCTGCGGCTTTGAAAGCATTTTCCTTTAGGTGTAAACAGAATAGTTTTAAATAAATTTAATTTAATATTTTGTATAATTTACAGTTAATAATATTTCAATGCTTTTAATGTTTATGCTAAAGTGTGCTTAATATTATTCCTTTGCTTACTTAAGACTCTGTGAAAATTAGTAACACCAAATTTCGGAAACATAATAAAAACACAAAACACCACAATTTGGTTTTCAAATCAACAAATTTCGGAAAAAATTAAAAAAATATCAAACACCTCTATTTATAGCGAATTTCATTAACGTAGAAATTGTTGTCGGTTTTAGCTAGATGGAAACATTGATTGAGACCAATGACTTACAAAACCCTTGATCAAATATCCTTTGATTCTTCAATACCAGTCACGGATACATTCATTAATAAAAATCTTGAAAACTGGCTCAGGATTAACGATGTCTCTTCACTGCCGGTCATAGTTCATTTTGGCAGAAAGATGGCAGAAAGCGCGTTCGGTTCGCTCCGAATTCGATTTCCAGATGAGACCGTGATATTGACGTGAATGGACGGAAAGTCGAAAGCGTCGACCAAGTGAGACTATGGACTTCTTTTACAACCTTTTTTATAAACAGGGCAAATACATCGATGAATTCACAATCGTTGGATCGCAAGTTTCAAGCCTCTGGATGTCGATTTGGATCAAACAAGTCAAAATGTGTATCGTAATGACTAAAAGAAGATAGTGCAAAAAGTTATCGCGAGGGGGGAAAATGGTCGAAGTTCGCTGGAAGATGGTATTAACATTTCTTAATTAATTGCGTAAGAAAGCTCGTTGTCGAAAAAAGCAGGATCAAAAATAAAAGTAAAATTAGAATGATTTCAAGAAAACTGAACAATTTTTTTGTTAAAATGAACAAGGGACATTTAAAAGGCCGACAACTTCATTTTCTGAGAGAGTTGTGCACGAAGTTTTACTACTCAGTTAGAAATCATCCAGAAAGCAACAGAAATTGTATATTATTTTTGGGGTTTGTTTTTTTAGAGAAGAAGGACGAAGTGGATTTTAATCGTGAAATTAAGTCGATTTTGTGATGGAAACTATGCAATTTGAGAGACTATAAATATTTATATATTGCACAAAACTGCCGCAGTTTGTCGCATGTATAGGTGGCGACGTTGACATAGACCATATTCAACAAAAATTCCAAACGATATTAAAATGTATCGTATAATCTATAATTTATAAAAACATATCATACACCTATGCACACAAATACCACATCACAAACTACAATAATTATCAATTCAGCGATGGAAGAGACACCAATGGGATGGATGAAACCCTCATCACTTGCGAAGAGGGCTTGTTGATAAGAAACAAAAGCAAGCTATGAGGAGATAATGGAGGAAAATAAACAATCGGAGGAATGTGTGGAAGGGACGAAGATGGTGAGGGATTCCTCCCGATCAGTGATCACATCGTAGATATGCAAGGTAAAAGTTCGATAGTATTACAGATACGAATTGTCAAACAGCGAGATCAGAAACAATGTCTGACGCATTCCAGATCAGCATAATAGATCTGAAGAGAATTAAACTAATTAATTATTTTTACATATTGGTTATGAGTATGCCATTTCAATTATTCTACGCAGTTAAAAGAAATACCTCTCCCCATGACATGAAGCATTTTATTCTCTTCTGAAATTTTAGTAGCCTAGTATAATTAAGTTTTATAAGTCCTTTCTGAGATCAACAGTATTAAATCATTGCAATGCAACGTAAGCCATCTTTTTATTTGGACTTAATTTGAATAACTCTGTATTTTGTATACAGAAAGAGATTTCAATTGAAATTTTTCACTGCAGTGAAGGCACGATATTGTTTTTACTGACCGAATTCCTTACTGATCTCTAACAAACAAGGTAATTTAATTATTAGGACCTTTTATCTATTATATATAAATCCTTTTCCGAATGTATTCATATATAGATTCATATATAGATTCATATATAGATTCATATATAGATAGATAGGATACAAATTCACAGGCTAAACCACAAGCATCATTGACTTGAAATTTTTACTAAAGGTCCTAACGTGAAACCCCCTGGAAAAAGGCGACTTTGAACCTCAGTGTCATGGGTTCGATGCCAGAAGGCCCCAAATTCCCGATTTTTCCCATTTAAATGCATTGCTTTGATTTTCGGGAATTTCTAAAAAATACTTCCCGGATAGGAAGAGAATCAAAACTCAAGGAGCCTACAGATATGGTCATGATCTATCGAAAACCTAAATGACTTTTGCAGAAAATGTTCTGGGTTTGATGCTAGGACTATGCAAAAATCTCCCAATTAAAATACATAGGGGTAGTTTTTCATTATTTTTTTGATGTAGTTATCGAAATGATAGGAAGTTATTGCTTAAGTAGAAGATGTATATTAAGACTCGGTTTAAGAATAAAATTTAGATAAGACCATACTGTTCCTGAGTTAGATGCCAGAGCACATTACAAATTCACACATAAGGATTATATGGGAAAAGTAGGACATCGTTTGAGGTAGTTGCAGCCAATATGTCTGCTTGAGTTTTCACACATAGTTAGAGGCGGTGATCTTCTGTTGTGCTGCATAGTAAGTATCACCAGGAAGACCCGGGTTCGATGCCGGACGGTAAATATATCTCCCATTCAAAATATATTGGTTGAATTTTCATAATTCCTTCGGAGTCTTTACCGTGAAGATAGACAGTTGACACTTTGCATTCACAACTTCCCTAATCTGCTTGATATTGCAATAACTTCCTCCTAAGAATTATGATCCAGATGAGATATCTATTACATATTAAACCATTTGCTTGCAGCATTTTACTCGTATTTAATATGTATCCGCTATAAGTGAGAGTGAGGATTGCATTGAATTGAAAAGGATTTCGTACTCCAAATCGCCATTCAATTGTCTCTTAAATTTCGAACCAACGCCCCGTAAAAATAAACACAAATGATATCCTTTTTGAAAGCCACAGGTTTATAAAATTACAATGCTGCACGGGATTTCTAAGAAGAGACATTTGTAGATTAGGATTTTCTGGATTTTTACCGTTCATCAATAAACTCCAAACTGTAGCTTCTTAGAATGCATTTCGTGGCACTCTAATATCGGAACGATGAATTAGTGAATCGTATAAAGAATTTACCCAATTCAATTGTATCGCTATTTTCCGCTTTTATTTATTGATCGGTGAAAATCAGGAATTGAAACAATATTTAGACTAAGAACGATAGTTAAGTCACTATGATGAGCCACTGCTGTCTTCTTGTCACGAAGCTGGAAAAATTGCATTGAATTGAATTACTGCCATCAATAAACTGTTACCTTTATCGGATTTCCTTTTTCTTTCAGAAACGGACGTGCTGTCATGAGTCACCTTCAATGTAGCTATCACTCGATCAAAGATGCCTTCGACTATTTTATCAGATTTTAAGGAATCATGTCTAGAAAACTCTGACGTGGGTCACTTACTTAAAGGTGATAGACTCAAAAAAAGAAATTGTAATTTTCTGGAAATTTATTTTCTCGAAATATTCTTTCGTCTCATTTAAATTGAGTTGTCACCAAAATTACAACAATAAGTAAAATACACTAAAAACCATCAAAATCAGTTGCCTTTTCCATAGTCTTTTGTGCATTTTACTTGTTATTACAACAAAACCACCAGCAGAATACACCATACCAAAATGAATGATGAATAAACGAAAATTGTGGAAATGCCTTGCGAAAAATGTTGAACTTACGGCGTATAAATATATTACCGCTAATTAAAGGCGCCACTCGGGAGAGGATTGCATCAAAGAGCAGATTCGGAACGTGACTTGCAATGTATCCGCTAACTTTACCCTCCGTGCTGACAGACGTAAGAAATTGATCTTTAACTCTGTCCGTTTTATTGTGACAAGTTCTTTGGTCCGAGTCCAGCGATCTCTAACGAAGCTTATAACGTTCATACTGACGCCTTCAAAATTTCCAAAGTTCTTTTAG
Organism: Sympetrum striolatum; assembly: GCA_947579665.1. NCBI lineage: Eukaryota > Metazoa > Arthropoda > Insecta > Odonata > Libellulidae > Sympetrum > Sympetrum striolatum. Next base: position 7,351,816 of record OX388345.1, read on the forward strand.
GGTGATCTGGTCTGCGGAGAGAAAAAATACAGGGAGATGGAATATTTAGGTAGCCAAGGCAAAGCAAACATGAGAAACATTTATTAAACAAGGAACTGTGTCTTTGAAAGAGGACGAAAAGGTTAGGGAAAAGGGAAAAGAAAGGAAAGGGAGGATATAGAATATTAGACGTTGAGTTTTCAGTTTTTCATTTAAATTTTAGAAAATATATACTTAATAAATGGGTGGAAATAACTGAGCAAAAATTCCACTTTAAAAGATTTTAATATCTGCGACCGGTTTCGGACGTTAGTCCATTATCAAGCGATGAGTAATACAGGAGTACACATATACATACACAAGGTACTAAACCGCTATATTTACTTTTACCATACACGAAAAAGTGGCATTTACAAATTACACTGCAACGATTGTGGGGCGATTTACTTAGGTCAGACGTCCCGCTATTTACAAATAAGAACCAAAGAATACTTTAATTCATTCCGTAACAATACACAGGCATCACATTTCGCAAAACATCTTTTAGATAACAATCACACCTCAGATTTATCCTCTACTCTATTACATTGTGAACACAAAGGACGCAAACTAAATTATCACGAACAAATAGAAATAATACACCACTTAAAAAACAATTACCCACTCACTAACATCCATCTTTTCCCTAATTATTCTCCCCTGCGGTCCATTGTTAACCTGCTTCCCCTTCCTCCTCCCCCATAGCTAATCTGATTGGTGGCTGGTTTTTGTACCTTGTGTGTATATATATGTGTACTCCTGTATTACTCATCACTTGATAATGGACTAAAGTCCGAAACCGGTCGCGGTATTAAAAACTTTTAAAGTGGAATTTTGCAAAGTTATTTCCACCCATTTATTAGTATGGAGTTCCAAAAAGTTAAAGCTTCTTTGATTGAAATATATATTTATGAATCGGTGATCACCAAAATTCACCTTACTGCTTTTTTTCTTTTTCATCAATTCTGTCATTTCTGTAGCGGACGCCGATGTTTCGATAACTCAAATTAGCGCTTCTGGAAATAAAATGAGGCTTCAGAATGGTAACCATTGACACAATGTCGTTTAGAAAAAGATATTTTCGCCTTTGCTTTGTCCTGCGTTCATTTCAACATTTGTACCGCTCCGTAAGAGTCTTTATAATTTATTATTTTAAACGATTTACTTTTGTGGCCAATTCGCTAAGTATTGTTTATCGAATAATAGTTCAAATAGAACTTGTATTGAGATTTGGCAGTTTTCAATATGTCTTACTTCTCGAGAATAAACGTAGATTGAATGAAAATGTATTATAGAGTTGCAAAGGAAAGACTGTATCCACTCCCACACGTTGCATTACGCAGCATCGCAGCGTCTCTCGGTGATTAATCAAACCCTCTCAGTAGAATCATCACTGATTTATCAACTAAGTTTTACACATATTGGCTTAGAACTCCTGCAAAATGACCATATACAGGGACATCAATGTTTCAGGCGTTTCAGAGTTACATTAATCGATTCTTTGATATCAATCGTAGATTCTATAGTGACTAGTGTTCGCCCAGTGGTCGAAATTCGACCGTAATTCATTGAATTTTTAAGTCTGAACGTTATTGAGGTTCTTTTGTCAAAGAGTATGCCTATATAATCATTGCTTGTAATTCATTTCATTATTTTTCTATTACTTCAGCTGTGAGCGAGTACAAATACGTCATTAGGGTGTGTTGTTTGCCTTAATTCCCTTCAATAAATGTAAAATTTGAATGTTAGAAAAATAAACAAAACACAATTACAGCTTGTAGCTTCATTTATTTTTTGATACAATTCATTATCATTTTTAATTTTAAAGATTGATTTCCAAAAATAATTCCGTAAAATCGCCGTAATTATATCCCTGTTATTTATTAATCAGTTAGCGACTGTTGGCATCTCGGTTAATTGCCCTCTTTTCTGACATGAGTCCCTACCGTTAATTTGGAGATAAAGTCCCCTTCTAATGTTCATAAGCTCGGATTCAACAATCGCCTTGGTCGCCAGGGGGACTGGTTTGTTTACTACGAACAAATTTCCCAAAGTTTTCGTACATTTTGCCAGAGTTCTCGTAATTTCGACTTGAATTCGATATTCTAAGACCAAAATAAGAGTCTCTATTCAATTCCCTTTCTTTTGATACTTATCTCGATTTCCTACGACCATTATTTCTGATTCAATTCCGCAAAAGAAAAAACGTCTGCAATCGATCAAAACGAAATTTACGTGCATTTCTTATGAGAGACGATTATACTGGTCCAGAGTCGAACCAAGGATATTTGGACAAAGATATTAGCTTTCTGCACTCCTTCTCCATATAAACTTTAACTATGCCAAATCTGAAACTCCTCCGTTCGCGTAATATCCTTAAAAAGGGATCCAAAGTTTTATCTTCACGTATTAATATATAGATAGATTATTTGCCATTTTTGCAACAAATTGAAGTTTCAGTAAGATCTCATAAGTAAGTAACTCATCAAAGATGTTCAGACACCGTCGGAATTTTTATTAATATCAGATTGATTTCGTATTGTGCCGTAGTGAAGAGAGGGTCCCTCTGCATGGGAGAGAATGGACAGAGGGGGGATAAACGACGAGGAATCTGTTTCAATGGAAGAGAGGAATGTATACAGAATGGGGAATGTATACAGAATGGGGAATGTATGCAGAATGGGGGATCGACGGCAGAGGGTCGCCCTCTGACGACCGCTATTGATTCTCTCTAATTGCGACCCTTCATCATTCTGCCATTTCACGATTCCACAACTCACATTTTAATGGGATCGGTTGCAGTTGAATAGACGAGGCCCTAATTAAAGCAGGCAGTGAACTAGATCGCAAGCCTTTGACTCGGCAAAAGCAGACCTTAAAACACAGCATTTTCCGGAAGCACATTTTACCATAACGTAACAGGACCTGCGTCTTATTGACCGAAGATAATTATGTTTTCCAGTCTCGTGAATGCATATGTGAAAGCATGATTATGCTCGAGGGACGAAGGAAGGAAATAATTCCTCATTAAATACTCGCATTGCTTTTACTTGAATAAAAAATCTGACGTGGCCAACACATCTCCATATTTATTGAAAACAGAAGCCTATGCCGGTAATACATAAAAAATACAGTTTTTGTAACTTTTGTAGATAACTATATATACCTTAATATCAGATTTATCGAGGAATTTGGAAACGAGCTTCGAATAATAAAGCTCGACTTCCGGTTAACCGATTTACTCCAAACATTAATCAACTCTAACGACACCAACCAAAGTGCTACATATAAAATTTGGTGTTGACACGACAAATAGTTTACATGTTAGAGCGCCCACAAAATTCATAATCCGAAACTTCCGGTTTATCGTTATTTCAGTAATGATTCCTAAAAAATCAGTGATAAAAAATATTTCATACAAAAGTTAAAGTAAATTTCATTTTCTAAAACTTTTATTAACAATAGTATATACCTAAATATCATATTCATGGAGATATTTTGCAAAAACGGAAATTTACTTCGAAGAATAAAGCTCAACTTCCGGTTAACCGATTTTTACTTTCTCCATATACGAAGTATAGAGAAAGTATTGTTTTCATGAAAATAATCGACTTCGAGATTTCAACGGAAATACATGTTTTGGGGTCACTAGAACACGTTTTGACCATTTTCGGAATGATGTCTGTGTGTATGTGTGTGTGTTATTATTATTATTATTATTTTATTTGACGTTAAAAGAAATTGAGGTTTACATTTTACCCTTTACAGTTCACATTATCACGTTTTTTTTATAAGGTCGTTTCGTGATTATATCTCCTACATATCACGGTTCACAATTCAGTCCATATCACAGTTTGTATCACAGTTTGATATCACAGTTCACATTTCAGTCCATATCACAGTTTAATATCACAGTTAACAGTTCAGTCCAAATCACAGTTTAATTTCACAGTTTACAATTCAGTCCACATCACAGCTTATATCACAGCTTGTATCACAGTTTAATATCGCAGTCCGTATCACGGTTTATTATCACAGCTCTAAAATCTAAGTAAATGCTGGGGCCATCCTCATTGCTCCGCTTTCCACGAGGCACAAAGCGTTTTCCGTGCACCATCGCGTGCGGAATTATTCTTCGGTGCCGTTGGAGACGTGGTATGTGTACTCCCTCAGGAGCCTCTCTTTGACTTTATTCTTGAAATGGCCGACTGCATCCGTCTTTGATCCTCCGCATTTGCTCTTCTTCACGAAGGATTGGTATATTGCGCTTTTGGCAAGGGTCATCAGGTAGTTCTCTAGGATTGTTTCCTTGATTCTAGTTTTCTGGACGGAAAAACCCCCCAATATATCGCCGGCTGTGATCGCGCTCTTCTTAGTCAGGGTTTTTAGCGTCCCTTCGAGCAGGGTCCACAGTTTCTTCGAATCTTTGCATTCCAGCGCGATGTGTCTGGCGGTTCCGGTCTGCTCTTTGCACAATATACAGTCCGTATTGCTAGTGATTTTTGATTTGTGCAGGAAGATGCAATCGGCCCACCTGTCATGGGCCAGCCTCCAGCTCACCTCTGCGTCGTTTCCAAAGGAGGGTTGACTGTGGAAAGTCTTCCAGTGGATTTTTTCGCACCCGCTCGCGGGAGGCCGATCGTCAGAGAGGGTCTTGTAAACCACCTCTCTGTAGATGTTTTTCTTGTTCATTGGTATCGGTTGAGTCGCTCTTTTGAGTTCGCTGTAGAATTGGATTTCAGAGTCGGTGCTTAGGTCCCCCCAATCTTTCGCTGCGGTCGTCCCGTTCGTTGTTGTCTTCACGTTCATCAGATTCCACGCTTTTCTAGTTTCCTCGTAAAAGACGTCTCTCCCCCTCCCTTTCTTTGACATCCTTTCCTCCGCGAGTATCTTCCACGGCTCGTCTTCATTTGCCAGCAGAAGTCTCTGCATGACTTGGAATCTGAAGGCCAGTATTCTCTTCTCCACGTTCACGAGACCCAATCCCCCCAGCTCGACCGGGCTGCAGACGGTGCGCGCATCGACCCAGTGTCTGCCATCTCCCCATACGAAGTTGACGATCTTGGACTGAAGGAGGTTGCACAGCGTCTTAGGGACGGGTTGGCACTGCGCGACGTGCCAAACTTTCGGAGCGATGAATTGGTTCGCTGCCCTTACCCTTCCTATTAGGGAAAGGGGTCGTCCCACCAGAGACCATTTTTGGATTCCCTGCAGCACTTTTTCTTTGATTTCGATCTCGATCTTTGCCACCGCGTCGTGTTTCTCGTTCCCGATCCACACTCCCAAGAATTTGGCTCCGTCTGCTTTCCATCGCAAGGTAGTTGGCCAATCGTTTCTTCCTTTCCATTTACCGCACCCCATCCCCATGGATTTCTCTCCATTGAGGACAGCCCTGGATACAGTTGCGTAATCCTCAAAGACGTCTAGGAGTTTCTGTATTTCGAGGTCTTCAGAAATTATGACGTTGACGTCATCTGCATACGCGGATACGACTAGGTGTATGGGGTTTCTCCCTCTCCGAATAGGCATGCCGGTCAATTTAGATTTAATTTGGGTAAGGAAGGGTTCTAAGCTTATGGCGTATAACTGTCCAGACAATGGGCAGCCTTGTCTAATGCCTCTTCGGAATTGGATGGGGGCCGTCAGATATGATGAAACCCTGATGAAGAATTGGCTGTCTTCGTAAAGAGTTTGTATTTGATTGACGAAGTTGCTCTTAAAACCCATCTTGTTTAGGGCGTAGAGAAGATGAGAGTGACGAACTCTGTCAAAGGCCCCTTTTTGGTCGAGAGAGATCACTGCTATCTGTAAATTTTCGTCATTGGCCCTAGCTATCGAATCTCTAAGGAGGTTAACGTTGTTAAGGATAGTCCTTCTAGGAACTCCGCATCCTTGCTCCTTCGAAATGACGTCTCCAATCACGAGGTTCAGCCTATGGGAGATGCATTTAGCGATTATTTTGTAATCGATACACGTCAAGCTTATAGGTCTCCAATTTCCGACAATGTTTCTATCCCCTCCTTTGTGTATCAGAGATATTATCGTCTTTCTGGTTGATTTGGGAAGACATCCTTTTCTGAAGCTCTCCTCAGTCATTTTAAGAAAGGGTTTCCTGAGAAGAGGCCAGAATTTTTGATAAAATTCTACTGTTATTCCGTCTATACCGGGTGCTTTCCCTTTATTGAGGGCTTTAACGGCTGCGTCCATTTCGTCTATCGCAAAACTTTTTTCGCAAAGGTTAGCCCTGTCTTCATCCAATTTTTTCATCTGCCCGTAAATTTCATTTCCTTCTTCTGTTTGGGCCGTTTGTTGCGTATCCTTTTGGAGGTTCACAAAGTGCTCTCGGATTACCTTACAGATGTCATCTGGGGAAGTCGTGATGCCCTTATCGGTTCGAATTGAGTTGATGGGCTTTGGAAACCATCGCCTGGCTGTCTTTGCTAAATGGGTTCCTGTTGGTGCATCGCTGGCGATGACATTCTGCAGCCCCATGCTCGTAACTCTACTCTCGCCTTCTCTCACATACCACTCGGCTATCTTCTCATTAATTGCTATCGTATCTTCATTCGCTATTCGCAATTTTGCCGCTATATCTTCTAACTTTCTTATGGTCTGGTATCTAATGTCTTTTTCTATTTTCTTGAATAAAATCGTCGAGGCTTTAACCTCTTCTTTGAAGTTTTCCCACCGCTCTATCGGATCGGAGTTATCTTCGTGGTTACATCTATCTATAATTGCTTTAATCATAATATTGTATCTTTCATTTTCGAGAAAGCTATTGTCTAGTCGCCAGTAAGGGCTTTTCCAATGGTCCAGTTCCTCCGCAATGTTGATTTTTAGTTTTACGAGGTAATGGTCGGAGAAAGTTGGCATTACGTCTATCTGCTGTAGGTTCTCAACGGCATTTTTGTTGACGTAGTATCGGTCTAGCCTTGACTTGGAGAAGTAAGGTCCGCAGGAGACGTAGGTGTAGCCTGCTTCCTCCTTCCGAAATTCCTCCCACGCATCCACCATATCTAATCTTTTCATAATGCATTTCAAAATTTTAGCTGTTTTAGGATGCCTTTCTATGCCTGTGGAGCGATCCTTCTTCGGGTTAAGGGTGCAATTAAAGTCACCTCCGACGAAGATCTTTCTTGTACTGCTGTCTGCTGGGCTGTTTAAAGTAACGTACTCTTCTACTCTGTTTAACACAACTGCAGCGTGGGCTTCATTGTTGGGCGTGTAAACGTTCACTATGCTAATTGACTGTCCTCCCCGAGTGGTCAGTAATGCAGCTTGTGCGTAACCTACCTCTAACACCTCTTTCTTTTTAACTGTTATGTCTTGGTTTTTTCTGACTAATATGGCTGTTCCAGAACATACATTTATTGGTGGATTGAATATGCAGTTGTAGCCAACAAAATCCAAAGCGCCGTCATCTAAGTTTGTCTCTTGTAGCAGACAAACGTCGGTATTCAATCTCTCCAAGAGTATTTCAAATAGCTCTCTTTTATTCGCGGAACGTAAGGATCTCACATTGTGTGTTATGAAAATAAGGTCGCCTGGGTGCTTCTTCATAATAGTTTCCTCCGTAGTGAAATGGGATGGCTTATTCGTTATTCCTTCTGAGGGCTTTCAGAAGCCTTTGGATTCTAATTCTAAAGGCTTGCTCTTTAATTATTCTCTTATCTATGATGTCTTCCAAAACGTCGATTAAATCTTTAGTGTCAGAAAACATGTCGAACGCTTTTTCTAGCGGTTCGGTACTTCGTTTTACCTCTATTAAATATTTTCTTAAAGATGGGTATGGGATTGGAATGTGCCCTCCTTTTGAATAATATCTCGTTTCGATCCTTTGAAAGCTTTCTTCATCGTTTTGTTCAGATTTTTCTTTTCTTATTTTGTTTCCTCTTTTTCTTTGTGGCGAGTTTATGGGGGATGATGGGGTGTTATCATCTCCTTGCTTTCTTTTTCGCGTTTCGTCTTCTTTCGGTGTGTCTGGTATTAAATCTTGTACTTGACTTTCCGGGTTTTCCTTATTTGTTATGGGATCTTCTGTTAGTATTTCGTTTGTGTACATATTTGTTGTTGTTGTTTCCATCCTTTCTTTTTGTCGTTCTTCGTTTACGTCGATCTTATCAGATGTTAAAAGAGAGATAAGATCAGAAGCAGGCGTGTGGGTTGTCTTCGCTGTATCGGGAGCCACCCTTTGAGTTTCCTTTATCGGTTCGGGTTCGTCAAGGACAATTAGATCGTTTTCTTGAGTTGACCTGAGTGAATGGGGCGCTGAGTCTTCGGTCGAAGGTGCATTCTTCTGTTCGTTTGTTACCGATGGCGTAATCCTCGTGCTGTCGATCTCATCTGCCGTGCATGCTTTCGCATAGTGACCCTCTTTGTGGCATTTAAAACACCTAGGTTCTTCAAAGTTGAAGTAAATTCGATGATAGAGGCCACCGAAATTAATCAAAAGTGATTCCGGCACGTGTGCTCCATCGCGTTTGATGATAAAACATTGTCTTCTCCACGCTTGTATGTGGGTTAAATCTGGGCCTCGAGTGTGTAACTATCACTTCGAGTGAGAAGTCCCAAAACAGTGAGAAGTCGGCCATGTTTTTGCAGTAACGCGCGAGATCTCAAAAAAGCATTTTTAGATCTCACTAAGTATCGAAACGAGTGTGAAAACGTAACGATCTCAAAAAAGGTGTAGTTACGTCGTTACCGGCAGTGACAACATGGACGGGCATCTTATTTTGGCTGCGGTTTTGGAGGAGAGACGTAGGAAAAGTAAATAATTTAAGAGTAACGAGAAGGAGATTGATAGCATTGATTGACAGTAACAATCCCTTCGACGTGGCGGACAGCGATTTTATCAAATTATATCGCATCCCTAAAGTTATTGAGGAATTATCGGATTCTTTGTCGCCCGCTCGAAGATGCACGTCAATACCTCCACATATTCTAGTAAATACACACGGTGCTTTACTTTTACAGAATCAATAAATAGCCATTAATTGTGAATAAAATAGTCACCTTACAATTAAGAATTTTCATTTAGAATCTTATTAGTGAAAACGTTTTTAAGATCGTTCATTCTTGACATAAATGTAAGCTTAAAATCAATATCTTCGGGTATTTGTCAGTGTTACATCTTTAGATTTTTGAACTAACTGCTTATACATTGTGAAATCAAAACACTTCGAGTAATAAGCCAAGTAATTTATTAATAGACGATTGTAATTCACGTTTGAATCAGTGTGTTTGCCTTAAGTGTGTCGCACTAGAGTGAATTTAATATTATTAGTATATACTTTGGTGAAAAGTTTGGGTAAAATTATCGGAAATCGGGCTATTTCTAGTATAAGAAAAAAATTCCCAAACAGTCCTAAACAATAGTTTTACCAGAAATTTGTGTACTCTTCTTCTCGTAGGCGTTTTACTACACATTTAAGCTGGAATATTTTTTAAATTCAATCCATCACCAGTATAATCTTATTAGTAAATAACAATCATAAATAATGTTTTATTTGATATTGAAAAGGAAAATATTTGTCGTGGATACAAAAAACGTAAGTGAATCTTAGGAAATATGTATTATTCACAGCATTAACCCTGTCACAAATAAAGTAGATGTGAAAAACTAGTGCGAATCTACTGATAGAAATAACTGAAAGATGTAAAAGAGATACTTTTATCATAAATACATTGCATTCTAAGATGAATGACAATCTTCTATCTCCTATCCTTTGATTGGGAAAGTAGTGTATTCCACCGCTGATATGATACTTTCTTTAATACTATTAGTTTATTTATCTATGTATTTTTATTGCACAAAGCATGAGCAGTTCAACGATGTATGCACAAAGAAGATATACATCTAAAGAAGCTGATAATTCGCTTACGTTTTTAAAAAGAATATGCCCACTTAAGAGCTAAGAAGAAACTATAATACAAATATACATCTTTATATCCATGAGAAACATTAATAGTACTAACTTTGGTAAAATAAATTTCTAAATCAAGACATCAATTCATAAGTATGTAATGAATACCACTTTTAATGTATTTAACAATGCCTGAACTCCTAATACCCTTGGGATCAACCATGTTGAGCCTATTTTGAAGTCTTGTAGCATATGTTTTGAATGATAGACCAATTTCAACTTTAATCCTGTCTAGCTTAATTATTGCCTTTGATTATTAAACACATCCAAACACTTTAATGTCAATAAAAAGGATTGTTTTCACCTGGGACATTCAACATGATTCAATCACCAAAAATTTGGTTACATATCATAGTAAATCTTAAAAACATTTTAAGATGGTGTTCACGTGGATGCTATATATAGAAAATTTAAGAAAGCTAATGATTCTATCAGCATTAATCACTTATTTGGTAAGCTACATTGATAGGTTATCCTGCCAAACTGAAAGAAAGCTTGTCGTGACAATTAGATATCTTAATTCTTGTGAATCTATCTAGTTCTGTGTTTTTACAATTAGTACCTTCCTCCACAAATATTTGCGACACATGGACCAAAATCTACATGGGATCAAATAAACACAATGAATCCAGCTCATTTCCTCGCTTTCAAACATTCTAACTAATTTAGAATTTCGTATAAATATTGTATAATTCAAAACTTACTACTTCACATTTGTTACTACATTATAGATAAAAGCTTAACCTATACTACTGTTGGTGTTCATGAAAATAATTGGTAGACTAATATATATGCGTAAAAAACCGATCTTTTCCGTTCAAATCCAATTGTCTACTCAAACTGTTACACGGAGAGAAATAAATAGACTCGTTATAAGGTAATTACATAAGTTACAGAACACATTGACTTAATTTCTTAAGGTTTAATGCCTATATAATTACCGTATTACACATATCACGCACATCATTTGCATAATACAGGTAAATCGTAGAAATTTAATTGACTTCCATGCCTTATTTACTACTAGCAGCAGCCGAAAATTACAATTCTATGACGACTTCCGCCCACTTTTGTGCATGATTTGGCAACGCTGTTCCTAACAGATGCCACCGAAATGAAACGGCGCGATATTAGGTTAAATCGTTCCGACATCGCTTTTCATCCAGTGACAAACGTTACGTTCTCACTTCTCACTAAAATTACACACTCGCAGCCCTGGTCTTTTCAGGCCGAGTGAAAGGAAGGTTACAGGACTGACGACTCGTCCTATTCGACTTAGAATTTCTGACAAGTCGTCCGATGGAAATTCGGGTGGAATGTTGGAAATAACTAGCCGCTCCACTTTTTGAGACATGCGGTTTGCTACAACGTAATTATCTTTGATTGTGATTCCTCCGTGGTTGGACATGAAGTTGTTTATTGTTTCTTCGTCTTTGAGGTAAATGCATATTCTTCCATTGGAGAGTCTAGTGGCATGGGTTATATTCTTGCCTCCAATTATATCTGCTAGCGCAACCACGTACTCTCCGAGTGGAGTTGCTGGTAAAGCCTGCATCAGAATTCCAAGTTTTCTTGTAGGGCCTGTTGATAAGGGGGTGATTTGAATATTCGACTGAAATGTGCCTCTTTGAGTGGCTAACTCAGAGGTATTCGCACGGGATTGGTGTGAGATACCTTCCGTGACTCTTGCGTAAGTTGTTTTCTGAATTGGGGGGGTTAGGGGAAGAGAGTCCGAAATGGTATTTTGAAGATTAGGAAAACTTTGCGAGGTTAAGTTATTAGAGGATGACAAATTCACCTGAGGGGTGGAAGAGAATGAGGTCGAAGGCAAGGAGGAGGAGGTGGAAAGCACTGTAGTTGTGGTATGGGGTGGCTTCACAGATAGCGGGGCAACGAGCGTTGGCGTGGATCTGATGGGGCTTATGGAAGGAATAATGCTCCCTTCAGTCGTTGTGCTTGACTTACTATGATCTATAGATGGTATCACGGATGCTGAGGTAGAAGTGACATTAGTAGTCAGTACGATTGCTCCTTTCTCCCTCCTCAAAATTGTTGAAGGCGAGTGAAGGATTTCCTCATCAGATGTTAGATTCAGACGTCTCGGGCTACGTATACGCTGCGAAGTATCTTCTTCCGCTGGTCCAGACATGATTGGTGACGATGGTTTATTAACAGGTGAGAGTACGGTTGTAGATGACGATGTAGATGGTTTGGTAACGTCGGATTCGGTGCTCATTTCAGGTGAATCTTCGTAAAAGAAGTCTGCCACATCCGATCGGGGCAGCGCCCGAGCAGCCAGACGATCACTCGAACGAGGCACACTTAACCTATTTTAAGTTTCGAATGCTAAATGATAAGATTAGAACAAACTGACTGGAAAAATATTCTCTCTATGAATATAATAGAGAGAGGTCACTTTGTAGAACACTTTAGTAAAGTCACTAAAACCACCACTACAAGAAAACACACAATAATCACGTTATTTCGGGAGCTCACGAAAGGAACGTCCGAACACCACGAGTGACTGTGTGTGTGTGTGTGTGTGTGTGTATGTGTGTGTGTGATAGTGGGCGCTCTAACGTGAAAACTATTAGTCGTATCAATACCAAACTTCATATATAGTAGTAGTGTGTGTGCTGTCAGAGTTGATTAGTTTTTGGAGTAAATCGGTCTACCGGAAGTCGAGCTTTATTCATTAAAGCTCATTTCCGGTTTTCCATAAATATGATATATACGTATATTGTATACCTTATAAAAGTTTTAGATAATCTATTTTACTATAACTTTTGTATTTAACATATTTTTGTATCACCGGTTGATTAGGAGTTATTCGTGAAATACTGATAAACCGGAAGAAGATGATTATGTACTTTATGGGCGCTTTAACATGAAAACTAATTGTCGGATCAACACCAAATTTCATATATTGTACTTTTATTATAGTCGTTAGAGTTGATTAGTTTTTGGAGTAAATCGGTTAACCGGAAGTCGAGCTTCATTCTTCAAAGCTCATTTCCGGTTTTCAAAATATCTCCATAAATATGATATTTAGGTATATACTATTATTTATAAATGTTTTAGAAAATGTAATTTACTAAAACTTTTGTTTGAAACATATTTTTGTATCACTGATTGTTTAGGAGTTATTCATGAAATACTGCTAAACCGGAAGTAGCTGATTATGTACTTTGTGGGCGCTCTGGGCTGTATGGGCGAAAGGCAAAATTCATCTTTTTTCATCGAGCATGTCCCGAAAAATATTATTTATAATGTTTGTGACGTAAAAGATAATAATATATAAATTAATCACTCATCTTCCAAGTTTAGATTGAATATAGAGTTCGAAATTACTGTCGTAGATAAATATTTACATCTTATATATGGAGAAAGTCATGTGCTGGCCACATCAGATTTTTCAAAAATATAATCAACTCTGACAGCACTAACCACAGTGCTATATATGAAATTTGGTATTGATGCAACTAAAAGTTTTTACGTTAGGGCACCAACAAACACATGGACACATAGATACACACACACATACACACAGAAATCATTCCTAAAATGGTCAAAACGTGTTCTAGGGACCCCAAAACATGTATTTCCGTTGAAATCTTGAGGTCGATTTTTTTTCATGAAAACAATACTTTCTCTATAATACGAATATGGAGAAAGTAAAAAAATATTGGTGGACTAGCTGCAAATTTATTGCATGAATGACAAATATGGCGAAACTGGTCTTATACATCATCGTGGATAGTGGCAAAAAGTGCTTTCTTTTATAAGGAAACTTGTAAAATAATTAAAATAGGTGAATTAGTTCGAGGGGGTGAATCTCAAGTTTGGGAAGAGAAACTTTGAGCGCTGTGTCAGCAAACACGATTTTCAACGTCAAAGATGAATAACTTAAACGACTGATTATCGCTGATTTTGATGTGAAATGTTCTTATTTCCTTCAAATAAATTCGAAAATTCAACATTCATCACCAGTAAACAGACATTATTATTATTTTTCAAACATTTTTCCCGGAAATACCTCGGCGTTTCTGTGAAGCCGTTGGTGGTTGTCGGAAGACGAGGAACTCCGATTGATATTTAAGACATCTGTTTCGGCACTTTCCTGTGGGAGAATAGTGATGCAAAGGGATGCCATCTCTCTTCAATCGAATGCGGCTCTCACACAGGTCTTCTTTTTCGATTAAGTCGAAAGAAAGATAATATAAGATCGAAATTAAGATTTTTCGTGATTTCGCAAGAAATTACCCGTTTACACACGGCAACGTTGCTCAGTCAGATAGGCGGGTGTTTTAAATATCTCAACGGCGATTGGGTTGGGGTTGGTGGGAGGATTTCTAGATTTTTGATAGAAATCCCTCCCCCCTACCCCAACCCAATGGCAACGTTGCCGTGTGTAAACGGGTAATTTCTTGCAAAATCACGAAAAATCTTAACTTTCATCGTAGAACGTCGATCAAAAAACGCTTGTATATCTCTTTGGACGAGTGAGACGACGAAGATAATAAATTGTAGCTCATCTGAATTGTTTATAACTTTTTAAATCGTATTCCACGCGGTCAGTTTTTTTATAGTTCCGGATTAGGATGGCGACCCTCGAAATTTTCACCTGAAAAAAATAACGGTAAAAACCCCGCTTAGCTACCATTAACCCATTTTTTTACCTCACTTTCCCTAGTGGGTTTATCGGACATTGGGAGTGGTTCAATAGACCAAACAACAAAACTCCGGTTTGCAACATCTCCGCTTTTTTCTTGAAACCATTAATCTGGAATACTTTAGTTTGATGTAAGAGTTGAGGAAATCATACTCATAATCATTCTCTCGCTCTATTTTGCGGTAAATCCCCCATCTCCCGTTGGCGCTAACCATTTTCAGGATTCCATAAAATCGAAATTCACATTTCTCTCGAGAAATTTACTTATCACTGTTCATTAGAGTTCATCTATACCTTGCCCCGGTTATCCTTTCCTTTGTCTTCTCCAGAGTCAAAATGCAAATGCTCTCAAATGTTTTCTTAAAAATCGGATTCCCTCCTCTACTCTTCTCAGCAGATAACACGCGATGCGTTTTCAATCGGAATGCAAATTATTATTGCGCAATTCAAATAACGTTGAAATATCGTTTATGATCCTCACAATTATTTAAAAATCAGCTCAGTTTACGTGATTAACTCTCTTGAGTTCATCGCTTTTTGATCCCACAAAAGTAAGTTAGCGATTCTTTTCGATGTAGGAGACGTAGAGAGATGGAACTCGGAATCCGTTTAACACGATATTCGGTTAACGCGAAATGTCCCCTAAATGGCGAAATGTCCCCTAAATGGCGAAATGGCACATTAATAGGTTCCCATTGTGAATACGTCGTTCGGTCGGATTTCTTTCTCTTCCTCCATTTTGTCCTATCCAATGTCCATTGTCGATGTTTGTTAATTGTTAATTTCTCTCCGATTCCGTAGCAAATTAACTCTCCCTGATATGTTCTCCTGTGGTTAGTGACTGTTCAGGAACCGATTTCATGCCTATTTCAAATGGATGCTCTTTTCCTCTTTCTTCCATTATTAAGGACTGTATTGCGCTCAGAGCGAATGAGTGAGACTATTGATGGAAATCGAACGAAAAAAGATTTCTTTTTGTTTAATTTTGATGGCCATTCAATCGGTGCGAACTTCAGAGGACTTTCAATGGAATTTGCCATTCTCCCATCTTCCATGGAGGCCATGTGCTTTATCTATTATATTTTGCTCTTTTATTCTCTACCAACATTCTTCAACGTCCTTTGTGCCAATACCATTTCCTCTCTGTCGACTTTACTCAATCCGTGAGTTTAAGTCTCTCTGCTGCTTCGTCGCTTTACTCGTTTATCAAAACACCTTTTCTTTCTCATCTTTGAGAATGGATTTGCCTCGAAGAACTTTACCTCATATGCAATGCCTAACTATTTATGTGCAGGAATATAATCCATATTTTTGAGATATTCTAGACGGTAATCGGTCATTTTATTTGCTCCTTTCATGCCAGAGATATTTTTATTCTATTGAACGTCGAATCGAAACGTGGATGTACCACTACAAGGCTGTTTTTAGGCTTACGCGGTCGCTTGAGGGCCCCGTCAACTTAGGGGCCCCGCCTCCAAGCCACAAAAAGGACATAAAGCATTTCAATAATTAATTGAAGGGCTAGGTGTAAGAAGAGACTTGATAGTCTCAATATCGCCCTGAATAAAGTACTTTATTATTATTATTATTATTATTATAATTAAAATTTTTATTAAATAAATAAAATTAAAAGCATAATAAATTCAATTTCCGTACCATATTATGATATTTTAACGTTATATTTCGCTGGCCTCACACGTAACGAATTTAAAACAAAGTGGTTATTCAACTGTCATTGGGTCTCATTTCACTGCAATGTTACCAGTTTGCCTGGCACTGGGGTCTATAGGGCCCCTTACAATAATGTTTCGTAGGGCCCCCAAACTTATAAGAACGGTTCTGTACCACTACCGCCTTCAGAAGGGAAAGATTTTCCCTGATTTGAATTATGACAAATGACCGATTCGCTTGTTCGAAGCATTTTGAGGAATGAAAACAAATTTCAGTCACAATCCTTTCTCTATCGCACGTTCTCTTATCTCTTCTTCAACCTTTTTCGTCAAAAAGTGGAAAATACACAGCAAATATAATCAACTTCCTTATTTATTCGCATCTTCAAAGAAAGAGGCCTAAATTGATAGTCTTAACGAGAGAATTATTTGCTTTACTTTGAATTAATAAACTCTTCGTGTTATCCTCTCTATAAACTGAATGCTGATTTTCATTAGAATGTTTCGCAAATGTTTGCTTGATTAATGTTCGCCGTAAAACGTCAAAGGTTTCGTCCGTGAAGCAAATTCACCTGAGAAATTCCTTCTGTATGAATATCGTAGAATTTCCATCGTTAAATTTCTTGAAGTGCGGTAGAAAAGTCCTCCTGGAAAATGTTCACTTTTTCTAATAATCGCTTTTCCAGTCATTTCACTTGGCTTAGCTTCATTCCGCAAAAACCAGTGCATCTTATACATCCGCGTATTGTACT
Source organism: Sympetrum striolatum (assembly GCA_947579665.1). NCBI lineage: Eukaryota > Metazoa > Arthropoda > Insecta > Odonata > Libellulidae > Sympetrum > Sympetrum striolatum. The sequence continues at coordinate 7,368,851 of OX388345.1, forward strand.
TAATCACAAGTATTATGTACTTAGTACTGTAAGTTTATTTTTAGAAATAAATTGGTGAATTAACGATTAATATTTTGATAGAGATATTCCTGCTACCACATTTTGATGGATGGAATGTTTTCTTTTGTCATTTGGTACAGGATAGAGAAAAATGTATCTTTGATTCACTTTCTTAACAGTCTTGTTAATGGCTTTGATGACGTAAAAGTTACTGAATTATGGGTGAATACTTGCGTACATCTCTCTTTACGGAATGCAAAGAAAAGTGTTACTCTTAGAGGCATTGTGCTTCACTTGCGTGGACATATTCCTCTTATAGCATTCTGGATCAGTGATGAAAGCAATGACAAACTACCTCACTCCTCATTCTGCCTAGTGAACCTCATTCCTCTCTGTAAGCTATTAGTAGCTTATGTCAGAGAGGGTGAGGCATGAACTGGCCATCGAGTTGAAGGACTTAGGACTTTACTGAAATAGAGATGTACTTGCTTAAATACTCATCAAGATTGGCTTCACTTTTTTATCGTTCATTATCTATCAGTCACAGCGAAGAAAGTTCGATAAATTCAGACATTCTTTGCAAAGGTTGTTTAGTACAATTTGAAGCTATTCATTGGGTGTTGATGAACACAGGGCATCTGCCGTCAGAGTTCTTAGTTTCAATTTCGATGCAATGCAATTCACCGAGAGTGATCCCATAGGATGCCGTTGTCCTTTCTCTGGGTCCTCCGAAGCTCTGCAGTGGCTGTTTGATGGGAAAAATTCCAACATGAGACTTGTGTGTACATGTTTTAAGGTCTACTCCGAGGGGCAGTAAAGTAAATATTTAGCTCATGTGTTTTCTGTGGGGAGTTCGCCTAATGAATGCGGTTTCGGTTTATTTTGGTCAATAGATTGTGTTTTGTTTCCTACGGATTAATTTTCTATCGGTTCATTGAAAAAGTACGTCCCTATCAAAACATTAAAAAGGTATTCACACGTATTGTATTTTTGTACGAAGCAAACCGCTCTCAATCCATAACACTCTCGGTTATATTGCATTGAAAAAATCATATCAAAGACAACAGCGGCGACAATTATCAGAATATTCAGAATAAAATATGCAATGCTGTGTGGCCGGTGATGAAGGCAGAGAGTCAATTTTAATATATATGTCCATGTTATTCTTTTTAATCAGATAACCATTGAATTGATAACCTATTTTATTTCCATAATTGTTTACTGACTTTTTCGTTTAATAAAATGTGTTTTGAAAGTACGTGTGTTACTTGAAATTGCTTTCTTGCTCTCAATTCAACTGATTGCGTATATTCATAACCTGGTAAATAAGATGCGGATATTTTTAATGTAATCTTCTGAATTAAGTATTAAATCTAATCTATTTGCAACGATGTATATTTAGCGATTGACGAAAGTGAAGTTAGATGAAAGTGTTAGTGAAGAGCGCAAAGGTTTCCCTTGATTAGGCGTTCGTAATCTTGAAGGAGTTGAACGGCGAGTTATCAAGATGAAGTCAATCTTTAACATCGTATACCTGACCGAAAAGGTAAAGCAATTTTATCTTCTGTTCCATGGAATAATTAATAATTCATTTATGGTTAGGTTAAGTTTTCTTAGGTGTTTCCACTTCATAAGCATTGACTGTCTTCCTGTCATTGGTGTTTAATCTTCGTTTCCGTTTTGACTTTGTGATTGGGTTTGTGTTATTTGATTGTGTTCTGTGTTTACGTTGTGCATTTCAGTATTGGGATGGCATTCAGCTCCGTAATACACTAATGAATCAAGACGAAGTTGTCAATTATCCAGCTGAATTCTTGAATTCACTTGATTTGCCAGGAATGCCGTTTTAACATTGAAAATTGGCGTGCCAGTCATTCTTCTCCGAAACATAAATCCAACAGGACTTTGCAACCAGACTTTCAGTGAAAAAGATGATGTACAATATCATCGAAGCTACAATTTTAAATGGAAAATTTTAAGGAGAATTCAAACGTCTGCAGTTTCCAGTGAGACTCGCATTTGCAATGACCATCAACAAAGCACGGGGACAAACGCTACATGTTTGTGGACTAAATTTGGAGAATCCATGCTTCTCACAGCCGTATGTGGCTTGCTCACGCGTCGGAACACCTTCTGATTTATTCGTGTAAGCATCAGACGGAAAAACAAAAAATATTGTGTATCCAAAAGTACTTCAATTAACTTCTTTGAGTTTGCAACGCATGCCGGGTACTCGCTAGTCTTCTTATATATAAAAATGAAATGATGTGCGTGACGTCGTCTAAAACTCGAAAACGGCTCGACCGATTTGAATATTTTTTTGTTTTGTTCGCCTCGGTACGGAAGTAGTTTAGATAAAAAGAAAATTAGGAAAAACCCAAAAGGAATAGCCGAAAAATCGAAAAAGCACCTCCATAAGAAATGCACGTAAAGTTCATTTTTCTCGCTGCAGGCTTCCTTTCATTTGAAAACTTAAATTAGAAATAATAGTCGTACAAAGTCGAATCAAGCACCAAAAGAAGGAGAATAGAATAAAAATTCTTATTTTGGTCGTGAAATATCGTTTACGATTCGAAATTCCGAGAATTTTGATAAAATGCGTGAATATTTTATCAAAATTTCGAGGTTGTAAACAACCCATCCCCCTTGACAATGAACGCGATTGTTGATTCCAAGTTCATGTATTTATCCATCAAAATGCATTAAGAATATAAGTCAAGTTAAAATTAATCCTGATAATAAGTGATACACTTTATGAAGAAGAAAAAATTGCACGAGATTTTAACGTTTGCTATTACGAACAATGTCCTGTGAAGAATCGCACGGTAAAAAGGACGAACATTTAAATTTAAATTTTTTACAATTTTGTTTAAACGTCAGTAGTAGGTAATCAAGTTTTATTTACAGCAACGTAAATGTTTACTGAATTTTTAATTAGAGTTTTAAAACGGTTTTACTCTCTCTCTACACGAGGACTTAGTGTGAGGATTTCAATATAGTAAACTTCTGAAGGTAATGCCTGATCATCTAGATTTCATTCTGAAGGTGAGTTCGACATATTTGAGTGACTGTGAAACCGCTTATGAAGTATTACAATCAAATCAATTTTAGTTGGCACTAAGTTCACCGGTTCATCTAGTATGGAATAAATATGAAAGAATGGAAAGAATAAATTCGCCAATATTTAAACTTAAGAGCAACCTATCCTTTAATTACGTTTTTAATTGTTAGTCAGTATCCGTCCGATTTACATTTGCACGGGTGTTCTGTTAAATATATCCACCGTGCAAATTGAAGGTTATTCTGCATAACACCAGCGAAAACACACCTAGGGAATGTGCACTGATACTCTGAGGGCTTTATAAACCTTTTAGATGCAAAGTATTTTTAATGAAATTTGGAAGAGTGGGATGTTTTCGCTATTTCTGGAAAGATCAAAACTATAATTCAAAACAATCTCAAGCCGAAGGATTGAATGTCCTCTAATAACAATAATAATAACAACTTTATTGTTCTCTGGTCCCATAAGAGCAGAAAAAATAATACATTCTTAACACACAATTAATTCTAAGTGAGGAAAGGGAACGGCAGCGATGATAGAGTGGCAAAATGGCTTTCAGAGGTAATTAAATTGTTAAACTCTAAGCGTTTATTTATTTAGATGTTGGCAGCATTTATTAGATTCAGAATTAGAAATGTTCTAACTTATATTATTCTTTAGATATGCTTTTTTAATAAGAAAACTGTTTGAATACTGTTATTATGAATTGCATACTGCATGGAAATAAAACCCCTGAAAACACATAATAATGGGTAATATGTATAATAATATCGCTTAAGATATATTTCGAGGAAAATTTCACAATTACAAAACGTCTTCATCGGGCGAAATTGCGACTAGGAAGTCCCATTTAACCCTTTTATTAATAAAATGAAAACATACAGATTGTTATCAAGTTACGCAGAATTAGATATGAAATATGGAAAGAAAGGATAGTTTTGTGTAGCAAATAAAACACTGTGCGCATTTACATCGCAGAAAAAAATACTCTCCGCGGGAAAAGAGAAGGGGAGTGTGAAAAACCTAGTAAATGTGTGGGAAATAAAGAGAGAGATAGATTACAGCATGAGAAATAATTCACACTTCATAAGGTATTTGCAGATAAAACAAAAAGCAGAACAAAAGTGTTACGTTAAGTGTTGCGTTAAGAACGTCACATTCACAGTCGTAAATATTTTACATCACAATATAACAAATAATCAAAAACATTTAATGAGCAAGTTGTCATTCACTTGAACTTTAAGATAAAATAACTGAAATAAACATTATTCTTATGTACAGGAGTTTTACCGGTGCTAAATGAATTGGAAACTCCAGCTATTGACGCGTCAATATTTACATCACCTTAGGTTTATAACCTATAATTTATTAATATCGTAAGAGTAAATAGAATTCTCGCCATGTGGTCAGATCTGAAAAGAGAACGCCTTCCAAAAGCCTTTGAACGTTATCACGCCTACGTCTATTAACACCACAGAGGAACAATCGCTCACAAACAAACAGTTTCCCTCAATTTACGAGTGGCTTTCCGTCGGGCCTTTCCTTCCAAAATATTTCGCGCTTTCTTCGAAGTCGCTAAAACACTTAATCCCTCGCTAAATAAAGGATCACGAGGCAAAGAATGCGCGGAGCTGCGGACAGATGGCACTGGTGTGAAGGCGGGAGATGATGGAGTCTCTTTTGTTCCTCATCCCAGTGAAATTTAAAACTCTCGGAGCCCTCTCGTGTAAGTGAAAGAGACAACAACAGCTGCCGTTACTACGCGACGCCAAATATCGCTGATAGCTCTCTCAGTCAAATGGGACGTTCTGAATGGGCGATCCAGCAACTCCTGGAGTCGCTCATATCCAATATTTTTCACTTGTTTAACTCCCCTGCCTCGAGAGAGGGAAAACAACATTCCTCGAGGATTCCTCAGCGGCGTCTTCGGGAACGAGGTGCCTGATGAATGGGGGAGAAGCGAGGAATTATGGGGAACAGGTGCACAGGGTCGGACTGATTATGAGAAGCTCTGCTTCGTTTGTTTCGACCGATCATTTCAAACAAGTGAATGACAACAGGCGTCATTCCGAGGAAAACATTTTCTCGGGAAAATGCACATACGTTGAGCACGTTGTGGAATACCTGTTGTATATGAATGAACAAAGAATGTATCGCGGTGCTGTGATGGATTACGCGAGATTTGAGCGAATTGAGGATGGGAAAGCGAGCGATTGCCTCTACCATTTAAAAGTCAAACCACATCATATGTTCATCATTTCACTTAGAATTAAATGCAACTCGAAGCGAACTGAGGCAGAATCAAGACCATAGTGAAAATTGTTCCGTATCTTTAATTAGAAGCAATATCCGGAATGGGATAGCTACCGTACATACTCGAGTATAAGCCGAAACACCCAACACAACAAACTGGGAAAATTAATTGACTCGAGTAAAAGTATTTAACTCGAGTTGGAAATGCAGCGTTTACTGGTAAAATAAAATATCAGGAGGTCCGATCAAACATGACTGTTTTCAATCCCGACAACTCCCAATGGACGCGATTTTGGAGAAAATTGTCAAATAATTGCTAATTGACCAAGTGAGGAATTTACAAGCCGATTTCCGTCTAAGGAAGACTTTGTCTACTGCAGGTGAGTGGGACTCTTATCGAGTACAAGCCAAGGGGGGCTTATATTCAGCATAAAAAGTATGTGCTGAAAAACTCGGCTCATAAAAAAGTGAGTAGGGTAACGCTTTATCGTTTTATTTCACTAAGCAACTCAACCCGACCCAACCCAACACAACCCATTCCAAACCCAACCCAACCCTACCCTAATTCTATATCTTACGCTAATCACAAGTTACATATTATTCACTAATAATTTAAGGAACAGCGAAGTTGTTTTTGGTCATAACTGTGGCTAGCGCCCAAGTGTCCCGCGCCGTAATGGGCCCGCGCCGAAGTGTCCTATTCCCGTTTAATTTAGGAGAGTAAAAATGTGAAATGACTCCGATCATCAATGTCAAAGATTCGATCTCCAGCTTTTTTTCATAAGAGTTCAGGGATGTAATTTGCCCTTTTTGGCCCTGAGCACATCGCAGAAATTCTCTGCTAATTTTAATTTCGGGACTACTCTTCCCAGAGTGCAATTTACATTAAATTGTGCTATCACATGAAAGATTAAAGGTAATTTCGCGGCGGACGACAAACTCTTTTGCGTTTCTCTTTTCGACAGTTGGAAGCGATTAAAAACCCATTTCAGCGAAAGGCATCCCCGAGAGTACACAGCGACGGAATCAATCGCTGATTTCCTCGAAATGCTAAAAATGCCCGCCGACGAGAGCCGCGAGTCGCCAGGACCTTAATACACGGAATTAATCTTTCTTATTTTTACCGCGTTGAAGCCAAGTGACGTCAGAGGTGGAAGTAGTGGGACGAAATGGCGGCGTGATTTTGCGCTGAAGAAGAATTTAGTATCATAATAAATGAATCACTCGAGGAGTTTTATGGCTTCGCCGGTAATGAATACCGCAAAGCTGTCCAAGAAATCGTCAGGAAGCGCCGCTCTTTTTGTCAATGGAGGCTGTAAAAGTCGCTTCCAGAAGAAAACGACAGAAAGAGATGCTCGGAAGATTGAAGGTCGGCTGTAAATGTCGTTCAGTAATTATTTACAGACGGATCGTCAAAATGCGTCTTGAAATGGGACTCACTCTATCCAGGGATGCGTTTCTGCAAAACAAACTCTCAAGTAGAGATACTTCATGACTACAAATATAAATATAAGGTGCCGACTATAAAGCAGGATTATCAGAGAAAAGTTAATAATAATAATGTTTATTACGGGTTTTACCCCATTTACAAATGTACCAACTACCCCTTTAGTAAATGTTATATTTTTCTGTGTAATTAATAATATTTGTATTTTTCTGTAAATTTATTGATTTATGTATTTTCTGTATGTAATTTCATTATTGCATATTCTTCATTGTTATTTTTACTGTGTTTTCGCGGGTTTTTTTCACCCCCCTTCTCTGAGGGTGTTTTCCCGCATCGTGGGTTTTTCTTTAGCAACCTTCAGTTGCAAAGATTTTTCCCCACACTCTACTCTGTCTTTTTGTTTTAATTTAATTTATAATTGTTCATATTCTGACGACATACGAGGTTAGGTGGAAGAGAGGCCCACTTGGGCCTAACCTCGCCAATAAAGGGTCAAATAAATAAATAAATACAGTTTAAGAATCATAAGATATATATGTTATCGTTGAAAAAAATGAAAATACAGATACGTATAAAAAAGTAACATTAGTTGTAAAAAGCTATTGACAAATATAAACTTGTTACAAAGCAATTTAGTTTATAATGAACACAATATTATTTTACAAAATGTAGATATATAAGCATATAAAGTATTTCGATAGCTTAATGGTTCAATATTCCGCTTTCGTGTGCAAGTTGAGATGCTGGAAGTCTTTATGGTAATGTTTTGTTAATTACTACTCTTTAGAAACAATTTTATTATTGTCTGAGACGAATATTTTCAAAGAAAAAATAAACGAATTCGACAATGGCATCACGGTCGTGTTTCAATGTGTGCTTTCGAATAAGTGGTTTTGCAAAACTATTGATGTTTTCACACAGAGAGTTTGATGCTGTGATTAAGATGTAATGAATAAAACACCAAGAAACTTCTTTGTATCGGATTGATTAGATTAAGATTGATATTATTGATATGTTTATTTCAAATATGAGAGTAATTAGTAGTGTTGTATCTCAAAATATTTGGAATCACAATTGTAAGTCGTCAAGTCGTAGGTAGAAATGTTTACGGAAAATAAAAATATAAATTTAGCTGTGACTGGGCTCGCAAGAAGGATCCAAATGACTGCATAACTTTTGTGCGGATCACATTTTATCATGACAAGTAGTCGAAAAACTGATTTAAATATTGCTTTTTATATATTTAACATTTTCAATCCGATTTCTCTATCATGGATACCATAAGCCGTCATAAGCGATCATATTCCGTTTTGATCATGCATTAGCATGAATAACTTTATCGTTTTTCTATAGTATTTATATTTCCTCTTCGTTTAACATGAATCTTTGAACTAATTTGATATTACTTTCAATCGATCTTGAGACTGTCTTTAATATATTTTCATATATTTCAATACATTAGAATAGCAGAAGTGTAAGTATTAGGAGGTAAAGCTCAAAAAAGCGAATATTATAACTAAATCAAAACAGTACTAACGGTAGATTTCAGAAGAGCAAGTGGATTGCTCTTTTGTGCCAACAGTCACAAAAAAGTATAAAAAATACATAGATGTCAAATCAGCACCTTTGACGCAGGTAATGGCGGTGTCAGTTCTTGATTTTATACTGGGTTTCCATGTTGCTGATCGAGCGGTTTGGTAAGAAGAAGTATGGATGGCTAATAAGAATTTACCCAATTACGATTTGGAGTACTGGTCGTCTTCCGACAGCATTTCCCCGCCGAGGCCTCACGTTCACGAGGACATGCGCTATCGCAGCGGATAGAAACGACCGCACTCGGCAGGGGGTGCAAAAGGGAGAGATAAAAAATGCACAATTCGAAAAGAACGATAACTTCCGATATGAGTCGGGGGCGATTGAAATAACAAAAAACACGTCTTTTTTCGGTCGATAAAGCTGTCGTCGAGGGCGTCCACCCTCTCAAGGAGCGACACTTTTTGCGGAGTGAAACTTATTTCGAGTCTATTCGGCGCTGAATAAGTTGATAAACAGCGATTCATTCATTGTATAGATTTGAGATAACTGTAACTAAAATTTCAAGATAAATAATTTTAAGAAGACGAAGCAAAACGAGTGTGTTGGGTTCAATCTTTTCGAAATACCCTGTATTTATATATTTACATAATTCCTAGCTTTAAGATCTCTAAGGGGTATAGATATAAATGATAAGAAAGAGTCCAATAAGATATATGTACGGATGTTTTCGAGGATTAGAGATTGAAACCTTATATAAATTGAATCCGATCCCTTCGAATGAGATCCAATATACATCTACATCTACATTAATACCCTACAAGCCGCCTTTCGGCGTGTGGCAGGGTGTGTAAACACCAGTGGAATCTAAACTACTTCCTTAATCGGTTATTGTCGCGTATTGTTCGCGGAAAGAATGAATTTTTAAAACGATTCGTCCTAGCATCTATTTCTCTTAACTTACGGTCATTATCGGATCAGTAGCAGGGGGGTTGCATGATACCGATTGTATCTTCCGAAAATATAGCTTCCCTGAATTTATTAAGCAATCGCAGCCTAGCTTCCAATCTCCATTCTTTCAAGGATTTTTTTTTTAATTATTTTTATTTTTAGTCGCGTCCCCCGTAGTTGGGTATTAGCGACCACCTTGTTACATATTTTGTGTTACATTTAACTGTTTTTATAAGTGGAACTAGTACATGAATACTGTTTAAAACCTCCTGCTCTTTCAAGGATTCCCAACCTACGTCTGAGAGCATTTTTGTCCTTTTTTATCGTAGCATTTCTTAACAAAACGAACCGCTTTACGCTGCACTTTCTCGAGTTTGCGAGTGCACGTTTCATCCGCCGTATGCTTGCCGCATATTTCAGAAGGGGTCTGACCAAGGTAAAATAACATCGCTCTCTCACAATCAGTTTAATATAATATTCCGTAAATTAAGACACGGAAAAAGAATATTAAGCGTGTCAAGTCGCGAGCCTGGAAATACAATAACTGATGAAAAGTCTTTATAAGGCATTTTCTACTCCGACCAAATGAGCCATTTTCAGCGGAAATTTCCAATTGTCTTCAAAGGAATCAATTGTCACTCTCACGATGTAGACTATGATGTAGATGAAAAATTCTCTCTAAAATCGTACGTACATAATTATAAAGTTCTTTTTCTCTGTTTACTTCTTTAATCAATTCATGTCATCGATTTAATAATTTAGCAGTCAACGGTCTTATTAATTCTTCCCGTTTTGTTATTTCAGCGATTTCTGTCTGATATTCTTTGATTTGTTCAGCTATGTTGAGCTTACACGCATTCATCAATGGAATCACTCAGCGACGATTCATTGAGATTCGGCGAAACATATTGACCTCTAATGTAATTTTAGCGAACAGCTTTAGTTAATTCCAACGCGCGATTGGATTCACTGAGTCAGTGGTTTTCCTACGCATTCCAGTTGCGTCGCTGCAGAACGTGACGTCGAATTCCAGAAACAGGTCATGCCTATTTTCGTCATAATTTTGACCTGCGGTTTAAGTTCCTAGTACTCGCTCTATTTTAGCATATATTCATGGAATTTGTGCAGTGTTTCGCTTATGGTCAATAACTACCAGGAAATAAGGGCTTCCGGTGTCATCGCTGTGCAATGTAGGAATATTAGGGTGATGAAGTCATGCGATGAGTGTGTGGATTGAGAATATGCCATCGTCAGATCACAGACGGAAATTGAGTAATGGTGGTGATTGAATTGTCTATGTTCCATTTTTTCAGTGAACTTATGTATTTGTGGGATTTAGAGAATCTCGATGAGGGGCCCTCTCTGACCATCCTCATTCAATGCACTCTCGACAAATGTCTTAAATCTTTAATTTGGAGGATCACTAATTAGTTTATTCTTTTTCCTGGAAATTTCTCTATAATCTCTCCAGGTATGATTCGTCCAATATTTGCAGTGAAGTGAAATCATTCATCGAAATAAATTGTTTCACGAGCATCTAAAAATATTCTGATCTTAGATACTACGTTTTAAGTAGATGTTTAGAAATCTCCAATAGCCGTCTTTGTCAGCGGTTTTTGGAGCCATAGAAAAGCCCGGATTTCTGACTTTCCAACTGAAACAGTGGGCTATTAGAGATTTCTAAACTTCTAATTAATTAACAGGCGTTTTACAGTTTCCTCTTCTTTAAGATATGTCAAAAATTCCACGACGTCACGCTTGAACATATCGAGTTAAATTTCGACAAATCTATTTATCGCGACAGAATATATGTTACAACTTTTTTAAATTTGCGATTTTTCGGAAACATTCGAGAATTATATCGTTCATAACTTTAATTTTAATATAGATACTCAATAACGTCTTCTATTCGCTTATTCAATTTTAGGCGAGGAGATCCGTTTCGATTCAATCGATAGCTCGAAACAGATTCGACTTCCGATAATATTCTTAGATTTCGTATCATCACCACGCACTCATTTATATATTATAATTAGCTTAATGTGTATGTATTAGAAATCTCCAATGTGCGTTTAATGTTAATTACTTTTAGGAAACAAGGCACACAGACCGAGGCTGTCACACGAGTTAGCCATTTTTATTACACTCTCAACGAATCCGTTTCGCCCGAGTTCATAATTGGTTTGTTTACCTCGAAAAACGATGTTAATCAAACAATTTCGTTAGCAACCAAACTTCCTCTGATTGTAAATTTAAACTAAATCACGGTCTACCCAGTCTAAAGACTCCATTACATTTTTAAATGATTTACTATAAATTATTATAGAGGTGTTATCGGGTAGAGTTTCTAAAAGGTCCGGTAAAGTTTCGGAATAGGTTCCAGGGTGTTTCTTTTTTTCCTACCTAGATGGCAGCACTAGTTCGACGTCTCGAAGTCAAGGTTCATGTCTTGATAGTGTAGACTGGTCTTGGCGCAAACGTCTGGTGTCAACAGCCCGGTATAGACAGAAAACCAACTAACCCAACCCAACCCATCGGCGGATATAATTAGAATCTATAAAGACTGAGGAAATAATTACAGACGATGTAATTAAAGGAACCCCGCCAACCCAACTCAACCCATCCGCTTTTAGCCGCAGTTATCTTAAGTTATACTTAAGAAGTTTATATGTTCTTCCATCTTAGAAAAGCATTTATTTATTTATTTTAAAAAATCCCGGGCAACATAATAGTCGGCACAGTAAATCATCAAAGACCATACTCTTAATCCTCTAGTGCTGCCACCTAGGCGGTGGTAGTTTGAATCACCCTGGAACCTATTCCGAAACTCAGCCAAAGGTCCTTCATTGATATCCATTGGAGTCTTCGACGAGTTTATGAAAAGACGCCATTTTGGGAGTCATTATTCCTTCGCCTGCTTGGGATCGAATTTCCAGGAGGACCCTTTCCAACTCTTATTTTCGCGATCCTTACGACTTCGAGCCAAAGGGCAACGAGGTCACCGCTCTGCAATAAGAGTTCCTACTTGATGGTGAGGACACTTGCTGAAAGTGGCACTCGTCTATCCGTATACAGAGTTACGAGAGCGCAATTCGAAACGGTAAAGGAAGTTGGAAAATGAGTGTGGAAGGGGAGGAACTCGCGCCGATGCGGTTCTTACCATAAATATTTTATCGGAATCATTTCATTCAGGCGACAGGTGCAGGAGATACGAAAATACCTTCGGACGAGATTTCTTCTTCAAATCGTAAATCTCGATCAGTTATTAACTCTCAATCGTAATAAAATTCTACTCTGGATTCTTATATTTCCCGGAAGAGGTACCATAAAATCATAATGAGAAGACGGAACAAGGCTTGATTTAAATCATTTCCGCATAACTCTCAGCCGTGAACTACCGCCATCTGCTGCTAATTCGAAATGCAAATGAATATGGTTGTAGGCACATAATTTGATTTAACTCAACTGTCGTTGAATAATCCAGCAACGTCATTGATCTCACTAGATTTCTTCAACGTTGACGTCTGACGTAATCTCAAGTAAAATCGACATATTCCTTTTATTTAAAATTTCGTTCCTCGCACATTTGTTGATGCATGTTATTCCGACATACGAAATAATGTGGGTGTTGCTGAGAAAAAATCTGGGTTACTGTACACCAAATACATTTTTAAGAGTTCAGTTCTTCTTCATGAATAAATAAATGACGTAACAAATCACAATTTGAATGTATAACGAATAGAAATAAAACAATTCAATAGATAAATTTTATCACTTATTCGCTAAAAAATAAAACAAAAAGTTTAAGCAAATATTTCCGCAGTTTTGGTATGCTGTTACATTTCAGCAAAAATACAGTGCGATTTTAAGTTCTATTTTCTTTGACGTTTTCCAGAGAAAGACTTTTTCTCGGTATTGCGAAAAAATGTCAATTTGAAAATATAATAGAAGTCGCTGGGGGAGTAACATCTTCCTCAAAAGCGTTTCAAGAGAATTCTTTCCTCCTATACACGAGTACACACTGCCTTTTATCCCTCCCTACCAAGGCTAATGCCAGGGGTTTATTTTCCTCTCGATAATAGCAACCATCTTTAAGGTTTCCTTTCTGGCCATCTCGCATAAACAAACAAGTAAATAGACGAAGAAAGAAGTCATAAATACATTTTAATTTTAGGCACAAATTCTCAGATGCTTAGTGAGAATATTAAGAAGATAGGAAATATAACCCTAGAAGGGTATCGCTATTTTTTTTACCTATTCGGGGATCGCGGGGTGAAAAAACACCCCAATTTTCAAGGGCTCGTATCTCGGGCCCAGTATGACTTTGAGGATTCTATGAGAGCTCATCGTTTTTGTCCTTTAATCCAAAATTCAGGGAGCTAAACAGTTTTGGTTAAAAGTTTGAAGAGTCCGTGGAAATCGAACAAGAAGGGCATAAAACTTGAAAAACTAGCAAAAATGACAGTTTTCGTTAAAATTACGATATCTCAGTGAGTTTTTGACCAAATTGAGTAATTCCAATGAGGTTCTAAAGGGAAGATACTATGTTTTAAGGGTATTATAGTGGTTTTGGCCAAAATTGGTCCCTTCTCCAAAAAAGGTATTTATTTTGAGAAATCAAAGTGCGCAAATAGCAAAAATTTGAAAAATCGATTTTTGCTGCACAGATTGTCATAATGATAAAGAATTTCGTTCAAATTGATAAAAATATCTTTATTTGGAACGATAAAGTACAATTATTGAGAAGGAATATCAAATTTAACACTGACAATGAACACATCTTCCCTGTCTCCCTGTTCCACCTACGTCCCGTCTTATTGGCCCTTCATCCAATACCTCCTGTATACAGAACACTGTTTTGTGTGGTAGATTTTTCAATTCTTTCCTCCTCCGGATATGAGGATTTGTGACTCATTACTTACCCAAGAAGTGCAAAAAATACGAATATAAAAAGAACTTTAAAATTACGAAAACTATACACAAAAGGGATCGAGGGGTGAAAAAACACCCCAGACGCACTTCAAACAATCACTGCTCGAGCTTCCACGTGCTACTGATGCAGCGAGTGTGCTTCCTCTACTCTCAGACGTTGAAACTGAATTATGGTTACGGTCCGCGGTCTTAAACGTAAGCCGTTTCTTTTTGCCGCGAGATTTAAACCGGCCTGGGGTGTTTTTTCACCCCGCGTTCCCGTTTTAGGGTTAAACAAAGGCTCAATTTGCTTAATAAATTCATATATAGAACAATTTAGAGGATGTAAGTGATAAGGCATCTGATAGGTCGTGCAGATATTGCGAGGGAAATGCAAGAACAAGTGGCTTCAACATTTCATTTTCCGAGAGCGCAAAAGTAATCTATCAGGGAAGTAGAGTCATGGTTAGAGGTGTATGAAAATGTTTTTATTTTTTCTGAAATTTGTTGATTTGAAAACCAAATTGTGGTGTTTTTTGTTTTTATTATGTTTCCTAAATTTCGTGTTACTAATTTTCACAGAGTCTTAAGTAAGCGAAGGAATAATATTAGGCACACTGTAGCGTAAACATTGAAAGCATTGGAAATATTATTAACTGTAAATTATACAAAATAGTATCAATCTGTTTTCCGGTAAGCTGATAGCGCGTCTTCCTACAATGCATCGCTCGTACATATATACATTGTTGTAAACGTGCGAGAAATCGTTGAAAAACTGCCGATAGCCAGCGCCTTCCTGAACATGTATTTTAGACATTAATTTTGTATTGCGAATTTTTTGCAAAAGATTCAAGTAGGATTCGCGTAAGCAAAGATGTCATGAGTGATCAAAAACATGTCAATAGATACATAATAAATACAAATATATATTGTACATTTATTTAAATCATACGGAAATTACATTCTCCTCCCTTAAAAAAGATGAATGAAGCGAAATTCACCAAAATCCGTGGTGCTTATTAAAACTGCCGAAATTAGAGTTATTTCGTTAAATCGGCCAAAATTCGCTTTATTTGTAGTTTTTATCGCTTATGGCGGAAAGCAATTGCATTTGGAAAGCAATGCAAGCATGACCTGTAGTCATGGTGCTTGCATCCTCAGCCACTTGCCATTAAGCGATTCATGAAATTGTTTTAATCGTAAGTAGTATAAGAAATAAACAGATTAACTTAGGAAATTTGGAGACAACGGCAATGAAAAAATAATTGTTCAAAAGTTTTTAACTTTGAAGCAATTTCTCGTTTTTGTTACATCTACATTAACCATAAATGGCTGATCATATTAAGTGCTTTGCAGGTGTGTACTTCTGATTTACTATTCAATCACGAAAGCTTTAAATTAAATTTACTGCTGATATTTGGATAATTTTGGATTAAGTATCTATAGCGTGTCATTTGTTTCTTGAATCGACTGTAATGATATTTTATTTTGTTAGATTTCTAAAACGATGACACAAATAGCTTATGCTGTCAGATGACTTCCTTTGATATCTTCCTATTCAGTTTTGGACTTAAACGTAAGGCTAACTCCTGATTCAACTGTTAGAGGGAGACATGAGCGTATGAAGATGGTTTGGATCCCTCATTTCGCTAATAATAATAAATAATTGGAATCATACATCCATCTAAATGTAGGAACATTTGCCTTAGAAAGAAGGTAAAGTGAAATCCGCCTCGAGTTCACTCTTAAAGAGACAGCCTTCCTTATTGAGAGCTGTCCATTCCTCTCTTTGAAGCGAAAGAGTATCCTCCGTGGACTCTATTCAATTGGCCGTGTTCAATAATGTGGGTGAAGAGGGATGTTTCGTGAGAGACAATCACCGTGCACAAGTCACAGCGAACGTGCGATCAAATCCGGTTCGTCGTGTCAATGGGGATGTCTTACAATGCAATCGGGTTTCAAGGCAGTTCTACAAACACTCCAGTTCTGCAAACGAGAGAGGCGTGTTGAGATATGCGGCAGTTCTAGCGGAAGAAGATTCCCGGAAATGAAAACTTCCTTTTATTCATGGGGAACAAAGTGAACGAAATTTTCATGTTTCCTCAAAAAAATATTAATTTCCATTGACGGCTAGTTTCAGCACGCAAGTGTCATTCTCAAGTCACAAAAAACTTCCCAAAGGTGGAATAGTTTAAAGGAAAATACTTGGCGGAAAGCTTAGAAAATAGAATCATCATGTTGTAAGTCAAGACAGAGTGGATGACATTCAACCAATATTCATCATACTTGGTTTTTAAGTTACAGAAAATAATTCGGCGAAGTTTTCATAAATCTAACATTACCATGTTCGAATCCAAAACATTTTCATTCCCCAAATAAATGAGTTGATGTTCTGAGCCCACGCGTCTCCCTCAGTGGCTTTATCTATGGCAGTTTACATCGACACTCATTTTATCGGGAGTGTACCGAAGTCGGAAAATATGACAAAATATTTTGTGACCGATGAAATTGTTAGGGAGTGAAGAATAGCTTCCTTTTGATTCCTCTGTCGAGCAACAGAATAAAAATTAACGTACCTTATACAAAAAATCTGATGTGGCCAGCACATGACTTTCTCCATATTTCTTGAAAACAGAAGCCTATGCCGGTAATATATAAATAACTTTTAAAACAATAAATGTTACAGGAAAATGTTTCATACAAAAGTTGTAGTAAAATACATTATCTATAACTTTGGTACACAATTGTATATACCTACATTGCATTTTGACAGAGATATGTATGAAAAACTTCCTTTTATGGATAAACAACAACTTCCGGTTAACCATTATTGAAGAATAACTCCTAAATAATCAGTGTTACGAAAAACTTTTTAGCACAAAAGTTGTAGTAAAGTACATCATCTATAACTTTTGTATGTAATTGTATATAGCTAAATTGCATTCTGACAGAGATATTTAAGAAACAAAATTTTGTACCGGATAAACCGCAAACTTCGGTTAAGCAACATTCATCAAAAACTAATCAAATCTTGGCATTGTTAGGAAAATACTAAATATTAATTTTGGAAATGATCGGACAATCAATTTTTAAGATAGAGCGCCCACAAACTTTTTTACCACAGACAGACAGACACAGACACACAGACAGACATGTTCGGGAAAATAGCTAAAACATGCTCTAAGGGCCCTAAAACATCTATTTCCGTCGAAATCTGGTGGTCAAATTTTTTTGCGAATATAATACTTTCTCTACACTACGTATATGGAGAAAGTAAAAAACACTAACAATATAATTGTTAGTAAAAGCATAAAATAGCCGAAAGCCTTTTTTTCGGTTTGCGGAAATTGTCAGCGTGTTCATATGCAAAAAGACTACTGCAAATTTGCGAGAAACTTCCATCGAACGTATTCCTACTTTCATTGTGGACACAACTTTGCTTCTAATCACTATCTTTTAAGCCAATCCCCGCCAATTCCTACATGATGGCCATTAGTAAATAATTACTTGTATTGACTGTTTCCTAATTAATAAACGGCGAATATCTCTTTTAAACTTCCAATTTTCAGGTGAATTTGT
The DNA here is from genome assembly GCA_947579665.1 of Sympetrum striolatum. Lineage (NCBI taxonomy): Eukaryota > Metazoa > Arthropoda > Insecta > Odonata > Libellulidae > Sympetrum > Sympetrum striolatum. Next base: position 7,386,586 of record OX388345.1, read on the forward strand.
GTCGTGTTTTCTGGTAATGATTGACCTTCTGACGTCATGTCATTACAATTAGTGGTGAAATAAAAATTTCACCGTAACTATAGGAAACTCATTACAATGGAGTGTAGAGATATCCTATTTCATAATCAATAACGCGGTATTTAGGAAACGTAATTAAACTCTTCTTCGCCGCTTGTTAGAGAAAAGAGCTGTTTTAGGGGAGTTAATTAATTAAGGTCTTTGTTTGGATTGAGATTTATGTGGGATTTGTGCGAGAGCCTCTTCGTTTTAAAATATTTAAGCAAACGGAATACGGAAACTTAATTTAATTAAAGAGAGTGCTAAGGAAATACGTGTGGTCACAAAACTCCCAATAATTTATTGTTTGTAATTTTATGGAGGAAATAAAGCCAATAAGGGATTTTATGATAATTTATCCGATATTTTAGTAGTAAAAATTAGGCGGGAATCTACAGGGAATTCAGCCTCTGTAATTTTCGCGTATAAATAAATTGTTACTATAATTGGATTTCCTCCATTATGATCCCCGTGTTATTGTATATTAAAGTCCCTGCATATTAACTGCATTAGATTATGGGCAAGCCCTATTTCTAATGGAACTAATGCAGTTATTTCTAACCGGTGGCTCTTGGTGTACCTATTTGAGGGTAATATAACGTTTTTGCTCTCGGATAGTCATGTGGACAGCGCGTTTGCCTTTGGTGAAAGCGGTCCCGGGTTGGAAATCCCGGTGGGAGCCAATGCGCAATATGACCTAAGCTGTCGAAGCACTTTTAACAATACTACTACCTACTACTATAATGTTTTTCCAATTTTTCATTACGTATGCGCTCTGATTTTCAAGGCCTTCGTTGTTTATATGATCCTGTACTAAAGTATTTAAATATCTTGTTCATCATCATAGCATTTTCCTCTATTTTACAATGTTTATAAACTGCAGCAAAACCAACAAACGAGCATTTAAGCGTGCCGCGAATATGAAGTAAATAGGTAAGTGTGCCGTGGAAGTCAGGAAGTTCTTGTTTTTAATGTTCATGCATTGGTCACAAAATTCCTAAATTGTGCCAATTTGAAATTCAATCGATGTAATGTTTGCTGTCATATGCAGCAACGATTTTATCTCTACCTCTGGTAAGTGAATAACAAACATTGCTCGCGGCGAATTTACTTCCATTAGTTAGGAGGGCAGCGCGGAATTCTGTCAAAAAATATTAGCGAAAAAGAAATTCGTGCTCTTGTACATTTAATATTAATGGCCGAGAGGTCGCTAACATTTAGCAGATTAAAGTTCTCGTCTCTTGGAGGTTATATAAAAATGTTAAATGTAATTAGTTTTAAAGGCGTTTTGGAAGCTCGCCGGTTGGTGTATGGTGACGACTGAATTATACTTCATTATAACTGTTTTTCAAATATTTGAGGAGATTTAAAGTGACAATTTAGAGCCGTTTTCGCTGCTACAGACACTAATTGCTAATTACCCCGTAACAGGTGTATGCTCTAGTTTCTCAGTACTGGAGAGTTTACCCTAATTAGTGTAGGCAAATGGCTGTAAAGCAATGACGCTGCTGATTTAAAAGAGAAATTTTATCAGATTAAAGCTGACGTAAGCAGTATTTCTTGAAAAGTATTTTATTTAGAGATGTGTTAAGCTATATAAGCTAGTCGTATTTACAAATTGTTGATGTTTAGAAGTGCTTCGACATCTCAGGTAATTCCGCACATAGGATCCCGTAGGGAATCGAACCCGTAACCGCCGAAGAAGAGCGCGCTGCCCACATGGTTATCCGGGAGTCTCCAATCAAAGTGTTACGACCGGAGTTATTTGGATTGTGAAAATTATCAATCCAACATTTATTTTTGCCGACATGAATCCATTTCGAAGAGTAGATATCTCTCGAGAAAGAAGAGTAAATGATAGTTATGTTATGAAAAACACATTTGGTAGAATCAAGAAGAGGTTTACACTTGAACTATTCAAGTATTTATTGCCTTTTTGATCTAGAATGTCATAGATGTGGATACACTAAAAACATGAAAAAAAATAAAATAGAGACTTCGGTTAATGGTAGTTATCTCGGGCTTTTACAGTTACGTTTTTCAGGTAGAAATTTGGAGGGTCGCCCTCCTAATCCGGACACTTACCTCGCCTTGGCAGTACGGGAACCTACGGGACCTTCCCATCAGGGGGGACCATAAAATAACTGACGGCGTGAAATACGATTTAAAAAGTTATAAACAATTCAAATGAGCAACAATTCATTATCTTCGTCGTCTCACTCGTCCTAAGAGATATACAAGCGTCTTTTGATCGACGCTCTACGATGAAAATCAAGATTTTGCTAGAAATGACCCGTTGACGCACGGCAAAGTTGCCCCGGGGATGGGTTGGGTTGGGGGAAAGGATTTCTAGCAAAACTATAGAAATCAGTACCTGCGAAGGCGAGCTAAGGGTCCGGACTAGGATGGAAACCCTTCAAATTTCTACCTTAAAAAAAGTAACTGTGAAACCCCTAGATAAATAACATTAACCGAGGCTTCTTCGCCATGCTATCGCCATGGAAACCCATTCCGCTCGATTTCATGCACGGAAACGTGTTTTCTTCCTCCAGCCACGAGTGTCGCAGCAACATAAATCTGGAGGAATTAACCGAGCATAATCGACGTTCATCTTCGGAGAAAAGTCGTCCAAACACGTGAGATCCGTGCATTTCATTTGGAGAGCCACGCGTTTTCCGTCAGAATGAAGCCCAAAAGATATTTTTACGAGCCAATAAAGTTAGCGATTCCCGACCTGCACGTGAAAGACCCCGAAAGGTATTTGGCCAATAAAAATTTTATGTCATTCAAGAATTCAAGGTCCGTGCACCGCAATCTCGAAAATCAATGATTCCTTTTTATCTCCGAATGAGTGAATTTCGGCGAAGAATTCTTTTATGAATGTACGCTATCGTTCGAAGTGTTTGGATATAGAATACGATTCCCTTGCCAACGACGAAAGATTCTCTCTCTTAGAGTAGATTTATGTACGTAATTAATATTTATTTATTTGCGTGCGCATAAATTCACATACAAGACACATATTTGTATGCATATTACTTCGTACATAATTATATTACGCGAAGGCGAAATGATAATAGCTAGCGGATGATTACTTGGTTATGTGAATATGAAATATGAACAAATGAAAGCTGTTTTTGCAAATAAGCGTATATTAATTTTCATTAGATTGCTTGCAGACATTATTCTGTGGACCTGCTCTTTCTTGGGCATCAATGAAAGAAAGTTAAATGAACAGTTATTCGCAGAACTTTCAAGGCATCCGGTCTGTTTGTGTATGTTTGATGTCGTGACCTTTCTTCTCTCAAGTTATACGAGACAAATGCTGAATAAAGTTACCAGAGGTTTCTCTTACGATTCGGTGTTTATGTTGCGGTTACTTTATATACGATTTTTACGGAAACTTATTCGCTTAAGTTACCTTCAAATGTATGCGGTATTTCAATTGTAAAAGTTGAAACCTGTTTGAGATGATACTTATCTATTTATTCACGTACAACACGCTTCCGAACTTGCTCTCCTTACCTGGAAAAAAGAAAGGACATCGTTAAGTGCTTTATTCATAATTTAGTGATTCATTTATTGTTATCTTTATTTATTTATTAATAATACTTCAACAAACAGCGCAAGGCCAATTACAGTTGACAATCAATAATAACCATAATCCAATAATTAAACAATAATATAACTAATAATATATAATAATAATATGATAAATGATAACGAAAATAAAAGGAGATTAATTAACCCTCCTGAAAATTAAACTGCAGACGCAGAATGTATCGCAGTTATCTGGAAATGATTTAAGCACAATAAACCATTTTCAATGCTCATTATTCAGTCTCAAATTCCTGTTGAATTTAAATATTATGTAAACTAATAATCAGAATTTTAAGAGTAAGAATTTGATTTGGATTTTACTCTAACAAAATCAGTGTTTTATTTGAATTTCATTCCTACGATCTTCAAGCGAATGTAATTTGTTTTTTTAGGAACATTAATCTTCAAGATTTAGAAAGATAATAATAATCATATTATTTATTTGCCAAGGGACAAGTATTAAACATACATTGTATATGGCACTTCAAATATATACAGAATGTACATACACAACAAATAATAAATAAGTAAACAGATACAAAATATTTAGCTATAAAACAGAACAAGTGGACAGAAGAAGTTACATTGATAGATATTCATTAATAGAGTAGAAACGATGGTACAGTAAAAAGTCTTTTAGTTTTTGTTTAAATAACGTGAATACCATAGGGGTTTTAAGCACATTGGGAAGTTTGTTAAATTGGTGTAGGCCCATGTAGGCCCATGCCTAGGGCGATTTTCTTTGTACGGATAAAGGGGATGTGCAAATTATAAAGTTGGCGGGTACCGTAGCTGTGGAGGATGGAATTTTGGTCAAATTCATGAAAATTAGTCTTGACATCAGTAAAAACACAAGTTCCCTCATTAAGACCAGTTTCAATTGATTGAAGTACTATATTTTCAATGCTTCTTCTCTAATCGCTGCCATTTGCAATCACAGAACTTTTATCAGGTCAAACAACTTTCCTCTTTCCAAATCCAACTATTAAAGCAGACCTTAGATGCTCTCAAAACTGTAATATATTTTTAACCTTGATTATTTTTACGCTCTTAATTTTCATTGAGATATGCAGAATACGTCCATAAGTTCGAATGCCAAAGAGGCAGGAGTAACCACCATCTTCTCCCTTTCGTTCAATATTAAGGCTGAATGAAATTCTTTCAGAAATTCAGGAATCCATGCTGTGCGGAATGCTACAAGGGGAAGATCAGATCAGAGGAATGCTAAGAATCTCGAGATGGAAGGTGAAAATATCTCACGTTTTACTATTTGATAAAAAGGAATAAAACGCTTCGTATTTATTTATGGGCGTCTTTCAATCACAGCAGTCTGTTCAGTGTTCTCACACTTCGTCATTTCACTCCCTCTCATATTGAACTGGCACGCAGAGAGATAAGGCATAGAAGAGTCATGGGTGCTAGTGTTAGATGATTAATCTTCGTAAAGGAAGGTATTTCTTAATGTCATCTTATTATGCTGATGTGAACTACGTAGCTGAAGAACAGAAAATAAATTCTCCATTACAGTGGCGACAGATTTAAAAACATCGTGCAGGGTGTTATTAATATCCGTGGCCGGTGAATTGGCCCGGGGGAGTACGTACGCGGGGAATTGGTCTCCCGACAGATTGGTACGCGGGGAATTGATCCCCCGCGCTGATGTTATTCAGTCTTATGGTAATCTACACGCTCTGATTATGGTTATTGTTATAAATAAATGGAATGCAACATTTCTAGTGGTAATTATGATCCTTTTTATATAAAAATACCATAAACAAAGGCAAAAACATTGTTTAAATTTCCATTCAAGTCTGAGAGAATGAATGAATTGTTTTCTCCACGATTGTGTTGTTGCGTAAGGATAAACTGCACTCTATAATTCATGGGTTGGTTTCAATTACCACTAAAAATGTTGCATTCCATTCATTTATAACATTAATCAATAATTAGGGCGTTTAGATTAATATACGACTGAATAACAATTGTACAACATCAGCACGGGGGATCAATTCTCCGCGTACCAATCTGTCGGGAGACCAATTCCCCGCGTACGAATTCCCCGCGTACTAATACGTAACCAATTCACCGGGCGCCATTTTGATCCATTTTCTTTGTTGCAATGCAATTGTCATAACGATAAAAATACTCTGACTATCATTTGAGTTAGCGTTTTTCGTAATTTACTCATCTTTGTTACGTTTTGTAAACAAAGATCATCTCTTTGTATCTCTTACGAGTTTATTTTCCCCTAGAATGTATTCCTCATCGTGATTTCGGGTCCTAAATATTCACTATCCAAACCAAGCTACACGTTATCCATTTCCCGTATTTCAACCACCGATTACCCGCACTTCCTCTTTCTACGGCCTTTATTTGGTCAAGTTTTTTCGTTGGATAATCTCCTATTGTGTTCCGAACATTCAATCTATTCTTCGTAACCAGGAGATGACATCGAATAGTCTTGTTTTTACGTATCACTTTTTTCTGCATTTCTCAGGATTCGAATCAATGCGAAGCCCCAATTAACTTGGCGTTATAATAGAAGGAATGGCAATGAGCTAATTTTCGCTGATTACGCAGGACTATCCCAAGGAGTCCCTTTATTCGATATCATTTCTTTTTTATCGGCTTTCCTCAATCCATCCATTGTCCATTTCAGCCCGTGGCCATGTTCTCAAAGAAATGCGATCCCCGCTGAGAAAAGTACCGCGAATTCGCGACGGGAAACTCGGAGGCGGTTGATTGCTAAGGAACTCGTCCTTTTTTGCAATAACTGTATCAAATAACCTCTAATTTTTGTAAGTAATCACCTTAAATAAATAGTCTCATAGGTGGAATATTAATTGAGAATTTTTCCAGTAATTAAGATTAAAAGTTAAAAATAATGTTTCCTCTTTTGTGGATGAGGAGGCGATAGCGATTCCGTTTGCAGTTTTCCCCAATCGCACCCACTTATTTGTATCTCAGCATTATTTAATAATTTCTATAATAACATATTTATAACATTTAATAATAATCTAATATAGTATTGATGTTTAATATAATATAAATTTACATCATTCAAGTACGTCCTTTACGGATGAGGATAGTGTATATCCTTGAATAAAGAGGGCAGCTGTAAAACAAGCGAGCTTATTTGAACCAACGACCAATATTAAGCTTCGGTTATCTAAGGAAGTAATTTTTTCTTAAGATTACCGCAGAAGTGTGAAAATGGGAAATATAATTATATTTCTGCTGAATTTTAATTGCAACATAAATCAGTCATTGCAAATACCATGTTTAGATACAAAAGAGAATGAAGTATGCCTTGAAGCTTCCTGGGGAAGTAGAAGACCTCTTGCACCGCCATCGAAAAGTCGCTTTATTTATCGGCGTCGCAAATTGTCGCGAGATTTTATTTCAGGTTCTTCTTGAAGAAACTTCAAAGAACATTGTGGTATAAATAACTCCGCGTACACCGCGCTTATTCACTACTATTTTCCTCACTTTAGGTGGAAATTTGCCATAAAATAAGGGTTCGCGATTTTGTTGTATAAATAATGCAAATATTCAACTGTGATCATTCGAACCCAGTATTATGAAGCATAAAGATTAGATTTATAATACTGCAATATTTTTTATCCAATGAATTAGCTCATTTTGGTTCAGGATTGGCTTGAAATTGAGGAATTTTGCAAAAAATCGAGGACCGGCATTTTTCGTAAAATTTGGTCAACTTTGATCCCCTGTAGAATTGTAACGCGTGAGAATCAACAAAAATGATTTTGCACTTACATACAGAATTTATTCAAAAATGACCATGCGAAGTTTCAAAGACCGCACTCAAAAAAAGCACTTTTTTAGTTTTGGCCAGCTTTTTTCGATTCTAGCCCATTGTGCAGCCTTAGGATAAGTCAAACTTAGCATTTTATTGGTTACAAGTAACAAATAAAGAAAATTTTACGTGGAGATTGAAATAGAACGCTAGGAAGTTTTAAATTTTGAACCAAATTACAACAACATGAAGTAGAGTAAAATTGAAGTATTTTCTTTTGGATGGTTAACATTACCTTTGACTACAACTCTTTGTAATTAGCAATTTTTGTAAACTTAGATACCGAATTAAAATATAAGTGATCAGTTTAAATAATAACTTTCTATCATAAAATTAGGGAAAGTTATTCAAATCACAGTTTTGATTCAAAGTACTCTTTAAGAAACTGTGACGAGAGATCGGAAGATCAAAGCCATTGCATCTGTAGCTACCCCGATTACTGTTAGAGACAAAGCCATTAGTTAATGAAAAATTGAAATTCATTATTCTATTCTCGTTTGATACATTACCACTTATGCTCGAGTCCAGGAAGGCCATCTTATTGAAATACATGCTTCGCAGAAGAGAGCGCCGTTATGGAATGGTCTTTTAGCAGTAAAGGGAGAGGAACGTTTAACAGCTGACCCATTTTCACCGAATGAATTTCACCTCTGGAGAAGATTTTAATTATCTCTAATGGAAGATTCCTCGGCTAAGGAACCATTCAAAATAAGATATTAGGATCTGTTCTGGGATTAATAACAGGTTAGATTGTTATTCCAAATGAAGAAAAATCCCCTAAGTTTTCCAAATCCCTAATTGAACTTTAAAAATTAATTTTATGTTATCCTAAATGTTATATAAAATATATTTTATGTTATTAATAATATTTAATTAAAAATCGAATCCCATGTTCACCATTAAATTCGCTGTGGATGCGAATTAGAGAATAGACGAGAGCGATTTTGTTTTTTTGCATTCGCTAAATCTGAATTAAGAACAATCGCAGATGATTATTTTAGCGTTATATTGTGCCAATGTTCAAAATATTTTTCTATTAACTTCCGCAGATGTAACTGGAAAGGTTTTCATTGCTCTGAAGATAGTTCAATATTTTTTATCCGGAATAGGCATAATTACCATTATCTATTGCCAAATGAGCAATTACCTGCAGGAAAAATAGAATACTATTGCGAAATTCAATTATCAGAAGTTAAAAATAAATATTTTCAACGGAAAATTTGATTGAGGTATAACAGAAACGACGCTCTTGAAATAACTGTGTTATTTTGATTAATATATATATATATATATTGTAAATATTTTAAACCTTTAAACACAAACTTGAGGAAGGCGACGACAAAATACCACACTCCTCACCATGTAAGCCTCATTTCGCTCTTCTAACTTTTGGTTGCTACTGTTAGTTTCCAACTGGGCTGAACAGATTAATCTGTCACAGACTTCCTTTCAAAGGATGCCCCGTTGGGATTCGCATTGATGCACTTCGATATATGTGCGGAAAAGGGAATCATGGGAGATAAAAGCGTGACATTCATTCAACCCGCGATCACTCCCCTTATCGACCGAAATCAATGGCAGTCCATCGAATGCAGCGTATCTCATTCCAATACACTTCTTCCTTTTACGACCCCCACGCGCTGGACGGAGACCAACAATCGCCACGGATTTCGGGACGCCTTCCAAAATGGAGGTGTTGCGAGGAGGGGGATGAGCCATAAAGAAGCGAATGGCTTCTCTGGATCTGGAGCAGCGGACGTAAACAAAGATAAGGAAGAAACGAGCGATTAGGAATCGCGGAGGCAGACGAAGGTACACGAGCCACCGTTTGATTCCATCTCTTCGGAATACGGGTTTGTTTTCCCGAACATCATCTGTTTTCCGACTTAAAGAATACCTCAAAGGACATGATTCTGACCGGTCCTCTTTTGTTTCTTCAAGTTTAGACCAATGATGTGTTTGCCGTCATAGATATATCATACCTTAATAAGAATCATGACTGTTTAATATGATATATATTTTTGTAGGAATATTGATTTGATTTCTTCATTGTTTTAAAATTAACGGTAACGATTAGTTCATTAAAATCCTTAAAATTGTTAAATAAGTTTAATTGAACTATTTATTTGTTTTCTCAGCACCCTAAATCACACATTAATCGAACGATTATAGCAGAGGCGTGTACAGCAACAATAGACGAATTAAGATAATTAGATATTTTGACGAAATAGACAATTTAGGATCGCGCGAAAAACATAATTAAGAAGGCTTCAGGATGGCAAAGTGGGTTTCGCTTTTGGTTCAAGCGGTGCTTTGTTCGATTCCCGATAAAAACAAAACCAGCTAAACGACCTAAACCGTGTAATCACTTTTAACACATAGAACTACAACTTTTTATCACCAAATGCAATTAATAAAAAATTATTCAGGGTACTACTGCTTATATAAATTAGAAATCAACTTCACTATTTTCATGATAAACACTAGCCGTAAGAAAGAAAAAATTTCTAACATTTTAGTAAAGAGTAAATTGCAACATATATTTCGCAGTTTATCACTACGTGCGTATGTGTAGATATACAATTTATCCTAAATGTAACAATCCATTTTATCTTTTATTAATTTACAGCGGCTTATTTGAACCATAGGCAAATAAGATTTTTCAATATTTATACAATGGAAATATTTCTCAGGTAATGATTACGACGATACATTCAATTGTAAAATGAAACAAAATCTGTGATTGATCCCTTGATGACGAGGCCCAAACACGACTTCGTCCACTCAAAGGTCTGAGAAGGTTATAAGATAATCCTTACGCTGTGATGTCTGTTGAGGACAATATCCACAATATGTAGAAGTTATTTTTGCTATTGGAACGTACAATTCAGTATTAATGTAAAATAAGATACCCTGGAGCCTATAATTCTGATACTTAACAACCCAACAACAAATGTGCTCAGAATCAGGAGCAATATATAAATTGACACGATACTAGTGATTGCCCAGTGGTCGAAATTCGACCATAATTCATTGAATTTTTAAGTCTGAACGTTATTGAGGTTCTTTTGTCAAAGAGTATGCCTATATAATCATTGCTTGTAATTCATTTCATTATTTTTCTATTACGTCAGCTGTGAGCGTGTACAAATACGTCATTAGGGTGTGTTGTTTGCCTTAATTCCCTTCAATAAATGCAAAATGTTAATGTTAGAAAAATAAATAAAACACAATTACAGCTTGTAGCTTTATTTATTTTTTGATACAATTCATTGTCATTTTTAATTTTAAAGATTGATTTCGAAAAACAATTCCGTAAAATCCCCGAAATATATCACTGCTATTTATTAATCAGTTAGCGACTGTTGGCATCTCGGTTGATTGCCCTCTTTTCTGACATGAGTCCCTACCGTTAATTTGGAGATAAAATCCCCTTCTAATGTTCATAAGCTCGGATTCAACAATCGCCTTGGTCGCCAGGGGGACTGCTTTGTTTACTACGAACAAATTTCCCAAAGTTTTCGTACATTTTGCCAGAGTTCTCGTAATTTAGACTCGAATACGGTATTCTACGACCAAAATAAGAATTTTTATTTAATTTCCTTTCTTTTGGTATAAATCTCGACTTCGTAAGACCATTATTTCTGATCTAATTATGCAAAATAAAAAATGTCTGCAATCGATCAAAACGAAATTTACGTGCATTTCTTATGAGAGACGATTATACTGGTCCAGAGTCGAACCAAGGATATTTGGACAAAGATTTTAGCTTTCTGCACTCCGTCTCCATATAAACTTTAACTATGCCAAATCTCAAACTCCTCCGTTCGCGCAATATCCTTAAAAAAGGATCCAAAGTTTTCTCTCCACGTATTAATATGTAGATTAACATATTATCAATTTTGAGCTATCGAACTGCCGAGTACGGAAAACCGTCATATACTAAAATAATTACTGAACGTTTTGTAACACTTTTCACCGCGCAGAAGGATTGTTTTCAAATAAAATTCCGGTGCGGAATAAAATAAAAGATGCGCGATTAGAAACGCGAAAGTACCTTGAAATCAGCTCTCGTTCGCAACTCTAATAATCGAGAGAGACACGCGGAACTGCGAAGCCTAAACTGTCGTAAAAAACGCATCGTTCGCGAGCACCTAGTCTGTGCTGTTTTTTCCGTCGCCGTTCGTCGAATGAGGTTTTCAGGACGACCAAATTTCCTAACGCATTCCTCTCGACCTTTGCGCGCTTCCTATGGACTCTGCACCGCACGGACCATATTCGATCCCTGTCAATGACAGCTGTCGCCATCCCATCTCAATGGGCGATGGTTGACGAGTACCAACTTCAGATTCATTGCGGTCCATCGGAGCCCCTTATTTTTAGGAGCAGTCGATGCAAGATAACATTTTACGATGAAAAGAAAATTTCCAGATGCAAGCAGATCTGAAAATTCTACTTCGCCACGAAAGTTAATCAAGTTTAATTCTAATTTCCGTTCCCCAAATGCCTTCCCAACCGCCGCTTGAATTTAGAATCCGACGATTATCCAGACCTCCCCAAACTAAAGTGTAGATATATATGCATATTATATATATGTATTGGGGAGATCAAGTTCGTGTATGAGCAATATTACTATCGTAAGTTACATATTAGGTTACAAAAGTAAAAAAAACACACACTTGTACGAATTCCACAAATTTTATAATAAAGCTGTTGACCGGTTTCGGTGTTAAAGCACCGTCCTCAGAACAGAAGTTGTTTCATGGAGCAAGAACATATATATATATACATCTATATATATATATATCAACAGCTTTATTATAAAATTTGTGGTGTTCGTACAAGTGTGTGTTTTTTTTTACTTTTGTAAGTTTAAAATGAAGGTCCACCAAATAACACTGGAGTAGATTTACATATTAGGTTATTTTAATTATGTTTAACATTATAGAATTAGCCATTTATAGTTAGCCAGTTCGACGCAAGAATGTTTTTTTTCTTCTCTCACACATGTAGAAAGTTGTTATCCTTCGATATTATCGTTCTACTTTTAAGAAATATGCTAAAGAACATTTTAAAATCCTTAAGCGCAAACTTAATTAGGAGATGAAAAAAGTCTGGCAAGTCGTGGCTCCGAACACAGATATCCCAATTTTTTAAGTTGTCACGAAGATTTTTGGAACACAGTCAACACCCGTTTCGATGGTTTGTGGTTATGCGCATTAGTTTTGAAAAGAACCTTTATTAGACAGGCGATCAGATTGCAGTTATAATGGCGTATGTTCAGGGGTTTCGCCGAGGCATTTGTGTGTCAAATATCAGATCTTGGGGATTGGTGGCCGGGGAATTGGAAAATTTGCTGGGCCGTAAATAGAATGGCGGGAACATGAGGTGAAGCATAAAAACGAGGAAATGATTCGTGATGTGTTCATTAACTGTTGTCTTCCAAGTGAGCATCCGTCAGACGCTCTGGTTGGCGTTGATGGGGTTCTTCTCTCAATGGAGGACTTCCAATAATTTGGCGCGGGATACCTTAGGAATTCCGGCCCTCAGGAAACTAAACGATTTGAAATAATTACAGGGATCGATTTGTTCTTAATTTTTAGAGTTTTTTCGTAACGAGGAGGTGCAGCCAAAGAAATTTCACTGTAAGATTTTCCCTTTTTGAAGGAAATAAAACAATTTCATTTATTTTTAGGCCCTGTTGGTTCATTTGTATGGCGTGTAAAATTTTCAGGTTTCTGTTCAATTTCATTCAATAAAGGACGAAATATTCCGATGTGTAAATATGACATTCCAAAGCTCGAAATGTTAAGCGCGTTATTAGAAGACCCTGACTGAGGAAGAAATGACTATGAGGAGAGTTCCTTATGTTCCGGAGGAGATAACAACATGACAAACCAGAATTGCGCGCTACAGTATCGTTACTGTAAATCTATCAACCATGAAAATGGCACGTAGCGGTTGTAACTGCATCGATACACGAATTATACCTCGTAAGGGACTTAGAAGTCTCTTGAAAATATAAACTATTGCAGTATGATAACGATAACCAAGAGATTTGTGTTTAATTTACTAGGAATATAAATTAATTATCAATTTATTTTGATAGGATTTCCTTACTCGTCTACTTATATTTTTGTTCCGCCGATTTTTAATTTCGCTGTACGAAACGGTGAAAATTAAAACTGATGATGGTAAAGTTAAATGTTATCATTAAGAGAAATTAATTATTTATTTTTCTGCAGTACTTAATTATTCACTTCATATGGACACGAATGGTATGAAATACGTTTTCCAAAATAATTCGCAGGAGCCAAAATAACCGCGGTGGCCACTTCTCGGTCACTATGCAACTTCATAACCTTTCACATCTGTTCGTTTAGGAAATAATTTAGAGTTATTTTATCTCAAGCTGAATATAATGTTTATATTTGTGTTTTTCCAAACACACACTAGTTGGGGATGGACCATAATATTCCAGCTGTCACATTCATCTTATCACGAGATCATTATCCAGCCTCTGTTTTGAGTAATTCCCGTATGTCTATGTCGCAATCGGGTGACACGTCCCAGATAATCAACGTTTGTCTCCCGCGATGCGCATTTTTAATTTCATTTCCGACTTCTATTTCATCAAAACAAGCTATAATTCACACCTACACAACTCTCCCAACCCAATTGGACGCCTCCCAGCTGAAGTTAGGAATTGATATTTTTAAATCTCTTCCACTTTAATAAGTGTCGTGTAGGAATGTTCAACCAGAAAGGCATTGTCTTATCAAGATAAATTACTCTAATGAAAGATGAATTTAAACTATCCATTCCAATTTCAACAGTGCTGTATTTTTAAATATTCATTGATCATTTTGGTTTATTTATTGGCAACTTGAATGGGGCCCAACCCAGCATGAAATTTACGTTGTGGGTTTTAGGATTTGAAGAAGGTATAATACAATTCATATTTATTTGATTTATCATCGAAGAAAACTCTGAATTAACGGATGGTACCTTAATGGTGTTGAAATTCGGTAAAGATAATCTGTTTTCGACTACAAAATGACATTAATTCTTTCATATCCCAAAAAACCCACTCATCTGCGAAACATCATTTAGAAAAAAATACTCGTAAATTTAAATTTCTTGGCTTAGTAAATGATTTAAAAATGAACTAAGAATAGAACAATTAAATGAATATTGAGTAGAGATTTGACTTATTAAAATAGTAAAGCATTTAATTTAATGCTTTACTTTTATTTGAATTTTTGTAGTCGATACTCAAAATAGTAATTTACATTGCAAAAGCACTGCGAACCGAAAGGCTATATTTGAACTTCGATAGACGTAACATAAATGTGAACTCTAAGTCATTTTAACATTTAATGCAATGTAGAGGGAGGAATTTCTGCCTACGATTTACGACCATTTCCACCTCATTAACTTTTTCACGGACTGAAACGCTGAATGGAAGAGTACGGATCCCACATTTATTCGAATTGGGCTTTCGAAGTGGAAATTCTAACCCAGTTTTCGCGAAAATAACTATCGTAATAAAATATTTCCGAATTTCCACGAAATGTCTCTTATCAAAAAGGGGAATGAAACATGACTTCACCGCGTCCGACATCAATCTCGCTCGCACAATATTAAGCCACCGCAAAAAATAACGGTCTTCTTTCATTAGCCATTGATCACAGCCACTCGTAAAGGAGAATTTCGCATCAAGACAATGAGATTCCACATTAACGAACTTCCCATTTCACACTCCATTGCATTCGCTACGTAAATCTCTTCGCCTCTCCAATCAGCCGATTCAGCCATAATCGAATTTTAAACGTGAAAGAAGCGACTTCTCTTTCCAACACGTCGTTCTATTTGGAAATGTTATAACTATTTGCTTTGTTATTTTTGAATATTTGTTTTTTTATAGTTGTTCGTATTTATTTATTATAGGTTTCGGTCAGGTTGGGACTGCGGTTGGAATTTTATTTCACAAAAAGAGCCTTTTTTAATGCGTAAAATTAGTTCAAAATAAAAAAAGCCCCCGAAAAGTTGGATGAAAAATTTATGTACAATTATTTACAGTTTATTCAATAGCACAAAAATGCACAAGTCTGCTGCTTAACATGTTGAGTTATCTTTGTTGAAAGTTAATTATTTCACAAAAAGGAACTTGTCAAGAAATATAATGTCGAAAAAAATAAAAAGTGTCTTCATAATGTCTAACACAGTATCGCATTTACGTAGTCCTTCCTCTCTTTTTCTTAAAGTATTTCCCAATTGTTTTATCTTACACCACTTACATTTTGTGCATTTGTTATGAAAATAATTCGAATACAGGGTTTAGATTGTATAATAGATTTATGTAATTTAAAAGTCCAATTTTCCACAAGTCTACATTTCAACTTCTGGGATGTTTCCAAATTCTCAGATTGCGTTTTATGTCTATGTAAGAACCCTGCAAGCGGCGTGTGGCAGGGGGTGCAAGCACCTTGACTCTATTTTCCTAAACGGTTGCTTTCGCGAATACTTCGCGGAAAAAATGAATTTTTGAAGCCATTCGTTCTAGCATCTATTTCCCTGATCTTTCTGGCAGTATCAGAACGGCCCGTATAACAGGGGGGTCGCATTATATCGGTTACATCATTTTAGAACGTAATTTCTCTAAACTTATTTAGTAAATTTATCCTTTAAATTAGCCTTCTATATTCTAATGGTTCCCATCCCGCGTCCTGTAACATCTGAGTGACACTCGCAGTTTATCGTAGCAATTCTTTACAAATCGTATCGCCTTTCGTTGTACTTTTTCTAAATTCCGAATATGACACTTGTCGTCAGGTTCCCGTACGCTACATGCATACTTAAGGTGAGGCCTAACTAACGCTAAGTAACATCGCTCGCGAACTTTCTCTTCTCTCCTACCGACTATTCTTTTAACGAAGCCGAGTGCTTTTCCGCATATATTTCGGATGTGGGCTCTCCATTCTATTCTTGTATTTCTGATAAAACAAGAGATAATTTCTATTTTGTAGCTGAACTTCTTTATCAAACGATGATCGACTTACTTCCTGATGACACATCACACTCAGGCATTCGGAGAGTAAAGATACAGTAATATTTTCACGACGCTCTTCCATGGAACAGCGAAATAAAGTCACTGAAAAGAGCATACATAATATGTAAGACGAAATTTTGATAGAAGATAACCTCGGAAATGCTGCGGCACCGTTGCATTTACGTTACGGGAAGCAGTGTATAATCATTCGGCAAGACGTAACTCGTTCCTCTCTCAATTTTTAACGAGCTTCTAGAATATGCCTTGTCATCACCATGAGTGTTTTACCTTTCGGTAGGTTCATGTACAATCAAAAATCCCTTTTAATCGCCATCTCCTTCATATCCTTATAGTCAACCCCACCCCTTATGTCATCCAGCATCTTCTGTCTCTGTCTTCCCCTCTATTTTTCCCCCTGAATTCTACCCTTGATAGCAGTCTCCACCAATCCCTCTCCTCTCAATATTTGACCCAATATAAATACCCTGAATTAAAATTCTCTACAATATGTTTTGTAGAGCATTTTTTTTCGGCTCAAAAAGCATGTCTCGAGGGACTTCTTTCAATCAACAGGCGTCTAAAAACAAGTGCGCCGCCAAGTTCGCCAATATGCTTGGGAGATATCGAAAGGTTTCCCGTTGGATTTGCGAGCGCGTTACTGTTAAGGGTTCGCGACCATCGCCTCGAAGTGACTCACGCACCTCAGTCTAGTTCGGCAGCCGGAGACTGCAGACATAGAGGAGCACAATTTGGAACAGATACACAGTGTATTACGCATATGTTTGGGTTGACCTTGAGATAAACAGCACGTTGCTAGTGAAGCGTGTTCTGTGTTGAGTTGAAAAGCGCAATTATAATTCAAATTTATTTGATGAGACCCTGTTTTTGGTTTTGCGAGAGAACTGCAGTTGGAATGAGTGATTTTCTGCCCAATTAGCATTATCTATTGGGAAAACTCCGTGAACTACTAAAGCCGGCGAGTGATTTGATGGAACACTTCGTTGTGACCGCAGTTCCTCTGACCTTCTTACGATAAACAGGATTTTTCTAACGCCAAGTAAGTCTTCATTTTAAACTTTGGAATATTTATGATAAGTCCCTCATGACTGAGAGGGAACTAGCTCAGCGTGGTTTCACATTTACATATATACACCGCCATAAGGCGTAAGGCAGGTGTCTAACAACAAACTACTTAAATATTTTTCATGTTAGCGCACCTTAAACTGTCCGTTAAAGTAGACCAATAAAGGCCAACTGTTCCAGCTAAAATATCGAGAAATCTTTTTGTCGCCTGGCTGCGAAAATCGCGTTTGCTGAGAGTTGGGATCACGACTTCGCGTGTTTCGTCGTGTAAATCACTACTTAAAAATTTCTCGAAAATTTTTGCCTGTACTCTGTTCTTCTATTCTTAAAAGATTCCCATCCGAGGGCTTCGTTAATTTCAAACACGCTGCTATAAAAATGTCCCTTTACGAAACGAGCAGCTCTACGTTGCACGCGCTGTAGCTCAAAGATCAAACCCTTTTCGTGCGGATTCCAAACTGCGCAACAGTACTCAAGTAGTGGAAAAACCAGTGAAAAGTAAGCTACATCTTATACGCTCGATTCGCAACCCCTCAGGACGCGGTTACTTAGCCTCAGAGTCCAATCGGCTGACCCAACAACGTTCTGGATGTGCATTTTAAACGAGAGATTACTACTGAACAGTACTTCTAAATATTTATACGGACTTACTAATTCTAACCTCGCGACACTGATCAGGTCGGAGGTTTCAGTTAACACTAGAAGGACGGCGGCGGTCATTTTGACGGTTTTCAGAGTTTAGCTTAAAAAATTTCTAACTAAAAAATTTCTGAGTTTTTTGAAACTCTTTGACGTTTTTTGATTCTATTCCAAATTTAATATGATATAATGAAAAATTTGTTAATGCTTATGTGGTAGATTTTACATCAAGTTATACCTAGAAGGACATCAGGGGTCATTTTGACCCCCTAATTTTAAAATTCGTAATTAAATACTTCTTTATGTCTCAAAGACCTGAATTTTGCAGAATTTCAAAATGTGACTTTTGTTCAAGTGTTGATGAGATGTTTTATCTCTTAATATGTTGAAATTGTATTAATTAAACAAAACGCGGTCCGATGTCCTAAATCTGCAGAGTTTTATGTTCTGCAATATTTTTCCTGCTCAAACTAGACCAATGAAACTCATATTTTCGGAATAAGTGGTAAAAGGTCCGAATTGTTGATAAAAGTCAGTCACGATTCACCAAGTTTGCTGTGCCATCTGACGGAAAGCATACAAAACCACTCGTTCGCACCTCGGGAAATCCTCCAGCGAATACGATAGCGGAAGAATTTTTCGAATTATGCCGTGAAAAATTCCAACCTGGGGTTTTCGTCCACGCAAAATCGTTTTATAACATTTAAAAATTCATAAAACCACTTCTTATCAGGGTTACCAACTTATTAGCTTTTATAATTATAAAATGTTCTTCCAATTATTTTCTCTGGTAAATATCAAACGGAAATCTCAAATTTACATTCTATTATCTGTGTTAAGCCTGTGTTCGAGGGGCGGGTCCTTGAGGAGGGGCGGGAGATGCGACCATTTAGAAAAAATGTCCAGTTCTTCCTGTCTTTTCGATAATTCTCCTGCATTTTGAATCTTCCTATATGTAAGGGTGTCGTCCTTTTTCATGATTAAGGAGTGCTAATTGGCTCTCCCAGGAGTGGCCTTTGCGGAAACCATGTTGTCTACTCGTGACTGCAACGTTGTCGCTGAGAAAAAGTAACAGCATACTATGTGCTCAAGAATCTTACAAAATATTGATATCGGTCGGTAATCGTCCAGCTTTGACTCGCGCCCTTTTTCGGTACTGGAGTGAAGACGCACCCACGTTATTACGAGCGCAATGTGAGAATGTTCTTATCACCATGTATAATACGCATTTGGCTTTTAGAGAATGGAATTCTACGCTATTATTCGCGTATGGTCATCTGCCGGACCTGCACCAGTTCAGCACCCAACAGGACACCGCGCAAGCATGGAATGCTGCTAATGCTCTTACGTACCCCTTTGATTTCTCAATGTGACGATCTACCAGTAACAGGTTCTTCCCCTCTGAATTTTTGTTTTAATTTCATAATTTTATTAATATGAAGCATTGTTCTTTTCAGAATAAACGTGAAATCAGAATACACATATGTACGTTGAGTTATTTATCATTCAAATGTCATCTACAGCCCGAATAAAAAGATGATGTTTGTAACCATGTAAAATACGCACCATACTTTGTTGACGTATTTTCGGGGAAAAAAATGCGTACTACATATGGAAAATTACGGTATATGTTTTTCTAAAGATTTGCTAAAGTAAACGAAGAGGAGGGGGGTTAGCGAATCTGCAAGCTTAGATATAACTATGGCAGCTTTGACTTTTGGTCCTGGCAGCTATGATTTCTATGGTTTTTGTTGAAAAATAACGAAATTCATTCTGCATCCTTTTTTTAGAAGACCCTTTTCTCGTAATGGCAATAGCCAAATGGTCGTTTGATCGTCGGTGTTCAACTGGAAAAGATGCGATGCGTGACGTACACGTTGAAGGGTTTATTCTATAAGTAATCTCGAAAAAAGCGCTATGCGAGATGTTCTTCCCATTAATAATTTATATAATGCATTTGATAAGGTATAAGTTAGTTCTGAAAGTAATTTATGCCTAAATGGGGAAACATTACCATTCGTGGTTCGAATGTTTGAGTTAAATATTTCAAGTCCTAAATTTAAAATGTGAATTTTTTAAAATAAGACATTATCGATTGGTTTGAAGGTAAATGCTCAAAACCTCTTACGAATGGAAAATGACATTCAAATCGTCCATATTTTGCAACTAATAATGTCTGAGTTATGAATTAGTTAAGTAAATATAAATTAACTATTTTTTCAATAATCTTACGTCAATCAACAATATGTAGATACAAATATACAGACATAAATTGTTCATCCTTCATTTGTTCTAAATTCTCTACAAATTCGCCTTATTTTTCCTTAAAATTTACGCTTAACGATTTGAATTGAAATGTCGATCTAAGCTATGGGACTCGTAATTTATTGAATACGAATGCATGTATGGATATATAATTTACGATTTCAAGTGCAAATATTTCATTCTACTTGTTAAAAACTGAATATCAGGAAATGAATACAACGCCCCTTTGCGTCCGCTTTGCAGTTTAACGATTTGTTTTGGAAGTCATGGCGACGACACTGCATTTACGCTCCGACGGACTGATTGAAATGCATTTCATTCATATTTTCTCCTGAGTTCGCCTCCCGTTACGTCTTAGGAAACAATTTGTCCCAGAATGCCTCCGAGATGAAAGATCTCCGAAATAGCGTCTTCATTGTGAGGATGCGTCTGTCGCACGCATTGATTGGCACGTTATGAAAACACGTCTTTTGATCTCGCGGCCTTTGTTTCGCCAACTTCATTTTTAATTGGTCTTTTCCGAAGAAAGCGGGCGTTCTATGGAATGAACGAAAAAATAGATTCATTAAAAGACGAGTTTCCTTTGTCCTTCTTTTCTCTTCGAAGAGTCTTGAAGAAAAACATTCTTGTAAGAATGATGAGGGGAGGAGAAATTAACGTTTTGCGACAAACCCGGTGTAATTAGAGCACGTAATTATGGATGTAAATTACAATGACTACATGTTATCACTATAAATTAGTCGAGATTAATTAAATAATATTAAGGAAATAGCTTATCAGGGCCTTGTTTACCAGTGATAGGCTAAATCTTAGGGCCTCAAAATCTAGGGACCCTCCTGTGAAGGCTCATCAAACTGTTGACGTTATTTTTGGTCATTCCTAAATAATAATAATTTATGACTTTTGGCGAGATATGGTGGAACTTGTATATGATTAGTTGAAAGAAAAGAACGAGTCCACAGAATATATATTTGAAAAATATTGCGACCAATTTGAGGCCTGATTATTATTAATTTACTAGAAACCGATCGCATTGTGATTTCTTTTCAACTGATCATTCTTAAATATATTTCAGAAATGTTTTGTTATGATTCGGTTAATTTCAAAGTTTCTTTGTCCGATATTTAAAAACTGATTCCTCTCTTGTAACCTTAAATAAAAACAAAAAGAGACTTTAAGAACAGAGCCGGTGGAGCATTGTAGCACTCCTTAGGGAATGGTTTTAGCCTGTCTGTAAAGTACGAGGTGCATTCAAGTTATAACACCTCCGATTTATTTCCTCATAAACTAATCACAGACAAACTGTGAAACTTTTGTCACTTCTTGACCTAATCTCCCTGCAGCGGTAAACAGTTTTTAAATTGACGATGCCATGATTCCATGACCGCTGCGAACGCTTCTTTAAAGGTCTGCTTTGACCACTGGAAAATCGCTGATGTAATTGCAGCACGGTTAGTGAATGTGCGACCACGAAGAGTGTCTTTCATTTTTGGAAAAAGCCAAAAGTCACATCCATGACACCATCACCGCATGTCTCACTCAGCTGGCGATGCGTTTAAACGGTGGCACAGCACGCAAATGGAGAAAAAGAATGATTACACACTGTTCCTGTATTGTGAACGGCGCAGTTTTAAGTATCAACAACTGTCCTAACTGTCTCTGCTACCACAGGAATTCTATGTCCCGTACAGAGCTGAAATATCTATTACGCATTTATAATGATTGTGCGCGTATTTTAAAGCAAACCGCATGTTTCTATCAGTTGCCAGTCCTGAGAAAAAAAATTGGAGGTGTAATAACTTGAATGCACCTCGAATTCAACCAGAAGGCCGGTAGATGCCTCACCCCCTCTAAGGTAAGCAGGATGAGGAGTGAGGTAGTTTGCCGTTGCTTTCCACATTGAGCCACAATGCTACAAGCGGAACATGCCCACGCAATTGAAATGCAATGAGTGAAAACTTTTCTTGTCAGTCCATGACCTTGATCATTGCAATCAATCACTCATATTTATCTTTCATTTCATCACAGCCATGTTCAAAGACAGTGGCAATGAAAGTTATGTAAATTTTTCTCTACCTCTACCAAATAAAAATGAAAATTTTCCATTCATCGGGATATAGTAGCAGGAACAAACTGAAATATTTGAAATATTATTCAATTAATCTTAAAAAATCACTTTTCTGAAAAGTAATTTATATTTAATTAAATGTTTACATTTTTCGGTTACTTAAAAAGTTTTTAGCAATGTTAATTTAACTTTTATGCCTTTTTTTATCAATACAGTATCTTCAATGAAGTTTTATGTCGTTGTTGTCTTAGCTTAATTTAAAAAATCCTTCCTATATTCAGGAAACGTCCTCATTTGCAAATCAGTCTGAATTAAATCCAGACTCATTTGTATCAAACTCAGTGTCGTTAAAATTGATGTTATTCGAGATCCATTTCGTTTTCCCCTTAACACGCTGTTTCTACTAAGAAGTAACCACCTGTCTGATTGTATACCGAAGTATAAATTAGATAGGTTTTCTCAGTAATTATATTTGGTTTGGAATTACTACTTTTCAATTCACAAATGAAGAGCTCAAGCATTTTCTTCTGTACGAAAATAGTTCTTACAAATAATTCGATATGTAAATCGGAATCTTTCATGGATTTAAGGGAACACAAGAAAGTTGACTTCTTAGAACGAACAATACTTGCATTATTACGGAGTAAACCAGAAGAACATTCTCCGTGGAATCGTGTATTATGTTTTTCTTAGGATTGCGTTCTTATTGTCGAAGAGCATTAATGCGGATTAAGACAAAGGTACAAAGATATATTCACAGAATCTCAATGAAAACATTAAATTAGATCTACTGATTTATATTGGCATGGGAAATGCGGTGGAATTGATGGGATTTATTCAGCGAAAAGTGTCGTGTATAAGCCTCAGATTCAAGTAATTCCGCAAATGCAATTTCGGCAGAATGTTAGCTATCTTGGGATGATTCTTTTTCAGTTTCTATTTATAAAAAAAACAAATATATACAACTCTTAATTCGTCAACTCTCTCCAATTGGCAATATATAGGTCAAAACCTAACAAAACCATGAACCTGTAATTCGTTTCCCTCTGTACTCTCAACACCCAATACATTACCCTTTCAATTACTATTCCAATGTCAAAAGCGAGGAATGCACCAGATTCAGTGGTTTCGTCCCAAGTGTCAGACGAAAAACACAAACACACGCATCTTTTGAATGGGTCATAGCCGCAAGTGGTATTAATAGCAGAGATCCTCTGGAAACAGGTGGTCCAGCAAAGACGCGTGATGGAAGGCATCTCGAGACGTAAAGAGGATGGGCGGTATAAATATATATTTCGGGGCGTGGGTGGACGGAGGTCTTAAAGCAGAGCGTTGACCTGTCACCTGGCGGTCGCGTAAAGAAGCTCGCGATTAAATAAGAGATAATCGACTGGAGCCAAGATTTCGAGGATGATATATCCTCCGGTGTCAGGTCCATTCACGATTTCCCAAAACAGCCTCCGCCTCATTTTTTCCTGTTTTTCACGGAAATCGGAACTGATTACCGCCGGGAGTTAAGGGCCAACTGCTTCGCCTCGACAAAAAGGGACGCCGCGTTTTTCGTTAAATCTGATTTATTTGGTTCGCAATGACTCGAAAGTGAGGCTTTGAAGGGACGTAACAGGAGGGGACCGATTTAACTTCGGTAGATTTAAGAGGGACGCCTCTTATTAACCATTTTATGTGTTTGGATCACTCGTAAATAATATCTCGCTCTTTGGACGGAGAGGATTAAGTAAATGATCTTACGAATAGTAAATCAATCTCCGGCTGGACGAATTAAACATTCTTTACGGCACATATTCACATACTATTATGAGATGTGTTAAAGACTGAGCGGAGTGATATGTATGTGTACGAGTAATTTTAATTTAATTTGCGTAAGTGCATGAGTAATTTTAGTTGAAAAATATATTACATTTAAAGAAAGTATCTGTATTGCAATGGTTAATAATTTAATGTTATTGTACACAGGTGGTACAATTTTATACTAGAGTACCTTAATATCTTTGTGTTATCGTAATATAGCATTATAATCAATCACTCTGTCACGTGACTGTTATTTCAACTGTAAAAAAATCTGATGTGGCCAGCACATGACTTTCTCCATATATATAAGATGCAAACATTTATCTACGACAGTATTTTCGAACTCTATATTCAATGCAAACTTGGAAGATAAGTGATTAATTTACATCGTATTATCTTTTACGTCACTAGCATTATAAATAATGTTTTTCGGGTAATGTTCGATGAAAAACGATGAAATTGGCCTTTCGCCCACAGCGCCCACTAAGGTACATATACTGTAAACTTCTGAATACCATAGAATACTTAAGATTATCGCATGACTCTTCCGTAAAATATTTTTTGCATTAAAATTCTTGTAAAAAATCTCTCATGTAAATGATTTTGTATTTAAGTAAATATATTTAAACCATCGTAATCAAACACTTAATAACTTCCACAATTTCATTTAGTTAGTTAGAACTAACTCCCCCCCTTCTCCATCCACCCCCCTTTCCTCTCTCATATATATGTCGGGAAATCTCTTTAAATGTACCTGAAGATGTCAACTCGTTGACGAAACCGGTCCTTTGAAATAAAGTTGTGGAAGTTACTAAGTGTTTGATTACGATGGTGTTTACTGAATTCCACTAAGTGAGGACAGAGCATATTAATTATAAATATATTTAGTTTAAGTCACTGCTGTTTTGCTTTAGTACACTCATGCATATCGATTGTAAATCGGTTGCATTCTATTGTTTTGAATTCACTCGATAGTGTTTACGTTGCTGTAGAATTTCCCCCTTGGGAATTTTCCTGGGTGCACGCCCTTATGTGCAAAGTCACCTTAACCCTTTCCGTATTTGCTATAGAACAAATAAATAAATATGTTGTACGAAAATCAGTGTGATTATGTTTGTGAGGAGTGCTTCAGCGCCCGCTTCAGTTGAATTTTCTATGCTCATTATCATTTGATTCGAAAAGCATTTTATGATTAATTTGTAAAAGTTGTGGAAACGTAAGTGAAAGTAAACTCGGTTAGTGGATGGACGCTCTTTTCGAGTTTCGTTCCTCTCTCTTTCTTCTCTTGGGAGTCTCCAGAGAGCCGTGCTTCTCAATCTCTTTATCCCAATTTCGTCTCTTTCGTTTTAATTCGATCACCGCTTTGACGCCATCCACTCTGCGTGCCTTTTCCGTGCCTTTTACGTGCCTTTCGAACCCTCTTAACACGTCCGCAGCAGTATTTTCTTTTCATTCACACGGCTTCTTTGAAACTGTCGCTCACCGTTTCTATTTACGACATCTTTCGAGCCTTTTTCTCCTCCAACTCCGTGTTTTTTTATATTCTCCGTTCAGTTCACACGACCAGTTATTTTCATACACTCTTCGTATTTTTCTACGTCACTTGATTCTCTCCGAACATTTCACGCCGCTACCTATTTTCATCCAGCCCATTTCTCTTTCGTGGCGACTGTTTATTAGGTCCTCAGGAGATAACTTTGGCGCAATATTTCACTTTCTATTCTGGTCTCTTATCAACTCTCCCCATTTACCCTCTCATTTTCTAATTTTCGAATAAATTCATTCATTTCACTTTACACTCGGAGATTTTTATTTTCAATGTAATACTTCGAACATGAGTCCTTGCAAAAGACAACGGAAGGAATGATGACCCGATGAGATAAGTTCCGCTGTATTTACTATTATTTCTTCGCAAATCCGTTCTTTGAGAGTGATATGTGTTAATAGATAAATATTAGATGATCTAAAAAGGTTATGCAATTGAAAGTAAAGAATTAGGCCGAAAATAACTCTATACCACTAATTAATTGGTCCAATATATCTTATTCAGGTTTTTATTGGTACCTAATCAAAGAATTCTCAATCGGAATTATCAACCAAATTTATTTTATAAGAATTATATAAATTAAGGTCAACGTAAAGAATTAAAAGAGCTCCAAATAGCCGTTGTTTGCGTACAACCCATCGTGCGGAAGTACCCTAACCATTGGGGGTTGAGGTTAACCGAAACTAAGGTATTGTAAGCGTATTATCTCGATACGTGTTTCGGAAACTATGTCTCCATCTTCGGGAGAAGAAGAGAACTAAGGGGAGGGGTGTGGTATTTATGCATATTGTTGTGTGACGTCAGTGTAAAGAGAACAACGTGGAGGAAGCTCCTTTAACTGTTAATGTTAATAACACAGCCGTGTTCCTTTTTTCCTTTTAGTTATAAATTGATGACACCTTATGTCATGATATTAAAAAAAATTGTTAAACACCTGAAAGCGGGAGTGTAGTTATCTTCGATGATAGATATAAAATGGGATATTAATAAAAAATTAAATAAAATCTATTGCTCTCTTCTTATTTCTAGAGGGTTACTGTTTTTCTACGTTTAATTCTTTACCTAATTCCTGAACGTCTTGTCAGATTTTTCTTGAATTATGTCTCGAATGGTTTCAGAGAGCTTTCCATGAATCGGAGCTGCTTTTACTTCGCATGAATCGAAGGAAGATGGCGCTGCGTTTGATAGTCCGCGTTACTCCAACTGAATATTAAGTAGAATCTCCGCCGATCTTCCGTTGTTTGCTCGTCTCCCATTTCTCGCAAATAGCTCTTCTTCCGATCACCTGTCCGAACATTTTCTGTTCCTGCCATGTTCTCTTCCGGACCCACACAAAATTATCTCTTCGAATTAATTCTCATTCTTTACTACAAGGCCTGTGTTCGTCTCTTACGAAATGCTACTAACACGAATTCCATTCTACATTAGAAGAGGGAAATTAGACCAGGCACGAGGACGCCTTAAACCGGAAGTCGAACAAGTGAGAAATAGAATACTAGCTTGGAAAGTGGGAGACCTGGGTTCGAATCCCAGTCCATTTTTCACTTCTTGTTTAACCTCGGTTTCATAGTAGTTTAGCGCGGCAAAATTTAATTGTATTTCTTAAAAAGCGTTGACTCGCAATCAGTGCATGCAGAATGTGGAAGTGCAGTTTTATTCAATATTTGTCTATTGATGAGATATAAATATATCTATGTATTATATATATAATAATATTGTAATTTAACGAGAAATTTCAAGTAAGGAAATTGAATGTATCCCTTCAATGAATAAAAAATAAAATAAAATGTGTGATACTTTATAGTCTAATAGTTAATATCAATTTCAAAAGATCTAGTTCCTATCATTGTTAAAATTCAGGAGTATTTGGATAAGAATTATACTCCAATAGTGAGTTCAGATTCAAAAGCAAGAGTTTTTAAACATGTATCACAAAAGTATATATTTATATATATTATAAGTATATATTTATATATATATATATATTTAAATCACACGCATCAGTTGTTTTATAATAGTCAGTTCTTGCCGATGATGACGTCGAGTGAGCCAACTTCTGTATCGATGTGCTCGTTCTGCGATAGCGTTCGAATAATAATCTGCATATTCTAAGAAGAAAATAGCTTAGAATTATAAATTATTATTATTTGCTCAAGTTAGGGTAATCAATAACCAAATATGGGAAAGAGTGTAAGATGAGCTTTAAGTAACTAGCATATGATCATAGCGTTTTTATTCCAATGAGTCAATTCTAATCTAAAGTGCAAATACTTCTATCGGATGAGAGGGATACTATTTTGTTCTGTTACTATGTACTCTGCTTTGTTTACTTGAATTTGTAAATTTTACAACCCAAACCGCCAGCTCAATTATACCCGTCACGTGACATGATAGCAGATCCCTTACGCTGTGTATAAGATACTAAATCAAGGCAAATCACATATCACTTAAAAGGTCCATAAGTTAAGGTTTTTTGTAGATTGACATAATGTTTCCAAAGATCACAGATGACTCAGTCGAACTATAAATTTCAGTGGAGTCACATTTGTATAATCTACATAAAAGGTAAAAATCTCGTATGAAGGAGATCGCCAATAAAGTATTGCTTTATTTCAGATGCTGGGACATCAATTTCACGGAGTTCTTCCATTCTACAGCGGATTTACGTTGAATTTTAAATCGAATGAGGAACTTTCTATAGTTATAGTTTATTTCTGCAACTTTATGCGTGATTTAAAATATTCTTAAACATTAAAAGTGTGGAAATTAATCCCTGACGTTCTCATTAAGAATAAAGGGAAACAGAAATCACCCGCGTTTAGCAGTCGAATTATTGCACAATGACTTCTTATTCTATGCCTTTGATGTTTCTTACATTTACGCAAATGCCCTGCTAGCCGCCATAAGCCACAGGGAGAGTGAAAACACCTAATTAACTCTGTGTATACCAAGGAGGCCAATGACAGCCATTGTAATCTCGCGAATACTCTGGCTTCGAAAATCGCGTTCGCTGAGAGACTGATCGTGTATTCTTTATGCGAATCTGAAAGTTTCTCGAATCGCTTATCAATAGAGTCTCACCACTGACAGCACATGTTAAAATAAAGAGTCACAAATACACCTTAAGCTGTCAAATATTAAACCAGGTCGACGTACGTTTCGCTGCCCTTGCAGCATCTTCAGAAGACCAGCTGTGACTGAGGGTTCAAAAAATAATTACCGGTAAGAGAAAGAAAACAAAGGAAGAACGCAAAGCGAGGTCAAGCAGACCAAATAAAGTTTTATCGAAATCTGTATCAACATTCATCAACTGTTCACGATTTTTGTAAATGAATAAATTCTCCCAAGAATCTAAAAAATAATTAGAAATATGGACGAGACTTAAATTATTAAACGTAATATTGTGTGTAGAATTAACCATATGTTTGGCAACAGCAGAGTTTGAATGCCTTCTCGACTTAAAGTGAGCTAAATGCTCTTTGAATCTAATAATAACTTTCTTTTTTGTCTGACCGATGTATTTTAAATCACACTTTGGGCAAGAGATACTGTAAATGCCAGTTTACTATTTGACAGCTAATTAAGGTGTATTTGTGACTCTTTATTACGAATTGCTTATATTCCTCTCTCTTAAAGAGAAATCCCCCCCCGCGAAGGGTTTTGATCATCCGTTATACGATGTGTACCAAATCTCAACATTTCTTCGTAAATATCACCATCCTTACAAGGTGCACATTTATCTACGAATGCAGATATCTCTTTATCTGTTGTCATTTTCAGAGTGTAAAACATCTTCCACTTAGATCTCATTCCTTTCTTCTTCTACAAGAGTTAAGAATAAAATCTCGCGAACATGTAGAGAATGGGGATTTTTTCTCTGGCGACAGCTGATGTATTCCTCCCCAGACCACCAAAGACGTCGTCCCACGCATCCCCTCTCCATACGTCACTTCCGTTCACCTCTGTTTTATTCAAGGCATCCTCTTGTATTGGCGAGATAATTAACAGACTTTCGCTTTTAGATGAGCAGTGCTATGAGATTTTGAGTAGCCATTTTGATTTCTACGATAAAGATGCAATATGACGATTGGGTGAGTATTAGCAAATGGGTAAATTGTATCAGAGATGTGACGGCGGCGATCTAATTGGGGTGTAATCCTAATATTTATGCATTTTTGTGTGCTTTAATGCGAGAAAAAAGTAAAATATGCATCTCTGCATTGACAAATTTTAATTATTAAAATGTATTTTGCGTCTAATTTAACTTTATTCGTAATAAATAGGTCAAAGGAGTTCTTCATTTTCACAAGATTAGTCGTTTCTATGGAGATATAGTAATTTTTAATTTGGAAAATGTTTCATATTTGGCATGGCATCGGAAGTCACGGAGCTCCAATTATTACTGATTTTATCGCAGAAAAATGAGGAAAAGAAAATTAGCACAGAAAAGTTGAATTAAATTCACTTGAAAATACTATTACAAATCCACGAACGTAATATTATCTTCCTCGAGAATTCTGTAGTCCTGCCGTCAGGTTTCGGTAAATTTATTCAGATTTGTGCGGTTGAAAATTATATTAGATATATAATTATTATTTTAAACCTTTATCTCGGGTAGTTTAGTAAGTATTGCTTATAAACAGACAGAAATGAGTTTCATATTTATATAATGGCATCGTTCACAAATGCGCGATACATTTGAGTTAAAATTACCTCCATAATTGAAATAATACCTAAAATAAGAAAAAAGTTCACTTTTACCAGGAATTGCTTATAAACTAGATTTATCTGTACAAGAAGATAATAGCGAATCTAATCAACCGGTCTATTATAGGGACTCTAATTGAGAACTGTTTGAAACTCTCCAACTTTTTACTTCCTTTTTATCACTCTGTTTTATTAAGTCTTAATTAGGAACAAAATAATTGGTTTTGTGTAAAGTAACAAGTTTCTGATTTCTTGCGATTTCCATTAGATGCTAAGCTAACGTTATCAACGCAATTGTGAATTATTTTCAATACTCTTTGTTCTTCAAAGGCATTTATTATTTCACAATTTGGTTTTAGTTCGCCAATATGCCAATCCTCATTTCTGCCTCTACCCCATCTTAATTTGTTTACATCATTAGTCCTTTTACCGGTGCATTGAGGGCAGATACAGAAAATATCTGCCTCCTTTTCCTATAAAAGCGTGTATTCTTAATTTTACTATGAGATTCATATCTATCTCCTATTATATTTAAGATATAACCGTAGATTACTCCTTTGTAATCCTAGCAAATTGCAATCGCCTGGGAGACATCTGCTACCATTTTTCACAACTCCCACTATTTATTGGTAATTTTATAAATTATTAGAAGTTATAGCGATATTTTTACGTCTGCAACGAACTCTACTACTTGTCCAGATTTGCCGTAGGAATAAATCCTGTTTCTTATTTTCGTTCTTCGTCAACCACATTGCCTCTGTTTTACTACTCAGCTCTCCGAAGATTTCCTTTTTTTAAACTTTGTTTTCTCCGAATCTCATTTCACAAAAAGAGTCGGTTCGCGAGAAAAGAGTAATGGCTTTCCCTTTTCTGCTCAATTCCTTCTTATCTTCCGTGTTTTGAAGACATATTTATGGAGTTTAAAAGCTTATTCGACGTTTGATAGGTCGCACATGGCACTTTTGAGTGGAAAGAGAAAAAGAGATGAATCAAGAGGAGACTAGACTTTAAAGACGTGGAGAAGATTAGATGAAGAGGAGACGACAAGTAGAATGGGGAAGTAAAAACAATTGGAATCGATGTTCTTCTTTTTTATTCGTCTTTCCTATATGACGAGGAGACATTTTCGTCGAGAGGTATTATCGCAAAGTATTAATGCAGATTTATTATAAGAGAACGATGAGAAGAGTCAACGGACAAAAAACAGCGATATTAACTCGAACTCAGGTCTCCACTTCCATTCATTCGATATCATTTATCTCAGTTAAAATAGCGCTTTAAAGTTATCATGGTCGGAGCTGTGGAATGACCAAGAGTTGATTTTAAATGAACAATTTAAAAAGCATCTTGAAATAGGAAACAACATCCTGGCTTCTCATAAGCAACTCTGTGACATTCATTTTCATTATTCATCATAACTTCGGTCGCTTATGAATTCGTAGCCAAACATCAATACCGAATACCCGAAGTAATTGTCAATAATATAATTTAACCCTCGAGTACTCGCATCCCAAATTGTGACGTCAGTACTCGCGTTGGGTGGAATCGACATCTTCCGAAGGGGAAAATTGTCTCAAAATGTAGTGAATAAATTTTTAGTTCATTAGTGATGATGTCATATTAATGGTTAACCTGGTTATTAAAATAAAATCAAATAATTTTAATATTCTGTAAAAATTTGATATCCCTGACGCCGAGTCAGTTTTGGCTGACGAATTTGGAATATTGCGTATAAAAAGTAAACTGTTTAAAAATAAAATAACATTTAATATATTAATAATAATTATTAATTATATGAAATTTATATAATATCTCTAAAAAGTAATGCGGAAACAAGGTCAAAAATGCAATATTTTATGTAAAGGTCTTTCATTTACCTGGCACTACCGCTAAGGAAAGTTGGCTGGCGAAAATGCATGACTAGTTCAGAACATTCTAAAACTCAGCTACTATGAGAAAGAAGAGTAAAAAAGCACTAATAAAAAGATGAAGAATTTTAAAATTCACATGGGTCGATTCGACCCAGTCGCGAGTACTCGAGGGATAAGGAGAAAGACGTTTAAATGAGGAGATTTATGAAAATACATATTGTCATATAAACTGCTCAAAATTATAAGCCGAAATTCAGGCATTAGAAAATAATTTCGTGACGAGAAATCTTTGTTGGTTCGCGTGTCGTTTCACTCAATTAGATATTCATTCAGACTAGAATCACCTTTTAGAGGAAAAGTATGTTTCTATTCGTTTTCCGTTCCTTCATCCACCTTTTACCTCGCGAGTGCCGCCGAAAAGGATAAAATTCCAAACCTTTTCTATGCATTTATGGGAGACTGGTGAAAGGTTATGAAAAGCGGGCAAACATATGAAGCCGTTTTACAATGTTTTGTTTCAAATTTACCTTTGACAATTCGCCTCTTTATCACGGACAGCGGAAATGATTTGTCTTCGTTCTCTATCATTTCTCAAAGGTTTCTATCCCGTTACTTAGCGAATGCTCTTCCGAGGACCATCGATGGCACATGTTGTTGAGAACTCCCCTCTGGCGGATAAATCTCACATCAAAAGTATCCGTGCGATAAAAGACTGCGTTCGAAGGAAAACAGCAGTCGTCAATCGGCGGTTGCGCAAATATTTGTGCCTTCAATCCTCAGAGCGTCGCAGAACGACAATTCGACAAAACCGCAAACAACTCGCTCCCCCAAACACGCCGCCGGGCGAAATATTTTCCCCAACCTCATAATTTTTGATTCTCTTAAATCTTTTTGCTCCACTGGGGTTCATTTCCGGTTGCCTACGCGAGTTGAATGACACTCCGCGGAATTCGGCGTTCAATTGAGTCGATTTTCGGCCCATTTTCCTCTATCATTTTCGTTTTCTAATTCTCCACGGACAATTGAGACAGCAAATAAAAGAGAAACGATTTCGACGTGATTTTTCCTTCGGAGAAAAAACTATATGATTACTGATAGTGGTTTTCATGGCGTGGAATGCTCGGAGGGAAATGTGGTCCAGTTACGATGGCGCAGCTGGAATTCATTGTTAGAAAGAGGATATTTGGTAATCGTCCAAGTCGGAGTTACCTATGAGAAATCAGCGTGATTTTCGACAATTTAAATGAGTGACGTGATTGCAAAAACTTACGATTAGCATTGATTTATTGATCGGAAATTATAAAATGATAACATTGAAAATATAATCAGTGGAAATCCTTTCTAGCATCTAATACTTACATGAGAAAAATATGAACAATTTTGCTATTGTAACTACTTATATATTATATGCTCATGGTGATACTGATCGTAAGTCATTGGGTTGCTTGTTTGGCTCTCTGTTGTAGCATTACGATATTAAGGCTTGAATTATGTGATTAGAGAACTAATCCCAATCCTCTCTAAGTTAAGAGGTTTATAATCTATCGATTCGGCCGAGATGTTGTGGAAAGACATAACTGAAAACAGATTTACACTTTTCCACAAAGGTTTTTATTCAGGAACTACCGGTTTCGGTATATTACCATCGTCAGGTTCAAACAAAACTTTTCAGTTTTCGGTTTTCAGTTACAGTTTCAGTTTAAATTGAACCTGACGATGGTAATATATCGAAACCGGTAGTTCCTGAATAAAAATCTTTGTGGAAAAGTATAAATCTGTTTTCAGTTAAGAGTTTTAGTCTTAGTTTGTTGCTAAATTAGTGTGTAGTTGTAAATTAGGTGGAGTTTTTAGTCCCAGACATGCGATTATATTCATTATAATCAAGAGTTAACTGAAATCGGGAATCACGCTATTTTTTCATGTCCCTTTGCAACGTACGGCTAACGTTTCAAATGTTAATATCGTTACGCCATCTCTTGACAGAGTTCGGGAGGAGTTTGGTCGTCAACGCTTTTGTTTACGTAAACAACGATCTTAAGGCTCAACAAATATTTCGTGAATGGGAAATTCTTTTGAATTTGAAGTTTCTTGATTATATTTAAAATGTGAAATCACAGAATTCATACTCGACTCCTTTTGACAAAATCATGGCGTTTCAACTTGTATTTAAGAGTAAAACCACGCAACAGAAAGAGTTCCGCTTCAGACTTCGGCTCTTAAATAAAGTGCCACTTGTGAAAGAGAAGAACGAGAGGAAGTTTCTCGAAGTTTCCACACTGTGATTTTAATTTCTCCTCTAAAGTGAAGCATTTGTATTTCCCGTGCGTAGAGTTGACGGTTGTCGCTCGCGGAGCGGCTCAACGCACTCTCGTATTTTCGTTTTTACGAAGAAGCAGTCGGAAATTTTAGTACAAGAATTTTGACGTGAAAATGTTTATTTTGTAAACAGACGCGTAAAATAGCGAAGTGGTAATTTTTTCAGCTGGGGAAAACGCGGGAAAGACACACATTTAAAAGCCGTCGCTGCTTTAATTTTTTTAAAGGAATTCCGCGGGGCAAATACGTGGGTTGGGCGGAATGAGTTTTTCAGAGGCCGGTGACAATAAGGTGAAATGCTGGGAATTATGTCTGCGGAGGCCAAATAAATCCCAAGCCAAATATACATTTTGTGGGGCTCCGAGTTTATTAATAACGCCGAGGAAAATTATTTCGATTTATAAAGGGGTTTAGCGTTTCTTTTATGTTTGGGAGTTTGCAATGCTCCCCAGAGCAGTTAGGTAATTTTCCAGCTGAAAGAAACGAACGAATGGATAAACGTATATCTATTTTGAGGAGTTTGAGTGGAGAAATACTCTTCCGTTGGAAGAAGGATAAAATCAATTTTGGTTTATCGAATACTTACTTCTTTACGTATGGCATATTTTTCATTTGTGATTTAGTACGTTCTCTTGTGTTTAGTACATAGAAAATGCATCTTTCATTTACTCTTTTCTTTGTTAATGGCTTTGATGTTATGATAGCTACTGGGGTATGAGTGATTGAGAAAAATAGTGAGGAAAGCAAGGGCCTCACTCCTCATCTAGCCTCTTGTCCTAGCGTTTGGTAGTTGAGGGGATGAGGTTCCAACTGACCTTCGGACTGCTTTGTAGACGGACAAGTGACTATAAGTCATGGGTTTAATCCGATTACATCCGATGGGTTTAAACTAATTATTATGCTAAGGAGATATGTTATGTATGTTTCACAAAATGATTTCATGTAAATAATACCAGTGAAATAAAATTAACGAAAGAGAAGTCAAATTTGACGGATCTCTCTCCTGGCGATAAAGAGGTTGTCAGCCACTGCTGTGCGTTTGAAATTGATCCAGAGCTATAAATTACAGCTTAAAACTCAAATTAGACTGTATTACTGATAAATTGATTGCAATTTCTCCGCTGTGTTTGAAATTTATCTTCAAGCAAAGGATTCCAGTTTTTGCATTGTGGCATCGATTTTCTGAGATACGCTCTCGAAGAACATCTGGCGCCTGACTGCACATTTATCGGCATATTTTCATCCTTTGAAAGAGAATTTCGTAAGCGTCCATAGTAATTTAAGCCATGCATGCAAGCGAATGTCATAGAGCACGAAGAGCTTCACACTGTAAACAACAGAGATTAATTCAACTATGAAAGCATTCTTTACGTGTACACGAATAATAAAACGCAAGAAATTACGAAAGCGAAGACATAGGAAATTGTCAAATATTGAGAGTGAAGTTAGAGGAAGTGATCGGTGGTAAAAGAGGAGCTGAAGATCGACGATTAGGTCTTTATTAAGGAGTAATTGAGACTGATAAGTCGAATATCTAACCTGTCGTCTATGATGTTGACAAAAATCCCAAGGAAAAGATAGGGGAACAGAAATTGAGAGGAAACTTTAGAATGAGTGGATATAAAATAAGGTAAAAACTTAATGCCCACAAAGAGGGGGTGTGTGAAAAACCTATGCAAATGTAAAATATGTTAAGGATCACTGTGTATAACGTGGAAATTGCACAAGCAATACTGTAAAAAATGAAATAAAAAGAAATCAATTACAGGACAAACTGTAATTATTAACTTTGAGAAAACAATAGATAAATGTATATGTAAGAACCC
Source organism: Sympetrum striolatum (assembly GCA_947579665.1). NCBI lineage: Eukaryota > Metazoa > Arthropoda > Insecta > Odonata > Libellulidae > Sympetrum > Sympetrum striolatum. Next base: position 7,423,242 of record OX388345.1, read on the forward strand.
TGCAAGCCGCCTTTCGGCGTGTGGCAGAGGATGCAAGCACCTTGACTCAATTTTTCTAAACCTTTGCTGTCGCGTATACTTCGCGGAAAAAATGAATTTTTGAAACGATTTATAGCATCTATTTCCCTAATCTTTCTGGAAGTATCAGCACGGCCCATATAACAGGGGGGTCGCATTATATCGGTTACATCTTATGAGAACATAATTTCTCGGAACATATTTAGTAAGTCTCCTATCTTCTAAACATTAATATCCTGCGTCGTGTATCATCTGAGTAAATCTAACTGTTTTATCGTAGCAATTCTTTAAAAATCGTATCGCCTTCCCTTGTCTTAACCCTTTAGGAATTTTAGGAATAGCCTTCCTAGGCCAAAATTCGTCCACAAAAAAGACGGCTTATTATTATTGTACATTTTCTGAACCCCGAGTATGTCACTTATCGGCAGAGCCCCGTATAAACTGCACGCATACTCAAGGTGAGAAAGCTAAGGAAAATGACTACAAATATTACTATGAAGTACTACCTGACAAGAAAAAGAGATTTATGATGTATGAGATTTAAATGTTATTAGTGATGTAATTTGATTTACATGGATGAAGAATAATGGAAACAGAAAACTTTTGATGCAGTCTTGGTGTTTAATGTTTATAATATTTATTATGGGTTTTAACCCATTTACAGTTTAAGAATCATAAGATATACATGTAAACATTGAAAACAAAAAGTAAAATACAGATAAGTATAAAAAAGTAACATTAGTTGTAAAAAGCTATTGACAAATATAAAATTGTTACAAAGCAATTTAGTATATGATGCGCACAAAATGATTTTACATTATGTAGATATATAAGCATATAAAGTAAGTGACATAAAAAGAATGGGAATAAAAATTTAACGAATTATATTAAAAAAATAATAATACATACAAGTTTAATTCACAGTCATCACCAAGAGAATAATCTGTTCTTGTGAGCATTGAGCTAAGTCGGCTGAAGATCCTCCTCTCGTTAAAAGGCACATCAAGTATGTGCACTAAAGGTCACCGATTGCTGGTGATTTACCTCCTCCATTTGAATTACGATATCTTTATTTTTGATCGAACAGAAGGTTAGTTTAGCAGAATCTGCACAAGGCGAAGCTCATAAGGGAAAATACAAACTTTATAAACCTTATTCGTAGTAATGCAAGTATATCTTGTCACAATTTAGCATCTACAAGTAACAGCTCTGAAATATCGTCAAGATGAATGGAGCGCAATGAAGATGCATACACAGAATGCCAATTTTCTCCGCTGATGGACTAAGTATGTCGAAATGTTTCGCAACTCCGTGGAAATTCGAAGCACCCGCGAATTTCTCGAGTTTCGCAAAAACTCCAGATTGAGAGAAAATTGCGGAGGCACAGAGAAGAAGGGCAAGGGAACGAACCAAGGGCTTACTTGAGGGAAAGGGCTTACTTGAGGGAACGAACCAAGGGCTTACCCAAGTTCAGACGAACTTCCGTTCCAGAAAACTATCTAAAAATTTTTAAAATTCGCGAATATCGCAAAAGTATTTTACTAGTTTCTCCTTTTGCTCATTAACACAGCTTAGCTTAGAGAGTACACACACGTGTGACATTCTCTTTCTTCGTTTTATTCAAATTGAAAAAGTATCCCCTCTTTGGAAGCAGAAGTATATTCGTTGGCATAAAAGTAAGGATGATACGAAAGCATTGAAATTGAATTATTCAATTTAAGAATAAACTTGAAAATTGATAATCTGATCATCAATTACGGAAAATCTCATTTTAATGGCAGTAAAATTATGCACACTTATTCTGTGAAAATTGCAGCTTTGGTTTTATTTGTCTAAAGTTAAGTGTTCTTTAAGATCGTGGAGGAGGCTCACTGAGATTTTTTACCACTTTTCGGGAAAAGTTAAGCCGGATTCAAATGTAAGAAAGAGGTAGTAGGGAAGAGCGAGGAAATGGCGTACGTACACTTAAGCGAGATTTATTACAGCTCATATAATATTCAGTATAGAAGCATAGACACATGATCGAATGTTACTTTGTTTTATTGGCTACCAAATCGTCATCAAACGGCTGGATTATTTATCTTCATTTTTTTGTAAAAAATTAAAGAAAAAAGGTTACCCATACGGAATTGCCCCAGCGGTTGGGGCAATGCCGTACATAAACATAGGCGCATGATTAGGGAAGTAAATAAAGAAACAAGCATTTCACACAACCGTTTAAGTCTAGTTTGGCCGGTAAGAATTAAAGTTTTCGTAGTTAATTAGGCATACAATGCAATTCGGTATTGATGCAAAAGTAACAAATAAAATCTTCTGCTGACTCTGCAGCACTACAAGCAGAGTGCACCCAACCTGAATAAAAACAGCAGCGGAACCAGAGTTCTTTGTCTTTTCCGAATTCCCTACACATAAGGCACAAATACTTGGATCCACATGCTTCGGGAACCACCTCCTAGGCAGAAATTCTTCGGATCAATGTACGGCTTTGCCCCGACTTAGACCTCGTTACAAATTATTAACATAACCTTAAAAACTTAGCATACACGAATCACCAAGTGTACCCAAAATATAGCTCAAGAACCGTAGATTCTTATGGTTTGGTAGTTACTAGCTAATATGTAAATGCTTTCCACCTACCTCTCTAATTACTTGAAGCTTAGAAATAGTAACAAATGAAGCGAAAACACTATTTTGTTTCACATAAACCACACCGTTGATCATACAGCAACCACATGTCCCCGGCGAGCTTGCGGGGTCTTTCGCTAGGGTGCAGAACCGATCGGACTCCCCTACCCCCACTCTAGATCCGGAATACATGGTGTACGGTCATTCCCCTGCTGTATGGCTTTGCCCCTCTCTCCCCTATATCCTATTACCCCCAGTTTTTATCTAAAGATACAAGCAAATACAATTGTCGCTCCTCAACGAAAGCGAGTTTTAATGCGACGCACATTTTATAAAATGTTTCGAAAGAAAAGAGACGAGCTTCTGTTTTGGGCGGAAAGGTCTGTATGCGATATATGCCATGGTTCAATCCATGGACCATGGCTCAGTTATGATCATCACCTTTATACGAGCATTTCGCGTTTATATTTGAGGTTATTTTAGGAGTGATACATTCTTTTGAATGAATTGGAGTGTTCGTAGGAAGGATTTTCTCAGTTCATGATATAATGAGTGCGACCTACGCAGAAAAATGCGCCAAGAAAGGTAACAAATCAGTCAATGGCGAAGCTGTTTCGAGACATTCCCTTTGACGGCAAAATTGCCTCACATTTCTTCGATGCCTCAGATGAAATGAGCGATTTTCCCTTTCTTCTCTGATAACATCCTCATTATACCCATCCGATACTAAGACCTTACGAAAGGCCTTCGTCGAAGAAACGCAAAATCAATAACTGCTCCGAAACTTTGTACATCCAATGTAGGATGGAATCAATTACATGTATTTTTCTACAATAATTATGAGAAAGTGACTAGACGCCTAAGCTAGAGACTTAAATTTTATTTTATTCCACTTCGTTGGATTTTACTATATACAATCCTTCTATTCAATTTATCTTTTGCTCATTGTATTCTTTAAGTCTTTCGTCTTCTCCTTTTTCAAAATTAATCTTCTCGCTAATCAATATCTAAACTTTTTATTATACCTTATATATGTATACCATTATAACTCATACATCGAAGAATATAAATAGTTTATCTTTTTACGAAATCTCAGAGATCTCAGAGATAATAATATTTTAATTTCTAATTAGCAAAGAATAAATGGGAAGGATAAATGTAAACATTGCATATAACAAAAGAACGAAGCTCCTATTTTAGCGCAATTATTTACTAATTGCCTATATGGAGAATCCAGAATGGCTAGATCCACACAAGAATTACTATTTTGTACAAGCAAGGAAGAATCGCCTGCCGATCAGCCTGTCCTTGTCCTTCCTGTTGTTTGCTTATCATCCATGAGTATAATAGAGAATATAAATAATAGCTGAGCCACTGACGCAAAGAAATGTTAAGTACCCATGGAATCTCTGGAAGGGAACGCAAGCTGTGGGCAGTCAGATATCATAGATAAAGTAAGATCACTGTTATGGAGGTGGGGTGAATCAAAGAGACAACCGTTGTGCATCTACATTAATACCCTGCAAGCCGCCTTTCGGAGTGTGGCAGGGGGTGTAAACACCAGTCGAATCTAAACTACTTTCTTATTCGGTTATTGTCGCGTATCGTTCAGGGAAAGAATGAATTTTTAAAACGATTCGTCCTTGCATCTATTTCTCTCTTGCGTCCATTATCGGATCGACCGAGGTAGCAGGGGGTTGCATGATACCGATTGTATCGTGTATTTCGTAGTTCTCAACTGAACACCAATAAATGTGAAGAAACCAAGAAGGAGAAAGAATGGATCAGAGATATCATCTAATACTTAGTGGTAACATGGCAAAGAAAACCTTACGATAGAGAGAATCGGAAAACTCTAGGCGACACTGGGCATTAAAAATGGTTGTTAATGAAGATATTTGCCGGCTTCGGTGGCGAAGTGGTTAGTCTGGTCGACGCTGAGGTCCCGGGTGCGAATCATGGTTAGGGCATGCTTGCTTGTGTGAGTTAAAAGATGGGGTTTATTCTAAGAATGGTCATCGATGACTAAAATACGCCTAAAAGTAAAAACGTATGACTATTGTTATTATACACATGTTCTTTTGCATATGTATATTAATATATATTTTCTTCACATGAAATATGAATATATTTTCTCAGTCTTGTGTTATAATAAAAATCTAAAAATACATAAAATTAAGTCATAATTTAGAGTAAGCGCCCTTGATCTGATTTTGAATGTCGGATGTGATGGTAGTTTAAGATTCCGGCGGTATTCCATCAGTCGTCAACCCTCCCAGTTGCATTTTCGTTATTACATATGATATACTTTACACACTCATACTTTCATATTTGGTTAATAACTTTGGAGAGTATAGCAGAAAGATGTAGATAAGACAGTAAACTATCATGATAGCTCTTATCATCGATTTCTGTGACTAAATGTTTGGGATAAATTCTTCATTCTACCATTACTATCGATGGTATTTAGTTTTAAAGCTTAAAATTCTTCATTTTTGAGTTGTTTTTAGAGAAAGTTTAATGGTCACTACTTACATTTTATATTAATTTGTTGAAAATTCATAAACAAATGGTATTTAATCCAAATGTTGAGTTTTAATGGACATTCCGATGGCCGATGTAAAATTATCCGGAGTTATGCGATATCTTTTAATATAGAATTCAAACTGAAATAGAATCATTTACTTCAGTTCTACTCTTATATTAGTTAACTCTTTTCGTATTCTGCAGCATATGGCCGTGGAACAGCTAGCTGGCACCCCCCAGAAGGGTGAGGATTCGCCATTGGACCACAGCAGCAATAAATATCATTTCAACGCGGAATAGAGGAATAATTCAGAGCAGCGCGATCTCTCTGGAAGGTAAAATGTTTTATTAAGATTTTGTATGAACTCTTTAAGCGGTAAAAAAATCGCGAGGTCTTTTTTGTGGGGAAGTAGTTTAAGAAATTCGAAAGATTTTAAGATAAATGCTATTTTGAATGTTGACGAGGTAAATAAGATAAGTAAAAATTCAAAATTTCGTCGGTAAACTCAGAAAATATGACTTTGGTAAATGTAACACAACACTTGTAGACTGAATCAATTAAGGTAATATTTGTTTATTAACAGAAGGTAGAAATAGAAAAAACTTTGAAATTTATTTAACCTTGAAGTGAATTATTGAAAATGGAAATATAATTCCATTTACTATTTCTAACGTTTGGCATTTTCTATAAATAGTTGCTGATTAGGTGCACCATATTAAAGGTGTCAGTTCGTTAAATCAATATCCTTTAGCACACAAATTTACTTCCACTTTAGCACTTAAATTTAATGGAATAAACAGCATGATACCATTTCTTTGGATACTTTATTAGCGCACTAGTTTATTAAGTGACCCGTGTACTTAATTACGAGAAACATGCATAATGTGAAAATCGCCATACACAATAAATTTATCATCTCTGGATGAACGCGAGGTGTTTATTTGCAATTTAACCATTCTTGGAAACGGAATAAGTTTCCGAAGTTCTTTGAAATGAGCACCAAGGTGTTGAAGAGGAAAAAAGATGTCCTCAAACGAGAAGAAGTCGATCTTCCTTTAAAATCCAATCGAAAAAGAGAATTCGAGGAACTAATCTTTCTAGTCTCACACCTCGAAATTCTTTTGGGCATCGAATTGCTTCCACCGCTGTCTATTATCATCTGATTTAGTTTTATTTTTCTCCGCTTGCCGATCGCTTTCCGATTCAGTGGAAGGGATAGAGCCAACAGAGAAGGGAAGCGGATGGTGAAAAACCTTCTCAATTCTATTTCAACTTTCAATTCCGAATACTATTTGCGAAACTCAACTATTCCTTTGCAGAAAATGTTCTTTGAATTGATTGCGAATAAAACTTTTTTACATTAGGACTTCCCACTTCGAAGGAAAATTCTTGTCGACCATTTGTATTTATGTCTTAACTCGAATATTTGAATCCACTGAGCTTTTTCGTGGTTCCATTAATGTTTAAAATAAAAATTCATAACAGAAATTGTAGTGATATGCCTCATCTGAATTTTCAGAAATGGCAATGCAAGACTGTATTTTGTCGTTCAAAGAAGTTTATTCATTTGGTCGTCAATTTAAACCCGTTTGACATGTTATAAAACAATCTTTAGAAGAAATGTTATATGAAAGCAGGATTTTGTTTAATGAAGTTCGATGCAGACGTTATATTTACTGAATTCGACTGTGGTTAAGTTTATACGTTTTTTATAAAATAATTGTAGGTAGCAAATTTATGAAAGTTTGTTTCATTTTTTGGATCCAAGGCCATTGTAATAGACTTCTACTCTTTTACTGTACAACTAGCTGAGGTGCCCGTTGATCGTCAAGGGAATGGGTTGTTTATAACCTCAAAATTTAGATAAAATATTGACGTATTTGATCAAACTGTTCGTAATTTCGAGTCACAAACTGTATTCTAAGACCAAAAAAGAATCTTTATTCAATTTTATTTCTTTTGGTGCTTAATTAGACTTCCTACGACTATTATTTCTAATTTAATTTTGAAAAAGAAATGAACCCTGCAACGAAAAAAATGACCTTTACGTGTATTTCTTAATAAAAGGTTTTGATCCGTCTGAGTTCGAACTGTGTACTTAAGTAAATAAAAAATAGCCTTTACTCTGCGCGGGGTCGACTTTTAATAATGTGGAAAATTTCAAAGTTTTGCGACTCTTGGCTCTCAGGTTTTTAGGGAACATACATACACACACACACTATTTTGTATTATAGATAGTATGGTGAAGTAAAATTTCTTTTCGAGGATGGCCATTCTCTTAGCCACAGCGTTATTTTATTAGGCTTTTTGCTAAAATTTAGGGAAGATTGTTATTGAAAAAGTCAAAATATTTTAAATACGTTAAACGGTCACGGGTAGAATATCCCAATCTAGAGAACATACGAAAATAAAATCATCCAATTTATATTTTTTAAGAACTGCGCTGTCATGGTTGAATAGTAAAACTATTCATTTGAGAACATTATGTTCGAGATTAGGTGTCGATAAAATTCGCAGTCGAGGCCGTCACTTTGTAAAATTTCGAGTTAGCGAGGTTTTGCTGAAAGAATCAGACAAGATGACAAAGAGATAGGTTTGCATATACTTTGTGGAATAGTAGAAGTTATCTTTTTTGTGCTTTTGATTGTTTGTAAAACTGTTTTGTTCATCAAAACCTCTCTCTGAGTTAATAGTTATTTACGGGGATGCAACTTCAGTTGTCACAAGGACTGTGCTTTTAAATTGGATGCCACGGATTAAAGAATATTTTCTCACTAATAAAATTTATAGGAAAATATGCAGTATCCCGAAGAGTTTCTTTATTAAGGTAACTTTATTACTTCTTTTTAGATATACTGTGCTATTGAAGTATTGGCAGGAAGTAAGGGAATTAGTTCATCCACCGGTCGATCGAATGCCGAAACTTATCTCACAGAAGAATCCACACGAATCTTTTGCAAATATTTTAATCAAGTCCTCTGGCAGCGTTCCGCTCCCACGCAGAGGCCAAAATAAGAATCTTTGAGGAGAAGAGTACTCGGCCCTCATATTTCGGAGGCATTCCTCGGATAAGTAAAAGAAAGATTCTGCTGTTCATTCGCAAAATTGTCTTGTGTTTTCCCTCGTTACCTCCTTCGTTTGCAAATATCTCGATTGAAAAGATCAGTACGAGTGGCTAATATAAGTTGCTAAATTTTGATCAATTTTATTCTGAGGAACTCAAATGCCAACTGATGTAGGTTACGCACTAAGGAACGGTACTCATAAACCACTTACAAACTTGTAATCAAAATAATAAGAAATAAATTAAGTTTAAATCAATGCCTAGATTAGGGTGGTTCGAAAAACACTTTTTTAATTTCAGATCGCTATAGTGCGGAAAAGTTGCGATTGGTATAGACACGAAAAAAGCACTAATTATTATTTTTTCATAAATTTGTCTTCCGGTCGCGCAATGCCATCGAAGTTAGCAAAAAATTGTGAAAGACCTTAATTTTTCATATTTTTTTAAACTCGCCAGATGGTTTTAATTGCGTTTCTATACCATGATTAAGTACTAAAAGTATGTGAAATCAATATATATGCACTTATTATACATTTGTTTCATATCTTCCGGTCGCGCAAAAAGCTAAAGCTAAAAAGCTAGGAAAGGGATGATGAGGAAAGAAACCAAGAAATGAGGAAGGAAGCAAATAGGATATGCAAGAAAAATGGAGAAAATGGAGAACAGCTAGAGAATATAGAAGAATACAGCAAACAGAATGAACGGAGATAGTTCTACGAAGTTTTAGAAAAGGTGAAAAGAGGATACCAACCAAGAATGGAAGGATTTAAAAATACGGAGGGAAATATAGTCCAAGAAGAGAATAAAGTTCTGGAAAGATTGGTAGAACATTTCAAAGAACTTTTCTGTACAGAAGATAAGGAGAGAGTAACAACTGAGGAAAATGACAGGCTAAGGAAATAATCAAATATAGAATCAATCATATCAAATATATCAAACTTGCTCAGAATTAAACCCACTAGGCTGGAAATTGCACAATACATACAAAAGTTAAAAAAATAATAAAGACCCAGGGAAAAAAATATTGCAGCAGAGCTAGTAAAATATGGAGGAGATATAATGAGTGATGCTATACATAAACTTAGTTGTATAATATAGGAAACAGAAAAATGCCAGAAGGCTAGAGCATGGTAACCCTAAGCCCAATATATAGAAAGAGGAATAAACTGGTTCTCGAGAAATATAGATGGATCATACTTTTAAATACAGTACATGAAATACTCTCCAGCATCATAAAAGAAAGGCTGAAAGTAGTAACTGAGAGGATAACTGGAGAATCTCAGTGTGGGAGTAGATCCAATAGAAATACAATAGACCAACTGTTTGTAATCAGACAAATTTTAGATAAATGCTATGATCATAATGTTTAACTGCATATGCTATTGTAGATTTTAGACAAGCATTTGATAGTATAAACAGGATCAAACTCTGAGAAGCAATGGGGGATATGGAAATTCCATCCAAAATAATTATTGATTCAAATGACATTGAAGAAGAGCATGGCTAAAGTAAAAATACATAATCAAATATAAAATGAATTTGAATTCAGCACTGGGATAAAGCAAGGATATTCTAGCATTACACAAATCTGTAGAAAAAAATAGATCAAAGAGGAACAATATTTAACAAATAAATAGAAAGAAGCAAGAAAAATGGGATTGATAGTTAATACCAGTAAACCTAAATATATGCTTATGAACTCTTCTGGCAAACCTAGAGTCACCCAGGATTTATGTAAAGAAATACTTAAATACAAATATATAAAAAACCAATTACCAGACCAGTGGTAACCTATGGAGCATAAAAATGGACACTAACAATCACACAAGAGTATGGCCCTGGTAAGATTTGAAAGCAATTGCAGAGAATATACCGACCTGTTATTGAGAATGGATTATGGCAAAGGAGAACCAAAGAGGAGTTAAAGAAAATAATGAATTGGGAAAGATGTAGTTAAGTTCACAAAATCTTTGAGAATATAATGGTTGGACCATATGGAAAGGATGCATGAAACAGCAATGCCGAATAAGGGATAGAAGGGAGACAGTATGCCACTAGACAGAGAGGAAGGTCCAGATTGAGATGGCTAATTCATAAAGGACCTGAAGAGGATGAAAGTGAGAAGACAGAGAAGTGGAGGCTGATCAGGGTGGAGGCTCACATAAGGCTGTAGCTCCAAAGAGAGAGTTTGTCTATAAATTGAGACTTAGGGACAATTTTTAAGTGACTTCTTATAAGTTTGGAACAAAAAATATTGAATGTTATCACACTTTCTATGCCTTGTATAATATTTTGTATCTATATATAATTTAAATCAGTCTATATAATACTAACATAAGTATACCATACAACGATTTAAAACCAGGAACTAACAGATGAAACAAGAATGGCTCACGTGGACCATATTCTGTTTCCCTGACTTTTCTTGTAAACATGAATTTATTCTTTATTTTTCATATTACTTTATTTGCCAATAACTCTTTTTTTTACCAATTCACGTTTTATTTAAGATTCTTTGTACAATAACTATACCTTGTATTAAGAGTAAGATAGTTAAATAATATATTGTACCAAAAATAGCATTTGAATTTAGTGTTTCATATCAAAATAAAATCTACTTACATAATAGTCCACTTTCATATTTATGAAAATGAAATGTAATTTAAAATCGTTTTTTAGATAATACTGCTTATCGGAAATAATACTTTACATCAAAATTTTCTAAAATCAAAAGTTTATTTAAAAATTTTTTACAATCAAGAAAATAGCAAGAAAACGATTTAAGTAGTCGTGATAGTAATCAAAATAAAACCTATTTTATTTCAACCATATTTCATTTAAAAGAACAAAAAGATATATTGGAAAATCTTGTTTTAAATTATATCGCTCACCAGAGTTAATGGTTTAAATCAAAGCTTCCTAATTAAATATCAAGTAGGTAGTCGAAAAACGACTTTCGTAGTGCTGTCAAATTAAAGTCTACTTTCATTATATTCAACTTTAATTAAAAAAACAAACGGATATATTTAAAAATCTTATTTTTAATAATAATGCTTTCCAGACGCATTGTTTTAATTAGATCGTGTGGATATATAATCAAAAGAATAGCAGTTTGACTCCATCGAAGCCACATTTATTTAAAGAACTACTATGCTGAAATTAAAATTGATGGCTTACAGGCGTTTCTCTAGATAAAACTATACAACACGTATGAGCAATTTATGTTCGGATGTTTCAGCAGAAAATACTCTTCGATTCTAAAGAATTACTTTTTTACATGAGCCGTCATGTGATTAGATCAAATCTGCATATCGTCATTATATCAGCTAATGCATTACTTCATTTAAGGTCTTTTGTTTTAATAACATTGTGATTCAATAAAAAGCGAATTACTGGAACGTGAGAACTTCCGTATTTTGCGTTAGTTTCCTTAGAAATCAAATCCTGGCATTTGCGTTGCACAGATAAATTTAAAGCAATTTAAATCCTGCTACCTGGGTCGATCCGATAATGACCGTAAGTTAAGAAAAATAGATGCTAGGACGAATCGTTTTAAAAATTCATTCTTTTCCCGAACGATACGCGACAATAACCGAATAAGGAAGTAGTTTAGATTCAACTGTTGTTTATACCCCCTGCCACACGCCGAAAGGCGGCTTGTAGGGTAATAATGTAGATGTAGATGTAGAAAGCACGGTAGGAAATTAGTTTCCGCGAAATCTCTGTTCAGATGAACTGAAGGAATAATAATTTTCATAAAAAATATGGAAAGAAGGTGAGAAATATGATCAGTTACTTGATATATTTACAGTAAAAAAATAGCAATTCGTTTAAAAAATACGGCATTAAGTACCTCGCATAGAAGCAATTCTTACCTCTTAAGATTTCCTCAAATAATGCTTTTAAATAACAAATCGCAGCACTCGTTACAATACTTTATTTTGAGCGAAAACATTACAACATATCTGATGACCACTGGTGACGAAAAAAACAATTTGCCGAGTAATTGCTCAACCTCACTGTATCCATTTTCGCTCACAAAAGCAACACCTCTTAACACGTATATTCTTTCGCCTAACATTCTCCGTTAACTGAGTGGATTAAGTGTACTTTGAAAATTAATGACATTTTATAAATAAGCACTGCAGTCACAATTCCACAATATTTCTTAGGGCAATTGCGCGACACTCGAATTATTTTCCACAGCACTTCCTAAACCGACTAAAATCCTTGTATGTTCAGCAAGAAAAACTGGAAGTACAATTTCTTGGTGATAGAGCACGAAACACACTTGCACTATGCCAATATAGGTAAGTCCTCTGAAAGATACGTTTTCGATGTGAACAACTCGACTGTACGTGAAGAACTGAAAATGAAGGCCAAAAACATGACTACACACAAAGCATTTCTATATTTCTTGTTTGTGAAACCCACCTTCCACGTCACCACTTATCTACTACCCATAAGGATAGAATAGCCACCAGAAAATCAGGCTGAAACATTCGGTCTAATTGCGCAATGGAATATTCTTATCGGTGGTCAGGTCCCTCAAACTAATCAAGGGGAAAGAGAGCTCAAACGACTCATCCCTTTTTGAGACAAAACTATTTAATAATGTATAATTAAGATGGTAAAATCTTTATATCGATTGCGCTTCAAATTCTTAGAGATATTAATCGTTGAAGAAGTCTTTCGGTTTCACCAATTAAATTACACTGATGCGTGATGCGGTTTACACCGTCTTTAGAGTGAAATTATGCCTTTGCGTTTTATGTAGCAATGGGAAGTTACGCATTTAATTTTCTGTCTGAGCAGAGAGTGGATTATCGTGAGTTATGATGGTATAAATATAATATTTGTGCCACAGAAGTTGCACTGGAGTTAACTTGCACGAAAATTGAATTATGCTTTTGCTCTATGAATTTAGAAAGATCATAACCAAAATGTTTATTTTCTGGGAGAAGAAAAACGGACATACACTCTCACTTAAACATATTGAAAATTAAGATTGATGCTTCCTTTTGCAATAAACCTGTTCAACTGAAAATACATTTTTTCAATCAATTCTACACAGAGATGAAAATGAAGATATAATGTTGAGGTTGTACTAGAAGTGAAAAATAGTGCCTTGGCTGGGGCTCGAACAGAGATCCTCACTGAGGCAACAGAAACACAAATCGATATTTAGAATTTTCCCCTCCAGATGTAATATTTCCGCTTAAATGTGGAACAGAATGGCCGATATATAGCAGTATTTGTGAAAGAGTATACTTTTTATTCTCGAATATAAGCCGACCTGATTATAAGCCGAGGTACCTAATTTTATTCCAAAAAACTGGGAAAAGTAACCCAGTCGAATATAAGCCTAGGGTGGGAAATGCAGCAGGTACTTGTACACAATGAAAAGAATTAGCTATGAAATAACAGTAATTGAGGCATCGGTCCTTTAGTAAGAGAGAATTGACAAGGAATTGTTGAATGAGCAAGTGAGGAATTTCCCAGCCGATGTACGACAATGACGCCTCTTTGCCACCGGAGAACTGATAAGGGGAGCCCTCCCTCGAGTTTAAGAAGCGGGGGTCTTGTACTCAGCATAAAAAGTGTGCAGAAAAACTCGGCTTTTGCTTGAGTATATAATTGTATTCACTGTTAAATTTATTTACATGTATAGGGCACTAAATACGTTTTTGCGCCATGTAAATTTATCGCTCTTAAGGTATTCGATTTAAAATGAATTTAACACAGCAATGATCTGCTTTGGTGGGGACACAATTTATTGCGGAAATATCATTTATTGATATTTAATATTATGTATTTATAAAAAAATTATGTATTTGTTTTATTTATTTTATAACATATGTATTTGTTTTGGTGGACCTGAAAATGATCGTTGTATTATTCCAATGAAACTTGTGGAGAAGTGAATGCCATTTTATTTAATTCGTAATGAATTACCTCAATATCAATACGGCCTCAGTCGATTTTATTTAAAAACTAAATAAACAGATATCGAAATCACTGGAGAGACGCAAAGAATGTTGAACGAAAATCCAACTGGTTGGATTTACGTGCGCTGATGCATGCGTCATGAAAAAGAGGTCCAGCCAACTTGCGAGAGGCATGCGCTATTGTCTGCCTCTCCTCCATCATACCGTGCGCTATGACGCATGCCTTTGTTGAATACAAAGTTGCACAAGTGTGGACATAGCTTTGTGAGCCTATCTTTCTCATTGATTCGTATGAGAGCTGAGTCCAACAATCACCTTTGTCGTTAGGGAATTGTTTATGCCCACAAAATTACACATATATTTCGCCATTTTTGTCTAAATTCTCTCAATTTCGACTAGAATGCGATATTCTACGACCAAAATAAGAATCTTTATTCAATTTACTTTCTTTTGGTATTAATCTCGATTTCGTACTACCATTATTTCTGATCTAATTCTGCAAAAGAAAAAATGTCTGCAATGGATCAAAATGAACTTTGCGTGCATTTCTTATGAGATACGATTATACTGGCCCAGAGTCGAACCAAGGATATTTGGACAAAGAATTTAGCTTTCTGCACTCCTTCTACATATAAACTTTAACTATGCCAAATCTCAAACTCCTCCGTTCGCGCAATATCCTTAAAAAGGGATCCAAAGTTTTCTCTTCACGTATTAATGTATAGATTCCAAGCGCTCCTGTAAACCGCTACAGAGAAAACCTTTTCCTCGAAAGAAGTCAACAAATCGTTTCCCCGCTTCAAACTCCACGAGGTGAACCTTAGAAAGAAGAAAAAGCAAGTTCTTTTAACGCTTTTGTGAGAGAGAGCAAGATTATTTGTAGCAGACAATTAGTTCGAACTTCATGACAACTTTTTTAATTCTCACGTCGACTCGCAAATTGATGCGGAAAGATCCTGAGCGAAAACATGACGCTCATTATATTCATAGAACGAGAATAATTAACAGCCATGTCACAAATTATCTTTCCTTACTAAAAAGACTGTTAAACTTTGCACAGAATCCTGTTACGGCATAATATACGTTTGAAATTAATAAAACTTCGTTGAAAAGGGGAATCCTCGAAAAGATTCCTCACACATCGAGTGTTCTGAGTAATAAATAAAAAAAGTCCACTTTCCATTTAATTGTTTTGAATTTCTCCATTAGTTTTTAAAATCTGTGAAATGTACGCATTTGCTTTAAGTTGTGTTGCATTTAAATTCGATGAAATTCTTTGAGCTTCGGAAAAATATTAATCTGCGTAATTCAAAATCAGAAATTAACCTTGTTATTTCGTTATGGCTTTGGATTAACTTTCGTATGAAACTAAGTTCGTTAGAATCCGACCAATTTGGGTAATTGAGAGAGGCTGCCTTTGTTTTCCCCGAGTTAATCCGCTGACTAAGGGAAATTGTTGGAGAGGCGGACTTCCGAGAGTTTGAAAGGAAGTGGAGAAGAGACAAATAAACCCTCTCCAAATTCACATTTCTTATTATATAGTCTCCGGAATACGACTCTTGAGACGACCGTATTTTACCTCATTAATCCCATAAAATGCCTATTTGGGTTCAGCAAACCTCTTCTTCAATGGTTTTCTTGGTCGAGAACATTTTTGGTGACTTTAACCCTTAAAGAACCAATGGAGGGCTAAAAAATGTCCACCACTTTTCTTTTTCAATATTTTAAGAACTTCATCATGTAATACAGTCTTATAACTTCATTACATTGTCAAATATAGGTTGTTAAAGATAAATATATGTTGATGCATTTTGTACGTTTTTTAAGCAACGTAATGAGAGCGGAAATAGGCACAAAATGACCCTCCCTTAACCTGCGACATATTTTTGAACCAAATGGAATCATATATTTTGAAAAATATGTTTTAATTAATTTTAATAATTTAATTAATTTGTTTTAATTATACCTTGTTGTTGATTTATAAGCATAACTAACGGTGATTTCAAACTCATTTTCCGAATTAGAGCTTTAAAGCCGGTAGCATTGAGAAGAAGCTTTATCATATCCTCGTCTTTGATGAGTTTTAAAAAAATAAACATTTCATTGTTTTTATCGCAGTAGTACAATTTTTAGCAACAAAAATCATTGTAAGGAGTTTTTAAAAATCCAAGAAGGCAATTGCTGAAGAGATATTATCTTTCATTATTATTTTAACCAAAAAACAAATGTGGACAACTTTTGACTCTCCCTTGGTCCACGGAGTAACCAAAAAAAGGTTGGACCTTTAAGGGTTAATGGAGGAATGTGGATGGATGATGGAGGAATAGTTCGATGGTTTCCTTAATATCAGAACTTACAAATATGACAGAGTTTCACTTTTCCAATTGGGCAATGAAAAGTGCACGAGAAGATCCTCCTATAATATTATTTATACAGAAAAATACAAACTTTCACAAATATTTTTAAATCACATAATGGGAAAACTGAAAAATAATGAGCATTGAAACCATTTTTTTCGAAAATAAACGGGAATATAAAATGGTTTGACGAATCTGTAGTATTTATACTTAAAAGACTTTAGAAATATGAAATTTAAATGCCCTCCAAAATATTGTGCTTTCAACCTTTCGTTGATTGGTGAAAGTTGAGATGTGCGTATTATTATTTTAGCGCACTCATTGCGGGCACGATTCAGTAAATTGGTCCCTGAAGCGAAATATTTTCCCTTTATTTAATAGTTTTTTGTTGTATAAGTATATTGAAACTTTGGATTGAATTGAAGAGAAAATAAATTTTTCGGAGAAAATTGTATATTTGCCTTGAAGCTGTGGGGGGTTTGGGTTTTCTGCAAAACATTTCATTTGGTTGCCTTGAATTCAAGTCATTCACAATGAGTATAAATATCTAAATAAATTGGAATTGGATAGCAAGATTTTCAATTTCGTACTAGGTATTACCTCGATTCATTCATTCAAATTTTTATGTAGTTCTTTATCTAATGCAAATGACCTTAGCTGTCAAGGTACCATCCAAAATAAAACATTTAGGTTCATTTTTATTTTTACTACACATTATTTAAACTAGACTTCCTCTATTGCAATTGAGGAGAAGAATTTTGAATATGATATGAATAAATAACTTATGCAACATTTATTTCTGTAGTTTTCACGGAGCGACTCAGGGTCTTTCGAACCCTTTAAGGGTTTAGTAGACAGCCCGACGGATATCCACCATTGGATGTGTCACTTTCGTATAAGTTAGGGAACATCACATTTGCTATCACACGTGGCCTATCTTGGTTCTCATTTTAGGACTACGTTTTGCAATTTTACGCCGCCATTGGAGAGAAGGATACGGTTATTGATTTCCATAGTTACCTCGTCTCTTGTTGACTCTTTTTCCGTCCGCTGTTTGCATTCATCCCTTCAAGGAGAACGAAATCAGCGCCACTCAGTGTTGCGAGGAAGCTCATCGATGATGACATGCGGAAGCGTGACGTGGATTCCATCGACGGCGATTTTGAATTTACGCCCAAAGTCTGCACCAAGTTTATTAAGAAGCTTCGTCGTAGCATTTAATAGTAAAAGAGTATAAAAATAGCCTATATGTTGAAAGCTGTGCCTGACGTAGAAAAACTAATTAAATATTTGAATTTAGAAGCATATTTCCATTCAAATATTACAGAAAACAAAGGTCCTGGAATTTTCTATTGAGTGGCTATTATATAATGTCGTAAGGCTTTAACATTTTGTCTGCTTTTAATATTTTCGTGAAATTAGTAGGGAAAATGTAGCAACATAATTTGGCGGTAACCTCGTTTGTGAAGATGCCTCGAAATGTATTCTTCAGAAGGTTTCATAAAATAAGGCTTAATAATTATATTTATGGACTTTTTGAAGATGGATTATATGACATTAATCCCAGATCTAATGAATGTGTTTGTTCTATTCTTCAATGTTTTTGAAAGAATGAAGAATACTCGTTTCAATCTTTGTTAATTAATATTCTAGAGAAAAGCGACGAAGTCTCTGGCGGTAGCGTCTTCGTTTCTTGTGAAAATTACGGGTTATTCACGATTTCTATGAAATCAAAGATGGACAAACTTAAGATCGAAGTAGCTGGGGACAGTTTTTCAACACAGCTTCTATACTTTTGCTACGTCTCATAATGTTTGCAGGTAAAATTCTACCATACATACATACGTGCATCCGTACTAACTTGCATGTGCATGTATTTAGATATAAACTTAGAAAAATAATCAAAAAACACCAAAAATGAAACACAACACACTTGTACTAATTCCACAAATTTAATATAACTGTTAACCGGTTTCGGTGTCACAGCACCATCCTCAGAACCTCAGGATTTCTTTAGAAAAATAATGTTCAATATGCGACGAAATTCGGATAGCTTTAGCTTTCCACTTATTTCACTGCGTTATTCTGATAAAAATATCGCAATTACTCGTTAAATAAGACAATTGTAGAGTTTGCGATTGATTCAATTATCGAATCCGTTAAAATGGATAATTAGCATTAGAATAAATACTTTGAGAAGATTTTGATGAAATATTTTGTAATATAAAGTTAAAAATAT
The DNA here is from genome assembly GCA_947579665.1 of Sympetrum striolatum. Lineage (NCBI taxonomy): Eukaryota > Metazoa > Arthropoda > Insecta > Odonata > Libellulidae > Sympetrum > Sympetrum striolatum. The sequence goes on from OX388345.1 coordinate 7,442,020, forward strand.
TTGTCAAAAGCCTCTCAATGGAAAATATATTGACTGTTCATAAACATGTTATACATAGATAGTTGGTAAAGTAGTAGCCTATATGCAAAATATTTGCTTTATAGGCAGTAACGCTGGTGCAGGGATAGGTTACCGGGGCATAGTTACAACACAGCTGTCTCATTTAACGCAGGCATCGGGTCATTTTGTTAGGGGAAGGGTTAGGTATGGAAGGCAGACGAGATGACAGCGCAGCATTGAGGTAAGGGTAGCTGTAGGGAGGAAGTAAAGAGCTATACAAGTTGTCGAGAAAGGCTTCAACAGCTAAAAATATAAATTTAAGAAGTTTTTGGTGTTATTCACTCCAGTTTGCAGTGTGTTGACGTTTTTTAAAAAAAAATAAAGTCAATGATTAACTATTACCATTTCTTTTTGTGCCTCTTTTTATATGGAATAAATTCGAAACGGGTAACAACCAGTTTTGGTCGTTTGATTCTCTTTTTCTTGCGGTGTTCTTTGGGGGAATGATCCCATACACTCTGAAGAAGAGGGTTCTCTTGGTTGGCCGAATTCAATTCAAATTTACTTATTTTAGCAACAAGATTACTTACAGTTGTTAGTTGGTAATGATTTTTAATTTCTTTCAGGGGGACTTAGCATCTCCTGCATTAAAAGTGATTGTGTAAAGTTTCAATCGTTTATGTTAAAACGAAGTATTACTCTTCAATAATGTTTTAGTATGGAAATGTCAATTCACGGCAAAATCATTTGGTATTAAAAAGTATAAACTGTAGCGAAATCCAATAAACTCGCTTTGTATGATTTACGATGATCGATGTGTTTGAGATCCTAATTAATGCTCAAAGTCTTTGGCGACATCTAGTGAGTGATTTCGATCCCAGACGAGGATGAAATATTGTTAACTGCGATCAATCTTCTGTAACGACCTGAACCGCTAGTAATTCGTGTTTGCGAGGATGGCGTCTAATTGCATTTTATTTAATCTAGCGATTTATTATAAGTTTAATTATTGTTCAGTGATAAGAAGTTCCGGACGATGAATCATAGTTTGTCGTGTGATGTGATGGAGAGCCGTAATCATTCAGTTTTGGAATTCGGAATCGCAAATTAAGATTTGCTGGAGTTTGAAGCCTTAATATTCCGTAGAGAGTGCTGGAATATTATTGATATCTAAGTTAGATGAATAATAATAATATGTAATCGCCTATGACAGAAATATGGATTGAGATGTAGGGATATTTAACGTGTTTCGAAATGTGGAACCGATTCGATGTTTCCCAATTCATCAGTTGTTTTCCCTAAGAATACTATCGATGCATTGTTTGAATTTAATGCCTTCATCAGATTATTTGTTTGATATTTCAGACAAAATATTAAAATTTGAGGACGCAGAACAATTATTCTTAATTTTTAAACATTTTCTAATTTCCTTTACACATTTATCTTATTTCTAGTGTTTTCCACCAGTGTCGGCGGCCTAGTTAATATAAACAGAAGGTGCATAGTTAATTATACAGAGCCCTAGTAATGCAACAATACAGTTGTTTTGCGTTAATCGTTACCAATGGCGACAGGAGAACATCGCGTGCGAATATAAAAATGTATAGATATATATAAAGGGTTCGAAAAGCAAATATCGTTGGCCTATTTAAGATAAAAAGAAAGGACGACAATTAACTACGATAATAATTAAGATAGATAATCTTTTATGTAAAATGTATATAATTTGGACCGCTAAAATGTTCACCAGCTTGCGATTTCAGTTTGATTGGAAGTTCTTCTTCGGACTGAAGTCCACTTCTATTCTATCTGTTCGATTGAATTTGAGTATTCGGTGGACACTAAATGTCCTGTGAAGAGAGATATCATAAGTATCGGGTAAAGCATTCCAAACTATGCAAGTTCATTAATTCTCAGTCGTAAATCATAGGCCAAATTAAATACTCCATTTGCTTTGGCGACTCCATAAGCGCTCTTTCACGGATTTCCCTTTTATTTTCGACGGCCACACATATATTCTGTGACGGCGACGAGCGTCTGCGGAGGGCTTCTTCGCGTTGATTAAGAAGCATGGAATTGGCCATCGTCTGCTAATTATTTCACGAGAGAGTTTAAACATGCGTTTCATCGGAGTGTACTTCAGGTTGACAAATTGACGATTATTGCAAACTATCTGAAGCGAAAAATAGTTCTGATGACGTGTACTCGATTTGATATAAAAAACAAAAGAGGAACGGGAGGCGAGTACTTATTAGGCGGTTATTCTTACCACTTGAGTGACCACGACGAAAAATATTCCGTTCAAAATCTCACAAAGAAATCGAAAAATCATTTTATTTTTGATCTACGACTTTTTTATCTTTTTAGCGACATCATGTGATAAGTATTATTCCAGACATCGACGTATTAACGAATCAAAATAGAATTAATTTTAGTTTCTTACAACCTTAGAATCCGTACAATATATTTTATTAGTGTAATATTTAGATGATGTTATGATACGATGTAAGTAACAATAATATACGTACATTTAAATCCAAATCTAATAAGGAAGATGAGAGACAAAATGAATACGACGTATACAACCACAATGTATTATATTTTATATAATAATTACACATTGGTCTCACTATCCAATGCATACTTGAAGAAATAAGCAAATATGACTTTTATAAATCAATTCAGCTTATTTATTATGATAAACATGCATTTTGCGTATATTAAAACTAACATATAGCTAATTTATATTAGAAACTTTTACTTTTTATTATTTACACATTCAATACGTACATGGAGCAGTTTTTTAATGTAAGTATATAATAAATGTTATACCAGATATTTACTATTTTTTATAATAATATTCAATATTTTTAAGATTTATTAAAGAACCTTATCAGGGTCGTCTGGCTGTCGCAGCCAATAAATGTCATGGCCGAGGTAGGGAACGGAAGATTGCTTTAGCATGGAGAAAACGGATATATCATATGATAACACAAATTCAAAACGTGTTACATATTAAAGATAAGCTAATTTAAATTCTACGTACGGCAATAATGTAGAAAAGAGCACACTTTTACCTTGAAAAATGGAGGCGAGGGCTTTAAAGAAAATTGGAACTCCATTTTGGGTCTGCGAGGATTTGTATGGTTTAAACTCAAGGTATTCTTTCCTAATATTGTGGATCTAAAATAGATGGTTTACTACACTATAGTAAAAAAGAAAAATAAATGTTGTAAAATAGACAAATTTACAAAGAATGTGCAAAAGATATCAGTTCCACCGGGATTCAGTATGTAAAAAGTTGTGAGTGACAGTAACTGATCGAAATGGACGTAGAAAATGATGAAGGGTTAGCTACTATTTTTCATTCTTTTGTTTTGGTGGGTCGTATTTCATGAAAGATTTCGAAGTGTATTCTGCTATCTTCTTACGATAACTGTCAGATACGAAATTGTGAGTAGCCGATGGGGTTAATGGTAGCTAAGCAGGGGTTTTACCTTTACTTATTTTTCAGGTAGAAATTTTATTATTTTTATTATTAGATTACCCGTCTACACACGGCAACGTTGCCGTTGGGTTGGGGTAGGGGGGGGGATTTCTATAAAAAATCTAGAAATTTAGAAATCCTACCCCCAACCCAAACCCCGTTAATATATTTAAAACACCCGCCTATCTGACTGAGCAACGTTGCCGTGTGTCAACGGGTCATTTCTAGCAAAATCATGAACAATCTTAATTTTCGTCGTAGAACGTCGATCAAAAGACGCTTGTATATCTCTTAGGACGAGTGAGACGACGAAGATAATAAATTGTTGCTCATTTTAATTGCTTATAACTTTTTAAATCGTATTCCACGCGGTCAGTTTTTTATGGTCCCCCATGCTGTGGCGGCCGGGCGCTCATGAGTTTCGAAGGCGAGCTAAGGGTCCGGATTGGGATGGCGATCCTCGAAATTTCTGCCTGAAAAAAAGTAATGGTAAAAACTCCGCTTAGCTGCCATTAACCGCCGTTACTGATAAATAAATAAACAATAAGTAAGATGCTTTGATATTTAAAAATAGCGGAATCGCGATCGAAATGTAAATGAACCTGACTGTGAAAGGCACACTTCGGGAACTCTCTTTTGGAGATGAAAATGTATTTTTGGAGACCGGCCGAGGTAAGGAAATGAAGTCTCTTCATATCGCCTGATATTACGAGGGAAAGGAGGAAATACGTGTTATGAACAGGAAAAAATAATCGCAGCTAACGCGATAAAAGCGTATATTTTCATTTCCGAATTCCGTGACTCCATTTAATTTCTCCCCCATTAATGCGTCCGTCAATTTGGAAAAAGTGTTGGCAACGGAAGAATCCACGGCAGGAGTCATCGCGACATTTACGTGCTGCGTGGCGATAAACTTTTTTATGCTCGGCCGTAATCAAATTCCTCGGACGAATCCGAGGGCAGCGGAGAAAATTGCGTTTTCCAACAATCTGAGAAAAAAATTACCTTTTGCCCGACAGTCGCGTTGTTAGAGACACTTACTATTGAGAAAATGGCTATTTTCTCATTAAAAAAAGCTTAGAATGGGAATGTTATCTGCCTATTTTAAATTTATGAAATGGGTAAGTAAAGTTTTCGGTTAAACTGCATTTTAGATACCTATTTTTTGTTTTCGAAATTCGCCGCTATATGGCATAGATGGCAGCACCTGTGTCAACAAATAACAAAGCGAAATATGAGCGGTGCTGCTGCCATATCTAGCGGCGAATTTTGAAAACAAAAAATAGGTATCTAAAATGCAGTTTTACCAAGTTATAAATTTCTCCTATGAAAATGTTGTAAAACTAAATATGTTTATTACTACATTTTGTTCAAACCTATAATTAGTGAGGGGTAAAAAGGTCTTGCTAATTTTTGGTGGAATGTAAAATCACAAATAGATAGAATAAGTCAAAAATACATCTCTTGGAGATGACTCCCATTCAAACGGGGCTCTTGAAGGCATCTCATCAAACCACCATGCTCTGATCACAAATTGATCACAGAATTACGTTCGCCATTAAAACTCTACCCAGCGGTCTCCGTCAGAAGGCCCCGGGATGAAATTTTGTTTTAGAAAAGTGTAATCTCCTTTGTAATCCTTAATAGGTTATCGTTGCCGCGGTAACCAAAGGAATATCATTAAAGGACAAGAATCAACAACCCGTAATAAATCTCACAAGAGGTCGGAAATTATTCGGCGGCCTCGAAAAGCATCCATCACAACCACATTTACGTCGGATTAACTGCAGCGGATAATTCCACTGGTAATTCTCTTTGGAGCGAATCCTCCTCTTCAGTACTTCTGTTTATCACCAGGAACCTCTTTTTCTCGGAGAAGACAACGAGGCCAACCCATTTCCCCTTTGCGTTCCCACGCCTTGTTTACCGGATCCATCCACTCTCCTATTCCCTATTCTCTACCCCTCGGCGTCAATTTAATTTATTCTCTGTACTTCCTTTTCTGCATTTCCCTACTCTTCCAAGTTCCGTTTTTGATGTTTTGCCTCCTCTTCGATGCCTAAGCTGTTTCTCCTCCCAACCTCTCCCTTTTGTCCAGTTTCTTACTTCACCTATTATTTTATTTATTCTCTATTTCGATACATCTTTGCGTTCCTTGAACTTATCCCTTTCTCAACAAAAGCAAGTTCTCGATATTTTCCTCTCTTTTTACAAAGATATTTTCCCCCCAGTATTTTCGGCTCTCCAGGTCTTTTCACTAGCATTTTCCCCTTTAACTTCTCCGTTTCCTTAACATATGATATTTGCCTTCTTTAATACATTTATATTTCCTTCATTCTCTTTACCACTATTTCCACATTGCTTCTTTGACTATTCCATCATTTTAAACGACTTTCCATCCCCTTCGTTTATAAGCCCTTTCTGTGACCGGAATATAATGCATATTCGCTTTAGAAGATGTTTTCAATTTATATATTAACTTTTTTTAACTCTTTAAGACCTTTTTATAGCTTAATTTTAGATAATTTATTGATAAATAATAGTTCCACTCAATTAATTTTATTTGGACGAAGGAATAGAATTTTTTTCACTTTTTACATCCTTTTATTTATTCAAAAATGCATTCGAAATATCCCTTCATCCCTATTCTCATTAAAGTTTCATTTGCATGTAGATATCTTCAATTTCTTAATTTTTTGATTTAATTTAGTCTTATTTCCATCATCCGACCATCAATAACACTTCTATTCAGTTTAAAACCGTTGACTTTTCTCGTATTAATTATTCTGCATCAGATACTAACTATATATTTCTCCATAACATCTTCTCAGTTCTTCGTCTCTTTTACAGCCAATCTTTCTCAATTTAGTCTTCCATGGAATAGCGCTGTTTCCCAAATATTTCCCTATTCCTTATAGTGTCTCATTCCCTTTAATCCACCCTCTTCCGTCCAATCATTATCTTCTCTCTTCCAATCCCCTCCAATCGTTTTCGTCCAATCCCTTCCTTGAAACCCTACCCTCCCACGCACTCTCTCAGCCCATTCTCCGCGTCATCTGCTTTCTCGTCTTACGAGCATTTCTCTCCCAAACGACGCCTCCGCTGCATCGCCACTTTCCTTCCGATGGCCGATTATGAATCCCGAGACGAGGGAACGCTCTCCACCAAAATATTTCTGCGAACCGGGTTCGGAATTCGTGCACTCTTTCTTACAGAGCCGTGCGAGAAAATACTTGCGTGACGATGCGCTTCGCGAAAGAAACGATTTACGGAATTAAAAAGTAATTTTTACTTTCCAACTTTTCTTTTTCATGAATGTATGTACAGTCGGTTCCAAAAAAAAAATCGAATTGCGCCCGAATTTTCTGCCGTCAGCGAGACACACACCATTATTGGTACTTGGGTTTCTGATCTGTAGGCATCTTATTTTTGATTGTTCCTCTAGAAATCATTGATGGTTTGAGGGTGCGGTGAATTTGCCCGATCGTTATAGTTAGAGGTGTTTGAAAATGTTTTTATTTTTTCTGAAATTTGTAGATATGAAAACCAAATTGTGGTGTTTGTGTTTTTATTATGTTTCCTAAACTAATATTCACAGAATCTCATTTAAGCAAAGGAATAAGATTAGGCACACTTTAGCATAAACATTAAAAGCAGTGAAAATATTATTAACTGTAAATTATACAAAATATTAAATTAAATTAATTTAATACTGTGCTGTTTACACCTAAGGAAAATGCTTTCACAGCTGCAGATCAACTAAACATGATATTTTCATTGAAAAAACATATTTATTCCTGGAATTAGGCGAGATTTTGTGATAATTCGTAATGGAAAGAAAGTTTAGTGAATTTATTGCAAAAGATCAAAGCTGAATTCGCGTAAGCAAAGATGTCATTAGTGATCAAAAATACGACAAAAAATACGTAAATAATACAATTATATATTGTACATTTATTTAAATGACACCAAATTACATTTCCCTCTCATACAAATGATGAACGAAGCGGAGATCACCAAAATCCGTGCTGCTTATTAAAACAGTCAAAATTTGCGTTATTTCGCTATGGTGGCGAAAATTCGCGTTATTTGTTAATTTTATCGCTTATTGCGAAAAACAAACACCTCTAGTTACAGCGTTTACTTGCTGTGTAACAAGCGAAAAAGAATCACTTTTTGACATTCTGTATTGTTTTGCAGATTGCCATTGCATATTTCAGTGTGATACAAATATATTACACTGCAGAGCTAATTCAATGGAAAATGAGATCGAGAAATCAGAAAGAGCGTTACTTGAGTGAAGCTCTTCTATGCCCATTAGGTTTAATTTCATAAAACATTGCTATCCCGGGCGAGAAGTACCGCTCTGAGATTTAGAAAAATAATCTTACAAATCTTCCGAACAAAATGTTTACATTTGATACCGAATCTAGAAGGCATGTTTATATATCACGTATCATGTATCATTAACATAAAAAGTATTTTCTTTGGGTAGTGGTTGAGTGTGAAAGGAAAACTTGAATGCTGCATTTCGATATATTTGAAAAGACTCTTTGTAAAAAAGTAGCGCATCAGTAGTTAACAAGTAAATGGCTGCAAGATGGTCTCTATGATATTAAGGTTACGTAAATCCGTTTGTATGGAAATTATTTAAGCAGTGGTGATAAAAAATTCTCTATAACAGGTTGGTAGCATCACTAAGTAAAGGCCATACCTGCCTGTACTCATACCTCGTACTTGACTGTCTCACTATAGCAGCTTTTCAATTTCTTGAAAGTTTTAAAATTTTATTTGTAAAAATGGGATTGACTAAACCGTACTGTTTCAGGTAATGCTTTACCGCCATTTCATAGTCAGGATATATCGAAATATTCCAGTTATGATTGGGGAATAATTTGAGGAATCTAGCAATACGTTGCCTATTTCAGTCCCCATTTGGAGAGGCTAAAACTGAACCTCAGGAACTCTTACTTTCTCGCTACACTCATTTCTAAGGAGCAATTAAGGAGAGGAAGGCTTAACTCAATAACTTGGAAGCTGCCAAATTGCTTCAAATACGTTGAGATAGCTCGGCTGAACGAGAGGCTGTTTGCATAAGATCGAGAATTCCCAGGAACACTAAATCAACACGATTAGCACCGTTTTACCGCCATCAAGTCAGGAACTCTTCTGAAAAACCCTCCTTGCAATTATTAGGTTAATGTATTATACGTAAAATGAAACCTAGAAGTAAAGCCGATGCCACAAAGCTATTTTAGGAAGAAAGTTAGGGCTCGATATATAACATTTTAAGACCATTATGTCTAAGACTTTATCTCAAATATCAGCCATTAGCGGTGGGTAAAATATGCTACCAGTTTTTCCTATGAAACTCTGCTAGCTAAATTTAAAACTAAACTAATTTAAAATCTAAACTAAATATAAAAACTTATCTATTTAAAATCTAACTGTATACTATTTACTCTTACATATGTATGTAATATTCGATTTGAGTTAAGGATGCTGCAAACAAAAAACGTTTTAGTGTTTCGACTTCTCCAAAATCCATTAAGAGGCGGAATTAAATATACTCGGTTGCGTAGATAGTTGGATGTATCGAAAAATTAATAATCCTATCATAAAATTCAAGATAAGAGTTAATCTTAATAATACATTTGCTAATCTTACGTCATATAATATTATGTTCCTTTTGAGATGCAGAAAAATTCAGAAAGGATCATCAATAAAAGCGGAAGGATCCGACTTGATAGATTGACATCTTTTTCCCGCTGACTTATCGAGGACATCGACAGAATTAGTGCGTTTGGTTGAAATGCGATTTCTTTCACCGCGGATTAGTTTGATGTGTTTAGATGTAGAAACTGAAATTTCGATTCAAATCCGGGAGTCTCCTCTCAGTTCGACATACACCCGGAATACTTGCATTTTCGTTGTACAAAATCATCATTTTATATTGTGACCGCAAAGACCGGCCTTGGTGGCCGAGTGGTTAGCCGCTCCAACCCCAAGGCCCAAGGTTCGAATCCCGGCTGATCGGGATATTTCTGATCAGGGAACGGTTGTGTGTGATTGTCTGACTTTCCCGTTGGCGAAAGGAAGGGCATCCGGCCGAAAAGTCGCCAATTCATCGCCAAAACTAACCTCATCATATTTCTTTCATCAGACCCCGCGAAATATGGGAAAAAGGCGTAGAAAAAATATATTGTGGCTGCGAAGGTTTGACTTAAAAGCAGTAATATTAAAGTGTATTTGAAAATTTTTACTTCGCATGTAAGGGAAGGAGAAATAATTATCTGAGAAATTAATTTACAATTGTCGATTAAATATTCAATTTAAACTGTCGAATAGATTCATTTTAGATGTAAAAATGAAGTTTGACGGTACTCATAATAATGGCTCCAACCTTTTTTGTTCCAAAATTGTTTTTCAATTTTTTCGTGTGACTCAAAACAAAATCCAAGTTTGTCCGCTTTCCATTCGATTCTAGCCCATTGTGCAGCGTTTATATTCTTTTGCAGCAATTAATCGCATCTATTGTTCTCTAATATTTATAATTAATTTAAAATTTAACTTTATGAAAAGGAAATTACCTTTTAGAGGTTCATTATGAACAAAAAGAGGTCGAAAAAACAAAGACCTTTAAAATTGTTTATTATGCATGTGTTGATTTCCAACATTCTATTGTTTTTTAGTGAAAGGGTCACTTCGGAAAAAGGATTTGGGGAAAGGCTTCGCTAATTGTGAAAGATATAAAGGCCTCTAGTCTGACTGCGAAGTCATAAACCCAATTTATGGTTATGCAGTCAACCCCTAAACCAATAGCCACAGAAAACTTAGAAGAATATAAGGATAGGGGAGCAGAAAACTTAGAAGGATGGGGGAAGGAATAAAGACACTTGGTATGGTGTGGTTTACCATTGCTTTCCTCACAGTGCTATTAGAGGAAAAATACCACGTTGAGTTGCGTGACGAATAACACTTTTCACAGCATCCAATGAGGAATAAAGTCAACTGACTGGCGAGCAACTCTGTGGTATTCCATGACTTCAAAGAAAGAAAACAGGAGAATATTTCTGGATGAAATTCTCACAGGGTTTTATTAAAAACTCTGCAAAATACCACAGCAAAAGGAGACAAAAAAGCATGACTAGTTTCAACGCGTGAGCTTCTTGAAGATGACGCTCACGCGTCGAAACTAGCCGTGCTTTTTTGTCTCCTTTTGCTGTGGTATTTTGCAGAGTTTTTAAAAAAATCAGATGTGAATTTCATCCAGAAAGATTCTCCTGTTTTCTTTCTTTGGAACCAATGAGGAATGACCAAGAAGAATGACTTGTACCTCGGTGACTGTATTATACAAAATGAAGGGCAAGACCGATAAAATGTATAAAATAGATACATTTTCCTCTTTTAGTACCAAAAGACAAAAGCCATTTCATTCATCAAGGAGTGGCAGCAGCAACGCCCTTTGAATGAGTGTCAGTATCTTATTTTATTTTTCTCTTTATTTCGCTCCTGCTCTTCCTCTCAACGCATACGATGCTTTCTTTGTCTTTGTACGTAATTATTCTGTCTTTATCCCTAATAATTCTCATCTGTTTCTTTTTTTCTTTTATTTTTCTCACTTAGAGTGTCCTACAATGATGTAAACAATTTTGACTAGTACATACTGTATGCATTATTTTAATGAGGTTTTTTTTATAATATTCTTTTATTTTTCCTCATAATGTACTTTATGGATGAAAATCCATGTACATACGTTTTCCTTGTTTTTTATGTTATTTTGTACATTCCTATCTCCCTTTTAAACGTGAACTGATTCTTATTTATGTATCGCATGTAAGTACTTATCGGTAGTGTATTTATTTATTTTTGAATGTTTTTCTCTTTTCTTATCTTTTAGCTATTACTATCGGTAGTTTTTTCACACCCCCTTCCTTGTGGACGTTTTCCCGCTGTGGTTTTTTTTCCTAAGAATCTCTTAGGTTTTTTACATCCACAATTCTTCTAATTATTTCTACTTTTTATTATATAATTAATGACGATGGGTTAGATGAAAGAAGAGACTTTTAAGTCTCAATCTCGACCAAATAAAGACGATATATTATTATTATTAATATCTGAGACGTGAAATGGTGCGTCCAAGATGCTTTTCGATAAAATTGAAAATGGGCAACGCTTCTCTGATCGAAGTCACACAAAGGAAAGGATTTCTGCGAAAGAGGTCAAACGTCGCAAACAATAGGGAAAGACATTTTCCGCCATTTTTTGCGGACGACGTGCAAATATCGACTGCCGTTAATTCGACTCCAAAGCTCAAGACTGGAAAAGGAGACTGCCTCTCTGGTTTTACATTTCTTGCTAAAGAGTGAGAAAGGCGGGGTGAACCCGGCGTCAATAATAAGAGTAGTCACGTAAAAGACAAAGAGGTTTACGGAGGAGAGTAAAAAATATAAAAGGGAAGTTCACCAAGGTGGATAAGTGCGAGCAAAGGGTTCGGGAGAGAAAACGCGCGGAAAAATGTGCGGGCGAAGTCGTAAATGCTTCGGAAAAGATTTCAGAGGAGAAAGAATACAGAGATGAGAAATGCGTTCTATTCTTCAGAAAGGAGCTGACGGATATCAAATCATTTTTATAAATTGAAATGGTTGGATATTGATACGTTTTTTGTAAGGGGTGAAAGAATAACTGAACATTTTCCATTTATTATTTTAAATGTTTCCTTTTTAATTAATGAGTGATAATATATTTCGAATGAGCCACGAGTAACAAGGACAAAAAATAAACATTTTTTTTATACATTTTGAATCGTTTTGTTTTCATTTCGAGAGGTTTTACATTTTCCTTTCGATAATAAATGTCTCCCGCTCGTACTTTAGAATCATTCTACTTTAACTCAACGGTCGTAACTGAGGAATGCATAATTTTCATCAGTGATGTCGAAGGCTGAATAATGGGTGTTTTTATGCATTTATTAAAAGTGTTAATGGATTTTCTCTAAGAAATCGTTGCCTCGAATAAAATTTATAATGATATAATTATTCAGCATTAATCAGTGATATCATATATTTAACATATTAATTACTTTAAATTCTCATAATGTAAACTTAGGTAATTTTATAGAATTGTTTGTTTATTTTATGCAAATTACTGTTGAGACTGGGTATTAAAATGAATAGCTTGCTAATAAGGTAATTTGAAACTCCAAGTAGACTGTAATAAACCGTGAAATAACCGATGATTAAACCTTAATTAATCCTTAGACAGATGATTAACATGACAATCAAATTGAGAAGGGTTCAAACTACTGAATTCCAATATGTATAATTTCACTAAATTGTAATCAACCGACCACAATCACTCAAAGCGTAAAGTTTAAGCATCGGCAGAAGTATTGCCACAGTCAATCAAAATCACTGCAACTTCCTTTGTCGCACTGAAGCTCAAAAAGAGAAAGTCATTGAAGGAACAATTTACGGAGTTAATAATTTCCACTAAATCGTAAAACCGACCGCAATCGCCTCCAAGTTTACATCAATAACTTTCGCGAATTAAAATCGTGTCTCTCGAGAGATTCGGTTCCAAACATTCGGAATTATATTCGCTCGGCGTTGCTCCTTTTTGGAAGGAAAGTTAAAGAGGAGCGGCTCGTTGTTGTTGGCGCGGAGCCGAAGGAAGAACATCGGGGGAGCACAACAAACAAGAGACAAAATATATCAGAGAGGAAATGAAAAGCCGCAATGATGTGATTAAAAATGGCCTTGGGGTCTCTTTTGGAAATGGCGTTTGATAAATTGAAAGAGGGGAGTGTCATTTGGTAGGTGTCGTGGTTATCGCGTTGAAGAAGCAAAATTTGATTTCACTTGATTAAATTAAAAGGCGATTTGCGTTTCATTCATCCAGATGACACTGAAGGTCCGAAATTCCGGCTCGTATAACGAGTGGATTAAAAACTTCGCTGTATTTTTACAGCTGTCGTTTCATTTAACGGAATCAAATTTGACGAAAAGATTAATTGTACGTTTTTAGATTTAACAAACAGATTGAAATTCGTCATCAGCTCGGTGGATTCCTATCATAAAAAATGAACAAAATTGTTAATATTTCTTAAGAATTCAAAACTTAATTATGTTAATTAAATTCGCCAACATTTATGAAAGTGAAAATTTCTTTCTCATCCGTAAGCGTAAAATTAACATTAATTAAGATTTCTTTTAAATCTTAAATTTAATTTTCCGCGAGAGAATAGTCCTTATCTGGAGTTGATTTTCTTGGGTTGCAACGATTCTTTGTTTTTAAGGAAGCCTTAGAACTGTGTTTTTCAATGTGTTTTTGAGGAATTTGATACTTTAAACGTTCTATATATATTATATATAATCTACTTGATCGCATCTTGTCTAGTCGCTTATTTTTAATTCGAATCGAAATTTCTATTAAGAGAGTTATTCTTTAACTTTTGATTATCCTTGTATTTTAATGTAATGAATGCTATCTAATTTTTCCTCCAAAATTCCATAGCATTTGGAAATAATTTACGACCTAGGAAGCATATACCTCAAAATATTTATCATTGAAAATAATAACATTGAGAAAATGGTCTAAGTATTGTAGTTTAAATCTTGCTAATTTTGATCAACATTTGTTTCACGAACAATAATTTTAGTTTGTTGCAAAAACTAGCTCCTGAAATACAATGGCCTCCGACTGTTTAGTTTCTGCTTTGAAAAAATCACAAAATGCGACGGATGATTTAATTTAGTTTTTTCATCCGATGTCGAACTGAACTCACTAGCGAAACAATAATTTCTGAGGATGAATGCTTGAGAAACCTTAAGTCTGTAAAACAAAGGCGTAAAGCGATGTTTGAGGATATCTCTATAGGAGCAACTTATTTGGGAACTTCCCCTGAATTTGGGTCAGCGAAGAGCACAGAGGATGGCGTGAATGAGAGGAAGCAATTAGAGCATTCGAGGTGCTGTGTTTGTGCGGCACGTTCAGCGTCCAATCGCTGACCTTTGGCCCGTTACTCTCATGAATACTCGAAACTGAGGAGAGGTCCAGAGGAAATGCTTTCTGGATCACTAGGGATCTTTAATGATTTTGCCTTCTTACGCAGCCTCCGTGACGTGCATGAAGGGATAAAAGAAATTCAGACCTCTATCGTAGAAATCATAAAAAATAAAACACTTCAATATGAAAGCCATTTATCTTTCCTCTATGAGCGATCTCAAAGTTATCGGTGTTAAAGTGACCAAGATACTTGTTTTTATTTTTGGGAGAAGTTTTAATTTGGAAAAATTATCTTGTTTATTTACGGACGAAACTACACTTGCCGTTGCTTACAAAGTTCCCTAAACGGCGTGTTAAAATGTTCTGGTCGGGTAGCCTAGATGGTTAAGGCAGCCTCCCGGATAGAGGAAAATCCCGGGTTCGATTTCCGGCCCTGTCAGACTTTTCTTTTATTCTTAGTTCGTTTTCCTTGGGAATTTATATATCCTTGTTATTAAGTTAGGAGAAATTATGAAATTTGCGAACGGCTGGGTTAGTTATTTCGAAAAATTTCAGATTAAACCTTGAGGTCAAGTTTTGCTAGAAATAGAAATAGCTGCGCTATGCTTGAGAACGAATCATTTTCATTATTTCACGCCATGGGAGAGTGGCAAGCAAAGAAATGATATGCAATACTTACATATTATATTTATGTTGTTAATATAACATTGAATAATGTGAATTGTTTAGGCATATCCTAGGCGTCAAATACAGGTACTCGATGAATTATGTGCTTATAGTATTTCGTTTAAATAAAAAGACAGGAAAAAATGACGTTCTTCCTTAATGATGCGATAAGCTTGATGATTTTTTCGCGTGAAGGCGACACTTTTCGTTAAAACGCTGAATATTCGAAAAGTGTTTTCCCAAACGACCTCATGAACCACTACTTATAACCTGTTTCGGCAGCTCTAAGCCGAATTAAATAAAACGTGCACCGAAATTCTATGCAAATTATCCGAAAGATTTAATCTTCATAGTGGGTGTTCTTTGCTTGAGGTCTCCTCCACCTTGCAGCGAAATCCGCAGATGTTTTTAATCCCTCGAGAAAACCGCCAGAATGAGATGGAAAAGTGGTTTGAGGGAGATTCTGGAGGTGAAAGGGGATTGAGGTCGAGATAATTACGTCTTTTCCTCAAAGAGAATACGCGGAGGCTGATTGAGGTGATGCTCGTTATCGATGCACTTAGTTCGATGGTATATAGACAGTATAGTGTTTGAAAGTATGTAGAAAAATTGATAGTACCGAAAACATAAGAAAATTTCACGCTATAAATCAATTCAAAGACGATCCTTTTGAATACACAATGAACTTAAACGTTAATTTCTGGATTTTACACGAATATGCTACCGAATGTTCCATTTTCTTCTTTCACCTCAGAAAATTTGTTATGTATTTATTTTATTTTTTTTCGATATCTTTTCATGTGTTTATTTAACTTTTAAGCCGTGACAATTTCTCTCTCCATTGTATGTATATACTAATCTTATTTGCTTTTATGTATATTATAGTTACAAAAAGTAATGTGAGATCTAATTTTGTCTCTTGCAATTGTATCGGATTATATTGGTGTACTGATTCAGGGCGATAACGAGCATTATCATAATTATTCTTATCGGCATTACAAATATTCGGATCTTAACGATTTCGTCTTTTATGCGAGACAATTAAGACCAATTAAAATGTAATGATTTGGGTCAGAAACTTAACATTTGTCTGAGAGAGCGAGAAGGAGAAGCACTGTCCACACAACACTTGCTGACAAGACACTGCCCACAAAAAACAGCACTGTTCGCACATATAGTACAAGAACACAGCAAAATACTCTAAATTGAAATATTAAACTTAAATCATACACGTATATTTTCATAAGGGTGCTGAGTAATTAGTGAAATAAAAATATTGATTATTGCTTCGTTAAATATCATATTATTTCAGATAATTTATCAATAAAAATGTCAAGAGTGAGCTTTCAAAGAAAAGACTTGAAATTGGAAATTGCAGAAAAGGAATACGGTAGGTTAACTGGAAAATGTCGGTATTACAGAAAAGGGGGAAGTGCAAGGAGTGACGTGAGAGATAAATTCAAGTGAGGTGTGCACCATCTGCGAAGAACATGATGATGAAAGGGGTAATCGAACGGAAATTCGCAGAAGAAAGGGTTTCTGAGGGTGAGAAAGGGTTTCGAATGATCCAAGGAAAGGAGGGAGTCAAAGAAGTTGCGCCAGAAAAAGTGAAGCGATCAGATAAAGATAAAGAAATAAATGAAATATACACATGTAATATAATATTTGTATACATTAAAGTAAATATTTAATGCGAGTACGTGTAATGGGAATCCACCAATGCATTTGAAAGCACGACGGTGCTTAATTATTACATTTTTTGGCTACTTTGTGAAAAGATTATTGATGTTTTTCCTGGAAATATTACAATACTTTTTATCAGTCACTTAAAAGTACACATAAATGTGTTCGTATTAAAATCGCGTGATACAGTGGATTCAACTTTTTCGTCTGATACTGAGAAAGCAAATCATGAGATGTATTACGAGTTATTCGAGAATCATTTTTGAAATTTCCCAAATCTTAAATAAGAGGAAGATCAATCAATTTCATTAGAACGCCTTTATTTTGAAGCATTACTCCTATGCGACGAATTAATGCATATTATGGTTAAAAATGATCGATGCGTAATGAAATTTGAAAACTTGAGCACTGGTAAATGGGCGATTTTTCCACGATGATCGTCGCTTTTATTTTATAATATAACCTCAACGCACAATAAATGACAAGCAGTTGAAGGAATCAGATTCATTTGAGGTAAATATTTAAGGTAGACTTGCGTTTTTGATGCTTGTGTAAAATTACCGTATTAGCTCGAATATAACACGATATTTTTCGAACGTTTATTTTCCGTTAAAAATCGACTCGCGCTAAATCCGGGGTTTAAGAAATGGAATTTGATATAAAGAAGGACATTTTCCTACAGAGGTTTAAATGCGACTGAACGTCCGACCGAATGTTTTACATTACTTAATTTCAATGACGTGAATGTAACCTGTGTTATTAGCTATAATTACCTAAGTAAATGCTTATCTGATTGAATTTTACTTTCTTTGAATTATTTTATGAGTATTGTTTTTTTTTCTAGATATCTTTATGAAAATTTAGAAGTCGTGTTGAATTCGGGATCGCGTTATATTCGAGCTAATACGGTAATAGTCTATAATTATGGATCATTACCACTAAAAATACATCAATGGTATGAAAATGTATCTTATTTATCAGTCTTTGAAAGCCGTCTCAAATCTCTGATTTTACTACATAACAATATAATGGAACATCGATCAAGGCTCTTCAGTTTATCATTTACTGCTGCTGTAATATATTTTATTTTAAAGCGTTTCCGATATTTTAAAATCTTTTATCTAAAGCCTTGGTGTTAGATTTCTTTCTGGTAAATATCAGTTTTTTCATTTTACGTCTGCCATCTCAGCAATTGTTAAATCAAAGCGAAAGCAGTTTGAGGACCGTAAAGGAGACAATATTTAGAGGGAATAGACTGGATATTAAAAGCTTCATTTCAGGAAGAAATGAAAAGACAGGCATTTTCCGGAATAGCCAGTGATATGGAAGCACGTAAAACACGTGAGTGAGAGAGGGCAATAGGAAATTGATTTCATAGTAACTGAGAAGTAAAAACTGTACAGGAGTCTAATATTGCCAACTTATGAATTCCACCGTATTAAACTACGTTTGTGTTTGATTTGTTTACAACTCACTTTTAGTTAGAAACACGTTGCCAGGATGTTTATTTTGGATTTCTTAGAAGTTCATTAAGCTTCTTCAATTGAGATTGTCCCATAGATGCTGCGTCAATATCACCTCGGGAAAAAATCGGAGATCTGAAAGACGGACGTGTTAGTCACTCGAGAGCCTTAGCTCCAAGTTAAAGATGGTATTTCAAAATGTAATCACCTTTTTTATGTTTTACTTAACCCTTCCTTGACTGTGCCGTGAAAACTTCCAAAAACAGCGGTGCGGAGTACTCGGGTACCCCAACGCCTTTTTCGCGAATATTACGTTGTTTCATTTGTTCTTCTTTTACTCAACCTTTAATTATGTTTAGAAATACAGTATTGATTATTTTTTTGAGATTATCTTTTATTTTTTTGGAGGTAGTATTAGAGTTTTGGCTATTATCTGATGTCATCCCAGGCATACCCAAAAACATCCCTGTACATGAGATATAATGATGATAATGTGATATAATTACTGTTAAGGCAATGAATAATGAATCAATTTAAAAACCTGTAAGAAAGGGCGACTGAATTGCCACAATCACACGACATGACATTGTGTATAGCAATCCAAGCAAAAGTGGTTGAGCTGAATACTTTGGTACCCCATTCAAAAACTAAAGATATTTTGGAAATGAGTCTGTGAAACAAATCTCTTTCAATTTCATGATATAAAAGAAACATTGATGCACGAATACATGGAATCAGAAACATATGTGGGTAAAAATAAAACTTTTCTATTGAATTAAGCTATTTTGGGGTCCTCCAGTACCGTCAAGGAAGGGTTAAGAAACTCGAAAAAATTAAAGTGGTTTCTAACAAACGGAAAAATTGTGGAACGATGAATACAAACTTAGGTGCGAAGGCACTTGGGAAACTTGTCTTTATTCATTGAGACGGAATACTATTAATATATTAAAGTCATTACTTTTCCTATAAAGTAGTATTTTTAAATATAATTCAACGGCTAAGGTCGGACATATTCGAACGCGGGACCGCTTTTACAGAAGCCAAACTCGCCTTATGTATACCCACTTGGCCCTCTGTTATATTGGAAGGTTTGATCAGAGAGACGGAATGCCCTAATTGGACGTCTCCGAAGAAGTCAAAAGAACAACGAGCTACGGGAATATCCGTTCATTTGGATTTGACTCAAAGTTCATCGAACTCGGAACTGCGAGTAGGGTTTCGCATCCGACGTTTTTCTGCCGAAAGAGCAATTGGCAGTGGGGAATTAAAGAGAGAACGGTTTTGCTCCGGAAGTCTTGCTTCGATTCTCAAACATTTAAAGTAATGGTGATTGAATCGCATTTAGATTTGATTGAAACGAAGAGTAGTTATTTGGGAATAAAGACGTAAACATTCTCAGAGAGAGTAATATAATCATAGATATGGTGTAGAAAAGATGAATAACTACATATCTTTCCTAAGCTACATTTAATTTATAAACACCAAAAATAAAAAAAACACACACACACTTGTACGAATTCCACAAAATTTTAATGAAACTGTTTACCGGTTTCGGTGTCACAGCACCATCCTCAGAACAGAAATTAAAAAAATTGTGGAATTCGTACAAGTGTGTGTGTGTTTTTTATTTTTGGTGTTTAAAAATGAAGTTCCACCAAGTAATACTCGAGTTGATTTACTTACATTTAATTCAATTTATATAATACTATTGCAAAAGTTTAACTTAGAAAATTTCTCTTTCCATTTGTGTCAACGGAATTCTAAAATGAAATATTCTCAGTTGTGGCTGCGTTAATCAAGAAAACCTTTAAATGCGATTTCGCGAGCACTTCAACTTTTCGATTGAGTATGAGATATTAATTCCCAAAGCAGTGATTTTTTCAGGATAAGAGAGTGAAGTACAATACGTAGAAATAACTTAATTTGGATTATTAATGCGGAAAGAACAGATACAGGAAAAAACTTTTCCACAGGAAAAAACTTTTCCACAGGAAACTAATTCCTATCTTTTATTAACTTTTGCATAAACCATGTTAATAAAAAATAGGAATTCCTGTGGAAAAGTTTTTCCTTTTTCTATTCTTTCGCCTTGCAATACCACGAAGTTACTCGCAAGTCAGTTGATTCAATTTTTGAGGATTTGTATTTTATAAGACAACCATTTCAGTAAACTTTGAAGCTGATATTGATGTACAACTTTGTCCTCTAATTCCTCCTTGTCCTTTCTTTTTTGTGAAACGATAAAAGATGAGAGATTTTGGAGATGCGAGTGTGAGTCGAGAGGAGATGAGTGATGCGGCATTGGTCGAATGGGTCGAATGGGGTTTCGGAAATGAGAGATCCGGGAAAGAGAAATGAACAGTCAAATGACGGCTGCCGATGATTGGATTCGAACAAAGGAGCGAGATGGACTGGGATTAATGGACGAATCATTCTCTCGTCTGTTTTGTTCTGCAAACAGCCGATTTCTCATTATTTCAAGGCCATGATTCCTCCACATACACGCATGGTTAACATGCTATGTCAATTGAGATTGAAATGACCTAATTCACCTGAATTGTGAACTATTTTACCTGTTATTTCCACGTTGCTCGGTTTATTTATTCTTTTAATTTTCCTTCGCCGGTCCATTGCTTTCTGTGTAAAATACTGGTATGAATATGAGCTGAATATATCTCTATTATATTATATATTTCTGAATTTACACCTATACAAACACACACATCTAAGATAGTTTCAATACAGTGGTTTAGTCTCATTATTGAGAGTTAAGACTTAAATCAAAACATCAGGGCATCAAATAATTTAATAAATACGAGTATGATATTCCGAACATGTAGTAAAAGAAGATCAAAAACTTTAGGCGTATTTTTTAACTCTTCCCGCTCGCATTGATTCCCGTTCGATGTAATCTTCTTTAACATGCTAATGAAATGCCTCGCAAACGCTTATGTTCCGAGTAATTTCCTATACATCGTGGTTTAACCCTTAAAAGCAATACGGCATCTCTCCGTAATCTGAGCGGGATTTAATCTTTAGTTAAATTTGCTGGTTTTAACCAAAAGAGATAAATGCGATTGATGGACCAAATAAAGACACCGTGACTGAAGTATTTAAGATGGGTAGAATTCTCGGAAAAGAAAAGAAGAATAAATCAACTGTTTTTTATGAAGCAAGCACATGCTGATGGTTCCGGAGGTTCAAAAAGCTAAGCTCTTCGCAGAAGATGCTCGTATCTGCGGCAAAGAACCGATATCGCAGAATATTTTCACTAAAAGAAGTATTTTAGTGAAAAATTTACCTCGATATCTATTCAAGTCCAGAAATTGATTGATCACTCGCCCAAAAGCGGTCCCGTGTTCCATCCGGGAAATACAATTCTAAATTACTTTAATACTATTTTTCTTATTTAGAAAATCTAAGTATAATGTATGAATGTACATTATAATCTCCATTAACTTCAGTAATTTTTCCTCTATACCTGGGTTTCCCAAACTATATTCCGCGGCACACCGGTGTTCCGCTGAACCTGAATAGGTGTTCCGCGACAATTTGGAGTCTTAATGGAGAATTGGAGAATAAAAGTCACAAAATGATTTATTTATTAAGTTTTATATTTTATAATAATTACTAACTAACTAATTTGTAGTAATTCAATGATTTTTAAAATTATACAAGTAGAATTACCTAACCTAAAAATAAGCTTAGTGATCCGTTAAACTTCCCAGGTTTGCGAAGTGTTCCATTGCAGAAAAAGTTTGGGAAACCCTGCTCTATATCGTCATCAGTTTTTCTGTGCATTTCGATCTTAATATGACTTGCTGTCCTTTCACATAATCCCGTTTGATGTTCAGTCGCAGTTTTCGATTCATCGAATTTCTTTCCCTCCGTTGAAGATATATATGAAACCTCTATATACAGTTTTATGCTCTGTAACGTAGATTTACAGACTATGCGTTCAGTTTTACGAGTATTAATTGTCTGCCCAAACTCCGGGTAGTTTTGGCTTTTCCACGATTTAGTTGTCATCGCATTTGTCTATTATCGCTAAATTGCCGGTGAATTTGCTGAGCAACGTTTGTGAACCTCTCCAGGTCGACATAATTTCCGAAAACCCTTTTTTGGGTTTCTTAAATAGCTTAAGGGCTACCCAGCAGTCCTGATTTCATAATTCCGAATCAAACCTCTCTTCTCTCAATCGCATCTTAAATTTATTTCTAAAAATAATCTATTTTCGAGTCCCGTCTTATAGAAATATGCCAAAAGATCATCTTCTCAATCACCTCAATCTCACCCCAATCAAAGCCTCTCATACTCTCTCCGACATTTCCTTCTTATATAATGCGAGTAAAATGTAGCTTGCATACTGCAAGCAGATCGGCATACTAATTTCATATCGACATCATTTTGGGACGGTCCTCAAAAGAAAAAAAAAAGAGGATTGAAACTATTCTTAAAATTCGCTGCAATTTCATCGTCTGGTAACGAACCCGGGTCATACTGGTGAAATTACTACGCAGCACTATAGAAGATCACCATCTCTGACAGTGTGTGAAAATTCAAGCAGAAATGTTGGCTACAACTCCCTCAAAAGACGTTCTACTTTTCACGAATTTAAATGGCTATCTGGATTCGAACCAAGGACGATCTTGGAAATCTAAAATATGTTTCAGAAACTTATTTATGATCTATATGCCGAATTTCAGGTCTCTATATTATTGGGAAAAGTTTCAAAATAATTCCTAAAAATCGGATCAACCTCTGATTGCAGAGACACCTGGTGTCGAAACTAGGACATATTGTAAACTGTGAACGCACAGTTTGATTTTTTAAGACTTGTTCTTGTATCATGGAAAGTTTGAAGTCGATAGCATGCCGAGAAGTACCTAAATTTTGTTTCCGTTATCTCCATAAGAAATGCATTGTAAGATGTAAATGGCCCTCTGGGATCGAACCAAGGACCATCAGCGAGTTGCTAAAATTTGAATATAAAATATATTTATGATATATATCCACGTGCCAAGTTTCAAGTTTCCAAGTCATCTCGAAGTAATTAAAAAAAATCTTAAAAATCGCAATGTAAATTAAACGGGAGAATATTTGCCATTACCTAGCATCGAACCAAGGATAATCTTCGTAGATATCTTTATGGTTTCCTTTAGATATGCACAGCGTCTAGCGATCCCTCGAGTTTCAACTCTTTATTTTTCCGGGAAGTGCCTCAAAAAAATTTTCGAAAATCCCCACCATGTATCCTTATGGAGAAAATCGGGACTTTGGGGCCTTCTGGAATCGAACCCATGACACCGAGGTTCAAAGTCGGATTTTTTCTGGAGGTTACACGTTATGGCCATTACGTCGTAAAAATTTCAAGTCGTTGGCACTTGTGGAACATGGTTAGACTTTTGATCCCCTATATATAACTTATAGGTACATCCGGAGAAGCGTCTATATATAACGAGTAAAATGTAGCTTGCATACTGCAAGCAGATCGACAACACTAATTTCATATATGCATCATATCGGGACGGACATCAAAAGAAAAAAAAAATTCAAAATATTCGTAGAATTCGCTGCAATTTAATCACCTGGCAGCGAACCCCGGTCTTCCTGGTGTATTTACTATGCAGCAAAATAGAAAATTACCATATCAAACTATGTGTGAAAATTCAAGCAAAACTATTAGGTGCAACTACCTCAAACGACGTCCTACTATTCACATACACTCCTTATTTGAGAAATTATAATGTGCTCTGGCATCGAACCCAGGAACAGCATGGTCTTATCTATTTTTTTTCTTAAACAAAGTGTTAATATACATCTTCCATCTAAGCAAGAGCTCCCTTACATATCGATAAATGCATAAAAAAATTATGAAAAGATACCCCATAGTATTATATATGGGTGATATTTTTACCGCCCGGCATCGAACCCGGGTCTTTCAGGCAATACTTTCTATGCAGCACAAAAGAAAAACACCATCTCTAACCGCGTATGCAAATTCAAGCAGAAATATTGGTTACAACTGCCTCAAATGACGTCCTACTTTTCCTTTATATTCCTTATGAGAGAAACGTTATTGTGCTCTGGCTTCGAACCCAGGAACAGTACGGTCTTATGAAAATTTTTTTCTAAAACTTATTCGTACCATACATCTTCCAGCCAAGCACGAACATCCTATCATTTCGATAAGTGCATCTAAAAAAATAATGAAAAACGGCTCCCATGTATTTTAAAGGGCAGATCTTTGCATCGTCCTAGCATCGAACCCAGGATAACTTTTGTAAAAGTCATTGATGTTTTCGAAAGTCCAAGACCATAAATATAGGCACCTTGAGTTTTACTTCTCTACCTATCCGGAAAGTATTTTTTTTTTATTCACGAAAATCACGGCAATGCATTCAAACGGGAAAAATCGGGACTTTGGGGCCCTCTGGAATCGAACCTATGACACTGAGGATCAAAGTCTCTTTTTTCCTGGGGGTTTCACGTTATGGCCAATATGTCATAAAAATTTCAGATCAATGACGCTTGTAGTTTAAGCTGTGAATTTGTATCCTATCTATCTATATAGGTATATATATGAATGAATCCGGAGAAGCATCTATATATAATAGATAGATAATAAATAGCAAAGTTGATTCCCCATTCTTACTCTCTCTTTCCGAGTTCCCTCAAGAACAACACGCCTATCCGATACCTTCTGTTTGATTACTCCTCGTCTATCAATAGTGAAACGATCACTCTTCTTCCACATTCCTTCAATTTTCAACTCCCTTTCTTCCAATTCTCTTATCGATCCTTTCTTCTCATCTCCGAAATATATCCAGAATATGATTCCGCGAGTTTGACGTGGAAAAATACAATTTTCTATGATTTTGTTTGTTTGTTTGCTTATGTTCATTTTTTACTTTTATTAAATGTTTAATTCGTTGATTTTTCACGCTTTTATTGTTATTTTGATCTTTATTATTATTGTTAATCATCAGCAGTAATTGGCTTCGTGCTGTATCTTGACGTTTGTTAATAAATAAATTATAAAATATTTCATTCGTTCATTTGCCACTACAAATACTTCATATTAGACATACGCTATGTATTTTGGGATGGATATTGTTTTCTTTGGGATCGTTATGATATTAATAAAATATTTTACCGTATATTCGCTCTTTGAGATCCAAGTCTCACTGGAAAACTGAAACTCCCGGTTTAGTGTGGCGTAAAATTCGAACTGATATATTTTGTGTGCCGAATAAGTTTTATAGGAATAAAATGACGTTACTGATGGCCTAGGAAAAATATGTTATGAGTATAGACCTTCAACTTGGTGAGCGATGCTTCATCTATTTGTTAGCTTGAAGAGATAGACGTTGAGGTTCTTGAGGATCGAGAGTGCAGTGTGAGACGTATTTACCAAAGATGAACTT
Source organism: Sympetrum striolatum (assembly GCA_947579665.1). Classification (NCBI taxonomy): domain Eukaryota; kingdom Metazoa; phylum Arthropoda; class Insecta; order Odonata; family Libellulidae; genus Sympetrum; species Sympetrum striolatum. The sequence continues at coordinate 7,467,753 of OX388345.1, forward strand.
CAATACGAGTAAACACAAATTATAATATAGCGGAAATGTAATGATGTGTGAAAGTAAAGAAAGAGATACTGTAGCAAAACAGAAAAAATATAAACCGAATTTAAACAGCTAAATATATAAAAATTTCATCTAAACCCCAAGAAAAATTTTGAAAACTTAAATAAAGGATATGTATATTATTTATTCCTTAGGTTACTACAACATAAAGAGACGAAACTGAAAACTGCAAGTATAAAGAAGAAAAATATTTATATTTTTTCCGATTTCAAATAAATAGCTACTACAAAGCAAAATTATGCTCCCCGAAGAAAAATAAAGAATAACATTTTAAATCCACAACATTAATCAAGTGAAATTTGATTTGAATTTCATAAAACAATGAGTCATTTATACGTAGATTTATATTTCATAAAACCGTTCTTTTAGGAATTTCCGTAGGTGCGTGCTTTTTATTGCAAAGTCACCTAATATCCATTTACTTAATTTTTATTTGTAATATTTTCTAAACATTTTTACTTTAATGAGTACTATGCTTAGCTTACCAGTCGACCCTCTTAAAGGCAGGAACAGTCACTCTATTCGGCACATCTATTTTACATGAATTTCCCATAACTGCAACAGTACTCCTTGATTTGCCTTACCTGCGAATAAAAGAAAATGGAATTAATGTCGTGAACGAAAAATTACGCCGAATTGAAGGTGAACCAGTTTAATCTTGAAAAATAAAGTTTTGAACACAGTTGATTGTAGGTATTAGGTAGTATAGTTAACATTGCTTCGACAGCTTCGAATATTGGCTCCCACTGGGAATCGAACCGGGGACCGCTTTCACCTAAGGCAAACGCGCTGTCTACATGACTATCTGGGAGCCCCAGTTTATCGTAATGTTCCTAATTATTTTTTTTATAAGCCGCATGTTCATTAGTAAGCACTCTATATGGGAAAAACTGCCCTTTCTTACTAATTAATGCACTATCAATTATATTCCTTAAGTTTCACTTTTTATTCAAGATTTATATTAAACGAAAAGTGAAGATAAAACGCATCCACTTTTAGATGGTTCCGAAAAATACGTAATTTCCTCCTGAAGTGCTTTTCGCCCGCCTGGTGCTGTTATACAGTAGAATGGCATTCATTTGTTGCTTGGAGAGAGACTTCATTTGTTCAGCGATGCCGTCGATCGCAACAGCGCATCCCGCTCAATTAAAACTCATTCCTCGGAGGAATCGCCGAAATATTCGTTTTTGAGTCGCTTTCAATTCGCGACGTCCGCATAATTTGCGAAGCTAATCCTCGGACACGATTCGCCAAATTACTCGAGCGAAGAAGGCGTAATTTATAGAGCAGTTGACGGTGGAGGTGTTTGGGTCGTTAAGACAAAGGGGGAGGTGCTCGCAGGTGAAAGATTTAGGTGAAGGGGGTCGGAAAGGCAGGGACAGTGAAAGTGGAGTGTGGAGGCGGTGCGTAATCATATTTCTCGGATATTAATATCCCTTGCTTCGTGGGTGCTTTCCTGCAAGAGATAGTCTTTATCTATGGATCTCTTAGGTATTTCTATATCCACGATCCTTTTATTTTTTCTCATACAATTACTTTAAATAATTTGCTTCATAATTCATGACTACAGGTTGTATAGACGAATATTTAATCTCAATCTCACCCCAATAAATACATTATTCATATTACGTACGTAACAATTACTCAACGCTCTGGCGGCAACGTCATTACAACTGCATACATGACTCTACATCATAACATCAGTCATTTCATATCGTCTAAAATAATAACATCAATAAATACATTCTAAATACTATAAAATCATCATTAAATGTCGTTTAAATTAATATCCAGAAATTTTACATTCTAAATAATACATAACAATCTCTAAGTTTCTTCTAAAATAGTTCTAGATTCTTTCTAATCGTCAGCAATTTTCTCGCGACAACTTCTTCAGTTTCGCCTTAAAGGTATGCACACGAGGACTCAAAAACTATTGTTTTATTACAATCATGCTCCATGTACTGTAGTAGATGAGCGATACATAGATACCCTCTCTGTCTCAAAAAGGTATCGTATGTTGCTCTCTGTTTAAGGAGACACGACGTTAATTGTATAGGTACATATGTCATGAGATTCAGAAGCAAAGATAAGATCTTAAAATGTGTCGCGAAGGCACACTTATTTAAGTATAAACTAAAATGATGTAATGTCAAGAGTGAACATCAAAACGTCTCCAAAATTCAGGACGGATTAATTTTTCTTCACAAATTATCTCATTTCAAGGTATAAAGAAGTGATTTACTCGAAGTGATGAACTTACTGGTTACAAAAAGAGCGAATGTTTAGGCTTTTTCCACTCCTTGTCTTAGAAGAAGCTACGACAACTTCCAATATATAGAATTCTAAGGGATGCTAGTACATCCAAGTGAACTTGGCTTTCACAAAATTTTATACAGCAGTCTCAAAAAAATAAATCCAATAATTAGCTTTCCTAGTTCCATTGCATGATCAACATTCATTGTTTTGTCCATTGTTTTGTCTGTTGTTTGTGATAACAATGTCTCTCTTGGTAAACACTATTCACGATGTCATAGCTCAGGATTTTTATTTATTGTCTCCCCTCTGTGTCTGCAGACGGTTTATCATTTTCTCTAATTTGTAATTTAAAATAGTTATACACATGGTCAATTAGCGAAACATGCCATTCTATTATGAATATCATTAAATCATTTGCTGTACATCCTCAATGTAAATGGATTCTGCACGCAAAAAATATTATTATTATTAAATTCATATTTGACAGAACTCGAAAATGAAATTGGAACGTGATTTAGCTAAATATTTATGTCAATTCTAATTGCTCATCTTGTGTTTGATAGAGTTATCAATACAAATGCATTAGAGCATGATATTACTCTTCTTTGATATTGGATACTAGGAGTAAATAATCTTAAATAATTCAAGGGGAAAAAGTACTTCCGTTTAATACAATTTAACTTTACTCAGTTATTCTAAGTTCAGCTGTTCCTTTTTTTAAGTTGGTCGATCTGAAACTCGAAAATTATTGCTATCTTGAAGCACAGGAGAATAATTTCCCCAGGAATTAAAATGAGGCGTCGAAATTTAAACAAACCTCAACATCTTCGTAATTTATGTTCTTTCAAAAGGAAAATTTCGGAAATGTAGTAGAACATGGCCAACAAAATTGAGATATGGGTCATGAAGATTTTTGAGTGTCTCGTTATAATATACGAAAAATCTGATGTGGCCAGCACATGACTTTCTCCATATATAAGATGTAAATATTTATCTACGACAGTATTTTCGAACTCTATATTCAATCTAAACTTGTAAGATAAGTGATTAATTTACATCATATTATCTTTTACGTCACAAACATTATAAAGAATGATTTTCGGGACATGTTCGATGAAAAACGATGAAATTGGCCTTTCGCCCATAGAGCCCAGAGCGCCCACAAAGTACATAATCAGCTACTTCCGGTTTATCAGTATTTCATGGATAACTCCTAAACAACTAAACAATCAGTTATACAAAAATATGTGTTATACAAAAGTTATAGTAAATTAAATTTTCTAAAACTTTTATAAATAATAGTATATACCTAAATATCATATTTATGGAGATATTTTGCTAAAACGGAAATTTACTTCGAATAATAAAGCTCGACTTCCGGTTAACCGATTTACTCCAAACATTTATCAACTTTAACGACACCAACCGAAGTGCTATATATGAAATTTGATGTTGATACGACAAATACTTCTCATGTTAGAGCGCCCACAAACACACACACACACACACATACACACACAGACATTATTCCGAAAATGGTCAAAACGTGTTCTAGGGACCGCAAAACATGTATTTCCGTTAAAATCCCGAATGCGATTTTTTTCATAAAAACTTTACTTTCCCTATACTACGTATATGGAGAAAGTAAAAACTGCAATTAATCTCTTGTTCTATTCCAAGATTTTTTTATTTCGACTTTGTGCCAGTGGAAGCGAACCCAATACACGTGGGAGCGGATGTTTGCTTTGTGCGAATCTGTGCTTTTCTGCGAACGAGAGAAAAAGCGGTTCCGAGAGATAAAAGAGAAGGAAGTGGGTGAGAAAGCCTTGGAAATGTAGAGTAATATGAGAAGGGAAGAAGAGTTCTGCAAAGATGGAAAGTGGTCAAAGGAATCTGTATGAAGAAACAGTCCCGGACAAAGGACGGTGGAGGATAAAGGGAGGCAGCTAATGAACCTTTTATTAGAAATAGCAGGGCTTATCTTCTTATGCAATGGGATATCTCGGAAATTGTTGCTGTGGCTTGAGTTTCGAGGGTAACAGAAAGGGTACTCTTCCGTTATTTTCGACGCTTCAAAAGATTACTTCTATTTAGTCAAATTGAGGAGAATTTTAAGAAGAATATATATGTAATCGCATGCACGATAATTTTACGAAGGTGTAGTACTTTTCCCATATGAAATGGTAAAAGATTCACTTAAAATGTATCTCTATTTTTCTAGTTAGATGTAGATAATATTCTTGAATAATGGTTAACCGGAAGTTGTTGTTTATCCAGAAATGGATGTTTTTCATACATATCTCTGTCAGAATGCAATGTAGGTATATACAATAACATACAAAAGTTAGTTAGTTAGTATTTGGTTTAGGTATGCTTCTTATCCAAAAATTGTAGTTTTTCATACATATCTCTGTCCGAATGCAATATAGGTATATACAATTACATACAAAAGATATAGATAATGTACATTACTACAACCTTTGTTTGAAACTTTTTTTCGTAACGCTCATTGTTTTGGAGTTATTTATATATTACCGGCATAGGCTTCTGTTTTCAATAAATATGGAGAAAGTCATGTGTTGGCCACATCAGATTTTTATAGGTGTAGATGCCGTAGTTGCGATGGTTCATCGAAATCAGTGTTGCACGCAAATGTGCGGTATCTGTGATTACATCAACGCACTCAGAAAAACACGTATTCACAAACGCAGAAGTACACAAGCGAAGAGAAGCATGATAACTGAGGAAATACTCGAGGAATGTGATATTGTAGAATGAGGAGGAAATGAGGACAACGGCACGGATTGGAGTGATCGTGACGCGTTGGAGGAAATGTGTCCCGAAGCGCCTTTATGAGATAAATATAGACAGGGCTTCATCTCCGGTGGGGGATGGACCAAAGACGTGTGGGCAGAATCCGTATGTGCTCTTCAACTTCAATTTTCCATGAAATTCAATAGCAAAATCCCGAATCTGGTAGCTTTCCGTAAACAGAGTTAATTTGACAAAGAAAAGAGCAATAGAATCAAAATATCCACCCCGGAGAACGAGGCTTTGTTGTTGCAAAATGTTTTTATGTTTTAATGCATAGTCTGTACATATTGTATGGTGTTAAATGCCTCTTGAAAGTCATATGCAATATCAAATGCGTATAATTCAAGTAATCGATGCCCTAGTTCACACGAAATACGAAAGTTGATGCTATATTCACATAAAAATTTAGGATTCTCTGAAAATATCGTTAATTGGTAATTGATTATTTAAAGCTTGTATTCCAGTTCATACATCTGAATTACTTTGAGTGGACCCAAAATAGTGGACATCTTAGATGAGAAAGCTTTAGAGTATCATTAACACTTTGAGGACACGGTATTTGATGTCAACCTACGCTGTGAAAGTTTCGACTTGGGAATAAGAATCGAGGAACATTTGTAAGCTTCCTCCATTTTATTAATGTCATCAATTTGGAAGACAATATTTAACATTTATCAAGTTTAACATCTGTGTAGAAGAAAAAGATTACCGAAGTCTCTCAGAATTCCCGCTTGAAATATTAAATGCTTCAATTATCAACGTTAGATTCAATAAAACCTCATGACTGAAATATGTTTTCAACTTTGTCTTCAATATCGAAGATACGCTGTTTGAGCCTAACACTTTAAGCTGTGGTCGCATAGAAATTCACGATCGACATAAAAAACAGAAAAATTAGCGGAGAAAAGTGATGGGAAAATTTCAAACAAGATTGAAAGGTAATCAATATTTATTTTTTGTTTGAGCTTAAATAAAGGCATAACATCATTAATGATAGAAAACTTAGGTCCTCCCAACAATTTGAGTATTATCATTAAAATTCTGTGATAAGAAAAATATCGTTAATTAAATTTTGTTTCTCGTAAATTTAAAAAACCTTGTGAATATAAATATGTTTTTTAGTCAATTTGGAATCAATTTGGAATTTAGACTGGTTTCACGTTTTATGGAGCTATTTTTGGGACAAATCCTGTTTATTAAGTGCATGAACCGTAATAATTATTAAATAGAGCATAGTAGCAGTTGCTTGAACTCCTTAAATCATAATTCAAATAACTGCTGCGTAATATGATTGTACCGTTGTTTTCACTTTGACATGGTGTTGCGTGTGCTGCATAAGATTGAGGATAAACTCAAACCGCACTCTATGGATACGAACCAGCTGATAATGAAACGGACATTTAAGCGTAAAAAAGAATGTATTTATAACCACATTTCAACGTTTTAAAATTCTTTACCAATGACATTTTATTGAGAAATTATAGAAACCATTGACTGTCAGTGGTGCTAATACTAACTGCGTATTCTTTGTTTTGATTAGTGGATTATTTTAGTCGTGAAAATCATGCGAAATGAGTTACTCTAGGGAAAACACTCGGTAGTTCATTCGCTAAAGGAAGCTGAAGGAGTTCTTTAGGAAATAAACAAATATGATGCGATATAAATTATAATAACAATAATATATACATATATATTAAAAACATAAATCAATAATTATAATAAATTTATTCCATATTTCATTTTGTATCTATTTGTATTCTTAAATATATACATGTGTATTGGGAAATACATTCATTTTTAACTTTTTTCTGAATTAAATGCGCCACTAATAATCATGCAGTGGTAGATAATTTGGTAGATGCGTCGTCGGTTGACCATCTCTGCTTTAAAGTATTGTGTTTATATTATCTTTTTCATTCTCAATGTAAAAGCCGACTGTATCTGTGTTTGGTGGAGGTGCTTGTATATTGTTTACTTGACTTGTTTGACACATTGTACTAATTGGGCCTATTGCTACTGTTAAGATGTGTCCGCGGGAGGTTTTTGGAGGGGTTTCCCTCCCGTCCGAATGCCGGAATACAGATTGTATTTTTATTCCCCCCTCAACCGTTGCCACCTGGTATTAATACCAACTTGCAGTGTTTAAATTAATAAATTCTTTGTTAACTTTGTTGTTAATTTCCAGTTAATTATCCTCGATATGACGTCCCTGTTAAGAAGAGATGCGAATACTTTTTGGGATTTATTCGGTGGTTTATAACATATCTGTGGCCTGTTTTAAAGTAGAAGTGTTAATTATCACAGAAATAAAGGTAAAAATAAGAGTTGATTAATCTGTATTGGAATAGGATTCCATTTAAGAGCTGCTGAAAGAATGTCTAAAAGCTGTTGAACTCTTATTATAAAATGAGTACTTCAAGAAATTGGAGGGAATATTTTATTGCTAAAAGAGAAGAGTGGGATATTCAATTCGAAAGTAGTAAAAAATATAGAGGAGTTTGACCTTTAATATTCATACCTCTAAAGAGAATGATTTTTGATAGAAATTTGAATACTCTTGTAATACTATAATCATTCTGTGTTTACTATAATCATTCATGGTTGCCGATTTTATAATTTGATTTTCGACAAACAGCCTTTATTGGTTAGTGACAATTAAAATTTGTAATTTATAGCATTCATTTATAGTTACACTTCAAAACGAAGTATTGAAATATGGCGGATTTAATACGTATGAGTTTGTGAATAAGTAAATATTCAATTTTTATCTCTTAAAGGTTCTTCTTACGCGGAAACCCCATTTGCGGGGTTAAATTATATGTGCTGGTATATTTATGTTAGTAGAAATTATCCTACAACCTTTTTGCTTTTAGTGTATATCCTCTAAACGGAAAAAATTATAATATTTGTAAATTTTGTTATTTACGAATTTATCTAGAAGAATGCTAAATATTGTAAGAAGTAAAATAGTAACATTGAAAGTTTTAAACATGGGGAAATGTTAGATTCTTTCGTGTATCAAGTTAATAGTTGAAAGACCATTCGAGATGAGTTTCATTTTGTAAACGGGCAAATCTCTAGAGATTTTGTGGTTGTGATTTGAACCCAATCCAATGATGAACCCAAAATCCAGGATAACCGGTGATCGATCTCAGTTAATCATGTCACGCGAAGAGGGAGCAGAAAATCCTGACACCTCGCCTAGGATTTCCTGCATCTGATGAACAAGGTCGCAGATTGTCATTTCGCATCGTCAACTCAAATTCCGGTGAAACAAATTCCTCGGTTGGGTGACACAGGCCTCATAATGCGTCAGATGAAAGAGTTCATATGTCACAGTTCTTATCTCCTACGCGATTGTAAAGAGATGGTATATGGGGCGTAATGGATGTTATATTATCACGATTAAATGTTTGCGATTTATCTTTTGGAGCCTGAAGAAAATAATATAGCAACAATGGTGTGATTGATGAAATTGAATATTAATACTGGAGATTTTAAGTCAACTCTTTAGACAAACAGATACCGCAAGATTGCTTGTGGGCTTACAAAGGGAAATTAAGGAGCGCCCTTGAAGTTGACAATTTTTAAAATTAATTAATTAATTCCATTTTAGAATACGGAAAGTTGGTATACCTTGAATTTTCTTAGAAATCTTAGACAAACCTGAGGATACTCCTAATTTCTTATTGAACTCTTTGTGTTTTATAGCTTGAAATAATGTGCAGCAATTCAGCTCAATGATTAAGTTGAATCGTAAAGCATCTGTCTCCTAATACACTGAACATAATTCTAGGTAATTTTAGTTAAATCATAAACGTTTATTTTCCGTTGAATCGATAAAAGGCTCTAAATATCATGGAACAATTCTTTACTTGGGGGTAATATTATTAAAATGTATCAATTTTGATTCAATAAAAACAGCATTTAGCTACGCTCATTGAATAAAACACGACCGGTTTCGAATGCATTACTTCATATTCAGGAAACTGAAGAAATTGGACTTCTGGATAACCAAGTTGGCTCGGCTTGGGTAAAAGTGAATTCCCGGTGGGAGACCATAAGCGAAATAACCTTCGCTGCCGAAGCTTTTGAAACAATACTATGACTACTGTCAATTGAAATGCAAAATTTCTGAAGATGAGTTAGCTCTCTATAAACCAGTTGTATTTTTGAAATGTGGAATTATTCAAATTTTGTTATCATTGAATCAAATATGAACAAGTTCCACCTCACATCGTCGGAATGAATTAATTAAACTAAACGAACAAATGTTTTGATTGGATAATCAGTCGGATTTGAGTAATATGAAACCTTAATTACGTAATTTATGTTGGATAAACGAATGAGTGAGGAGACTCGATCTGCGTGGTCATCGTCGGTTCAATCCATTCAGACCCGAATCGCTATCTGGAATTCATTGGCAGTGGATTGGGATGGGAATCCGACGCCAGGAAGTGTGAGACAAGGTTCTCAGATTTCGATTATAATGTTAAAAATATTTCCAAAAAGAATGAAATTATCCCGAACGCTTATTAAATTTACATTATATCTACATAATTTACCCGATATTTACATTATCTCTAAATAATTTAATTATTAATAGTATAAGATATCATCCAGATGATTGAAAATACAGACAGATATCATGGTACGAGAGAATAATTATTCGGAAACAAATATGACTTTGTCAAATGTGACCTTTGCCGCATATCCAACCAGAAGCAAAATGAAATGGCAGTATCGGAGTTCTGGGAAAATTATTACAAAGCGTTATATTTCGGACAATACTCAATTATGTTAGAGGTAAATTGTATGATTTCAGAGAAAATCAAACCATCCATTTGACGTAGAGCTCATCAACCGAGGGCCGATTTGGTTGTTGAAGAAAGTACGCATGGTGTCCACTAATTCTAGTAACTTTTCACAGTGGAACGTTGACAGCACTGTGTGGGACTCAAAGCAATCTGCTTTTAAACTTTCTTTAGACGTCGCTGTGGCGATGACGCGATTCCGTTCTCCGGGAAATGTTTTGCCATCGCTCTCATGTTTAATGAATACATTTAAAAACGATTATGGCACAAACAATGTTATTAATTAAATTAGTTAAATAGTGCTCGTTTGTGTATTTTTTAATGCTTCGTCGTGAATCTGAATTATTAACGAAGTTAAATCTCCTCATTTTTACCTGTCGCGTTTGGAAGATGCTTCGCTTTTAAGGTTTCCTGAGGGAGTCGAACTTTAATTATCACACTCGGAAAGTGCCATCTCATCTATAATATAAAATAGAGTGTGGGTGTGTGTGTGTATGGTGTATGTTCGCTAAAAAATCGAGAACCGAGAGTCGCAAAACTTTGAAATTTTCTAAAGTATTAAAAATCAACCCCGCGCAGGGTATAGGCTACTTTTTATTTCTCTAAAGTCTACAGTTCGAACCCAGACGCGTCAAAACGTTTCCATAAGAAACACACGTAGAGGTAATTTTTTTCGCTGCAGGGTTCATTTCTTTTGCAAAATTAAATTAGCAGTAATGGTCCTAGAAAGTCGAATCAAGCACCAAATGAAGGAGAATAGAATAAAACGTCTTATTTTGGACGTGAAATATCGTTTTCGATTCAAAACTGCGCACAATTAGATAAAGTACGTTAACATTTTATCGAAATTTTGAGGTCGCAAACTACCCAAAGTTTCGTTGACGGTAATCCAACGGTAATCTGTCCCATCGAACGAAGCTAAAATGATACATGTTAGATTATCTTCTTTTTTATAAAAGGATTACTGTATTTAATTCTACTTCTATTCTCCCCGTTGTGAATCAACGGGCGCTACAGCTACTTTATGAATAAAATGGAAGTCGCTTTGCGGGGCAAATGTGATGAATGTGGGAATAGAAGGGGACGGAAGGATGACCTAAAACATGTCTGGATCGATTCCGAATCATCGGTCCAAAGTAATCTTAGAGCATCTTTAACTGAATAATTTCGTTCGAACGAACGTACCTCGTGTCCCAAATGTTCAAGTTGGAGAAATTAGCCTCTTTTGTTTACTTTCAGTGCTGAACTACTTACAACCAATATAGTTTCTTCTACTTTTGATTACTGCTGAAAGTGCTTCGACAGCTTATGTCATTTGGCACATGTAAGCTCCCAACGGGAATGGAACGCGGTACTTCTTTCACCAGAGCCCAACGCTTCTTCTACTTGGCTAAGTGGGAGGCCACTCATAAAAAGCTAGGGAATCAAGAATTAGGCAGTGTCGAATGATTTATAAACTAAATTATTTAGTATTAGGCCGGACTTCGTGGAGAGCCATAATAAGAAATAAATAAGGCACTTCGTAATTTCCACACTGTGTTATTTATTTATAAACGACTGGTTTCGGCTAACGCCATCATCAGTTCTGGCGTTGGATAGTTAGCGTTAGCAGAAACCGGTCGTTTATAAATAAATAACACAGTGTGGAAATTACGAAGTGCCTTATTCATTTCTCATTTATGAACTGTTTATAAATATATATAGTTAACGGATCCATCAATATTTTAAAATTATTCGATAATACAGTATTGGGATTTCGACAACGATCTTCAATATATTTATGAGAGATTGCTCATCCAATTTCCTTCATCCTCGTACAGAATGAGGAGCATCCAAAAAAAATCCTATCGGTGCATAAAATATGACAGAGGCTCATGCGAAAGGAAGTGTCGCACAAAACGGATAAAAAATGTGGGTCGACGGAAACTCAGTATCTTCGCCCCCCCGCGGTGTCCTCGTCAGATAGTTCAGAATCGCTCTCGACAGGGGAATCCCACCGACGAAACAGCGGGGGTGGGATACGCGGACGACATAAATTAACGGAGCACAAAGCGTATCTAAGATGCGAGCCCTTTACGAAGTAAATTTCTAGTTTGCATGCTATTCTTCTAGGAAATCGCATTCAGTACATAACGGCTTCAATTAAGTGTTACATCAGGGCGATTTTTCGTTTTCTCAACAAATCCTTTTTAGGCCTTACGCTGTTTTGATTCTCTTTTTTCACTTTGTCGCATAATGAATTGAAAAGGAAATTAACAGCATTTGGCTTTAGGATTTTGTAAATTTTAGTTAGGCAAATGGCATATAAATAATAAGTAAGATTTAATAATAATGAGTAAGTAATGAAACGTAATGATGTAAATAATGAAGGAGGTTCTGGATATACCTTTAAATTAGCAATTCACCCTTTTTATAGAGATCGGCTGTCATAAAGCCATAGAGTCGTGAGGAGGGATAAATAAGGAAATCTCTAAATGAAATGAATATCTCAAAAAATGGACGTTTATCTGTGCGTAATCAATAAGTATTTAACTTCTATAAGATGCTACGATATTGCACTGATGACACCGTGACTTTATTATTTGATTAGAGAGAAACATTTGTAGACTATTTTGCAATAAGACATTCTAAACTTGAAAATAATGTTACAAAGCAGTATTTAGTTCACTTCGAAAGACTTATGTAGAATAGCATACTTTTTAACTCAGTGTAATGGATTTTGGCATAGTTGCATTTTAGAAAGGATATTTCGAAGAAATATTGTTATATTTTTACGAGTCTGGATTACTTATTTTGTTAATAACATATTTTCTTTATTTAATATTCGATTGCTTCATTACAGAAATTCAAATCGAAATCTTTTGTTTCCATTTATCCTACTCACTTAAATTCAAGTGCGGATGAAAAACAACGTTCGATGTGCCAAATTGCTTTCCAGATCGCGTAAACGGATTCTCTTGGGAATTTCCAAAGAATGCGCCTGACAGTAACTTGATTATAGGAGATGGAACTCAGCTTCGGATTGGAATTTTGTAGCCCATATTCACTGCTCTTCCACCGATTTGACTTAAAAGCGGCCGAAGCGTATGGAAGTCAATCGTAAACCCCTCAAAGAATTGCGTTTTCAGAGTATTTCTGCGGATGTAATGAATTTTTCCGTCCTCCAAATTTCAACGACTTTTGAGCGATCGCCCGTCCCATCTTCGGCTGCAAACAACTAAAAGTTGAGTGGATTATTTTTCGCAGCGATCGAAGCTGAAATGATTGTTTTTACGCATACATTAACCGACAAAATAGAATTAATAGATAAGGAGTAAACAGAATTGCGATTTCAAAATGACTTGTTCCATGAGATAATAGGAATGCATTTATTATTTTATAATGACTTGGTAAACGATAATTTCTACAATGCAATCGCCAAATCTCGCGAAATTTCATAATTCCTACTAAATCATTAGACAGGGTTAATTTGCCTAATATATATTCTATATCCCTGTAATGATCGTATCGTCCACAAATATCCTAACTTCACTATCAATTTGATAACTAATGTCATTAAGCTCCTAAAAATAGAAATAGGCCGATTATGCTACGGCAAGCCAGAGATTACACTAACTATTCAGTCCTAATCGCTCTCAGTCGTAGAGAAAGTCCATTATCTAATTTATTACTTCTCTATTAGTAACCTTTAACTAGTATATCAATTTAATTATTATATCAATTACTAGTTAATCCATTCGTATATCAATTGTGATTTGGTGAAACGGAGAGGGTAGGTAGAAATGTGAAAGAAAAAATTGTGTAATAAAAAGTTTAATTGGTCAAAATTGGAGTTAAATATCGAGGAGAAAGTTTAGGGGAGATCCAATGGGGGAGGGAAATGTGCGTATTTATAATAAACAATAAGCGTTACTATTAATTACTAAGAGTAGAAGCAGGCTCAGGTGGCAGTGGACGTACGACGATATGTGGATGTACTGCCTTTGAGAGGTTTTTGTGGTTTTCCTCTCAACTAGGGTGAGGCAGGGTAATGTATTCCCCTTAGAAAAGATGACTACCATCTGGCCTACAGCCTACTTGCGGTCCTTAGAATCAAATAAATAAATATGCATAAGTGTATACTTTCCTATATTTGTCAATCGAATACGGCTTATGCGTGAATGTTTTGTGAAATGGCTGTATACAAATGAGTGAAATGACTGTATACGAATAACTGAAGAAAGTTAAATTTTAGAAAACATATATTAAGGGAATATGAAACAATATCTGTTGGCCATTTGACTAAGGGAAATCCCTTAGAAAGCCTCTTCCTGAAAACAAACCCTTTAGGGTAGCGTTTATTAAAGAACAAATAGTTCTTTAAACTTATAAATATTATATAAAAATTTTGAGCCAAAACATATCGTCAGTACACCGTCGTAAAGCTTGAAATTCTCCCAATGACAACTGAGTTGTGCTCGAATGATATAATGTACTCAGCCCTCCTCCTTGAATATCTCTAAATTTTAATAATTTTGCATCTTATTCAGAATGCATTCATTTAACCTTTCTTTGCCCTAGAAAATTTCCGAAAACTTGATTACTTTCGGAATAATGATCTTGAAAGCATTAAGTCGGAGAGAAATTTTTGATTCATCAGCGAGACGCAGCTTCCGAGGAATTTGATTAAATTTTCGAAATGAAAGGACCCGAAATGACGTAGAAACCGGAGAAGGAGTGCACGAATATGACAAGGATGATGGAATGAGAAAACTTTCCTCGGTACGAGTGTGACCTTTATTTCTTAGAGCGAAATGATACGGATGAATGCGCTCATTGCGAAGTAACAGGTGAGCATTAGCGAAAACTTTGTCTATTGCTCCCGAAATAGGCGTATGTTTGGAGTAAAGACCTTGAGTGGTCTTTATATCTCGTGTACGATGAATTCTTTTGATAACGAAGTTTGATTATAAACGTTGAGGTGTGTATAATTCAGATTTAATTTTATTGGATGATTTACGTTCTGAAATACCATCACTTTTTTATTCTTTTTATTGTTTCTTCTTCTTGGTCAGGTAATCTCTTAGGATGGAAGGCAATGGATTTAAATATAAAGAAAAAATAAGGTGCTTAGTAGGAGAGGGATATCGAGAATATATATTTATGTAAATAGAGAAATACTATCGAATGCAAGGGATGCCAAAAAACGTATAATTAAAGATATGAAAAAAACGGTGACAAAATGAGTGGGCCGAGGATAATCATTTGAAATGAAAACTTATCGAATCAATCACCTCCGAGCAAAATCAATTAAGAGCAGCGGCCAATCTTGCACACAATCAGTTATGATGGAGGAATCGCCAATTAACAGGTCAGCCCGGGGATCGATGGGGAACACTTGGGTGTAATTGGACGACCAACAGGAGAAAGGCCAATCGGGTTGACTCAATTAACGTCCTCTTTTCTCTCCTTCACATTCTTCATCCCTCTCTAAGGGGAAGCTCATCTTAATTCAATTCTCTATTACAATATACGGCCTGCGTTCTCTTGAGTCAGTGTGAGGACACTTTGGCTCAACAACGATGGTCATTCCGAGAGAGTGTAACCGATTGTAATTAAGCGCGATCTAATAGGTGGAAACTGATTCTGCTCGGAAATATTCAATTACGCTAAGAAAATAAAGTACGATTGAGAGGCAATTAAATGTGTGAGAATACTGTTACAGGAAGTTAACGAAATATTAATGAACGTATTATCCTATGCATACTCTTTGAATATTAATACACAATACAATATAAACACGAATCAGACCATCTTTCGATCTAGTATTCTTTCTGAAAAAGAATATATTTGAGTTGCAGAATGATCAGAAATAGAGGAAAAATGAGAACAGTATATGCAACCATAAAAGTTACTAGATTGGTTAGGAAGTGAAAACAATAGAACTGAACGAATGAGTTGCGAAGTATCTGAAACTTATTCCAGTATTGCCGATGGCTTAGGAGGAATTTATAGGTTATGAGAAATTTTAATTTACTGATGCATTTTTGAGGAATTAGAATTCATAACCGTATTGGGCATACAAATGCATATTCTTAGAATTTTAATTGCCGTTTTCGTTAGCTTTTTTTTCTGAAACCGAATCTACAATATTTAAGAAGCGATAATGTCCACGGCTGATTTGACCTTTCTTAATTCACTACGTTTTCCCAAATCGTGCATTTCGAATGCTTCGTAACTGAACATTATATTCTATATCCAGGGAGTTCACTCAAAGTAGCGTCACTATTTAAGTGAACTCACGATCTTAATTAGATATCTCTTTCAAGCGCTAAATTTTTCTCCGATTCTTCCCATTCAATTTATTATACATTTTTCTCTCCTTTATGAAATCCGTTAACCTCCCTCCACTTAAACCCCTTCCCCCTTTATTTAAGCCCCTTCCCCCTCCACTCAAACCCCTTCCCTCTCCACTTCTCCCTCCTCCACTCCTCCCCCTCCGCTGCTGCCATCTAAATTCGATTGATGAATGAATTAAACGCTCTCATCCTCTGATTGCGATGGGGGAAACTCATTTTGTTTGTTTTCGGGCCAATTAGGGCCTCCGACGATTTGAAAGGTCTTTTTTGTTTCCTTCGCTTCAGATTATCAGCGTGTGATTTCATTCCGCTAAATTGCTTTAACCAAACAATTTTTCCGCTCATCCTGATTGCCTTTTTTAAAGACGCATTAATTCGTCGTGACGAATTTATGCGTCGCTCGAGTGAACGGGCCTTCGATATGAAATTGAGAACGGGGAGTAATTGGTGCGGAACATTTAAACGGCTTGCCGATATTCGATGAATGGCAATCAAATGTGATTAAAAAATTAAGTGGTATTCGTTTTCATTAAATTGCTACGAAACCACAATAAATTAATCTCATTCTTCGAAGGGCGTTGATGACTCGTATTGCTGGCGGAATAATTAGCTTGAGAACGTCAAAACGAGAAATATGGCCTCTTTTCAGTGCTGGAAAATTAACGATATTGCGTATTTTTTAACTTCTACAATTACTGATACGAAATCTTTGAAGGATACAGTCTAAATGTGTCGAAATAATTAGCTTAAGAACGTCAAAACGATAAATATGGCCTCTTTTCAGTGATGAGAATGAAAGATTTTGCTTATTTTTCAGCTTCTACAATAACTGATACGAAATCCTTGACGGATACTATCTAAATGTGTCGAAATTGATTGAATACATTAATTTATGCTAACCGGGAAATTGGAACGAAGTTGACTGAATAATTATGTTAAGAATATAGAGATTGTTTTCAAACTGTGTTTTTCATAAAAAAATTATCAAACTACTTTGTATTTATATAATGTTTGACCGATAAAAAACCTTGATTTGGTGCTACTAAAGGAGCTTAGAAAGCAAGGGAAAACCCGAAGATTCATTTTGCAAATAATCTCAAAATCGGAGGACCGTGATGGCAATTCCACGTCGAAACAGATGAAAAAATGATATCTGTCAATGGAAAAGAAGGTAGCTAATCAGCCGAGTCAATAATTGGCGTTAATAAAATTGAATGAATTTGTAAATTAGCGTAGTTTGAGGTTAATATACGGGGTTGTTTAATACAAATGCTCTGTAGCTGCAGAACTTTAAAGCATAGTTCCTGTTAGGTGTTTAATGTTGTGTAAGTCAACGTCGATTCATGTCCTTGCTAGAAACTGCGCTGGTATTGTAAAATAAATAATTAAATAAATGAAAATGTGACTGAATTTTCGATTTCAAATACTTCCCCTACCATCTTGAGGAGCGCAAAATTTGTCAGCAAAAATTAGAGTTACTTTTGTTGCCTTATTTTCCCTTATTCCTTAGCTCCATTACTTCTTTGGTCAAAAGTATCCACACTATTGTATAAAGTGTAAAGCAGTATTACCAGAAACAAGACATTCCAAAGAAAAGGAGATGGCATGCTACTTGGATCGCTGTAGTTCGTACGAATTCTCCCGGATCAATTCACCGGAGGCCGTGGCCGGTGAATTGGTACGCTGGGAATTGATCCCCCGCGCTGATGTTGTTCAGTCTTAGGTTAATAACTTCTGTTATTTAGTCTTATGTTAATCTACACGCCCTGGTTATTGGTTAATGTTATAAATAAATTAACCGGGGGGTTGGGTTGGTAGTACAACATCAGCGCGGGGGATCAATTCCCAGCGTACAAATCTGTCGGGAGATCGATTCCCCGCATATGAATTTCCCGCGTACGAATTCCCCCCGGATCAATTCGCCGGGAGCCTGGTTGGTTATGGTGCTATGGTGGACTTCATTTCACACTTCTGCTAAATATTGTAAGTATAAGCAACCTCACCTTTTCTGGTAAGCACCATCTCTAAGTTGAATGTCTCACCGAAATCTAAGTTGATTAAGTTAAAACGTTATTCCTGGTCCACTCATTGACTTGGAGTATCCTCACACTAGAATCTCAACTGTCTTGCTTCGTTTGTCCATGCCATTCATGAAAAAACGAAACAGCGTGGCTTCAAAGGACAAATATATAAACGGTAACTCGAATTTCCAACCAAACATCCGCATCCTTTTATAGTGTTGACTGGGGCACCGCAGGAAGTCCCGAGGAATGAATGATGTGCTGAAAGAGGAATTGAGATGAGAAGGAGGAGATAGGAAAGGAGATTGACGATGGAAGGAAATAGAAGAAGAATATTAATGACTGCAGTAGAAGAAATGAACACTGGACTTTCGTATTTGGTTTTATTTATATCTCCTTTTACATCCAAACGAGGAAGGTTTGGAAGAGCGGTTGTAGAATGAGATTGGCTGGCTGCAGTTACGGTCTATTCTGTAGAAGGCGGGCGTGGACGCCACTGGAGTGTTAAATCGTATCTAGCGTAATTCCAGGTTAATTAAAAACAGAGAGATGTATTTGAAAGGGAGAAAATGTGTTGAGCTCCATCGCTGTTTCACGGGAAATATATTTTATAGAGAACAGTTCTAGTGAGGATGTCAAAGGAATTCAATCACTTCGGCCTTCACTTAGTGGAAATTCGTCTTAAACGAAAAGATAAAATAAAAAATCGCTTTATTATTTAGAATTATTATTAATAATTTTATTCCTTGAACAAAAAACAGAAAAACAAAAGACAGAAAATGTACAATTTGATATGCAAAATAAGGAATATTAGGTCCCTTGGATAAAAGTTTCTCGATTTAGGGACCGACTCACACACTAAATAAACAATTTGTGCTGTATGTCTTTATACAAAACATATACTCATTTTTGCTGGTGCATAAAACACAAACAAAGAAACAAACAGAAATGAGCTATAAACAAAAATGGAAGTGATGGACACCTGAGTAATGGGATGTAACAAAGATACAAAACAAACGAGGAAAATATATAATTCATGCAAAGACTTTAACCAAGTCTTATTTTCCCATATTAAGTAAATACTCAACCTCCCTCTGATGAATCACCCGAACCCAAACCTCTTTACAGAATTTTCTTTTCGTGGCTGCTTGAGTCAGAAGTGGTGGTAATACGCTATGTATTTTAGGTCCCAAATAATTCTAACACTATCAATGGATTTCTTTCTTGGGCCTAGGAATCAGCAAATTATTCCACGAATTAAAAAAAGCATACAAATGGTTTCGGCCTTAAAACGATATCTTCAGTTGAAATAACGTGAATAAATAATGACGAATGGAGTAATGGTTTATTTTAACCTTACGTGTTTAATACCAAAGGAATAATTCCACTTCTGGATCTCGATACGTAACCATTCATTGGACGGAACAGGTTTGATAGAGTTGGTGAAATATGACTACAGCACTCTCGGTGTGAAGAAAATGTGCATTTCATAATAGGAAATAAATGAAATTGTTTAAATATAATGCCTAAAACCCTACCTACCAGATATAAATTGGAACATATTCCTAAAATTATATATTTTTTGATTCGAATTAGTTTATTCTATATAAAAGCGTTCTTTGTTTCAACGTTGGTGCTAACCGTGCTTGCTGCAAATTTCATTTCATACGTGCGGTGCTGAGGTCGTGCTTTGTAGATGCAAAACCTAAGTACAATTTTAAATGAAACAGCACTTGCATGTCTTAGTTAAAGACTCGGTAGAATCATCTGTGGTATTATACTTAGTGAATTGAAATCCTTTTCTCAAAATGTTTAAATTTCCTTCTATATTGGAACGGCATCTTTATTGCAAAAAGAAAACTGTACAAAGCAACATTGAATACAATTAGTCGGGGGAAGCGTCACTTCAATTCATTAGTTAATTTTCCTCTACGTTGTTAAGCAAACAATAGCGTTGTTATTCTAACTTCTTCACCACATTTCATAACAAGGAATGGCGCTATACATACGAGCCCAGCAGTATCAATAACATTTCTCAATGATAGTTCAGTTTTATTCTGTCGTTTTCGAGGTAACGATCATTTCACATGCAAACCAAGGAATGATAATCCGCGAACACGTTCTCCGCATAACATTTATTACTCCGAATGTATTCATCGGTTAACGTATCACGCACACGACGGAATCCTTCTCCATTCATGAATGTTGAATGAATATTAATACACGGAAATTAATTGACGATCAATCATCGAAGTAAATTAATTAAAAGAAAGTATTGCGCCGTTAATTTAAGAATGGTTGGCCATAGAGTACGGGAGGGCCTTAAGATACGTGTTGGGGCACTTCGGTAATAATTTAAAAATGCGAATGGCGGCGTTATATCGGTCATCCGAGTCTTGTTAACCTCCGCAGCTAAAGACCGTAAATCGCAGGCATCCGACGATTAAATGCAGCGGCTGCTCGTCACTCCCGATGGCATCGACCAACCACTCGATGGGAACGAATTTGGAGGACAACTGACTACTTTGCGAAAATAAACTCTCTCTTAAACGGCACAGTCTGCAGGGAAACCAGTTGTTTTTTAAAGTTGACGAACTGATTCCATAGTAACGTTTTTTGACGCGTATTTCGTTTTTCATTTCAGGAGGAAATGATAAGAGCTGAGAAAGATGCTGAGTCATCTAAAAAAATGTACTTCTTCGTACGGATTATAATTATAATTTATATGTTTGTTTTCAATAGAGATCGGTTTAAATTAGTAGATATGATCAGGGAGAACAAAAGGTTTTTTATGTTGTTGAAAATGAACTAAAAAAGGTTTCTGAAAGTTATTTATGATTTCTATCTACATGCGGAATTTCAAATATCTATATTATTGAGAAAGGTTTCAAAATAATTCCTAAAAATCGGATCAACATCTAATTGCAGAGACACCTGGTGTCGAACCCAGGAAATTTTGTTAGCTGTGATTGCACAGTTTGATTTGTAAAGACCTGTTCTTCTATCACGCAAAGTTTGAAGTCGATAGCATGCCGAAAAGTACCTTAATTTTGTTTCCGTTATCTCCGTAAGAAATGCATTGAGAAGTGCAAATGGCCCCCTGGGATCGAACCAAGGACCATCAGCGAACATATAAAATTCGATTATGAAATATATTTATGATATCTATCCACGTGCCGAGTTTCACGTATCCATGTTATCGGGAAGGAATCAAAAAAAAAATCTTCAAAATCGCCGCAATGCATTTTAAACGGCCGATTTTTGCCCCAACGTAGCATCGAACCATGGACCATATTCGGCGATGTCTTTTTTATTTTCGTTGGATATGCACGGCTTCTAGCGATCCCTCGAATTTCAACTCTCTCCTTTTCCGGGAAGTGCCTCAAAAAAATTTTCGAAAATCCCCGCCATGTAATCTTATGGGGAAAATCGCGACTTTGGGGCCTTCTGGAATCGAATCCATGACACCGAGGTTCAAAGTCGGCTTTTTCCTGGAGGTTACACGTCATGGCCATAACGTCGTAAAAATTTCAAGTCAATGACGCTTTTGGTTTAGCCTGTGAATTTGTATCCTATCTGGGTATATATATGAATGAATCCGGAGAAGCATCTATATACAGTAAAACCTCGATAACACGTACTCGTTTAACACGAACCTCTCGATAACGCGAACAGTTTCACGGTCCCGGCCGGAATGTATAGTGTCTTACGGGGTTTTGTTCGTTTAACACGAATTTCGGTTAAGACGAATTTCGAACAGTTTCCTCCATCCCTTGAATCATGTAGTTCGCTTAAGGCGAACTGCCTGGCAGATTAAGAATCATGACTTTCAGGATAATACGTTGCCTTGGTCCCTCGTTTCGAAACGATAACCCAAGACAATGTAGGGCATCCAATATAATGTAAGACACCCAAGAAAATGCAAGGGGCCCAATGAGATAGTGAGAATGGTAGGCAAGGAGTGAGTCAGAGAGTAAGTTCGGATGAATTTTCTTAGTCTTCTCGTGTCGACGACTGTGAGTGAGTCTTTACTGAACATCTGTAGCTACAGGAACAAAATATCTTTTTGCAATGAGCAAACGAAAGCTAATGAGTATTTATCTTCAAACGAAGCTTAAAATATTAAGTGAGGTGGAACGCGGAGCACGGAAGAAAACTCAGATTGCCCACGATTTTGGTATTCCAAAATCTCCTCATTGGTTTGTCAACGATAATCAAAAATCACGAAAAAATTGACGAAGCGGCTGCATCAGGAGGTGTTGAGCTGAAAGGAAAGCGCATGCTTGGATCACATCTTAAGGACCTCGAAGATGAATTAATGGAATGGTTTAATCACGTTCGAGCAGCAGACGTGCCTAGAAGTGGACCCGTTATACAGCAAAAGGCATTGTCAATTGCATCCATTTTGGGAATGAACGACTTTAAGTGCTCCAGTGGCTGGCTGTGGCGATTTCAAAAACGCCGTGGAATCTCTTCGCAAGTGATATGTGGGGAAGCAAATAAAGTGAACGAAGGAAGTGTCAATGAGTGGCTGGCTGATTTTGAACTTCTTCGAGAAAAGTACTCTCCTCGAGACGTTTTTAACATGGACGAAACGGGTGTATTTTATAACCTCTTGCCAAGCCGCACTCTGAGAATTAAGGGAGAGAAATGCCATGGAGGCAGTCACAGTAAGCAGCGATTGACCGTTGTTCTCACTTGCAATTCGGACGGAAGCTAGAAGTTACGATGGTGGGTGATTGGATTACATTAATTAATTATTATATTAATTATATTATTAATTATATTACACATTAATCTTTCAAAGCTGCCCTGCGATTACTCCCGCCACAAGAAGGCATGGATTGACGGCACTGCATTTCGTGAATGGCTTGTGCGATTTAATAGACGTATGGCTGCTCAGAATCGTCATGTATTACTCACGATGGACAACTGCGCTGCCCACAACCTAAGAAAAATGGAGTTGACTAACATCAAGGTTTGGTTTTTTCGCCAAACACAACCAGTCGTTTGCAGCCAATGGATCAGGGAATCATCGCTCTACTGAAGAGGTATTATCGGACTCATCTGGTGCGAGCAGCGATCCTCGCAGCGGAAGGAAGTGTTAAATTAAGTTGGACTCTTTTGGATGCTTTAAGAGCGATTGGAGCAGCTTGGGAATCTGTTTCCGCAAAGCATATTAAAAAATGCTTCGATAAGGCTTACACCCATAGTGATGTCGATTATACTGTTGGACAAGGAGCGGCTACTGAAAAGGACACACTTGAGGAATGGTAGCTTATGCAAACACTTTCGTCGGCAATGGTAAGTATCGTGAGAATATCTCCGCAGTTTGAGCGTTGATTGTATCTTCTTTAAAACATCTTTAAATTGAGTTTTTGCTTAAAATTACCAGGTTGAGTTAACGTTTGAACAAAATATTTGGAGTTTGACAATCATCTGGCCGTATGTTCCTGAATAGCAAAGAATCATCTTCGGATGAAAGTGAGGAGGAGTCGTTTGAGCCTCCCACCCGTGGAGAAGTCACAACGGATCTAAATGTGCTCCAAAGATATGCAGCAACGGCAAATGTTTCCAGGACCTTTTCCGATAACTTAGATCGGATTAGACTTGACTGCATGGACCATTAGCGCCCTACTCTTCGGCAAAAGAATTTACATGATTTCGTTAAACCTAATAAAAGCTAAAATGTTGACTTTGAAGACTGGTAATTTTTTTAAATTTATGTAATGCCTGACTGTGATGTAAAATAAAAAATATTTACCAATATATTTTAAGTTTATCGCAAAAATTAATCTACGGAATATATTTACTTACCAATTGGTAAAGAAAGATTTAATAGAGATTTTTGTGATTGTTACTTAAACGTCAACATCATAATAGACGTCAGTATATCAGCAGGTATAATCGCACTTTTTTGCTGCGATACGGTTAACACGAATTTTTTCATAACGCGAACACTTTGCCCGGTCCCTTGAGATTCGTGTTAGCGAGGGTTTACTGTATAATAGATAAATAAATAAGAATGGTTCAAAAACTGAAAAAAGACAAAGAAGAAAATACAATGAGAATTATGATATAAATTATTAATGATATACCGGCGGTGTGAGAATTCATTCATTTAATTGCAGCATCCAGTTGAATTAATTTATTTCGTTATTTTCCATTTGATCGTCGTCTTTATTTTACCGGGCCATAGTATGTGCTTTACGGGTTGAATCGAGAAGAGCAACTCAATCGTCTCAACAACGCCAAGAACTATTAGGTCTACAGCTAAGACGTATGTAGTTGCAGTATCTGAATGATATCGAGCTTCATATCCTTTTCTTTCTTCCTTTCCTTTCATTCCTCAACAAAGCCACAGCAACGAAAGGCAGGGTATTGAATTGAATGACGTGTTTTCTCGGTGACTCTACATTCGCTACAATACCTTTATTTACTTTCCCATTCACTTCATATTTGACTGAGATACAGCGAAGCGTGGCCGGGTTTAGCTAGTTTGAAATAAGATTGCACTGGTGTAGAAATTGAAATTTAAGGCGGAATTAATTTTCTTATATGAATCCGTCGCGAGAGATGTGAAGCACAGAATGACAGGATTACTTGCGGATAGATTTGTCAATGTGAGGTACCTGCAAGCCGCCTTTCGGCGTGTGGCAGTGAAAAAGCAGGGATATAGCAAAGTATAAAAGGTTGAAAATGCAGCAGTTGAGTAGAATAGATGCTCTCGGCGAGAGGTTGGACGAAGAATTGGCAGAATCTGGTTCTCACGTTCCAGCTTACAGTTCACACGTTCCAGCTTATCGTTTCAGTTTTTGTAAATTGAATAACTTCTTCTTCGAACATCAAATATTCAACTTCGTCAAACTTTGTGTACTTATTGCTCTTTGCATCGTCCGATTCGTTCGAGAGGATTAAACACACAATATATCACAATGTTCAAACCCGGGTTTACATGTTAGCTCTCAAAGTAAATACAGTTTATATTAAGTTTCTCAGAATGCATTTGTGGGCATAAGAATTTTTATTTTAAAAACTTAACGGAAAAGATAACGGAGTCGATCTAGATTCCGATCTTAGATCTCTGAAGAAGAGAATTCTCGAAGTTTGGAATTGCTTTCGTCTCAATATTTGCTTAGACGCTCTTCCTTATCCAAACCAAAGTGAGCCTGGGAAAACGACGTCTACCGCAGCTGCCGTTCAGAAAGCTTAATCCTCAGAAAAAGATTATCCGTGATTGGACGGAGAAAGGATCTTTGGCTGCCTCCGTCGTTGTTCATACAAAGCAGGAGTCGAAACATACACTATCTTCAGCCTTTCAAGTTTTAGGGAATTAATTCCCAACGTGTGGGAAATTTCGGCAGACCCGTGCCTTGTGGAGCATTCACTTTTTCTGTGCAGAGTATTCATGAATTTGCTCGAACCGCATTTAAGAAGCGCTCTGTGTAGTCTTTCACACAAAATGGTCGTTCGAAACTAAAACAAGCACCGAAAGAAAGGAAATGGAATGAATATTCTAATTTTGGTCGTTGAATATTGCTTTCACTTCGAATGCGTGAGAATTTCTAAGTCAAACACGAAAATATTGCGAAAAGCTGACGTTGTAAACAACGCTTGACGACAAAGCTATCTTTAGAATCCAAGTCCATCAGCGCGTCTATAGCAACCTAACTTTGTTTATAGCAACACCTATGTTTATGGATCTTTAACTGAAATTATAGTTCATCATTGTATGAAATGAATTTTCTTTTCTCATATCAAGTGTACCACTTACCTAGGTATGTTGATAATGATAACTAAGGTAACGAAAATACATAAATACACACTCAAGCTTTTGTATTATTTACTTCTTAGAATAATCTATGACACCAAGTTTAAATAACGTGCACAACATCTTGATTCCGTTTCAGATGATATTAGGTAGCTCTTTAGAAATAAATAATAAGTCAATTTGCAAGCTGATTACTAATCGCAAAGGCTATCTTTAGTAGTGAAATATGTAGTACTTTCCTCCCTTAATCAGCTACACTCCCTTTACCTCAGCTCTAATCTCTTTACCATTCTTCCATTGTATATCTTATCATCAATTCTTCCTTGTCATCGATTCACCGCTTCCTTTTCCCTAATCATTTCCTCATAAAACTTCGTCCATTTTCTCTCTTCACTGCCACAAAACTTCTTCTTTCAATCCATCTCAGAAAGTAGATCAAAGTACGAAAGAGTAATGAACTTCGGAAGAAAGGCGCGTTGTAATAAGCATGTTTAATGAAGAGAGGGTGAGAGAAGTTCCTTTGAAATGCATCGAAAGATCACTTGATCCATCGTCTGGCTGATCGTTTTCTAACATTTCAATGATGCGCTATTTTATATAAATAATTTCTTACTGTGGTTGGAAGTTATATGCTACGTTTTATTGCATCAAGCTTAACCATTCTTTTCCTTGTACGTAGCTCTTCAAACCTACATTAGAACACCTACAACCGGCCTTGGCGGCCGAGTGGTTAGCGTACTCGCACGTTAGGGAATGGTTGGGTGTATTTGTAAATAGTAATAATTATTGAAATGAATGTAATTAGGTAGTTCCTGGAAACAGGACAATGTAATTGGGATGTTCTTGTTTCCATTAGAGAAGTTATTATTATTATTAGAGATAATTAGCGAGTATGATTTTGATTCCGTGTATTATAATTAGAGAAAATTATTTCTTCCTCATTCCATAGTGAAATTTGCATTAACTATGCATAAAATCCATTGAAAAATTTCCAAATTATTTAAAAATATGGATGGAATCGATTGAGAAGCTGTGACTCAGTTTATTTTCATCCCTAATGCCAAACATAGTTACTTCAGCCTTCTTCGAAAATCTTATACATTTTATTTCAAAAGTTATACTTCACATTACATTAATTTCTCTTTAAATTTCTGTAAGCAATGCCGGATTAAACTTGGCTTTAGTTTCTCGGTGGATAATGGGCACCATATTTTGCTCTATATAGAATTATATTATATTTATGCCGTCGTCGCCCTTTGTATCGCGATGCCTTCAGAGTAGGGCATGTCAAAGGCGAATCCAAAATTACTTCTTTCTCCCATTACACATACGATTACACCTGCTAACATTCTCTCTTGTGTTTTATTTTGACGATCCAAAGATTGCCTTTCTCCTTCAATTTCTCCTTTCCACCAGTTTATTATTTCTCCTTTTGATCGCCGTTCTTTCTATTACACTGCAATGGTCTTTGCTGATTCGATTCCGGGGATTCCTCAAGTGTTAATCGAGAATTTCCTCTCCGTATTCGTCTTCAGTTTACATTAGGTTTTTCTTTCCTTCGTAGCTTAAATCCCCTCTCACAAATTCCGTCCTATTTAAAGTCTGCTTTTTTTGGTCTATAAAAAATCATCGTTTTTATAAAACGTTGCTGCGAACCATCTATAAATGTTCTAAGTTGGATAACTTCCGTAGTACGTGAATTGCAAGGACAAGAAGATTCTCTGAAGAAGCTCAATTTTAGTATAAATAGAATGAAGATCAATGTAAGACAGGTATGCTGAAATTTATAACCATGGAATGCAGGCTGAAATTCATTTCCAAAAGTTTTCAACTTAGTTTCAAGTTCATAAACTTATTTAAACATAAAACGACTCATTAGTTAACAAATTTTCTTCATGAATTAAAAGAAGATTAATGATCAATGCTTTCTCAGTATACTAATGCTAAACAACTTTGCTGTTCACATTACTTCATACAACGCGAACCTGAAAATCGTTCATGAGTATCTAAACTCATGAAATCCTCAATGGACTGATTTATCTGAACCATATTGCTCTTATAATTAATGTTGAACCTTTTTGAAATCACTATCCACGGTGAATAAATAGAACGAAATATTTAGTTGTATTCATTTATCATGGATTAGAAGATCCCACGAAGTGAAGGCCGACGTAATCCATTATGGTAGGTATTTGAAGTCGTTGAATTAATCCAATTTTTCTCCATCAAAGTGTTGAGTTCTTTCTTTCTACTTCTATCAAGGCGGAATCAGTTTTGGAATTTTGGAGCATCTATTTTTACGGATTTTTCACTATTTAAGTGAATTAGAGCGTACAATACTCTATGAAATAATTATCTCGTTACTTGGAGTATTATTTTTGATATTATACTTGTTCATACGATACCGCGGATATTTCCGCTCCTATAATATGATTACCATGAAGTAAAGCAAAACCTCTGGATCCATTTTCGGGGGATATTTGCAGTCTCTAACAAATAACGCCTTATCTCGGTTTATACGAGAGATCCACGAGTCCCTCTTTGTCTTCCGCCTTTCTCCCTCAGCACCCATCGCCTTCTTCATAGATTTGCAAATACACTTGTATCAACTTCAGATATGGCGCGGAGAAAACCTAACATTAACGTTGAGTTACGGCGGACTAAATCTCTCTCAAATATACACAAAGTTTATTTCGCCCCCGCTTCCAAGTTTGCGTGTGGTAGAGATTGGAGTAATGAAAATATTTCACTTCGAATCCTTATTCACTTCGCGAAGAATTCTCGGTAAAATTGAAAATTCAGCACGTTTCCAAACTCGCTTCTGTGAGCGTTGAGTAACCGAGAATATTATTTTTGCACTTGGAACGAAGAATTTCAGTACTCTCACTGAGTTTATTATTTACTAAACCTGCGTTTCGCCTTTTTTCCCTGAGCGCATAATTAAAAAGTGTACTGCATACCGTTTTTAGCTCCTCTGGATATACGTTAAAGAAGAGGAAAACAAATTAAGATTCAAAAATGTTGATTCTGTTATTGCGAAATTCCTTTTAAAAACAGATCGAATGCAAAGCGGAGTGCATATTTAAAAACGATCAACAAGGTCTTGCCAATCTGTGCACAAATGAAATTGAAATCGGTCTCTGAAAGTAATAATAGTATGATAATGAGGCACGTTAGTCGAGTAATAACGTGTTTTTATGAAGTAACTTAGAAATAGACTCATGGGTACGCTAGTCGAGAAGATTTGATTTATTTCGAGTTCCAAGCCATCTACGAGTTTTCACAGAATAAATATGCACACCCTGATCATTAATATAATGAAGTTTCATGATTTTATAATGTTAAAATGGGTGATACAGATGGGATGTTCATCATATTAAGTTGCATCAAATTTTCATAGAAGTGGACTCTCCATTAATTAGTTGGGATGTCAATTAGCGCTGGTCGGAGTCATTCCACTCTCAAGAAAAAAGTTTCCAAAGAATTACGTAATCTATAATTAATTTCAGAAACGCGTTCAGCAGATTAATAGGTTCTGATTCATACAATACAAAGCTCGGCAAAGCAAGATTGTCACCTGAATATCTGTAAGCTTTTCAGAAGGCTGCTCGTAGCCATTTGCTTCCAGAAAATGGAATGAACCTACAAAAATGGAGAGTACGACAGTTATCTACAAATTTTGATCAGTATGAATGTCACGAATAATCATTATCCCTCGAGTACTCGCGTCTGGGTGACCCATGTGAATTTTAAAATTCCATATCCTTTTATTAGTGCTTTTTTACCTCTTCTTTCTCATAGTAGCTGAGTTTTAGAATGTTCTGAACCAGCCATGCATTTTCGCCAAGTCGGAAATGGAAGTTTAATTATTTAAACAAATTTTTGTTAGCGGTAGTGCCAGGTAGATAAAATACCTTTATGTAAAATATTGCAATTTTGACCTTGTTTCCGCCTTAATAATTAGAGATATTATATAAATTTTATATAATTAATAATTATCATTAGTATATGAAATGTTATTTTATTTTTAAACAGTTTACTTTTTATACGCAATATTCCAAATTCATCAGCCATATACTCGGCGTCAGGGATATAGAGTTTTTACAGAATATTTTTGCTATTTAGTTTGCTTGTCATTTTAATAACCAGGTTAACCATTAATATGACATCATCACTAATGAATTAAAAATTTATTCACTACATTTTGAGACAATTTACCCCTTCGGAAGATGTCGATTCCACCCAACGCGAGTACTGACGTGACAATTTGGGATGCGATTACTCGAGGGTTAGTATTGATACATTGCTGCCATTGAGGTATCAAAGAGATAGGATAGAGGAAAATTAATTGATTTTCTTAAGTAAATGTACATTTTCCCCTATACTAAAGTTACTTCTTAGATATTTTCTCAAGGATATTTTTAGAGAGAAATAAATCGCCCATTTATGACTTTCAAATTATCAAAGTCATAAACAAGAGTGAGACTAAAGATATGCATTTTCTATCCTGTAAAATCTTTCAACGACATTTTTAAATCTCGGCTGCGAACCTGAGGATGCGTGGGAATTGCCGATTTTCAAACGCAAGTGGCGAAATGTTCATCGAGAGATTACATGTGTTTTCCAACTTTCTGACTGTCGGTTTCCAGAATATTAAATATCTTCCAATCGATGGCGCCACTCTCAAAACACCCTTCGACGTCCTATCTGCAATTCATTCATTCGCATTCATCGCCGACTATTGTTTGTTTTCGCTTCGCCTCTCTTGGCGACCGGGGAATAACAACTCCTGTCGGTGTAACCGCGTTTATGAAAAACCTCGGACGTCACGGCTTGAGAGCGGACGGCATCGGAAATAGACACCGCTAAGGGGCTGAAATAGAAAGGTACTCTCAATAGAGAAAATAAACGGAAGGATTCGCCGTAGAAATGTAGCGGTGTAATTTTGGAGTTCGGCGCAAAGTAAAAAAAGACCTCATTCATAGGTACACACCTAGGTGTACTTACCTAGCACCCGTCGGAATTAAATAAAGACATTGTTTTATTTCTTTCTCTCGGAGAATCAAACATTAGATGTCGGGATATTGAAACAATAAGCTTACTAATTTGTGTGCTACGAAGTTACTGCATGTTTACCAATGTTTTCATACACTTATTATTTACAAGTCGTTCTATTTTCCTTTAATGAGAAAGCTGATTCGAGGATACCTGAACAATCAGTCCGTAGGAAAAGAATGAAATTCCTAATCACTTTATTGCACTTTTAGTTATTTTACGATTACAGTAGAACCCCGATCCATCGTTCCCGCATTTGTCGTTTTCCCGGATTTATCGTTTATTTCCTATAGTCCCGACTTAAGCCCATAAGGAGACATGTAAAGTAATACCGCATTCATCGTTCATCGAAATATCATTTTCCCGCATCCATCGTTCAGATTTTTGGCATAATCGAGGAAGAAAGACAATGTATTAGGAATTGCGACAAAAATTTTCTTTGAGAGCTTGGCATGAACTTTTTTAAGGCTGTCGTAGCACATGCTCAAAACGGCCGATTTTTTTAAAAACATCCGGGGCTGTTTTAATACATTGTATCCTATTGGAGAGCTTTCACATGGGTGCGAGTACGAGCCCTGTTTGTCCATCTCAGTTTACTGGCATATTTCACCCTGTTTGGACTGTCTCTAGGAGTTCAGTACGTTCTTTTTCGAAATCTTTAGGGGTTTTCTTTGGATAAACTTTCGTTATGTATTCATTTTAAAAGTGTGAGCTGAGTCTACATTTCCCGCTTTGATCGTTTTCCCGCATTCATCGTCTTTTTCTCTCGGTCCCTTCAAAAACGATAGATCGAGGTTCTACTGTATAAGGTTTTTATTCAGTAATTTTGAGGAATAGAGTATCGATTTCAGAAATACATATCTTAA
This sequence comes from Sympetrum striolatum, assembly GCA_947579665.1. Lineage (NCBI taxonomy): Eukaryota > Metazoa > Arthropoda > Insecta > Odonata > Libellulidae > Sympetrum > Sympetrum striolatum. Next base: position 7,499,748 of record OX388345.1, read on the forward strand.
ATAATTCGAAAGCCTAACAACATTCTTCTCAGTTTGATCGTTCGTCATTTTGAGATGAAATCCGGAGGACTCATTTTCAACTGGAAGTTGCAGAATAGCTGAATACCTCATTTAGTTTGAGTGAATGTCTATTTCAATAAAAAGATTATAAATTGGATGAATTACTCAATGCTTGCGTGAACTTCATTGAAACAGCCATTAATTTGTGGATATTTTGCCTTCTATTACTTGATGGCTGCAAGGTCGAAACCTATCGGTTTCTTAAGAAAAGAATGCGGAAAATACTAAATTTGTTTGAATTATTTACTGGGATGTTATAAGTCTGGCATGATTGGTGAACTACAAAGTACGATAAAACCGAATTCCTTCTTAGTTTACTCAGTTACGAGATACCATCAACTTATGGCCTCGTATTCGATATTTCAGTAATTAAAATTTAAGTTTACTGAGATGCAAGCTTAAGTTAATATTTATTTACCCATTTTGTGTGGATGTTATTTATTTATCTGTATATTTCCAATTATGTTTGCAATTTCCCGATTACCTTCGGAGTTAGCCAATACGGCGATTAACATTCAAAGGCCACTTCGTTCTGGGAAGAGTTACCGATTTCCGGAAGAATGGATTTCCTTGAATTCCGTCACAGTCTTGCATCTGGCGCACACGGTATTACACATAATGTATTTATCGATCACTTTCATTGATCACATAAAATTAATGAATACATTTTGGATTTTAATTCATCCCTCATTCGATACATTAAGTGAAAGCTGAAACAATCCATTAAATTGTTTGTTAATTTTTATAGTAGGAATATATATATATATATATATATCTATTATATATAGATGCTTCTCCGGATTCATTCATGTATCTATTATATATAGATGCTTCTCCGGATTCATTCATATATCATATATATATATATATATATAGAGAGGATACAAAGTCACAGGCTAAACCACTAGCCTCAATGGCTTGAAATTTTTACCACATATTGGCCATAACGTATAACCTCCAGGAAAATTGCGATTTTGAACCTCGGTGTCATGGGTTCGATTCCAGAGGGCCCCAAAGTCCCGATTTTTCCCGTTTAAATGCATTGCTCTGATTTTCGGGAATTAAAAAAAAATACTTCCCGTATAGGTAGAAAATTAAAACTCAAGGAGCCTATATATATGGTCATGATCTATCGAAAACATAAATGGGTTTAACGGAAAACATCCTGGGTTCGATGCTAGGTCGGGGCAAAAATCGGCCGTTTAAATTGCATTGTGGAGATTTTTAAGATTTATTTTGGACCCTTTCCCGATGGAATGGAAACTTGAAATTCGGCATGGAGTTGGAGATCAATAATAAATTTCAGGATCAAATTTTAAATATTCGCTGATGGTCCTTGGTTCGATCCCAGAGGGACATTTAAATTCCTCAATGCATTTCTTACGGAGATAACGGAAACAAATTATAGGTACTTCCCGGCGCGATAAAGACTTCAAACTTTGCATTATGAAAGATACAGTGTATACAAATCAAACTGTGCATTCCCGGCTGTCAATGTGTCCTTGGTTCGACACCAGGCCTCTCTAATATCGGTAACTGATCCGATTTTCAATAATTATTTTGAACCCTTTCCCAACAATATAGAAACTTGAAATTCGGCGTGTAGATAAAAATCATAAATAATTTTCAGAAACATTTTTTAGATTTCCAAGATCGTCCTTGGTTCGAATCCAGAGAGCCATTTAAATTCGTGAAAATAAGTACGTCTTTTGAGGCAGTTGTAGCCAATATTTCTGCTTGAATTTTCACACATAGTTAGAGATGGCGATATTCTTTTGTGCTGCATAGTACGTCCAACAGTAAAGACCCGGGTTCGATGCCAGACGATGGAATTTCAGTGAATTTTAAGAAAAATTTCAATCCATTTTTTCTTTTGATGGCCGTCCTGATATGATGCCGACATGAAAACAGTGTTGTCGATCTGCTTGCAGTATGCAAGCAACATTTTACTCGTATACCTATATAGATAGATAGATAGATAGGATACTAATTCACAGCCTAAACCACAAGCGTGATTGACTTGAAATTTTTATGACGTATTGGCCATAACGTGTAACCGCCAGAAAAAATGTGATTTTGAACCTCGGTGCCATGGGTTCGATTCCAGAAGGCCCCAAAGTCGCGATTTTCCCCATAAGAATACATGGCGGGGATTTTCCAAAATTTTTTTGAGGCCCTTTCCGGAAAAGGAGAGAATTGAAATTCGAGGGACCGCTAGAAGCCGTGCATATCCAACGAAAATCAAAAAGACATCTTCGAATTTTGTCCATGGTTCGATGCTAGGTCGGTGCAAAAATCGGCCGTTTAAAATGCATTGCGGCGATTTTTAAGATTTTTTTTGGATCCTTTCCCGATAACATGGATACTTGAAACTCGGCACGTCGATAGATATCATGAATATATATCATAATCAAATTTTAGATGTTCGCTGATGGTCCTTGGTTCGATCCCAGAGGGCCATTTGCACTTCTCAATGCATTTCTTACGGAGATAACGGAAACAAAATTAATGTACTTCCCGGCATGCTATCGACATCAAACTTTGCATGATAGAAAAGCCAGTCGTTACAAATCAAACTTTGCATTCACAGCTTACAGTAACTCCTGGCTTCGTCACCATCTGTCTCTGCATTCAGAAATTGCTCCGATTTTTAGGAATTATTTTCAAACCTTTCCCAACAATATAGAAACTTGAAATTTGGCATATAGATAGAGATCATAAATAACTTTTAGAAACATATTTTAGATTTCCAAGATCGTCCTTGGTTTGAATCCAGAGAGCCATTTACATTCGTGAAAATTAAAACGTCTTTTGAGGCAAATGTAGCCAAATATTTCTGCTTGAATTTTCACACATAGTTAGAATCGGTGATCTTCTATTGTGCTGCATAGTAAATTCACCAGAGAGACCCGGGTTCATTGCCAGACGATGAAATTTCAGCGAATTTGAAGAAATATTTCAATCCTTTTTTTTTCTATTAAGGACCGACCCGATATGATGCCGATATAAAATTAGTGTTGTCGATCTGCTTGCAGTATGCAAGCTACATTTTACTCGTAGATATATATAGATGCTTCTCCGGATTCATTCATATATATACCTATATAGATAGATAGGATACAAATTCACAGCCTAAACTACAAGCGTCATTGATCTGAAATTTTTATGACATATTGGCCATAACGTGAAACCCCCAGGAAAAAAGAGACTTTGATCCTCAGTGTCATAGGTTCGATTCCAGAGGGCCCCAAAGTCCCGATTTTTCCCGTTTGAATGCATTGCCGTGATTTTCGGGAATTAAAAAAAAATACTTTCCGGATAGGTAGAGAAGTAAAACTCAAGGTGCCTATATTTATGGTCTTGGACTTTCGAAAACATCAATGACTTTTACAAAAGTTATCCTGGGTTCGATGCTAGGACGATGCAAAGATCTGCCCTTTAAAATACATGGGAGCCGTTTTTCATTATTTTTTTAGATGCACTTATCGAAATGATAGGATGTTCGTGCTTGGCTGGAAGATGTATGGTACGAATAAGTTTTAGAAAAAAATTTTCATAAGACCGTACTGTTCCTGGGTTCGAAGCCAGAGCACAATAACGTTTCTCTCATAAGGAATATAAAGGAAAAGTAGGACGTCATTTGAGGCAGTTGTAACCAATATTTCTGCTTGAATTTGCATACGCGGTTAGAGATGGTGTTTTTCTTTTGTGCTGCATAGAAAGTATTGCCTGAAAGACCCGGGTTCGATGCCGGGCGGTAAAAATATCACCCATATATAATACTATGGGGTATCTTTTCATAATTTTTTTACGCATTTATCGATATGTAAGGGAGCTCTTGCTTAGATGGAAGATGTATATTAACACTTTGTTTAAGAAAAAAAATAGATAAGACCATGCTGTTCCTGGGTTCGATGCCAGAGCACATTATAATTTCTCAAATAAGGAGTGTATGTGAATAGTAGGACGTCGTTTGAGGTAGTTGCACCTAATAGTTTTGCTTGAATTTTCACACATAGTTTGATATGGTAATTTTCTATTTTGCTGCATAGTAAGTACACCAGGAAGACCGGGGTTCGCTGCCAGGTGATTAAATTGCAGCGAATTCTACGAATATTTTGAATTTTTTTTTTCTTTTGATGTCCGTCCCGATATGATGCCGATATGAAGTTAGTGTTGTCGATCTGCTTGCAGTATGCAAGCTACATTTTACTCGTATATATATATATATATATATATCAAAGGACCACAGGGCCATGGGGACGATTCTATTTCCGTGGTTAGAGGATATCTATTTTCGAGGCATTTGAATTGAGTCCAATTGATTTCTTTTCCAGTAATATAGCTATGCTTACCATAGATGAAAAAGTACTATCGCAAATAGCAGGAAACTGGATAACAAATGTGATGTCGATAGTCTTTTATCATAGAAGTGGCACTAATTTGCACTTCTTTCTAATCCACATCAAAATGAGAATTCAAATAAGTCAATCCTTAGTCATAAACGTAAGTTTTCTCTTTTAATAAATGATAGTTTCCATTATCAGCGATGTTCAATCATTTTATTGCTTTCCCGGATGCATATCTTTAACCCATCTAATATTTTCCAGCCGCCCTCAGTCTAAATAGTTTAATCACCCTGCAGCAGTCGTTTGTTAAGATTGTCATCAGGAAAACAAATCAAAGAGGCTATAAAAGGCCCAATCGAGAAATGATGGCAAATAAAACTTTCGCTTTCCAAATAAAAGAGATTCGGCCGTGTTTATTTTAAGGTAGAACTCAATATAATTGCATTTTGGAAGAAATGTCAATTGGCAACATTGAAAGTTTAGTTAAGCTTACTACAAATTAACTTTAATCCAATGTTTAATCCAATGTTAACTAACTCAGGACTCGCTTTGGGAATCAAAAATTTGTTGTTATGCTCTTTTTATCGGAAAATTTCCATTTGAATTTTAAAAATTAATCTTTTAAGGTGACATGGAATATCTCACTGAATATTGTTCCAAGGACACGTTCTAATCGATTGCTTACACGCATTTTGTATTGCCCCCACCTCAAACGACCCCTGAGAGACCATCGGATATCACGTATTTTCATAGACGACGATCTCCTTGAAAATGCTTCGCGGGATTTCTGGTCATCGATGTATTCTGTCCATGCAGCGCCTCTCACGCCCTCAGAATATTCTGTCCCTGCGGGGGTCGTGCTGCTGGGGTCGTGCTGCTGCAGTCGTGTGGTGCACACAATGAAGAGGGATTCAGAAAGAATCAGATGCTGCGATCGTCACTTATTACAGTTTTTAGCTTGAGTTGATTTCTATGATAGTCTGTTGAAGGCACTTGGACAATGTACGTCTTATGAAGGAGTGTGGAAGAATTGCTTCCTTCATCTAAAGCTTGTATGTTTCGTAACATCATTTTAAAACAATGGCAGGACTCATGGCTGACCATCGAAAATAATGAGTTGCGCGAGATAAAGTCCGTCCCTTGGTCTTCCTCTATCAGGAGAAGTAGGCGGGAGGAAGTAGTGATCACACGCTTGAGGATAGGGCATTGTGCACTAACGCACTCGTATCTCTTCACGCAAGAGAAGAATCCACCATATTGTAACCACTGTGAATCTCGCCTAACTATTAGACACCTCCTGATTGAATGTACCAGATATCAGTGCATCAGAAATAGGTATTTCCAAGGTCATCTCAAGGAAATCCTGGGGGATGATGTGGACAAATTAGACTCTGGCCTTAAATTCTTAAGAGAAGTAAAATTGATTAAACAGATTTAAAAATATAAGTAATAAAGAATAAATTTGAATCGGATTTTTAAATTTCAACTTATGTAAAAAATATAATAATATCATCTCATCATCTCCTCTGTATACGGTGCAACATGACCTTTGCTGTCGAAGCACCTTATAACCCTCACTACTACTAGCTTCTATGAAGGGTAAGTTTCTTTGTTCAGACTGCCATTTTAAACTTTTTCCGTGATATAATTAATGTGTTCTATCCACACTTCGTGGAATGCAGTATAAACCATCGTAATCAAACACTTAGTAACTTTTATATTTCCAACGACCGGTTTCGTCCACGAGTTGACATCTTCAGGTGAGAGCTGTCAGAAGATACCTGAAGATGTCAACTCGTGGACGAAACCGGTCGTTGGAAATAAAATTGTGGAAGTTGCTAAGTGTTTTATTTACGATGGTTTTTCCGTGATTCATGAACGCATTTATGCAGTCTCAACTGCACGTTATGCTAAAAAACTATGTAATTTGAAGTTGGAAATTTATCCTTATTTTTTACATTATTGCTTTAAAAGTATGGCCTTCCCTTCAGATATTTTTTCTTTGTGACATTTAAGTAGATAACGATGCTAATGATGAGGATTCAATTAAAACTAATAAATGGACAGTCCGGGTTTGTAGTTGTCAAAAACATTTGAGGTTTGAAACGAGTGTTTTTCACTCATGTTTTGGTATTCCTGATGAATAAACAATATTATGCTTTTAGGTTTTTCAGAAATTTTTGAGACTTTTACTTATGTAGAAAAATTATCTGAATTTAAATCAAATCATTCTTGTGATAATACTAACAATTGAGTGGTAGAACTGAGTAAAATTTCATTAGTATATCAAGATCTGGATCATGAGTGGTCATTCCAATCTAATGAACAATCGATTCAATCGATTCGGCCGAGTGGTTGTGGAAAGACATAATTGAAAATAGCTTTTTACTCTTCCACAAAGGTTTTTATTTAGGAACCACCAGTTTCGGTACATTACCATCGTCAGGTTCACAAAACTGAATCATCAAACTGCCGAGGCATACATTGTAATTTGAGTGATGACATACAAAATACAATGTAGAAGTTGGAAATAGACATACATATAATGACAACCAATCAGGAAATAGGAAGGGGAGTGGGAGGGGAAATTTACAGAGGACTAAAGGATGGGGGAGAGGGCGGAATCCAAGATGGGAGAATGAAAAAGATACTCGTTAATAAGGGAACAATGGGGGTAGGAGAGGTGACGTTTAATTTCAAGCTGTTCTAGAGCATTGAGTCGAGGACTTTTACTTTGAAAGTGAAGGATTTCTGGAGAAAAATCACTTGAATGACTGTTTTCGAAACTAATAAATAAACTAATGAATAAAAACCTTTTTGGAAAAGTAGAAATCTATTTTCAACTAATGAACCTAATTTATAATAAACCTATGAATCTAATGTATGTTTTTGAACAGAATATCATATAACCTACAGTAATAAATGTAAATGTTCGATACTGAATTCTTATTACCAACACAAGTACTTCGCAAAAAACAATATCTTAAGATTGATTGAAGTCATTGATTAATTATCCGAACTTCGATCCGGTCGTTGATCTTCCTCCGGATTCCTCTGAGCCAATCAAATCAAAGCCCGGAAGTGAAGCTGCGATAATGTTGCTATTTTTGTACAGATTTCGCTGTATAAATAAATAAAGGCTCGTGTTTCTACGCAACTGGGACACGGCCAATTTTTCTCGAGATTTGGCTCTACGCGGATATAAAAGTCAACATCCGTTAAATTGTGGGCGATGCAGTAATTGAAATTGATTTTATTTTTGTCGATGGTTACTCACAGGAGAGATTTACGCTGCGAAGGGACATCTTTTTCGAAAATATATCGGATATTTTATGCTTCGTTTTGTATATCTCTCAAGGTAAAATCACAATGTTGATAAAAATTAGAATCATATATCTAAAGCCACCGATCGATTTATTGAGTTGTTTATCATTATAGTTTTTTTAGTATCAAAACCGTTTCTAATGTTCGTGTTCATTCAGTTTCATTTATAAGTTTATCATATGTGGTAGGTTACCTAGAGTGCTATTTTGCACCAATCTTCCTCGTAACTTAGGTAGCATCACGTAGTAGGGGTAAAAAGTTGCTCTCTTTAATACCTTCTGATCTCTATTTTATATATTCTAAGATAAAATTCGAACGCGGTTAAAAACAATGAGAGTTCAAACGATGGGAGTCACTGAAAAAGCAGTCATTTAAATAATTTGTGGAATATTTTAAGAATATATTCTATTTCAGGAACATATTTGACATATCTGACATTTCAAATACTCAAAATTAAACGAACCTTTGTATTCGAACTAATGTTTCGCTAACATTTCAGCACACGAGATCATTTAAAAGTCGCATAGAAATGTTTTAGTCGAGAGTCTGAAATAAATCACCATTCTCATTTTATTCAAATATGATAAAAATGTTGAAATTTGAGACATTTTCATGCTTCGTTTGAGATTCTGAGCGTATCTCCCTTCAACTCAGGCTCCCGAGTGTTTTGGCTCAATTTATGTCCTCACTCCGCTTCTTTTTATAAATTCCGCAACTATTGGGGGAGGGAGGGTTAAACGGCCTCTGCATATTCCCTCGGATCTCTCGATATCTCTCCAATGACGTCTGTTCATCGAAAAACAAAACGCAAAGTTTCTTAGCCAATATGTCAATGTTGCCTCGCTGAAATAAGGGTTGAGTTTTCTGATTCTGTTTATGTCATATTCTTCTCTAAACGATATTTCTCAGTCGATCTTATCTCATGAATGAAAAAACAGAGACTGAAGTGAAAGGAAATAAAGAGCGTGCACGATTCTTGATAATATGTATGAAATCCAATGATAAACAGAGGCGAAAAATAGCGACATGACTGGGACTCGAACCCAGGTCACTTCCGGGCTTTTTTCACATCTGTTTATCATTGGGTTTTAGTCGCACAACTTCCTGTGTAAAGTTATTTCCTGTCCTCATTCCTTATGTATTTATTATTATTATACATCTTTTTATTTAATTTATTATATTCTTTGTTTTTTTCTCTTTTAAAAATTTTCTATAAACTATTTTTTGATTATTTTCACTGTACTAGATCTTATAATCTTCCATTTGCATGTATTTCTCAATGTAATTTCATTTTCTTCATTCCTTTGACATTTATCTCCCATTGTTTATTTTAATTAATCTATAATAAGTGCCATTTAGTGCTGTGGATTTATTTTATCTGATTGTTTGTAGTGTCAGTTATATTTTTCCCCCTTCCTTTTTGTACAATTTCTATATTTTCACTGCCTGTCTATCATAACTCTCTTCTTTCTCCTTCATCAAAAATATAGTTTTCGATCTGTAGGTTTCGCAGGTTTTTCACACTCCCCCTTTTAGTGAGTGTTTTCCTGCAGTGGAAATTTTTCCTGAGCCCTCAGCTTAGGTTTTTTAAAAAATCCGCGTACTAATTTTCTTCTTTCGCAAACTATCTCTTTCTTTCTGTTTCGCATATGACGATGGGTTATATGCAAGAAGAGACTTTCTAGTCTCAATCTCGCACGAATAAAAGACATTTATTATTATTATTATGTATGAAATCATTCTGTGGCAATTGCATGTTTATCTAGCATTTAATTTTTGTTAATTATGTTTATCACTAGTATATATGTATGTAGGTATAAAAACTGCCACCATGCTAGCAGCCTATCTGTAGTTTATGCAATAATAATAATAAAATATCTATCATAACGTAATTACGTTTAACGCGCCATTAGTTAACTCTTGAGTTTGCACATTAACATTTTAACTCTTTCGGTAATTAAACAGTATCCCCTGATAGTTAAGTTTTTATTTATAATATACAACGTGTTATTTCAGTGAATATACTCTAAATAGGTTTAATCACATTTGTTCGGTTATAGCTGCTGTGAAATGCTTCTTCAAATCTCACACTTCGGTGTTCTTCCGATACTCTTTTAAGAATATCTGATTGTCTATACCAGTCGAATACCATTGCGTATCCAGAAGGAATCCTGCTGTCGTCTTAATTAATTTTATCTATTTTCTGTTTGTTGAGGGAATCCTACTTCCTTCTTGGCCACGGTTGTGATTAATTATTAAAGGTCAGTTTTTTCCTCCTCCAGTTAACTTTTGATTCACTGAGTCACTGTGCTACACTAAGAACGGAAAATTACACGTCCACTCCTCTTCAAACCTTTTGATAGATAATAGTTGAGCAGCTGATGAGCCAATAGCGTTCCGGCTTTATCGAAACACGAAATTCAAAACTTAAGTGCTCTAATTTTCCATGATCATTTTAAATTAATTTATGACTTTTTTAGGATTTGACTGTTTCTACGATAAATGTCAAACCTTTTAGAAAAGGTTCATTTTGATTCTCGAGTGGGGGTTTTCGTTTTGAACAAGAATATCGGTCACAGCACGCACTAGCATGTACGATTCTTGATAGAAGTCCTGTTAGGATGTTTAGAAAGAGGGGCCCTTTGTGAACACATCCTATTTGAATGTTGTTTTGGTAATTCTACATTGACGTTGGCAATCACAGAATTTCCATTTGTGCGGAATTCAGCTGAATCTAACTTGGGAGTGCGCTGTCTCTTGCATCTCACGTCCAACGCATTTTAAACCACGTCCAACCGAAGTCGAAACCGAACACACTTTTCATGTGCATCGCCCATCGGCAGATTCTTCGGAATCGCTTATCGAGCAATCTTCAATCGTTTCTTCGAAAAGAAAATGAATGATTTATCAAAGCGCATCGAAGACAGGCACCGATTGTAGCTCCATTTGCTTTTATGTCGCATTCCAGACAATTGACAATCGGTAACCATAGGAAACATGATGACGCTCAAACTGCTCGGGAGTTCTCGGGAATGTAGATCTCGTCTAATTTATCGTACGGACATTTATTTGCCGATGGAACGATGTATTAGCATTGTCAGCATATTTAATATTAATAAATTTTGTTCACGTCTGATTTACACTATCTCTGCCAATATTACCATTTTATGTACGGTTAGAGGATTTTAATGCGTCTGTGTTTTATATATTTTCTCCTAGAAAACTTGAGTCATTGGAATTTTTATTCTTTAAATTAAAAATTTAACTATATTAACAAAGATAAATTACTTTTCCATTGAATCTGTGTCAACGAAAATATTAAGGTTATATTCTTATGTTCATTCCATACGTTTAAGTCGTAGTTTGAAATGTAAATAATCGTGTAATAACAGATGTATCCAATTAATGGCTCCATTAAACCAAGAGTAGAATGCAGTTACCCTTGTCATATGATATGTTAAATAAATGGGGTGAAGTAATTACTCTGCGTTAGTTGTGAGAGATCATGTATATTTACTTGCGTAAATATTCAAATTTGCGTTGTCAGCTACAACGTCAATACAAAACTTGTGATCTAATTTTAATTGACTCGAAATAGGATTCAGTGGAACTCAAAGTACATAAGGAATCATTTTAAGATCAAAATATATTTTGAATCAAATTTCTAATTAGTTTAATTCGAAATTCGATTCTTTAAATATAAGATATTTTTAAAGCAATGTTATATCAACCATAGAAAGACAAATTACACTTGCTATTGCCTAGTGGGCTTCATAATTCAAACTTAATGCGATTTTTTAGTGTTTTTAGGCACATTATCACAGCATAGTGCAGCATAAAATATAATTTAACATATTATATTTAATAATTTCAGGACCTAAAATTTTTGAAATGTATTCCATCTCGATCGATTTTATTTTTTTCTAGATCTTTTGCGGTAAAATTAAATCATTTTATTTGTGAACGAAAATTTTCCTCTACTTTCATTATTTCTTTCGGGTTATTTCATCATAAAACTTGGATCGTGCAAAGTGTATGGAATAACTAAAAATACTCATCAGTAATGTGTCATAACTTCAACGTCGTATAAAACAACAATTTAATGGTATTCACACCAATAAACATTGGTATATCTGAAAGTTATTCAACGAAAACTATTATGGAATTCCATGTTGCTAATACATCAAACACTCAGTCTATAACTCAAACAGAGATGTTCTCTCTTTCAAGTTTCTTTCGATGTTTGTTTTTGAGATGTTGGTCCCTTTCCATCGAAAGTTCCTCATTTTTCTCTGTCACACGTTTTGGTCCTCAAATTATCCGCCTTCGAGGCAGCCTTTGAAGACTGAAACGGCGACAGAAAATAATATTTGTGATAGAGCGGTGGTTGAGATAGATTGAGTTGTCCGGAGATATTTACGGAGAAGAAGTCGCCGCAATGAGTTTGTCACAAGACGCAGAATGAGCAGTCGATGTTAGAATGAAGAGTGCAGTTGAAATTCAGTTGAATAATAATAAATCGTCTTTATTTGGGCGAGATTGAGACTAAAAAGTCTCTTCTTCCATCTAAACCAACGTCATTAATTATAAAATAAGAAGTAGAAACAATTAGAAGAATTTTGGATGTAAAAAACCTAAGAGATTCTTAGGAAAAAGAAATCCACGGCAGGAAAACACCCACAAGGAGGGGGGTGTGAAAAACCTGCGCAAACCTACCGATAGTCATAACTAAAAGATAAGAAAAGAGAAAAACATTCAAAAATAAATACTTACATGCGGTACATAAATAAGAATCAGTTCCCATTTAAAAAAGAGATAGCAATATACAAAATAACATAAAAAACAAAATAGAAAAACAAGGAAAACGTACATGGATTTTCATCCATAAAGTACATTACGAGGAAAAATAAAAGAATATTGAAAAAAACAGTACCAAAATAATGCATACAGTATGCACTAGTCAAGATTGTATATAACATAGACATTTAGGTAACTCTATGTGAGAAAAAAGAGAAATAAAAGAAACAGATGATAATTATTCGGTATAAAAACAAAGAAAGCTTCTTATGCGTTGAGAGGAAGAGCAGGAGCAAAATCAGTAATAATATATAACAATATAATAAAGAGGAAGACTTTCCAATAAAACGTTTGGGAATGTAAAAGCTGTTTTTTTTATTTTTGAATGCTGTTAAACAGTCAGAAACATAGGAAGAAGAATGTGTAGTTTCAGTTAAAATCTGAATGCAACAGATTTAAGGAGCGTTCATTAGCAAATACAAATTATTACATATACTGTGAGGTACTAATTACCTAGTACAGGAAAATCACTACTACAAAAACTTTATTAATTAATAAGTATCTACATATTAATACGTGAAGAGAAAACTTTGGATCCCTTTTTAAGGATATTGCGCGAACGGAGGAGTTTGAAATTTGGCATAGTTAAAGTTTATATGAAGAAGGAGTTCAGAAAGCTAAAATCTTAGTCCAAATATCCTGGGTTCGACTCTGGACCAGTATAATATTCTCTCATAAGAAATGCACGTAAATTTCGTTTTGATCGATTGCAGACATTTTTTCTTTTGCAGAATTAGATCAGAAATAATGGTCGTAGGAAATCGAGATAAGTACCAAAAGAAAGGAAATCAAATTAATATTCTTATTTTGGTCGTAGAATATCGAATTCAAGCCAAAATTGCGAGAACTCTGGCAAAATGAACGAACATGTTGTGAAATTTGTTCGTAGTAAACAAACCAGTCCCCGTGGCGACCAAGGCGATTGTTGAATCCGAGCTTATGAACATTAGAAGGGGATTTTATCTCCAAATTAACGGTAGGGACTCATATCAGAAATAATGAAAAGTGGGCAATTAATCGAGATGCCAACAGTCGCTAACAGATTAATAAATAACAGGGATATTATTACGGCGATTTTACGGAAATTATTTTGGAAATCAATCTTTAAAATTAAAAATAACAATGACTTGTATCAAAAATAAATAAAGCTAAAAGCTGTAATTGTGTTTTATTTATTTTTCTAACATTAAAATTTTACATTTATTGAAGGGAATTAAGGCAAAGAACACACCCTAATGACGTATTTGTACACGCTCACAGCTGACGTAATAGAAAAATAATTGAATAAATAATAAGCAATGATTATATAGGCATACTCTTTGACAAAAGAACCTCAGTAACGCTCAGACTTCAATGAATAATGGTCGAATTTCGAGCACTGGGCGATCACTAGTATTTCATTCTTACGTTTCTTGACTGCCAGTCAATCGACTCTTACCAATGAATCCAATTGATAAACCCACTCTACGATTAACAATATATTCGTTCTCGTTGTTATTCGCTTCGCCATATGAATAATTCATCGGTGGCTAATATACGCGTCGTCCCTCCCGAAAATATCCCAAGACAACCGAATTCGCTTAAAGCTGAGGTCTGGATGGATTGCACCGATGCGGGCCACACCCATTGAAATGCTGGCCTTACTTTCACCTTTCTTCAATGCGAAACCTCATTAAGCAAGCCCAGGGCTCCACGACAGACAAAATGCGATGAAAAGTGCTGCGGAATACCGCTTTCATTTTCTCCAAAAATCTGTTTTTGCAAAACCTTAGTGGGAATTCTAACTAAGCTTTCCACACGTCTATCATACACCCAAATGGATTGAATATGTGTAGTATGTTCTGTGGAAAGCTAGATTATACCACAACGATACTGCCTTCGTATTTAATACTCTGTCTATGACTATGTAAAGTCCCTGCAAACCGCCTTTTATGGCAGGGGGTACAGAACTCTATTTTCCTAATAGAATGCTCTCGGGTATCGTTTTCGGAAAAAATGAATTCTTGAAACGTGTATTCCTAGCATCTATTTCCCTGATCTTCCTCGCAGCATCAAAACGACCAATGCTACAGGGAGGTCGCATAATATCGGTCATATCTTCTGAGAAAGTTATTTCTATGAACTTATTTAGTATTAGCTGAAGTGCCCGTTGAATTTCAACGGGGAAATTAAAATTTACAAATACCAGGCTATAATTATTTACAAACCAATAAACAGAGAAAAGAAAATTGAGTCTACAATGTCACCTCCACTACATATTTAATCTCATATCCTTTGAATGAACAATTTCTTCCATGAAGACAACAATTGTTTAAAGATTATAAAAAAAACATTTTCTAAGATCACATTAGGATAAGCAGTACCACATTTAAGGAAACATTTTCAATAAGGCACAAACAGATATCGGAAACGAAGATTGAAAACAACAGAAATATATTGTATATCACTCTACAACCACCGATGAATATTCTTTGCGGAAAGTAACTGTATTATGGAACTGACTTTTACTCCAGTGCTAAAATGCGTAACATAAATATGGTGCTCGATCAAAGTACACAAATGCAATCACAATGCCAAAACAGGTATACAAATTAAACACTAATAACAGAAAGATAGCAAATGTATACGAATTGGAAGCACTTAAAAAACCACAATGAATAACTTATTGCATTTTGCGTATGACAAAACATAAACTTGCTTTACCATATTTATGATTTTTACACGCATTCAGTTGAATTGATCGAGAGAAAGAAATTTCATGTAACAAACTTCTATAAACCCATGTATCCCACGAAATAGTCAGTAAACAATTACGTTGATATAAATAAAACTTGGTTGCTACAGACGCCACCACCATATAATTTGAAAAACTTTCTTAAATACTGGTATTCGTATGTTTGTACGCACGATTCTTCACAGTATATCGTTCATAGCTGCAGTTACTAATATCTCCTTAAATTTATCCCTCTTCATATAATCTATCACTTATTTTTAACATTAATTTGAAGTAGGCATATTTTCTCATTGTGTTCTTACGTATAAATTCATGAGCTGGGGGTTCAACAATCAGGGTGATAGGTAGGTTGTTTGCATACTGAAAATATTAACAAAATATTTTAGTACTTTATCAAAATGTTCTTAATTTCGAATCAAAAACTATTTTCCACGACCAAATTGAGAATCCTTATGCTATTCTCCTTCTTTTGGGGCTTCAGTCGACTTCCTAAGACTGTTATTTCTAATTTATTTTTTCAAAATAAATTGCGTATGCCGAAAAATTGAGATTCATAGGTTCAGTTTAAATTGGACATCTTTTCGATTTTAAAAAATATTGCAAATGTTAGCGATAAGAAACTTATTTTTAGAAAACAAATTCTAACGCAATAAAAATCGTATTTTTTTGTCGAAATTTCCATCCTTAATATTTGAAAGGTTAAGTCAATTGGTTCAGCGTTAGCAAACGTAGTGTGTGTCGTAAAAATTAAACGATATTTTCGGCCAGATTAACTCCTCGCCACTACTTAAGCCATTTTTTTATGTGACTTTCATTCCGGGGTTTGGTTCAACATCCATCTTTCTAATTTTGGAGTAATAAAATTCATTTCTCCCAACCTTTTCTTCACCATTCGTAATACACGATTATATTTTAACTGGTAGCACGAAAGTAAGTGGAACCTTATCTCAGGAATATGTTAACGTCACTCGGAATTGATGACACCTGCTGTTTCCACTTCCGTCCGGAATTAATCCTCCTCCAGAGAGATCGCTGCTAATTCGGAAAGAGTGGCGTTTTGAATCATTCCAAATAGAGGGGGTAATTGGGAGACGTCAAGCATTCGGGCGAAAGCTTTCTTTCGGGAGATTCCAGTAACAGCCGAATCATTAAGACATCTCGTTACACGTCAATTCAGAGGCCGTGGAAACAGGAGATGCGTTTTTTAGGTAAATTGTGACCCTTCACATATCTCGAATAAAGTAACTATCTTCGAGTTGTTTTTCCGCGCTCTTTCCGCTCCTCCAGATCCATCATTCTTACCGTCCAATGGCTCTTAAAACCACTCCTCCTCTTCATCGCCCTTCCAATATTCCTCACGTGTTTTCGCCCTTAATCCTGCTTCTCGCATCACTCCGACTTTTTCACGTATCCCTCCCTCCCATCGCCCAATTTGTTTTATTATATCTCTTTTCCGCTCCCTTCCCCTTTTCCCATTCGTCTTCCACGGCTTCCGTCCTCCGAGATTGCGGGTGATATATCCCCTCCAACCAACCTTCCCTCTTAATTTCTAAATCCCCTAAAATCGAGGATTTAGAGTTTCGCTATCTTAAAACGATCAAACGCTCTAAAATACGAAATGATAATTAAATACCGCCAGGAAATGAGGATTGATTATTTCGCTTCGATAATTCACTAAATTAGCGAAAAGTTTCGATGTCTATAGAAACAGTGATTTGATGGAACGTGACGAATCTTAAATATATTAATCTTCCTGTTTTAACGTAAATTAGAGAATTTTTCAAGGCAGTGAAAAGGACTAAACTCTGAATGGAATAAAATAAGATGGTGGAACTAATGTACATTTAATCGGGTATTGTATGAGTTAATGTGTTAATTATATCACCTTATTTTGTTCTATTATGGCGTAAAACCTGGTAAATGACGAAACCATCAGTTTAGCGTGTAAGTTGCTATTATAAATTGGTCGTTGTGATATTCTCCCGTCTTTTATTTCCAAAATATTGAGCGATCGAGTACAGATGGGCAGTTGTTTTAGGGGTTACTTCTCGGGAAAAGTATTTCAAAATAGAATTAATCAACATTCATAATTGAGTTATCCATTAAAAAACCGCCTTCCACATGTGTAAGCTATTGTTCCTGATATTTACCTGAAGAAGGCCGGAATTATCTTAATTTAGTTTTATTTTTTCCTAAAGATACAACATCATAGCTTCAGAAGAAGCTTTCGAAAAGTAAAAATTAAAAACATTAGTACGTTTCATTACATTGTCAGTATTACTTAGCCGTATGGCGAATTTCGAGTTTATTGGTGGCAAGATCGAAGTTAGCAGTAGAAGATGAAAGGAATAAATAAGAGGGCTCTTCGTGGGCTTTATCCTCCTCAACCAAGAGATAATCCTTCCTTTCTTTTCCCTTGTATTCGTATCACCGCGATCTATGGCTCCCTTCCCCCAACCTTGTTTTGGACATCTCAACGCCGCCACTCCATATATTTCACGGAATTATGTTTCTCTTTTAGACCTCTTTCATTTCCACGCGTACTCCATCGCCTGGTTTAAAGATGCCGCAGAAATCGGCTTTATATCGGATTTCCTGGATTTGGAGCGAAGAGAACTTATTGGTTACAACTGATTCATTTGAGGACTTGAGCAAGATCCGTTGAGAAATAGTAAGGAGAGTTGTTTACCGATAATGAATTGCGTTAGTTCTGTAAATAAGGTATATGTACTGCTGTTGTTATAATAAAGGTTTAAAATGATCTTTAAGCCGTTCGGCGAGTGTATGAGATTTTCTCAGAGAAAACAGTCTCGGGGAAACTGAATTCATAACAGAGTCCGTCTCTTACGGAAATTCCGCGATTTAACCGTAATATCAGAGAATTAAACTCCCAGGGGGCAACTAAGGGCTAAGTCATCTTACGCCATCTTGTTATTTTACAAACGAATTTTAATCGCTTCGCTTAGCTCAGCTCCTCTTCCAGTTGCCCACCCTTGAAGATTTCACTTAGCTTCGCTTCGCTCCGACTCACTCAGTTCCGCTCAGCTCAGCGCCGCTTCGCATTCGGTGGCCTAACGAATATTATAAAAGAGGTTGTCTTTTTACCTAGCCTAGCTCTCGCTCTACTGCGCAACGGATTGAGGAGCATTTTCTAGAAAGAATTGGTTTTCGGCTTACTTCAAGGGTTTCGAAAGCAGATGACATATGAGCTTAGGATTGTTTGCTTTTAAATTGCTAGCGCGATATTAAAATTGTCAATAATTGTTGTTTTTGAGATCGGCTGCGAATTAATTAAGAGAATTTCCATTCACAAATATTCGTTTTCATCGCGATAAAAATGTTAGCGACCAAGAGCATTCCTGTAAAAGTTTAATGAATTCGTTGGCTACCGAAGAGACATCTGGATTTGCACCGGTTGCCACTCTGTCCTGCGAAATTCGATTAGGCGCGTTTTCTCGCCTCCTGATCGAGTTTTCTCGTAATTCTGAGCATCGGATTCCCTCTAGACGCCGTGTTTAAGGCGGAGTCCGGTAAATTAACAATCATATCCAAAGAATGTCCAACAGTGTTACACATATCAACCAGAATTCTTTTCTGTGAAGTTTGTGCAAAATATTGTATACTTGCCGATTTTTAACTTCAAAGGTGTTTTTAACGAAGATGTAATTGTTTACATATCGTGACTTCCTCTAAATATATATTATTTATTCTCCAATACAAGGAAAAATATTAATTTTATAATCTCCCTAATCAAGGAAAACTAATTTATTAATTTTACGATTTTGTGAGAAGAATTTTTCTGAGGATTTGCAAAATTCCAGGATCTACATTGATGAATGTATAACCACCCATTACTGTCTTAAAAAAAGATAAAAAACGCACAACTCATTTATAAGGACTTATTCGTGTTAAGAACTATTTCCGTATACTTATATATTCCGTATACGTATAAAAAATCAATCGCATCTTCAGATTCGTTTGATTAAAATACAACTATCTCAATGGTCGTCTGTTTTGACACCGATATCTATGATCTTTTTGATGAAATTAAAGTTAGTGAGACGGCATTCGGTGATATATATCGGTCAGTTGTTGTTTAGGGTGGCTCGCATATGTACATATTGTTCCTCCTGACAAAACTTTTAGATTTATTACTCGAAATTTATTATTCGGAGCAATTTATCTCTCGTTATGATGAACCACCTTTTCCGTAATGGCGGACAGGGAGCTTTATCTTCTTTTGTTTTCCTTTCTGCAGCGTCCTCTTCATCCGTTAGGAAACATTTTAGTTGAAAAATGTCTCGCTAGGAAGCGCGATCTTAATCAAGGCCTAGATTCTTCTTCCGAGTATCGGAAGACATCGTTAGCGTCGAAGATAAATAATAATTAATATAAAATAAGCGAGAAGAGTCTAACAACGTGTCTCAACAGGAACATGCAATGTTTCTTTCGCCTGTAAATAAGCGCGAGAACGGGAAATCGGCTGTGTGTCTATTGTTCCAGTCCCCGCGAACATAAATCACTCGAAAGATGGGCGAAAGGAGCGCCCATTCGACGGCCGGGAGGTGAAAACGGCCAATGCGTCGGTGTAGTCACGTTTTATCGGAAATATACGATCTCCGAAATCCATCGCACTACGGATTGACGAGTGAAATTGCAGCAATGACGGATGCTCAAATAATATATATAGCGGTTTGATTGTCGAGGAAGAAACATTATTGCTATGCTGTGAAATATCTTAAGAATAATTGTTATAAAATTTTTGAGAGGATTATTTTTCACGATTTCGATAGCTCAGCTGTATCAACCGTGAGACTACGAAAATATTGTATGAATGCGTATATCACAGAAAAAGAAGTAATTCATTATTAAGAAGACACATCAGGTTTGAAGCGCTATTTTGATTATTCTCGATTATTTGATTTAAAAGCCTTTAGACGTAATTTATCTTAAGAAACCGGTCGTATGTAAAATATACGGTGGAAAATAGTGCAAGTGATAATTTTATTTCTTCAATTTATTTGAATAATCGATGTGGGATTGAACTGTTATGGAATAGTTTACTGCAATTCGCACTCCTTCTACATACAATTCTTCTACATAAGATTTTTTAATGTTCAGGTTCAGAGGTTATATAATGAATAATGGCGACTTGGATTCTCTAATTAATGATACTCTAATAGAGTAGCATCATAATGAATACTATTCATTTAAATATACGAAACATATGTAAAGTAACTAATTCGTTGCAAATTGCTAACATATCTCAGAATGAATTCCATTTCCGGGAGTTTTTTTAGAGGCGAGGTTGAAATAAATAAATTAGAACATTTTGACGAATTATAAATTGTTGTATTACTGCTCCGATTATTCCCATTGCTACAGAGGAACGGAATTCATCGACTCAATTTATAACGACATCTGATTATATTTTTAGTAGGTTAGTTAATTTGTCGAACAAGAACTGACAATTAATGAGCCCAGTTACTGAGTATAAGGAAAGGCTGCTCGCTTACGCGCTGTTGCTAGGAAAAACAGCGATAATGGACAGACGAGCAACGTTATTAACCTCGAACGTCACGTGATCCACCTTTCCTAACTAATAGCTGCGCATCGGGCGGCGCAACATGTCTAAGAAAGCAAATACAGCATTAAAAATGTCAGAAAACGTATCTCCCAAGGAAAAACTTCCTTCGTGAAGAAGGGAAGCGTGCTTTTGTCATAACCAGGGGGGAAAACATTTCTCTTTCGACTCAATGATTCGGAGCGACGAGGAGCACCTTGAAAGAAAAAAGCTCTTCCTCTGAGACCTAGTTCACCGTTGAGCGAATTTAACACGCGTTTCTTTTGTCTCCGTCAGCGTCTTGGGCTACTCGGGAGTCACAAAAGAATCCCGCAATTTCTCGGAGCGGCCGTTGAAGTTCCATTAATGAATGATCGTTAGCGAAGTCAATCAACGCACCGAAATAAGAAGGTCCTCCGGGAAATCGTACCTTTCCTCCTCAATATTTTAACGCTGGAAGCCAATCCAGGGGATGGACGGACATGATAAGGAAAATTAACGGGAAAAATTCCCTTCTCTTCTGTTCGTAAATTGAAAATCAGTGCCCTTGGTGAAATTCTGGACCTCTCCTGTGATAGACGCTCTTATTTCCTTATTGAATTCAGCTTTGATCAATTTTTCCAGTTGTTCTTAAGGATAACATTTTAGGGCTTAGTAATTATTTTCAATTAAATTCAGTTTCTTATTGCATGTACTCTCAAAGACATTTTCAGACGATTTAAACCTTAAACTCAAATTTTAATAATTTCCTTTGCAATCAAAAGTCGTGCAGTATGTGCAATGTGCAGGGATGATGCAATTATATTAGGTTGCATTTCTTTCACTCAGATTAAGAAATAACAGGAGGATCTTTATTCACCATGCTAAAAATACTATTTTAATAAAAAACAACACAAATAATATGAATCTTTTAAGTCTCTAACGTAAACATAAATTGAAGGTTAGTAATTAACCTTTTAAAAATTATTCTCTTGTTCCTACATTTAAATATATTATGAGACTATTAACAAATCGGATTGCAATGACTTCCTTTTTAAAAAACGACTTTTTCACTACTTTTTTCGTTTCATCGGCTGCGGTGGCGGAGTGGTTAGTGTGCACTCCAACGCCTAGGTCCCGGGTTCGAATCCCGGCTTGTTGGATTTTTCTGGCTAGGGAATGGTTGTGTGCCTTTGCAAATAATAATAATTATTAAAATGGATGTAATTGGGATCTTCCTGTTGCCATTGGAGAAGTTGTTATTATCACTTATATAAGTTTTTCAGTTTCTTAAAATATTTCCTTTTAAATTTGAGAAAGAGGTGAATATTTTAATTTATTACAGAAATCAACTCCAGTGTTACTTGGTGGAACTTCATTTTAAACTTACAAAAGTAAAAAACACACTTTTAAGAATTCCACAAATTTTAATAAAGCTGTTGACCGTTTTCGGTGCTAAAGCGGTCCTCAGAACAGCAACTGAACAGAACTCAGAACAGAACAGAATTGTTCTGGGGATGGTGCTTTAACATCGAAAACGGTCAACAGCTTTATTAAAATTTGTGGAATTCTTAGAAGTGTGTTTTTTACTTTTGTAAGTTTAATTTATTACGATTAATGATTTCAATCAAATCTCATCTTATGATTGGTCAAAACATAAAGAGGAAGGCTTAATGTTCACTTATGCATGAATCATTTTTCGAAAGTAAACGCTAAGGCACATTCGCTTTCCTACATTATACTTTCCTACAATGTTGCGCATTTCCTCCTTTTCTCCCCTCCTCATGAACGGTGACCACGTAGTGTGTTTGTGGAGATTGTTTGCCTGACGACGGTGACATGCATGTGTTTATGTATTTCGTGGTTTTGTATAAATTAAAATATTAAATCTATTATCCTTTTTTACAATTTTTAGAGGAAGTTCAGAATTTTAGTTAAATTTTTCACGATTTTTATCTTCCAAAAGAAAAAGTCAGCTTTACTGAATTTGTGGCATTATTTAACTAGTTTTCTTAAACGTTTGAAACGCATCGTAAAATTCAGTTTACATGTCCCAAATTTGAATAATAAATACTGCAAAGTACTTCACGAGAATACCTGTTTTAAAAATTTGCTATTCAATTAAAATTTACGCAATTCAAGAAGGCTTCGATAAATTCACCATTTAAAATCGTAAATTTTAGCGAATATAGCTGATTACTGTTGAAAATCCACCATTTCGTAGCAAAGTTTATATTTTAAATGAAAAGAGAAGATTTTGTAATATTTGATTGTGGTACGCAGCATTATGCGTGGAGATATGTCTTCAAAACGTCGTATTCCAAACTTCGGCCTCGTAAAAGTACATCTTGTATGACTTCAATGGCTTCATTTTCTGGTTCCACGGAGGCATTCCATTTATTGCAATATCGAGATGATGAACCGAAGGATCTGAAGAAATTACGCTTTGGGCATAGACGATTGCGAAATCCTGAAAGATTCTTGATAATAATTTCCAGAAAGGCGAAAGTAAGTTTCATATTTCTTTATGGAAATTGTTGAACTAGTCTTTCCCTGTTTACAGTTAAACATCTTAGACTTAAATTACGCCATCTTCAGATCCCATGTTCAAAATGAACACCCGTTATTACTTATCCAGTGTTTGCGTTTTGTGCTTCTCTTAGTCCAATTTCCACCGTTTCTCAACTCCTCTTCGATCCGTGTTTACGTAACTAGAAAAAGCCGCACTATATCACACTCTTAACTGAAATATTGCCGAGACAGCAATCTCTCTATCGCTGCAAAGAAAAGCCAAGTTTGGCTTCGATATGTTTGTTTGGGCACTTTGAAGAAATGTTCTATGACCTCGATCCTATTAGACTCTTTGTATTCCATCGCAAGAAAAAGGTAAATGAATTTGGAAAACGTGGTCATGAAAGCTTGGAATTATGCGTAGAAAGAAACTTTATCGGTGCTTAATAAAATATCTCGAAAGTGTGGTTACGCTGGTATGTGGTGTCTTTTAAACGTTGTAAGGTCCGTCACTAACTCTTTTCTTTACTTGTCAAAGATTGTCGAGTTAAACAAATAATTCAACTAACAATTCAATCTAACTAACAAAGCTTTTACATTCCGAAAAAGTGTAGTCGATTTGCTTATAATATTTAAAACCATTTGCATTTGATTTCTGTTTATCAGTTTGCATTATTTTTTTAGTACAACGTATGTTTCACGAAGTTCATCCACAACGGGCTTCAGAATATAAGCACTGTCACCATTCGCCAGCTCTGAAAGACGCGCACGGAATGATTAAAAAGTGGTTTAGGTATCCATTAGTGCAATGAACATTCATTTATAGAAACTGAAGAATTATTTTTCAATTTATCAGTAAGATCGAACAAAAGGAAGTGAGAGTTACCATCGGTATATCATCTAATCTCTTGGAAATGAAAATCTTATTTCTGAAGGAAAATTTCGTATCTGTAATGCTGATATGTTAAATAAAAGAATCTTAATTCCATCCTCTTAAATTGTTCCGTCCCTCTGTAAAATGAATAGCTTTAAAAACGGGAATTATTCCCTCTTGAGTGATGTTCTTGTTGTTTGTTGCACCTGCGCAAGACATAGGCTCAATGGATAGCAATTAACCCGTAGCGAGGCTTCATTCTCCTTTAAAAGGACCAGAATGGAGACAGCTCAGTGGGGATTTCCCGAACAACTCGTTCCCCGTGGCAAATGAATAGCGATTCCCGCACTAGTTTGGCTGCCTCTTGGGTATTAGGCAAATCACTACCGTTTAGATTACCGCTTAAAGTGGTCCATGTATTTGTCCTTCTTTCTTGCCTACCCTCTCGATTGCAAGGAGTTCTTGATTAGGGTAAGTATTATTTAATATAGCGTTTTCGCATAAATTATATTTTACAAGTTGTTAATCCAAAGCGGAAAACATTCCAAAGTTTGAATTTTTTCACCCAAGTATCAACTAGTTCTTCTTTTCTTAGTCCGTTTTTTCAGTCACTTACTTTCCTTTGAGCATGGCAATAACCTGCATTCGTTCTCATGCCGTTCCTTAGAGAATAAGCAGTAGAAAGAATTCGAACCCACTGCTGTCATTATATCGAAGATAGTGAGAACAAAATGAGACTTTATCTCCGGAATATCCACCATATAGATTCGCATAAAGATATTTCCGTATTAAAATTAATCATATTGATAATAACATTGCATATATTCAAATTATATTGTATAAGATCACCAGAGCTTAGGAGGACTTCACAGGTGAAGGGCGGCAGTAGCATGTAAAAAATATTTGATTGGTAAGGTATTTATGAATAATCCTTCTTACACAAAGGCATTAGCTACTTTGTGCTGTCGCCTGGTTGACTACTGTGTATTTTAAGGTGGTTTTCTATGTTCGAGGTGTTTTTGAATACTTCAATCATGTGGGAGGATCTTCTGTTCTTCAACTAGCAGCTACAGAATCTTCTGCGGAAGACATACATTTGGGATCAATGAGCTAATTTGCTCAAGATTGAGTATCTTGCTTGAATAATAAGAGATGAGCAAACAGTGCATAGCAACGAGAATGGTAAATGGCGCAATTGCAAGAATCTTTATCCCTGGTTCTATTTCACAATATTAATCATTCCAAACGAGGGCGATAAATTACTAAACCGCGTCAAATAAATCATAACGAGGGATGCGGTTTCATTTAACGCGAAAAAAGCATCTCATTTCCTAAAGAAAGAGACCATCTTGCGCGCACCCTCTTCCATTAAGGGGCTTTAATAATCTGGCCACGGGATAACTTTTAATGCACGCAACGCAGTGCAGTTTCAACACCGTGCCGCTTCAAACACGAGCGAAGGCAACGCCGGAATCACGGAAAAAAGGCAAATGAATGCACGGGGAGAGAAGGAAGCCATCTCCGAGACTTATTATCAATTCCATCGGAATAAAAGAGTCATCCATCTCGGCAAGGTCGCGGCCTCAAAAGGTACGCTTTGCACATTAATCGCCGCCATTAACATCTCGAGATCATCGCTTTCAACGTCGAAGGATTCCAATTATGAAGCAGTTTCTATCTGCGAGAGGTTTGCTCTAAGCAATGCCGAAGATTGGAGCAGTTTACACTCTCTTAATTAATTACAGAGAGAAACGAAAGGTAGTTTCACATCTCTTACAACAACATGTCCGCAATACATCTCGGATTCCTCTTTAAATATTATTTATACGATATGCTGAATGTGATAGGTATAATAAAACGGAAATGTCGTTACAAGTTTCATCAGCAATACAACACCATATATTTTTTTTAAATGACTGACTGAGTAGAGGCCATTTTGCGAACTGGATGCACATAGCATAGGCAGAGATTCCCAAACTATGTTCCGCGGAACACCGGTGTACCGCTGAACCTGAATAAGTGTTCCGCGGCAATTTGTAGTCTCAATGGAGAATTGGAGAATAAAAGTCATTAAATCCTTTATTTATTAATATTTTTATGCTTATGTTATAATATTATAGTTTTATATTTAAAAATAGCTACTAAATAAATAATTAGTTGTAATTAAATGATTTTTAAAATTTTATAAATAAAATTACTTAACCTAAAAATAAGCTAAGTGTTCCGTTAAACTTCCCAGGTTTGCGAAGTGTTCCACTACAGGAAAAAAATTGGGAATCCCTGGTCTGTGCAATATTTTAATATTCGCAGAGTGAAATGCTTGGGTGACTGATGTCAAATTACGTTTTAACATCAATGCTTCTCAAATGCAAAGTCTTAGTGAGGAGTAATAACCATTAAATGTCTTATTCATGAAACTCGATTGTTCCTTTGCCCGCCTCAAATCGAAAAAAACTATTGCGGTCATTGAATCTGGGAAAACGAATTGTAAAGAAAATTGTTGAATTCTTCTTGTGAAGTTTGCTTTGTTTGTCGCCTCCTCGTTCTTTCTTAAACTCCTTCGGCGTAGTTCTCTTTAAAACTTTTTAGCTTCTAACTACCACATGCGATATCTCCAGTGGTTTGGTCTTAGTTATTTCTATCTAATTCGTTTTATTTAAACAGTTCAACGATAAGTATTTCCTGCGTTTTTGTAGCTAATAATTCAAGAATATTTCCTCGCCTTTTGCTTTATTTAGGAGCAGAATTTGTTTTTGAAAAAATACTCCAGAAAACTCTTTTAAAGGATAGTGACGAGACAAAAGACAGACAAGAGTTTGAAAAATCTTGTGAAACATTAAGATGAAGAAGATTTGTGTCTCAAATTTTTATGCACGTTACTAAGTAAACTTAAAATCAGTCTTAAATGGTTATTATTGCTTACCACATCAATGCTTGGAATCTGTTGACATAACCGCTGCAAAATGCTAATAGCGATGATTATTTTCTCATTTTACATCTACATCTACATTAATACCCTACAAGCTGCCTTTCGGCGTGTGGCAGGGGGTGTAAACACCAGTTGAATCTAAACTACTTTCTTATTCGGTTATTGTCGCGTATCGTTCGCGGAAAGAATGAATTTTTAAAACGATTCGTCCTAGCATCTATTTCTCTTAACTTACGGTCATTATTGGCTCGACTGGGGTAGCAGAGGGGTTGCATGATACCGATTGTATCTTCCGAAAATGTAGTTTCCCTGAATTTATTAAGCAAACGCAGCCTAGCTTCGAATCTCCATCCTTTCAAGGATTCCCAACCTACGTCTGAGAGCATTTTTGTCCTTTTTTATAGTAGCATTTCTTAACAAATCGAACCGCTTTACCATTTTAATGATATTTTACATAATCTCAATTACTATATACACAGAAGTGATCTCCGAAAATTAGTTGCAATATTAAAAATTTTCTACTCGTGTTAATTTCACCCGAAAGAGCACGTCTCTGCACCACGGGCTGAACCGAATTGTTTTATGTTTATTTACTATTGAATGGGTGTTTGATTTGAACTCATCCACATTTCCTTTGTAGGATTATCATTATTACTACTTATTATGTACTAATTATTACTAATTACAAGGAACGAAATTTGAATCCACAAAAACTAGATTTTCCGTAGAATAATCAAGAAAATTACCAGCATTTTGTTATTAAGGGTAATCTCAGTCAGATAGGCGGGTGTTTTAAATATCTCAACGGGGGTTGGGTTGGGTTGGGGGGAGGATTTCTAGATTTTTGATAGAAATCCCTGCCCAACCCAAACCCAACGGCAACGTTGCCGTGTGTAAACGGGTAATTTCTTGAAAAATCACGAAAAATCTTAATTTTCATAGTAGAACGTCGATCAAAAGACGTTTGTATATCTCTTAGGACGAGTGAGACGACGAAGATAATAAATTGTTGCTCATTTGAATTATTTATAACTTATTAAAATCGTATTCCACGCGGTCAGTTTTTTTATGGCCCCCCCTGTTGTGATGGTCGGGCGCTCCCGAGCTGGGAAGCGGAGCTAAGGGTCCGGATTAGGACGGCGACCCTCGAAATTCTGTCTGAAAAAAAGTAATGGTGAAATCCCTGCTTAGCTACCATTAACCAAATAGCTCATTAAAACACAAGAATTTACATTCGTAAAGGGGAATTCCGTCTTCCAAGGAATGACCTCTGTGATGCGGATGTTAATTTTAACGGATATTCGAAAAAAGGGCCGAATTGACACGTCGAGTAATAAATCACTATGGCAACGTGTAGTTAATCCTTTTCGGATGCTCATGAAAAGGATTTCTTCATGAAAGGTGTAAATCAAGGACGGCGGAAGTATGCGGAATCGAAATAGTCCGCGGATCGGAAAAAGAGGGCCATCTGGCGGTGGTAATCTGAGTTATCGGTCTCTCAACTTGCAATTGAAGCCTCGCATCATGCGCGGTTGTGACAAATGACACTCGAACGCCGCTGGATAATATTGAAGTGATTTACGAGCAACGGTGAAGGATTTATAGCTCGAAAATATCTTCGCTAGATTTTATTTATCTATTACTGCTTCTTTTTATGTGAATCTTAAACTGGTTTCATAAATCAGGAGGCGTTATTCGAGATGGTTCTTAATTTTCTGAGTAATCACCTTCTCAGTTTTCGTGAGTTTT
Source organism: Sympetrum striolatum (assembly GCA_947579665.1). Taxonomy (NCBI): domain Eukaryota; kingdom Metazoa; phylum Arthropoda; class Insecta; order Odonata; family Libellulidae; genus Sympetrum; species Sympetrum striolatum. Next base: position 7,528,677 of record OX388345.1, read on the forward strand.
CCCCTCACTGAAAGGCGTTTAAATATTAACGCGAGCTGATGACTTTTAAACAGTTGTTTGCGAACACAAGAGTATCAATTTTGCCTCTTCGATATCATATAATTTTACTTCTGAAAGATATAAACACATCGAATCCACTGATATAATGGTAATTATAGACTCCTCTGTTAATTGGTAAAGGGTTACCATCTCGGAGAATGAAGCTCTTCTTTGAAGTCTTTGGTGAGAAAAGATCACTTTACCGTCCTCGCTAAGTCTTTCTTACTGGATTAGTTTTTCCTGTATTTAACCTAGTAAGTGGATTAGGGCTCAGTAATTAAACGGCTGTTTGAAATTAGAAAATTACTTTTTCTTCCAGGGGATTTCCTCCATTTGCTTGGGCCAATTCTCCGAAAGAATCTTCTTCATATTTGCATAATTCGTTCTAATAATTTTACGCTTCCGAGAACTGCAGTATCAAGGCAGCTGATCTGCTTATTACCAGGAAACGAAGAGGCTGGATTCATATAATGCCGTCTTCAAACACTCCAACCATCTGTGCAACGAACGAGTATTAAAATAAAACTTACTCTCGATGTATTTTCATGCAAAAAACTTCTCTTATTTGCCTCCAAATGGATACAATCGATTAATGGCAATGATTATTGTGCAGTAGCATTTATTAAAGTGAAAAAGTAAAGTTTTGTAGTTAATGAGTAACATTTGATGAATAATAATCGCATTTAAACAAACACGAAAAAGTGAAAAGTGTAATTATCCAGGAAGGGTGTTATGTAAAGGTGAAATAAAGGGCAGCCCTCATTACTAATTCGTTAAAATATCTTTAATTGAGATTCTCGTATTACGGGAAAAGGTCGGCTTTACCTTTCCAGACAAATTTAACCCGAATTCGAACAATAGGAATGCTCTTCCGTTTCCTAGGAAACCAAACGAATTGCGGAGGACGTGAATCTCCCTGGATATCGATTTACATAAGTTTGAATGTTCCGTGGAAGGCATTGCCTTTGTCTCCATTCCTCTCGTTGCAAGGGCCTGTCCTTCGTCGTTACCACTGGCGTGGTTTCAGCAGAAGAGAAGAAGGATGTAAACCCAGGCCGATCTTCCCCTATGCCACTGCGGGATCTTTGCGTGGGATTTCGAAAAAGGAAATAAGTAAAAAGTAATAATTAAGAAGAACAATTTGTACATTTTCCACAGTATCTTATTAATAACAATAAAAGTAGTTGATGATGGAGATCAATCTTTGAAACTAGTCGTTTTTATGTTTCCTTTAATTGTTTTTAATAAAATACTGTGGAAAAAGGACAAATTGTTCTTCTTCGTCATGGCGTATTTCCACAAGACTTCGCCAGAGACTGTGAATTTTATTTTAAGAAGAAGTAGTTTAGTTGATTGGAACACCTGACCGAAAAGTTAAATACCTGCTTTCAAGTCCCAGTTATCTCATTCACTTCGTGTATAATGTTGGGTCAAGTCGCACGCTTTCAAGTTAAATTTCAATTCCATCATTTGTGAAACAAGAAGCAGATGAATTAGTGTCAACCGATATTTCTAGGCATCCGTTGTGTCCAATGAAATATTTATTTATTTAAGATTTCATTGCAAGTCGGCCTTCTGGTCAAGTGGGGCGATGTTTAAGGGGAACATAAAAATGATTTCAAGCTTGGCAAATATTCGCCCAAAGACGGGAGGGAAACCCCTCCAAAAACCTCCCGTAGGCTGTACAATTTAATTACACTGTACATATTATAAGTACATTTGCTATAAGATCTATCGTACATAAAATATATATATGATCTTTGATTTGACTAAAATAATACAGTACATGGTATAGTATCCACATAGTCGCATGCATATGAATAGATCGATGTTATCTGTCTATTGTTAAATGTGTATTTCTTCCGAAATATGTAAATGTTGTTTTGAGATGGAGTTCCTATCCTTATTACCCATCGTATTTGTCGCTTTCTTTTCTGATCCAATTTTTAAACTAATTCACAAATTCTTCAAAAGAGAATCGATAAAGTGATCAAATGCAAGAATAATCGACGGTAAAGAAGAAGACATAAACCGGTTTGAAATAAAAGGAGAGACCAAAACGATTTGATAAGATACGTTTCCATCCACCGCCAAAAACAGCAATGTTTAGGGAATAATTATAATGACAGAGGAAATGAAAAGGAGAGGTATCTGGAGAGCGATGAAATGTGGGAAGATTAACTCGTTCAAATAAAAGCAGTTAACGGATACGAGAGGTGCGAAACGGAGCGTGAAATCGTCGTAAAGGAAACAAGTGAAGCACGAGATGCGGCAAAAGAGGAGGTGACAGCAGGGGGCAGTTCAAGTGACGTGAGAAAAGATGGAGTCAGTTACATAAGTTATGCTGTTGGAATTGACATTGACTCTGTTCATCACGAATGAATTTGGAAACATAAGGCATACCAATTGAACATCAAATACAATGGAAGCAAACATCGGCAAATGCCCACATTTTCGCTCTCTCTATTTTAAATTTGTGTCATCGACAGTAATAATTGGAATAGAACGTCCTCCATAAAGACGAATTGCTACGCGAACAAAATTCTACGTCTTTTTGAATGAAACAAATGTAATTTTACGAACAGCTATTACCACTACATGATAATGAATGTGTTGTTGCCAATCGTTACAACAACCAATTGATTTAATAATTTAGAAAAATTAAAGTAAACAGTTGAATTATCATAAATGAATATATCAATAATTATTATAATTTTTGTTCACACATATTGATAACAATTATTATTATAATTATATATAATTATAATCATTCTACGTGAATTATGAAAACATAATCTCATCATAGTATCCATTTTCTTGCCAATTTTCTTCAATTTTTACGACGAGCTTACATTAACATCTATCGAAACGTAATTTCAGAATAACAGTCAAAAGTAACAGCAATTCAATAAATATATATTTAATTAACTGATGAATTGTTAACAAAATTACAATCTTAAATCGAATCATGCACAATTCATGCAAATAATTATTTATATTCAAATATGTTCTTTTCTATTACGCTTATTGTAATTGGGATCGTGGGCTTCAAAAGTATTTTATTCATTAACATTTTTGATTGAGCCATGAATTGCAATTTCAATTCACCAATGAAACAGAAAAACAAACCATTAACTCGAAAAAAACGATATAAACTTGAGACGAGGCTTTTATGACTAATTTAATATTAAAAAATAGAAAATGCTGACTAATTAAGCGTAATTTTAACGTAAAGATGAAGAGTTTGTGTAGGTTATATACCTTTTTCTGTGCTTCTCTTTTTTGTTATTTGGATCGTTCTCTACAGCCCATCGATCTCCAAAATGACGAACAGTTGAAAAACGATTTCCAATTATAGGTTCGAATGAATATTTTGAAATAAGGCCAAAGGAAATGCTAAATATTAAGCATCTATAAAAATACCGAAATATAAACTTTCGCGTAATTGTGGGACCAGTTTAAGTTATTGAAGCAGCGGATTTGGTATTTGTGACGTGAATGGAGGAATTCGTCTAATAAATTCAGGTTTCCGTATCTTTAAAAATTGGCGAGTTTACTTTCTGCCGATTTGTTGAATTTTCGTGCGGATGGAAAGAGTGGGCACGAATTCGGTTGTACATGAATGATATATTCTCCAAAATCACGGCCTTCCCAACACAAAAATAGCGCCCGTCTTCGTGAAATTGAACCATGAATAATTCATGAGCATTGTTGAGCTTGATTTAATGTACGACCTTAAAAAACGATCAATTCTTAAAATCCACAACCACTGACTGAATTCCTAAACTTTTCATTTTATTGCTTTTGGCTCAAATTCTCCGATCTGAATTCTTCGATGAGAGGAACATAATTGCTCCTATTTCCCTCAAGATTTTAACGGACGTTTATTAAATCTTGTAAATGTAAACTTTTACTCTGCATACCGTTTAGGATACAATTTTTGGACCCAAAAATCGTTTAAAATACAATTCCCTGATTTATTTCTTACAACATATTTGTACTTATTCTTAGATTCTGCCGATGAGCCAACTTCTAAGGTGTCGAAAATTTTTTCCGAAATAATTCGATTATAAGTTAATATTGCTGGTTAAAATTATGTCATTCATGTTAAGCGAAGGCTATTTAGATGATAATTTTCATCTAAAATTTAATTTTTAAGATGTAGCGATAAACCTCTATTATTTGGAGTAAAATATGTAAAAAGTATATATAATATGAGAAATTAAAACTGTATTAGGTTTAAGAAACCAAACTTTAATATTTATAAAAAATGTTTTCTGTATCTAGGGCCAAAATTGTACTGCAGTTTACCAAATGAAATTAAAAGCTTATCTAACTTTAACTTGTTTCTAAAAAAGACTAATAATCGGTTGTTAGCTCATGAGGAAATCGATATTTTTTTCTTTTATAGTTTGAAAGATTCCTTGTTCATTTTATTGTTCAACAATTTTTGTTGTATAGCCTTTCGTTTGTATAAATATACCACTTTATCTTTCTTATTTTTGCCATTTGCAATGGTACCGTAATGACACACGTCACTGTTGTATTGTGAACACAAAACGTACTGTTTATATATATATATATATATATATATATATCGGTGTCCACAACACAGGAAAACATTAGTTGACACGTAAAGCTCTAATGTCTGATAAAACTATGTAAATTATATTGTATTAATTTTTGTATTCAATATTTAGAGCAAATATATTCATTCAAAATTTTCCAAAGCATGAGATAAATATTTCGAAATCATTTACAGTTGAGTGTTATTCATAGATATAAATCGATAGTAAAAATGGCTCACAAACTTTTTCAAACATTAACTTAAATTTTGCGATGATTTCACTCGGTTTTGAGGTTTAATAAGCTCCCGAAAATATTTCATTAATGTTCCTATACTTAAAAGAAACAAGAACAGTTCCCGTAAATATTTTTCAACAAAGGAAAAATGTTCTGCCCTTGAGGACATTTTTCTCGTTGCCCTCTTATAATTTAAGATTTCAAGGCGTAAAAAACATGGCCGTTTGGAAAAAATCCACGTTTGAGTAGAGGCCTAATCCAGGCGGAGTGGGATTATAAGCGGAAATTGAGGTATGGAGCTCGGTTTATTTTATGGGAGGGATATTGTCTGCGTCTCAAGAAAAGAGACGAAAGAAAAAATGAAGATTCTGCTTATCTTCTACTGTTAATGATCTAATCAAATTTCAAAGCGTGGCCGTAAATTAAGATTAATTTTCTTGGCACGCAAAAACCGGGCTCTTAATTCTATATTCAGTTATTATTGTTTAACAACAGATGATAAATTTTCATGTGAACTTAATTTCAGGCATCAATGGAACATATTTGGAACCTATTTTTGCTTTCTTTTATCAAAATTAAACAGAATCGAATTCATAAATAATGAAAACGTTTGCTACTGTGACGTTTTTCTGCTGATTTGGAGAATAAATTTGAAATTCATTTTATTTTTAATCATCTTTTCTATTTTTTATGATTCTTCTGCTTATTTTCATTGCCTTTTATGTGTTAAAGAGAAATTCCTCGCTGTTGTTTTGATATAAACCAGGAACCGTGTGGATTTTTTATATTAGTTCTGAATAATCTTTCGTAGTAAACACTGCCTGAGGGTGAAAGTAAATTAAAAAGTAGGTACTCCTCTATTTATGTCTTCACTTCGTGGAACATGAAATTTCTGTTCATTATTTATTGAAAACAGATTACATTGTATCGCACTCAAGTACGGTGAAAAACGAATGACGTTTTTAGACAAATGATTGTTTACGAGTAGATGATTGAACATTGTACGATATAAAGATACCATAATTACAATCGATTACAAATGTAAAAAAATATACGTGAATGGGTAGATTATAAATTAGTAAATATATATCGAGCTACATAATATAGATGACAAAAAAGACCTTAAAATGGAATGTAGATTCTTTGAAAGGAAGTATCTTGTTGGAATTCAATACAAATATCCCTGCTAGTTCTACTAGCATGAATACATATCTGTTCTAAATCCTCAATCTCATTCTTCACATTTCTGCGTTATATTCCATAATTTATTCAATCTCTACCTTTCATCCGGTCTCCTTCATTTTTATTCATCTGTCTCCGCTGTCACTCCGGGAGACCGACAAACGATTTCACCGCTTCACTGTACGGGTCCATTGGGATGCTGCGGAGCCTCATTCACGGCACCTCAGCCGAGAAATGATTCATGTCTTGGAGATGTTTGGGGAGGCGTTGATGAGAGATTCACATGGGAACGGAGTGAACCCCAGGTCAAGTAAATAATACGCCGCAATCTGATCTTCTACGAACGCAAATATTAACGTACATTGATGGGGAGCTCAATTCCGTAACGTACTAGTCCAGATGTACTATCGCGAATGTAATAAATATACAGTAAATATATGTTTAATAATTATACAATGTATAGAAATTCAAACTTGGTGTGAGGAAGTTGAAAATTTAGGCTCATCTTGAGAGTTAAGATAAGAGCGAGATTTGGTATTATAAGTTTGGTAGCATTGGCAATCTTTATAATACCTTTTGATATTCATAATATGTCTTTCATTTCGTTTACTTTAGTGAAAGCGTAGCATTTCTCTGTTGTTTTTCTTCAACTACCGGTGATTTCTCTTCTGTTGCTTTTATATCCCATCTATAACACTGCTTTCATAGACCGAGCATATGATACTATTATCATTAGTTACTATTATCTATCATCAATTAACAATATCATTAGTTATTATCATCTATAATTAGTTACTATCATATTATTATTATCATTAGTTATATTGCAAAGTTTGAAGAGCAGAATCTTCCTTCAATGCCATTACATTTAGTTTAAAATTCATCTCTCACAATTTAAGTGGTTGTATGAATGCAGTATCTGTCGTTAAAGTAAAAGTAGGACATAATTCATCTTTTATTTCTAATATTTTAGGAAAGATTCGGAGGGAGCGAGAGAGGATGAAAACAAGGCTCGGAACAGTAAAGCAAGGAATTGGATCGTGTGAAGAATTGAAACAACCAGAGGTCAGCAAAGTAAGAGCATTATTATTCTTTAACATTACTTAATAAAAATAGGAAAATATAATCCATTTTACTATCCATCAATAGTAGTAGTAGTATTGTTAACAGTGCTTCGACAGCTTAGGTCATTTCGCACATTGGCTCCCACTGGGAATCGAACCCGGGACCGCTTTCACCAAAGGCAAACGCGCTGTCCACATGACTATCCTGGAGCCTATATCGATCAAAAATATATATAAATATATATATGTAGGCAAAGTAAACTCCCGTTTACCCGAAATGATCGGGACGGCGGCCGTTCGGATAACGAAAATTTTGGATAAACTGAAGTCCCGCGTGTAACACCCCGAATTGCGTCAATACCGAGAAATATGATCGTAAAACGTTCGTACGTAGAATGCTATTGATATGGTTGTGAATAAGTCTGTATGTTTTTACTGAAAAATTTCGGAAAGGTTTGTTCGGATAAAGCGGATTTCGGATAATCGCGATTCGGATAAGCGGGAATTTACTGTATATGTACCTTTTAGTAAAATAATATAATATAAGAAATATTTAGGGGGAAGAGTAGATTGAAATTAGTAACAGGAGATTAAAGCATTAAATTTGGTGAAGCACCTACATTTTGCTTTTTCAACGAACTAACATAATCCGTAGGAAAAATAGAAGTGCATTTTGTGGTAAGTTGTGAGAGAATGGGACACAGTCGGAAGGAAATTCGGGACTAAAAGGTTTCCAAGTTGATTGAAACACCTTCGATTATTGTTTGCAGACGAGTCGTTTATCGCCACTTGTGTCGTTTATAAGGCGCGTTTCGGAGATGGTCTGATTATTGGACGATCAATTACGTCGAATATAAATGCAAATGGGCAAATTCGTCGGACGATAAAAGCCCTGTGAATTAGAGATCGCACATCACGCGGTCTCATCGATCTACGCGCACTCTAGCGAGCAACGATCAAATTAATTCCGCGTCTTCCCAACGGCTTGCCGAACAAATGGTTCCTTATATAAATACAGCAGCTGGAAATTGCTCCGAGGCGGCAATGAGCTTCTCATCCAAACAACATTTACATTCTTCAAATGAGTAAGGCTTTCTTACTTTCGTATCTATCCGTCCGTCTTATTTTCCTGTCTCATTCATTCTGCGAGGAAAGCACTTGTTCCCAGACTACTGGAATTGCTGAATTTGATGTGAAATCTATTGGGATGTGGTACGCATTACTGTTAAATCGTGCAAATAGAACAAAAAGCGCAAGTGTTTATAGTGGAAGCCTATATTAAGATTTTTCGTGATTTTGCTAGAAATTACCCGTCGACACACGGCAACGTTGCCGTTGGGTTGGGTTTGGGGGGGGGGATTTGTATCAAAAATCTATAAATCCTCCCCCCAACCCAACCCCCGTTGAAATTCAACAGGTACATCAACTAGTTGATAATAAGATAGCAAACCAAACCAAGTGGGCCAGTGAGCTATTTAAAACACCCGCCTATCTGACTGTGCAACGTTGCCGTGTGTCAACGCGTCATTTCTAGAAAAATCTTAATTTACGAGTATGATGATTACTCTTTAACGAAATAAGTTGTTACAGGAGCGAAAGTGAAACCAACTTTTACAAAACCACGGAATATTTTATAAGAAAAAGACCATAGTTCCGACGCAGGAGTCATCAGTTGAGTTATGAGTTTAACATAACTCAGCTGTGATGATCCACTCTACATAACAACTCAGTCATGAGTTGTTAAAGTGGATCATCGTCTGTTTTACGGTCTCTTATGTTTCTAATTATTGCACTCAAACCTTTTCCTGACGCTTAACAACAGAATGACATCATGGAGAAAAGAATGGAAGTTACGTATAACATGTAAATGCGCAGCTGAATAAATAATTTATATAGATATAAGATTCGACACTAAAATTATTTTAAATAAAAAATTGCGGTACAGCACCAACTCTTCTATTGCGAATTGTATATGTGTAGAGTTTGAGTCATTAAGAAAACATGTTACACTGCGAAAAAGATTCCCTAGCCTAATTTAAAATGTATGTATATTTGTTATCATAACCCAACCTTATTGTCTGGCGATAAATTCTAAATATAGCAATCAGTTGCAAGATCCGACATTGAATTGAATACGAACTTTCATTCGTTATAATTATTAAATAAGATTATTCACTAAATAATGCGGTTAAATCTAGTTTCAATTAGTTGATTAAAATCCTCGGGTTTGCAAAATACATAAATTGTGTCTTTAAGTCCATTCTGGGAACTGAGTGTAGCGGCAATAGTTTCTGTCGCAAATAAATCCCACCGAAGAGGACGCAGTGAATTGGCAGAACCGTATGTATGCAATGCATAAAATCACCACCGAATTCATGAACTTCATTTTGATTTTCTCTTATAATGGACGATGCATCATTTGCTGTTATTTCATCAGAGGCGAAGCAGATCTAGAGCGGAGCCATCTTCATACCGCTGTCGACTCGGATTTATTTTACGACCGACTTTCCCTTTGTAATGTTATGCAGACGCGAAAAAATGCGTTCCCATAAACGTCTCGACAATAAATTTTACCTCTGAAATTTCATAGAATCGCGCGCACGCATTCATATGTATATCTCGGCACGCGTGGACGCCCGCATATTTAATCCGACGCTTTTTATCGCGCGTTTTTTGTTTGTCCGTCGCTATCAAAGGCGCACCTGCGTGGCTTCGAGGAGAGGACGAAGCTGAGATTGAATGCTCGCGAGGAATTCTCCGACGAGACAAGTTCTATTCTCTGCTTCGCCGCTGACCACCATTCTCTCCTTCCTCGTTCGGATCAGAGGCCATCTTAGGATTTTCCCGACCTTGGCAATGCCCCCTCGTCTTTTAATCACTACCGTTTTGTTTATCTATATATATTAAATAGAGTATGGGTTTGTGTGTGTGTATGTGTATGTATGTATGCTAAAAACTCGAGAATCAAGAGTCGCAAAACTTTGAAATTTTCTACATTATTAAAAGTCGACCCCGCGCAGAGTATAGGCTACTTTTTATATCCCTAAAGTCCACGGTTCGAACCCAGACGGGTCAAAATGTTTCCATAAGAAATGCACTTAGAGGTCAGTTTTTTCGTTGCAGGGTTCAATTCTTTTTCAAAATTAAATTAGAAATAATGGTCCTAGAAAGTCGAATCAAGCACCAAAAGAAGGAAAATAGAATAAAAATTCTTATTTTTGTCATAAAATATCTCTTTCGACTCGAAATTGCGAACAGTTTGATAAAATAAGTGAATATTTTATCTAAATTTTGAGGTTATAAACAACCCATTCCCTTGACGATCAAGTCGATTGTTGAGACCGAGTTAATATATTCATCTGTAAGAACCTGAGGTTTTTACAATATTATTAATCAGTTTTAATATACCCTTTGAGAATCAACGGGCACTTCTGCTAGTATCTAAATATGTAACACAATTCTCAATTTGTGTAAGTCCAACCTGATGCTCGTACCGTAAAACAACGACAGAAAATGTAGCTTTTTTGTAGTTGGTATGTATTATAGATGTCAGAAAGCCCCAGTGGAGCCATTTTCTCTTCTAGGGAGCCACAGTTTCTACGTATAAAGCAATTTTATCTTTTCCAAGTCCACCCTTATCCAAGTTTATTAATTCTTTCTTTGGTTAATATTCGTAATTTGGAACGGGCTTACTCCACTCTTACGTCATCCTATGGCTGAATCCATCTTTTTCTTGTGATGATTATGCATTTTACTGTCGAAATGTCAATTATTTGTCATTTGTTTAGAATATTTCTCACTCGCTTCGGTAATAAATGAGGAAACCGCCGACTCAGCGACCAATGAACATAAAGAACGGAGGTGTCGAAACAAATGTTGGAGCAAACAAAATATTTTGATAGAAACATTAACTTAATTTATATTGTTTTCTGCGAAAGATCGTTGGACTGTGTTTTGCCGTTTAGAATCAGAGACTTCAATAAATGATAAAAATAAGGATCTCAATCAAAATCTCTTTCACCTCTTCGGTTTTCACACCAGTATTGTTTTTATTAATTGAATTTAAAAACGGTCTTCAGCTAAACTGAAAATCAACTTCACGTGTATTTCGTATGGGATTATTTCGGTGTTTTTGCAGGTGGCTTCGAATGAAAAATGTAAAATTTGGCGATTATTATGTAATGGATAGTTCTCTACGTTGTAAAATACGCCGATTTAGGAAAGGTATGGTCGATATGCTACCGGAGCTCAAATTAGGATCAATTTTTTTTCACACTCTTGATGAAAGAAGGAAAATGAGTAGACATTTAATTAATTTATTTATTTATTTAATTTGTCGCTGGAATTTGGAATGAATACCAGGTAGCAACTGTCGAGGGGGATATAACAATACAATCTGTCAGGTATTTGCCCAAAGACGGGAGGGAGACCCCACTATAAACCTCCCGTATTATATTATTATTTAAGACGTTTATTCAAAATATTCAAAATACAAGTCAATAGTTCTAATAATAAATAAATTTAAAAACATTCAAACATTTGCCCAGGTGGCTAAAATTGCAAATTTAAATAAATAAAAGAGAGGAATAAATAGAATAAATAAGTCTTTAAAAGAGAATATAAAATGTCTTTCTTTCTTTTACATTTGCTGCATTAACACACGGCCAAGTGCTCCAATACATTAAAGTAATACAAAACGTATAAAAACACTCAGACATTTCAAATACATATATTCACATATATAGAGGTTACAAGTATATCTTTAAAAGAGGAAAAATATTCTTTCTATCTCCACCACATCAAATAAATTAATTATTAAAACAGGTATTGGGAAAGATCTTGTTGGAAATAGTTTTAATCGAAAATAAATATTACTTTTATCGTTTTTTTATAATAATTTCAATGAACTTTTTACGATAAATTTTAACGCTATATTGTTGAGCAAATGTAGTGACTCAGGTGGGTTGTCTGGTGGGTTGTCTCGTGGCTTGTCTGTCGAATGAAATAATAAAAATAATTGACTAATTTAACAGGCGAATATTTAGTTTAGAAAGACCTTTCTTACAGTTAACCTTCAAGAACACAAACAACCATGCCCAAACCATGATTAGAACCCGGGACAAGATTTTTGATTTGTGTTTGTGCTGCTTTTTGTGACAGAAGTTGCAAACTTTGAATCTTGTAATTGAAAACGGAGTTGCCGTTCCCTTAATTTTCACCATGGCTTGAGATTTTTATTTAATTTTGAAGTTGAAATTTTTTATAGACTTAAGTTTGTGTTATAAATAAATTGAATGCATATTATATATTTAAATAAATCGGTTTAGCGTCTTTCTAATCGACTCATCGTGGTACCAAGGAGTTCATTTAAAAATCTAAGTTCTCTAAGTTTCACGCGCTCTTGTCAGCTGAAAGAGTCCAGAAATCCACCGAATTTCCAACAATCGGGTTTTCTGCCACTCGTATTTATTTTCGCATAAGATTCTGCCAAATGTCTTTGGAAGTTCCACGAATTTTAGGTGAAAAGGCGGGTGATGTGTCTGTTTGATTTCCTTTCAGTTTATTTACGCGATTAGCAAATAGTTTTATCTTTCTGTAGGGAATTGTAATATTTTGGATAAGCTTCGAAAATAGAGAAGCAAGTAAGGGAAGGTAAGCAATTCCGGAAGGTTCAATCAACAACCTTAGTTTCAATTTAAGGTCAGTTTGGCATCGCTTTGCGTGACGCATGTGCAAACATACTTAAAGAGATACATTTGCTGTGTTTTGGTTTATTTCTTCGTTACTTATTATTATTTTTTACGAGTAAACGAGGTTAAATATGTACCTCGACTTCAATAGAATTTAGAGATCGATTGAATGATTAGAATTGATTCAGAATTTTACTCATTCTTACAGCTTGTTTGAAGTATTCATTGTATTAGAGATTAATTGTATTTTCTGCTAATATTTTCAAGTACAGTTAATCAACCTTAGCATCATTATACTTGTATGTGATTTATGTGACCGGGGATAGTTTTGATAACGTTATCCCATCACTAAGATTTAATCTTTAACGATTTTGGATTTCCTAAAGTTTTCATTGAAGTCCATCCTTGTATTTTTATCGAGATCAATGCACTTGTCTGCTCCTCTTGTAAACCTGTGGATGTTTCAGTAGTGAAGAGCTAAAGCTTGCAAAGAGCAGCGGAGAGTGACATGCACTTTCAATCATTTTCGAAAACGCAGTTACTCTTTTCCCCGAGAAATGTCATTACCAGTTTGGAAGGCAATTGTGTTCAAAACTGCTATTATAGGAAATCGATCAGATATCGGATATCTGTGGACTCTTTAGCTTTGGCAATACCGTAAAAGCGTGGCTTTTAGAGCGAAAGGAAACAGTAAACATTTCAGCAGAAATGTTGAAATGTGAAGCTTTTCAAAACACGAAATGGATATCAATAAAATCTTTATCTCGGTTAATAATAATCATAATTTTTATTTCACATTACTGCTTACGGCATCTAATTCCTGCATTGTACTGTTTAGACGAGTGAAATCTTCTCAAATATCGCTCTTCAGCTGTCAGAAAGCCTTTTGGGACACGCCGATAACAAAACTGCGAAGAAAAACGTAGCAAAACGTACATCGTTCACTCGTTTATCGAAATACGATGCGGAGAGCAACGAAGTGATGAGGCAAGAGGCGCCATGTCGGTCCATAGCAACCTGTACTGATATTCCGAAACATTCATCACGTCGACGCTTAGCATAGTCTCGTTAAAGGCGAACAAGGGAGAAACAGTCGACGATCGGGAAACAAACCCATTCGAGGCGCCTTTTTTAATTCCGAGAGAATTTTCGCTGAGAAGAGCAAGTAACTCTTCTTCACCCCAGCCTCTGGAGAAGAATTAGTGAATCTTATTTGCGCGCTGTCTTTCTTGTCGGCGGAACGCTGGTTCATTTCCCCTTAGTGTGATCACTCATTTTCATCCGAAGAAGACGGCCGAACTCTTTCCCATTGATTCGCGAGGTGGCCATATTGAAATGGCGGGAAAAATGCTATTCCTAGTAAATGAATTAATTTCTATGTGAAGTTTATGAAATAAATGAGCGGAAGTTAGAGAAAATTGTATGAGTTGTTTCTCAGATTCGCTCTTGTATAACAACCACCCTTAATTGAATTAATATTACCACTTAGCGCTCAATTTTTCTTTTCTCGTTTCTCCTTGAATGATTTCTTTCGGTATAGTCTATGATGCGTATTTCAATATGATAAGAAAAACTAACTTATATTTAATTTATAAGGTTTCCTGCTACAATTTCAGTGAAGTTGATCCATTTATATTCCAATATATTTTTCATTCTTTTCACGTGCAGTCGTCACGTGCAGTCGTCACGTGCAAGTCGTGCACAAAGCAAATGCAGTGGCACTTATTTTGTAGCGTTTAGTTCTATGAATTCACCGGTTTCTGTTTTCTCAACAAAAGGGCAACTATCTCACTGAGAAAATTAATATTAGCAGTATCACTAAGTCAATACAAAAAGAAGAACGTAAAACTAAACTGTAAAATGAATCGTTAAATATTGGAATTTTAGAACCATTACTACAGTTTTTATGCTTTTAATCATTAAATTATTTGCCCTTTTGACTATTTAAAAACAACTTTTAAGCTGCTACTAGAACAAACGGAAATATTTACTACTATGATGGTGTATTTTCGTTTTTCATTCTAATTTTCTTCCATGCAAACGGAGTTTCTCAAATATAAGGTATTGTCACAATATAATGGCTGTCATAAACTCTCAATATGGTGTTTTCATTATTTTTAAAATTTCAAATCAGATCGATTTATAAGTTAATGCACAATTACAGTGAAAATATAAGGTAATGTTTAATTCGAAGTATCTTACATTCAAGCTCATTTCTCGCTATCTAACCATCTATTGCATAATTACTTCGTCCCACTTTTATAACAAGTTAAACATATCGGAAAATGCAAGAAAACTCCTATTGCTTTAAGCTGAGATTAAAATGAGCATTACGGACCCTCTTTCCATATGTTTTCATTAAGGCGGAGTTGTGAGGCAAATCACGTCACTCGCGCGACCTGAATAACTGTGGATCCCTGTTTAGGATATTCGCTCACGGAAAGGACTATTCACAACGATATGCACAAGGAGACTCAGGTGCGCCGCGTCGGGATTCCCTCCACGGTACGATCTTCTGTGATGCGCCACTCGGAATTTAAATCCATCGAAAGAAGGAATTCCACGCGAAATAAATAAATGTTGTTACTTGGGAAGAAGATCATACTGCGAAAATGAAGATATATTGGAGGTTAGCCCTCGAGTACTCGCGTCTGTAAATAATTGTTCTAATTTATGGAATCACAAGCTCTATCTCTCATATAATTACAATTGTAGAAGTAGTTCATGCCTTGCCCTTTCACAGTTTATTCACTTCCCCTGATGCCATTACCTTTAACCCTTGAGTACTCGTGTATGGGTCGAATCGACCCATGTGAATTTTAAAATTCCATATCTTATTATTAGTGCCTTTTCACTTCTTCTTTCTCATAGTGGCTGAGTTTTAGAATGTTCTGAACTAGTCATGCATTTTCGCCAGAAATGGAAGTTTAATTATTTAAACAAATGTTTGTTAGCGGTAGTGCTACGTAGATGAAAGACCTTTACATAAAATATCGCATTTTTGACCTTATTTCCGCTTTATTTTTTAGAGTTATTATATACATTTCATATAATTAACAATTGTTATTAATATAGTAAATATTATTTTATTTTTAAAAAGTTTACATTTTATACGTAATATTCCAAATTCATCATAAACTCGGCATCAGGGATATCGAATTTTTACTGAATATTAAAATTATTTGAAAATATTTGATTTTATTTTAATAACCAGGTTAACCATTTATTAATATGACATCATCACTAATGAATTAAAAATTTATTCGCTACATTTCGAGTCAATTTACCAATTTGGAAGATGTCGGGTCGATTCCACCCAACGCGAGTACTGACGTGACGATTTGGGACTCGAGGGGTAAGGGAATCCATGCTCGTGAATCTCAAGCAAAGTGTCAGATCAAAGGATAAGATTGATTTTGGACCCTTAACTATACGTACTCTGTCGTACCACATTAGACCTGGAAATCGTACACTCCTGGCCAAAATTAACGCAGCACCGGCCGTAAGAATCGCTAGGGAGGTGCTGCGTTAATTTTGACCAGGAGTTTACATCCATTTTCGGGATACTTAGAAAAGAAAAAGTTGGCAAATGACGGAATTAAATAAAACCACGTTATTCAGACAGTTTTTCAGATTTTATAGGTTTAAAATGCTTCTTTTAGGAAAATTGTATTTTATTTTTGTACAAGATACAACTGAACGGTTTGGAAAATTCTCCGCTGCACATTACTCAACAGTTTATCTCGTACTTGGAATGGGTTTGAGTTTAGACGCAAGATTGCATTCCTAAATTCTTCTACAGCTGTTAAATTCATTATTCGTGTTATATTTCCCCTTCATTCTGGGAAAAACATGAATGAAATTCATCTCGTCGTTAGAATTTCCAGGAATGTCTAAGAAAACAGAACAGGGTTTGAATATTCAAAATTCAATATTAAATGAAAACAGCATGTTTGTTACCCACATCCAAGGTAGAAATGTTTTTATTCACGTTTGCTGGGTATGGAATGCATCATATTACTAAACTTTGTGGAATTAGTTAAAATTCAATGTCTTCTTATAAATGTATCGTTAATTTTATAATACAGACATATAGAGGAGCTCTTTCCGGCTTCATAATGGTAAAACGCACATTTTGAAATCCATTTATAGTCATTACGTTTCTTTAAGTTTTGATTTAATAAATCTACGTTGGTGGTTTGTCATTGCTATTTTTATTTTAAAAACTCATTAATATTCCGGTCATTAGTTTCTTTCGGATTCGCATTAACACGGAATCTCTCATTATTGTATCTTTTGGAATTCAGCATTAATTTTTGTTTTGTTTGTTTTTTTTAATAGCCAGTCTTAACCTTATGAAACAATAAATAATATCTTCTATGCAAGAATTTTTTCTCTTAGTTCTTCAAATTGCTTTTGGACTGATTCATTCCTACGAATTTATTCTAGTATATCTTTAAATACCTTCTTATATGCTCCACATGCTGTCTAGGAGATGAGTTACTTGACTTACGGAATATCGTTCAGAAACGTTTCCCAGCCTGTTCTATAAGGAGCTCGTCATGGTTTTTAATTAGCCCAAAATATACCTTTGATATACAAAAGACGAATCCCTCTTAATAAATCTCCACGCGATCAATTTCAAAGTTAGATAATGGAACCGTTCTAACGTATGACCAACCATTTCGATTCGAATTTAATTAATGAATAAAGGAAATAAGGTTTTCATGAATTTTATCGAGAGAACAGCTGCGGAGAAAAATAGTTGCATAACTTTGCTCTAATGAAATAAATCACCAAATCGCTGATTAGTAATTGGCATGTTTGTAATGTTTATGCTCAGATGCTTTCTAATATGTTAAATGTAAACAAACAGCGGCGATACAAGGACTTAACTCCCGCAGGCGTTTTTGGATGGATAGGTTTGAGTCTTTTATTTGCTAACTCAGGAAGAGCAGCTTATTTCCTCCACCTCATCAAGCTGATATATATATATATATATATATATATATATATATATATATATTCATAGAATAAAATAATTCAAGAAGAAGTAAAGCGTAAATTTTTAAAAAACGGTACACACATTTCCCTCGCAATATGTAAGAGTTAGATATTCTCCAGGTCTCCCTTAAGAGCGGGTTTGCTATAGAAATACTACAGAAGTCTTAAAAGTATGGCCTCTTTATTTTGTTTCGAAATTTGCCTTCCAATTTCTGATATACCTTTTTGGGTGGGCTTCAAGAGATTTGAGTTTCATTGAAAGAACACCTTAAGTAAAATTCACCAATTCTATCCTCCCAGCATTGACTTATCCTTTCATATCGTTGCACTCGCGGGACCTTAAGAGCCGAGTCTCGTGTTGAGCAATTTCCATTGCACGCTTCGCGGGAAACTTTTGTCTAAGTCCCTAATGAAATGATACTTCCATTTTGTTGAACTTAACGTCATAGAAGTTACTTAAACCAACTCGATTTCACGGAGGTTTTCTATTGAACTTTCCAAGCCTAAATTTACT
Source organism: Sympetrum striolatum (assembly GCA_947579665.1). Lineage (NCBI taxonomy): Eukaryota > Metazoa > Arthropoda > Insecta > Odonata > Libellulidae > Sympetrum > Sympetrum striolatum. The sequence goes on from OX388345.1 coordinate 7,546,973, forward strand.
TTCGTAAATTATTTTCAACGAATTTTCACAAACTCCGCTTGACAACGGAGCATGCAAGGCGGCCCTAGTCTCCTATACTAACGCACAACTCCCTTCAAAGGCTCCGTCTATGACCCTTGCAGCGTCACTTCGCCGCTGTCCTACCGATTCCTCCTCCCTCATGAATATGACTTCCATGTATCCCTCGTCTTTCCCGAAAGGGCAGATGAAGTGGGTCACCCGTGGATATCCCGTGGAAGGCTAATGGATTTGCGGCAGAAACTGCGCTTCCCTTCCATTGTGCCAAGTTGTATTTACGTCCGATGAGCTTTGAGAAGTCTTTAATGGATACAAAAGCCTATTTATTAAAGACTTTTCGATATATTAAAATTTTGCATATTCGCATCTTAGCTCTGTTACGTATTGACTTCTCTTTAACCCTCGAGTATTAGGAGGTATAGGTCGAATCAACCCATGTGAATTTTAAAATTAAAATAACTTTTTATTTGTGCTTTTTTACTTCTTCTTTCCCATAGTTGCTGAGTTTTAGAATGTTCTGAACCAGTCATGCATTTTTTTCCAGGTCGGAAATGGAAGTTTAATTATTTAAACAAATTTTTCTTAGCGGTAGTGTCAGGTAGATGAAAGACCTTTACGTAAAATATTGCATTTCTGACCTTGTTTCCGAATTAATTTTTAGAGTTATTATATGAATTTCACATAATTGATAATTATTATTAATATATTAAATGTTATATTATTTTTTATACGCAATATTCCAAATTCATCAGCCATATACTCGGCGTCAGTGATATCGAATTTTTACTGAATATTAAAATTATTTGAAAATATCTATTTGATTTTATTTTAATAACCAGGTTAACCATTTATTAATATGACATCATCACTAATGAATTAAAAATTTATTCACTACATTTTGAGACAATTTTCCCCTTTGGAAGATGTCGGGTCGATTCCACCCAACGCGAGTACTGACGTCACAATTTGGGATGCGAGTACTCGAGGGTTAATAGATGAAGCACTCAATTCACATGATATAGAATACATATATCAATGTAAACAACATGAAACCATACAACTTCTAGGACAAACTCACTAACGAACATGGATGGAGTTGAGAAGTATAATTGAGAAACTGTATTAATAAGGGAACCAAAAGAGGAAGTTGAATGTGAAGAAGATAAGGATGGACATCGCTGAATGCTTAATTATAACAGGACAACGAAATTGGAAAACGAAAGGAATATGAAGAACCTGAATATCACTGAAAACGAATTAGGAGAGTAAAGGTGAAAGAGTTTCTTGTGGCAATATTAGTGGATTGAAATGTTATGAAATGCTCTAAGGTGATTACAAGTTTAATGTGTGATTAATTATGAAGTTGTGGAGAAATGTACACTATTAATACAAAACTATCAATGTAAATTGAGAAGATATTGAAAAAATATACTTTGGAGAAAGTTATATTATATGCATTTTGTTTCTATTGTGAGCAAATTTATATATAGCTTAAACTTTTTAACATGAATGTGAGCATTTGATAATATTCCACTAATTGATATAAAAGCTTTATGAAGGAATGATAATGTGTGACTGCCAAAATAGATTCTGCCAATCATATTGCGGTATTAAGGGAATAACTAACTCGAAATCAAGATAAAAATGAAATAAGATCGGTGAAAAACGAAATAATCAAATTCAATCTTATAAAATCAAGAATCAACGAAAATTTCTTATGTTTAGAATCTTCTCTATCTTTGGAAACATTTCGACAAATTAAGAAAAAGGCAATTAAAAGAAATTAGGAACTCAAGCACATTATTCTATGTAAAGGTTTCAATTATTTCCAGGATATTCTTGTAGATGCGTAAGAAATAATCCTATTTAATGCTTAATACTGTGAATAAGTTATAGTGGTAATAATGATGTAAATATATTTGAGCCTTGGCCTAATAAATAAGAGAATCGCTATTTTTTAAGTCTAAAGATGACTTTTAAATGGAAATAAAATTAGTTATCGATCAGTAGGCTTAAGAGCGGTCCATTATTAGCTGAGAGCGTTCTTAAGGGTCTTCCATTTTGCGAGGATGGCAAATAAACGGAAAAGGCACAATTACAACGGCGCAAACAAACTGACTTTGTCCGATAGAGAAAACATTCTAGAGAGCTTTTCTTGCGTCCGCCCACTCTTCTTCTTCGTCACAGCTGCCCTTCCCATGATCCCCAAACAAAGGCGCATCAACAGCGTCTGAGATACTTTGAAAATCTACAAATTGTTACAATGTGAGATGACTGTAGGAGAATTAGAAAGCAATTGGAGATTATGAGGATACTGAAGGATTCTGTGACGAAAAGATGCTTAAAATATGCTAAGAGGAATTTCGAATCCTAAATTTCGCGGAAACAGAATTAAGTGGAAAATATCGTCGCCGAATACAATATTCTACATCTATAAAGATTTTCCACAAACTTTTTCAGTGACAACAGAAGAAAATCCAACATGCATTTCAAATTGTCGATTTTTCTAATATGTTTTATGTGACATGTAATGAAAATATGGTCGCAATTTTGAAAGAGAACGTTTTCAGATTCACATTATCAAAATAGTCCAGCAGTTTAAAAATATTTAGTTGAGAAAATTAATTTTATATTTCTTCTTTGTCTGTATGGAACAAGAAATTTATTTAATTATTCTCCCTCACGCCTTTAAATACTTGCTATTTGATGCAATATGAAATTCAATATGGTACCATAGAAATTGCTTCCGGTTATCTTTAATTATTTTGTATACTTATGCCTTAACTGATTTAGGACTTGTAATAGAAAATAACCAGTTAATATCAGTTATTTTTCGTATAATATATGTTTAATTTCTACTTTTTCCACTCATATTTTTTGTAAATCATTGCTTAATATTAGACATATCTTAAGTACGCTGGAAAACGTCTATCTTAGGGAATTCTGTGTAAAAATATCAGGAATTAAATAAATACCGCAAAAAAGGAGGAATTAAGAGTAAAGTAAGTACTGGGAGTTGATGTTAAAAATAAAAACAAAATATGCTGCACCGAAACGAATTAAGGCTTGATGTTGAGGATTTTCCGCCCAATTTACTTCTAGATCCTATTAAGTTGAAGGGTCAGCTTCCGTTATGGCGAGCAGAATAGAAAAAAAAGGGTTGTGGACCCTCGTTAGCGACGAAGCACGCGATGCGATCTGCCTCGGAGTGATTTGAGACTGTGTAAAATGGGAGACTCGATTGGGGAACGACATTCGTCTTTCTTTAGGCGAAACAGTGTGAAGAATGGTTTGCTGTTGGTGATAACTCTGTGGAGAACTAAGATTAGTGCTGGTCGATGAGGATGTTTTTCATTCTTGTTGGGGTCCCTCTTTAATTTTAGGCATATCATAAATAATTCAGATGTTGACGAAATGTTTTTCTCATTTTTGACGAACTGTTGGACTTTATAAATAACTAGTAAATGGAAGCTAGCAAACTGCAAGCAAAGAAAATTACTGAGGGATACTGCCCTGATTTGTGGGTCTGTACGTTATATTTATGATCCTTTTTAATTATACCACTGTCTATCGTATATATAATTTTCAAATGAGTGAGATCGAGATTCTCCAAATAATATGATAGTAAAATAATTATTTCGAAAGCATTTCACGTTTATGTGATATGGGAGTCTTTAATGAATACGCATTCGTAAACTTATATTAAGGAAATACGCCAAACACAGTAAAGTTATAATAAAAATCTTCATAAGATAAAAATGCGGAAAATAAATAGACGATTACCTGTGTAGTATTCGGTTCAGTGCAAGACACACTGCAAAATAATTCTACGTTCATTAAATGGAGTCTACCACGAAAATGAGCTCCGTATCTAATTAAATAAACAAATAGACAATAGGCAACGTAACTATTTAAATAGTTTTAAAGAAGGTTAGGAATAGAATCATTAGGAACTATCTCTATTTGGATGAGAAAATGTTTGTCTTTAGGCTCTTTAAAAGCAACGCGTGGTAGTTCTAAATAACTGATAAATAAAAGAAGTCCTTTCTTGGTCTTCGTATTCTTATCCTGTCTTCTCTGCATTCAATAACTTTTCCCAGCGGCTGCAAAGTTATAGAGTACAGACAATATAATATCAATTTTAGAAAATAATGACCTTGATTCGAGGAGATCCATTTCTTTTCAATTGGATTCATTTCTTCAAAGGAAATTGAACGGTAAATATCAGTCAAGGGAGAGATTTTCACAAAGCATGTTATGTAAATTGAATATATAGTTGGCGAGATTACTAAACATTCTAATAAAGGAAGAAAATCATATCAATGACTCCGTTCTTGGGAGACTCAAAAAGAAAAGGGGTTCAAAGGGTTGAGATTTTCAGTGGGAATGATCGTGACGATGTTTTCACCAAGATTCATTGAAGGAAAGGCGTAAGATGAAACAGATTGTCCAAGAATGAATATACAAGGGAGTTTGGCTGTTTGAGATTTATTATTTGAAAATAACCGATGAGTCTTTCAAGGGGAAATAAGCAGAAGAAATCCACTGCCGTGGGGAAGTGAAAGATAGAGTGAAAGGTTCGAAATTAACGTGGAAAAATAGACGAATTCGAGATTTTCCGGAAACAGAACTTCGCTCCTTTCGAATCGACGAGGTTTGATAACACATGCCAGATTAATTCAAAGCTTTTCAGGTTCAGAAACTGTGGACTAAGCTATACCTAGCTGAATTTTTGAGAAATCGGAAATAACACAAATGAATCGAATCTTAAAAACCTGCAGCAAATTTTTCTATTAAAAAGAAAAATACTCTTAATATTTGAACTTCGAGGTTTATTTTAGAATGCGCAATGCGATGAATGTAGGAAATATTTTGCTTTTTCTTAAATGTTTACCGGAAGGAAGAATGAATATGAATATCGGCATTTCACCGTTTTAATAACGATTTAGTGGTGTTCTTAAAATTGATATGATATGACCTTACTTGGACGAACGCCATTAATGAAAATGAACAGCAGACTTCATATTTTCCACAAAAAACATTTTATTACACGACCGGTATTGGCCTTACAGCCATCCTCAGGAAAAATAAAACGGAAAACAGACAGAATTTATATCATTACACCTAGTCCTGAAGGTAGAGTGAGGAGGGAAGAGGGGTTGGTGAAAGTAATGTCATTGGTTAGCGTCGCGGTGCTCTTAAAATTACCTTCTCTAGATAGCCTATCCATAAGAAGAGCTGTCCTTTCACTATTTTAATATATTGATTTTAAGGTGTACTTATTTAGTGTTTGAAAGTCTCGTCGTTCTCAAAAGATTCGAATCATTGAGCCAACATTCGTTTGTTAAAAGATGTAGAGTTCCAAAAATATCCAAACGTTTCTAATAGTAATTTCCATAGAATATATTCTCTTTAAATCCCCCTTTAAGATGGCACCTCATTGACCAATTCTGAAACCTTAAGAAACTACGATTTTGACTTAGAGAATTTAGGATTAAAAAAGGAAACACAAGTTTATGCAAAATTAAGCAGTTCAGACACGAATTCAACGAAAATAAATTTAGTTATGTGGAAAAAGCAAAGAGTTTTACGGTATAAATACTACCAAAGGAAAAGTAATTATGAATTTCATCCCAAAATGTTACGGAGGAACGATCTTCGAATGAAAGAAAGTAAATATCTTTATGCTACATGAAATAAAACTCTGTTTCAAAATATTGAATTATTTATTCATTGATTAAACGCGGGATCGGGGCGTTTATAAACGACTGCTTTTCTTACTTTAATGCTTAACGAACTTTATTTAACATTTATCGATACTTCTTTCACCAGCATTTGTGTTTTCATTATTTGTATTCATTACTTTATATAAAAGAATAATCTCCTTGTTTTACGAGGCATCTCTGACACATTTCCAAGAGCTTCTTTATGCAAATTATGCTAAATTCTTCAGCCAGTGCTGTCCATTTTAGGCGTTTGCGAAACTCAGGTATTAATGGAGAAGAGTAATAGAAGCATTAAATTCAAATGCTTAATGATTCAAAATTAAAGGTATCTGAAGATCAATCCACAATTATTTCCGTCGATTTAATTCGAAAATACCTGAAATGAAGAATAGTTGAGATGCATTTTCAGAAAGATCATAGTAATAATATACGTAATATAATAATAACAAATTTATTATGCTCTGCGATTTTAAGTCCCTTAAGAGCAGAAAAAATATACAAATACAATCTGCTCTCATAAAATAATAAAACAGATTATAAACATTAGGTCGTAATACAAAAGATGGACTGCTTACAAAAAAGAATACAAAAAAGAATAAAAAAAAAAAAATATGCCAATATTATGGTAATAAGAGTAGTAACAAAAAGGTATTCAAACAGTTTTTCTTTAAATGATTGTGCGGAGGTGGAATTTTTTATGTGTAAAGGCAGGTTGTTCCTGAAATTAGATGAAGAAATTAAAAAGGATTTTAGGTATGTGTTAGTCCGAGGGATTGGGCATAGGAGATAGTTAGGGTCGGAGCGAGTGGTTTTACAGGAAACAGAATATTTGTAAGTAAACATGTCATAGATATACTGCGGTTGAAGATCACGAAAAACTCTAATAAAAAATGAACCAAGTATGTATTTTCTCCATATAGTAGAGGATAATAAACGCGGCCTAATGAGAGAAAAAATTTAAAATTTAAAGAAGGTCATAGAAAATATACGTAGATTACTTGAATTTATCAAATGAGACAAATAAATTCCATAAACGAACAAGCTTCTTAGAGAATAATGGCTTTCATGCATATTTCGCTCGCTATTCTTACAAGTTAATCAGTCGTAATTGAAGTGCCCTTAAAAGACTAATTAGTAATTTTAAAATTACAAAGGAGTCCGAGAAGAATCATACGAAGCAGTCTCTTTGAGTCCGTTCGTCATTAGCGGAACAAGTCGTTCTAATGCGAGGATTCAAGCGTTCAATTAAAAGATATGAATAGAAAAGTAGAAGAAATGATATAATAATATATGAAAATAAATATATATGAAAATAAATATACATGAAAATAAATAGTAGTAAGAGTTAAAATGACCTTTTCATGCAGACGGATCGTATACGAGGCCCAGAAATGCGTGTAGAGAGCTTCAGGGTTCTGTTCGGAAGGATTTTGCAGTGGCTGAGGAAAGGGAAATGAACATTGGAGCTAATCCTCGGGAGATAAGGATTAGGGATCGACAAAAAGTGAAAATTGAGGCCTGACGCCGAAGGGAATGAGATAAGCCCTTTAAGGAGAACGCAATTTAAGAAGGGCGATTGGGCTAGGAAGAAAAAATTGATTCGGAATTGGTTTTAAAACGCGGGAGTGAAGAACGAAACCGCAGTTTCTTCCGGAATATGCTTCTTGTGTAAGCTAATATACTCTCTTTGGAGATTCGTGACTTATTATTTAAATGTGGTAAATACAGCAATGCTGTTTACTCGTAAATTTCAAGTTCTGAACTCAGAAGGCTGAAATTGGCTTCGTTTTGTTTTAAAAATAGTCGTCGAAATTCCGTTATAATTAATTCGAGGTATAAAAATTATGTCAAATTGATAATTGTCTGTCGTAAATGTTATCATAAATTGTTTTGAAAATATTAAAAGAATTACATTTTTTTAAATGGTTCAAGTCAAGCACTTAGAGTTTCCAGTATATTATAAGTAGTTATTTTGTTGTACTAGTACATGCATACACATATTTTGTGTATATTGATTTCTTCCTTTTATTATCAATTTTTGCCGAAGGATGTTTTTGGCCAGAGTTTTACCTTAATTAGAGCGTATGTAGGTGCATCAAAATCTCGTTGCTATTTTAAAATGTGTCAATATGAGAATTCAGTATTTAATGAAACAACTAATCGCCGTTAAGAGCCTCAAATCCTTTTCTCATTACTAAAAGTCGCTTTTTAGCTAATTCTATGGATGTTGGATTGATAAAAAATAATTTTTCTGAGAAAAGTTGAAAATTCATTCTTCTGCTAGGAAAATACGAGAATATGGAATTTTACGATTTGTTTGTTACTTCATTTGAAACGGAAGAGCTTTTAAGGTGACATCGTTAGGATCCATTCTCTCCTGATGATCTTCTTTGGCCTGGGGCTGGACCAACTTCGCAGATTCTGCCATAATCCATTTTGTCCCTTGAGCGGAAAATGACACCACATTTGGGAAATGAATCTCGAGGCCTCACAATTAACCGGAATTTCCGTCGGAAATTTTAACCCTTTTACGCATCCATTAAAATGTTCGCTAATTGTTTGCTTTTGGAAAACTACTCTTTTTCTTGATGGTGAAAAGGAAACGAGGAAAGCTTTTACCTTTCTGTAGTAATTGATCTATCAAATGCATTTAACGAAAGTGGTTTCGTTTTCCTTCCTTCTGTGTTCCTTTGTGATAAATCTATTATTTATAAATTGTCACGGAATAATATCGTTTGGAGGGTTTTTCTCTGAGAGATGTGTAGAACACGCATCTTTGTATTGGTTCTGGTGAATTCAGACAGTAGATTCAGGCGATTCCAACCGATTTACAACCGCCAAATGTGCAATATTAGATAAATTTATCACATCAACTCATCAATCTTAGGTATAAGTGGATGTAAAATTCATTTAAACTCGTTTGGAAACCACAAATTTCACAGTGAGCTTTTTCAAAGTCTAAGCACCACAGCTATTTTGGCGATTCCTTCCCCTATGTGTTTTTTATAAACAAAAGCCCACTGAGTTAAACGGCTGGACTCGTGTCCACCATTTTTAGGCAAAGAACGTGCCCTGAAAGATACGTAAGAATCCGTTCGTTAATTACCCATTAACCTGGTGTCCCCCTTGTCGGTACAAATTTTTTAATTTCTTGAAATTGTTTGGCATTGAGTAGGCACGGGTTACCATAATCCAATCGCAATAATATTTATTGGGTTAGTTTATAAGGCCAAATAGAAAAAAATGGAGGGTATGCGTTCGAAGAAAATGACTGATTTTTTTGGGACATCTTAATGTCCATGTTTCACACCTTCATATTGCAACGTTACATTTATTAACGGATGATATTGTGCATTCTAAAAGGGTTTCTCCCAATGATTAAAGACGTTACTGAGCGCAGGCCTAATTACAGGAACCTCGCATACGTGTAATTGTGAACGGATCATTATTAATTGTTTTCAGTTATGGAATATTATCGTTCTGCCTTATATGCACGATTTCAAATACGCATATGCATCATAATATTCCTTTATTTACGATTGAATTGTATAATTTGAATTTAGAATTTCTTTATCATCATTTAAAAAAATTCTCTGTGTAGTATCACCTCCTGAGGCACAAGATGGTTGCTTTAAGTGGAGGTTTGCCCGACTCATGTTGATTGTTATTAGATAATCGATCCAATTGTTTATCATCGTCATATTCGCTTTATTTATTCCCATTGTTTACTGTTTCACCAATTCATTTCTTCCATGAAACGGAGATGGAGGGAGAGCGGAGATTAAAATATCTCAAATGTAAATAGAGTCTAAGTTTAGAGCGGACGCGGTCAAAGGGGGAAAATGTAGGGTTCCGAGAATACGTGGGGATATTAAATGGAGGGGAGTAGAAAAGTATGGAAATAAAGGGCGTGAGAGAGTACAGTGTGTGTGAAAAGGAGCAGAGAATGCGAAAATAAGATAATCGGAGAGCAAACGTACGTCTGCTTTTGAGAGATTGATGGGGAGAGAATGGATAACTTTCGTAAGCGGTCATAGTGGCCCATTTAACAAAGGAAACAATGTATCCAGCAGCAATTGGATCATGTCTTAGAGAAAGACTAATCGAAGACGCGTCTCTCGTTCAAACAGTAATGGGAGAGGCAAAAATGGAGATGGATTGATGAACAAAATTTTTCGCCCGAAGTTTATCCATAAAAGGTTGGAAGTTTCTGCTGAACAACGAAAAGTGATAGCGACGCGGAAGACATGAGAAGAAACAACAAATTTGTGTCCGAAGGTATTGCTATATTTGCTGATGTGATGAAAATATAATGTTGGATACCTATGGTGAGTATAATACGTAAGATTGCGAAATTAGGATACTGACGTCAGTTTACAAAGGTATTTCATGTGAATATGAACTTTAATTTAAAAAATCATGCGCATTCGGTTTACGAAAAATTCCTGTTTTGTCAGAGCATTTCTTCTTTCGGTATAACTATTCCTTTTTGAGTTTAACATAAAGGATTCTTGTTTAAATCCATTTTTTTTCGCAAAAAATTCTGAAAACTTCCTTATTAATGTTTACGCTTATTTTTATTTCATTATAGTTAAAATATGATAATAATTATACTAAATTTTATGCCTGCATTACGTGTCAAAATGATTTGTGAATGATCCGTAAGGAGTCCAAGAAGGAGGTTGCAGAGAAAATTCTTAACGTCGTCACATCGCTATTAAATTATTATAAACTCTTATATATAAATATGTTTATCCTAAATATTTATCGATTTATTTTATGTAAATAGATACTTAATTAGCTTTAATCATTGGCATTTTCATTATGCCGCTTTCGAATTCCACCAATTCCGAGGAAAGAATACTTACAATCGCCATTCATTTGCCTTAGACAAAAGATATCTTTGTAAGGACTTTTTCCAATTCCCGTGCGTAAAGAATCTCATGGTTTTCGTATCGACTGTGAGGCCATATTAACTTTTAAATCGACTTCGCCAATTTCTTCTGCTATGCCCCGTGTGACTTTTATCTTATTATTCAGGAATTTCTGGCCTTTATGAGCGAAATTCTTATTTTTAGCCTTGATGATAACATTCGGGAGGAAGCCTCATTATTTTTGGGGCTTTGTAATGCGTCATCAAATTCCGTTTGCTTTCCTTCGGTCTTCACTCGTTATTGGTATCCCATAGCAACCATAAACAAGGATTATATACATTTCTCTTCCTCTTTCCATTGCTTACAAGTTTTGTTGATATTCTTAGCGCTTTTCTCTGAATTCAGGTTTTGAATGAATTAAAGTTTTAAATGAAGGCTCTAATTTGGATTCAAGTAAAGGCAGTGAAATAAACACAATGTTTATGTTTAGCACATTCTGCTGGAAATTGGAACCTTGGATTTTTATTCCTTTTCAATAGAAAACTCAAAATATCTCATAGCAAATTCGATTAAGTAATGAGGTTTTACATTTCAAGAAATAATTTATTAAATAAATAAAAGAATTAATTAACTAAGTCTATTTTCCACAGTATTCCATATTCAGTATTCAGAATATTGTGGAACCATAGACTCATTTAATTTATTCTTTTATTTATTTATGATGGAATTCCACGAAGTTAAGGCCGAGCTGATTAAAATAATTTATTGGAAATCATAAGTCCAATTATAATCTTATAAAAATATTTCTCAAGTTGTATCTGAAATTATAGAGAATTGTCGAAAGATCTAAGAGTCACGTATAAATGAGAAAGTGAATTTGGAGATGGTTAGCTTCGGTGATGGACTTCAATGAGATATACGCGGATGGGGTTTTGTGGGTGTGATGGCTTTAGATAAAAGATCTTTTTGGGATTTATCGCTGTATTGTGCTATCATATGCTTTAAGATAAGTCCGAAATAGGGAAGTGTTCAGGTTAAATTTTTATACGTCGCTTAACATCGCTCAAAAAATAAATCTTAGAAGTTTCAAAAGTAGTGCATTATTAGATTTCGCCGCTACAAAGATAGACTTCTTCTTACGAACCCAGTTTCTTCTACAAATCACTCGCATCGTCTCACAAGAGATTAATAATATATATATTTATGTCGCTGTCAAGTTTAGTTTCCTTTCCGAAATTAAAAAGAATGGAAGAACGTAACGTAGGTTTCAAATAAAGGGTATTTATCGGTCATTTAATCAAGTTTTGTAATCGAATCGAATTTTAGTAAAATATACCTAAATTTTTAAAATTCATGGCTATTTGGAAAGCATCCATTTAGCTATCGTTTTAATGGTAAAAGAATTCACGCGAACAAAAAGAAATAAATGGAGTAATCAATCACATTGGATTTACGTAACTTGAGCTTTATAAAAGTGTTACATTTTTACATTCTCAGTGCAGACTGTGCAAGATGGCCTTTGAATGAGGAGTCATTTATGTTTATTGGAAGAGCATTGTTGCATTTTAAAGATGGCTACTTAGAAACCACACCAATTCAGTCCCTCTGATGTAATCAGGGATGGGTTGCCCACTTACTTGAGCGCCAGAAAGATTGAACCCCATTTCAAAACTTACGCAATAATACTTCTGAAAATTTCTAAACATTTACTACCCACTTTTGTGGTTTCAAGCACATTCTTTTCTCTATATATGAGAAATATTAACGTAAAATTTGAAATTTTTTGTTAGTATCGAATTACTAAGTATGGAACGCTTGAAAGAGTAACATTTGTGAAAAATATTTATGACAGAAAGTTTATCTTTTTATATTAAATGTTTACTATCCCTGTAAGTACACTTTTGTTGGAAGGCACACACGTATATTATTTATCAGTTTCAAAGTCAAAATGATTTTAAAATATTATCTTATTGCACATGACATTTAAATAGAATTAAGGTTCCATATGTGGCTGCGCTGTCATTTGTTTGTCTCCTCCATTGCGTCCATCAATGGGACGCCAAGAAATGCACACTCGGAAGGTTGCTTCGACCTCTGGTCAGCGAGTAATGGAGTCCGTAAATATTCAGGAAGTAATTTTCAGGAGTAGGAAGTTTTGATGCGGATCGTTATTTTCAACCTTTGATACCTTTTGCAGGAGATTTGAAGGAAGATCTCTGAGATAACAGTATTATAGTCGTCCAATATGAAGTAACTACGAAGGAAAGTGATTCCACAATTGGAGCCAACCGTTAAAATAACGGAGTCAAAGACTCAAAAGCATATAAAACTGGCAAAATCAACGAAGGAGGTTATATATATTTATTAAAGTGTGCCTTTTAGTTTCAGTGAAACCTCCAAGTAATTTGGACCATTCCAATCTTTAAATTTTATAAAGGAAGAGTTCATTGCAATTATTCGCCGAAACGTATAACTAACGCTATAAATATCTATACTAATGCAGACGTTAATCAGCAGAAATTATCCGAATTGTAATAGTTAATTGCGTCGATATAAGAATCACATATCTGGAGTTATTTAATGAAAACCGATTATATACAGATAAGACTTAAATTTCAATAAAAATTCAGAACCAAAAATATCACTTTGGCACTAACAAAATGCAGAGTGAGGATTACGATGGAACATTACCTTGCAGTAAAAATAAAAGTTAGGAACACACACGCAAACATACAAGCTACTAATAAATTTATAAAGAATAAAGCACTCATACCTTTTTTATTCTTTCCATTTTTTCTTTATTCTTTATAATGAAGGACTACCACAAATTCGAGGCCAAATTAGTAGATTCAATGAATAATAAGTATAAAAAATTCTAAATAGCGTAATTCGAGAAATTTATCTAGTTAAATAGTTTTTTTCAGATTACCATATTTATTTTATTTCATTAATAAGTAGCTTAAATTGAGAATAATAAATTTATTAATCGTGATACATCCTTTTATTTTCCAGTTTAATCACTTCTATAGTAAATTTCAGTTAAGAATATTTTTATATTTATTGGCAAAAATGTTTCATCTTTAGTCCTTTATTACGGGTCAGCAGGCAATTTATCTCATGAGATGTATACGGTATCAAATGTTTACTTCGATGCACGAATATTAGGGCAAGTAATCCGTGAATCAGCAATTTCATAATTAAGGATATCCATATCGCTGTCGTCTCTGTCGACATTTGGATAAACAGGATGACTCTTTTTTGAGCGCAACTTTTTCGCAATATTTTTTAGTTTGTCTTTGAGAATATGTTTCCTCAGGATTTTCATCGAATTGAATAATGGCATTTAGTTATTATTCTTACCCATCTGACCCATGGCTGACTTTTAATATTCATTCGATACGAGGACTGACCTTTCACCTCCATTAGGGAGGTAACAGATCACCGCATCAGAATACATCCTCCAATTATTAAAGGGCTAAAAACATCTTTACTTTTTATCGATATTGCTGAACATCTTTCCTCTAATATTTCATTATGAGAAGTTAGCTGGAAATAGCGTGTTACCAAATGCTTTGAGAAAAACTCATCAAGTTACTCGTTTTAGTTTGAAATGGAATCTATTTCAAGGGATTTTGATAGAATTCACTATTAAAATCGATAAATACTTACAAAAAAAGAATTATAAAAGCGCATTAAATGTTTATATAATGGAGAACGCCTAAATATATAATTACATGCGATTATAATTATGGTTGTGAATGTATTGTTTTATTGAAAATGATTAATTTTTCAAATTAAGCTTCAGAAATAATAATAATAATAAATCGTCTTTATTTGGGCGAGATTGAGACTTAAAAGTCTCTTCTTCCATCCAACCCATCGTCATTAATTATAAAATAAGAAGTAGAAACAATTAGAAGAATTGTGGATGTAAAAAACCTAAAAGATTCTTAGGAAAACATCCACTAAGAAGAGGGGTGTGAGAAACCTACCGATAGTAATAGCTAAAAGATAAGAAACGGAAAACCATTCAATAATAAATTCACAACCAATAAGTACTTACATGCGATACATAAATAAGAATCAGTTCCCATTTAAAAAAGAGATAGCAATACACAAAATAACATAAAAATACTAAATAGAAAAACTAGGAAAACGTACATGGATTTTCATCCATAAAGTACATTATGAGGAAAAATAAAAGAATATTATAAAAAACAGTATCAAAATAATGCATACAGTAAGTACTAGTCAAAATTGTATGTATCATAGACATTTAGGTAACTCTAAGTAAGAAGAAAAGAGAAATAAAAGAAACAGATGAGAATTATTAGGTATAAAGACAGAGAATAATTACGTACAAAGACTAAGAAAGCATCTCATGCGTTGAGAGGAAGAGCAAAATCAGTTAAGTATGTATTATTGTGTAATAGAGAGTGTTCGCTTGAAAAAAATTCCCTCGCAGAAGCTACGACGCGCACATTAGCTACGTCAGTATGCAAATTATTCGCATTTCATATCGATAAAGATCGGTGCAGTTTCGGAACTTTTAGACGATTGATGAAATTTCAACGAAAACTGGAAACAAACTTTTTATGTTGGCCACCCTTTCAAATTGAAATAATTCCTCCTTCGCGACGCAATCACTTAAAAGAAAAACAGATGAGAAATTCCGTCCCCCGTTCGAGAAAGTGAGAATAGCACCTGCTTCTCTATGTGTTAAATGTCGTAAGGATGTGCAAGCGAATGGTTGTGCAACGAGGCAAATCACGGATTCCATCAACAGCCTTGTTTATAAGAGAAAACCTTCGGATTTCGCTCTTCCAATATATAATTCTCCTCGAGTCCAGTTGGAAATTAAATCCTCTGATATTTATTCATTGTCTTAGAAGCGTCTCTCACATTCTGGATTCCACACCTATTTTATACGCATCCTGTGCAGATTATTCAAGTTTTTTTATGTACATTTAGTTTGTTAACTTTTTCTGGGAATCATTTGGATTGTATCAATTAATTGATCACAAAACGCACTATCTTTTATTACTTGTTAAAATGTTTTCTTCTCAATCAATTTCATCATATAATGGCAACCGCTCCTTTCATTTGTAAAAATCTGATGTGGCCAGCACACGATTTTCTCCATATATAAGATTTTTACGTCACAAACATTTTAAATAATGTTTTTCGGGATATGTTCGATGAAAAACGATGAAATTGGCCTTCCGCTCACAGCGCCCACTAAGTGCATAATGAGCAACTTCCGGTTTATCAGTATTTAATGCATATCTCCTAAACAATCAGTGATACAAAAATATGTATAATACAAAAGTTATAGCAAATTACATTTTCTAAAACTTTTGTAAATAATAGAATATACCTAAATATCATATATATTTTTCAAAAACGGAAATTTGCTTCGAAGAATAAAGCTCTACTTCCGGGTAACCGATTTACTCCAAAAACTAATTAACACTAACAGCACACATCACAGTGCTATATATGAAGTTTGGTATTGATACGACTAATATTTTTCACGTTAGAGCGCCCACAATCACACACACACACACAGACACCATTCCGAAAATGGTCAAAACGTGTTCTAAGGACCCCAAAACATGTATTTCCGTTTGAATCTCGAAGTCGATTTTTTTCTTGAAAACAATACTTTCTCTATACTTTGTGTGTAGTGGATTTGTACTACTGCAGTTCAATTAATGATTAAGAGCGCGTTTCATTGACTTTACTTAAACAGTTTCGTCATCACATTTGAAACCGAATGTAGTCAAAGGTTTTCTTCGTAAACAAATGACTGCAACGCTCCGAATGTGCATTTCCTCTTAGATAGGTAACCACTATTTTCGATCATCGGTGCGTTTTAAGCATTCAGATGTTCCGTGTTTGATCGAACAAGTCATCGATAAATTGCTGTCGACCATTACGTTCAAATCGACTCAATCGAGGTTTAATGACGCCATCGACATCACCTGCGAATTACAGACGTTTCCGCGAAATTCGCAAGTATCTCACGTTTGGCGTTAACCTTTTGCCGAATGCGGTGCTTTGATGCTACGCTCTCAGCGTCTGCAAAGAGCGCGACCTCGTGGTCAACCATCTGCAGACTCTGCACGTCCGCGCGACCTCTGAGGAATTCTGCGACGCGATCAAGAATAAGAGCGGTCTTTCGATGGAGATTTGCATATTCGGGACGCGAACCGTGAAGGATGTTCTCCGTGACGGTCATTTTCAGGGATTTAGAGGCCTCTTTATGCAGCAAGAAAAGACGGTGAATAATTACGAGTATGGAATGAATTAAATGTGTGCCAAATGAAAACGCATCTTTGCGAATCCTTTAAAGGAATAGTTATCTTTGTGAATGCGTGCAAAACTGAAATTTTCACCGCTACATCTCTTGCAGATAAAGAGTCATGATAGTACAAGAGTTCTATCATTTTAGACTTTCTAAATACGAATGTTTGTTCAAATTTATTGAGCGTAATAAAGACCTACTGCTATATGGTACCTAAACACAATGTTAAGATTTTCGAGCAAGTTTGTACATGTGTGACTCCAAGGTACTTTTCCTTATCACTTAAGGGAATTTAGAGCCTTTCTTGCCTATGTCAATTCTTTATTCTTTGTTTTGCATGAATTTAAAGATATGCAAAATAATTATTACTTATTCTACTTGGAAATGCACGCAGTTGGTGGTATTTGACGTGTAATTTTATAACCGCTGTGAATCTGCTTTTCTGTGCTATGAACAGTCGCGCTTCATTCGAAAGCGACGGATCTGAAATACCAGTCAAGTTTTGAGTATTATAAGTATCGACATCATGAGCTATTTCACTTGTAAAGTAATAGTTTTAAGGGACGCATTACTGCTCTGTCGCTGTTCCGAAATGTCAAGCAATACAGGATAGAAAACTTAAAGTAAAACACAAATCAGCCCAAGTGTGGGGTGCTTACATGTAATGATATAAATACACAAAAAACATTCTTTCAAGGTTTACTCAAAACAAGTTGTTTTTCATCGGTGAGAAGCTTTTTTAAGTTCTAAAATATTTTCCAGCGAATTCAATAAAATCCCAAGGAACCCTTTTAACCCTTTCCTTGAATTTGGTAAGTATTTGCTCCATTCTCTCCAATCACCTAATTGGTAGGGACGACATTTCAATTCATTCTATAAATCAGTGGAGCCTATTTACCGAAGGCCCCTAAAACTCTATTTACCATACCAAGATGTGGAGATCTTTTCAAATATTGTCTCAAAATAATGTCAAAAATATGAAATTTTTTTTTACCAGAAACTGCAATTTTTAGAATACCTTAACAGTTTAAAATAACCATTCAACTATTGTTAATTCAACTTTGGACAAGCTTCGCGTCCCCTCAGGGAATAAGAGTTCTTTCGTCTTCAAAATATGCGATTATTTTAACGAAATTTCTTAATCTAGGAAATTGCAAAAATACAAACAGTAATAATTATCTTTTTAAGATGATATTGGTTTCAATGAAGAAACAAATTGCCGATTAACAATGTTAATATCAGTTAGGAATTCAGCATAAATATTTGAGGTCCATACAACTAAGTTATTTGGAACGAGTCGATTTATAGGGCAAATTTACAGTTTTTCTCAAGATCATTAATTTCTTTTTGTGATATTTTAATTTAACAATTCTTATAAGTAATAATCATATCGTTATAATCCATTTCGTTATCTCAAATCTAAGGTTGAAGAGGTAAGCCGATCTGGAAATATGTCTAAAACAGAAAAGAAAGCCCCAAATGTAGGATGGCCATACTTGTAGAAAATATATCGAATCATCTGAGGGACGTTGTAAGATGACATATTTGTATATACTAGTGATCGCCCAGTGTTCGAAATTCGACCATAATGCATTGAATTTTTAAGTCTGAACGTTATTGAGGTTCTTTTGGCAAATATTATACTTATATAATTATTGCTTATAATTTATTTAATTATTTTTCTCTTACGTCAGCTGTGAGCGTGTACGAATACGTCATTAGGGTGTGTTGTTTGCCTTAATTCCTTTCGATACCTACGAAATTTAAAATTTAAATGTCAGTAACAATAAAAAATACATTTACAGCTAGCATTTTCATTTATATTTTGATACAATCCATTGTCTTTTTTAATTTTGTAGATTGATTTCCAAAAAAAACTCCGTAAAATCGCCGTAATATCATTCCTGTTATTTATGAATCAGTTAGCAATTGTTGGTATCTCTGTTAATTGTGCTCTTTTCATAATTTCTGACATGAGTACCTACCGTTAATTTGGCTTGGAGATAAAATCCTATGTAAGTATATATCCTATCTATTCTAATGTGAAAACGCATAAGCTCGGATTCAACAATCGCCTTGGTCGCCAGGGGGACTGGTTTGTTTACTACGAAGAAATTTCACAACATTTTCGTTCATTTTGCCAGAGTTCTCGTAATTTCGACTCTAATGCGATATTCTACGACCAAAATAAGAGTCTCTATTTAATTCCCTTTCTTTTGGTACTTATCTCGATTTCTTACGACCATTATTTATGATTAAATTCTGCAAAAGAAAAAATGTCTGCAATCGATCAAAACGAAATTTACTTTGATCACTTATGAGAGACGATTATACTGGTCCAGAGTCGAACCAAGGATATTTGGACAAAGATTTTAGTTTTTATGTATATATGTAAGATACGTTCACAGCACCTTGTGCAATCTTGGTTACCTTCGGTTCCCTTGACGAATGCAAAGCGTAATGTGTTGAACTGCAAATTTCGCGTCGGTGGTGAGAAAAAAGACACGGAGAAGTGTGACGAAGAAGCTCCGGATGTGGTTCAATCTATTTGGGACGAGGCTTCCGTGGAGATAGAAAATGAACGGAAACTGCTTTTGGTCGCATTTCATCAGAATGCGTTTACGAGATCAATCATTGTACGGCATTTGCTGAGCAATGGCCTACTTTGCTTCGAAAAGTATGAGAAGCTCGGGACCAAAATGGAAATGAAAATCTGATTAAATGTTGCATCTCATTCACATTGCATCTCTTGGAAGTGGAAATTCGGGAAAGTAGATCTTGAAATTCGAGCGCAGAATAGAATATCAATAATTGAAACTTTTAGTAATACTTCGTGGTGAAATATTTAGCCATTTTATGCTAACCTAAAGTTACATCATTATCTAAATCAACCCAAATAAGAAAAATCTGATGTGGCCAGCACATGACTTTCTCTATATATTAGATGCAATTATTTATCTACGACAGAATTGTCGAACTCTAGATTCAATCTAAGCTTGGAAGATACATATACGAATACATTTTTTGAAATTTTTGTTGATAATTGTATGTACCTAAATTTCATATTTATGGAGATATTTTGCAAAAAGGGAAACGAGCTTCGAAAAGTAAAGCTCAACTTCCGGTAAACCGTTTTACTCCAAAAACTAATCAACTCTAACGATAACAACCAAAATGCTATATATGAAATTTGGTGTTGATACGACAAATAGTTTTTACGTTAGAGCGCCCACGAGAACACACACACATACACACAGACACACATATACACACAGACATCATTCCGAAAATGGCCAAAACGTGTTCTAGGGACCCCAAAACATCCGTTGAAATCTCGAAGTCGATTTTTTTCATGAAAACAATACTTTCTCTATACTACGTATATGGAGAAAGTAAAAAGCGTGCATTACGCGGAACATTACTGATATTCCTAAGTAATCTTAAGTCTACAGCCACCATTATATTGCGTTCTCATCTCAACTATTATATTCACGTGACTTCTCTGCTACTGCCAAGAAAGAAATTTGTTTTCCCTAATGTTGGAATTGGAAACCAGATTGGATTTTCGCATGACATATCGAATTTAAACATTTTAGCTGCCACATCGGGAGTGAATAATTGCCCAGGTTTTTAAAATAGGCTCGATATGGAATTTCATAAAAAGAAACAAATGAATTGAATGAATGCGAACAATTAATCCGAGAGCATGGGCGTAACTCTAAGATCGTTTAAATTATTAGGAAAATAACGAGCTGAGAAGTAGAAAACAGGTACATTTTATTAGAGATGACTGGTAACATCCATTAACGGATTTTATCTCGCCATTCCAATGAATGCCGATTTTAATGGTTCGATTAAAACTTACATATTCATAGTGTGTGATAACTCTAAATCAAGAATGTTTTTCAGTTTCCTTTTTAGTAATTTACGGTCCATCTATGGCTGAATCATCTTCGATACTCAGAAAGAGGCGTCCATAAATAAAACTCGGTGATAAGATGTCAGGTGAGGTTTCTAAAGAGAAAGTACTGAATATCAATTGGCTTCACGACAACACCCATCTCATACTTCATTTGATGAAACTATGTTTTGTTCGAATATGTATTAATTTTAAATGTAATATTTAGATGATTGACGGTGTCCATTTAGGTCGTATATCTGTCATTGATTTAAGATAGCAATTTGATAGGCAAAATCAGCTTCTCCGTTGTGTCTGAAAACAACTCCATTTCCAACGACAGAGTCTGTTTTGAGGTAAATCTTTAACTCTTTCAAAATGAACGTACAAATATAAAAAAATGTTACTAAACAAACATTTTATAAACTTGGATACGAGGTCGTCGCTCGTCTACCTGATGTTGATGACATAAAGAGATTCAAATATAATAGAATATGTAATAACTTCAATTAATGCCAAAACATTTATATGGACCACTTTTGATGCATCATCAGTGGACCACCGTTTGACGACCGCTGTCTGATTTCCTGTGGACTTAATGCATGATATGGCGTTGCAACAGAAACTGTGTGGTGAATTATGTGACTATCCTTTATCCGGACACTCGAAAACTGGAAGAAAATTAAGCGTGTAGTTTGAATTTCATATCATCGGTGCGATTTCAAAATCTTAGCGATTTAACGGAATACATTTGAGAATGTTGCTTTCGAGATGATTTCTAAACACACATGAACTCCATTTGATCATCAACTATTTCAACCTCTTTCGAGAAATACGTTCCCCATAAATTTAAAAAATACATGATAATGCCACGCTTCTGAAATAAATAATCTTGTCTCAATAAACATTCATATCTTCTGTCTTCTGTCGTGCGTTTTGTGGAAGTCTGACTACACTATTTCAGGGTAATCCGGCTGTCTCTAAATTGCTAGGAATTCGCTCCAGAATCGTATTAGTAACAAAAATTTATATGTATTGAATGAATGTTCTATATTTCTTAATTTTTCGAGGAAAACAGTCATTATGCAGGTGTTGCAGTTGAATCACATTTCTCTAAGGTAAACTTGAAAATATTATATATTGTGGCGTTTGGACCCATTTTGACGCGAAGAATGGCCGAAGACGATGAAGGTCTCTGATCAAGATTTGTTTATTTACCCGTCGCACCGGACAACACATTGTAGCAACGAATAAACAGCATTGTTGAGATTGCGGCTTTACACAGAAAAGATTCTCTCATTTGTATTTCGCCATTTATTTTACGGATTAAAGTTCTTTTTTGCTTCTAAGCGAGTCTTTAATTTCTCGGTGATCCTTGCGAACCGTTGGAACACAATTTATTATTGTTGCAGTTCCTGTTTAAAATTAATTCATCGCAAAAATAATCCAAATAATAATATACATCGAAATTCAGGAAATTCTGCGGTTAAATTTAAGCTGAATATTAATTTCAAAATTTTAAAAAAGGGGACGTCTTTAAATTGCACCGTAAATCAAAGCCGCCAAAGATGAATAATTTTCCCATTTTTCCTAAGGCATTTGAGAGATCGTAAATTTTTCATTTCCTCGTAACTGCTTCGATAATGGAGGAATTTCATTACGCTGCGTCGCAATTCATTTGTCTCTTCACTTTCTCCGTCCGACACCAGGTTTCGCATCCTCTGCGCGGATTCCGCGATGCAAAGCACAATGAGTCTTTCCTCCGTTTCTTTTTTCTGCTGTGTGTCATCTGGGACAAGGATCCTGGCTCCTCCCACATCTCCCTCGACAGCCTTAGAATCCCATTAAATGGAAGGTTCTGCACATCAATGACGTCTGCCATTTCATTGCCTTTGCTTGCGCGACGAAATCGATAGCTAAACTTTTGTTTAAGCGCCAAAGTATCTCGTCTCAGCTATTTTGCTTATTCTCTCCATCTGCATTCTGCTGCGTGTTGTACGCTACACTTATTTTGGGGAATGAAGCACTGGATCGCTGATTTACTATTCGTCTTTGCAAAGACAATCCCTTGAGTTGGATACAGCAGCAGCCTCTTTCTCAACATTCCCTCCTTGCGTTATTCACTTATTTTTCTCTCTACGGAAGCAAAGAATGACTGTATCATTCTTGCAATCATCTCAATGGCTCCCATTCTAAAATCTGATACCAGTGACCGTTTTGATGATGCTCCGATAAGATGTGTAACAATTGAACATACTGATTTTGATGAATGAATGATGAATTGAACACCTAATTTCAAAAGGGACAGCTATTTATATGCAATCCAATTCGTAGCTAAACCGGAATATGACGGTTACTCGTCGAAACGGGCTTTAATAAATCTGTGGGAAAAGTACCGCTTCTTTTTATTTCACTGTATAATAATGAATGAGTATATGATTTAAGACCAAAATTCAAGAATGACACCGTGGCAATTAGCGTAGCCATAGGCCCTTAATTGAATTCGAATACCAAAATATTAGGTAAATTTCCCGTTTCACGGTGTTTGGGAGAAAATCTGTATCTCCTTTACTGCTGAAGATACCATTCTTACACCATATTATAGATGAAGAATTGCGGCTTATATATATATGATAAGCAATCTCCTCTAAGTGCTGCCATTTGGGGGAGAAATTTCCATTCAAAAACGACCAAGTTTCGACGTTTTTCGTCTACTTTTCCGCCATTTTTTATGTTTCCTCGAGAATCCGCTAGGGCGATTGTAACTTTAATTATAGATGTATAAGGGATTCGATAATTATAACTATATTTGCAATCAATTATGTTTTTATTGGGATAAATGAATGTGCGTTGATTTTTGGGAACAAATTCTCGGTAACTCTTATTCTTCAAATAATCGTTGATTTTCTTCACTGGCATGCATTTCCAGGGAAATGTGCTCAAGGGAAAAATATTCCACCACAATATTAAGTTCATTCTTGTGATTTATATGTATGATGGTGATAAAGTAATGAAAGTTTTACTATTTTTATAATAGAAATTCTAGAAGTAGGAAACGAAATAGAAATAACAAAGGTTAGAAATCGAAAATTAATCGAAGCTTCATTTAAAAATATACTTAGTTGTGGATGATTCTCGGAAAGAAATAGGATATTTGTTTTCTATAATAAGTTCACATAGAACAACTTACTCGTTCTTTTACCAGCGATTGTGGAAAAGTAGTTCTTGGAAAACAATGTTGAGAAAAGTGTCGTGTTGTTTATTAAGAAATCAATGAAAGAAATTAAGCTTCCCGCATCTCTTTGCCGCAAAGACCTTTCTCGTTTGAGAAACGAAAGTAGAAGTTGAAACACCTTCAGTTTATTGAGAACACGGTTTCTTCATTTGCTGCTGCATTCAGTTGTTACATTTCGTAGTGAAGAAGCCGCTTCCTTTGACATCACGTCAGACGTTTCTTGTAATAATATTATCATCCGAACTTTGTATCAAAAATTGTAGTTGGTACTTACTTTAGGTTCATATTGCTGCGCCCAAAGTTATTTGATGGACTTTTGATTTGTTCTCCACTCATCGGGAGAGAATGAGTATAAATACGCGGCAGTTGCTAAGGCCAACAATGGTCTCGAAATATAAATAAAGAATCAGTTTTCGGGTTGAGAAAGAAAACGTTAGAGAGTGATATAAGAGGAGAGTTCTTATCTAATTTGGTGCTGTAGTTAACTGTGTTTGGTGACTTTTTCCGACTTAGTTTCTTGTGTTGATTACGCTCCGTAATGTGTTGTTTTTCGGATTACGACAGTTGCTTAATTATCCCGAACCCTTAACTCGTAACAATATCTTTATTTCAATGCATTGGCACATAGACCAAGAATCAGATTATAATACTTCGGGTCATCATACGTTTTCAAATTTAAATAACATCTGGAACCACGATCCCCGTACCAATATTATGCAATGCATTAAGAAGGGTATATTCATGACATAGGATCTCTTTGAACCCGACATTTATACGAAAGTGGCAATGGTAATCGGGCAATGAGTGGCTGCAACAGGAAGCAAAGATGCGCCTCGAGATAACATCGCAGGCACGGAGGAAAGGTTGTTCGACCTCCTCGTGAGCTCTTTCCCCGCATTTTCAATACCCTTCGGAAAGGCTCTCTATAATTGGGATGGAAACATTCCGAAAGCCAAATCCGACATCGGATGTCAATCGCCATTGAATGAAAGGATTTCCTCTCAGATCGGCGAAAAGGCGCTTTCGATACCAATTCCTTTGGATTCTAAATTTGCATTTTTTCCAGAACTTCCAAGTATCAATCAAGTGGTAAGAAACCCACTTCGCTTCAGACGGATTTGCGGGAGCTTAACTCTTCATATTCGAGAATATTACTGCTATTTCGAGGAGGAATAAAAGATTCAGTTTATGGATGAGCCTCAACGTTACTTCGCAGAATCGTTAAAATGTTGGATATATATATATATATATATATATATATATATATATATATATATATATATATATATATATATATATATATATATATGACCACACGTATCGTAGATATAGTATGCACAATATTTTCCTGAAGCTTAAAGGACCAAAATATACCATCATTAACGGTTTTATGAACCATTAATTCAGACAGATAAGGGTTTGTATTTCTTTTCCTCATTTCATTCTTTATGAATGGGACTCTGCAGTATTATTTTGGTATAACGTTGTTATGAAATATTCTCACCTTATTTCTCTTGTTCGTGCAGTGATAAGAAATGTCCAGTTCCTTTAGCGTATACTAATGAAGAAGCTCTCAATGTTTCCTTAAGACTGTTCGTTGACGAAGTCTTTTTCTCAGTGACTCTCTGTGAAAATTTTCTCAAAATTACTTCAAATTAGTCTTTTAAATTTCTCTTGGATTCATTGAGTGGGAAAATATTATCAAATCGGAAATCCATCTGAAATTTCCAAAATTAATTACTCGCGGTAGTTACTGGGAAAAGATTATTCAGCAATATTAAATTGTTAATATGGTAGGCTCCCAGATAGTCATGTGGACAGCGCGTTTGACTTTGGTGAAAGCGAGACCGGGTTCGAATCCCGGTGGGAGCCAATGTGCGAAATGACCTAAGCTGTCGAAGCACTTTTAACAATACCACTATACCACTACTGTTAATATGGTGTTATCGAAGGGAATAAAATCGCAGAAGTTCACTTTCTTAGTATTACATTTAATGGCCCGTTTATATCTTGATTTGAGTTTAATTTTCTTAAAAACTCTCTTAAATATTTCACGTCCGCTGAAACATCTTCGAACCAAATTCTTAAACAGTACTCAATATTCAAATGTTACTTTCGAATATTGATCTTAAATTGCTGAAGCGATAACGCCAGATTCCGGTTCCTAGGGCAGCATAAAATATGATCCCATGTATTTAAATTTATAAATAGTGTGGAGCTCTTATAAAATATGATTTGCAAAAATGCTTGCAACGTTGAGCAGGAGGTCTCCATTATGGTCATCGTAATTTTAGATAATTTCGTCGATTGTTCTCGATGACAAACTGCGACCGACGCATCGTTTTAGCGGAGGATATTCAAGGCCTTCCCTGGAATTTCAATGGACATTTTACGTTCGGAGTGCCTGCACGGTGAATGGGGGAATAAACATCGTAAAGTGCGAATCTCCTTAAAAAAACAATTCGTGTAAGAGTATGCGAGGATATGATAAATAAATGTGAGGGTATGCCATTCGTCAAAATGTTCGTGGAATGAGACCAAAGCGCTGGAGCCACATTGACCTAGGACAGTGCAATCTTGAGGAATATTTCATAGTTAAACTCTTCCTAGCTTCGCTAAACATAGTCTGTCATTTAAATACTTCAACAGACATGCTTACCACGCAAACTAATAAAAGTGGAAATATTTTGATGCTTATACTTGGTAAATAAATTTGTTTCATAACTACACTTATGATTTAGAACTGCTTGAATGCAGGTAACAAAAGCACAACTCCATGGTTGGTCCATTTAATTAGATATCCATCCTAAGTATAGTGGCTTCTTAATTTAGACCTAGGGAAGAAGTCGGATTCAAAAAGTTTCAATTCTCGCAAAGCTATCGGACTTTCGATTATGAACAATCGATAGTCAGAAATTTTATAAATAAAATGTTTAATTAAATAAGAACAAGTTTAAAATTAGAGAAATTAATTGATTAGATGTTTTAATAATTAGCATCGTCTTTGACAAGACAGCTACGGAAAATAATCAATTATAAATTGCTTTTTGTGAAAAAATATATCACAAAATAATTTTACCATTAAGAAAAACATAGAAATAGTCTAACGAAAAGGGT
Source organism: Sympetrum striolatum (assembly GCA_947579665.1). Classification (NCBI taxonomy): domain Eukaryota; kingdom Metazoa; phylum Arthropoda; class Insecta; order Odonata; family Libellulidae; genus Sympetrum; species Sympetrum striolatum. The sequence continues at coordinate 7,574,148 of OX388345.1, forward strand.
AAATTGCACATAAGGGAATGCACCCAGGAAAAATCCCAAGGAAAAACGGACTTGAAAAAAGTCTGACAGGGCCGGAAATCGAACCCGGGATCTTTCTCTATCCGGGAGGCTGCCTTACTTGTGTTGCCGGTGCCTCGATGAGGTCTTGTCCGTGGACGATGCCGCAAAGTCGGACGAAACCTTACTTGCCCTTGCACACAAAGTTCCCAAAACGGCTTATTAAAATGTTCTGGTCGGGTAGCCGAAATGGTTAATGCAGCCTCCCGGATAGGGGAGGGTTTGGGATCAGTCATACTTTTTTCAAGTCCGTTTTTCCTTGGGATATAGCAATAGTCCTTTTTTCGGGTGCGCCTGTAAGAGTTTCTGGTGTAAGTGATGCAGAAATAAGCTTCCAATCGTTAACATTTTACTTTTATTTCCACACCTGAAGTCCCACAATTGGGGAGAAAAGATCTCACTAGATGCGTCTCAGGGGAAGGCAATTGAATGATCGCATTTGATTCGCTTAAATTTATTTGTCATGAAAATAGTTGTGCAGATTCTAAACGTTCAAGTGTACTAATTAACACTTTTAGTATTGGTGGTTTAGTTGAGGTCTGTCGAGCGATCGGGTTGAGTTCGATCCTCAACTGATTTCGGCAGAACAGTTCCAGGAATCCCCGCCAGGGACGTCGGAGACCGGGATTCGATTCACCCGTCGGAAATAAATGTCATACTGCGGAGGCGGCGTAAGTGCCAGCTGAAGACATTGAGGTTTTGAGTTGAATAGGGACGCGAGTGTGTATTTCTATTGGTTGTGTCTCTATAATGATAGAGATACAAAATGAATCTGATTGTTTATACAGTATTAGTCTCAAAATAATTGTAGCAATTTATTAATATGAATCGCAGATATTTAGATCGCTTAAAAGAATTTTTACCATAAAACTTAACATGCTTCGTAAAATTTTATAATTAGCCACTTTTACCTCTTCTAGTTAATAAGGTCGACCGAAATTTGAAAATTGCAACCGTCCAGAGAGCTAAAGTTGCTCTTAAAGTTGACCATCTACAAAGTTATTACATCCAAGAAATATTTTATAAGTACTTTCTTTTTCTGGGATCCATATTCGCTCATAAAAGTCCTCCGTCCAACTTAATTATTAATCATGTTCAATCGAGGCTATCGCCATATGGCAGACGAAGGGAAACAAAACACTATCGCGCCGCGCACAAACAGCAATTCAAAGAATCAGCTCATAAATATGAACGAGCGGGAAACATGTTTGACGAATGACGATTGGCCGAGGAAGGCGGCCAATACTCCACTTGCAGCGCTGAACAAACGCAACGCGGATTCGAATTATAAACAGTTTCCTGACAACGTCGCGCCATCCCCAGCGGTTTTTCAATTAGTCCCTCACAGCGACGTTCAAATTGATTCCCTGCGAATCCAGAAGGCTTTTATAAAAACGTCTGCAATGGAGAAGAAAGAGCCGTCGGAGAGGATGACCTCTCCCAGCGGTGTGTCCACGGAGGCTGCCCACCGCTGCGACCATCAGTCACTGCACGCGCGCAGGGGTTTTTGCTTCAGACCGTCATCCTGAGTTGGACGGAAAATCCGTCTTCAGCATCGATCTCAGGGGCATACGAGGCTTCCTCAGCAGGAAGTGGCTGATTCTTTGCATAGCTGTTTATTGGGATTAAGTCGGGATCTTATATTCGAAGATTGTCTAAGAGACGATGAATATCTTGATTAAAGTTTGACACCGTTTGAATCGCTTAATCGATTCGGTACCATACAACGCCGCTCACGACCCTGATCAATCGTCCGCTTGATTTAGCCATGATTACTTCGCGTGCCCTACTTCCACTGCCGCTATCGAAGCCACATTCTTCCTCGTCACCGCGAAACCTCCGATTTGAAATGTTTTCGTGCAATTTTCGATGGCTGATCCAACGACCTCCCTTTTCTCCCGTATTACCCATATTAGGAACATTTCCATTTTGCTATTTGTCACATACCACGTCTCCACCTCCCCAAGATCCATCTTCTCGAACTTTTCTCTTGAGCTCTTGATTTATACTTTATCCATGTACGTAGTATAGAGAAAGTATTGTTTTCATGAAAAATATCGACTTCGAGATTTCAACGGAAATACATGTTTTGGGGTCCCTAGAACACGTTTTGACCATTTTCGGAATGATGTCTGTGTGTATGTGTGTGTTTGTGTGTGTGTGTGTGTGTGTGCGTGATAGTGGGCGCTCTAACGTGAAAACTATTAGTCGTATCAATACCAAACTTCATAGCACTGTGGTGGGTGCTTTCAGAGTTGATTCGTTTTTGGAGTAAATCGGTTTACCGGAAGTCGAGCTTTATTCTTCGAAGCAAATTTCCGTCCGTTTTTGCAAACTATCTCCATAAATATGATATTTAGGTATATTCTATTATTTATAAAAGTTTTAGAAAATGTACTTTACTTTATGTTTTGTATTGCAATTGCATGATCTTCTCTTCTTCTTCCTTCGAGAAGTAGGCTTTAAACCTGTTCCGGATTCACTTTACCATCTTAAACGTGGTCTTCCTACACCTCCTTTACCTAATGGCTTATATTCCAAAGCTTGCTTTGGAAATCCCTCTCTGGGCATTCGCAACACATTCTCTTTCTATTAATCGCTCTTACATCGCCTGAACTCCTATTTCCTCTCTTATAGATGTACTCCTTATTTTATATCTCCTTGTACACCCCTTAACTGCTGGAAGAAATTTCATTTCAGAGGACTCTATATGTTTTAGTTCTTTTTGTTTTGCTGTCCAACATACTGATCCATACATCAAAGTAGGGACTACCATCGCCTTGTAAAACTTAATTTGGGTTTCTCTTCTGGTTTTACCTTTTAATGTTCTTCTTATTGTCCCGCTTATCCTCTGGAAGATGTTAATTTTATTTGGGATGTCTTTATCATCTTCATAAGTTAGATCACATCCTAAATATTGGGAATGGGTTACCTGTTCAAGTGCAATTGCATGATGTTTTTTATTATTTTTAGTATTCATTGTAGAAGGCTATTCTGGATAGGCTGCTCTGACTGTTACTGAATCTCAGTAAATACATTTATCTGGCTCAGCTAAAATGGTATTATTCATGAAATGTTTAGAAGTAAACCGGCATTTTTTGAAGCATTTCCCTCTCAGTTGATAAATAATCATAGTTATACGTTTACTCATTAACAAAATTCTATCTCATATAATAGTATAATCAATTTCTAAATGTAATTCATTAAACTAGTGAGTACATTTGAAATTCCTGACGAGGGTTGTTTTCCCATCGGAAAGTCTCCCAGAAGTCTTGAGTCGCGAATCGCCGATGTTCAAATTGATTTAATCTTGTAATTTCGTATTAGACAACGATTTTATTCAGTAGGTGAAGACGGTGAATTAAAAACAACACTTATACGCCATGGTTGTTAATTTGGTACGGGTATAAGTGTTGTTTTTTATTCACCGTCTTAATGGCGTCCTACCACAAAGTCACGCCTGAATCAATTGATAGTATCAATGAGTGAACTAAAAAATATAAGCTATCATTTATTAATATAGTTCATTTGGAAGATGGGGAATCAAAATCTTTCAAATACAAGAATTTGTTTATGAAAATTAGTGAAAGACCCCTGGGTTAACTACGAGAACATCTCATTTCCAGGCAAATCCTTTCATTCGATACTGGTTGTTTATTTCCCTGATTTTCTAGTTTTAGTCCTTCTTACACTTTTTAAATACGGTATATTATATCGATAAATAAATGCAATGTAAATCCTATGAATTTCGTTAGGGCTCAGGGTTAAGGGTGAATGTTTACTGCCTTTAAATATCGTTTCCATTGTGCCTCTGCAGTAACATCGAAAGCTTATTAAAGGGAGCAGAATTGGTGTTTAGTACTCTCCAATTATTTTCCTTTTTGCTATCTTTCATAATTCAGTCCCATTTTTGGCCTCGGCCATTGATAATCAATTTTGACGTTAACATCTCCAAGAAAAGTCCGAAATCCTCACCTCCAAGCGTTTCTGAACTCAAATCTACGTTCTGCTTTAAAGAGTCGATTTATTGAGTTTTAAAGCTAAATTATCTTCAGAAAATATAGTGGAACCTCGGTTCACGACTGCCTCTGTTCAAGACCAACTCGGTTCACGACCAACTCGGTTCACGACCAGCTTTGGCAGCCAAATTTTGACTCGGATGGCGTACAACAACTCGGTTCACGACCAAGGCCAGTTCAGTAGGCAACCCCGACATAACACAGCATTTTGCGGATTACTTTATCAGTGAAACAGGACAAATTCCACAGCAATATAATATCATTTACCTTCCTTAAATTCAAATTACTGTATTTTATATTTATTTCGAATTTTCTTTTATTCTTTTATCCCATATGAGTCTTCTTCCGTATAAGCAAGCTATTAACTGATCGCAGTCAATGACGCTCATAAAGACAAATTAAGGAAAAAAATTATATTCACTTAAAATGTTAAAATTTAATGTTTAATTAATTTTTTTATAACTAATTCTACATGTAATTTACGTGCATTCTAAACAAAAATACACGTAAAAAATACAAAGTTTCAGAGTCTGGAACGGATTAATTGTATTTACATTAATTTCAACGGGAGAAATTGTCTCGGTTCACGACCAATTCACGACCAGGGTCCAGGAACAGATTAAGTTCGTGAACCGAGGTTCCACAGTAATGATTATTACGTCATCAAAAAACCATCTCGTTTGTTTTTTCGGTATTTCGTTCATTTCTATTCGAAGGAAAGAACGGGCTTAATTTATCTTAGAGACGATCTCCAAGGTAATCAAAATATAAACAGTTTCAGGAAGTCCTGAAACTTAAAAAAACAAGTGCCGTTGAGAGGCGCAGTTTTAATTTCATGGAGAGCGACACATTTTGTCTGTAACACTACTTAATTAATGTGTAGTCTTCTCACACTCCCTTCTCCTTGATATTCCGAATAATTCCAAACAATTTAAAAAAGAAAATCCATAGTATATAGCTAATAAATCTCTTGAATATATTCAGCAATGTTTTTATATATATTCTGTTTACTGCTTACATATATAATCTCTTGTCTAGTTATAATTGTTTGTAATATTATAGGCAATATTGTAAATTTTAGTTTTATATGTTTTTAATTGCATTATTGTATATATTAATTACTTGTATGCTGTAACTGTGTGAATATAATTGTGAATTATTTGATGTACTGCCTTTGGGAGGTTTTTGGGGGTTTTCCTCTCAACTGGGGTGAATACCAGGCAGGGTAATGTATTTTCTTCCCCTAAGAAAATATGACTACCACCTGGCCTAGAGCCTACTTGTAGTCCTTATAATTAAACAAATTAAATATAAAATTCCATTCTTCCCAGAAATTTAAGGTAATCGACGAAACTTTTGAGAAAACCCGACGACATTTGTAATCGGATATACAAGAAAACTTATTTAGGGGATGAATTCTCAGAGAAAGCTCCAATCCATCGGGTTCACTCTCTTTCTCTCTATCTCTTTGAATCTCTTTCACCTTCTCCCTTTGAATCCCTCTTCCATGCAACCATTCCCAGAGACACTCTGCACCAATCCATTCTTCAAAGACAGGTAGCCGAGGGCGGAATCCAGTGGTTACACCCCGACTTACATCGATCCATTGCCTCTTCCCCGTTCTACGGCACATTTCAGAACGGGATCACTTTCACGAGCCATCACGAATGCATTTTTACGCATTTATTTTTCGATTTCTTGAAATATCGATCATGCTCACTATAAATCCACAACAGTAGGAAATTCGCCAAACAAGAAGCTGCGAATAGTATTATAGTAATAATAATAATAATAAATTACCTTTATTCGGGCGAGATTGAGACTAGAAAGTCTCTTCTTACACCTAACCCATCGTCATATGCGAAACAGAAAGAAAGAGATAGTTTGCAAAATAAGAGAAGTAATATGTGGATTGAAAAAACCTAAGCCGAGGGCTCAGGAAGAAATTTCTACTGCAGGAAACCACTCACAAGAAGAGGAGTGTGAAAAACCTGCGAAACCTACAGATATAAAACTATATTTTTGATGGAGAAGAAAGAAAAGATTTATGATAGACAGGCAGTGAAAATATAAAAAATATACAAAAAGAAAGGAGGAAAAAATATAACTGGCACTACAAACAATCAGATAAAATAAATCACCTTCACTGAACTGGCATTAATTATAGATGAATTAAAATAAACGTTGAACAATGGGAGATAAATCTCAAAGAAATTATGAAAATGAAATTACATTAAGAAATACATACAAATGAAAGATTGAAAGGTCTAGTACACTGAAAATAATCAAAAACATAGTTTACAGGCAATGGTTACAAGATTAAAGATTAATTAAATTTAAAGACGGGAAGCAGTAGAAAATATGTAAGCACCTTGAGAATTCTTTCTCTAACCATTTTATTTTCCAAGGAATAAGTGATGGAAGAGATTTTTTCTTAAAAGATATTAATAAACTAAAACTTTGGATTCTGACTATTTAAAAGGAATAATTTCCATTTCGATTCCTCCGTTTCATTCAGAAATATTATATACTACGAGAGATCTGTTCTTTATAAGTCATTCTCGTAGTTAAGAAAATGTTTCCTTAGTGATTCCCTCTGTAAATTCATCAAAAGATGTTGGATGAACACTAATCTTTTTTATTTCTGACGATACAAGGACAACTCATGCTTGTTTTAGCAATTTTCAATGATTGAACTTGTTATTAAGAAAAATTTACGCTAAAAATATCCGATATGTTACTTGGTAAATGATTTTTATGTGGTACAAATTAATGCAATGCAATATTTTATTTTTTTTTCGGAATTATTGATTATCGAAAAATGTCGGAGAAAAAAATAACTAAAAGTGAGGCCCTAGGATAATATTATTTTTCGTATCAAATTCCCTTTGGAGATTAAAATTTCGGTAGAGTTTGCTTTCACCTGAGTTATTTCATGTTAGCTTGGGAATGCCATTGCTGATTACGCCATTTCGATTAATCCAAACATATTCAATTTAATTTTTTCACTACTTCTGCATCAATTTTTCATTTCATTCTCATTTATAGATCAATAGAGATATACCAAAATTAATCCGTGTAAAGTACTACTAAATATTTTTAAGGTAATGGTTAGATGAATTGATTTAAACAATAAAACTATATTGATTCGTCCGAGCAATTTACCTTGTCAATGATTTGTCTAAAATTAATTATAGAAATGGAAAATGCATCGCATTGAATTGAATTTCAAATTGATAAGTAATGAAAAATTCATCACAAAACTCGCAGTGAATCACAAATTCGCAAAAAGATACCTTATGACGACACTTTGAGCAAATCCGCTTCGACAAAATGAATCTTAAGAGTATCTTAAATAAAACCATGGAATGTATTTGCATGAAAGTTCAACGCTTTTTCCAATTCAATACTACGGCAGAGCAAAATAAGGAAAGGTTTAATTAAAGTATTCATCCGAACGCCGTTGGAAGCGAGTACTGAATCATATCCATGAATTATAAAGACGATAAAAATACTCGCGAAGTATACGTGCATGCGGTTGGCGAACCGCTTTTTCTCCAGTTCCTACAGCGTTTGAGAAATCGTCCTCTGGCCACCAATAAACGCGACTTTACAACGCTGTCAGGAAAACATGAGCATCTTGCACAGGAGTGAATCGGGGATGATGTCGCAGTGAACGCTTTTTTAAGAGCCATAAAGTGACTCGAGATGCACCTTCTCCGCAGAGGTTAAAGAGAGAGGCTGTTGTTGATTTAAGAATGAAAAGTAGGAACGGAGCAACTGTATCCAGCATTTTACTACACGAACACTTCAGATACGAAAAAAATCGGAAAGGAATAACAAATTTGCATTTGCAATCCCATGTTGGAATAGGGACGCATTTAGCATTTCATCTCTTTTATCATTCTTTCCCAGGATTTGTGTTTCTGCATTTATTCGCGAAGAGTTTTGTTCGCTCGAGCAGAAGGCTGCTATTCGTGCGAAGTTTGTACAATCCGCCGGAATAAACAACTTTCAAAGAATTTACATATCCCTCCATTTTGTAGAGTGAATAAAATGGAGTCATTTTTAGGCTTTCTGCGAAAATGTCGATTCGAGAGACAATTCTCGAAAAGTCTTTTTAAGTCATTCGGGAAAAGAATCGGGGATTCGATTGAAGATTTACATCGCGTGGACATCATAAAGGGAAGCATTTGGAATTCAAGGGAGATAATGCATAAATGCATAGCATTTTGCATTGAAATACAGGCTCTGTTTAGTTCACAGCATTGGTAACTAGAGGAATTGATTACTATTCCGGCCGCATTGAAAAAGGGCGCCACATGCCTCTCAAAGCGCCCTCTCTCTTAATGCGATGCAAATGAGATAAGCTGGTGGAATTTCGCTGGGGAAGAAGCTCTCATTTCCCATAAATTAAAGAATGGCTTATAAAAACTACCTATTTCTACCTGTGGCTTAAGCAGACTCTACTTTGACTTAATACGCAGCTCCACGAGGCCTAATTTTAATTAAATTTCCATTCAGTTTTAGCTCGCTTGAATTGGATATATTAAGGCAACTGGCAACTGGATATATTAATCTGGCAACGTTGTACAGTACGCTAACAATGGAACGTGAATGAGCGTTTTAAATACAGGCGATTTCTTTATAATTTCTTGGTGCGATGTTGAATCAAACGATCGCTGACAGTACCATCGAATGCAAAAGTAAATCCACTAGTCTTATTTTAAAACGTTTATACTTAACAATTTCAAAAATATAATTTCCGATTGTTAAAATGGAGTCTCCTAAAACAGCTTCATGATATTATTTTTACTTTACTTTTTAAGCGCAAGAAAAGACGCAAGACGACCAAGGTATCGTATCTACATTTTCAGATGAAGTTCATCTTTCTATTTTACGTAATTATTCCTCTAATTATATTCATTTTCCTTGATTCTCGACTACCATTTGAGCATTTCCCGTGATTTCTTCTACTAAAATACATTTTTAATTTTGTTTGATTTTTACTTTCTCCATATACGTAGTATAGAGAAAGTATTGTTTTCATGAAAAAAATCGACTTCGAGATTTCAACGGAAATACATGTTTTGGGGTCCCTAGAACACGTTTTGACCATTTTCGGAATGATGTCTGTGTGTTTGTGTGTGTGTTATAGTGGGCGATCTAACGTGAAAACTATTATTCATATCAATACTAAACTTCATATATAGCACTGTGGTAGGTGCTGTCAGAGTTGATTAGTTTTTGGAGTAAATCGGTTAACCGGAAGTAGAGCTTTATTTTTCGAAGCATTTTTCCGTTTTTGCAAACTATCTCCATAAATATGATATTTAGGTGTATTGTATTATTTAAAAAAGCTTTAGAAAATTTAATTTACTATAACTTTTGTATGAAAAAAATTTTTTAACGAGTTTTTCAGCAGATGGAAAATTATGATTCTGTGACCTCGAGCGTGAACCTGATCATTCCAGAGAACCACAGTATTTTAAGCGCTAAACAAATACTTTAAAGTAATTATTTTTTGGAAAAAGTTTTAGACAACTAATACCGTTTTAGCTTCATCGTTAACGTCAGTGTTAGAATCATGGAATGGGTAATTATTTTCTGAAATTTCAAGAAGTCTTTTGCGATATGGAATCTCAAAGCTCACTTTTAATTCTTTTTCTTTGTGAATCGTATATAATATTATAAGAAAACCGATGGAAGAAGACGATGTATCTTTCTATCTTTTATGTAAATTTTCATAATTATAAGGCACGAGCGGAAACTCAAAATATTTAATGAATGATATATAGAAGACATAAGAAGTATATAAATATTTAACTAATGTAATTTGAGAAACGACGGTATAATTATTAATACTTTAGCCAACTATGAATTGAGGTAATGTTCAATTACTCGCTAGTGCCATATACTAATTACATACTGCAATAATCTTGCTCAATCAATCCATCTATTATTAATTAACGAAATTAACCTGCTGATAATTATGAATCAATTATTAGCAGGTATTATGCGTCAAATTAGACTTCTCGTGGCCTCGCAACTGAAAGCTGGAAATTTTATTTATTTACAAGAAATAAGTATATGATTGAAAGCTGAGAATAAAGGTAGGAACCAAAAATAGATTATTTAAGAGGGATTTTAAGAATATCACGAAGTATTTTGAATTAGTTGTAGGCCTGCTGTCATTCTTAAGGACTTAGTAAGAAGAGTAATTTTTCCTTCGCCACAAACTTATCAAAACTGTTAACATAATATTATCAACTCAACGCTTATTTTAAGCGGTGGTTGTCAAAGAGTTGACCTACCACCTCGTGTGTGTGAGAATCCAGGTTCAAGGGCTATTCCTCATCGGGAGAAAGAAATCGACGCATCGGAGAGTCCTCCCACGCTGCAGAGAATAAATAAACATTCTGGTTGAGGGGCAACGCCTCGTAACGAGCACCTGACGGCATCGGATGGCGGCCAAAAACTGCCGCAAGAGTTATTGCTGGAGAAAGCGAATTTCCTCCTGCGCTTTATACACCATTAGTCCAACATTTATTTCGACTGCTCTGCATGTTACAGTGATTTGCCCCGACCTTCCGTAACGACTGAATGGACCTCAGAGATGGTGTTTCCAAGCGAAGAAACTTTCCTCATCATTTGTCCAATTTGAGTCAAACTAAAGGTAGTGAAGATCTTCCTGTTCTTCGGGTAATGAAAGATTGTCTTGTGTTTCTTCTGCACAGAATATTCTGTTAAAATATAGTTATCTGTTGGTGAATAAGAGGGTAGTTTCTTTTGCGATACATAAATTGTCTTAATTTGGGGTGAAATTGAGGCTTATAAGCAGTAATTATGTTGAAAATCTGAATTACCCGGGAGAAGTTGATTACAAACTTAGATTCGAAGCTATTATTAGCTCCTGAAAACTTCACCGCAAAATATTTGGAAAGGTCAAAGAATATCTCTAAAACTCTACCTTAAGCTCTACTTAAGCGAAGAAAAGGTTCGCGAGCGATGTTACTACGTTAGTTAGGCCTCACCTTGAGTATGCATGTAGTGTATGAGAAATGTCATATTCGGGATCTAGAAAAAGTACAACGAAAGGCGATACGATTTGTAAAGAATTGCTACGATAAAACAGCGAGTGTCACTCAGATGTTACAGGACGCGGGATGGGAATCATTAGAAGATAGAAGACAAATTCAAAGGATACATTTATTAAATAAGTTCAGAGAAATTACGTTTTCAGATTATGTAACCGATATAATGAGACCCCCTGTTATATGGGCCGTGCTGATACTGCCTGAAAGATTAGGGAAATAGATGCTAAAACGAATCGTTTCAAAAATTCATTTTTTCCGCGAAGTATACGCGAAAGCAACCGTTTAGGAAAATAGAGTCAAGGTGCTTGCACCCCCTGCCACACGCCGAAAGGCGGCTTGCAGGGTTCTTACATAGACATAGACATAGACCTTATTAAAAGAGAATTTTTGAATAGATTCATCTCTATAAACAAGCTTCGCTTTGAGATGATATAATTTAACATTTTTTAGAAGCATCATTGTATCTCAATTAAGATTTCACGCAGGTAAAAGAATGTCTTCGATTTAGGTTTTTCGAAGAAATAATTCCCATGGTCTTTAAGAGAATTGTACATAACGAAGTCAATCATCACTGATTTCATTTATATTCAATGAAGTACAGTAGTTACGAATGTGAACACAAGAGGAATATTCATATGTTAACAAGATGAATTAAAATTGATTGCTACAAATGTAAATACAGAGACAAATTGGAAGAGCAAGAAGAAAAGAAGTCAAGAATTTTACACAAACCACAGTATTTGATTTGCAAGCAACTAATTTCGGCAGAGTAATGGCGTTAAAGTTTTCGAAATTGGTGGCTTTTAAATGAAAATCTTTGGTTATGTTTGTGTAAATAGTATTTACTTTTTCCTTTAATTTTAGCGTTCAACTTCAAAGTCAAGCCTTCATATTCCATTTTGGGCCTGAATTTGAATTCAAGCTCGAATATCCGGGGCATTAAAATAAACTCTTTCAAAGAGAGAATTTAGGAAAACACGGAGTAGGAGAGGAAACTTAGAATATACCATCACGGCTAAGGCAACCAGAGGATCAAATTTGAGACATTTAAAATAAAATCGCATATAAATGGCATATTGAAAAACGGTAGGTTAACTTCAACCGAGTTTAGTTCACAAAATAATTTCAAGGAACTGTAAGCTCTGTGTGCTTTTATTTATATTTTATATGGCATGCGTTCTTTATGGAATAGTATAAATATTCAATCAAAGAAGCTTTAACTTTGTGGAACTCCATCCTAGTAAATGGGTGGGAATAACTGTGCAAAAATTTCACTTTCCAGCATCCATCTTTTCCCCAATTATTCTCCCCTGCTGAACATTGTTTACCTGCTTCCCCTTCCTCCTCCGCCTAACACCGCAAATAGCTAATCTGATTGGTGGCTTGGCTTTGTACCTTTTGTGTATATATATATATTTATATGTGTACTTCTGAATAACTCCTATGCTTGATAATGGATTAACGTCCGAAACCGGTCGCGGCATTAAAAACTTTTAAACAAGTGAATTTTTGCACAGTTATTTCCACCCATTTACTAGTATAAACGTTCCTTTCATATCCAACTGCTTGCGTTGGGTTTTGATGTTCATAGAGGTAATCGCCGTTGGAAATAAATAACATCGTCTTGATATGGCCTTCCAAAGCCGCTGAAGGGATGATCAAGGAGTGCTCAAGTGGTTATCTTCCTTTTATTCACCTCTCGACCGCTCAAAACAGCTTTTCCTGGAATCGCCGCCGTGGAATATAAAACGTGGAGAATTCCACCAGGGTTTCGAACCGCAGTTTCATTTGTCTTCACTTAAAATTCCGGTTCATTTCCAGCTTCGATCCGGCTGTAACCGTTTTCTCCGATTATGCAATCCCTTTGAAAGGTTTATGCTGAACGTGACTCGGATGTGGAATTTCTTTTAATCAATTTTAGGGATGTATTTATGTACAGTCGTCCATCACCACTTCGACTTTCGCGGCTTCACTCTATCGCGGTTTATTCAAAAAATTATATTTTTGTAAATTTTTATTTTTATTCATAAAAAATATGGTATTTTTCGATTTACCTTGTTTTCTCTTATTTAGTCTAATAAATTGGGCAATATGTGTGTATTGGTGACTTAAGGGTGCGTGCCCAAAATGCGTCTGTTCGTTTTATATTTAAATTAAAAAAGTATGATCATATTTCCGACGCGTTCAAGAAAATATCTTGGATTAAACTCGAACCTCGTCGAAGAATTCGTGTTCTAACGTCAACTTTCAACTTCTTGCGAACGCAAACTCCGGAATGTCTCTATTCTGAATTTGTCAGCTTAGAATCTATTCACAACTGCAATACAAGGGGTAAACACGAATTACTCATCCCAAATCACAGGACGGAGATGTTTCACAAATCCTTTGAAGTAACTGCCATAAAGTTTTGGAACGCCCTTCCGCCTCATATAAAATCATCTATTTAAACCTGTTCTTTCAAGAAAAAATTGCCTCTCTCATCTTCTAGCGAATCAGTCACACAATTGATATTTTTCCTTCTACCCCTCAATATAGCTAGTTCAGCACTGATCAACATTCTGATGACTGTCGTTTTTCACTGCACAATTTTATGTATTACTTGTCCTTTTTATTTTATATTTCTTAGGTCCTCATCATAAAAAATTGCATTCGTATTTATTAATTTACCATTTGTAATTTACTGTTAAATTTTTCATTTGTCGTTTTAGTAAGTGTCATTTTCGAAACAATTTTTATTATTTGAATGTTCCATCTAATTTTATTTTTTATTTTATTATCATTTTTTCGTGATTCCGTCTGAATGTTCTATCTTATTTTATTTTTATTTTATTTTTTATCTTATTTTATTATATTTTTTTGTAATTTCGTCTGAATGTTATATCTTATGTTTTGTCTTATTGTTTCCTTGTGGTTTACTATTGCAGTTTTTCCTGTTTTTGATTTTATTATTAATTTGTAATTTATTTGCTCTCTCTATTTAATCTATTGCTCTTTTTAATCTTCATGTTATAAACAGCTTTCTTGAACATCTTTTAGCTTGTACTATCAGTAGGTTTGCGCAGGTTTTTCACACCACCTTCTCTGCGGGTGTTTTCCTGTTGTGGATATTTTTTCCTAAGATATTACCTTAGGTTTTTTTTTTACTTCCACTCCTCCTAAAGTTTTCCTCTCTATTTCTATTCACATTTACACAAGTTTTTATGTATATAATACCATTGACGAGAGGTTAGATGGAAGAAGGGAATTTTCAGTCTCAATCTCGCCTTTAATAAAGACCTTAATTTCATGTCTAAAGGCTCTAATAATGTAAAAAACGCAGTCGTGAACAGGTTTTCTTCGCTCCAACTACGAAAATATTAGATTCGATAAATAAAGAATCTTAGTTCGTGCAAATTCGCCTATCGCTGTAGAGCCTGGAACTGATAAATCGCGATAAAGGAGGGCCGACTCTATAAGATATGATCGAAGAAGGGGTTTTGTTATACAAGTCTAAATAAGTTAGTTTGATGCCACGGTTGTATATTTTTATGTAACAAAATATAATATGACTTTCACGCAGAGTACGAACCGAAAATCTGCGCGAGAAAATAACAATTACTGGTTTCGGTTTTTATTTTTTATTTTTAAAGATAATGAGCCAAACGAACGGGTTTTTTCTGTTTACATTTTCGGTTCGATTCACTAAATATCTCACGCGAAACCAATTTGATACTTTTCAAAATCCTTCCAGAGAAAAAATACCCAATTTACCATCAAATCTTCTCCCCAATTCCCTTTAATATAATTATTTTTATTTAGATTTCGTCTTTGGAGTTAACGTCTCGGAACCAGGGCTCATCCGGTTGCAGGAGGATCAATTAGGATCCCCGGATGCGCTCTGTCCTCGCTAATGAAACTTCAGTCTCTTGCATTAGTGTCGAGGGAAATTGTTACCGCTCATTCTCATCAATTATTCTATAAATGCTGAACGTCGTAGATAAACATATTCCGAGTCCTTATGATAGTTGGTATAGATTCATAATGCAGCTTTAGGAGAAATGAGGAAAGCCATTCATAGGAAAATTAATGAAATTCCGAGATTTTTATTTGGTAGCGGGTTCAAACGGGTTTGTCTAATTTTTGTGAGAATACGGAAACAAGCGGAATGTGGAAAAGGGGGAGAAATGTACTTAAAGCCTTATACGGCCCAAGAAGAAACAAAGAGGCACTGCATTTCAAATAGGGTAAATATTTAAAATAACTTCATAAAAAAAGAGAGACATTTTTAGATTAAATGCTTAATTTTTAAATATAATTCAATAAAAATACCTCGCGAAAACTGTAATTAAGGTTAATTAACATCTTTCAAATTCGTAAGATTTCTCAGTAGATGGTCAAAAAAGTATGAAGGCTGTTCCACTATTTTACCACCAATGAATTTCTTTGGAGCGCTAAGTAATATTTATACACATTTTAATATACCGTATTGCTGTATCACGAATATCGATACTTTAAGAATATTGGAAGTCTTGCCATCCGGAATACTTTCCAAGTACTCTCCAAAATACTTTGAGTAGAATCGAAAGAAAGTATTTCAGAAAATTAGCCATGAAATCTATTTCATTAGCTAAATCAGTGAATTCCGAAGTTCATCAATTTGCCGATATTAGTCATCTGCCGATTGTTTTGTAATTAGTTTAATTTCTATGTTACATTTAAAATGTATTCACCATTCTATTGGACAACTTAGAAATCAAAATAAGAAATTTCTCTTTTAATTAATGACAGCTTAAGACGTGGATATTTGTTGATAAATCACATCCTGAGCACAAAGTTTTTATCTTGCCCGTTTCAGTGAACCCTAAAATGCTATGGTCAGTGAATTCTTCTGCTTGCTTCCAAATAGAACATCTTGGATTCTGCCAACGCACGAAGGAGTTCTCGAAGAAGTGCATTTGGCACAAAATGTCCGACGTTTAGGCTCTCGGGCGTTGGCGTGGTCTAGGAGCCAAAATGGTGCGTTATAAGATCGCTCAGAAGACGCTATTTACAGCATTTGCTCACTTAGATTTCATTATTTGATTATACCGGTTAAAAAGAATGCAATCACCCCGTAATAATCTGAAAAGAACATTGCGGATACCGACGATTCCGTTTCTTCCGATAGGATCTTTTATAATTAGTACGTGATGCATAGCTCACTTAACATTCACTCAATATTCATGCCGATATTATAGATCACGCTTACCGCCTCAGCAATGGTATGTTCAATCCACTGTGAATTTACCTGAAAAGCAAATAATTTACCAAATTAGTTTAATAATCATTGATAATTTGTCAGTTTAATCTTAGACTCCCTCCACAATTTTAAAATCAAAGTCGTAACAAGAATATTAAAAAAGCATCCTAAATTATAATAAACACTTTGTAACACACGATAATCATTCAAAATAATAACATACAATCATATTTTTTCCAGAATAATACATCAATTCTTTTCATTTATATTTTTTACTATATTGGTCAAATGTAATTTATACATTCAAGGGTAACGTTATGGAATGAATAAGCAAACATATTAACGAAAAAATGCTTCATTATTTATCTGAAATTTTCATTCGACCGATTTCTTGAACGAAGATTCGAAAATATTTACTTTATGGTCGAATTCCTGTTAATATTATTATTTCTCTGTACTCGAATTTTTCTATTGATCTCAAGAATAGCTGGAAGCCCTGAATGTTCGTATAGATAATACATAGACAGCTTTCAAAACAAATACTAACTAAAGGATTTCAATAGAAGAAAAAAGAGAGGGAATACTTAGTTAAAAATGCATGCCATTTATGATTGTCATTCAAATTTCATTACCTCTACTGCATTACTCCACAAAGTTTAGCTGATAAATTACTTCCAGGTAAAATAAACAGAAAGAAAAACAGCATAGATTCGTAATTCTCTTTACTACACATCTTAGATGTACTCATAGCTTTAATTGTATTTTTAATGTCTATGTTTCGCGAATATTAAGTTTAAAAGTTACAATTTAATATATCTCCTCTTCAGATCCATACGGTGTTTAAGATATAGGCGATATTCCAGTCCCCATCACATTCAAAATAGCACCGAAGACATTACGAGCAATTATTCGTACAGAGTATCACTCGGTGATGTATTGCGTACATTCACTGAGGCAAAGGTGACGATCTCATCGATCATTTAAGCGTTGCGTCCAGATTTATGCCTCAACTCTGATTTCATAACGGGAGAAAGGATACTATTTCTACGCTTTTATGTTTGCAGCTTCTTGCGCTGTTCATAAAATGCCATTGAAAGGAGTCTTGGGCCGTTCCTTGCGCACAAAATGGCTTGCGCTTAGCTGCTTTGCTATTGCCACTGATTTATCGATGTATTTTTTGAAAATTCACTCAGGATGAAATTCACAATGCAAAGAGAATGTGGTTCTGAAC
This sequence comes from Sympetrum striolatum, assembly GCA_947579665.1. Taxonomy (NCBI): domain Eukaryota; kingdom Metazoa; phylum Arthropoda; class Insecta; order Odonata; family Libellulidae; genus Sympetrum; species Sympetrum striolatum. The sequence goes on from OX388345.1 coordinate 7,591,770, forward strand.
TGTTATGTAGATAGTAGCCCTGAGACAAAATGGAGGAACCGATCCCGAATGACCGCTGTCACGTGGTGTCTTGCCGATATTTTCTGGAAAGTATTCTTTTGCTGCATAGTCTCTGCTGATAAAATACTTTTTAATGTAAACTATACCAAGATAATGTTGCACTGTTGAGTTTTTCGTTAGGTATATGAGAGCTAAACCTTCGATATAATGCTCTTACAAATTGAAATATCTATTACTATATTTATCAGTCAATAATTTATAATAAATAACAATATTTCCATTATATTTTTAGCTAACAATACATTTATATTGTTACTATGCTCTCTTTCTTCTAGTAAGACGTAGCTTATTTCTTTGAAATGATTCGTATTAAAACAGTAAGGTGCTATTGCCAATTAAAATAGCGCTGCACACGTAGCTGTTGGACGCCACCAGAAGAAATAAAAATAGCTCACCACAGATTAAAAACGGTATAATTCCGAGTGCCTGTTAAGGGTAGAGCGCTAAAGATGATCTGACTTTCAAATAAAAGCATTTAGAATGAAGACTCCGATATCCTCCACTTGCTTCGAATTTGCTAAACCTAATCGCCAGGCATCGATTAGCCGCATGTGCCGAGACGATGACAAATGGCGAAAACCACTATCGGAAGTTGAAACGTGCGAAGGAGATAAAATCTCGCCATGGGCTGATGTACGGCGGGGATTTTATATTATCTATTACCTCGACTCCATTGTCCGCGAGAGGAAGGCGTATAACCGGTCGCTTGGCACGCAAGTAATTACTCGCTTGGGGTGGAAACGGGTGAGATACTTATATGCGCCATTACGCATTCTGAAGAAGTAACCGATTTGGTGAGAATATCAAAAGGATTGAGGGAGTTATAAAAAAAACTATTTGGCCTATAAAAGGTTCAAGTTTTTAAATATCACCATATTATTTGTATTAAAAGTGCGATGGCAATGCAAAGATATTTTAACCGTGGGATTTTGACGATTATATTTTAATTTTGATAAACTGATTTGTCTTAAAAGACTTTTGAGATGCATTAATGTCATGAGAAGTAGAAAACAAAATATGACATGGAAATATTAATGAATCTGCTGTGATTAGCATTGGATATTTGAAAGCCAAGATAAAATAAATTAAAAAAAGGTTTACAAGAATTGCACTTCTTTGGTTTTATATAAAAAGACGTATCACTTTAAGTTAACTGTATAGCGTCTAGAATTAGGGCTAAATTGTGGATTAATGGGTATCAGGAAAGCGTATTTTTTTAACTATCCCCAGATTCGCAAGGAACTCTTAGTGAAATCTGTTTCCTTATAATTTCTTATATAATATAAAATTAGTTTCTTATAATTACCATTTTGAATACTAAGAGACGTAGAAACTTATAAACCGGACAAAAATGCATACGTAATTACTGTATTGTAGCCGTTCATCTTTCACAATATTTGATCCTATGCTTAAAATGGAAGACACGTATGAGGTTATATACCTGAATGTTGTAAATTATTACTCTTTACTGCTTTGAAGCTTTTGGCAAAAGTCTCTTAACCCTCGAGTACTCGGATCCCAAATTGTCACGTCAGTACTGGTGTTGGGTGGAATCGACCCGACATCTTCCAAAGGGGAAAATTGTCTCAAAATGTAGTGAATAAATATTTAATTCATTAGTGATGATGTCATATTAATGGTTAACCTGGTTATTAAAATAAAATCAAATAATTTTAATATTCTGTAAAAATTCGATATCCCTGACGCCGAGTATATGGCTGATGAATTTGGAATATTGCGTAGAAAAAGTGAACAGATTAAAAATAAAATAACATTTAATATATTAATAAAAATTGTTAATTATATGAAATTTATATAATATCTCTATAATATAAGGCGGAAACAAGGTCAAAAATGCAATAATATACGTAAAGGTCTTTCATCTACCTGGCACTACCGCTAACAAAAATTTGTTTAAATAATTAAACTTCCATTTCTGGTGAAAATGCATGGCTTTTTCAGAGCATTCTAAAACTCAGCTACTACGAGAAAGAAGAGGTAAAAAAGCACTAATAAAAAGTTATTTGAATTTTAAAATTCACATTCACACAATTTCGATTCGACCTAGACGCGAGTACTCGAGGGTTAAGATACTAGACATTTTAAAATTTAAGTATTATGAAACGTACTTTGACTCACGAGAGAAAGAAGAGCTTAAATCAAGTCGAGAACCAATTTGCTCGTCCTCTACTGTTCCTCCGACCACGGAAGAAGGCCTTTAAGCAAAATCCTTGGGTGCTTAAAATGTCTGCGCCAAAATAATTTCTAAATGCAGCTCGCCATTTCCTCTTTCCCATTGATCTTCCGCTGCACCTTCCCGCGCCCCTCCACATCCTCCCGCACCCAGTCCACGCCGTTCTTTTTTCCTTCGGCTCTTTTTCTCGAGAGGGCGTTCATCGAGGCTATTTCTCTTCTGTTGACCCTCCGTAACCTCGCCTTCTGTAACTTATCTCCCTTTTCCATTGCGTACTCCACTCATATGCAAATGCATCTCGCTTTTCAAGGGACGCGGGATATTTCTGCGTGCAATGCAGGCGTGTGTATGAAAGAATGGCTGATTGAAAACAAAGTATCGCAATTTCACATTGGGAAGAGTGTTTTCACAAATCAGGGACGTTTAGTGGCTAAAGAAGGAAAAATGGCTCAAACATGTACGGAACCAGAAAAATATAAGCTGCTACTCCAGCAATAATAAATTCACTTACGTTTCTTCATAATATAAATATGTTCTGTGTACAATGCAATTCTTTCATTTACTTTGCTGTTTAAATCATTATGTTATATTTTCCCAAATTTTCACGTAAAAACTCTGAATTCTGCAGAAAACGCTGTCTTTCTTGAATATTAATCTTCAAAAAGAGATCTTTCATGTGAATCAATTGGTATACTTTCCTTATGTCAAACGTCTTTTTACTTTATATTTACTCTCTTGGCATTCGCGCTTGTAAATAAAGTTTCTCGGCACTGGTAATACCTTCCAATAACTGCTTCGTTGACGATCATTCTTCGTGGCCTTTGGACAATTGCGTCCCGCGGACAATTGCGTCCCTCGACTAGGACAACTGCGTCCCTAGGACATTTGCAACAACAGGAATTTGCAACATTGGCGTGCCGGAACATGCTAACATTGAACTGATTATAAGCGTGCCGTTTATTATGATCTATGATAATTCTAATGTTGAGGTTATTATAAATGTGATATACTATATTATTCTAAGGTTTTAGGAATTACCAAATAAATTAAATACAGTCCTTTAAAATAAATATATATTGTTCCCTTGAGATTTCCTAATGCTGTGGACATTATTTCATTTATTCTGAAATAAGAAAGATATTTTTCGTTGTAGAATTCGAGGTTTGTAATCTCTTTCCAGCTATTCCACTCTCGACAAAATCAGCATAGAACATATTTTTTATTTTACATAAAACATTTTTTAATGTTCTGATGAATCAACCAATGTTAACTAAGAATGTCTATCTGTTCAAACCCGCGAAAGATTACGTATCACCAATTAGAAGACACTCATTTGAATTTTAGGAAAGTGAGTAGAAGTAACCGTGTATGCAATTATTTTTAGAAAATAAAAAGATCCTGTCATAAAATGTTGAACTTTTTACGCTCTTTTTTTCTTGTTGACTGTATTTTATTCTGGTAATTCCGATTTTTTAAACAAATTTATAAATTATACGTGTGAAAATTTTTATGCAATATTCATTATATATTGAAAAATGGAGACAATTTCAATTGCTTATAAAAATAACCGAAATTTGCACATTTTTATCGCTTCGCCATTCAATTTTGTGACATTTCAAGGAAACCGAAGATATACTGTTACCAATAATTAACTTTTATCAGTAAATCTTCAGTAGTAGTTTTCAGTGTTTTCTGTTTTATCAAATAAACCTAAAAAGATACATTGTAAAATGCATAGGGCCGAAAAAAGTCCGGTACGCAAAAGTCCATGGGACGCAATTGTCCGGAACACACAAGTCCGCACTCGTTCTTCACAATTGGTCGTGTTTTATCCTTTCTTCAGTTTTCTCGTAACTTTACCAAACAACATATAGGAAGGATTTACATTTAGAGAATCCAAAGCAATCTAAGTTCTCTTTAATTGGTGAAATCTTTGCATGGAATCAATTATAAGCATGTTGTGCCATTAAATTGTATTTAATATACTTGAGAAATGCTAGTTATAGCCAAAGGTACTACCCAATATTTAACTATGAGATATAATTACTTTCGGTAGAATTTTAAGTGATCTCGTCTGCCAAATTAATTTTAGTAAAATTTGTTTTGCTGTGCTCTGTTCTGCTTTGAGAGATATGAGGTAATTGGAAATTCTTGGAAGTATTAATGTTGGAGAGCTCTTCCTGGTTCATAATCCTATATGCTCCTTTTAAATCTGCGTTGTGCTATTTCCATGAAGTATATCCTCAAGAAACGAGCTTTGATGAATATTCTTTCGGTTTAATATTTGCGCTGGAAAAAGGAAGCAAAAAATCGTCCGAAATGTATTGCAGTTGTAAATAGTTGATTTTTGGGTTAAATTTTAATTATTCTGACGCCTCATTATTCATGAGAACTTTGTTTGAGGCAAAGGAATTTGTTATGCGTACTTTTTAGATTCATGTATAATTTTAATGTTTGCTAAACTTAACTTATATGTTGCTAAAATAAAATTGCTGTGGAAGTGTACGGTCTTACATTCGTTGTAATGGCCTTCCACGAGGCAACGCCTTCCCACATTGAGTTTATTTAATGTTTGGTTTATTCTTCGCGGAAAAAAAGTTTAGGTTAAATAATTAACGTCGTTATCCGCTTTCATCAGATACGGGCATTTATATTATTCACATCAAAGTACATCTTTCTGATAAAATAAAATTTCTGGACATCTATAAGGTATTCTAACATGTATTTGGGAAGAAGCCTCTAACAGTACCAGTAAATAGTGCTGTACGTGGATCGGTTACTGTTTCAATCTATAATATAAAATAGAGTGTGTTTGTGTATGTATGTTAGCTAAAAATCGTGAACCGAGAGTCGCAAAACTTTGAAATTTTCTACATTATTAAAAGTCGACCCTGCGCAGAGTATAGGCTACTTTTTATTTCCCTAAAGTACTCGATTCGAACCCAGACGGGTCAAAACATTTCCATAAGAAATGCACGTAGAGGTATGTTTTTTCGTAGCAGGGTTCGTTTCTTTTGCAAAATTAAATTAGAAATAATGGTCCTAGAAAGTCGAATCAAGCAGCAAAAGATAGGGAATAAAATAAGAATTCTTTTTAGATTCTATTCTTTAATTTGGTCGTAGAATATAGTAGAAGCCTCTAATAGTACTAGTAAATATTGCTTAGATAGTACGTGGATAGGTTACTGTTTCAATACAGAAATAAATAGGTAATGAATCCTTCTATCTCATGATTTCGTCTTGAATTTTAATTGCGGTTATTTAATTTCAATCTTTCATCTGTAACGAATACGACTTATGGACTTGCTGTGCTTATTATTTTATTTATCTTTCGGGAAAAGATTTTCATTCGCTCTCAAGATCCACCTTAAAATGACGAGAGTTCGACTATTCGAATCAACTTCCGATGGAGTGAGATCAAATTGATGCATTCTCGGTGTTAATCAAGTTAAAACCATTACTACCTTGTAATTAGTGACTGATTAGTGCTGTAATTAGTGACGGAGGTTAATTACGTGCTTAGCGGGAGTTAAATCGTGATTCATTCGCTACTAATTCCAGGTGATGAATGCTCACGTAACGTGATGCGGAATAATTAACTTTTTGTGTAGTGCGGTGTTGAGTTCGAGAAAAATCGCTCGCCTGCGAAACCTTAACATAGAAAGTGAAACCATATGGTTATAACTTATTCCGTGGTATGCGGAAGAGCGTACAATCCACGTCAGAGGGATCGCCTATGTTCCCGGGAGGAGTAAATTTGAGCAACTCTTACGAGCGTGCTGAAAAGCGCATTATAAATATTAAAGTTCATCTCCCGCGTAATTTGTAACCTCGCCGTCTTATTCTCGGCGCATTAATACTTTCCACTTTCCTGAAAAATCCGCTCTAAAAATGGGCGGCGCTGCATGCGGTCACCTAACAAGACTCGTTCATCACCCACGTGACTCCGCGCCAATTACTTGACTGACTTATAACGCCGCGCTCGCCTTCAAATTTGCGACCTGCCGTTGCTTGGCTAACCTTTATCTAACCCGTGGGGAGATGGATTTCCAATGACGCATTCCCACGACACGCGTCTAGTAAACGCGCCCATACGTTACGGGATCTATTCCTTATTCCTCCGCGTTCGTTAATCCGGGGATGACAGTAATCTCTCATATCGTCCTCTAAGAAGCTTACCTCCGATGCATTCCATTCGTTGAGAGCGGCTGATGAACGTCTTGCCGATGAAAGAACGTTGGCCGGAGCACTCGCATCTAAAAATAAGGGTTTATAACTTCACTGCTGAGGGAAGATTTGATAAAAGTGAAACAGAAACTCGAGGAGGGTTTAAACGTGCTAATTTGGACCTGTGTTTAGGCGGATTTTAAAACGTTATATTCTTTCATATCAAATGTGTTAATTAAGGATGGATCCCGTTTCCACCAGATTATTCGGTTTTATCCCAGCTAAATATTCTTAATATTTTAAAGAAAGGAAATCTAACAAAAATTAATTTATAAAGTCATAAAAATAAAAAGGTGTTTTTTTACTTCAACAGTATGCAACTATAGTACGTGTGAGCTCTACTTTGATATTGCACAACAAAATAATTTAACTTTTTTTAAAGACAAAATGGGTCTTGAGATCAACAGTTGTTGAAATGAAGTTCAGTTTAAATTACTAAAAGATTTTCTATTTGACCAGCTGAGAAGAATTGAGAGTATTTAGGGTAGGATAAAAAATCCTTTCGAAGCAAAAAAATATTGGCCGTCTGATATATGTAAAGAGTACGTTCATTAGTTTGCAATGTGTTTTGGTGCATTTTAAGAAAGTCTGAATTCGCAATAATTTTGTAAATTTAGTTTTTTCGCTAAATTAGTGACTGTAATATTATCTAATATAAGAACTTGAATATAAATGAACGCGTTTGAGTTATTTAGAATTCCTTATCTGCCGCATGTTTAAAGAATCGCATTCAACTTTGGCCCCAAATACACTTTAACCAAACTTGAAAACGGTTTTAATACGCATTGCGAGGAGAGCTGTGATGGAAAACTCACCCGAGTGACTCTGAGCACGTTTCGTACGCTTTTGATTCGTTTAAAACGACTCGTTCGGAGTTCGTCAATCGCTCAATTGAGAACCGAAATCCGTTTTTGTTTTGCAAATATTGCGGCGGAGGAATCTGTTCATCGAATGGTGTAAACTAACGTACAGTTATTTATCTATCGCAAATGTAGAAACTGGTTGGTATTCAAATTATACTCTTAGATTTTCTTCAATATAAAGTAACTCCAAAGAACCGCTGATTATTCGCATTTGTTGTATCCGATTACTTTCTTAATTTTTAACCTTTGTTAGCAAATAAAAAGCGATTATATTATACATAATAATATCCAATCACAATTTAGTCTTCAGAATGATTGTTTTGGGTTAAATAAAATCAATTGTTCGAAAACGTTCGATTGGTAATGCAATTTCTTAGATTCTAAGGAGGGCCTCTTATTCTTGATTTTAAATTACTATAAAGCCGTTACCAAGCTTTAATTAAATCGCGGATGCAGATTTAACCTCATTCCTCACGCGATTCGTTTAAATAACAGAAAGAGAGCAAAATTGGAAGACATTAAATTAGCGATTTCAAATTAACTACTATTTAAATATAGCTTGTTCTTCTCTAATTACAAGTGAGATATAATATTAGCACGAACAGACATCCTTATTAAAGAAACTTTATGCTGCAGCAAGTACGGCATTCCAGTTTGTTCGTTTTTTCATGTTTTGGCCCATGTTTGGACGATGTTAGATAAAGCGATGGACTGTCAAATGGGATTACGAATTGATTGAAGCGAGATTTGCACCAAAACGTGACGTGATTTGGTTTTGCTCCGTCCGTTTGAAAACACGTGGAAGAATGCACCCTCAGACGAGCATCCATTGATTCGATGTTCGTTTGTTTTAGAGGATCAAAAGCGCGACCTTCCGCTGTTCTTTCGTCCACGGAATTCTCAATTACGCCCTCAGGCGGAGGAAGTTTGCCTTTGACCCTCACTTCCTCCTTGATTCGCTCACCAAAGCGTACAACATCTTATGAAAGTGATAGCGGCCGTTTCTGATACATTCAAACGAGAAGAGATGAACAGTTTTCTGCGGTGGTACTTTTTACCTCCTGTGAGGTGGTTTTAAAAAATCAAATTCGGCTTCAAAGGATTTCTCTTGGATTTTGGGATTCCCTTTGATGAGCTGTAAAACGCATTTATCACTAATTAAGCTATTCTACCATTTATCAAAAACTTAACAAAAACAAAGAAAATATAAAAAATAATCTAATCTCAATGACCATGACAATTAAAGTAATTTCTCTTAAAAATAGTGTAACACGAACTATTTCGGTAAAGGATTCAGAATGGTAATCGGCAACTTTTTCAACAACTATACCAAATTAAGTGGCAGAATAAATATACAAACATCCTAAAATGTAAATACTAGCTCAGACTACCCCCCGCGATCAATTTGCATTTATCAATCAGAGCCTTTCAACCTAATTTACTTATATGTCAATATTATATATTATAGACAATGGATAGAGTAAATTTGTTGATTTGAAAACCAAATTGTGGTGTTTTGTGTTTTTATTATGTTTCCTAAACTTGATATTACTAATTTTCACAGAGTCTCATTTAAGCAAAGGAATGATATTATGCACACTTTAGCATAAACATTAAAAGCATTGAAAATATCATTAACTGTAAATTATACAAAATATGAAATTAAATTAATTTAAAACTGTGCTTTTTGCACCTAAGGAAAATGCTTACACAGCTGCATATCAACAAATTATGATATTTTCATTAAAAACATATTGACACGATAGATGTTAGGAAAAACAAAACATATTTCTTCGTGGAATTAGGCGAGATTTTGCGATAATGGAAAGAAAGTTTTGTGAATTTATTGCAAAAATCAAAGCTGAATTCGCGTAGGCAAAGATTTCATGAGCGATCAAAAATATGACAAAAAATACGTAAATAATACAATTATATATTGTACATTTATTTAAATCAAACCAGAATTACATTTTCCTCTCTTACAAATGATGAATGAAGCGAAAATCACCAAAATCCTTGCTACTTATTAAAACTGTCGAAATCAGCGTTATTTCGCTAAATCGGCCAAAAGTCGCGTTATTTGTTGGTTTTATCGCTTATTGCGAAAAGCAAACACCTCTAACGATGGATTACGTCTGCCTTCACTTTGTGGAACCTTCTAATATGGTGAATGAATGTGCGGAAACCATATTTCGGAGTATTTAGTTACCATGAATAATTATATAATCTTATGGCATTTATGTTGCCAGCATCTATTTACCTATTTTATTTTCTGTTTTCCATTTTGAAATAGGAGTAGCGCCTACAATCTAATTTATCTCCCGAGAGTGTATTTTATTTAAATTGACGCATATTCTGTGCCTTAATCTAATTTATTGAGATCCATATCCTGGGAATGCGTTTTCTCCATGTTTGAGACGATTCGAACAGTATGTGCGACCGCTTACAGATTGTTTGAGATTCCATGCATAGATTGAGAATACGTACGTCACATAAACGCATTCTTACCTTATATACTTAACGCATACAATCCGAGTACTTAAATGGCCCTTAGCCTCGCTCCATCAATTAGCCTCTGCGGAATAAATCGATTCCCTCATGTCCGCCGGCAATTACGTTCCCGAGTGAATCCTAAGAAAACAAGAATATGCACTAAGTCCAATGAGGAGTGGAGGAAAGCGTGGCTAAATCCATTAGCAAGGGGAGTCACTTCCGGCGGAACCATTGCCCACGGCGGTGGTGTAAAGCACTTCGCGGAAGGCGATGAATATATCGAAGGGGGATGACAGAAATATCCGCAAGGAGTTATATTATACGCGAGATTCCATCGAGATGGTGTTATTCTTTCGTTTTCCGTTTAGTGGGGGAGGGAATTGAGTGTAGGGCTAAGAGGGAAAAGAGCAAGTGAAAGAGGAGTGAAAATACGAGGGAAAATGCAAAATAGCTCGAATCTGACAGCAAACGTTTATCCACTGAAGTATTTCCGATGATAAAAAATTGTCTCCAATTTTCGATGCGTGTTATTTATTGAGGATCTCCTCAACTATTTGAATTGCTGTGGTTAGCCAAACGAATAGTTAATACGAGGAAGGAAATGGTCGGGACAATCGTGTGGAGGGCAAAATAGCAGAAGAGAATAAAAAATGAAATAAACAAGTCCAAGAAAATAAGGTTAGCGATAGAATAAAATGTAAGAAACCAAGGAAAAAAGCGAAAGGTGTAAAGAGTTAACAGATGTATTGAGCTGCGGGAGCAAAGCTGATTCTTAGAATGGATATTAGAATAAAAACCGACTTAAAAAGAGGCAAAAGTAGGTGAAGAAGGCAGTAAAAGTAAGTGAACCAAATTTGAGTCAGAAAAAACACCATTTGCAGAAGAATTCAATGCTATAGCCAAGTCTTCAGTAGCTGAGGTTTTCTGAGGAAAGTGTCAGACACACAAGATTCATTCCCCTTAATCCATTGCATTCAATAGCAACACATTCAACTCTACTCACCTCAGCCCTTCATTCTGATACAATCGATTAAAATTATGAGAGATTTTTAATTTGTTTAATTTAAATTAGAAAATTGCTTATTATTTGATTATATACGTCAATAATTAATTTCTAGCAAAGTGCGTTATTTTTTTAACTAGAATTTTCATTCCTTTCATTAGTATAATTGCTTTAATTATGAATAATAAAAAGGTGCCGTTTAAATAAAGTTTTTATAACTCGAATACAATGTAATCTTCTCTCGTCATATTTCGGTACTCCTTCCGATTCGTGGGTTGAATCTAAGGAAGGCCCATTGGAACACGCATGAGTTGATTTTTAACTGGGGGAATTAAATATCGTTGTCTCATTCGTACAAAGAGTATTTCAAATCTCTTATCTTATTAGCTTGATTCAAAGAGTCAGGTTATCGGAAAGGGATATTTTCACAAGTCCTCACAATTTGGAACCGAAATCTATAATCGACTATAAGAATATGAATCTTTATATTACTCATTTCTTATGCAGCTTGTTACAAGTTCGTGATTGCTTTAATTCGATTTTTCGATAAAGAAAGAGGCTGCGAAAGATTAAATAAACTTTGCATCCGCAGCTTATAAGAACGCTTTTACCAGTCTGGGATCGAACCGAAGACTGGGAGATACATCAAAAGAGGCATATTATTCTCCAGACTTTAATAATGCGCATGATTGCGACATTTGTGTCATCTGGTTTTTAAGTCTTTCACACCTTTGAACATCGATTTAAAATGTAAAGAGTATCTGCATAAATATATAGGTGTATGTAACTTTGTGACTTTGGATGATGGGCGAAGTTTGAAATTTTTGCAAATTCGAGTTTTCGGCGAACATAATCACACACAGTCTATATCTTGCTACTGTGTAATTTGCGTAATTCAAAATGTCAGCCTTCAATATATTCCTCAGTAAATTGACATCTACTTTCGATGACATCTTATGATGTATCAGATTATCAATTTTTCTCTTTACATGAACTCCAACATTATTCCTTTTGTAATTTGTAAGGTATTCAGCATTTTAACTGATGATAACGGGTATTTCATCTTGAATGAAGCATCAAACGACGTTTATTTCAGCTCAGGCGTTTCCCATTCGCGAGGTTTTTATTTTTCTGTAAAAAGGGAATTCTCTCGCCTGCTGCCAAGCTCCGAGTCGTGACACTTTTAAAGGCACGTGTTCACACTGCGTGGATGCGAAAAAAACTTTCATTTCAATGTGAAAATAATGCAGATTCCGCATTTTTAGTTCTGTTCGAATTCTTCCACGTATAGATCCCTCTTCAAGACCAGTTCGCACATTCTCCTCAGGCAATTTTCGCTAGAATTCATTTCGCAAAATTAGTGCCATTTAAGACGCCATTCTTTCCCCGAGAATAGTGAATATCATATTTTTCATTCGCAAAATTCGTATTCAAGCGAACATTTTACCAAATTGTATGCATAAAAAACGCCAAGTATTATTTCTCCTTAAAATAACTGCAGCATGGCCCACTAAAGTGATGTTTAGTGTTCTTCAAGATATCTCATGGAATTTTAGGAATAAGGACTATTTTTCTCGCTTAAATTGAATTTAGATTTCATTCTCAAACCTTTTTTTAGGAAACTAAGTGTGAATATGTAACTGAAAATGTAACTCTCGCCCCTGCGATCGGATATCAAAATGAAAAGCATTTCATCGCAATCGTCCATCCATCAACAACTCTAATGTATATTGATGCGCTAAGGGATTCAATTAAATTCACTTTGCACGACTTGTTTTTCCATTCTTTTTCGATATAACAGCCAAAATCTCATAATATTGTTGCTATCTAAACAAATACGCAACAACGACGTCAAAATCAAGTATGACCATCGACGAACAAACCTTTATACACATTTATGTTACGAGCGTTCAAAAAAATATATAAGACTAAATTAGCAATATTACGTTAATTTCCTGTCACATTTATCTATATATTATTATACTAATAGATAATTCTTTAATGAATTTACATTTTAAACATGAATAAAATAAAAAGACCTTAATTAGGATCCATAGCCGAATTTTAATAGGAATGGTTATTATTCCACCAACGGATTCGCATCGGGAGACATCGAATTGATACCATTGTATCTTGAAATAAAAAAATCTGATGTGGCCAGCACTTGACTTTCTCCATATATATAAAATGTAAATATTTATCAACGTCAGTATTTTCGAACTCTATATTCAATCTAAACTTGGAAGATAACTGATTAATTTATATCATATTATCTTTTACGTCACAAACATTATAAATAATGTTTTTCGGGACATGTTCGATGAAAAACGATGAAATTACATAAGAAATTACAGATGAAAATAGTACATAATCAGCAACTTCCAGTTTATCAGTATTTCATGAATAACTCCTAAACAATCAGTTATACAAAAATATGTTTCATACAAAAGTTATAGTAAATTACATTTTCTAAAACCTTTATAAATAATAAAATATACCTAAATATCATATTTATGGAGATATTTTGCAAAAACGGAAATTTGCTTCGAAGAATAAAGCTCGACTTCCGGTGTAGCGATTTTCTCCAAAAACTAATCAACTCTAACAGCACCCACCACAGTGCTATATATTAAGTTTGGTATAGATACGACTAATAGTTTTACGTTAGAGCGCCCACAAGCACAGACACACATACACACAGACAATTCCGAAAATGGTCAAAACGTGTTCTAGGGACCCCAAAACATGCAATTCCGTTGAAATCTCGAAGTAGATTTTTTTCATGAAAACAATTTTTTCTCTATACTACGTAAAAGGAGAAAGTAAAAAACGAGGTCCGGATGCGTTTTAGATTGATATCGCGATGGCTTCATGCAAGAAGATTTACATATCATTAACCAAGTGAATTAATTCATATCAGAAGTAAGATTTCTTATGAATAGATTTAAAGTAAACTGAGATGAGAACTCGTGGATACACTATAAGAGTACGAAACAAGGAAGCATCGATTTCCGTAGCATAATGCGATGTTCGAGAGACTTAACGACGCAAAAGGTGATTGGTTGCCTTGTTTCGGAAGAAAAGGGGAGAATGAAGACAATATGGCGTAAGAGGGGAGGAGTTTTATAATGAGTGCGGAAATAAAATCGAGATTGTTGTGCCCACGCTGCGTGATTAAAGCTCCTTCGGGGTCTTCCTTTTTATGCATCGTGTTAATGAGTTTCTTTTCCTCTTTGGAAAGTCTTTTGGAAGTGAGGGCCTCTTCCTCGTGCATCGATCAGACTGACTAACGAGTATTTTGGAAAATAAGGAATTAATTGTGGTTTGTTAGAACTCCTCTATGTTCGATGCGAAAAGAATGGAAAAAGTGAAGTTTCATGAAAAAATCCGAACGAACACCCACTATTGGTTATTATGGCCCAAGAATCTGAACTTAACTTGGCAATTAACATTGAATTTCATCTGTTTTTTAGCAATCCGATGAAATTCGATATCAGCCCAATCTCGATGACTAGTCCTATTTATAATTTTGTAATATTGTCGATTCCGGATTGTAATATATAATATTTTGAATAATTATTGATTTATTTATCTAAACATCTTTGATAGATTTATGGTAATTTAGTGGACAATGGTGGCTATTTTCTCACTTCAGTAAAATATTTGGTTGAATGTCCGCCAAGTATACAAAAGAAATTTCACAAAAAATATACTCAAAAACTATCTATTAGTAAAGTATTAATTGTATCTTCCTTATTTTTGAACTTTTGAGCCACACGAGGTAAATGATTGTAGACAGAAATTGAATTTATATATATACATATAATATATAATCATTATAACGCAAGAACAGGAAATTAAAAAATGCAGAGTAATATTACGTACTGAACAATTCTTGCATTACTGGTAAGATTTTGCCTGCTTCAGTGTCAGCGGTAAAAACGAAGATACATCCCAAAAGCAGCGTCAGAAATCGATGATCGAGGCTAAGACTATTCACCAGACGCATAAATTATAATTTATTCACCCAGTTTGGATTGAAGATTAGTTGAGTTGTCTATTAGTAAACTATAATTGAAGGAATGAAAGGATTTATGCTTTTAACGATTCCCAAATTTAATTTTCAGCGCATACTACATTTATAGAAACATTCCTTGCTGACCCATGATCCCTCTCCTTCGTGCATTAATGTCATAGAAACATGCTATTAGGTTCCATGGAAGTGATTATCTCCCTCCTCCGGAGATATTTAATTAAAACTAAATTAAAAGCGATATGAGGCCAATTTCGCTCAAAGAAGAGTTTTGTCTGAAGTCCAGGTTTCCAGGAAACAAAATACGTAAGTAAACAATGAAGGAAGGACAAAAGAGTGAAGCAATTACTCGGAAACTTGCTACAGATTAGACAAAATATGCGACAGAGAAAAGATGTAATTAGTTGTGGCTGTCGTCAGCTTGATTGCAATCTTGGATCGACCGGGGACTGTTATGAGTTTGAGTTATCCTAAGAAAAGGAAAGCATTCTCAATAAATAAAGAGGAAGGGATTAGTTCGCTCATTTGAAGGGCAAATAAAGAGATAAAAGGAAAGTAAATGGAGGGGAGAAGAGCTGTCAACATCGAAAAGAGGTTTCTTTCAAGGGCCATCTTCTTATATGGGCAAATTAGTTCTCATCAAAAGTTGGTGTTTGATCATCTTCTAAGAAGTCTTTTAATTCCAAAGGTAATCATTGATAAGCCAAAATTAAGTACCATACAATTGCTATGTTCTGTTTATCGAAGAAACTCGAAAAGGGAATTTTTTCGATTATCCCAACCCGATCACATCTAAATTATCTCTTGATTGCTAAAGGCTGAGATGGAATATCATAATCATTTTATCCAGCATATTTATAAAAGTATATTAATTGAATTCGTACATTAATGATTAATATTTTATTTCTTATAATGTTCTCATGGATGTCCTATCAGATACGCCTGGAAATGTGAAATTCCCGTAACTTGAAATTTGTTCATTTCAAATATACAAATACCTTATCCTCGTCATGTTCATCATCTCAAGTAAATTCACGCAAAAATATAACTGACATTTAATTACTATACAGAAAGAATAACCCTTTGAGATAATTTTACGCCATTCTCGTACGTTCCCAATCTTCATTGAATCTATTAAAATTCCTTGGCCTCTCTCAGCCGATCTTTCCCAACACATTACCCTTCCTAACATTAACAATAAATGTATCTTCATTGCAAACATGCCAAAGATTTCCTTTGTTTTTTCTCTTTTCGATTCAGTAAGTTCTCTGTCCTCGTTTGCATTGCTTTTTCTTCAGCTTTTAATTCAAATTATCATAATTTTCTGCTGCCTTCTCTTGCTATATGTCCATCTCTCAAACCCAACGACAAATTATTCATGTGAAGTGATTACAAAATTATTTTGATTGACGAAACATACGAGTTTGAGTTGTATTAATCAGCGATGAATACAAATATTAGGAAATTGACGTTCGAAAAATTTAATTTAAAGCGAAAATAAATCATGCATAATTGTGTAGCGTTAGAAATTTGTTGCTCAACCTATAAATAAAGCAAAACGATGTAATAGTATTCATGTGCGGCTGAGTTGAAAATGAATCACAATAAACGAATTTTATAAACTTAACAAATGGCACGAAAGTCGTATTGTGGATTATTAACGAGTAACTGGCAGAATTGAGCAAATGTCACTTTTTTTTTCAAAAAAAAAGAAGTTAATTTTTCATGTTTTGGAGCAATTGGTAGCAACTTATTCCGGTTGTATACATTTGGAAACACTGACCTCATTGCAATGTGTACAGACGGAATTGTGCCTTCCAAACACTCGAACCGTTTACCTCGGTGAGAGAAAGAATTCGGAGGAAAAAGTGTTTGCGATTCAAAGTCAAGAAAGTGGCTAATGGAGATAATGGGTAAGACGTGTGCTGAAAGAAGAAATGACAGCCTTTCTAGTCACGGAAAAGAGCGGATTTTCGGAGAAAATGATGGGCAGAGAATCAAAGTTCTAAAAATGGCACTTCTTCAAACCCCTTCAAAAAATCCCTCGTCCGACGCCTCCGCGAATGGCGATGAAAATAACCGCCCTCTCCGAAAGGAGCGAAGCACACATCAAAGTTTAATCGAGCTTTTCCCGCGGATTAGTCCGAGTTTTCTCTCCAAGGTTAAGGGTTAAGTGGCGTGAAGACTGATTAATTTACTGTTCCGAATTAAAACGAGGCCTTTGAGTGAAGACATTCGAGGAATATCGAGTGGAGACTCACATTCAAAAGGGCTTTTCATCCTCTTTTTACGCGAGCCTTTGCATTGGTCTTCATAATTAAACGCAACTTATAAAATTCTAAGGGATGAATATCGAGAAAGACTTTTAGAGGGCCGCTCCTAATTACTGAGTGTTTATAAGCTACGTTTTAATAACCATTTGATCCGTATCCATTGATAAAATAATATACAATTTCCCATACTTGAATGTACATTTAATTAATGGAAAATATTTCCCTCCTCCTATCTCGGATGAATTATTTTCTCATCCTTTTTCCCATAAATCCACTCTCGAGAAACTCTTCGAAGGGTTTAATGCCAATTAGCGGTTCTCTTTGAGATTTTACTTCATAAAATTCGTGTTTATAATTGTTAAGTGATCTGATTTTCTTAATTACTTTAATTTTCAGTGCATTTGAATTCGGACCAAATGAAAAGGTTTTGGTGTTTTAAGGCGATCCAAAGAAACTTTGGAATGGGTGGTAGAAAAACTCAGTTGATCAGAGTAATGGAGATAGATATTAATCCTAAATTATCACATCGTAAATTCAAGGATAGAAAATGTGAAGGAGACCAAAAGCGGATCGAATGGGTGCTTAATTTCCTTAAATTGGAAGGGTTTCCCTCCCGTCTTTTGGCGAATGCCTTAGATTTGGCTTAGAACCATTTTTATGTTCCCCTAAAACGTGGGGAACCTGGCCTGAAGGCCAACTTGCAACGCGGACTTAAATAAACGAATAAACAAATTGAAAATGATTGCTGAAATTGATACATAAATACGTGTCGAATGAGACGCATCCTCAGGTATGACGAGAAGATAACAGTTGAGTGCTGTTGACTCAAAACACGGGAAATTCATGGAATTGAAAGCGAATCGCAAAAACAATTTCGAATAATGTTCCAGGAGAGAGATAGAAACTATGAGTATCTAAGATTTATTCAAGATTTACTTAAAGTATCCAATAAATTTAATAATCTGTTACTTCATAAAAAACGATTACAAAATAATAACGCCTAATATGTTACTATCGTTACCACAAAAATTATTCTCCATTATTTTGTTATCTTGTAATTTATATCACATACAAATACTAGTTCGAATAAACTGTGATATTCAGTGGGATTAATTCACACTTTTTCATTAAAATATATTTTATTTAATTTTATATAATTTGAAAGAAAAGATTCGTTGAAGGCTTAAGGAAGCGTGAATTAGTGAGATAATTTAATAATTTGGTCGAAATTATCTTTTTTGATACAGTAAGAAAATAAAACTCTGAAAATCCTCCGTAAACAAGTAAGATTATCAACTGCTGTTGGCTGATTAAACTTTTGAGAATTTCTGGTAAATGTTAATAGTTTTAAAACGGTAACTTCGGTTCATTTGCAGTGAATCCATTTTTATGCGCATATTACTGCAATTCTGCGTGATGGGTTATGAATGAAAGAAAGCAATTTCGAGCGAAATGTATTGCGTTTGAAACGAGAACCATTCTACCGTGAACTACATACACGCGTTTAAGTCTGGTGGCATTAAAGAAAATGATAAATGTCGTCTTTATCTCGGTGTGATCGATCTGCCTCCCTTGACGTGTGTAGTGGTCCAGCGAGCTGATGAGATGATGAATGTACGCCGGTAAAAAAAAAGACTTCCGTTTCTGGATTTGGTCCGAACGAAGTCGTTATCTGCCAAAATACGACTTCTCGTGATCCGGAGGAATTAATATTCCACGCATTTACGTCGTTGAATGGAAGAGACTCCTTTCGGTTGGTAAAGTCCGAAAAAACGTATCGTTTTGAGTACAAAAGGCGCTTTAGCCACGGCAGAAAGATACACCAACAAAAAAATGACGGGAGCCACTCCATTACTCCCCAAAAGATGAATCATGAGAATTTTTTTAACGGTGCCATCCCGTACTTTCGCAATATATACCTTCTAGTATACCACATCGTCTTCAACTTTGTATGTATTTAATGTATACATTTTTCCCCTGCTACTAGATAGAATAAAAATGTCTACTCGGTCCAACTCGCAACATTATTATTAAATGTACCAACTAAATTAATTTACTAACAATATTTACAATACAAATATCCTACGCAATACCTCAACCTATAAAACATCTTAAAGATTAACAATTTGGGATTTTATCACTATATTATCCGAAAGCAGTAAATTTAACAGTATCCCCACGGTGCCCACTCGAATATGCATTCACCACAGATATCTCATATTTACTGTTAATAAATATCTCATAAACACAGTTACAGTTACTTATGAATACACTAGTTTTGCAGCATCGTTGTTTAAAGCATAAAAATATGGCCTCAGATACCATAGAAAGTTTTGAATTGGCTGCAAGACTGAAAAAATTGTTTGTTGTTTAGAGTTTGTCCGTTTGAAAAGCGTAATCCCTCTCTTGTAAGCATCGATGTGAGGATTTCTATGAGAAAAATTAAAATAATAATTTTTTTAATGAATGAACTATTTGTGATGGCGAAGTTATCTACCAGTGATCTACTCTCCACTTAATTCCCTTTCTGAACTGTAAATATAATTATGAAAGAGTTTTTGAGAAAAATCTTTCCAACTTAACGTTAAAGAAGACAAAAATCAAATATTATGGGGAAAAGCAACGGAGAAAGAGGTGACAAAACCCTTTACAAAAGGATAAAGTATTGTAAAAATCGAGAATATTGAATCAGAAATTGATAAATGCTCTAAAACATTATACGTACATTCACATAATTGTAAGATAAATACACATACCTTAACGAGAATATCAGATATTTAATACGCTCAACATAGTTAAAATAAATGTATAAATTACGAGTGTAAGTAGGCGAAGTGATACGAAGGAAAAATTTGCACAAATTTAAATATTTTGGAGGAAACGAAACTAATTCATGGTGTACTATTGTGAATATGATAACCTTCTGCTTTGGTAGCAAAGCTTACTTTTTCTATTATTATACACTTAAATATTATCGAAATACTCTCATAATCTAATTAAATATGGAAGAAATTTTTCTCAGTCAGAGTAATGCAATACCGATTCTTTCTATTTAGTACGCAAATCCAATGTGGAGAGATCTAAAATGTGGCTAAAGCGTACGGAATTATTACATTCGGGCAAACAAGTACAAGGAGTCGATGATTTAGAAATCGCTATCCATGGTAATCTATGGTCGATGGTCATAATATAGTGGTGTTCTTTTCCTTTCTGTTCATCTCGATCACTTCAACTCGACATTCTTTTCCCTCAGGAAGGTCACGGAAGATCCGTGAGATATCCAAAAATACCTCGGGAGAAAAATCCTTTCCTTAGAAGGAAAACCCATTCCCGCGCCGCGGTCACACTTATTAAAGCCGACTTTCTTCTTTTTCCCACAACGTCACATCTCCCAAACCACTATTCTTTCCTCTTGATAGCGACCCTTTGGATGTCCATCCGAGGTCCTCTCCCATTAAAACGAACCTCGGATGAATCATTAGGATCGCTAACATCCTCTGCCTTCCTTCTTTTGCATTTCCGTCTGAAATTGTTCGTACTTCCATCAGGTCCTTTAATGTCCTCGGTCGCATATGGCGACAGATTAATCCTCCCCTCGGCTTTCTCTCGCTTTATTGGGAAGGCGGCGCTCAAAATCGATGTCGAAGGCGAAAAGGTTATGTTCGACTTCATATTAGGATTCTGTCTAGGACACTTAAGGCTCTCGCAGCTGAATTTCGTCACTGTGCCGTTATTATAGAAAAGGGTCACGCTGTTTTTTTATTCCTCTTCTATAATAACAGATTGGCTATCAAATCGAGTGACAGTTTCATTTTCGGAAACTGACATTCATTTGTCGGAGAAATCTGAGATTGTGATAATTAAGGATACTCGTATCTTCTGAGGTATGAGAACAGTTAGCAGACGGACTGTTTACTATCTGCGGCGTTTATTTTACTTCCTCTACCACTGCGCAATTGCATATTTATAGATCTTTGCGGCAAACCAAACAAATAGTTTTAAAGGATCAGTGTACATCGATTGTTGAATGACGTATGTTTATACCTTATTACCAAACGACGAAATCTTTCCGTAAATGCAGCACTTATATTATGCAAAATTTGAAGATTATGCTACGGAATAATTCCACGGCACATCACCGTGGCACACCGGTTTGGAAGCATTGTTTAATGTAGTACATCAAATGTCACTCGCAAGAAACGGAAACTTTAACGTAACTGCGGTTAAACGTAAAGTGGCAGTTATTTAGATTGATTATTTATTTCGTAACTAATTACTGGGCTATGACATATGTTTTATTAATTGAGTAGTTCCAATGTGAGTTACATTTCATGGAATACATTTTTTAAGTTATTTAATACTTAGGCTTAACTCGTGAATCTTATTTGAATATAATTTTCGATATTTTTGTTAATGGTAATTTTAGTTTCCATCTGATTCATCAGAAGCATTTATGTTCGATCACTATTGTATTAAATTCCATCTACTTTCTTTAAATACGCCATGTCTCCTTAACTGCAACGCTTATTTTATACTCTTCCTTTCGGCAGTAGCTCTTCCGTATTTCTGATCTTAACCATCCAACTCTCTGCATTCTTTTCGCAACCACATCTCGTAACTTTGCGAATATTACGCTTCCTTACTGCATACCTAGATCCCATACAAAGAGACGCTTTCCTAGCATTTTCCCACTCATTTTACTTTTTAAAGTTCTAGCTCCTGCTTGATACAATCTTCCCTTCTAGTTAACGTGCCCCCTCTAGAACATCTCCCGTGTCTTGTTTAATCGGCGATATAAAATCCTTTTCATTGCATTCATAAATGCGAGGACGGCGCATCTCTCGATTGAATTGAGTCATTTGTGAGGTCGTGATTCGTCCGCCGTTTCTGAGATGGGCAAACTGATCCAACGAATTCTGCTTCTTCCGCACCATTTCCTCGCTCTCCCTCTTCATTTTCACCCATTTATCTTTTTCATTCCTCGCAGAAGTTCCCGTCAACGAAGAATGCGCATTGTCCATTCCGGGAGGATCTTAGAACTTGTCCGTCCAGTTTTTCTAGCATCGGGAACTTGGGAATAACTCGAAGCAAAATTTCTCAATGGTATAAGAAAGATGGCTGATTTTTGTATATGTTTTTTAATCTTCCCTTTTCGGTCATATTTCCGATCACGTGAAAAAGTGATGCGCTGATGCACTCAAAAGTGACACATGTTTTGGTGATCGAAATTCAGGAATAAATTTCAGCTGTTAATTAACTTTTAGAAAGCTATCCCGTCCTAGCTTTATCGTCGCAGCATCTCGTATTTGACAGAGTGGAGGTTCGTTCTTAATGAAGTCGGTGGTAATTTACGAGGAATTTTAGTGAAAATTATTTTCGTAAAACATTAAGATCCTACCATTTCCTGTAAGTCGTCATTCTTTCCTTCTTTCTTGATGCACTACCTTGGTATTGGAGGTCGTTCATTTTTCAAATTCTAATATGATAACAGTAAATTCGTTTGCTTACCGAATATGACCCATTACTGACTTACACGTCATAAATACGCTAAACTATGAATCTAAGTATAGTATAAAGCTATCCATATCAAAGCGGAAAATAGAATCGTAAAATCCAAGGTAGGAAGCGTATCAATTAAATACAGAGCTGGCTGGAGTGGCGAGGGTCGTGGGTTCGAACTCCGGGCCGATGCGATAGCTGCTTCAACTGTTTAAATGGAGCATAATCGGATGAATAAGAACACAGTTGCACATATTAGTAGTTTATTATCACAAAAGAGAACTCAAACGCCGTAAATATTTCTTTCCGTATTATTAGGATCGACGTAACAATTAATGGCTAAGTAATAATGCAACTCTAAAGTGATTCTTACTAATATTTCATTCTTGAATCTGTTTACCTCTACTCTTCACCATTTCTTAGTTCGGGGTATTCTATTATTACCATCTATTTTGTTTTATTTTTTGCAATAACTGGGCCGTTAGTAACGGAACATTTACATAAGGTACTATTTGAAGTGCTGTAATAACCGTTCTTTTGGATTATTTCTATCATTCCGTTGTATTCCATAGAATAGTTTTCGCACAACTACATTCAATTATACTATTCCATTGAAATTTTATCAGTTTTTTCCTAGTACCATTAGAATTACATTTTAACAAAGGAAATAAGTGATTAACATAATATTTATTATGGTAAAATGAATATTGTCCAGAGAGATCTGGTGGAACTTCATGATAAATAAATGGTTATTATAACAACTCTACCTGCTTTGGATGTACTCATCTTGTATTCTGTCAATAATGCTTGACAGTTTATCCAACATCAATCAAATGCATTAAAATTTGGAAAGTTAGAAGAAAAAATATTTTATTTTCCTCTTCGGTTTCAGATCGGTATTAGTTGCCGTCTTGACATTCTGAAGATTCCTTATTTAACTTCTCAATTAGTTAAGCAAAGATTCTCGATCTTTCTCATTCCTCTTCATAAGATTATCCGGCGAAGACACGTTGGATTATACACTTTAATATGCAAAAGAGGAGATGAGATTGCAGTTTGATTACTCGATGGAGTTTCTTATCGAGGAATGCGTTTGTCCTCTGGGTGCGCTCGGTGGAGTCACATCGTAAAAAGAGAAACGGAGAATATTATCACGTCATTCTCCTTGCGACAATGACGAAGGAAGGCTGTCTTGTTTTCTCGAAATACGATACGCTTTAAACTCTTATATAAAAGAGGACATTTTCACACTTGACGATTCAAAAGATTTATCCGTCATGATGCAACAATTCCATGTCATTTTAAACTCACCTTAACTAACTTTTATTTTTTAATTTCCGCAATAAAACAGCGGAGAAGATAATCAAACGTCTCTCGTTGATACATGAAGACAGATTGATGCCACAAAGCGAATTCACGTCTTCATTTAGGCGCAACGGCAGCTAGAGATGTCCACAGCTCAATATGAATGCACTCCTCCGTATGTCCTCCCTCAACGTCACAATCGCGAGGAGACGTAGTCCTTATCTCGCTCCCTCTCGTTTCGGTTCAACGAACTTCGGCTAAATTCAATTAATTCGGATAAAGTGCATTTCCGCACCTGATTTGAAACATCTCCGTGCTGCGGTCCCAAATATCGAATGGTTTCGCGATTACGCCGCTTGGCAGCGCTGGCGGCGCGCAAGTCTCAATTAGCGCCTTTGATGAGTCGATGTGTAAATTGTTCGGAGGATTTAAGCGTCGCGATTCTCTTGCTGCGAACGTTTTGCAGATTGCGGTGATGTGTATCTGATTCATCTTCCGAATGATTCCGCTCCACCCACTCATTTGCGAATCAATGACTCGAATTATGACGCTTTTCGGTGGAGACCTTTCTTCTTTGAAATTCCGAAGCTTTGGTGTGGTCGTCATCTGATTCAGAACCCACCGAATTAAAATCCGATAGTGGTGACACCTATTGTTAGAAAAATGTTTCATAAGAATGTTGAAATTAAATGAAGTTAAAGGTCTGGACTCAAATAAAAATTGGAATGAATAAAATTCATTATAAAAAAGCTTTCGTTATAAATAATTTGTGAGATCACATTCAATCACTACGGCCTTCACTTGGTGGAGATTTATCTTAAACAAATTAAAAAGAAATAAGCTATTATTTTATTCCACGACTAAAAATTAGTACACAGCACACGGCCGGTTACATATACATTTTTTATTTGTATTTATGGAATAAAGTAAAGTCCATCAATCTAATGTGTTTAATTTGTGAGATTATCACTTGAGGAAGCACTGAAACAAATGTTATGCGATACAAAACCGTGAGAGGGAATGTTGTAAAGAATTAAATGAAAAAAATCAGTCGACCGGACTGAAATACGTTTTATGGAGGTTACGAAAAGTTTTTCCTTTTATATGGTTTCACCGTGATTCTGCCGAGTTAGGATGGATTTATTTTATTTAAATGAATAAAACACGTTTAGCCAAAGGCGTTCCGAAAGCAATTAATGGAGAATGTTGCCTAAATTGTACAATTTCTGGAATAAATGGAATCAAGTTGAGAATTGTACAAAAATGTGACAATTTAAGTATTAATTTTTCATCATTGAAAGAAAAAGAAGTACTTTCCGTCTTACAAAGGTTTCGAAAATTTTCATCCCAAACAGAACTATGGAATAATAAACAAATTGCAAATAGTTTCTAAAAGATAAAGAATTGAAGTTGATATTCTTCGAAAATTAGAGCAATTTTAGCGTAATAATTTTCAAGATGGATTAATTCTCAAAGTTTAAGCAAAGAAAAATTAAATTGAAGAATAGAGATATTTAAAAAAATTATGTGTTTTCTTCTTTTCATTAAATAAAATTATTTCACTGAGATACATTAATTTTATCATATTATTTTTAAACTTAATTGGAATGTGCTAAAATCCCGTCGTATAAAACCTAATGATCGAATCAACTATTACATATGAAGACATTCCTTTGATATTCATCTTGTATAAAACTGAATTTTTCCTCATCGATGCTAACAATTTTTTCTTCTTTATCTTTAAATTTCCAAAAAACGTTCCCAAGTGATTCTTGAAATACATTTGCGGTGATTGGGATCAGTATTTTAAATTTAGTTCACCAATACAATTTATGTATTTATTTAAAGTTGATTCATTAACAACCATTTCGGCCAGTTACAATGAATCGTTCAACAACAAATAGAAATAAGCATATTTATAAATATCAACAAAGGAGCATTGAAATGCAACCAAACATTAGTATAAAATGAACAAATATTAATAGAGTTAAATTAAATTAAATGAGAAAAAAATTAAATAAAATAATAAAAAATAGTAATAATAAGTTAAAATAGGAGATGTTAGGGGAAAAAAGAATAACGATGGGGGGAAATAATAAAATAAAATATGAGGACGTAACAGCTGTTCAGCTTCAATAGTTGCGAACGAAAGAAGGCGATGACGTATCGGATGTCAAAATGAGATGCCGAAAGGAGAGACAGCTGAGAATCACAAGTCACTTCTCTGAAGTGATCAAATATTACTTGTACACGTGCCAATCTAAAGCAACTCCAATCCTGAAATGCCGCACTTGTGCTTACATTATGACACTGTTGTAATCGTGTAGCATTCGGTGTCATGCTATCTTACACTGTTCGATGATCGCTCATCAAAGTTGTAATTTTCTAACATTTTCCCAAACTAATAATTATCATAATTACCTTACAACCGTTTCCTTTGCCCGATTTTTATGTATTATTTTACATCCACAATTCTTCTAATTGTTTCTCAAACTATTCTCTTTAATTCAATCATAATTCTATAATTAATGACGGAGGGTTAGATGGAATAAGAGACTTTTATTCTCGCCCAAATAAATTCGATTATTATTATTATTCTAACATTTTCCTCGAACATCCATCCTTCTAGACATTTTCTCAGACAGTGTCTGAATATCCCGCACGCCGCTATGCTTAGCGTTGTCTTCAATTCATTGACAATAGACCAATGCGATCTTTATAATTAGGATCACTCACATGACTAGGATATTAAAGTTTAAAAAACAGTGGTTTTAATGACGCTGAATTCCGTAATACTTCTATCATTCATTCCTATGTATTTGAACATCCCTTCGTATTAACAAATTTACGTCGTTGTGATTGGTGCTCAAAGATACATTAGAACTCCAATTATCCGAATCAATTGGGACCGGACCCCATTCGGATAATCAAAAATTCGGATAATCGAAAATTCGGATAATTAATTAACTTATGTATGTATATTGAAAACGGGAGAAAAAACTACACATATATAGTATAAAAAAAGAGCTATGTATTAATTAATTTCAAAAATGGTAACACTTTGGCATGTTAGGCGTACGTCACTTCTAAATACTTATGAAAGTACTTTAGCTAAATCAAACTAATGTAGTATTTACATTATTGGATATTTTTTTATGAAACATTTATAATACATTATTAATCAGTATACACAGCCCAGCGGTAGGCGCCTGTGTTTTTTTTTCGTGTAGGTTCATTCGGTTTCTACCGTTATGCTTACCACGTCAGCGAATTTAGAGCTGGTATATGAGATGGTGTCCTAAAGCGATTCGGATAATCGGAGTTATACGTCTCAATCGTTAGCTTGGAATCGTCTTTCAAGAGCACGCGTCGGATATCGCCAAAAACAAAGGAAGGAAAAGATTCGCTCTCTTTATTGGGAGAATTTGCAGAATCACCGCGCAATGATTAATCGAATCCCTTCCTCGATATAAACGGCTCCTCGATAAACGGTGGCACGAGATAAATCGCAAGGACGTTCAATCACTGGATCACTTAGCGGTGCCACTGCTTTTCCCGCCGACACTTTGCACTCAGCAAAAAATCGGATCGCTTATCGTGACCGCTTAGTTGTCGCTAAATAGAAGACTCTCGATCCGCAGCACAAGAAAGAGAGGTTTCCTATTCTTCCGTTGCAGAAGCGGTTTCTTCATCGCTTATCTATTAATATAATCTTATATGGTATTTGCATCATTCATCCACATATTTATTCCTATATTATTTCTCTATTAGAGAATGCAAGAGGTGTTCCCACGTGTGTTAGTGTTAGAAAAGTCGGCTGTGAAAATAAGAGAGGGAAATGTTCAACTTTTAACAATTATTTTTAATTATAATTACACGTAAATAACCATGAAATACCTAGTCTAGCACTGAAACAGAATAGCGAGGAAATGAAATGAATACGTGTGGTTCAGCCATAAGTAAAACGATTTGATCGAAAACCAATAAGAAGTTACATGTATAAGGATTGCTTGTGATGAAACATAACGATTTTATTGTTACTAATTTTGACATATGCATAAAACAACAAACTCTTCATACAATTTCGCAGATTGAAACCATTGGGTAAAGCATTTCCCGAGATGAACGCATGGATGAAAGTTGCAAGTGTCCAGTAACAGGACACCAAGACGATGTGATTCTCGAAGAGATGGAGTACATACGAAGGAACTGGATCAGGATATTTCCCATCAAAAAAGTAAAATCGTAGTCGGTGCGACATTTATATCTGATGGTTCATAAATAAAATGATATGTCGTCCAACGGACATTCGTCATTGCGTTTGAAATAAAGGCCCGAGATGTTTCGCGGAAAGTGTTGGCTCGAGAAGGCGCGTAAGGACAGAGGAAAGGTCTTTGGGAACTCCTAATTCAATGGAAAGACCTTCCGGCGGACATATTTCGTTCGAATGCAACGTCACACACGTAAAGCCCATCCTTTCGTCACTTCGAAGAATTTCTGCGGACTTTTTGGAGAATGCAACTGCGCCAGAAGACCATCCGTTCTTTCCGCTCCGCCGAAAAGGCCATTTATCATGACCTGCTCTCAATACGAAGACAGCCTTAGAAAACATTGATTTTCGGATAGCTTTGAAAAAAACAGGAAAACCAGTCATTCTAATCGTAGTTCCATTTGTAAGCTTTTACAGTATGCATTCGAAGACATACTTGTTTCTCACGAATGATGTATTTCATTTCCGCGAGCTAAGTGTGCTATATTTCGGGAGAATTAATAAGTAATGGAATATTAAAATTGAAAACTAAGAATTTGAGGGCAATATTATATCCATTGATAAAAAAACAATAGTCAGTATAGGATGTACGTTTCAAAATGCTAACATGAAACAGTGAGTGTTAAAAAATGCTCTCTGACGAAGATTGTGAATAATTGAAAGGGGATTATAAGCTAGGCTAAGATTTCATTATGAAATCAGAGGAATTTTATTTGCAGGAAACGTAATTGTGACTCTGAAAACTTCAGTCGGTAATGAGTGGGAAATAAGACACTAAGAGAAGTCAATTCAAGAACTCATTCTTTCCGCAAACGTCTAATTGAATAGAAATTCGATCGCTAGGTGTTATCATCCCCTGCCACACGCCGGAAGGTGGCTGCTTTCAGGACATTATTTTAGATGTAGTTGAAGATGCAACGCCTTCAGCAAAACCGGTCGTGACAGTGAAAAGTCTGCAAAGTCTACTAGATCCTTTGCGCTTATTTAAATACAGAAAAGATCATTTATGATTTACGCTACTCATCGCATAAAATATGTGAAGATCCGGTTTTAGTCTGTGGAAGCCACAATTATACAGCTTCGTAGAAATTCTTTGGGTCTTATCCTTTATCAAATTGGTAAATAATTATCAACATTTATAATTCAATAAAGACAATTATTAATTAATTATTATAACAATTATTATTATTAAAATTAATAAAATCATAAAGTGAAAAGTGTTTAATAAACACTGTTTATACTTCTGGGCCATAAATTGATTTTGTATGGATACTTCATAAACTGTGACTTCTTTGTTCTTAAATTAAGGTATTTCCTTTAGTAAAATTCACAGAATCAGGCGAGATATGGTGGAAATCTTCATTTCGTATTTCCTTTAAGTTGATGCATTTTCAGGAATCGGCCGTTTATCCTAATTGAGATTCGATCACATGAAGACCCGTAAATTCCCTCGCGATTCCATTTCAATCTATTTCCGATATCATTCGTGTAATCATATTTCCAATATCCTGATATCGGCCCTTCGCTCCGCTTAAAGCCGATTCCACCATTAGTTTGGATCAACACTTGGGTTTCTCTGTCGCTGTGGCAATTGTTTTGCTTTTCGCAGAAAAGGGGAGTTTCCCTGCTAAGTTTTTACACGCAAACCCTTTTGCATATTAATGATGAATTTCCAATAATCTTAGAACAATACATTTTAACTCATAACTGAAAATCATAGATTAAAATATTCTTTAAACATCTTTTAGTTTTAATACACGTTAAATGTATCAAATGCAAATCACTCATAAATGCTACGTGAGGCTGGACAAAGGCGAAGGCCAAAATTGGTGGCATCGATGAAATGCGATTTTTAAATTAACCCAATGCAATCCTCTTGTGACTGGTAAACACCATCGAATTTTAGTCAGCCATTTAACGCCATTTTCAGTTTATGGCAGAAAATGTGGCATTCATTTGAGTTAGTAGAAAGACATTGATGCCCTCGTAAATAATTCATATATAGTCTTTCAGAGGAAAACACCTTTTTACGAATTTAAAAATGTGTATGCAGCTAACGCCGCAATTATAAATGACAATGCTTTTATTTGTATTATTTTCATTAGAATACGTTTTCCCTCACTTCGATTCCATCAATTTTTCGAGCTCTGACATAAATCGTGATCGAGGACTTAAATCACGTTTAAATGCAACATTTTAAATGTGATTAAATGTGATTAAAGCACCAATATTTAAATTAATGGAAAAATATTTGTTTTTCATCAAAAATGATCTTACCAATCCATATTATAACCGTTAGATTGAATTGGGATTTATTATTTACCCGTAACGTATGCGCTCATTATTGGCTCATAATTGATACCTTTCTAATGAAAGGGTTCAATTGCATATGCTTAAGAGTTGTCTTAAATTCTTTGAATGGTCGTATGCATAATTAATCTCCGGCATTTTTGCAGTTACGACTCTGACTTCGGCAACGGCTCACCAGAGGAGTAACTGAGAACAAAGGATCATCGGTAAGTTGCAAGTTTTATTAGTAATTCAATTAACCAAAAGGATTTCAAATATCCTATTTTAATGTGAAAAAGGTTTTATTACTCTTCGCGGCATTGTCAATTTTGGTTTGAAAAATAGCCTTTTGTTTTACCTTTATTGCTAAATTAAAAATATATCTTACGCCATGATTAAATTTATCCAGGAATTGTTTCTACATTCTACATAATCTCAGTTTTGAGTCTCTTTGCATTTGTGTCTTTCGACGTTCACAAGCCATGTGTTTTACTTTAAAATATGAGCGTGATACTTTGCGTATTCATCAGATCCATACCCAAAAAGGGAATTTAAGGATAATTCATGATTGTGCGAAAACCGTGAACATATTAAAATGATCCTAAAATTCTTCTTAACTATCGAACAGTTCTTATCTTAAGTTCGAAAGATCTTAGAAGACCTATTTACTGATGTATTAGCTGACGATAACGCTGCCCTCTGGCGACAGATTTGAGCAGATCCTTTACACGTGGCGTCCGAGGATTAGAATTCGGAGCTTTTCAAGATCCAGTTCGCCTCTCTGACGTCACGAGGGCAAATAATTCATGCAAGGTTACATATATGCGCAGATTTTCTTCTTTTTTCCCCTTTTATTCTCGCGTCATTTTTTTCGGACTGGATCTCGATAAAAAAATCCTCTTCCTCCTTGATTGGAATGGCGGATCGAATTTGCATTTCGAATTCGGCGCATCTGACGGTCTTTCGCCGGGATTTTCCACAAGAGCAGTTCCGCTTTAGTGTCGGATGGATTCTTTTTCAGGTCAAATAAGAGAGTATTTAAATTCCTCATTAGGAAAATACTCCACGGTCTGAATACCTTCATTACAGGCTATCGCTTTGCCGTGCGTGGATTAAATTCAAAAACGTTTTTATTTTCCATAAAGAAATTCTCTAAGGGTTTTCTCAGATTATTTAGAAAATACATAAATATTATATTAATATGTTTTACTTAATAATCGAGGGAAACTTTAGATGGTGGTGAATATTTCATGAATCTCGACTCTTTTCCAACGAATTTTACGAAATGAATGCTTGAATTGGCGGTAGAATTTGTAGAATATGTAAGAAACAAATTAAGGTACACTTTCATCACATAATAATTTCTATAAAATTGAATATGTAAAGAAATTTAGGCGATAGGGTCCTGAAGCAATTTCTCTCACTATAGAATTTTTTCTACTTTAATTCTCGTTCCATTCAATGTTGATATGATTTATTTCATCCGATTGTTTGGAGTGCAGTTATGTTTTTCCCCTTTCTTTTTGTATAATTTTTATATTTTCACTGCCTGTCTATCATAACTCTTTTCTCTCTCCTTCTTCACAAAATACAGTTTTCTACCTGTAGGTTTAGCAGGTTTTTCACACTCCTTCTTGTGAGTATTTTCCTGCGGTGGAATTTTTTCCTGATCCCTCAGCTTAGGTTTTTTCAATCCACATATTACTTTTCTTCTTTTGCTAACTATCTCTTTCTTTCTGTTTCGCATATGGTGATGGGTTATATGTAAGGAGAGACTTTCTAGTCTCAACCTCTCCCGAATAAAAGCCATTTTTATTATTATTATTATTAATTTTCACTTCTCGTTAAAATCTAAAGCTTTTCCATTTGTATTTCTGTAACGGCATCAACTATGCGATGTTTCAATGTAAAGCTAGTTGTTAAGAATATCCTTCACCTTAGGTGGTCTTCATTATTTCAAAATAACTTCCATCTTTACCGAATCAGTATGACTCGATATAATCCTGCACCTGGTTTCCGTGATAACAAGAATTGAAATGTTTGTCCTTCTTCCATGATTTAGATAAAATATTTTTTATACTTTCCTGAATAGAATATGCCTTTTTCATCGTATGCTTTATCTTTCGAGTTTCGTTCCCATTAATTAAATATGACTGTAGTTGAAAAATTATGTTGATTATATTTTCCTTCACAACAGTTTACAAACAGTATTCTTGTTTACTAATGTTAAATTTCGTGTGTCTGTAGGTACTTTTTACTTGGTGTTGCTAAAGAGTTGATTTACTGTATCATTTACAGAGATCCATTTAAGAAAATATCAGCTTCAGAAATATTAAATTAATTCCAAAAATTCATGTCTGAGAATGATACTTTTGGTGAGATTGTACTAATAAGTGGTTTTATTAATAAAAACGCAGGGATATCCGTAAACACGATCAGTTATTGTTTAACCTACAGAAACTGTACGTTTTTTTAAAGATAGCGGACGTTGTTATGTGTATTTACCGCCATTTTCCAGTATTTCAACTCTAAAATATCTAGTTTATTGATTAAATGTCCCATAAATGTTATTTTTAACACAGAAGAATAAAGCTTGAATCGTTCTGCATCGATGATCCCATAAACAGAGCGATAAGCAGCCAGAAAAAGCGCGTTATTTCTTTCGGAGTAATCATAAAATACGACCGTAATAGGATTCATATTCAGCGATCCGTTTGGGAGTTATCCAGTATGCTTTCATGCTCACATTTAATAACAAATTACTGAGAACCGCGGTAAACCTTTGGCTCAATACTAATTGAGGCGATAAAAAAACACATTCGAGCGGTCGTGGAATGAGTGGCATCGGAAGGCGCTGTGGAGAGAGGGCAAGTCGCCGTGATTTGCAGAAAGAGCGCCCTTTTCAGCATAAAAACAGACGCATTTGTTCTTAGCCGGTCGCCATGATCCTAAAGCACGTTCCGAAACGCTGCGCATTCGAAAAATGGAGGCAACGGTTCCAACTTCATTCTTTCCACGTCTTCCTAGTGCTCCATGGAAACCATTAACGGCGGTTTTAAAACAAAAGAAAAGCGGCGATTCTTTTGATAAGTGCGTCCCTTTTCCTTCCGCCGGCCCACGGAGGAGAGCGTTGAGGTAGGTCGGCGGTGTGTCTTCTCATTACTAAGCTTTTCTTTAAGTGCTCTTTCGCTCTGATTAAGGAGGCCAACGGATTAAGAAAAGGGAATTCTTCGTTGTCGTTTTGTTTTTAAAACGAAACTCCGAAATGAGCCGTGAAATTAACGAGCTGACGATGGATGACCGAGATTAAAGGGCGGCCCTTTCTTCGCTTTTTTATCATCGAAATTAGGCTTTGTTCTGCGGCATTTATTTTTCTGCCAAATAAACGAGAAAGAAACGCTACTGTGGAAGAAAATTTTCCTGGTACCAACTTGGTGTTGTCTGTGAAGTATTGAGCCGGTTGGTGCCTCTCTGTCAGAAGCTACCTTGCAGAGAGGAATGAGGTTTAATAGGCAGGATGAGGAGTGAGGTTGTTTGTCCTTGCTTTTTTCACTGAGCTAGAGTGCTATAAGCTGAACATGCCCAAGCAAGTGAGGTGCAATTACGCCATGAGTAGAGGTGTTTTTTTTTCGCAATAAGCGATAAAACCAACAAATAACGCGACTTTTGGCCGATTTAGCGAAATTACGCTAATTTCGGCAGTTTTAATAAGCAGTATGGATTTTGGTGATTTTCGCTTCATTCATCATTTTTAAGAGAGGGAAATGTAATTTTGGTATGATTTAAATAAACGTACAATATATAATTGTATCATTTAAGTATTTTTTGTCATATTTTTGATCACTCATAAAATCTTTGCCTACGCGAATTCAGCTTTGATCTTTTGCAATAAATTCACAAAACTTTCTTTCCATTATGGATTATCACAAAATCTCACCTAATTCCACGAAGAAATATGTTTTGTTTTTCCTAAAATCCATCGTGTCAATATGTTTTTAATGAAAATATCATGTTCTGTTGATCTGCAGCTGTGACAGAATTTTCCTTAGGTGTAAAATGCACAGTTATAAATAAATTTAATTTAATATTTTGTATAATTTACAGTTTATAATATTTTCAGTGCTTTTAACGTTTATGCTAAAATGTGCCTAATCTTATTCCTTTGCTTAAATGAGACTGTGAAAATTAGTAACACTAAATTTAGGAAACATAATGAAAACACAAAACACTACAATTTGGTTTTCAAAGAAACAGCGAAACATTGAGATTAATAATAAATGCTAAATATACTTTTATTTTAGCTCCCGGATAGTCATGTGGACAGCGCGTTTGCCTTTGGTGAAAGCGGTCCCGGGTTCGAATCCCGGTGGGAGCCAATGTGCGAAATGACCTAAGCTGTCGAAGCACTTTTAGCAATACTACTACTACTTTTGTTTGATATATTCTTACTTCAAAAATATTTTAACCACTCAGCCACTTTTACAATTGGATTATACTCAAGGAAAAGGTTGAGGTGACTTTGCACATAAGGGCACCCAGGAAAAATCCCAAGGAAAAACGGACTTGAAAAAAGTCTGACAGGGCCGGGAATCGAACCCGGGATCTTCCTCTATCTGGGGCCTTAACCATCTAGACTACCCGGCCAGAAATTCCCGGTTTCCCCGATTTTTCGTTTCGATCCCCGG
This sequence comes from Sympetrum striolatum, assembly GCA_947579665.1. Lineage (NCBI taxonomy): Eukaryota > Metazoa > Arthropoda > Insecta > Odonata > Libellulidae > Sympetrum > Sympetrum striolatum. Next base: position 7,626,964 of record OX388345.1, read on the forward strand.
CCCTGTCAGACTTTTTTCATGTCCGTTTTTCCTTGGGAATTGGATTATAATCAAATAATCATAATTGATAAGCCCCTGAAAGTTAAATAATTATCAAATGTTCATCCTGGGGACTTCTTTTTATCAAGCAGAAAATTGATAAATCTTGAAAAGAGAAAACATAGATCGATTTATTTATTGATCGATGTACTTTAGAGTATCGAAGTTACAACTAGCACAGGATATGAATCCAGAGTGGCTGCGGATATCTGCTTTCGCCAATACTTTCGGAAATCACATCTTCAGGGGGCGTCCATTCAGTTCATCAACTCCTCTCGAAGATCCTAACGACCACTGGTTAGAATTTCGGTTCATTTCCTTGCAAAATACGTCTCATTTATAATCCCAACAGAGCTAAAGTGACCTTTTTTCCTTTGTTGCCGTTTAAGCAGAAAAAACACGATCGAATAGAAACATTTGAAGAGTACTGAAATAGGAGAAAAAGATCGCTGATAGAATCGAGATATCGCGATTTGGCAAAATCCAAAATGAATTGGTTCTATAATTACAGCCAACGTAAACGGAGACTAGAAGAGTTGATGGATAAAGTTGAAATCGCAATGAAAGAAACAAAATGGATATGAATCAAAGAGAAGAGAACCTATGGGTCTAGGTAGTTGTACTTCCAATAGATTAACAAATTTCAGTTTGCTTGGATATTCACCGATTTTGGCAAAAGAACGCTATGACCATATGAAATGAAAAATACCATCAGCATAATTATGCAAGAACAAAATGAGGGAGGAGGATGGTTGAGGGTGTGGGGTAGAAGGGTGAGAAGGAAGGTGTGGTGGGGGTCAGGGAAAGAGGAGATCCTTGATAACATTGGGGGAGGAGAATGCGAAATGAATTCTAATTAAAATCAATTGGCAGAGAATACAAAAAGTGACACACGTATATACTCATCCATTTATTTACTCGTCACTCATCGATACTATTTTGAAAAAGAAACAACGAAAATTAAATATGTCACGTATTTACCACACCCTTTCTCTACAAGATGATATTACTAAATGAGTCAAAATCCCTTTTATTGGTCCAATTAGCTATAAGATTGAGAACTCCCTCCCCCCGAACCAAAAACCTGCTTTCTACATATTGAACAATATTGGTAAAATACTTACTAATTGTAAAGATAAGTTAGACATTTATCGTAAATCTGGGGTTTATTAACTAACCTGTAATGACTATGGAGCGATTTATTTGGATCAAACTGGTAGAAGTCTGTGCACTAGGATTAAGGAACATAAACAATCCTTCATAAATGGTTCTGATGCTTTACATTTTTCCATGCACTTGCAGTAAGAAAATAATTCTTCGGACTTTCAGGCTGAGCTTCTACATCAATTACCAAAGGGCCCAAAGCCCAATGGAGATTTTAATCCACAAAAGAAATGACTTAACCTGACAAATGTATATGTTTTCAATGCTTCCTCCTCTCCCCTCATCCTTTCCCAACCCACCCCACTTACCCCTCCCCTGTTGATTATTGTTGTCTCTTGTATATATATATGTGTGTCACTTTTTGTATTTTCTGGCAAAAGAAGACTAGACCTTAGTCGAAACCGGTCGCACAATAAATTTACTGTGGAACTAAGACAAAGAGTTCTTTTCCTTTCCTACCCTATGAATTCTAATTGCTCAAAGAAGTTAGAACGAGTACGCCTACTAGTAAGGTTTGAAATTATTTGTATAAGCTATTGTAGGAAATTCAATTTTACACATCACGTTTATTGTTCCGGGTGCAGTAATTATTTTAATGGAGCGAGTGATTATTTTAATTTTGAAGAGTGATTTTTTCGGCGTAATGGAATTTTTAATTTAATGATAATTGGCCCGAAAAAGGATGGAAGTTTACAATTTGGCATTCGTCTTTCGCTATTTAATTATAATAATTGGAATAAACACCTGGTTATCGACCACCATCATACGAGGAAGTAATTATAACGTGATTCCAGGACTAACTCATGATTAGGCGCTCTTTATATGATTTAATTTGCTTTTCTTAAATGATGAAAACTAGTCCCCAATATTATCAACCTGTCTGTTCGCGTAGGTTAGGTTCGTGGCCTTTTCTGGAATTCCAATAACTTTCCTGATTTTTACAGGTCTCTCGTCTCTTGGCGGGAGAAGGAAATTTCGCTGAGTATGTTCTGATCAGTTAATAACCTAATTAGCACGACATTCCTATTGTAATCCATATTGTAAAGGTTTACAAGCTAATTTGTGATCAAGTCAATTGTTAAATGATTGACAATGCGAAAAGCAATTTGAGAGAGAGAAAATAAACTTAATTTACCCAATTTGCATTCGTTGTTATCGCTTATTGAATTAAACGAATTTTAATTACGAGTAGTTTTATAAAGAACATGAAGAGGTATTTTCAATTTTCTGAGTATCGCTTAAAACAACTTTGACTTAATACAAACAATCGTTTGGAGGTGGTGTTACAAAAAATGGACCATTCGGTATATCCGATTAAATTTATGATCATCTTGTTAAATATATATTGTTAAAATTAAAATTTTTAAGATTAAAATGAAATTCATTCTAACATATCTTATATGGTTAACTCCTAATGAAGAGGCAACAAAATTCCGTTTGTGAAATAAATATCAACAGTTGTGCTAACAAACAAATGAATGCTCATAATTTTCGTTGATGGTGTGAAGAAAGGTCTCCCAGAAATCTCATGTTTACATAATTAATTTCCTGGAATTAAATATCCATCCGATGTCTAATGTAAATGCTAACCTTAGTTTTGGTCTTTTGAAGCCTTGGTTTGAAGTATCCAAACTCGAAGGGCCTTTATTCATACTTTATCCATTATCACATCTATATTTGAGTGAATGACTTTTCATTTTGATGACGTAGACATTTTCATAGGATAGAAACATCGAATCAAAGGTCAACTTGCAATGTAAACTTAAATAAATAAATAAATGGCAGTAGAATTTCATAAGAAAACCTATTTAAATCAAAGCAAACAAACTCTGGCTTCGCTTCCTGGTCCGCATTGTAAATCCTCCTCTAAGTCAATTAGAATCCATCAGTTTAATATCTACTTATTATTTTCTGTTTATTATTAAAAAAATGTCCTATCTGCTTCTAACTAACAGATTTTTGGACTCTACTTCTTCATTAAAATCGGTCTTAATCAAACAAATAAGAAGAGGTTTTCATTAACTAACATGGTAAGAAATATAAAGAAATATGGAATTAAATAAGGCAATTAAACACTTGAAACTAAGGTGAGGCAGTACAACGGAAGTTTATACTGGAGCTAATTGTTTACTGGCATTCACAATTTCTCACATTGAACTTTAAGTCGCTTGTATCAAAGAGTATACCCAAAGACCAAATTGTTCTCCTTAAAATAACCGCTTCATTCAGACCTGCATATTTTTGGTTAACGAGTAAATTGATTAGCTTTTATTTAAATATTTGAGTTCCATCAACAACTCACTGCTTATCATAATCTACTTTCGGTCTGAAAAGGGCTGACCAATCGCTACGGAAGAGCCATTCGGTAAAGATACAATCGCTCGCAAATTTCGGAGAGCTAAAGGAACGCCGCGAATGGACAGCTCAATTATTCTTAAATAGTCTCTCTACCTTAATTGGAAGATCTATTCTGCGGGGATGAGAGAAGAAGCGTCTATTTCGGTGGCCCCTGACCTCCATGGCGGTATCCCAAAGATGGAAGGATTCCTTATTTGACTCTGTTAACACCTGAGGCACTTTGAGGATGCTTTGACCTCCGCGCCCTTTGATAAAGCAATTCGCCCCTTCTCCTGATTTTTCTCGACGTTAAATTCAATACGTATTCCATAAGAAGCTGAAATTAGCTTGCCGTTTTTTAAATTCGAAATTTCTTAATTGTGTTGAAAAAATAATTTGCGATTTCTTTAATGTATTGAGAATATAATTCGAGATTTCATCAGAAAATTTGAATTTTGATATTCTTTCGAAATTTCTCACCGCTGTTTTACTTCGAATAAAAAAATCGTAATCTTTCTTTTGCATATTTTTAATTGGTTTCATCTGTATGCAATCGAATTCTCCAATTAACCTCGCGAATGGCATAACTGAATCATATACTTCGCAAATATTGAATGTAATTAGTTAATTAAAGGGAGCCATTGCCCGTGATCTAGAGGTAGCCTTACCGGATACACTGGAATTTTGATACAGATGAATTAATTGGGGCATCATTATCATAAAGTATTTTATTATAAAAATAAAAGAGACGTAAAAATAAAATATATTGAACTCTTTGCGATTAAATTAATTAGATTAATTCATACTTCAATTTAAGGATATAAAAATGGAGTTTTCATTTTGAAAATTCATTTGTCTCTTCAATTCCTTGTCGAATTTCACATGAACGATTGAGTCTCAGTAATGGAAGCTCAATCGTTCTTTGATTTCATGAAATCCGATCCGACCTTTTAGAGATTCAGCGGCTGCATTTTATCGAAATGACGAGAACCAATTTACGGATTGAATATAAAATAAATAGACGAAATTAATCCACGTAAAATCAACGATTTTACCCCAAATTTAAGGGAGGGTTTTTTAATACGGTCAAGAGAATGTAAAATCCAAACACCGAATGTAATATCGGATAAAAAATAAGAGTATTCGATGGCTTAAGCTAATACTGAATGGATTTGGTTCTGTTACTTCGGAAAGCATCCACTATTTAAGTACCGAATAAAAAAATGAAGATATCGCTTTGGGCATCCTTTTCTAACCAGATTTCCATTACTGAGAGAAAATGAATTTATCCGGGAAAATAGAATTTTCAATTAAAAAGCCTATTTCCGCCTTTTCCCAGAAATAGAACGGATTGCAAACAATCACACCAAGTGGTAATTATCTCATTGGTTGCTCATTTGTTTGCCGCAAGATTCATGATTCAACTATGTAATTACCTTCGTTCGAATTCGATGACGTAATATTCGTTGCCCTTATTTGTTCGCTCTTCATTTATCTGAATATTGACCGAGAAACGCCATATTCGTTGATCTAAATTACAAAGTAGCGCACATTCTTATCGGATGAATGAATTCTAAAGTAAAGAAAGATTCACAAATAATATATGTATATCAGAAATTATTCTCTGAGACATCTATGTTCGGCATCAATTTAAAATTAGCTAATTAGCTAATAAAAGGAAAAATTAGCAAAGAAATAGAACATATAATTAGCTAAGAAGTAGACATATTTTTGTAAAGACTATTCGTACACGCGCGTGAATATGATGCTGGTAATAATCATAAGAATGGGAGGCTGCTTATTCCTAATGAAGGGATAGCATAGATGAAAGAGTTGGGTGTCTGGTCGGCAAGAAAGGAAAGTCTATCTGTAAAGTATTCAGCCAAGAGGTATGAGGTCCGCTAGGCAGGATGAGGAGTGAGGTAGTTTGCCCTTGCTTTTCTCACTGAGCCAGAATGCTATACGCAGAACAGGTCCAAGTAAATGAAGCGCAGTGACTCTAAAATTACTACAATTTTTTTTGGCATTCCATAAAGATAGACTTTAATCAATGCAACTATTCACTCATGCCTTAATCGCTTTTATTTTATCAAATTCATAAATAAGATCATCAAAAAAATGGATAAAAGATACATATTTATCAATCCTTTACCAAATGACAAATTAAAAGTATGCCATTTATCAGAATATGGTAGCAGGAACGAAAGGGAAGTATAACGTGGAAAAAATAAAATGTCCTCGCACAGAATATGCTCATACTCAAGATTGATGGACCTAACTCATTTCAGATCAAGTCTAAACCAACTCTCGGAAAAATAGAACACGACAAGAGGGCAGACGAAGGGGCGATTTTAGCGTCTGCGTCTCCCTAGGTCAGTCTATGACACTGTCACAGGGCAGCTAAAGGAACACACCGCCTGTTGGAGCAAACTGATGTACCAATATGCACTTCAGAAACACGTACTCAAAGAAATATTCTGCTTGGATGTGAAATTAGAGGGCCTGATACTTGACCACCTGACTTAAAAATAAACTATTGGTAAAAAATACGCACAATAACAAAATGAGAATTTTTCAACGACAATAACGCTGAAACTTACCTCAGGGTCACTCGGTGAGGATTGAGGGTTCAAATCGATCATGGGGAGTTAATCTTAAGCAGGATCAGATTTTTCACTCTCCAAGTAAAGAAGAGGAAAGCAGCAGAAAAAATGGAAAGTACAAGAGTATAAGTGCTTAGAAGAGCAATCAGCGAATGATGCAAAGGGGAAAGGAAAACAGGGATTCAGAAGAAACGATGGCACCGAATTTGGCGAAATTTGCAATTCAACCAGAAATAATATTCACATAAATGTTCATAAACATAACTTTGAGGTTGGAAATTACAATTAACACACAGATTTAATGTTTTTTATTAATATAGCAAATTGTATCGGAATTATATAGTTAGATGCTCCCATTTTATCCTAGATTTGCATGGAAACGAACTCGAATGCGAATGTGCGCTTTTGATCAGTTATTCGCAATGAATGGCGTCTTGGAAGAAACTTATAGTTTTGGAGACGAAGGAAGTTGTCGTAGACCGGTTTGAGTATGAAAAATATATTCATTTTAAATTGAATGCTACAATTAACCATCACGAATAGTCTTGTCTATAAGGACTTTCTTGCTAAACTTATTTTCATATTAATTTCGAACTTTATCTTATTTCAAGCGTATTATTTTCCATGCTATCGTAAGTTCGTTCTTCATTAGCAGTTGAGGTTTTCTCAGAGACAAAACTAATGAACCTGTATCTATCCATTCGCCCGAGATGTTGTGGAAAGACATAACTGAACACAGACATCTACTTTTTCACAAAGGTTTTTATTCAGGAACTACCGGTTTCGGTATATTACCATCGGCAGGTTCAAACAAAACTGAATCCTCAAACTGCGGAGACTTACATTGTAATTTTGATGATGACAGACAAAATACAATGTAGAAGAGTTGGACAAATTACAATGTAAGTCTCGGCAGTTTAAGGATTCAGTTTTGTTTGAACCTGACGATGGTAATATACCGAAACCGGTAGTTCCTGAATAAAAACCTTTGTGAAAAAGTAGAAATCTGTGTTCAGTAATGAACCTATATTCGTAGCACACGAAGGACAATTTCCGACAGTAATTGCCAGTCAGCCATTATTCGCTGGAAATAGCGGGTAATTGTGTAGTGCTGCATGGCAGCGTGGGACTTAAAAAATATAGAATATCGACGGAGTAGACATTTGAGATTGTAGTAGGCGTTGAAATAATTACGGCAAACTCTGTAATGAGGCTTTACTCCAAGGGTGATAATTGGGAACTTTGAGTAGTAAAAATATCGCTCTTCATTCCTCAAGAGTAAGGGAGCAATCGCAATTCGCAACAGGTGCACCTGGAAGATAGAATCGCGCGTAACCTTTCTATATCTCGCAATATTCCGCGGTGCATTTGGAAATATGAAATATGGAATCGTGTTTTGATCTGAGAGAATTCTTCGTTTAGACCGTTGCTGCGAAATTGATAAGTTTCACAACAGAAACTTAAAAACTGTTTCCGCGATTGAAATTTTTACGAAATACCTTTGGATTATAATGAGGTTCTTCATCGATATGAAAATCGTGACCGCTGGGAATCATTCCTCCGTAATTTAAGAGACCCAATCGAGTGTGGATAACAAAGGCGCAGAGATCGTGCGCACTTTATCGTTTTCACGATCCGCCCGTGATCTCCGTCGCCGCTTATCTCCTCATCTTCTCACCCTCTCCATCCACTCCTTCCCAGACTAACTCTCTTCCTCTTCGCATTGCTTCAACTTCCAATCTCTTCTCACACTACATTTTTCTATTCTCATTTCATCATTTGCTGTATCCTTTCAACTTCTCTACATTATCGTTTTTAGCAACGGCAAACTAACTCACTCCTCATCCTGCCTAGTAAACCTCATTTCTCTCTGCTCTTAGCAACTTATGTCAGAGAGGGTGAGGCCTTCGGGCTAAATATTTTACTTTTCTCGTTTATCCAATCTTTTGCATTGGACAGGAATAATCCTAGGTTTACGTTACATTTTGAAAAGTTGAAATATTTTTCAAATTTTATATTTAAAACCTAAACTTTTAAATGCTTTGATCGTATATTCGTCTCCATATTTTTAAGTAAAAATACTGTATGTATAAAGAAAATGAAGAAATAAATAAAAAACTTAAATAATCCGAGTTAGCAGTAATTCAACCTTACATTTAATTGCACGGAAGTTATCAATTATTTCTTTTCTTAGCCTCCTCTTTCGGTGCAAAAATGATTCTTTTGTTCACACATTGGAAGTCTTTATAAAGAAACGAATTATAGCCCTAAATATTTTAATTTTCTTCAAAATTTTGGAATATTTATCGTTCTTTCAATAAGTTTTTATTCGATAAATATAATCTGTGATATTTATGATTATTTAATTAATTTTCACATCATCAAAATATAATATAATACATTTATTTCACGTGGAAGTTGGTAAAATACCGTCCTTAGTGAAATGCAGTTCGTGCTCATATTCCGTTTTATTTACGCTCATATTGTTCATTTGTTTTCTATTTTATAATTCTTCATGCTTAGGGCTTTCAATCAAATATTGTTCTGTAGTTTGAATAAAATAGAAACGGAATAAAGGAATTAAAACGTTATGTCCACGGGGTAGCAAATGAAGATATATTTTATACATTTTCATTAAATAAAAAATTCATTAAAAATGGAAACGTATATTATCTCTTCCTTGAATGTCGTTTGTTAACTCTTTCGTACAAAGAGACAGTGTTTGCCACTATCTGTACGGCTGCCGCTTCACCAATATTGCTAACAAACTTCCATCCAGTTTCGATGAGGCGTATTTTTCCCAATTTCCAGCCATCGGTGCACGAGGAAGGATCTCCTCGTATAAAAGGATATTCCATGTTTTTTAGCGAAAAATGAAATTTTTATTGACGAACGAAACTCTCCGGGAAGTTTGATCAAAGCGTAAATCAGCCGTGGCAACCCTCGGAGCTCCCTTTCTGAGGCTGATTAAGCAGATGAAAAATCGCATTCCCACTCCACTGACAGCAGTGTGACTGATAAGACTGATTTTATTGAGCTTTGCTTTCATTTGAATCGTTCTCCAAAGGGCTCTTTCCATTCGCGAGTGCTTTTTCCCGCTGTTTTTATATATCTTTCTCGTTATGTTCTGGTATTCAACATCGCTTACTTATTGCATAAATATGTATGCTGCAAATATATATATATCTATTATATATAGACGTTTCTCCGGATATACCTATATATATATTCATATTTATACACATTCATAGGGGATCAATATTCTAGCCATGTTCCAGAAGTGCCACTGACTTGAAATTTTTACGACATATTGGCCATAACGTGTAACCTCCAGGAAAAAGCCGACATTGAACCTCGGTGTCATGGGTTCGATTCCAGAAGGCCCCAAAGTCCCGATTTTCTCCATAAGGATACATAGTGAAGATTTTCGAAAATATTTTTGAAGCACTTCCCGGAAAGGTAGAGAGTTGAAATTCGAAGGATCGCTAGATGCCGTGGATATCTAACGAAAATCAAAAAGACATCTTCGAATATTGTCCATGGTTCGATGCTAGGTTGGGGCAAAAAGCGGCCGTTTAAAATACATTGCGGCGATTTTTAAGATTTTATTTGGACCATTTGCCGAGAGCATGGAAACTTGAAATTCGGCAAGAGGTTAGATATTATGAATATATTTCATAATCAAATTTGACATGTTCGCTGATGGTCCTTGGTTCGATCCCAGAGGAGCATTTGCACTTCTCAATGCATTTCTTACGGAGATAACGGAAATTAAATTTAGGTACTTCCCGACATGCTATCGACTTCAAACTTGGCATGACACAAGAACAAATTTATACAAATCAAACTGTGCATTGACAGCTTACAATATGTCCTGGGTTCGACACCAGGTGTCTCTGCAATCAGAAGTTGATCCGATTTTTAGGAATTATTTTGAAACCTTTCCCAATAATATAGAAACTTGAAATTCGGCATATAGATAGAGATCATAAGTAACTTTCAGAAACATCTTTTAGATTTCCAAGATCGTCCTTGGTTCGAGTCCCGAGAGCCATTTACATTCGTGAAAATTAGAACGTCTTTTGAGGCAGTTGTAGCCATTATTTCTGCTTGAATTTTCACACATAGTTACAGATGGTGATCTTCTATTGTGTTTCATAGTAGGTTTACCAGTAAGACCCGGGTTCGATACCAGACGATGAAATTTCAGCGAATTTTAAGAGAAAATTAAATCCTTTTTTTTTTCTTTTGAGGACCATCCCGATATAATGCCGATATGAAATTAGTGTTGTCGATCTGCTTGCAGTATGCAAGCAACATTTTACTCGTATATATATATATATATATATACCGTACATTTTCTCTGATAAGACGACATTCAGAGGAGAGGAGGTATAAATTTCCGTCAAAGTGTTTTGATTTCAGAATTTACCTCTCCTATAAAATGACACCCAAATTATCAACGGCCTATGAATTTAGGTTGAATCAGCGATCATAATTTGGGTAGTAATACCGTATGTATTCGGAATCATATCATGTTGGTTATTTTTTGATTGAACATGTTTCACTGACTTGCGATTCCTGCAATCATTCGCCTTCGGGTTATAAACCCGACTATCAGTAGTTCAATAAACATAAATTTTATATTTATTTTGTTTTAGCATTGTTTTAATCTTGTTACATAACTAAATAGTAGTTTTACAAATCAGTCACATTGGTGAGTGATTTTTTTATCAAAATTGGTTTTTATTTATATAATATTTATTATATTGGTCCTATAAGAAGACCCCGGATTTAGGGGGCCTGATTCACTATCATCTTAGCCGTGGAAATACACGGCAAATATATTTTTAACACAAATGCTTGTCTTCAGTTGATATGATGCTCTTAGAAAATATTTTCTCCGTGTTTTTTTTCTCTACATCCACATGTGTCCATTTGCAACATTAATAGGTCAACCAAGGGAATTGCCATTGGTGTAATTTTGAGGAAGTCAGTCATATCCATGAAAGGAAGAGATAAATTCTCAAAGCAAATTAATTCCGTTCATTTCTAAGATGTCCACACAATTTCCGTTTATTTATCATAATTTTCGTATCCTATTAGCATCCCTTCTATTAATCTCTTTCCACAGCTTCCTGATATCTCTTTTATAAATCTTATTTTCCGCTGCCTCTCTTCCTTTTATCTGTCGCTTATTCACAAAATTCTCTTTCATCTGCTTGATATATTTTTATCAGATTTTGTTTGCTAATTTCATCCATCTCGATATTACTTTGACCCTCTTTCAAATTTTTCTTTTAATTTTCGATCTCCTTCTGTTTCATCATTATATTCTTACAAAGTGTATCCTCTCGATCGTTTCTTTTCTAAGTTCAAAGCCAAACTCAATTCCCTAAGCCCTTAATCTTTTCCTCTTCCTCTTACAGGTCGCCTCGATACATCCGATGGTTTTCATTTCACTTTATCACTCGTTTTCCTTTACCTCCTTATCTTTTTCATAATGGTAGCTTAAGAAATTACTTTCGTTAATCAACCGAACTTCCATTTGCACACTCACACAATCTATACATGCCACGTGTATTGATGTCCTTGCCTTTTCGTTCTTTCATAACGGTTTTTGATTACTGTAAACACTGAATTAAATCCTTATAAAAGGGGTTCCCAACCTTTTAGCAACTGCGTACCACTTGAATTTTTTAGAAATATTGCCGTAAAAACAGTCCTATACTTTTTTAGAAACATATATTTACGGTCGGAAAAGTGCCCAATGGCTTGTTTTATTTTAGTCACTAGGAAAACTTCGTACTTAATTATTAATGAACTTTTATCTCGTTTGCTTCAATCCTTTATCAAGTCAACAATAAATAAATAAATATATATATATATATATATATATATATATATATATATATAGACTGTTTGACTTTTATGAACCTTTCATTTTGACCTTTCTGGAGGATTGTATCGGACATGGTGTTGTGCTTGAAAAATGTCGTTTTTGGCTTTACTAACAACCTTATTGCTATATAATTAGGAAGCTTATACAACGCTTATTCAGGCAAGACAGCACGGGCAGATATTAAGAGAAGAATTAGAAACCCCACTGATTTAAGCAGGAAAGACCATAGTTATAAAATTGAACCTCCCTCTCAAAGGACTAATATTGCTAAATTCTCATTCCTAAATAGAACAATAGATCAATAGAGCGCTCTCCCTGCAGGTATTTTTGAGCCATTTCCTTCCCAAGTGCGTACCTTCAAGGCGAAGTTAAGTAACTTGTAATAGCTGTTAATTTAATTCTCTTAATATTTTCTTTTGACGGGACGGGATAACATCTGTAAATTTTGTATTACGTACATGTCTTGACTTCTGTCAGAGGGAAGTTTTCCGAGGGGTTTCCCTCACTCCAAATGTCTGACATGTATAGTGTTTACCCCTCAATTTACATTGACTATCTATATATTGCTTGACCATGCAAGTATTTTATGTAATGTCCAACCGCTGCCACCAGATTTATAATCTACTTGTAGTGTTAATGTAATAATAATAATATAGACATTTGTTGGTATGAACAAACGCCACGCCTGTTTCAAAAACACGCCGGTTTTAAAGAAAATAGCGCAATACTTTTCCATCAAATCATTTTCTAAATCGATCGGCCTCAGTGAAGTTCTCTGAAGGTATTAAGCAATTCCAAACCGCACGTCTACATTCTCCGCATGAAATCTTCAAATGTCAAAGTACCCGCTTCATGGTTGTTTAGTTAAAAATTTGCTTTATTTTAAGATTCTTCGCATACTGATAAACTCATTTTTACTCAATGTCATAAGCTGGCTATGTAATTCCTTAGCATGGCTGTGTAAGATATCCTCCAGTTCATCATTTGAATGTCTTCGGAAAAGCCTTAAGAATCCCTAAACTTGGCTGAATTTCTTCTTCCACTTCTTTTTCTTCTTCAAAAGCTCCATCAGCTGTGGTACTTATAAGTACACAATATCTCACACTGGCCCACATCCCACTTAAGGCGTTTTTTCTCCATTATAAAACAAACAAAAGCAAAACTGTAAGAATTTTATAATATGTAAACTTTGTCCAATACATCCCGAACGCTTCGCTTCGGCGCTTAGATTGTCACATGCGTAAGGTCATATTATTTTATATATACGTAAATTAATAAATAAGTATTTACATCTTACAGAATAAAGAATTGTCACCCATACATCTAACAGAACACTTAAGTCATTATTGAATGATAAGCTTCAAAGATACCTCCGTGCACTGGAGAGCTCTCAAAAAACGAATAATTGGCTGTCACTTGCAAACGCACCGACTGTTCGGTCCAATATTGCGGGATCGGCTTCCTTCTACCTCAGTTCGCACGACAGTGGCTAGACAGGCGATCTTACCAAAGCTTGAAATACTACTTGTCCGATACAACCCGCGGTCTGGTACTAACCGACTTTTCCCTATACAAAAACAGTGCAGATCGATGCAATGAAATGAAATCATTTAATTCTAAAATATACAAATAGGACATAATTCTACATACCTTGTACAATATAACTAGATGTGTTTGTTTTTCGCAATAAGCGATAAAACTAATAACGCGAATTTTGGCCGATTTAACGAAATAACGCTAATTTCGACTGTTTTAATAAGCAGCACGGATTTAGGTGATTTTCGCTTCATTCATCATTTCTAAGAGAGGGAAATGTAATTTTGATATGATTTAAATAAATGTACAATATATAATTGTGTTATTTATGTATTTTTTGTCATATTTTTGATCACTCATAAAATCTTTGCTTAAGCGAATTCAGTTTTGATCTTTTGCAATAAATTCACAAAACTTTCTTTCCATTATGGATTATCACAAAATCTCGCCTAATTCCACGAAGAAATATGTTTTGTTTTTCCTAACATCTATTGTTTCAATATATTTTTAATGAAAATATAATGTTTTGTTGATCTACAGCTGTGATAGCATTTTCCTTAGGTGTAAACAGCACAGTTTTAAATAAATTTAATTTAATATTTTGTATAATTTACAGTTAATAATATTTTCAATGCTTTTAATGTTTATGCTAAAGTGTGCCTAATATTATTCCTTTGCTTAAATGAGACTGTGAAAATTAGTAACACCAAATTTAGGAAACATAATGAAAACACAAAACACCGCAATTTGGTTTTCAAATCAACAAATTTCGGAAAAAATAAAAACATTTTCAAACACCTCTTAGTATAAATATCCAAATGATGATCGCTGATGCGAACTAAATTCCCTTTGAAAGTCGTCTTATAAAACGATCAGACTTGGAGGTAAATCCATACCTCGTCTTATTTGCGGAAATATACGCTATTTATAAAACTTACCGAAGCATACTGGTTACGAGCAAGCAGGATTGATTGCGTGTCTAAAAGCGCGTGTTCTAAGTCAAAAGATCGAAACAGTTTCTTAAAGAGGAGGGATCAAAGACCGCTCGTAGCAACGCGGCTGCCTTTTCCTGCTTATGCATTCTTTTCAGTCTTTTTCGTTTCACCTCTTCGTTTTCCCCCTGCGGCCAATCCTCCACCCCCAATCATTCCAAAGATCGGAGCGGCGCTATTCCGGTCCTTCGAAAATCAGAAGAACAAAAGAAAGTGGAAAACAAAGGGCTTCGAGAGGTGCAAAACAAGAGGCCGAATTTATTGGAATATTTTTGGCCGAACTAAATGGAATGTGAAAAAAATAATTTTCTATTGTTTTCGATTCGGTCGAAAGCACTTTCGGAAAGAGACTATGACGCGGTCGCCATAGCGATGCAGTTTTTGTTTAAAAACGTTGCTCCTTCGGATTTTTATTTTAGATTAAGAGCCACTTTTTCGTTTACAATATACAAGAGATTCCAAAAGCAGTGTCGAAGTAATTCATCGTCATTAAATACCCAACTACTCCAGATTTATTAACTGAACCAAGGAAGAAGAAATCTACTCTAACATTTAAATATGGGTAAAGGATACTTTCTAAGACCCCATAAAAAAATTTTGGTCATACGGAAAAAAATAATGAGTGGATATTAGTAATTAAATTATTTTTATTTAGCTAAAAATCCATTATTTTACTAACTTGTATTGAATTTACTTTTGACATAGAAAACTTCCTTTAATTAAGAAGTATACAGCCAATATGGCTATAATCTTATTCAATGATATGTCTGGGAGATTAAAAAAATCAAAGAAAAAATGGATTCTGAGGGAGGAATCGGTCTTAATTAGCCGAGGAACTGCTCTTAAATAAATGTTTATCGCAAAATAGCAATGGTGTGAACATGATGTATATAAATTGTATCGCCTATTTTATTTATATCTGATATTGCATTAAAAATATTTTAGGTTACTGGATAAAGGATTTCACAAGTCATTAAATAAGTTAGTTTGAAGCAGGCATTTCTCCTTCAAAAGTTATCTTCGATCATTTTCATTCAGCCTGCGTAAACTCATGCACCATGATTGAGTTATCGTGGTCAATTAGTAAACAGCGGTATTCGATTTAATTTAGGTTTTTGCGATTAAAACAGAAAAGAAAACATCCGATGCCATTGATCCAATTTAATTTCGAAAGAGGCCACAGTTAATTGCGAGGCTTTCCCTCGTAGCCAAATAAAACCAGTTTATTCATTTTCTGGGAGATAAAAAAGAGCTCATAATTCAGTCGCGATAGCATCTTTCCAAATTATCTTTCTTATGTCTCCAAAGTTTATTGTTCCTCGTGCATTCCGTGACTCTGGTTTATTCAGAGATGTTAACGGTTCCTTCCGTCTTTTTCGCTTGTGTCGTGACTCAATGGGAGCATAATATGGATGATGCAGTTACGTACTCCGCAAGGATCGTTCAATGAAAGTGAGATCATCATCCCCTTGAACTTAGGAATAAGGAATTTCAAAAGAGAAAACCCAACTGTTGAAACGCAATGCTTGCTAAATGAAACGTTTATTATCCCATGGAAAAACGGACTTGAAAAAAGTCTGACTGGACCGGGAATCGAACCCGGGATATTCCTACCGCCAAAACATTTTAACATACCGTTTTGGGGATTTTGTGGGGCAAAATTATGTGCAAAGTTACCCAAACCAATTTCCAAATGTTTGTTATATTATGTCCTTTGGATTCCGCAAGTTTTAGATTCTATTATTTGACATAAAGCCATTCTAGGAGCATTTAATGTATATCTTTTATTATTTAGATAGTTAAATGACTGCCTTCTTTTTTGATCCAAAGGTAACTTTAAACGTGTTTGTATCCAGAGTTCATGTGAATATTGAATTCACTTAATGCCATGTGCGGGTGGTAGGTTTTTAAAATCTGTTCTTTCACCTTTTCTACAAAAAAAATAATTACTTAATTTTAACAAATAAACTTGGAATCACTGAGTCGATTAAATATATTTCTATTTTTAATGTTATTCTTATGAACTTTTTAAATTTTTTAATCTTTGATGCCCGATTTTTCATCAATACGAGGAATTAATGCCATCAAGACAAATACTACTATTTTTCATACGAAGATCATACTAATCTGAATATATTTATCCCGAACTATATGCACAACACTATACGACTCTTTTTCCTCGGTATCCGTTTTCATTTGCTACCTTTCTTTCAATGCTCTTAATTCGATGTGCGTTTCTAATCTCCTATAATTATTTCATCTCCACTGACTCAACATTTTCACATCCTTGGACTCTTTATGATTTTATGCTCGCGTAGATATATTTCCATTGCTTTGGAAACTGTTACTCTATTGGATGACGTACTCATACGAATTGTGAATGCAAAGTAAGTGCAGAAATCTAAATTTGTAAAAACTGTTTGGCATCATTTCGAAAGTCTCCCTCTTACATCCAATTAACGTCTAGCGTGTAATTGGGTTGCGGAGGCCATCGGAGAATGAAGATTATTGGGGTCCTCGCAATGAGAGCCTCCACAACGCCGTCGATAGCCCACTACGAACTTTAGTATATAACGGAAATTATTCAAAATTTTGGGGGTCGGCTAAAATGTTCCGTGACCGTTAAGGCAAGAAATGGAACGAATTAATCTCTTTCGATTTAAAGGGCTTAATGATACATTTGATCTGCTTCAACAACACCCTTCATTGTCCCCGCCCACCGTATCATACGCTTTTTAGTTCACTCATTAAATCTCAATCAATTCCCTCCGTCACGTGCTCGAGAAATGCCCAAATCCACACGAACATGGGAAACCAGTGTTTTCGTTTCCTTCAAAGTTTTTCTTTTTGTTATCAAACTATATAACATGACAATTTATAATCTGAATACGTAATTTCCAAAGAATTGAATTAACATTTCATAAGAAGATGAAAATATATTAAATGGTACACTCAAATGTTCATTCAATACTATGCTTGGGAAATCGCAGCAAGATAATGTAAATGTTTTCCTAATGTGTACTAGCTATGATTTTTCTCAAGGATTGTAATTTTGTTGGTATGAATACCTGACTGGCCAAGGAATCTGAAATTGCGTATCTATTAAAATCAATTTAATCTAATAATCGATAATAAATTTCGTTCAGTTTACTCTAAGAGCAAAAGAAATCAACGATCACACAATTTTCTATAATTTTTTTATAAGCTATTTAAAAGGAAACCAGAATGCCCTAATTAATTAAATGAAAATAGTATTTTTATAGAGCGATTGAATCACAAGATAGCTGACAGTTAAATAGAAATCCAGCTTTAACATAACTCAAAATAAATAAGAGAAGGTTTAAACGGAAGGTATTGATTGATAATTATATTATTTATGTCGGATTCAAAAGCTAAGAAATGGTCATTTAGTAAATATTTATAAATTGTATGCAGTGTTTTCTAGCGAATGAATTTTCATCTCAGATAGTCAATTAATGTTTACCTTCCTGATATTTATATATTTTTCAAACCTTAATACCAATTGAGAATAAATATCAACTTATATTGATAATATGTTGTTTATTGAAAGATTAGATTAAGAAATTGTTCTTTATCTGAATATCGTTGCTTTTTTCTCATTATATACACAATACCTTAATAAATGAAACCAAACTGGGGAATTCTTAAGAGAAGGCATTAGAATTAAGTTTTTCTAAGATTAGTGCAAAAAAACTTATATTGTCAAAAAGGGATCAACAAAAGAGTTTGATAAGGGGGTGATACTTGAGGGAATTACGGTAGTTTACAAGAATGTCCACTTAAAAAAACTTAAAGTTCAGATCAAGTCGTGTTCTACGGATTCTATTTATTTGTGAAGAACGTAATTTCATTGATTAAAGTATGACATTAGCATCGAAGGAGTTCCTGAGTATTGTTCTGCCCACGCGAAAATTAGGCGTGAGAATTTCATCTGCGAAAAAACAGAATACAAACGAGGAGGTGTCGGAAAAGGCATTGAAGAACCTCCGGAGTTTTTTTGTCGTTGGAGTGGAGCGCTGAGAGATGAAAGGATGAATGCGAGACGCTGATGCATAGGCACAACTGTGAGGAAAAGATGAAGAATATCAAGTCGTAAATTCACCTTGTATTCACAGAAACCTAATAAAATATTAGCTTAAGTTAAGGAAGAGGCGTTTCGCATTAATTTGTTTTCATCTCCTATTTGTTATTTTCCTAATTTCATTAATCGCTTTCGTAAAAATAATATTACCGGAAAAAGATCCGCAACTGTTAACACGCCCAATTTTGAGCAATTAAAAGTTTTGAAGACGCGTGCGACGCCTCGGGCGTAAAATACACGAGCCATTATTCCAATTTAAAGGTTCTTAACGTTCATTAACCTCTGCGTTCTCCCCATCCATCAAAAAGGCCCAAATTGAAACCGTCTGCAACCAGTGCGGAACAACGAAAAAAATCAGCTCGAAAAAAGAAAACGTTCTTTCTATGGAGTCCTCTCTATTTCCCTTTAAAAAAGCCTATTATGCGAAGGAGAGCCTAATCAATCACCGGATTCCACTTCTTCTGCTGATACTTCCTCTCAAATCCCACTTCGGACCACTTTTTCCAATCTTCGAAAATATGGTTTCTCTCTCTAATCGTTACGCTCTCTTCCGATTTACGGTCGGAAAAGTTTTACTGTGTTTATTTTGAATCATTAAAAAGATAACAGCATCTTGAGAGAGCTAATAGCCCCGCGAAAGCTTATGGCATCTTTGTTTCGAATTAATACTGTCTGGAGTATAAATTTTCTAAAAGGAGTTTCCGGAGTTAAATATAAAAGGCGGGATTTTTGGTAGTAATTTCATGAAAATGTCCTAATTTACCTTATGTATCCTCTAATCCTTCCAGTACCTCTTCTATACTACGCAATGGAGTGCCATAAGCTTCAGCAGGAAGTACGATGCAGCGAAAGAAGGCTGAACATGCACTTAATCAATACGAAACATAGGCAACATAAGCTGTCCTGTGATGTTATCAGAGAGCTATTTCTTTAAGCGTCTCGAGGGACGCTTCTGTTATTTTAATTCCACCAATTAATGTAGAAATCTATGCGTCCATCTCTTCTTCAATTATACGGTGAAATACTTCGCGAAACGAAATGGTTCCGAAAGAATTTACATTTCTCCGGATGCATCCATCGAGGAACAATAAATCTTAACCTCCTTGTCCACTTCATCAGCGATTCTCGAAGGCTCCTTTAAGCCCCTATTAATTATCGAACATCCTTCAACACTCCGCCCACTCATAATTGCTATGTCGGCCTCTCAAAACGGCTGTATCGCTGCCCGCATAAAGTGCACATCGCATAACCCAATAATCAAGGGCCGGGTAGAGGAATTCGCCTCAAGGTCACTCGTCCGTGCAACGAAATTAAATCACGCGCACGATCGGCCGGTCGAGATAACCCTTCAGGACGCCACAAATAGGAACAATACATGGAGTAAAACACGGTTAAGATGCTCTCTCACGTGCAATTCCATCGATATTAAGATTACTTAAAGTCGATGGAGACGTGACACATCGAATCGCAGATGATAAAGAAATATCGAGCGGTACTTTAGAAAATAAGGCTTTTATTAAAAAACAAAACGGCTTCATGATAAAACTCTTTTACTACACCACAATAAAATTACAAATACGACCAGGTTTCGTAGCCAAGCTACATCTTCAGTTGACATGAGAAAAAACCAACAACGTTATATAGGAAACAACGAGGCTCTGTCCCTCCTCCCCCCATGCAATTCCTACCTCCCAAGACTTACCTTTTCCCTCCTCCCTTTTTCCCATTGGTTTACAATTTACCCTCCCTCTTTCCCCTACCCTCGTTGTTTTCCTCTGTAATGTTGTTGATTTTTTCTCATGTCACCTGAAGATGGAGCTTGGCTACGAAACCTGGTCGTGTTTGTATTGCGGTGCAGTAAAAGAATTTTATCATGAAGCCGTTTTTTACTTATGAATACCACGAAGTGAAAGCTGAGTCTGTTTCGTTTAAGGCTTTTATTGTTTCACCTCGAAAATGATGTTCAGAGATAGAATCTTATTAGTCCGCACACTTGTCAGCAACTAGCTGAGATTCTCTTTTACGGACGGATTTTTTAACATATTTAGATATATCTAGCATCACATTACTAAAAATTTTCTTTCGAATTTTAATAACGAAAAAAGGAAAGGGTCTTAAATTTAAATCAATGGAAGTTCTGCGTGGAAAGATTCAGCATTTTTGCTCGCATATACAACTCAGTTCAATAAATATCCGGAAGATAAACACAATTTTGAGCTCCAACTTTTTCTTTTATTATCTAATTATTATTTTTGGCGACCAAAAGCGAAGTTTGGTTGCAATAGAGATAAAATACTCAACAAAGTTTGTCGAAATAAATAATCAAATAATAGCTTAATCAGGTGTTTTCTGGATGAAATATATTCAAGATCATCTTATTCTCGGTGAAATAGCTTCTCCGAGATTAAAAATGACTCATGACTCATACTTTCAGTTCTGAGTCTACAGATATGCGCGATTCTTAAAGTAATATTATCTTCGATTTCCTTGTCAAAATATTAAAAAATGTCAATTTTAGACTTACATAATAAATAATTAAGGTCACAGTGTCTATTTACGGTTCTGTAATAGTGAATGTTACCGAGCTAATTCTTATTGGTTATCAGGCATCCTTTATTTTATTCTCTAACTAAAACTTAAATTTCCCACTTAAGGAAATTCAATGATTTTCTATTTTTCGTGAAAAATTAAGACCATGGGTGATTCAGAGAAAGTTTTTTAACGTTGGTCACAAAAGAATCAGTTAGGTAAACATTTTACATTACATTTAATTCATAATGCTTTGGGCTCTTTGGATTCTTATATTGTTACTGAATTCTCATACTCAACTATTTCATAAAGATTTTCATCGCTCGTATTTCATTGCTTTTGTTCCAACTAAAACTCTCAAAGGTATTCGATTCGACTTTAAATAAGATAAGAACAGAAGATGGATTCTAAGTACATTTTCCCAAAATGTCTGTTTAATTCCTAACACGTCCAAGAATTTAAATAGAGGAGGAGTCGAAGGAGGAGCAAGATATTTATAACAACTTACCGTTAATTTAATCTCGAGGGATACGGCCCCATAACTCCCGCCGCCGTTGCCCATTCCGCGATTGGGGAGAGATTTATCGATGCGTTCGTCCGAGAGGTAAATACAATAAAACACGGTTTATGCCCACGAGAAGTCAGAATTAGCCGAAAACCCCTTAGGGATTAAAGATCGCTTTGATTGGAATTGGTGTGAGGATGTACGGAGCGAATTCAATTCCTCTCTGTATCCGGGTGTGCTCCCAGCATCCGACCTTGGGAGAGGGAAATTTTGGAAGATTGTTGCTAGGATGCGTTCGCCGCTGGCTAAGGAGAGTGGGGGCCCTAATTAAGACGGTGCTGCCCCCTGGGGACAGGGGAAGTTAGCGGGAAAAGTTTATTTATGCCGTTATTTTCAAATCCGCCTCGACACGTGATTCTGAAATTGTTGTTTTGTTGGCGTCCGGCGGATTCGATGGAGATTTTACATTCTGAATTAGCCTTCAAAGAAACATGCGATTATAGTCAAATTACGAGAGGTTTTCGTCTCGTCGACATCCAAATTGGCCCGTATTTTAGGCGAAGATAAATATAATAAATAAGCACGGAATTCGTATATGTCGAAAATTTCAACCGCTACAGAAAGGGTTTGACAACAACTTTCCCTTTTCGATATTAATTTATTAGCGATTAACTTCGGAAGGATGCATTACAACAAAAGTACCGAGCGATCTAAATTCACAGTCTCTGGCGATGTGGAAATACGTCATGATGAAGAAGAAAGAATTTGTACTTTTTCCACGGTATTTTTTTAAATACTGTGGAAAAAGTACAAAATCTTTCTTCTTCATCATACCGAGTGATCTTTTTGATGGAAATTAGGGATGAAAAATTTCGAAACTATCCAAGCCAGCTTTCGATAGAAAAAGCGAAGAATTTTGAAATAGTTTAGCAACTTGAAATCAATTGACGAAGCACTTTGTGGAACTCCATAACGTTAGTAAGGAAAAGAACACTTTGTCTTAGCTCCACAGTAAATTTATTGTGCGAACGGTTTCGTCTAAGGTCTAGTCATCTTCTGGCAGAGAATACAAAAAGTGACACACACACACACACACATATATATACATATATATATATACAAGAGATATTGCTTATTGTTGTCTCTTGTATGCATATATATATATATATATATATATATATATATATATATATATATATCACTTTTTGTATTCTTTGCCAGAAGATGACAAGACCTTAGTCGAAACCGTTCGCACAATAAATTTACTGTGGAACTAAGACAAAGTGTTCTTTTCCTTACCTACAGTTTATCAACTTTTATGCTTATCGTTTCCGAAATAGATTTCTTGGTTCAATGAACGAATATTAGTGCAATTCTTACCGTTTCTTATATGAGCCAAATTGTTGAGAATGCTTTGGATACTTACGGAAATGAATCTACATCACATTACTAATCTCAATTACAAAAGTTGAGTCGGAAACTAGTTTTATAGCAGTATAGCTATATTTAATAGCATATGTAGGTATTTTACATTTAAGACATAAATATATATATTAATCATCTGGCTTTAATGAACATATCTACACTAAATGACACTGAAAATAAACGGTATTTTATGTAATGCTTCCATCAATATATGTTACAGTATCGACGCATTCTCAAAGGTTAATAATGTGAATGTAGAAGATTCGAGCTGGCTTCCCGACCTCATCTCTCATTTGTAACTTCCACTTTGGTGTAAGATCTTCGATATCTATTTCTTAAATGATCGTTTGAAGATAACATTACCTTTTATGTTTGCATATTAACGAGAATAAACTAGTGCAATAACAACCCAATATTCACTCTTGAATTAATTTGATTGAAAGCCTATGGGAACGCCATTTAACTCATATTTATTGGGCAGAATTCAGTTTTGTGTTCAAGGGATGGATTAGACTTGACTTATTCTTCCCCGTTGCCCTTCTTCGCTATATTTAGTGTCGATGCTCTCTTGTTTCATTTACTCTCGCCGTCGCTTCGAAACAATGAACCGTCAATGGACTCATCAATTTCCTTCTTTTATTCCCATCGGACGCAAGCTTACACACACAGATAAGAAACGTTTCCAATTTTGTGAAAGCATTCCGTATTACTATAATTTGAAATGTTTCATCTCTCAATATACATCTCTAGTAGTCCACGACCTATATTTAGTACCTTTGAGTTTTTCTTTAGTCTTAAAAATGTGTAAATGCTCGGCTATAAAACGTGATTAAAATTGATTATCCCCTTTCAAGTTAAATTTTTAGGCTTAATTTATCTTAAGATATTCATTAAAAATTCACAGGAAAAAGTTTATATATTATACAATAGTGGGGTGAATGGAAGTGATGACTCGGTGTCTTACTTCACCCAAAATAAAGACGCTTCTCATTTACATTTAGGAAATTCGTCGATGAAAATCCATGTTGAAAAATATGTTTTAAACTGTAAACCAGAAATGGGCGTTCATAAAGGGTTTACTGAGGTTTAAGGATTAAAATATTAAGTTCTTTGGAGGGCAAAGTAATTGAGTTTATCGTGTATTTATAAATACGATTGTGAAACAGCGAACTGAGATCTTTGAATTTAGACCGAGACTTTCATTTCCCTGAAGTTTAACGGTAATATTAAATCACATTTGCATCGTCGTCTCTAACCTCAATGGAACACCATGAAATAACGCCCAAGATGTAGTTTTCAAATGAAATCGGGTGTACAAAATATGTTAACGAATTCTAGATTAGAGAAGAGCTGAACTGATTATCGTTTCAGAGAATGCGTGCGTAGAAATTTAGAGCATAACCATTCCTGTTGAGATAAAAATGACTCGTAAACGGCAAAAATATCGTATTCCAGGAAAATATGTCGAAAATTGCATTCGTTTGAGGTTCAACAGCGGTAAATTGAGTATTTTTGGATGAAAGCAGAAAAGATACTCTAGATTCAAAGACGAGATGGTCATAAACCGAAAGTCAAAGGGACTCCATAAAACGCATGCCGAGCTAACCTTGGTAACCCTCGAGGGTTATGAATTTGATAACCGCCAAGAATATCCTATTTATAGGTTTTTCTTCTGCCACTGCATTGATGACCTTTTTGTGTGGCACACTAAAACATATGACGTGCCGCGGTGACGTATATTATAGAATTATATATTCCATTCATTTCTAAATTAAAGAAATTTTTCCAGACTCGTGCGCGGTTCTCGTTTAAAAATATCTTCTCCACGTGTACATATCAAAAGGTCAGCGGAATTTCTTGTGAAGCTCATTCTGCTTAAAAAATATTTTATTTTAGTCAAGTTTTATCTGTTATCAATTATTTGCTTTTATTACTTTGGATGAATAACAGAAATCATAAGTGGTTATATCATACGATTTCAAGTTGGTAATGACGGTTCAAGAAAGAAATATTTATTAAATGATGGCAACAAACACGACATGATCCAAACTTTTGTCATAATTATGAGTCGGATTATCTAAATAACAATTATTCTTTGTTTAAAAATATTGTAAAGGTACTTCAATCATTTAACAAATCCTTTTCTGTGAATAATAAGTGTTGTATTAAATCGAATTGGTAATAAACTAATTAAACAAATTGGTTGGATGAATACTCACACCAAAATGGAAATTAAATTTACTAAAATTGTTGAAATCAGTTTTAAACGAAAACACTGAAATTCACAGAAATAGGCTATTTTTAGTTTTTCTTTCTTTATCCTTATTTTTCGTATATTAATCTTATTTTGAATCAGACAAACAAGAATCCACATATATTTTGAATAGCAGAAAGCTCATTGGAAGACTCGATGACGGCAAATCTACTTTGTATATTTTTTCCCTCAAATGTAAGAAAGTGGACAGTCAAATGAAGATAGGATTATTTATAAACATGTAATTTATGGACTAAAGAGAAAGGAGAAACGCTTTAATGAGTGATAACTTTTAGATAACTATAGTTTCCTGAATCCATCGTGAGGACCTTGTTTTCCTTCTACAGTAGAACCCCGGTAATCCGGACACTCGCTAATCCGGAACCCTCGGTAATCCGGACGGTCCATTGGGAGTTATGCAAACCCGCAACTTCTTCTTGTGAACATATAAACACGCATATTAGTAACACGAAACGAGAGGTGGACAGACTATTTGAAAAATGTCTACATTGGCTGCAATGATGTGATGGAGAGAGAAGTAATGTGACGAAATTATCAGAAAAGTAACGAGAGAAGATGATGATGATGACGACGACGACCACAATCACCCTGTGGACTCCGTCAAAATTTCTCATTCTGAGGCTTTGGCGGCACTCAATACATCATTAAAGTGGGCCGAGGAGCAAAATTTTGAAGCACATTAAATTATGCTCTTTAGACGTTTTCGAGACCGTGCACTTGATTTAAAAATAAGAACGGTCGCGCAAAAGAAAAGAACTGACTTTTTTGCTCGCTGATAATATTCATTCACTTAATATGTTGTAATACCTTATGTAATATATTCATGCATTATCTATACAATGTAATTTCTGAGAAAAAATGTTTTTTACGTTATTTTTTGAAAACCTTGCTAATCCGGAAACCCCGTCATGAACTATGACGTTTATTCTCTTCATTTTACAAAGTGCATACGTTAACTCGTGTAGCGCCAAAATTCGAAGGGACCTAATTATTAAATATAGCTAAATCATAATCATTTCATTACTTTTCAAGAATTCAAGTAAGAGAGACTTTCTTATCCCTCACATCTCCCTTTTAACGTTTCCCATAATACTCATGTCAATGAAACCGAAATATGAGTTTCAGCAAAATCATTATTCAAGGACACAGATGTCGAGCATTGTATCGTTCAGCAAGTGGGCAAGGGCATTATAATAAACAACTATTTCCATTTCAATCACACCCGCGTCAACCCCATTAATTGCCTCGAGAAACGCTCATTTCCATCAAGGCGTCTGGGAGATCCGCCCTCTGCCGAAACTGCGTGTTTTATGACCGAAAAAGAATCCCCGCCCGCGCAAAACAACGGCAGCTGCTCGTTTCGAACGGAAATCCTGTTGGACTGGTTGTGAAGGGTTAAGGGTTCGATCCCCGCTCCAACAATTGCGGAGTTACCTCATTCGTCAATTGCGTGGTACGTGCCGAAATGGAGGATATTTGGAAAAGCTGAAGAAGCAATCTAAAGCGGCTATATAATCACTAAAGCTACTCTACAGGATGATCGCTAATGAACTGAAGGAGAAACGTATTCAGCCAACAGAAAGAAGAAGAGTATTCCACCGAGATTTGTACCAAACCAAAGATCAAAGACGCGGTTTAACTTTAATTTGTTTCCGAAACTGAAAGAGACTGGAAGGACATCTCCGGATACATCTTCGGGTCATTAATTATAATATAATTATTAATGTGATTATAATCACACGAAGAAGAGACAAAGAAAGAGCTATCGATCTAATATTTTAATTCATTTTCTTCTTCTTTGTTATAACTTTACGTCATGTGTATTGTGTATCTTTTACACGGTTCTTATGACCCTTATTTTTTACGCACATCTTTTATAGCTCACAATCGAATTTCTTTTTATGGATTACAACGTAGGACCCAATGCCTATCTACGGAGTATTTTTAACGAAAGAAAATTATGGATTACATCTGAACAAGATGGAAGTAGAAGATAGGTGCAGTTGAGCGGCAATTATCAACACTAACTTAGGAAATAATCTACCATGACGTATGTGTATCTAACTCAACCCTTTAGGATCGGCCTCGTTATTTGTATCGTTTATTAACTGTTTTGTCCACAACTTTCGCTTCGGTTACATCTCCTTTCACTCATCAACGTGCATCTTTTCTCTGCAGCATCTCATTAGTCACGCTTGGATTTTTTTCTCGGTCCTCTTTTCACGACCATTCATTTTACCTTCAGTCCGTTTGCATCCATTAATTGCTCAAAACAAACTAACGACGCAAGTAATATCACCACGGAGATACTATACATACTCGTGTTTAACCCGTGTTTTTCAGCACATTTCTAAGCTGAGTATATGCCTCCCTCGGCTTATACTCGAGGCAGAGTTCCAGCTGTTCTTGCCTGTTCTTTGGTGGACAAAGTCCGCCGAAAATCGGCTTGATAATTCCGCACTTGCTCAGTTAACAATTCATATGCTCCGCAATTGCATCTTTCGGGAGAGGTCGGATTGAAAACATTCGTATTTGATCGGAGGTTCTGATCGGGAGTCGTCGGATTTCCCACCCTAGGCTTATACTCGAGTCAATTAATTCATACAGTTTTTGAGATAAAATGAAGTGCCTCAGCTTATATTCTGCTTTTATTCGAGTGTATACGGTAATTTATCTGTCAATTGCGTAGCTGTGTAATTTGAATTACACAATGAAGTTCAAGTAATAAAGATGTTTTTGAATTTTTTACAACTCTTTACGCTTTAGATATTGATTGTACACTCCTCCCTCGTCCATCGTGGTTTATCAGTTCCAGACTCTACAGCGAATCCCCGCGAAGTCGACGATTTCTTATTTATAAATCGAATGTTTTAGAGCATATAAAACCTGTTTATGATCAAAATACCTACATTATTATACAACATACGATATGATATACGTATTGGAAAAACCGCAATGGGATGAATCCGCGAAAGTGGCGAGGGACGACAGTAATCCATTGTTCATCCAACTGGTGAGAGAGATAATATAACGAATTTGAAATCATTAAAAATCAATTTTTAAGCCTCACCTTAGCCAACTTATGAACATCCTTTTATTTATAATCTATGTTGATGGCAATTTCGTCTTGTTACAAGGTTCATGTTCTGAGAGCGAAACTTTGGAGAAAAGAAGAAAAATAAATAAATTATCATGCTTTTATCGCGCTTACATGGACAAACCTGGGTGGAATGAACTAAACTAAATGATCCACATTACATTTGCGAAAATGATCATGGCTACAAAGTACGTGCAGACCCAAAAAGAAAAGATGTTGGAAAATTTTCTTTTGTGAATAGAGCGGAGTGAGTATTACCTGAAGAAGTTTTCAATCCCTTACCTGATACCGACAAAAAATTTAAGAAAATTTTAAATAAAATTAGGCATTAAGACTTGTATTGGTTTTTGTATTTGCTGTGGAAAAGTGAGTTGTTGTTTTTTCATACATATTATGAATATAGCTGTTCTTGCATAGAGTTGTTATATATGATGTTTAGCTTGGGTTGTGACTCTTCCTCTTTCTACTATTTTATGATTGTTTTATAATTTATTGTTGTCAATGTAGGTAGTTGGTATTATTGTATGACAAGCGGCAGTGCCACCTGTCTCTTTGCAGTGCTATTGAAATAATAATAAATAATAACGGTCATTTTTGTTATTTCCTTCTTCTTCAGAGAGACTTCTTTGCGAATAAGCGCGAGAAGATGACTGAAGCATATCCTTCCATTTCTTGCGTAGAATTATCTCTTCTGCCATTAATATTTCGAACACGCATATTTTGCTGACCGACCATTTGATATTTCAGTTTTTCAGCGAAGCAAATACGGAGTTGCGAAAGATTGACCGCCACAATAAATTGTCAGCGCATCTTCTCTTGTTTGTCCAGATGACAACCCTGATAGAGGGAGTAGATATCGCAGGAAATATGTCTGACCCTTGCATCCGTCATTTTTGTTTTTCGAAGTGATTTAAAGACGCAAAACAAGGAAGAAAAGCGATCGCAAACATCGAAATTTAGAATAATTTTGAAAACTCTCGCAAATGGCACACATTCATGGGGTGGGGTCAACTCGCTTGTAATAAATATTTCCCGTATTTTATAAAATAATTCAATTCACGAGCTATTCGATGAGAACCGCTTATGTCGGTTAAAGTTGTAAAATCCGCTAAAATTAAGTTGCATTTAGTTTGGGAATTCGGAACAACAATCACATAAATAACCAAATATAATTTCAATGGTTGCATATTAATATTGAATTGGCTGACTTCTGCCTTATTATTCGTCAACAATACATAGTATAGCCTATTCAGTCTAAAATACATAATTAAATTTGCGAACGATAATTCTGATGGGGAAATATACGAACGTAAATTAAATCGTTCCTTTGATTTAGGAGAGAAAATATTTTAACAATTAATGAAACTTTACTATAACTTTATCAGTGGTGCAAATATGTAAATTTAATGGGTTGCAATAATGCTTTCTCCACGACAACGGAACGCCTTCTTCCGAGAGATTTCCTTTCTTATTACATCTTTCTTATTTCCGGGTTCACATAAGGGCCAGAAGAAACCTAAGCGTCAAAGAAATAAATTTTGCGTTCAAGACCGACTCGCATTAACGGAGGCTTAGGCTCTGTGCTTGTGGATACGAAAGACTCAATCGAAGCTGTTTTTGAGCCTGTTTCGACCAAGATGGATTTGCCCAGTATTATGTTTCTCCATTCGTGTTTCTGTGTCACGCAGAATTCGTGGAATTTCCATATCACTCGGGTCGAGAGGAGTTCGCGAAAAATCCTCTTTTTGTGTGTCGAAGAGATTTCAGAGGCAGCGTTACAAAGTGGAATTAGGGAATAGAAAGATGGAGGGAGCCCATAAAAGGCTGAGGAAAATATCTCGTAATCCGACTTCTTTGTTGGGAACGCTTTCCATAGCAAGACAATCTTCCAAACAAACGGAATCGCAAATGGAAACTGTAAGAATTATACGGTCGATGGCGGAGTTCCTGCTGGTGGTTGCCCACAATATTATCGACTCTCGATGCCTCCTTTTGGGTCTCCATTTCGATGTCTCCCTTTGAATCATCCTTCGCGCCCTCAGATACTCGGCATTTATCGCTGAGCCTTAGTTTATATCCTCCGATAGGGGACTCTGGTTAATGGTAGATATCTGGGGGTTTCACCATTACTTTTTTCATTTAGAAATTCGGAGGGTCTCCATCCTAATCCGGACCCTTAGCTCGCCTTCGCAGGTACTGAGCGCCCGACCCTCCCATCAGGGGGGACCATAAAAATACTGACCGCGTGGAATACGATTTAAAAAGTTATAAACAATTCAAATGAGCAACAATTTATTATATTCGTCGTCTCACTCGTCCTAAGAGATATACAAGCGTCTTTTGATCGACGTTCTACGATGAAAACTAAGATTTTTCGTGATTTTGGTAAAAATGACCCATTGACACACGGCAACGTTGCCCCGGGGATAGGTTGGGAGGGATTTCTACCTAAAATCTATAAATCTAGAAATCCTTCCCCCCAACCCAACTCAACCCCCGTTGAGATTCAACAGGTACCTCAGCTAGTTGATAATAAGACATCAAACCTAACCAAGTGGGCCAGTGAGCTATTTAAAACATCCGCCTATCTGACTGAGCAATGTTGTTGCTTGCTTGTTGTTGTTGCAACTGAGTCTGAGTCTCTGAATGTTTTACCAATACGTTTACCCAAGCTGCGTA
This sequence comes from Sympetrum striolatum, assembly GCA_947579665.1. Lineage (NCBI taxonomy): Eukaryota > Metazoa > Arthropoda > Insecta > Odonata > Libellulidae > Sympetrum > Sympetrum striolatum. The sequence continues at coordinate 7,658,149 of OX388345.1, forward strand.
GAAAGAGATAGTTCATCCAATAATTCTAACTCCTTCCATCCAACGAATTACAGCGAATTCATCACCCTCTATACGGAAGATGCGAGAACAGAAAACAGTTGCAGTGGCATAATATATTTTACATTCCCAATGTTTTTTTACCTCAACTTCATTTCCAAATAGCAATCAAGAATAATACAAGTCTAAAGCAGCTTTGTTTGCAAATACCCATAGTAGCTATGTTATTTGAGTCATGGTGAATGCACCCCCTGCCAAACGCCGAAAGCGGTTTTTGGGTACACACGTAGATGTATCACCTTAGCGTTGATTTTCTAATTTGTCAGTCAACTACATATTTACAAAACTGTAAATATATTTGTTTTGATGATTTGTAATTGTAATGTTTCGATTAATCTGTTTTCATATGCCTCCGAGAATTCCAAGCGACCCTGTTCCAAGAGAAACCCCTTATCCGGGTTGCTGCATATCAGTTCAAATGGTTTCGCAATGTACAGCTCGCCACAAAAAAATCGAACGGCGTACCCTTAGCTGCATAAGATTGAGGGGCTTTGAAATACAGGACTTGGCAACACCGTATGGCCAAGAGATAAGGTTGGCTCTTACCTGAGGTCCCAGGGAATGCTATACCAGCGATTTCTGTAACTTATTCGTTATATAGTGAGGTATTATATTTTGAAAAGGGCAGTGTCTGTAAGTTGGAAACAGATTCCTCTTTATTCGTTAAGAGGAGACACAACATTTTATATCTTCATATCATTACCCTTGAATATTTACAGCACACTGTATGCCCCCTTAGTTGTTGGGCGTTATTGAATATCCAGCCCCTTGGCTTCTAATTCAACTTTTTCAATTTCTCTATCTTACTTAATTATCCTTGAATATTGACGACTACAACACACACACACACACACATTACGTTTACAATTACGTTTGAAATTGTTGAATAACCGCTTTTTCGACGATCAAAATTAACTATAAAATGGAAACCAAGTAACGCGAATACTTATGACAAAACATATAAAATATAAATACTTAGTAACCAACTGGTCACTTGAACTTGGATAACCGATTAAATTACATCAGATTTTGAGAAGGATTGTAAAGCAAAACTATATCATAATTCAACCTCTATTCGTTGAAAAGTTGGCGAATAGTCTGTTGTGATGATAAAAAATGTCTTGGCGACTGAAGGCTTTTTAACTTTCTCTTTCGTGTAAAAATTGATGGCTATCTTATTAGGAGGGATGATGAAGTAGCGTCCACGCTGTGGCGACGACACCTGCCCCGGGCACGGCTGTTTGGTTTCAGCCGCTCATTCCGTCCTAATGACCAAAAATTATCCCGCAACCAAAACGCCCCGCAGGGGAACGAATAATGCGCATATAATCACGGCGTGTGTTTCCGCACGTTAAAAACAGCGCTCAATCGTGGACCCCATTCTTCAACTTATATCAGTTTCGCATGCGAAAGAAAGCGGGGAAATGACAGGTTATGGGTGCATTACATTTCGGAGTGACAATTATTTCCCAAGAAACGATCTCTGGAAAATTATTACGCCAGTTTCTTTCTTCTTTATTTCTTTCCGTTGGAGGTGAAATATTTTCGTTCGATGTCTACAACGGGAATACACACGAGAGCGACTTTACAAATTCATTTCCAGTCTTTGGCCGGAGACACGTATGCAATTGAGCAAAACGTTATATTCTATTGGGAGTGTGCGGTGAGGATCATTAAGGGTTCGTCTTCAAAGGCAGGGAACTTCAAATCGATTGGAAGCTATTCGTAGGCAATGATGGGGTTTTGGGGAGAAGGGGAAAAATTAAATTAGAAAGGTTTGCATCCTCAAATAAATAAAGACACTTCGAGGAGTAAGACGTTTACTGAAATGAAAGAAAATTCATATTTTATAGGAATCAGATGTCACCCCTTCCCAGAACTACTGCAGAACGAGTTTCTCAAGACACCGAGAACGCTGTATACTACAAAATTGTGAATGGAATTCACTGTAGAAAATTAAACTAGTACATTGTAATGCATATTTTATGAGTGTAACATTTGTACATAGAATTGCTTCTTTAGTAAGTAGAGGAAATTTCTTCTGGTTTTGGTAGGAGATAGGAGAGATTAATCCTCCCTCAGAATAACTATAATCTTTTTATTCACTCTTTTTGTACCAGAAACCTCAATTTATTATTTTGACGAACTACAGGAGCTCGGATTTAAAAATCTCCTTGTACGTTACGAGCTGTTTATTGCAGCGAGATTTATAAAAAAATACACTTCTTTTATAAAAAATACTCAAGATGTCGAACCGAAAACGATGTTTCAGGGCAAAGAAAAGGCTTCCAACTGAATTTTTCTTTCAGGAAAGGGTAAAGGTGACTTTGCACATAAGGGCGTGCACCCAGGAAAATTACCAAGAAAATACGGACTTGAAAAAAGTCTGACAGGGCCGGGAATCGAACCCGGGATCTTCCTCTACCCGAGAGGCTGCCTTCAGGATCTAGCCTAAATGTTCATCTAAATTATCTGGCCGGGTAGCCCAGATCGTTAAGACAGCATCTCGGATAGAGGAAGATCCCCGGTTCGATTTCCGGCCCTGTCAGACTTTTTTCAAGTTCGTTTTTTTCTTGAAACCCTTATTTAGAATTTAACTCATCGATAGAAGTAAATAATAGAACCAGAGATAAAATACTCCACACATATTTCTCATGAAAGTGTTTTCCGGTCTTCTAGGGTGGAACCCAGTTAGTGAGGATAAAGGCCAAATTTAATAGTCAATTAACACTTGCATAACACGATGGTGATAATTATTGCATACAGGACAATTGTATGATTAAAATTGTCGAAACCCACCTTTAATTTTGAATAAAAATCGTGTTCATTACACCGTTAACTCTTTCTCATCGAATGTAACTCTTGGCGATGGAGGATTCATTCCTTAAATCTGCTCTTTTATTCACACACAGCGAGACTCGGAAAAATCCCCGAGAAAATCGAGTCGAGAGGGATTCCTTTAATAAAAGTCAGTTGATAGCCGACTTTATGAAGACCTATTATTGGAATGTGTTGCCATTCTGCGATAGAATTACGTCATTTAATTCAATGGAATCCCTTCAAAACATATACGTTTCGAAATGAGGTTTGGACGTATTCTTAGGGTGAATAAACGCTACATTCTGCTGTGTCAGTCACCTTATCTCTCGGACGCTATCCGTTGGATCTCCTCCAATAAATCAGCGAAGAATCACCGGAACTGGACGTTGGGCTATTCGAGCAAACTACCAGTAATGAGGCGCCATAGGAAAAATCATTTAATAAAATCAACGCATTTTTATTAAAACTTTACAAGGATCTTAATAAAATTCTAAATCGTGCTGTTATGGATTGGAATGATTTGCCTGCAGTTGTCTTGGAGCCCTTCCCAAAACATCAGAGGGAGTTTGTGAAAAGATTGGGTATAAATATTAAGGACGAGTGAGCTTGACGAGTACAGGTGGAGTAGGGTGGTAGGGTGATGTAGGGTGGAGTAGGGTGACCGCTACAGTAGCCGTAAAGGCCTATTGGGAACCCTGAAAAGACTTGTATTATAAGGGAAGGGAAGGATATATTTGTGAATATATAAATTTTTGTAATTAAAAAATGTAGATGGGATATATAATAGTATGTTCAATATATGAAATATGTGTTACCACCGGACGATTAGTCTACTTGTAGCATTTATAATAATAATAATCACTTTTCCTGGTCATATTTTATTAGAATAACGAATCTCTTGGTATTGAATTAATGTTATTCTCTCAAAATCCGATTTACTAGACTACATACCTCTTACCCACGATCTCTTTCTAAATGTTTTTGCTTCTTCAGCAAATGTCCGCTGCAAACCGCAGAGATATCGGGTCATTGCCGTTAAGAATAGCCCACTCTTAGAAGTTGTGGAAAGTGCGGTGATATCTTCAGTTAGAAAAAGGATAGTGGTAAATACAAGTATTAAGGGTGTTTCAGTGTGGGAATCAATGGTTAAGTGAGCGCATTGAATGCAGAATCCTTTAGACAAAGGCAACATTTACGCTGAGGTACTGAGCATTGATCTTAAGGGTGGGGAAATTTGATGCCAGAATCTCGGATGGTGTCACTTTAAGACCAACAGTCGATAAAAGTTTCAATTCCGATAAAGACACTTCAACATATATACATTAAAAACCTATTGATTTTGTTTAACGTTCGCAAGAGATATTGATTTCTTAGCGTCTTGCTCAAGCATACATTTCTCTTGCAAAATCAGCACGGAAAATATAACAGGAAGGACATATAATATCGACAAAATCCTTCGAAAACGTAATTTTTGACTAAGCCTTATTTAAATATTCTTTTCTTGGATATGTTCCCACCCCTAGTCCTGAGTTATCCATGATCGTTCACTGATTTTCGTTATAATTCGCGGATTTTCAACTACCTTTCTTTCACACTTCAATCCTTTCTTCTCTCCTCTTAAATCCATCCGAAATATGGTTGCTAGAGATTGAATTTTTATAATTTTATTCATTATTTAAATTAATTTTATGTTGTTGATTCGTTGTTTTATTTTGTTCTCACTGATTGTTGGTTTTTCCTTGCTTCTTGTTATATCGTCAACTGTAATTGGCCTCCTGCTGTTTGTTGATACTGATAAATAAATAAATTAATAAATAAACAAAACAAACAGATGCTAACTGTGCCTTCTGTAATTCACGAATACAACAATTTTCATAACCATTACATCTACACTAAAGGTAAAGTTTAATTAAATGCAAAAATAGAAGAATTCTTAAAGGCAGTGGAGTGATTCAAAACTGCTCAAATCAATTCGTTGCCCAAGGTGGATGAAAGCCGAACCAATAAACGACAAAAATGCGATAAAAATAAATAAAAATGTTTAGTTTCGTCGTGTTTATGGCAACACGCCCTTTTGGCAACACCTGTGTTGAGCGAAACTTGAGAGGGTTAACGATCGACACCTAATCCCCTAAACATAGTCAATTCTTAAACAACTTATCGATGAATGGAATTAATTTTAAATCTTATCTTCGTTAACAGTCACGGAAACAATCGAAAAGATCTTTCGTTTTCTCGTAAACAGACGGACGTCTAAAAGGGACGAACTAAGAAAAAAAGACAATCGGATGAATGCCGAGGCATCCAAATACGGGCGTAAAAATGCCGGATGAATCGTGCAGTAAAAGGCACTTCTCTCGGAGACCCCAACGACTTCCGTCGCAAATGTCACGACACCTCTCGTTAACCGGCCGTTAAAATAATAAAAGAGTATTAGGAAGGGCCGTTTTCGGGAACACGTTCGCAAAATATTCGCCGCCTTAGAAAGAGTCTTCGAAGGGTGAGATAAGAACTGACGAATCAATTTATAGCCCCCCCGCCGACTTATTTTCTTCCATTGGAGCGGCCACACTTCGGAAGGGCCGTTCGCTTTTTATCGCTCATTACCGACGCTCATCCGAAGGCAGCTAAACATAAAAAGGAGGAACAAAAAACGTTTACCTATAAAGAGGAGATAATGGGAGAGGAACCACGGATTCTCAGTCACTCGTCGGCTCGAAAAAATCGGAATGGCGATTCGAATAAATCGCAGACGGTGGAGGGGGGGAACCGGCTCACCGCAGCGCCTTCGGATGAACACGGCGGAGCACAATTAGAGGACCCCCGACTGCGAGGACATCCAAAAGAGGAAATTACAATTAAAGGGGAATATCGCGAGAAGAGGAATGAGATTCCGAGAGAGGCTTCCACCGATATCCAGAGTAACATAAAAAGAGAGAAACACATAGTGAATTATCTCTTTTCAAAGTTCTCCATGAATGCTTCCCGTAAGCGAATTAACCACTACAAAGGAAAAGAACAGTTTTGATTTTCATCTAAGTCTGAGAAAATGAAAATAAGTGGAAAAACTGGTCGGTGCCTTCCGCGAACACATCCAACAGAATTCGCTAGGAAGTATTTATCGAAGAAATCGAAAATATCCAGAAAATTTTCGCTTCACGCGAAAGCATTTACGTGGACCGGTTTCCCTGAGCGATTACCTTCTTGAAATGGCACTGTCATCGAATCACCAGCGGAAGAACAATTTTGGATAGTTTAACATATATTCTTTTGTTTAGAAAGAAACTTCGTAGTATGACAGTCTCGAAGTCTTGGAAAAGGTGCAAATTTGTAAGGATAAAAGGAAGCTCGGATGTGAATCTCCAGACATAACCCTCAAAGTTATTGCGTTACGTTATTCTAACGACACCCATAAATATGACCTAAATCCTAGATAGTAAAATAACACTTTGGATCCTCTCGAAACAACAGATACTGCTAGAGATAGCTTAGGTGACTATTATATATTATTCACTTATATAATTAACAGAATTATTTACACATTCGCGAAAGCGATTCATATAAACGGAAAATTAAACGGAGTCGATGTTCAAATCAGAGTGTTTGAGGAAGATTCGCAGCATAAATTGGATAAATGCGGTTATTCTATAGTATGTATGATCACAGAAATTGTCTTACGAATTTCCGCGGAATCCACTGAACGGAGACTTGTTTTCGTTCTGAGAAACTTTATGGAATTCTTTACTTCTAGCGCTATCTCATCCTGCTTCATGATGGGCCTGTAAACTATAATTAAATCCAAACTTTATATAAAGCAGCATCGTCATGAGTGTTTTTGATAGGTTTTTAAGCATCCAAAAACCCTTTTCAACGCTGTCTCCTTCACTTCCTGATAGCCTACCCCACCCATTATATACCCTCTTCATTAGCAAAAGTAACATTTACTACTTCTAAGAGGCTAATTCTGAAAATTGTTAAGGACTAGGACGGAAACTTCACCTACGGTTACTAATTAATAGTATTACACGAATATTTTAATTATTTGAAATTAATTTTACAATAGAGGAAAACAAACGTAAAATAAAGATCCATTGTCTTAGTGAAGAGGAATCTATCAAGATCTCCGAATCATTTATTAGGTTTCTCTACGGAACAGCTGACTAAAAATAGTGAAATAGGAGTCTAAAATGTTCCTATCTACGAACTCGCAAACATACCCGTAAATAGTTAACCTAAATCCTGGGTGATAACACTCGATCAAAGGCGAAAATCATTAGACGGAAGAAAGCGGCCGTTTGGATATCGCCGCCGAGAGGAATTTCGGAGAAGAATGCTAACCTCGTAAAAGTAGAAGGAGTTGATGTCCTCCTCGCCATCGGCGGCCGCCGAGACGTTCGCCGAAGACAGGTTGCGAGGGAAGGTGTGTCCGGTGGCCGACTCCCACGAGTACAGCTCCTCCGGGGACAAAGTGGTGAGGACGTCCTGCGTCGCAGAGGCGCACTGGAGCAGAAGCAGCACCTCCAGAAGAAGCAGAAGCCTCGGGGGAAAGCGTCTGGAAATGGCCTGCAGAAAATCGACGGCACTCGAGGTCCTCCGGAGGGACGAGCGGCAGTTCATAGCGGCCGAGGGGAATGTTCCACTGCGACACTGACACGAGGAGGGCTCGAAGGAGGGACCGCAGGTTCGAGAGCCTCCACCCTCCATCAGATCACTTAATCGCGGAGTGAGCAACGTCCGGAATCAGGGGAGAGTTTTTTCGTAATGGAAAAAGAGCGACCCATGGCGCCGAGGTCGAGCGCCCGACTGAGAGGACGACGTTGGATCGGCCTCCCGCCCCCCCATCCCCTATCCGCCCCCCCCTATCCCCCCTCTGCCCCCACCGACTCGCTCCGCCCCCGAGCAGATCCTCCAATGCTCGCACCCCTTCCGTTTCCACGCTGAATTCTCGCACCCTCTCCTTATCTCTCTTATCGCTTATTTTTCCCTTCTTACTCTCTTCTCCTTTTACCTGTTGCTCCCATTTTATTCCTTCTCTTCCCTTACTCTCTCCCTTTTCTCTTTTTCCGTTCGATGCCTTCAATCTTTCGTCCCTTTTCGAAGATGATATTCTAATAAGGCGCTGGCCACGTTAACGGCCCTATAACTCCATTGATTATTTCTCGCTCTGAAGATGCTTATTTATATAGACCTGTTGATTCGTGGGCGTTCTCTCTAGCCTCTGCATCACTTTCTTTTCCACGTGCGTGTGGTTATTTTCAGAACGCTCGTTTTCTTCTTGTCCTCGCGCCTCGTCTTTCAACTGTTCCTCCTCTTTTCGATGTGCAAAAATGAAGATGGCGATGTTTCAAACCGCGGATCAGCGGACTTAAATCTCGTCGTTTGAAATCGTCGTTGAAACGGAATTGCTTCGCGTTCGTGGAACAGGATGGATTTCTTTCCTCTCCCTATTTCTTCGCTTGATACCGTCCTTTTGTGTGAATGAGGGAAAGCATCTCTTCCGCATCTGTTTTCTTCGTCCACAGTCGCTCCTTCTTTCCCAAATGCCTTTTCTTCCTCGGAATGCATATTATCTCAGAGTTGCATCTCCCCTTCCCCCTTTAATATCTCCGCATTCCTGTATCCCAGAGGTGGAGGCCGCGTTCGGCTTTTCAGGGCGTTCAGTGCGGCCTTTTTTTCGTCGCATAGCAAAATGTATAAATATTAAATTATATTGTTTTCCACTCTCGTTTATTACGTTAATTCAAATTACAATCATCTGATACCTTCTCTCTGAGCACTCCATCAATTGTAAAACGATCACTCTTTTTCCTTCAATTTTCAACTCCTTTTATTCCAACGTTCACTTCGACCCTTTCTTCTCTCAAATCCATCCGAAATATGATTGCAAGAGATTGACTTTTTATAATTTCATTCATTATTTAAATTAATTTTATGTTGTTGATTTTTTGTTATATTTTGTTCTCACTGATTGTTGGTTGTTCCTTACTTCTTGTTATATCGTGAACTGTAATTGCCCTCGTGCTGTTTGTTGATACTTACTGATAAATAAAAATAAATAAATAAATAAAAATGGAGTATATTTTCTCTAGTTTACTTAGCGATTGATATTCTTCGTACGATTTCTATGTTGATTCTTTTGAATATGGAGAGCTCCTTACCTGAGCAGCAAATACATTGCCCTTCGATGAGCAGAGCTTTCTTTCGTTGCTCGATTCCATTGTTTTGTGTTTTATAGAACGAAGTCTGTCTAATAGTATTGGCAACTCGCATGTGCTTACTATTTATGCTATTGGGCTTTAAACTTTCATTTTACGTACCTTAATAAAGAATTTCATTCAGTTTGTTTTTATAGTTACTATCAGTTTGACAATATATGCTCATTTTGAATTTACGAGAGATAACCTTTATGGAAAATATAGATAAATCCATTCCATATCCATTATATCTATTTACTGCAATAGAAATGTAAGCTTTACATTTGAACTCAAATGTAAGCTTTAGATTGACTTGAATATAGGATTTTAAGAATGAAATCAGAAAGCATTTATTATACTATATACTTATACCTCCCAGGTATATTAAGGCCGGTAAAAAATATTTAAAATCAAAGTTAAAAATCTGCTTTTAATCAAGTGATGCCATTCGGTCACGGGATTCCTTAATGGTAGACTGTAAATATTAGTATCAATATTTTCATGATTTGTATTTCGTCAATATATTTTCTTAATTTGTCTTCGTTAGATATTACAGCGAGGACTTAATCAACTTTGCATTTTTTTATTTAGCATTTTTTTATTTCGTAATATGAAGTACATAATTGCAATATTACTAATGTTATTGCACCAAAATTGCAAGGTATTTACCATTATATAGCAAAGCAGCAAACAAATAAGGCCCTCCTGAGCTTGGAAGTTCATCAAGGAAGTGCCGGACAATTATGAGTTATTAAAGCCTTACGAGTATAATACATACATTAAGATCAAATTTTGTTGAATACAAGACATATAATAGTAAAACTCAAAACAATGATGACATTAATTGAAAGAAATATACATATAGAAATAAAAAATGTTTAAAATCACACTAAGATAATACATAATGTAAAAAGTGATAATTTCAATATTTATGAATGGTTGAGTATAGACTAAAACTTATTGCAGAAGATTAAAATATCGGAGAAACCACTTCTTGATTTTTCTCTTTGCTTCACCTAGTCTTTCCAGGCCATGAATAGTAAGGGAAGCTGGTTAACAATTATTGGCACAGCAACATCTAAATATTTGTGATTCTATTCTTAGTATCCAATTGAGATAGATTTACGTAAAGCCACAATCAATTTCACTCGACATGTTTATTCTCTTTTTGTCCACGTTTTATTTTTGCTTCAAAGAACAACTTGTTCTCAATTCTTATGCGAAATTACTATTAAAACCGATGGAGCGCCTAAAAATTAATATGCATTAGATTTGCAGGTCACTCGCAATATATTTAAAGTAATTAAATTTCTAAGGGAAATATATCGATGTTTTTCCTTTAAAAGAGCGTAAATTCTCCTCCCACTTCTCATATTAACCCTCCTTAAGACCCCACTTCTCCCCAAATGCTTCTCCATTCCAACAGCCAATCTCTCCTTGCACTTTCGCTCTCTGACCAAACATACATTACTCTTGTTTTCTTCTTTCCCACTTTTTCCGATTTTCCATCTCCCTTGCACACGCGCCATCCCTCTTCCAAATTCCTCCATTTTGTCCACGCGTTTTTATCCTCTTCTGCTTTCCCCGCTCATTCATCACTCTGTCCCTCTTCTGCTTTCTTCCGCCGGCTCCCCTTTTTACAAATCCTTTTTTATCTCTTTACGGAAGTCGAATCTTTCTTCTTCATTGGTTATTCCGTCGTTTCTTTTAGTTTGGAATTCGTCTTTTTTTCCGGTCACCACTCTCTTATCTCCATCATATTTCACGGCAACTTGCCCAAATATTTATTCCATTCCCTTTCTTACTATGATTCCCGCCTTCCTCATCACTTTCTCTTTCCCATTTCTCCGTCACCCTTTTCGTCTTCCCGCGATTTAAATTTATCGGAGGGTTCTTTCGCTAAATTGAACTCGGCGCAGTATTACTCTGACTGGAAAATCGCGTTAAAATCGCGCATTCACGTTATATATCTCTGCGTTCGATATTCGGTTAAGACACGGGAACTCGATTGGGAAATGATCTTGCAGAGCGTCTGCACTCGCTCTCCAGCAGTCAATTGTTTGCCGAACGGAATGATATTTACGTATTCCACGAACTGTGAACTTGGAATGAATGTTTATAATCGGAATGTGATTTTGGGGACTCAAAGCAAAGCTGAAGTTTTAAAGTTAAGAAATTTGAGCTGAGGTACTGCATTGATCTTAAGGGAGGGGAAATTTGATGCCAGAATCTCGGATGGTGCCACTTTAAGACAGTCGATAAAAGTTTCAATATCGATAAATGTACTTCAACATATATACATTAAAAACCTATGGATTTTGTTTAAAGTTCGCAAGAGATAATGATTTCTTCGCGTCTTGCTCAAGCATACATTTCTCTTGCAACATTAGCACGGAAAATATAACAGGAAGGACGTATAATATTGACAAAACCCTTCGAAAACGTGATTTTCGATTAAGCCTTATTTGAATATTCTTTTCTTGCATAGTTTCCCACTCCTAGTCCTAAGGAGTCTATGATAGTTCACTGATTTTCGTGATACATTAATTCGCGAATTTTCAACTCCCTTTCTTCCAACGTTCAATTCTTCTCTCCTCTTAAGTTCATCCAAAATATGGTTCCAAGAGATTGACTTTTTTGTAATTTTATTCATTATTTAAATTAATTTATGTTGATGATTTGTTTTATATTTTGTTCTAACTGATTGTTGGTTTTTCCTTTCTTCTTGTTATATCGTCAACTGTAATTGGCTCAAAGCGAAACTGAAGTTTTAAAGTTAAGAAATTTGAGCAGTCGCATTTTGGCTAATGCTTGATTAAAGCTGTTTCTCCAAAAGATTGTTTCATTGGAAAGGAGAGCAAGTGAACCGTAATGTGTACGTCTTCGTACTTCTAAGTCTCAAAATAAGGAGTTGCATTTTTAGAAGAGCTTTGAAATGGAAGAGCGGTTTATAAATCCTAGGACGTATGGGGATATTACGGTCTGAAACTGTGCATCTAGTTTGTATGAACAGAGAGGAAATATCGTGATGAATACGTGAACACGCATGCACGTGAGTTAGCTACGGAACACTCTTCGTCGGCGAAACTTGCTTTTCCTTAGTCACTCCGGATTGCTCGCTGTGGGCCTTCGTGCAGAATCTTCCTAGACGCTGCTTCAACAAAAATTGAATTTTCTTGGGATTAAGTTACGTTTGGTGACGCCGACATGAGGGAAGGACCGCCCATTCAATTATGAGTATAATATTTTTCCTAACAACAGCATAAATTTATGATGACTAATTAAAAGTATAAAAATGAATATTTGATCAATGGAAATATTTTATAACAGTGACCGATAGTTTACTTTAAAACCGAAATAATCATTCTGTCCATGTTAAAAGAAAGAACGCTTTGTAATTTCCACATCAGGGTTATTGCTTGACCAGTTTCGTCAACGGATTCACATCTTCAGGTCCCTTCGATCAAGTCATCTTCAATCGCTGAAGATTTCAACCCATCAATGAACCTAGTCGAACAATAACAACAAAAATGTGTTCTCATTTGAGCTCGTACTCCTTTTCTGGAGAAATCTGACGTAGCGATTGGTAGCATTGTGGAAACTGCAAACAGGGTCAAATATAGGTTAAAATTTTACACCATTTAATACTACCTGGAAATAGTAAAACTTTGCCTTTGTAATTTATGATCACATTTCACATGTATTATCTAAATTCAAAAGTAGTTTTTTTATAAATGGAATCCCTAGTTTAGCGTTTTCCAAAAAGGATATTTCTGCCATTTGAGATTATTTTCTCCCGTTTTCGAATGATACATCTCAAATTTAGGTACATTCTTTTGTCTACAACTCAATCTTTTATGATATTTCATATAGGTATGTATCGAAGAAATAAGAAAGTATCATTTATTATCATAATATGTTTAATCATTCCATTGATCGATAAAGAATTTTTTGTAGAATATACGGAAATCATTCTCCTATCATAACTCCCATTTTATGAGAATCTATTTCTTTAAAACGTGGAATCGATTAAAATGTGGAAAGATCAATATGTGCTATCGGAAAGAGTCTCGTCAAGCAGGACTTTAGTCAACCTAATAATGGGGTGGCTCTAAATCATCTCTCGGGCCTTTATTAATCAGTTAAATCCTTAGACTAATATCTCCGTAAGCCCCTCATCTGGAATTCTGACGGTGCATCTTGCGAAACATTTCCCCATCTTCTGTAAAATCTCCCGCACTTTGCCGTAAGCTCTCTTCCTTAGTAACCCATCTTCCGATTCTCTCTTCTTCCACCATTTCTGTATTTAGGCCTACAAATCCCACGTCCAAAGTTAGAATGTCTCCCATTCCATTCTCTCCCTTTCTCGTTCAGTGTGTACGCACATGAACTGATTTTCACATCTTCGCTCTCCCATTCCCTAAAACCTTCACAAACTTCACTTATCACCAGGAGAGTATAGGATGGTTCAATTCAAGAAAAGTATCTGTCAAGGAATTGCGTAGAGCACCATCTGGATTTGATAAGTCCAAGCTTGACTTCGTGGAAGGGAGGCATAATGAAGACACTTGGTAATTTCCACAGGATATTCTATATTTTTATAAAAGCGATCAGTTTAGTCTATAACATCTTTAACCCCCCTCCAAAAGAGAGGGGAGACATGCGAAAAACTTATTAAGGGGAGAATGTGCCAAAAGATAAAATTTATCTATTAAAAGATATATTTGTAATATTCATTTGGGCTGATGATGAATCAAAGGAGAAAGATAGTGGAAGGAAATGGAGACGAATGGGGATCGAGCCAAGGTCTACGACTCTCCGTTATTATAACAATTAAACTACCATACCTAGTTAAGTGAGTGTTGTTTCTCTTCAAGTTTTAACGACTTTCAATGCAAAGATTATTCCCAATCCTTCCTCGATGCGATTATTCCCGATCCTTTCTTGATGCGATTAATATTTAGTTTGAAAGTGCAGTGGAACCTCTGTTCACGAACAGCTCGGTTTACGACCACCTTTGGCATCCACATTTTGACTCGGTGGGCGTACAACAACTCGGTTCACGACCAGTTCAGTGGGCAACCCCGACATAACACAGCATCGTTCCAGTTGCAGACAGGTTGATCAGTGAACACAGCTCGTGAGCAATTTGCGGATTACTTTATCAGTGAAACAGGACATAATCCACAGCAATATAATAACATTTAGCTATCTTAAATTCAAATTACTGTATTTTTATTTATTTCGTAATAAACATTAATTTACATAGCAATATAGCAAAATAGCAACCATCTGGGTTGAAAATAACACAGATGATTCGTTTTATTGCAACCTATATACACTTATATAATTATGCAATTATTACGCATTAAATATAGCAGTTTATAATGATGTTTAATAATGATATTATTAATATTGGAAAGTATTCTGTAAATAAATGAATACATGTGATAATATTAATCCTACAAGGCCTTACCTTCAATTTTCATTTCAAGGCTGATTCCAACATTCTTCTATATAATTCCTATTCGAGTTTTCTTTTATTCTTTTATCCCATATGGGTTCCGTATAAGCAAGCTATTAAAATATCGCATTACGTACATTCTAAACAAAAATACACAGATTAAGTTCGTGAACCGAGCTTCCACTGTATTTCCAAAAATTTGAAATCGACGAAAGATTCATTATTAAATTTTCGTCTTGTAAATCTTCCTTCGACTTATCGATTAGACGTTTTTCCTCTTCAAAGTTCCTTTTTAACCCTCCTGCGCCTAATCATTTTATTTCTTTCTCTCTTCTCGCCTAAGAGAGCCCTTCCATTCGCCTAATTAACTGATTCGGTTCTTTTTGCGGCCCCCATTTGCGTATTCCCCCAATCCCACTCGATTCTTCCGCCCCTGTGGACTCCCTTTCGGGGAAGAAAGGAAAAAATGCCGACGTAGACGGGGAGAAAAAACGAAAAAAGTCTTCGCCTTTTGTGGGTCTCTCGTATATGGCCACAACGAACCCTTCGACGCTCCCCTTCCCCTAATGGAAGCAGAGTAAGACGGTGTGCCGCACCCGGAAACACACTCTCGGAGCCGCATCCTGAGGAGGATGCTCAAACCAAATCGCGAGATCTTTATTATCTGCGACTGTGGTCCTCGGGCAAGGACGTCCATCGAGGATTTAAGGGAAGGGGAAAAGTTAACTGACCGGATTCAAGATGAGGAAAACGAGAAAAAGGAAGCAGGTGGTCCAGCAGTCATCGGAAAGTGAATGATGGAATGTATCTTGGTTCTCGTTGGATATAATTCGCAGCTCTTCTAAAATATGTTTGGAATGAAATCGATTCGCCCTCTATGAATGCACTAAGGAACCATCACGTTAACCGGAAATATCCGATCACTTTTAACAAGCATTGTTCAAAGCTTTTTAAAATATAATATTAATCACGTTTTAAACTCTTGTCTTTTATTATTCGACAAGCCGTAAGTCCAAATACCTACGTTTGGTTTTTATCAGATATATTTCTCAATAGTGAGAGCTTTAGATAAAATTATTTTGTACGAGTGAGCCTGCTGTGAGGGACATATATAATGAAATACTTATATAACACACGTTAATGGAACAAAATTTGTTTAGGAAGACAAGTCAATCAAGATTAATGGAATATATAAATTAAGAGAGAATAAATTACTGACAAGCTACTTCAAACTACTTTAAACTTATTTTATTAATATGTAGTGAATTATATACTTATTTTCTCCCAGAATTATCTTTAAGAATTCGTATTAGAAATTTTTGTCCCGATTCTAGGCTATTCCGACTCATGATCTCCTTTCTTCCGATATATCGAATGTGTCTTCATTGCCTTCCAAATTAAATCATCTGTTTTTCATTGTTGTTTATTTTTCTGTCATAAGTATGGACAAATATTATAATATTCCGTGATTAATAGTCTAATCGAAGGATCTTGAAGGTAGATATTTGGGAAGTAAATGTATTGAGGCCTTTTAAATCCAATCGAAGTTTTGACGTGTACAAGTTAAAACAATTTCACATCCATTGCAAATTCACATCTTCTACGCACTTCAATACTGCGATACAATGAGGAGGGTATAACACCATGCGATTGTATCGATTGAATCAGTGGGCTGTATAGGGAATATCCTCGTTTGTTTTTTTAAAGGAATGCTGTTTACCTTCCTCAGCTCTTCCTTGCATCGCATTTCCGTCCTCTGCAAAGCACAATTTTAGAGAGTCGATTTTTTTTCCGGCAGCTCGTTTTGACGAGGGAGTGACCGCGAGGACCCCTTTTATTCGGCGGAAAACACCGCTTTTGGTCGGAAATTCCGCTCTCCTTTCGACTGGTTGTGCACCTCCGTCTCTTCCGATTCCCTGTTATTATATATTTTCGATTCGCCCCCTTCCCTTTGTCCCCAGAGGAGAGCCGCCTTTAGTAGGCAGTTGGAAATAAGAGCGACGCAATAAAGATATTTGCAGATTGTGTCCAGAGTCAGAGAGGTCAACAGCTAAAGTGCTAACAAGAGCGCCTCTGGTGCTAGAGAGGTATCAGTTACGATTTAAGACTTCGAGAACTGAACAAAGCGGTAGATATGACTCAGGAAAAGCAAGACAAAGGCAATGTGTAACTCTTTTGCAACACTAGTGCCAATTCAAGAGACGGCTGTTGATGGTTACTCGTAACACATAGTTTCCCTAACTTTTTTCCTCGAGGAACCCTTGGCGTCCTTTTTTAAAGCCCTATTTTTTTCTGTTTTTTGACTTTGAATGAGGAAACAATATTCCGCGATCGGTATTTTTGTATAATAAACAATAACAAAACCTTGGTACAAGACTAAACCGTTGTCCATATATTAACAGCATTGCTGCTGTGATTAAAACATGAATGTGCGGACATATTGTATTCGCTTCTTGCAGTGAGTTCATCTTCGCTGCGTTACTATACGTGCGGTCTAAATGGTCTATGGACCCCATTTGCATCTCTTTAACCCACATATCTTCTTCTCCATGACATAGACCTCCTGTGAATCCATATGGATGCCCAGGGTACTTCATGACAACTTCGGGAATCTATGTCGTAACATAAAAGCAAACTGAAAACAAGAGGGGAACGATTAACGAAAATAATCGAAGAATTAACTTTTCTGAAGCACTTTAGGAAGGAAAAGTCGAAACTATTTATGGCATTGAAGAATCTTTAATTATTGCATTTTAACAATCTTGTCGTGAGGAGGAGAACGCAACCCTACTACTGCAGGCTAAGGAGCGCGCTGTAGGAATAACAAGAAGAGACACCTGGGAGAGGACTGGACTGACGGACAGATAAGGTAAGATCACTAAAATGGAGATGGCTGGTCACGTGGAGAGAATAAACAGCAACAGCTGGTCATCAGTAGATTTGAAAAGGACGCCAAGATGTGCCAAAATATCAAAAAGGCCAAAGATGGAATAGATTCATCGTCGAATATTTAGAGCTAACGCGGTAAAGAGAAGTTCAAAATAGAGAAAAATTGGAATGCGCTTGTGGAGGCCTGCATTCGACGTCAGGTACTAATTTATAGTACACTCCTGGCCAAAATTAACGCAGCACCTCCCTAGCGATCCTTACGGCCGGTGCTGCGTTAATTTTGGCCAGGACTGTACTTAATTATACTAGTGATTATGTGTTATGATAGGTTACGTTTTACAGGATTTATATAAATTAGTAATTAGATATAAGTTTAAAATTAGAACTATGGGTTAAATTCGGACTACATATGGGGCTGGGAAAACATCAATCTATATTCATTTACTTCTTTCACATATTTAGCTAAGATATGCCTTTAAAAATAGCACATAAAGGATTAAAGGTTGGCTTGAATACATCTCTATGTGCACTCTTGTGCCATAGAAATCCTTAAGCCTGAATTCCTTTAATTATTGATAAATGACCACTTTCTTTGAATTGTCAAACAACCGTTCTTTATTCACTGCTCTGTTTTCCCTTCTATTCCATCTTCAAATCCATTTGCTCTTTCCATTTTCTCCTATTCATTTCTTCTGCTTCCCTGTTATTTCTTCAACCCTCTCCTTTCATCATCACATCGTTTCTTTACCTAACAGCGCAAACGATTTGATTATTTACCAATATTTTGTTACAAAAATTTTTACGTCTTCAAATCTCATAACTGCATAAATATATGACATTTTAAAGTAAGTTTCCAATATCTTAAATTCATCCAGAAACATTTGAAATAATAGAAAAAGTTTTTCTTGCATTTTTTCGCAAAGCTTGACCAACGAGGATTGTAGTCAAAATGTTGAGAATTTCGGATTTCTTGGTGGTCATCAGAATCTAAATAAATATATTTAGAAACCGATAAAGAGTACATAATATTTACAAAAATATAAATTAATTACCAAAGACTAATGTTGTCGAGTAAGTACGTAATTACTGGTCGGAGCATATTTAATAATAATAGGAATAGATCAAATTCGTGCAAGAGATAGTTCTTTGAAGGAAAGAGAAGGAATTGTATCTGCGTCATCGTAGGACGCGATGACGCAAATCAGTGCCCCTGAGGTTGGTGCGTGGCTTTAACGATGCCTTTGATTAATTAAATTGAGACATAAAAGGAAAGATCGCTGGAAATCTTACACCTTAAATGATCGGTGGAAAGGGGAATTCTTCGGAAGGCATCGAATGTCCGGAGACAAATTCCGATAGATGTCAGCTTTATCTCGTAGACAGCGGTAGTTTTACACGATCTACTTGTTATTTTTCTCTTCGCGGTTAAATTATTCCTCCTCACGTTCGCTCTCAGCACCATCCGCCGAGCGCTTGTTATACCGAGAGAGAGTCCTTCCTCTTCTTACCGTCATTTCCCTTCGCTTTCTTCCCTTCATTTGTCCTTTTATTTCAACTCGTGCTCACAATTATTCCTTTCTACGTGATTTTCCTTTTCATTCTGGACGCTCTTTTCTGCTCTTCTCCCGCTTTCTCATTTCTCTTAATTCTCTCTTCTCTGTGAGAGCACCCCTCTGTTTCGATTCTCGACTTTTTCGGTCGGCCTTTCCAGCATTTAAGTATTAACTATGGAGAAACAAGTAACAGTATTCATCATTTTTCCAGACATAAATATTCGATTGAGTTTCGGAAGACGTGTCCCCATTTTAGTTCCGAGTCTAACCATCTAGGTGGCAGCAGCGTTTGTTTACTTACGTACTGTATAGATTATTATAATATTATAGACGATTTAATTAAAGGAAACTCACACACCCAACCCCAAACCCATCGGCGTTTAGCCAAAGTTATCTTTAAGCGCAGAGATTGTGAAAATAATTATAGACGATTTAATTAAACGAAACCCGCCCAACCAACCCCCAACCCATCGGCGTTTAGCCAAAGTTATCTTTAAGAGCAGAGATTGTTCCGCCACCTAGATGGTTAGACCGGTTAGACTCGGAACTAAAAATGGGACAAGTCTTCCGAAATTCAGCCAAATATTCTTTGTGATCTTTAGTCGCAGGATGGGGTAACATACGGTAGTAGATCAACAATATTTCCAGTGGATAAGACTAAAGTTATGATAATGTTACGAGTTAAGGGTTCGGGATAATTAATCAACTCTCGTAATCCGAAAAACAACATTTTATTAATCAACACAAGAAACTAAGTCGGACCAAACACTGTTAACTATAGCACCGACTTAGATAATAAATCTCCACTTATATCAATCTCTAACGTTTTCTTTCTCAACCCGAAAACTGACTGTTTGTTTATTTATCTTTTGAGACCATTGTTGGCCTTAGCAACTGCCGCGTATTTATACTCGTCTCTCCCGATGAGTGGAGAACAAATCAGAAGTCCATCAAATAACGTTGGGCGCAGCAGTAATCAATGATTTGTGCTTCTCCAGAGTTATGTAGTGTTACGCCTATGGATTGACTTGGATGAAGTGGTCCCGGGATCGATCCTCGGAGGCGACCATTAAGTTGACACTGCAAAGAGTAACATAGTCAACTTAAGAAAACAATAAGGTTTGAGGAATAAACAATCGAAAGTTGAGGGGTAAGCTACAAATGAGCTCAATACTGTCTCCCGCAGGTTGTCGCACCCTGGATGCAGCTAAAATTTTTAAAGCTCCATTTAATTTATTTAGCTGACAAAGAAAACTAAAGAGTCCGTGTGTGTGTTTCACTTGCATATCGAGAGCATGTTTCTCCTAATTTTGCGCAACATGAATAGATTGTTATCTTCCTATAATCTTCCCATTTCCCCCAATGTTAAATTTTTATAAATATTTTTCGAAATATGGAACCTAACTCCGTATATTTAGACGATAAGAGGCTTTTATTTCTCAATAAAACGCTGTTTTAAATGTATCAATTAAATATTATGCCAAATAACCTTAATATAACTCTTGCCTGGTTCTGCCTCTTAATTATTCACCAAGATGGTAACCATAAACAAAATCGATCGTTTGTCGGTTCCTTTCAAATTGAACAATTATATCTCAAAATTGTTATAATAATATCAAATCGTCTTTATTCGGGCGAATTTGAAACTACAAGTCTCTTCTTCCATCTTACCATGTTTTGCACTTCTTTCGAGAATGTGGAAATGAAATCTGAGCAAAGGGAAGTGTGTTGAGATTAGGTTCCGGCAAATGTGAGGTAAAACAAACGAAGGTAAGACATAGTACGCCGTACCTCATCTCCACCGGAAAAATTGAAACAAGTGTAGGATTCGCGATGTTTTCGCATGGTCTCTGGATATGACTCTACCGCTCCATTGATCTCGGCGCCGGAAATATGTTCGGTGCCCTTTCGGTGTTTTTTGCTACTTGTGTCCATCAATCAAAAGTTTTCCAACTTTAGAAAAAGTTTCGTCGCATTAGTTATGATCATCCGCAAGCCTTCCACTTTATCTTCCCATGGACTCCCGTATGCCTTTGTATTGGTGCGCTAAGTTTTGGGCGAAAAAGTTCAGCTGAAGAAAGTCAGCCCACCTGCACTGATAAGTTTTGACATGCTGAAGCCCGCATTCAGGATTAACTTGGCCTCGAAGGGCGATTATTTATGCAAAATTATGAAGAGGGAACGCCTAAAACGGCTCAACATTTATGCTACTTTGGCGCCAAGGATATCAGTGAGATCAGACCTCTATCATCAGCCATTTTCAATCCGACGTCGGCCTCCACAACTCCTTTTCTCTGTCCTGAGATTTTTCTTGTGTAGTCGAGGGTATTTATGGAGGAATTTTGTAAGACCTACTAACATATTTCGAGTATAAATTATGATCTTTTGGTACAGATATCTTGGTAAGAACACCCTTCTCTTTACCAAAACTCGAACTGATTTTTTTTACATTTTGAGTTAACTCAATATGCGAAGGTGTTAGCTCGAGGAAGGCCATGATATGGAAAATAATTATTCAATACTCTTCCTGGGAGTGTACGAAATAATTCTTTTTCCATATTTTGAATTAAATTTCTTTGGCAGTCAATGGAATCGATTTATTCCATTTTTTGAGTAAATTAGAGAGCAACTTCTCAGCAGCAATGATAATGGATAAAAGGATATCAATTTGATCTGTTCAAAGAGTCTGTCGAAATTATCGAGTATTGGATTTGTCTGCTCCGTCCACCAAACGCTGATAAATTCTGGAATCGATAGGGCCAATCTATCTGAACAGTTTGACAACATTCCCAAGGAAAAACGGACTTGAAAAAATTCTGACGGGGCCGGAGATCGAACCCGGGATCTTCCTCTTTCCTGGTTCGATCCCCTGCCCAGTCAGACTTTTATCAAGTCCGTTGGGAATTTTCCTGGGCGCACGCCCTTATGTGCAAAGTCACCTCAACCCTTTCCTTGTAAGTTTGACAACAAATTTGAGACCGAACAGAGGAAACTCTACTAACAATACGCTTTCAAATTTTCAGGAATAATGCAGTAATAACTATCCGAAGTGTCCAAAATAATGGTTCTGATACGCTTACGAAATCTTCGCCATTTCAAAAATCCGACTTTGACTCTCGGACGAACTGAGTTCCCATTTTCGGAATACTAGCGTTTGTTGAGAAGGACTATGAGAGGGCTCTTGGATAGTCGATGTTGCTTTTGAGTGCAGCAGTCTCGGGCCTATGAGCGGGAATTGTCCTCACAAGAATGCTACTGCAGCCAACTGCTGGAAAAAACCGTTATGAATAGTTATACATTACTGAGAACTCCAGTTCCAACATTAATCTTTAATCAGTCGCGCCTATTTTCATAACACGAGTAGTCGCGCGTTGTACTCCATACAACAGATCGTTTTTCGTCCAAAATTGTAAAATTAATTGAATTAATTATTATTTCTGAGTACTAAGCTTTAGGTAATAATATAATTTAAGAGGATAATTTAAGAAGTAAACAACTTTTAGTAAAAAATATTATTATTCACCTTTACTTATTTACATGCTTTCAGAGAGTATCTAAAAAGCAAGATGTCTATTAGTTCCGAAATTTAATTGCGTCTAATGAAGTTTAAGACGAAATAAGTGAAAAACTCCATGTAAACTTTATAATAAGCAAAAATAGAGATCACCAACGAAAGACTTACACAAGCGGTCGCGCGTTGTATGTGTTACAACAGTCGTCACTTCACAGATTTACTCGCTTTCGCAGTCGGTTTAAGATTAAAAAGGAGCATTTGACGACTTTAAAAGCTAATAGTAATTGCGATAAAGGAATAGGCCCGGTTATGAGGTTCAAGGGACCACCCAGGTAGAAACGGGACCCGAAAAACCGTCTGTGTTGTACAGAATACAACAGCGCGACTGACGGAGGGCTGATCATTTAAGGGATACATTTTTAATTCACAGGATACTTTGCCATTACCGCACATGAAGAGAGTATTTTTAACTAATTCAGTTCGATTTTGTATCATGAATTATTTTCGTGTGGAGTAAAAAACAGCGTATTACATTATTTTCTGATTCTAAATGATGGAATACAGTAGAACCTCGATCTATCGTTTTTGAAGGGACCGAGAGAAAAAGACGATGGATGCGGGAAAACGATCAAAACGGGAAATGTAGACTCAGCTCACACTATTAAAATGAATACATAACGAAAGTTTATCCAAAGAAAACCCCTAAAGATTACGAAAAAGAACGTACTGAACTCCGAGAGACGGTACAAACAGGGTGAAATATGCCAGTAAACTGAGATGGACAAACAGGACTCTTGCGCGCACCCATGTGAAAGCTCTTCAATAGGATACAATGTATTAAAACAGCCCCGGATGTGTTTAAAAAAAATCGGCCGTTTTGAGCAAGTGCTACGACAGCCTTAAAAAAAGTTCATGCCAAGCTCTTAAAGAAAATTTTTGTCGCAATTCCTAATAAATTGTCTTTCTTCCTCGATTGGGCCAAAAATCTGAACGATGGATGCGGGAAAATAATATTTCGATGAACGATGAATGCGGTATTACTTTACATGTCTCCTTATGGGCCTAAGTCGGGACTATAGAAAATATACGATAAATACGGAAAAACGACAAATGCGGGAACGATGGATCGGGGTTCTACTGTACTACAAAATATCACCATTTACAGTGAATTCATTTTTGCTCCAACATCAGTCATCCATCTCTTTTGCTGTCTTTCGCATTTCTAGTATCCATACATTGATAAGTAGTACAGATATAATGATGCCTAAGATAGGAATGGAGTAAAAAAGATCGAAGGAGTTACTGTAACTTATTAAAATCAGATTGTTATTGATTGATCAAAATCATGTTTTGGATTGATGCTCAATGCTTTTCAGCGCATTGCTAAAATATCAGGTGAATAATTCGTCATTTAATATTTACTCGATTTATTTCACTATTTCTTTAGTAATATTTCTATTGTAGTTGATATGGATCTAATAAATTTTATTTATAATCTGTAATTATCGTGCTCTTTCACATGTTTCGTTTATTTTCAATCGTTAATTTTTTCCATGCCTCCTTCCAATCAGGCTGTTTCTTGCGATAGATAATTTTCCCCTGAGGATCTCTTAGCATTGAGATGAAAGGATTGGCTTTTAATCCCATTCTTAACCAAATGAAGATGTTTTATTAGCATTGCTACTATTCAACATTTAATCTCCAAACGTACCGCCGTAAAAAAAAACTCCAATAGGAAATTGCGAAGCTATGTCAGCATTATTTTTATTTTTATATTTTTTTGGCAAAGATAAGCCGAAGTGGCCTCTCAGCCTACTAATCTTTACAGTTATTATATGAAAGTCTATAAAATTAAAGCAAAGAGATTGTTTGGAATTAATTTACATCCAGAAGAAACTAAATCAATGCAGAAAGAGAAACGACACGTATAAAACTAATGCAGTGGGTAAAATATAATGTATACGCACAAAGTTTGGTTTTTGTAAGATTTTGTAAGTTAATACATGGTCACGATATCTTCTGATGTTATTGTTTCAAATACCTTTCTGTATCTTATGTGAATTTTAGATATCTTATTTTCTTATACCAAATAATTTGCAATTACACAGACCTGCGAATTTAAACTTTCCGATCATTGCATAATGTTTAAATAGTGATCTAGTATATCTTTGGTATGCTGATTACGAAACTGTAATCATATTTTCTCTATCACATCAGGTGGTTTTACAAAATCAAAATGAAAATATGAGAAATATGAGGCACGCGCACATGTAAGATTACTATTATCACATGTAAGGAATACTTCTTTCTCATTGTTTTCACTCATCTGAACAATCCTATATTACACTGTTATACTTATGAACATAATATCGTATAATTACATTGATACGTACCGAGAGCCCCCCCTGATCCCGGTCGTATCAAACATCTCTTCCCATATTTGTACTCAGGGGGTGATAATAATAATAATAATAATAATAAAAACTCTTTATTCGGCGAGGTTAGGCCCATTAGGGCCTCTCTTACACCTAACCATTAAGGATAACTAATATTACTTACAGAAAAGGAGGAAAAACAATATAAATACATATATATAAAAAGAAAATACAAAGAAGAGGTAAAAAAATGATAGAATTGTGGTGTGGGGAAAAACTCCTTGGCTGAAGGCTTTCGGAGAAAAACCCACTGTGCGGGAAAACGCTCACACAAGAAGGGGAGCGAAAAAACCCACGAAAACACAGATGGAAATAAATACAAGCAGGTATATCACTAGTTGCATAATTGATGACCAATATTTTTGGGTAATTTCTTGATGGTTGACCACGGATGTCATTTACCTGAAAAGACAGAAGAAGAAGATTAGACGGAAGATAAAGAGCTTTCGGAAATGCGATTTAAGTAATGGAGGCCTTAAAGATTGAGATTAATAAACTACTATAATGTAATTAATAATCCACAATTTAAATATATTATAATAGTTATACTGGTAAGGATAATTAAAGTTATATTGATAGATAAAGCATGATTTACCTGCTGTACAAATATTAATAAATCTAAAAATCAGTATTAACACTAAAAGAAAAGAAAAAAATTAAATTAAAAAAATAAAGAAAATAGTAATAATTATTATAACGCTCATAAAAGAAATTAATAACCTCTTTTTTGCTGAAGAAAACCTAAATTGTGGATGTAACGCTTCTAAAAGAGGCGAGCAAGGTGATCCCGCACGAAAAATCTTCCTATGGGAACATACACCCTCACCTGTAACTCGTGGCCGGCGTGATGTTCTTTCAATAACCTATTATTTGACATGTTATGATAGAAAATAATTATTTTCTATCATAACACGTCATTTCTCCATTTTAGAGATAGAGTAAGGAGGATAGTTTACGAGGCAATTATTAATGGTACGACATATAAAAGCCAGAAGAGGTGAGCATGTTGGGGGATCCTAATTTCCTTTTGGAGATTCGCCGCTTATCAATTTCAAAGCGAAGCCAAGCACATCCCCAAGCGCCGATGTTCCTCAAATGAACATTCCGAGATATCCGACGACACGACCCCCGAGTCATACACACAATATCGCCTCGTGCGCTTTTGTGCCTCTCCTCTTTGATTCACTTCCGCCCACGTCTTAATTCTCGCGTCCGCAGAACAGCAAGAATGCTGTCGAGGGAACGCAAAAGCCACTCGGGTCATGAAGTAAACAACGCGTTGCTAACCAATATAAAACGGTTTCCATCAAATCGGACAATGGAATGAGAGACAGCTTGTAATTTCCACAAGATAGTACTGATGACCGGTTTCGGCACTAAGCCATCATCGGGCAAATATGCAAAAAATGCACTTATATACAAATGGAAATTTGGGAAGCAAGGGAGGGTGTCATCATGTTCATTCCTTACTCCTAAGTTAAATGTTGAAAATTAGCGAAAATATTCTCCCGACCTTGATACTTATGAATACATTGTGTGAGCATCTTTGTTCATTATAATAATTACGCATCAAACCTTTCAATCATAAAATTATCCTCGATTTATACTGCTTTAAATCGAAAAGCATTCAAGTTTTGTTTCGGTTGTCTTTACAACGTGTATTGTTCGCATATTTGCGCATATCTCGGTATTCTTAATATGTGTAAAGAAAATGCAGTTCGAGGTGTTCTTCCGACCATTGATGAGATGCGGTCCTTTCAATCCATCGAGGGAGCCATTGTCTCCTTCAACAAGGAAAATTAAACCTCATTTACACTTTGCTGCGGACACCGAAAGCAATAGACTCACTCGGTCCTCATTCCCCTTTGAACTTTGCCGTGCGACGCGTTATTCACTTTTCTTATATTCGCATTATCCTCTAAGACTAGGTTTCGTTTCTTCCTTCTCCGATCTCTGCGCGTTCCCAAACTCCTCCCTTCGCCATATCTTCGCTCCCCGCTGTTCTTCTGTCGCCTTTCCCCCATTCGACATTGCTTCCCTTTCTCCTTTACGTTTTTTGTTACCTTCTATTACCTCAGTGTTTCTCGCACCATTCCTCATATGCTCTCTCTTTCACAATCTCTTTTCCACTCAACTTATCTACTTCTACTTCGTACCTAAGACATGGAGGAAGCTTTGTATTGAGACATCTGACCTTGTTATTTCTCATGGTAAATTAAAGGGTATAAAACACTCCCAAAACCATCAAAAATTACCTTAAGGTAATATGATACGCATTTCGCTCTCTAAGAGAGCATCATCAGAGACAGGAACGGAATGACTGAGAATCGCGTGACGCAAGAAAACAAAAGAAGGATGAAATTCAAGTTATTTCATCTAACAATTTATACAGAGTTTAGTTAAAATCTATGTTCTGGTTCATCAATATATCTTTAAATTTATAAATGTAAAGGTTTTCATAAGCATTTAATCCGTAATATCCGTATTTTACTTTACATTTATAAATTTAAAGATATATTGATGAACCAGAACACAGAATTTCATCCTTCTTTTGTTTTCTTGCGTCACGCGATTCTTAGTCATTCCGTTCCTGTCTCTGATGATGCTCTCTTAGAGAGCGAAATGCGTATCATATTACCTTAAGGTAATTTTTGATGGTTTTGGGAGTGTTTTATACCCTTTAATTTACTGTTGTACCCATCAGTGGTCTTTACCCAATTATATTTCTCATGGTACTCGTTTACTTGCAGTGCCCTCGACAAAAATATGAAAAAGGAATCCTCGATATCATCTGCAAGAACAAATATTGACAGAAAGTGATATAATATTTTTTGTACAGGTGAAACGATTTTTACCCAAATTCAGAATTTCTTCCCTTATTCGTGATTATGAAATACCAAGCCTTTTTGACGTTTCATTCGGAGTTAAGCATTTGGATATTTCGAAAAATTTAAGGCTCTTTGATAATATTCGCTTCCAGTGCAGAGTTATCCTCTTCATGATGGACTTCTTTTTATACTACGGAAAAATTGAATCATCTCGTTATAATTTTATTAAAATTATATCGAGATTATAATATTATATTTCAATATAAATAATGTCCACTATGCTTTTAATGTACTGCTCTAATTTCGTGATATCCTCGTCCATGTTTAAACTTCATTATTGCTGTTTCCATTTTGTGTGAGGCATAGATATTGTAATTTGTTTTTAATTATAAATACGAGTTATGTATATTTTGCAAATTAACATTGAGAAAGGAAAGTTTTTGATTAAATTCAGTCGATCTTTATAAATCATTTCATGCATGTTTACAAATGCGCTGCATTCGGCACGAATTAAAGAAGGGAAATACGTTTTTTTAGGCTTTTAGACTTCAATATCTAGTTCTTGTTGGGCGTTTTTCTTCGCATTGATGCATGGGAATAAGTTTTGACTTGTTGAAATTAGGGCTGACGTGTATTCAATATCAGACTTATCTCGTCCTTAATTTTCGTAAGTCATTCTTATTCATAAATCATATTTTCCAGTTTACCAGCGATTCATTTAATAATGATTTTGAGTCTTCGTTGTACAATTTTATATTCTTTTTCTTAAATATACTTCTTTAAAATTCTCTCTATGATTTCCCTTTTCGTAAATGTAGATATTCAAAATCAGAAGAATATAAACGATGTAATATAAAACCATAAGGCAATATCAATTTCACATTACTTTATTATAAGCTACGTTTAATCTAAATTGCAGGTCATCGAAACAGAGATATAAAAACTACTGTGAAATAAAACTTTATAAATGTTTACGATGAGTATATTTTTCGGAAGGCACACATCAATCGTTTTAAATAGTAAACATTTCCTTTTAATTATTTGTATAATGTGGTACTAATGATTCATTTTCACAAAATATAAAGGCGGCGCAAAATGATTTGAGGTGCTAAAACTGCATTCACGAGTGTATTCTAATTTCTCAGAGAAGACTTGTGTTTGAGTAATCGCTGCACTCGTCAACACTCGCTCAAAGAGAGGGAATTTATGATGGTTTAATATGCGAAGTTGGTTTCTGAATGACGTCAAATTTCGTCAGAACGCCAGCGCCTCCAAGCGGATGGCACTCGAAACTGAAAAAAATCTCCCGCTATCTCATTCTGAGGGGAAATGTTACTTTTTGGGAAAGAAGAATGTTCCACTCAAAATGCTGGAGGAATTAAAACCGCATTCAATGGTGCTTCACAAAAACCCACGCGTTTTCAAAATGAAACAAACTTAGCATAAAATCCCCGCTCGTATATATAGTCTCGCATTCATTACCTTATGCAACTCGTTCTCCCCGGAGGATTGGGAATTTACGAAGGTGATGCTCGAAAAAATGTTTTTTGGCCATTACTCGTCCCCAACTAAGTTTTCCATCACTCCCTGTGCTTTCCGACAATCCGCTGGGTCCCCTATTCCCGATAACAGCCCCTTGGAAACCCTTAACCCTCTTCTACGCCTGCTCCTTTTAGCCAACCCCTCGTCTCCGCAGACCCGCATATTCTACCCACATTACTTCTCTTCTCCACTCTTCCCATCTTTACCTACTTCAATCTGTCCATTCTGTTTTCCATCCTTTGTCCATTTTCCCTTTGTCATTTATCTCCTTCCTTCTTTACCTTTCTTGTCTAGCTGTATATTGGAAGGGCGTATATTTACCGCTTCTGATTCGCACACCCTTTTCTCTATCATATTATTTCTCTACTGTATTTAGTGTTATCCTCTTTTTAAAATTTATGGTAAATTTAAACTCGATTTTTCATTCTGTTATTGCTCTAAAATATTTCATTCTTTAGAGCGTTTACTTCTCTTGAGTTACAAGAGAAACGACGACTTGGGATTTTTAGTTATGGATGGTTAAAGGTTTGTGACTCCTTTTCAATTATTCCTATTGTTTTCTGTTGGTAATAGTTATTTCTTAGGTATGAATTTAGAAAGAGAAGTATCGATTTTGACTTATGGTCCTGAAATTATATTCTCCCTTTATCATTAACAATTGGGTTGATTAATCTGTCCATTTCATCACCTCTTCTTCAAATTCATTCCAAACACTTTGTTAATTCAATCGTTTGGCTAAGTGACAGCGGAAATGAACCTCTCAACATCACATTAATAAAATATTATTTTTCTATTCATCTAAATTAAGTTATAGCCATTCATATTCTGTTTTGAATTTCATCTTCTTCTTTTAATAGGCTTATATTTTTTCTCTCGTTTCGATACATAATGAAATACGTTTTGCAGCTTTAATTCTCAGCCTCTTAATTTTATAAACGCACCTTTTCATTCGTCTGTTTCCACTTCGACAGACCTCCTTTGTCTTTCGTACATTCTCTTTTGCTTCCATTCACATTTGTCGATACTCCGCTATGTTCAGATGTTTAAGTGAAAGTGCGAGTTCTTGGAAAAAATTCCGCCTTCATTTTTAGAGTAAAACGCTTTCCATTTCCTCTCGTCTAACGATCAATTCGCTTGTTTTTACTGTTTGATCTATCTTTCCTTTCTCCCGCCTTCGTCTCCAATGGATTTCGGCTGCTGGGGCGCCATTAGTTTTTATTATTGGCGGAAAATGAGTGAACCAAAGGGCACTAGAATCTTATGCGCTCCCTGAGAGCTCTCTTTGGGCTATTATCAGGTTATCTTCACCCCAGATATGATTGTCCCCAGCATCGCTCTCTCGCAATATTATAATTGAATTTCTAGATGCCATTATGTGGAATATAAAAACGAATAATTCGTTACACGTCATCGTTTTATTTACCTTCTTCGCCGCGTCAATACATTTGCTGATAATTTTAATACGTCAGATTCGTAATCTCAGCCGGCCTTTAAAAAAAAAATCACGACTCCAAAATTGCCTTTTCCCCCGACGCCTTTCCTTGTCTTTTTTTCCAAATTTCCGGTTTTCCATTAAACCCTCTTTCTTCACCTTGTCGCATCTTCCGCGCGATTCATCCCAACGTTCCTCCAGTCACCATTTTTGCGGATTTTAATTTCGCAGATTAATTTCCGTGTTCCTTAATTTACGTCATCCGAGTCTTTTTTGTCAATGGATTATGGCTATTCCGAGAACACGCTTTCCTTTCAGCGTAACGCTCGGAGATTCGTGATTTGTCACTGTTGTGAATTCGATTGAGGGAAAAGATTCTTAGCTGTAGTTAAGAGTCTCCGTTCCCCACGGATGTTAGTTACTTAGTTGGACCCTTTATTGGCGAGGTTAGGCCCTCTCTTCCACCTAACCTCGTTTGTCGATTAAATTTATTTAACTTATTAAGAATAATATAAAAAGAAAGAGTAGTGTGTGGGAAAAAATCTTTGCAACTGAAGGTTGACAAAGAAAAAACCCACGTTGCGGGAAAACACCCTCAAAGAAGGGGGGCAAAAAAAACCGCGAAAACACAGTAATAAAAATAAATAAAATAATATACAAACAGTGAAAAAAAGATTAGATAATGAACAACTATTTTACAAAGTGAATTTTACAAAAGGTATAGTAGACTGAATTGATGCAGTTATAATAAAAGTTAAGACCTATAATGAACAAAATAGCTAATATTCTAAAAGCTACTATGTAGTATAATTAAAACAATTCATAAAATTTCTTCAACCGGAGGCATTTTGTCAATCGATGTTTTCATAGACTGTCCTGAAGTACTTGTCATTATATCTGCAATTCCTGTTAAATGGAGGTGCCTGTAAAAAAAGAAAAGGATGTACTGTTTTGCCATAATAAGAATAAATGTGCCGAATTGAGAATCGAGACTCCACTTATTCGAAAGACTCAAGATATCCTCCCCCAGTGAAAATACGCCATGTGAAATTTCACTAGTATCTTCGTAGCTTTGATAAATATTACATACGTAAATTTAGGAAGAAATGAAAGAATATGTGAAAATTATAATTTTCACATATTCTTTCATTTTGGGTCGAATGCAGATTCTTTCGTATAAATTAGCCTTTCTTCACTATTGCATCCGACGATTGATTCGCATATATCCAAGAACGCTGTGCGAATTAATATCGAGGGGTATGGCAAATTAAGCGTTTAGATGAACCAATCACCTGGCAAATTTAGAGCACTCAAGAGCTGTCCCTTGTAACGATTGGCCCGTAGTAATAGCGGATGTGTTCAGTTTAATGACAATGTTGTGGAATTGGAGACTTGGGGACAGGAATGCGTGAAAATTATATTAAAGGAAGGTCGCAGTCATAGGAGTACAGTAATCATTCCGATGTTGAAGCAGAGAGAGAGAGAGATCTACCCTTTTCCAATCCCATGTTTTTATTCTCTTTTCACTAGTGGAAATTCTTTATTGCTCAGGATTAATTTCTTAGGAACAAAGACATGTAAATCTCAGAAGTTTTTACTGTTTTACGATAAAAGAGAAAGTGAATATAACTCCGTGTTTGCATCAGATACAGGAAGCCTTGTTGTATATCCTGTTTTTTTCGGGGAATTCTTAGACTGGACTCTGTATTCTTAATTTCTATAAAAGCAATTAGGCAACATTGCGTGCATGTGTGAGTTTTATAAATCAGAAAATCGAGATGTTCGACGGAACAAAGCGTTTTGTGGGAGAATTTTGCTCTCAAATATTTATTCCTAAGAGCCTCCCTCTCGAAACAGAGCAAGGCAAACACGGATGTTCCTGCTTCCGGATTATATTCGGAAATATCTTTCCCCAATCCTTCAGTAGAGAGAAACGTTTGACCACAAGCACTCTAGAGAATCAGATATAACATTTTCTAGTTCTGTTTTTTTAAGGTATCGTTTAAATTTTTAGAAATAATACAAGATTGGGATATCTGCTTTTGGATATAAAACACTTTCTGATCACAAAATTTAATTAATTCCCCTCACAAAGTGTTAAGGCAAAGACAAAATAGAGAAATACTCAATACAAAAACAACAAAACAAATACAAATAACATACTCGTAGATATAGTAATGTAATGGGAAACAAATATTACACAGAGATTTAATGGAATATCATGATTTTTTCATTATATTTTGGTAGATGACACTCATTTGCAAAAGAGCTTTGCAAAATCATCTCCAAAAGAAAATTGCTATTTCAGATAAAATTCAGACTCAGTGTAATCATTCTCTTTTACTTTAATTTGAGACTAGGGCCAGTTCTAACGGAAATTTCGACTAAAATATAGAAATTTAATAAATGAATAAGATCTTAGAAACACGTCCTTTCATCGAGAGTGGATTTAGTTGTCACGGTGACGAATCGCGATCCATCGATAAATCGAAGGCCGTCGATAAATCGAATCCATCGATAAATCGAAGTCAACACTCGAAACCGCCGATTCATCAAATCAAACGGGTAATAAAAGCGCCCTCGAGTGTCCATTTGTAGCAAAAAATGCACCGCCTCCACTGTATCACCTTTCATCCAACCAATAAAGGGCCTCAAAAAAAAAAAACTTATTTTCTCTTTTCGGGCCCTTTTTCACGCACATTCTCCTTTACTCCTCTTCGCTTTCCTCCAAAGTTTTTATTTATGTCTTATTTTCCTTTCTCCCTGTTCCTTCCTCGGTCCTCGCCACGCCCGTTCCGAAAGGTAGAAAGAGGATTTGTGGGCGACCGTAAACAAAAAGATTCATCTCTCTTTTTTGGTCGGAAAGAGGGGACAGCTTCGAGGGATCGATGCGGGAGTGGGTGCGAGGGAATGCGTGCTTCCCTTAACGACGGAGATTCCTCTCACGAAAACGTGTCATCAATCTGGAAGCTGCTTATATCGCATCCCAAAGAGCGTATTCGTGTTGGAATAAATGCAGACAGTGATAACTTCCACCCCATTTACAAAGGTGCCCCTGCCATACGCCTCAATTTTAGGAATTTGTGAATTTTGGAAACTACATTTTCTTTTTAATTTTCTCTGCAATCGCGTGCCGTCCGTCGTCGGATTGAAAATGCGTAATCGGACGTCCAGTTGGGGCGACCTCGGCTGTCGTTAGACTTCTCTGGGATGATACGCGATTCACTTAGTTTTCCCAGTTTTTTGTGGTAAGATTCGGTGCCTCAGATTATATTCGGGTTGGCTTATACTGTAGTATATACAATCTATACTATCCTCTGATAACAAAATACAACATGATTTTCTATGTTTCCGTAGTCTTAGGTGTACCTAAAGTATTTTTTGCGCTGATTACAGATCTGCAATCCGTTTTTCCTATCACGTACAGTTTTTTTGCAAATAAAGTAAATTCATTTTTTATTTACACGTAAGTTTCACAAAAGGAAATTTTATCTCGTGGGAACACTTACACTTACACTTGTTACACCCAATTAGCTGTTCGGCGGGAAACATTTTACACATTCTATATTGCTGCGAGGTTATATTTTGTGATGTCCGTCTGTGAACGTTCTGTGGATATGAGTTTCCGGAAGTGTTTGAATAACCCAAACGTGTTTTGTTATATTTCTGGTAGCTACGTAATTGCCAAGCAAAGACAGGACATCAATAGTTTCGTGAGAAATGTCTATTATGCATATTTCGGCATGGTGATGTAGACAAAAGCTGGGCACCGCACAATTATTAAGACTTAGAAGAACGTGAATATCATGAATCTATTACATATAGATGCTTCTCCGGATTCATTCATATAGATAGATACCCAGATAGGATACTAATTCACAGCCTAAACCACAAGCGTCATTGACTTGAATTTTTTACGACATATTGGCCATAACGTGTAACCGCCAGAAAAATTGAGATTTTGAACCTCAGTGTCATGGGTTCGATTCCAGAGGGCCCCAAAGTCCCGATTTTTCCCGTTTAAATGCATTCCTTTGATTTTCTGGAATTTTTAAAAAATACTTCACGGATAGGTAGAGAATTCAAACTCTAGGAGCCTATATATATGGCCATGATCTAATGAAAACATTAATGACTTTTACAGAAAATATATTGGGTTCGATGCTAGGAAGATGCAAAAATCTTTAAAATACATTAAGGTAGTTTTTCATTATTTTTTTTGATGCACTTATCGGAATGTTAGGAAGTTCTCGCTCTGCTAGAAGATATATATTAAGAATCTGTTTAAAAAACAAAATTAGATAAGACCATGCTGTTCCTGGGTTCGATGCCAGAGCACAATAACTTTTTCTCTTAAGGAATATAAAGGAAAA
Source organism: Sympetrum striolatum (assembly GCA_947579665.1). Taxonomy (NCBI): domain Eukaryota; kingdom Metazoa; phylum Arthropoda; class Insecta; order Odonata; family Libellulidae; genus Sympetrum; species Sympetrum striolatum. Next base: position 7,693,250 of record OX388345.1, read on the forward strand.
GTAGGACGTCTTTTGAGGCAGTTGCAGCCAAAATTGCTGCTTAAATTTTCACACATAGTTAAAAATGGCGATCTTCTGTTGTGCTGCATAGAAATTATTACCAGAAAGACCCGGTTTCGAAGCCAGGCGGTAAATATATCCCCCATTTTAAATACGTTGTGGTAGTTTTCATTATTTATTTAAGAACGTGAATATTATGAATATAATTATAATAGGCAAATTGATGCATTGAGTTTCATTCCGTTGGTTCCATTGTTTAGCACTTTCTCGGGTTACGAAATAGGAACACTGCGAATAGCGTGAGGCCCTGCTTTGATAAACGAAATGAAAATGCTCTGCGTTATGGAATAGGAGGCTCATTGAGATAGGAATCGATGGATGCAGCAAAGTGAACCACATTGCAAAGCACTCGTCTTCACACTAGGAATTCCAATATAAATCGCATTCGAAAACTCAAAGAGGATTCGATCGGAGAGATAGTTAGAAGGCCGTTTTATTGGCCCCTTCTAAATTCCCATCAAAGAACGGGCGAAGTTGAGAGAAAAGGATGGACCAGATTCAAACCACTGCGCCAGGGAAGAACAAAGAAGCGATGGAATAGAAAAATAAAAACTGCGATGAAGGTAAATAGTAGTTAAGCCTTCAATGAATGTGAATGAATCGTTCGGCTTTGATGAGTGCATGAAGAAAATTGAGAGGATGACTGGAAATCGAATAAAATGAAATATGTGGTGCAGAATTGTCGTGTTCCCAGCAAAACGCACAATCGTATGAAGTATCAGACGAAACATCGTAATTTTGCATGGATTTTGTCTTTATACGGATATGTATAGCCGTATCGAGGGTATCCTATTGATATCATCGTAGATGATTGAATTTTATGAGTTATTATACAATAATTAGTACTTCACAAACTATCTTCTAACCTACATTAAATCATATTACTGACATCATATGAGATACCATCATTTAGTAAAACACTGATATTTGTGTAAACGAAGAAGATACTTAAGAATAGAATTTATTTGTATCATCATCGCTGGTAATCTGCTTTTATCTTAATGTTTTTTCTAACCCTATCCTTTAGTCAAGAGTTTTCTAATTTTTTTCTGTAATGGGACATTACACAAACCTGGGAAGTTTGACGGAACACTCAGCTTATTTTTAGGCTAGGAAATTCTATTTGTAAAATTCAAAAATCATTTAATTACAACTAATTATTTATTCATTAATTATTTTTAAATATATAATTATAATATTATAACATATACATAAAAATATGAATAAATAAAGTATTTAATGACTTTTATTCTCATGTTCTCCATTAAAACTACAAATTGCCGCGGAACACTTATTCAGGTTCAGCGGAACACCGGTGTTCCACGCAGCTGAAGAAATCGTAGTTATGTTATAATCGCGGTCATTGTTTGGTTATAATAATAATAAGAAAACGGAGAATATTTATAATAAGGGTTTTTACTATTTCCTAAGGGAATTAATTCAAGATTTTTATCGTATAGAGGCATTGCATCGTTGATGAGATAATATAGATAAAGATATTTAGAAATAGGTACAAGCAAATCACAATCGTGAGCTGCAATTTTGTGCAATGTATTTATTTCATAATCTGCAACTAATTTTCAATTTGGAGCAAATTATCTGACAGCACATTTTCCGGATCCAGAAACGAGTACTTGCGTTTGTTTAGTCGTGCGTAGAATGGCTATTACTCCAAGCAGACATTACTTGTCGCAACAATATAATAGTGCGTCAATTGGAAAACTCTGACGTCATTCACAACAGAGAGAACAGTAGCGCCACGCTGTGGATTTGAGAGTTATCGTTTTTGGACGAATAACGATGTTTAAAATCACTTTCTATTTAATTAAGACTTAGAAGAACGTGAGAAACTAATTCCAATAAATAATCCTAATGAGTTGTCTACTATAGTTTAAGTTGTCGGCGAAACATAATTCCATGGTAATTAAACGATGTGCGTGTGTTTTAGGAACAAAGTTATTTTGGTAAATTTGGTCTTTTCAATACTTTGACTTTGAATTTTTGATTTTGAAAAGTTAAATATGTGAGGAGCTACTGCGATAACTTATCGTGCCCTTCATCTGTACGCACATCCACAAAAATACAGCATACGTAATTAAATGCAGCCTCTCATGTCAGTATATACTCAATATTTTATGTAATCCTTACATTTTGTGATCTGCTGTGCTTCTCTGAGAATATGGTCAGTCAATGTTTTGCTGGAAACAATGTATTGTTAATAAGATGGCAGTTAATTGCCTTAAATTAATTGTCTTTAGTATATAAAGAAGTATTATGATTTATATTATTCCTGTTAGTTTCCTTTCCGTACGACTTCCCTTATTACGTCATAGAATTTTGATATACGGCCATCAGTCGTGTTACTAAGTATTTTATCCGATGGAGTGGAGATAAAGTTCCCATCTCAATGGCGACTATTCGTTTCTTTGAGGAGGTAAAGCCATTCCATACTACATATTTATTTTCCGTATTTTACATAGAGGAGAGCGGGGCTAGTTGATACAGGGGCAAGTTGATACACTGTAATATTTGAAATACTCTCTGGTCGCAGCACCTCTGAATATTTACAGACTCCTTTTTATATCCTATGGAATGCACTCGTGTAGTTTGAGTGCTGCTTCGAGGAACGTCACTTTGTTCACTTCAGTGTTTTTGAATGTGAAAAGTAATATTTTTCATCGCTGTTTGAATATCTCTTGTAACAACTGGATTCAAGGCAAGACGATTTGTTTGTTATGCTGAAACACTTTGCACTTTAAAATTAAGTATTAATTTGCGCTATTGGACCTTCTACCTAAAAAATCGATTTATTTGCAATGGCGGCTAAAAGGGGCAAGTTGATACAGAACGAAAGGGGCAAGTTGATACAATGTATCTTATATGTAGTATTTGTAACACTTTGCGTTTTATTACTTTATAGCCCAGTCACGGTCCGTACATACAAAAAAACATATGGCTTTGAATTGTGGCTTTGAAAGGAAAAATTTCGTATGCAATAGTAAGGAAATTTTACTATTTTACAAGTAAAATTTATTTTTTTAATATTGAATTTATCTTAATTTTCAACATTTTTATTTATATTAAATCTGAACCAATTAAATATAACACGTTTTATTGTTAAATTTTATGTTTTAGTTTGTTTTTACCAACTACTTTAATGATGTATCAACTTGCCCCAGGCGGGGGTAAGTTGATACACTGTGGATGTCATTGAAAAAAGATGATTGTGTAGTAGGCAGTTAAATAACAGCCCAGAAAATAATTATCTATGTAGTAAGAATGATTCAATCTTATATTTAGTCATAAGATTGACGAAGTAGATTGTTTCTAAAAATTATAAAAAATGAAAAACCTAAAACTGTATCAACTAGCCCCGCTCTCCCCTATATATTTAAAACGCTATCGGGGTGGTGCAAAGGTAAGAAGTAATGATTTATTTATACATAGTGTCTTTATATGCAGTACCTTCCTTAATTTAAAGATATCTGTGATCGTAGAACAAAAGAAACAGACTAGTTAATGCTATTCGTTTGAGGAAATGTCCACGTGCATGGATTTGCGGGATATCTCCACGCCCTCCGACCAGTCACGTACTCCATGAGCCTTCGATACAAAAAGTTGGCGACGCTGAAACTTATTTAATTTTATGGGATTCGTAGCTCAGGCGAGAATCTTTCGATGCATGCAAATCCGTCTTTTATTTAATCATCGGTTTTCGTCGATGCGCGCGTGAGAAATGGGCGCCCTCTTGCGAATTATCGCTTTGGAAAGGTCATTTTCATAATTCACCCAAAGGTCTTGTCAATGCGGATTTCAATTTACTCTTCAGAGCCTTTGCTTCGTTGACCTTTTATTGTGGCAACTGCTGATTAAATCTTAGAATATTGGTTTGATTCTAAGTCTAATTACTCTTATTAGCAGAAAATATATTTTTTGACAGCAAAGAGCTTTTTAGTACCAAAGGATTGCGTTAGAGATACAACAATCAGTTGCAGATTTTTACTTTCTCCCTATACATAGTAAATAGAAATTATTCTTTTCACAAAAAATTCAACCTCCAGATTTCGACGGAAATAGATGTTTTAGGGCCCATACAGTTCGTTTTCGCTATTTTCCCGAACATGTCTGTCTGTGTGTGTGTCTGTCTGTCTGTCTGTTTGTGGTAAAAAAGTTTGTGGGCGCTCTATCTTAAAAAGTAATTATCCGATCATTTCCAAAATTCATATTTAGTATTTCCCTAACACTGCCAAGAGTTTATTAGTTTTTGATTAATATCGCTGTACCGGAAGTTGCGGTTTAACCGGATCAAACTTTTGTTTCTTAAACATCTATGTAAGAATTCAATGTAGGTCTATACAATTTGATACAAAAGTAATAAACAATATACATTACTACAACTTTTGTTTGAAACATTTTTTCGTAACACTGATTGTTTAGAGGTAATTCTTGAATAACGGTTAACCGGAAGTTGTTGTTTATCAAGAAATTGAAGTTTTTCATATATATCTCTGTCAGAATGCAATGTAGATATATATACAACTACGTACAAATATTATAGATAATGTATTTTACTACAACCTTGGTTTGAAACATTTTTCTCTAACACTCATTGTTTTGGAGTTATTTATATATTACCGGCATAGGCTTCTGTTTTCAATAAATATGGAGAAAGTCATGTGTTGGTCAAATCAGATTTTTTTTGAAATTTTATTGAGAAAAACAAGCATAGCACAATAATAAAAATCTGAATTAAAACGACAGTTTCGATTATCAGATGTAATCCGCAACGTAAACCTCAATGCTTTGATGAAACTGCAAGTTCTTAAAAATAATGTAAAGGACCTCGTGCCACAAGGAAGAATCAACCGTGAGATATGGTTTAAGTATCATACTTATACGCACTTATTATACGAGAAGAGTGTATAGATGGAGGAGAGTGAAGTGTGCGTGATAGTTTTGCGTAGTGTTTGCTCGAAATTCAGGAGAAAAGAGTGAACGATGGATAGTTATTTATGAGGGTTGCTATTGAATAAGACAAACCACGGATAAGTTTTGAGAAGGTGATTGATTCTTCGAGAAAAACGTTAAAGATAAAAACTTTTACAATCGGTAAGTTATAGAGTGAAGGGCAAATGTGTCCAAAGTGGATCTATTCCATGCATAGAGGGTGGAATAGCAGACCTCATCGGTGATATTGTTTATTCTGTGCTTACGATGCGTAAAAGGTGTCATAGTGCTGACATTTTCGATTTAACTTTTGTCCATTTCATGAATAATTACAGGAGTGATGTTAAACTACTCCAGAAGCAATCGCAGATGTTTTTTTTGGTTAAAACTGGGTTATTATTATATTTGCAAAACAAAGTTTATGTTCTACAAGTGTATAAGATGAGGCGTTTTAAAGCGATATTGCTCAAATAAATAATTATTAATTAGAATTTGTTTAAGTTATGTTAAGGTGACGAAGCAGGGTAAAAATAGTATATTGTTTCATTCATTAGTATTTCAGACAATTTATTAAGAATTATAATGAATCGCAGTTATTTCGATCAGTTTCAACGCAAAACCATTCCGTGGACTGGGAAAATGTTTTCGAGCCTCATTACCCTGATGGCATTAGAAGCAAATTCAGCTGAATGTGTTGGTTAAATTCAGATCCAACCAGCTCTCGAATAAATTGAATAATTTGAAGTGTTAACCACGAGGCAGCGCTCAGTCAGAGTTTCGACACCTTTGAATTCATTAACTTTCGAAAACCAAAACATTTGAAAAGAACGCCATTAAAGTAACTCCATCTCCCGGGGAATTCCCAAAGGAAAGAAAATTTCCTCGGCTTAACTTCGCGCGGTCGTTCGTCACTTGTTCCTTTCATCTCATTCAAAAGTTTCCTGAAAGGAACGAAAGAAACTCCGCACCTGTCTTCCTGCGGATCGCTTCTCGAAAAAAGTGCCCCACTCGAGGTTCTTCAAAACATCTTTCCCTTTCTGCGAGTTTCCTCCAATACGCACTTCTCCCTCCCTTTCTCTCTCTCCCTTCCGCAGAACATGGATGTCCCGCCCAAAAGACCCGAGAATTTGCATATCGTGTCTCCCGAAACTGTCTCCTTGTCCTATTCTTAAAATCACTCCCCTTTCCCGTACAAAGTCCCTTTCGTTGGACGGTGTAAACGACCTGCGAGTTATCCTCGAGAATTATACTTCTACGATCTGTAGAATGACTTAAATTTTTTTACTTTCTCCCTTTACGTAGTATACAGAAAGTATTGTATTCGCAGAAAAATTCGACTTCCAGATTTCAACGGAAATAGATGTTTTGGGGCCCATAGAGCTAGTTTTCGCTATTTTCCCGAACATGTCTGTCTGTGTGTGCGTCTCTGTGGGTGTGTGTGTCTGTCTGTGGTAAAAAGGTTTGTGTGCGCTCTATCTTAAAAAGTAATTATCCGATTATTTCGAAAATTCATATTTAGTGTTTTCCTAACAATGCCAAGACTTGATTAGTTTTTGATGAATGTCGCTTAACCGGAAATTGCAGTTTATCCGGAAAAACATTTTGTTTCTTAAATATCTCTGTCAGAATGCAATGTAGGTATATACAATTACAAACAAAAGTTGTGGATAATGTACTTTACTACAACTTTTGTATGAAACATTTTCCTGTAACACTCATTGTTTTGGAGTTATTTATATATTACCTGCATAGGCTTCTGTTTTCAATAAATATGGAGAAAGTCATGTGTTGGCCACATCGGATTTTTTATGCATAAAGTTCTAATGTTCCAGCTAAGTAAAAGTTATTCATTACAAGTTATTTAAAAATTATACATAAATGTATTGGACATGAGTGGGATGAGGTTTATATTGTATTCATTAAAATTATGTTAAGGTTATGAATTGTCAATTCTCTATTCATCGGTAAAAAACTATATACTTCTCCTCTTTGAAATCTACGTGTGTTAATGAAGAGGTAACATTTAAAGGGAAGATATACATATCCTCTCACTCATTTCCTCTTATAATTCGGGTCTTTAGCTAATATTAACTCGCAGGCTAAGAGAACGGCAAAGTTCCTTTCTGATGTGAAATATCTTGCTATTTGAATTCACACATATAATTCAATAGAGCCTGAAATCATTATGCTCTCATCTTAGCCTTATCCTTTTTCCTTATGTTATTTCTTTTTTAGCAGATGTAATCTAAAACTCTCGTTCTATGTTTGCAATGGCTTGAATCCGTAGGGCAAAATAATATACGAGATATTTCGGTCCCAGCGCTCTATTGATGCCGATAACATTACTAATACAACTAAAATGTTTTAACATTTTAAAGAAATCCTCGAACGGATACTTAGGAGAAAGATGGTTTTTCTAACTATTCTCATATAAAAACGTTTGTTCGAAAGTGAAAAAATTCCCAAGTTTTATTTATCACCGTTAGGAACACAGCAAATGACTCTGATGTAGGTACTACTCATCTTTCATGGAAGGCCTTATCATACGGATGAATCAAGGACCTCGAGAGATCTCATGCTAATGCAATAATTTGCACTTTATAATGTCGTTTTAACATAAGTAAAAGTGAAACTAATGCAACTCACAGTCACGGCTTAAGTACATTTCAAGCACGGCTTAATTCAGAGGAAATAGAGGCGAATGCCCAACGCCATTTTGGTATTGTTATGTTCCATCTGGCGCCCTAGGAATTGGTCCGGGGGGAATTTGTCCACGGGGAATTGATCTCCCGACAGATTGGTACGCGGGTAATTGATCCCCCACGCTGATGTTATACTACCAACCCAACCCAACCCTCCCGGTTAATTTATTTATAACATTATCCATTAACCAGGACTTTTAGAATAACATAAGACTCAATAATAGTAGTTATTAACATAAGACTGAATAACATCAGCGGACGAATTCCCCCCGGACCAATTCACCGGTCACGGTTCCATCTGATTACACTTTCTAAATACCTCGAAAACTATCTCAGGTGATTTTTTCGATTGATCTTCTTTATTATTACTGTTGTTCTTCATTAGCCATCGCTTTGATCGATTCAATTGCTGCATGTGATTATCTTTTTCGACCACTTTATGTTCCGATTCGGGTGACATTTATATCAGCGATACCTCAATTCTAAATCTCGGATGGCCTTACTTATCGCCGTTTCATCCTTTTTCGCTCTCAAGCCAATTAAGAAAGAGAAGGAAACTCCTGTTTTTCATTCGGAAGATATCCTTGCGTTTGACGACGAAAGTGACAGGTCTCATTCGTTAATGGCAACTTCTACAGAGAATATTATAAATAAAGAAGTTTCTTTTCAAAGCTAACTCTAATCAAGTGAGATAAAAAAGCGATCTTGACGTATATGATTACGAATTTTAAGTATTCCCCTTCTTCAATAAATATTAATTATTAAATTTAACTATTTAAAAATGGCTTAAAAAATACAGCGTTCTGTATAGGTCTTTTTATGACCGTCATTGAGCGGTGTAGTCATACGTCATTGATAGTCCCTAAATTGGGTTTTCCGAATTCATTGCTTTTATCTCCACGGCTCTCGTAAGAGAGTTTACTATTGTAGTTTTTCCTATTTCTGATTTTAGTTTATTATTAATTTGTAATTGAGTTATAGTACTATTGCTTTTGTAATCTCCATGTTATACACAGCTTTATTTAACGTCTTTTAGCTTGTACTATCAGTAGGTTTGTACAGGTTTTTCACACCCCCCTTCTCTGTGGGTGTTTTCCTGCTGTGGATATTTTTTCCTAAGATATCACCTTAGGTTTTTTTTTCTTCCGCTCCTTCTTAAGTTTTCCTCTCTTTTTCTATTTACACATACATAAGTTTTATGTATATAATACGATTGGCGAAAGGTTAGATGGAAGAAGAGAGTTTTCAGTCTCAATCTCGCCTTTAATAAAGACCTTAATAATAATAATATCGCGTGTTTCAGATCGAGTTATTTGTTCGCCACCGAAGTGTTATCCACGGAAAATAAAAGAAAGTCTTCGCGGTATTTTAAATTTGTTATTCAAACTAAAATTTACTGTTATCGATGGAGAAGTAATAAACTACACTGATTTTCGACCGAGAGTAGTATTGCATGTCGCTAGTTTCCACCACATTGAAGAGATATCTATTATATATAGATGCTTCTCCGGATTCATTCATATATATAGCTATATAGATAGGATACAAATTCACAGCCTAAACCACAAGCGTCATTGACTTGAAATTTTTATGACATATTGGCCATAACGTGAAACCCCCAGGAAAAAAGCGACTTTGATCCTCAGTGTCATAGGTTCGATTCCAGAGGGCCCCAAAGTCCCGATTTTTTCCGTTTAAACGCATTGCCGTGATTTTCGGGAATTAAAAAAAAATACTTTCCGGATAAGTAGAGAAATAAAACTCAAGGAGCCTATATTTATGGCCTTGGAATTTTGAAAACATCAATGACTTTCACAAAAAATATCCTGGGTTCGATGCTAGGACGATGCAAAGATCTGCCCTTTAAAATACATGGGAGCGGTTTTTCATTATTTTTTTTGGTGCATTTCTCGAAATAATAGGAAGTTCGTGCTTAGCCGGAAAGTGTAAGGTAACAATTGGTTTAAGAAAAAAATTTTCATAAGACCGTACTATTCCTGGGTTCGATGCCAGAGCACATTAACATTTCTCTCATAAGGAATATAAGGGAAAAGTAAGACTTCGATTGAGGCAATTGCAGCCAATATTTCTGCTTGAATTTTCGCACATAGTTAAAGAATAATATTTTCTATTATCTTGCATGGGAAGTAATACCAGAAAAACCCGTGTTCGATACCGGGCGGTAAATATGTCTCCCGTTTAAAATACATAGGGTTAGTATTTCATTATTTTTTTGATGCACTTATCGAAATGATAGGAAGTTCGTGCTTGGCTGGAAGATGTATGGTTAAAACTGGTTTAACAAAACAGTTTTCAGAAGACCGTAATATTCCTGGGTTCGATGCCAGACCACATTAACATTTCTCTCATAAGAAATATAAGGGAAAAGTAGGACGTCGTTTGATGCAGTTGCAGATAATATTTCAGCTTGAATTTTCACAGATAGTTAGAGATGGTCATTTTCTATTGTGCTGCATAGTAAGTATCACCTGGAAGACCCGGGTTCGATGCCGGACGAATAAATTGCAGCGAGTAATCAGAATATTTTCAATCCATTTTTTTTCTTTTGACGGCCTTCCCGATATGATGCCGACATGAAATTAGTGTTGTCGATCTGCTTGCAGTATGCAAGCTACATTTTACTCGTATATATATATATACAGCATGATGGAATATTTACTATTTCTAGTATACATTGACAGTCTCGGCAATGATTATTGCAGCATGGATAGGATCGTCTCTGACGACACGTATTTACAGGGTATTTGAAATTGCAGAATATAAATGGCACCTATCGAAAGATTTAGATAGATTTATTAAGCGGTTCAAAGATTGGCAATTAGAGCTTAACGTAGACATATCTTCGAAAGAAAATCTTCTGCTAATTGTTATATTTATTTAATTGTAAGGACTACAAGTAGGCTCTAGGCCAGGTGGTAGTCATCTTTTCATAGGAGAGGAAAGTACATTACCCTGCTTGGTATTCACCCCAGTTGAGAGGAAAACTCCCAGAAACCTTCCAAAGGCAGTACATCATATAATTTACAGATAAATTCATACAAGTAAACCATAAAAGTAATTGCTATATACAATAATGCAATTAAAAACTTAGAAAACAAAAGGTACAATATTGCCTATAATATTACGAACAATTATAACTAGACAAGAATGGTTTGCTTCCGAGGGAAACATTATTAACCTTATTTGGTAAAATATCCTGGAGTAACCTTCACGAATAACTTAACATGATGAACCCAAATCAAAAATATTTGTGGAAATGCACCGAAAAAAAACTCGTATTACTTTGCGCTGCTTCAGTTTGAGTGTAATGGATGGCTCCCCGCAGATTAGAATTGTACAGTGAAACAATTAGATTGGGAGTAAAAGAATTGCCGCGAAAATTCAATTCACGTTACTCGTAATCTTCAAAATGCAAGATGGGAATCTTTCCTGTTATATGCATCGAAGCTGCGAGGAAAGAAAAGTTGTCGAAAGGCGGCAGTGCATAAATGTAGTCAATGAAAGAGTTGAATGAGTTTATCATTGAGTTATCACAGAGTATGCTTAATGGAGAGACACAAGCACGATTAAACTACCTTTTAATGCAAATAACACAATAATTCCGATCAGGTTGTTAAACAGTGATGCTTATATTTCGCTTCAATACAGAGCTTTTAGATAGAACTACTTAAATGGCATCATTTCGTAAGTAAGGGAATTAAGGGAATCCTGGCGATTTTCAAAGATTCATTTATGTTCAAAAGACGTTTTAAAAGCATTTAAGTATGCTTTTCTAATCCATGGCAATTTTCTATGATTTGTGCAGAAATTGAAGAAAAATCGCATTTGAAGAATCCGTACAATATCATTTCACCTTTTATTTTACTTTACAAACGTGAATGCAACTCGTTTTATTGCACATTCCCAGTCTGTGTAGATCGCCTTTCACGTCTTTCCGTTCGACTTAAGCGAGAATTGTCACCGCCGTCGAATTAACCGAGCAGATGTGATGCGGTTCGACTGAGTAGGTAGGTCTTATACCACGCGTGCCTTTCTCCACTCCATCCACGTCTCCTAAAATCCCTAATCCTCCTCATCCCCATTTCCCCACAATCCCTCGGATTTCCTCATATCCTGTCTCCCGTACTGTTCCTTACCCTGTCTCCTCTTCCCTGTCAAACTGTGTCTAATTTGCCAAATCCTCTCGTTAACTCGGAAAGTTGACGTGGGCCTACTTACTGTAATCAATCCTGCGAGGAATAAAGACCGAATATAAATAGGGAAAATAGATTTAGTACGATGAATTCAAATGTTTTTTTACTTCATTGATTGTACTTCAATTTGAGAGAAGTGCCATTGAAATTAGTGAGATAACCGTGGTTATCCAGTGGAGTTCTTTCTTCCTCAATTAGAGAGAATGAAGGAAATAACTGTTCTTGATGAAAATAGTTTTTAATTTGAGATGAATATCAATGAATTCAAGTATTCAAACACGATCATCGATAGCTGATTATAGAGGCAAACGCGGAGGTGTTTCGAAGGACGGGAGAAGAGTTTTAAAGTCGGAAATTCCAGTATGATATTAGATTATATTCTGCAAGCTGATTAAATTCACAAGGAAAATCGCTAGTTACCTTCGTTCATTTTTTACGTCTCTGAGATAAGCTAGCAGCGTAGGTAAGGACGTTGGTATTAATATACCCCCTGCCATACGTCGCTTGCGTCTCTCAAAGTACAGTAGAACTCCGACTATCCGAATCGCTGATTATCCGAATCGCTTTAGGACACCATCTCATACAGCAGTTCTAAATTCGTTGACGTGGTAAGCATAACCGTAGAAACCGAATATACCTACAGGAAAAAAGAATAACACTGCCTGCCGCTGGGCTGAGTATACTGATTAAAAATGTTTTATAAAAAATATATTTAATAATTTAAATATAACATTAGTTTGATTTAGTTAAAGTATTTTCGTTAGTATTTAGAAGTGACGTATGCCTAACATGCCAAAGTGTTACCATTTTTTAAATTAATTAACACAGAGCTCTTTTTTATACTATATACAGTAGAACCCCGGTAATCCGGACACTCGCTAATCCGGAACACTCGGTAATCCGGACGGCTCATTGGGAGTTATGCAAACCCGCAATTTCTTCTTGTGAACATATAAACACGCATATTAATAACAAGAAACGAGAGGTGGACAGACTATTTGAAAAATGTCTCCATTGGCTGCAAAGATGTGATGGAGAGCGAAGTATTTCGTTTATTGTGATAACACATCTAATGTAAGTTGTGATACTTTTCTGAGACTGCATTTTTCCATTCGAGGAATGCTTAATATGTGCGAGACTAAACAATTTCGAAAGACAATAAATTTTCAGTTGCAGCAGAGTATCACTTCTCAAAACATCACGTTCATTAAAAAGCTATGAGAGAAGAGGCGTAAAAAACAATCCTTCCTTTTACGTTATTTTTTGAAAACCTCGCTAATCCGGAAACCCCGCTAATCCGGACGCCTATGTGCCTGAATTCGTCCGGATTACCGGGGTTCTACTGTATGTAGTTTTCCTTCTACCGTTTTCAAATTACAGAAGTTAATTAATTATCCGCATTTTTGATTATCCGAATGAGGTCTGGTCGCAATTGATTCGGATAATTGAAGTTCTACTGTACAGCATCTCTAAGTCTAACATCGGTTAACTACGAAAACAATAGATATTTGTTTGTCATTTTCTAACAGAATTTAAAAGTTTATCGTTTCTTTTGAGAATGATAAAAGAACATAAACTAACATAAATAACTTTAAATGGTACTTATTCAACACAGATTTTCTATATTAGGCATTTCATGCCATGGCTGAGTCAGATGAGCATGCGTTTGTGCCGAAAATGCTGTAATTCTTCAATGCGAAGAAAGAACGTCTAAAAGTCGATATCACCACTGTATCCGAGGAGGACAAAGTTCTCAACGCCTTTTCTGATCTACTAAAGGTATACAGAGTGAAAGAATTCGATTCCCCGTGAGAAGGGGACAAAAGAGAGGCGACCTCAAGTCTAGACGCCGACCCTTCGCCACCAGTACAAACACGAACTTCCAAACAATCGCTAAATTCCGTTACACTTTCGCACTCTCAGCATCAAACCACCGAGTGAAATCCCATTTCGGGAGAATTTAACATGATTTTTTTGAATCGCTGTTCGGTGCTTTGAGATGTCGTATTCATTTTAAGCGATCGCGCCCTTTCATTTCAACATTAGGATGTCACCACTTGAAAAGAATAGAATTCGAAAGTTTTCAATATATAAGAGAAATCGTCACATTTGATAACACATATCTTTGAAAACTGAGGCTCTTTGATGTAAGATTTTTATTTTAAGTTACACAATTGTCAATTATGAACGGTGAAATATATTCGAAAAATGTTTATCTTTACCTTGTCGTTAATTGAAGACGCATTTCTTTGTAAAGAAATAATTTAGTTAATCCGAAGGTGTTCTATCCTCAGACATTTTTGTGATTAAAATTGCATACTGAACGCCTTTTCTTTAATTTTATGATAACTTATTAATTTACTTAATCTATACGCTGCGATTTGGTTTGATTGCCAAGTGGCAAGGTTCGAGGGGGATATAGCAATACAATCTGTCCGGCATTCGCCCCAGGACGGGGGGAAACCCCTCCAGAAACCTCCCGTGTACATCTAAACAATAGCAATAAGTCCATTTAGCACAATAAGTCAAACAAGTCAAATAACACAATATAAAAATACCTTTTCATAATTTAATTGTTCTACCTGGAACTATTCATTAAATATTCATTCATATTCACTATTCATTATTCATTAAAGATCACAAAGTGATTAAAACTATACATTATGTATAACAATTTATATTTTATAATATTTTAAGCTTTTTTTTTAACATTCTCCGGCATCGTAGTGAGAAATTCTCCGGGTCATAATGCATTCCCTTATGCCTCTACTGATAAAAGAATTTTATTATTTATTATAATTTTTACGTCATTTCCTGCGTTTGTTTGACACTCTAATTTTTTCTCAGCATTATTTTCTCAATTAATCTCTTTAGCAATCCTTCTTCATTAGAATTAATTCCCCATTTTAACTGCCATTGGTATACATAAGCTCTCTTTCTCATGATACACAGCTTTTCTCTTTAGATTTTCCATCAATCCAGCTTAATTTTTTAATACATCTCGAAGACTTCCACCCATTTGATGAAAATATCTTTATTTATGATTCATGTTATACTTCCCGATGGAAAAAACAAGCCTCGAGTATTTAACCAATATTTTCTTGATCCTTTATCAGGTCTTCATGTCATCAGTTTCCTTCAGCCAATCATTGCTTCCTTGGATACTATTCTTAATCATAACTTAAGTCCTCTTTTAATCGGTTCCCCGTTTCGACCTCAGTCAATGCTCCATTTTGTACCGATTTTGATGAAGAAAGCACTATTTAAAGATTAAAATTAAATAACAGCGATAAACTGTAAAATCGCTGATTTTTACCAAAGAGTAAGACTGCTTAGATATTTTAATCTACTTCTCTATTTTAATCCGGTTTTACAAATTTTTAATGTCCCGATGCCTTTTAAGCTAAGGTAACTCCAGCTATTCTGCTTCTCTCGAGAAAGGAAAACGATCCGCACCGCACGAGAGCTGAGCTAAAACTGAGGAAGCCATGGAATAGCATTCCTAATGATATTAAAGATTCCAATTCATTGTCCGTTTTCAAAAATAAATCTTTTAATTATCTTTTTGTATTGGAAAAGGAACAATATGCCATTCACGCCATGATGTTATTTAAAAAGTCTATTATTTTTTATAATAAAAATGTATCCGCTGTTTAATTTGATTAATAATGTTATGAGCTATCTTGTATTTGTATTTATTTTCTGTATGTTCTTAAGTGGACGAAGAAGACTAAGAACAACAAACATTTTCTATTCTATTCTCTGCTCATAATCATTGTTACAAGGATCACTAACATCCCAAAATTTCAGCTCTGATTGCTAATTCGGCCTTTATCCTTTAATACATCCCACATCTATGTTTTATTTGACTTGAACAACAGATCACAGACGATACGGCGATGCAAATAGCTCGTCGTCCGCTCGCTAAATTATAATATTCGCGTGATTACGTTTCACGTAAGCGGAAATCAGCGTCTCGGATCGAAATGAATCTTGTGGGCAGTAATTAATGATAACCTCTGGATCGCGGCTTTACAAAGTTCATCTTTATGAGGCCGTCCCGTTTGATGTGCGCTGCGAGACGAAATTTACGATACAATACGAGTCTATTTATAAATAGCCCACAAAAGGAACGCTCTCATAGGGACGATGCATAACCACCGCTAAACATAGGACATTCCAGAAAAGAATAAACCCTTTTTACGTATAATCCCTCTCTCGGGACATGCATTACGCTACAGCCTGGGATAAAGATAGAAGCGGGAACACCCTTACAATGAAGACCTCGCACTTTGTCAACGTCAGGGGCTGAGCATTCCTCCGATATCTCGCAGGGAATCTAAGTAATAATGGTCCAGCGCAGAATCCAATGGAACGGATAATCTTTATGTCTTTGCTTCAGGAATGGTCCGCCCAAGAGTATTATCGTTGATTTAGGGATAATCCATGCCAATTCCGTTTCCGAGGCAACGAATCTTTCGCGCAGAAACCGCAGATGGCAGTTTCATCGCCCTGATTTATCGGCGCTCCTTTGTCTAAATGTATAGTTTCTTTGTACGCGAGTAAAATCAAACATCTTGTCGTTAATAGTGGCCAATTGCTGGAAGTCGAAAGTGCCATTGTATGGAATGCTTTCTTACCTTTATGAATCCTTTTCTCGGATACAATTCTCAGCACCAGAAGTCCTTACTTTGATTGCTACTCTTATAATCCTACAATATTTTTTCTCTTGGAGAGCAGCGATAACGCGCGTAAATTAAAATATCGCTGATAATAATAATAATAATAATAATAATAATAATAATAATAAATCGTCTTTATTTGGGCGAGATTGAGACTTAAACGTCTCTTCTTCCATCCAACCCATCGTCATTAATTATGAAATAATAAGTAGAAATAATTAGAAGAATTGTGGATGTAAAAACCCTAAGAGATTCTTAGGAAAAAAAGAATCCACTGCAGGAAAACAGCCACAAGGAAGGGGGGTGTGAAAAACCTACCGATAGTAATAGCTAAAAGATAAGAAAAGAGAAAAACATTCAAAAATAAATACACTACCAATAAATACTTACATGCGATACATAAATAAGAATCAGTCACATTTAAGAAAGAGATGGCAATATACAAAATAACATTAAAAAAAATAGAAAAACTAGGAAAACGTGCATGGATTTTCATCCATAAAGTACATTACGAGGAAAAATAAAAGAATATTATAAAAAACAGTATCGAAATAATGCATACAGTATGTACTAGTCAAAATTGTATATAACATAGACATTTAGGTAACTCTAAGTAAGAAAAGAGAAAAAAGAAATAGATGAGAATTATTAGGTATAAAAACAGAGATAATGATAGAAGAGGAAGGATGTTTGCATTAGATACTGAGGTATGATGGGGAGAGATTACTTTAGATATGCCAAAAGTTAAAGCGGTGCTCGAAATAAGAGAGTCTAAGATAATGTTCATCAGTAGACGGGCATAAGATTTGAGTAAGTGGGATAAAATGAAATGATATAATTTTAGGAGCATTCTATCTTGATTTGTTAAGAATTCGTTGATTGCTCTTGTATATAAGTAACTAGTAAATGGGTGCTTGCAAACTGCAAGCAAAGAAAATTATGAAGGGATATGTGTCTTTTTAATTATACTACTGTCTATCGTATACCTAATTTTCAAATATGAGATCGAGTTTCATCTAATAATATAAAAATTATTTCGAAAGCCTTTCACGTTTAATTGAGACGGGAGTTTTGCATTTGAGACCTTAAAGAATACGCATACGTAAAATTAAATTAAAGAAATGCGCCAAACAAATTTAAGTAATAATAAAAGTCTTCGTAAGATAAAAAGGCGAGAAATCGATAGATGATTCGTTACCTGTAGTACTCGGTTCAGTGCAAGGCATACTTCAATTGAATCCTATGCACATTAAATGGCGTCTAAAGCGGCACTATGAGCTCCGTTTCTAATTAAATAAACAAATAGAAATTAGGCAACGTAGTTGAATAATTTTGAAGAATGTAGAAAAAGAACTTAATTCTAAAGCCCGTTTGCAGAATATGAAAAAATAATTTGAGGTGAATACAATAGAAAAGAGTAAACATAGTAAGCATACATTTTTAATCGCAGAAATTGTTTTACTTACGAAGAATCATCCAGCTGATACGTAGAAAAACGTAATCCAAAGTTCGTTCAAGGAAATCAGCGTATTTTATGAGTGGATTTTTGTTGTTTATTTTGATGAAAGTTAAATGTTCTTGATGTATATTAATATTACAAACAAAAGAATATTGAAAAATATTTCAAAAACTTCATACTTTCATCACGGCGTATGTTATTTGAACTGCAAACAAATTTGTATTCCACGTAAATAATGGTCGTAGCCAAAGTTTTTATCTTGGGAAGGGTGCAAATAAAAACAGTATTAATTTGTATTTAATTTAAGATGTTGCCGACATGGCGAAATTGGATGCAGGAAAAATGAAAATTCCTCTTTGAGGTATAATTTAGTTAAATACTCTCCACTGTACGTACATTTTTCATGCTTATGTGAATGAAAACATTTGGTTCTTCATGGACATTTATCGTTTCCCCAGCAGTATCCCATATCATTACGTAAGGTACTACGTATTAATTAAAAAAACGAAAATTTAACTTAATTTTAAATTCTGTATGGATAAGATGACAGAATAAATATGTTATTAAAATAGAAAAGACGATACATAATAGGCATACAATTAAAAGCACAATTTTCACACACGAAAGGCAATCCAACATATACGTATAATCCTAACATCGTTCAAGGATATAATTTTCTTTCCTGTGTAGATATTTGTTGTTCATTTAAATGAAAGTTACACTTTCTTGTTATTCAATTATAATATGGTCCTTCAAGAAAGGCGGGCAGCAACGGGTTTGGCTGCCCGTATGAGCTTTTTGGTTACAATGTATCACAATGTATGTAGTATGAAATTGAGGCATACGTTACTTAAAGCTTCCCCTCCTAAAAGGAACATCATCTAAAGAAGCCACACTATGAGGTGGCACGCGAGACAGGACGCTGGAGCTTATCTGTCGATCTTAAGAGAAACTAAGGGCAAAATACCAAACACACCGAGTGCGGTGAGAAAGTGGTCACTGTGCTAGGACTCCAACACCAAGGTACGAATTCCGGCTAGCAAGATTTTTCTGGCTATAGAATGGTTGAGTGTCTTGGTTAATAGTATTAGTTATTGAAATGCTGGTAATTGGGATCTTCCTGCTTTCATCAGAGATGTTATGAATATTGTTATTAATTATAACGCCATAAAGTAGGAATCGGAAATGGCCATTGCAAAGGAAGTTTTTAGACATAATTTAATATACGATAAATGCATTGGGTTAAGTGAGAATAAAGTGAAATACTACTATACTAAACTATACCGATTTTGATGCTAATGATTCGTATTGTTTGCAGTTATATTATTTCTAAATAATATCGCTGAAACTATTAATTTACATTAATATTCTGATAGTAATATTTTAGGATGATGTAAATTTCAGTTGTACTTACTTTTACTCAGGCATAGGTAGACTTGATCCGGTATAATATACTTCATCAGTAATTAATGAGTATTTTTCATCGAAATTGCTTTCTTATCCCCCTTATATAGATTCAGTGTAGACTTTTAAATTTAATCCTCGAATAATCTCACTACTTACATGACTTTTCCGATTATCTTCGTTTATAAATGGTCTCGTATTTTCTACATAAACTTATGTTATCACAGTATGTATTCCCGAATAATTCATTGACCGTGCAGATATTCGCTGTCCATTTTGATGAAAGTTACATTTTTCAACCTTCAGTCATAACATATATGGAAAGAACATTTTTTTAATTATACCACTGTCTATTGTATGCATAATTTTCAAATAAGTGAGATCGAGATTCGCCAAATAATATGATAGTAAAATAATCATTTCTAAAGCCTTTCGCGTTTATGAGATACGGGAGTCTGTAATGAATACGCATTCGTAAAATTATATTAAAGAAATACGCCAAACAAAGTAAGGTCAGAATAAAAATCTGCATATGATAAAAATGCGGAATAAATAGACGATTACCTGTGTAGTATGTGGTTGAGTGCAAGACATTCTGCAAAATAATCCTGTATTCATTAAATGTTGTCTACTACGACAATGAGCTCCGTTTCTAATTGAATAAACAAATAGACAATAGGCAACGTAATTATGTAAATAGTTTTAAAGTACGTAGAAAAAGAACTTTATTCTAAAGTCCGTTTGGAGAAGATGGGAAAATAATATTCATACAATGATACATGCAAAGATTGTTTTTACTAACCAAGAATTATCCAGCGTAGAACAACGTAATCAGAAAGTCGTTGAAGGAAATCAGTGTATTTTATGAGTAGATTTCTGTTTTTTTTTATTTTGATGAATGTTGAATTACGTAATATATTACGAACTAATTGTGTACTACGTATTAATTAAAGAAACGTAGAAAAAGAACTTAATTTTAAATTCTCTTTGGAAAGGATGACAGAATAATTATATGTAATTAAAATAGAAAAGAATAAACATAATAGGCATAAAATTAAAAGAACAGAAACTCACACACACGAAAAGCAATCCACCATATGCGTAAACCAACGATATCCTAACATAGTTCAATAATACCATGTATTTCCTGATTAGATATTTGTTGTTCATTTAGATGAGAGTTCAGTATATAATAAATGTATTTGGTTAAGTGAGCTATGAAATATAATATATTAATAAATTATAGTGTTCGCGAAACTAATGATTCGTAATGCTTACAGTTATGTTATTTCTGAAGATTGTCGTTAAACCTTTTAATTTACATTAATATCCCTCTCTATTAATTTATATTCGTATCTATGTACTTCATTCTAGAAAAATCTCACTACTTACATGACTTTTACGATTATCTTCGTTGTTAATGGTCTCGTATTCTCTACATAAACTTATGTTATCACAGCATGCATTCACGATTGATTCATTGACCGTGCAGATATCCACTGTCTATTTTAACGAAATTTACATTTTTCAGCATTCAGTAATAACATGTATCGAAAGAAAGATTTAAAATAATTAAAAATGCATCAAACCTTTATCATTGCATATGAAAATAGGATCGTAAACAAACTTGTTTTCGATTCAAACAATGGTTGTTGCCATAGATTTAATTTTCAAAATGAGGAGAAAAAAACGTAATAAATTGGCGTTCAAACTAAAATTTTGCAAATTTCCTGCCGGAATGTTAAAATCGGTCGCAAGAAAAGAAAACTTTGATCCTTTAGACGTAATATAGACCAAGTCCCACTGCTTTACGATTACATTTTCATATTTTTATGAACGAAAGAAATTTGCTCTGCATGGCCATTTTTCGTTTTTCCCGTTTAAATACATTGAAAAATATAATCGTTTCTGGGTTCAAACCTAGGTCAAAATCTGTAGATTTTCGATTTTTTCCCAACTTGACTGTCAATTATAAATCTCTCTTGAAAATTTCAGCCTTCCAGCTCGATTAGAAATGCCCAGGATTTTGTGTCAATCAGTAGGATTTGCAGCTTTATATATAGTAACTAGTAAATGGGTGCTTGCAAACTGCAAGCAAAGCAAATCATTAAGGGATGCTACCCTGAGTTATCGGTATATATGTTACATTTACGTTTCTTTTTAATTATATCACTGTCAATCGTATGCATAATTTTGAAATTCGAGATCGAGATTCATCAAATATTATAATAATAGAATAATTATTTCGAAAGCCTTTAACGTTTATTTGGTACGGAAGTCCTTAATGAATACGCATGCGTAAAATTAAATTAAGGAAATATGCCAAACAAAGTAAAGTAAGAATAATAAAAAAAAGACTGTAGGCAACGCTACTATTTAAATAATTTTGAAGAACGTAGAAAAGGAACATGATCCTAAAGCCCGTTTGCAGAAGATGGGAAAATAATTTGAGGTGAATTGGAGAGGCTGACAGAATGATTATATGCAATTAAAATAGGAAAGACGAAGCATATTAATGCAACGCCATAAATTAGGAATCGGAAAAGGTCATGACAAAGGTACTTTTTAGACATAATTCAGTATATGATAAATGCATTTGATTAAGTGAGAATGAAGTGAAATATCACTATACTGTAGTGGTCTTGATGCTAATGATTCGTATTGTTTGTATTAATATTATTTCTAAAGATTGTCGTTAAAACTATTAATTTACATTAATATTCAGAAATTAATATTTTAGGATTATGTAAATTACAGTTGTACTTACTTTTACTCAGGTATAAGTAGACTTGATCCCGTATAATACTTACTTCGGCAGTAACTAATGATAATAACTAATGATAATAACTTATGAGCTAATTGCTTTCCTATTCCCCCTAAATAGATTCAGTGTAGATTTTTCAACTTCATCCTCGAATAATCTCACTACTTACATGACTTTTCCGATTATCTTCGTTGATACACGGTCTCCCATCCTCTACATAAACTTATGTTATCACAGTATGTATTCCCGAATAATTCATTGGCCGTGCAGATTTTCACTGTCCATTTTGATGAAAGTTACACTTTTCAACCTTTAGTAATAACATTTATGGAAAGAAAAGTTTTTTTAATTATACCACTGTCTATTCTATAACATAATTTTCAAATGAGTGAGATCGAGATTCAACAAATAATATGATAGTAAAATAATTATTTCGAAAGCCTTTCACGTTTATGTGACACGGGAGCCTTTAATGAATACGCATTCGTAAAATTATATTTAGGAAATACGCCAAACATAGTAAAGTTAGAATAAAAATCAGCCTAAGATAAAAATGCGGAAAATAAATAGACGATTACCTGTGTAGTATTCGGTTCAGTGCAAGACATACTGCAATTGAATCCTATGTTCATTAAATGGTGTCTACCACAACAATGAGCTCCGTTTCTAATTAAATAAACAAATAGACAATAGGCAACGTAATTATGTAAATAGTTTTAAAGAACTTAGAAAAAGAACTTTATTCTAAAGCCCGTTTGGAGAAGATGGGGAAATAATATTCATACAATGATACATGCGAAAATTGTTTTTACTAACCAAAAATTATCCAGCGGAGAACAACGTAATCAGAAGGTCGTTGAAGGAAATCAGTGTATTTTATGTGAAGATTTCTGTTTTTCATTTTGATGAAAGTTGAATTACGTAATATACTACGTACTAATTGTGTACTACGTATTAATTAAAAAAACGTAGAAAAAGAACTTAATTTAAAATTCTCTCTGGAGAGGATGATACAATAATTATATGTAATTAAAAGAGAAAAGAAGAAATATAATACGCATATAATAAAACGCACAGAAACTCACCCACGAAAAGCAATCCACCATATACGTAGAACAACGATATCGTAACATCGTTCAATGATACCATGTAATTCCTGAGTAGATGTTTTCGTCTGAGTTCAGTATATGATAAATGTATTTGGTTAAGTGAGCTATGAAATAAAATATTACTAAACTATAGTGTTCGTGAAACTAATGATTCGTAATGCTTGTAGTTGTGCTATTTCTAAAGATTGTCGTTAAACCTTTTAATTTACATTAATATCCCTATTTATTAATTTATATTAACATCTATGTACTTCATTCTCAAATAATCTCAATACTTACATGACTTTTACGATTATCTTCGTTGTTAATGGTCTCGTATTCTCTACATAAACTTATGTTATCACAGCATGCATTCACGATTGATTCATTGACCGTGCAGATATCCACTGTCTATTTTAACGAAATTTACATTTTTCAGCATTCAGTATTAACATGTATCGAAAGAAAGATTTAAAATAATTAAAAATGCATCAAACCTTTATCATTGCATATGAAAATAGGATCGTAAACAAACTTGTTTTCGATTCAAACAATGGTTGTTGCCATAGATTTAATTTTCAAAATGAGGAGAAAAAAACGTAATAAATTGGCGTTCAAACTAAAATTTTGCAAATTTCGTGCAGGAATGTTAAAATCGGCCGAAAGAAAAGTAAACTTTGATCTTTTAGACGCAATATAGACCAAGCCTCGCTACTTAACGATTATGTTTTCACATTTTAATTAACGAAAGAAATTTGCTCTGCATGGCCATTTTTCGTTATTCCCGTTTAAATACATTGAAAAATATAATCGTCTCTGGGCTCAATTCTAGGTCAAAATCTGGGAATTTTCGATTTTTCCCCGGGTTGAGTGTGAATTATAAACCACTCCTGAAAATTTCAGCCTTCTAGCTCGATTGGAAATAGCCAAACAGTTTGTATCAATGAGTCAGGATTGCAGCTTTATATATAGTAATAACTAGTAAATGGGTGCTTGCAAACTGCAAGCAAAGAAAATTATGAAGGGATATGTGTCTTTTTAATTATAATACTGTCTATCGTATACCTAATTTTCAAATATGAGATCGAGTTTCATCTAATAATATAATAATTATTTCGAAAGCCTTTCACGTTTAATTGAGACGGGAGTTTTGCAGTTGTGACCTTAAAGAATACGCATACGTAAAATTAAATTAAAGAAATGCGCCAAACAAATTTAAGTAATAATAAAAGTCTTCGTAAGATAAAAAGGCGAGAAATCGATAGATGATTCGTTACCTGTAGTACTCGGTTCAGTGCAAGGCATACTTCAATTGAATCCTATGCACATTAAATGGCGTCTAAAGCGGCACTATGAGCTCCGTTTCTAATTAAATAAACAAATAGAAATTAGGCAACGTAGTTGAATAATTTTGAAGAATGTAGAAAAAGAAGTTGAATTTAAAGCCCATATGGAGATGTTGGGAAAATATTTTGCATGCGATGATAAATGCAGAAATTGTTTTTACTTACAAAAATTATCCAGCGAACACGTAGAACTACATAATCCGAAGGTCGTTCAAGGTTTTAGGACGTCCCCCTTTGGATTTCAAAGGCCCTCTACGCTTATTTGATACGGGAGATTTGGAGTTGATTCCTAATGAATGTGCATTTGTAAAATTAATTTAAGAAAATACGCCAATCAAAGCAAAGTTAGAATAAAAATCTGCATAAGATAAAAATACGGAAAATAAATAGACGATTACCTGTGAAGTATTCGGTTCAGTGCCAGACATAATGAAATTGAATCCTATGTTCATTAAATGTTGTCTACTACGACAATGAGCTCCGTTTCTAATTAAATAAACAAATAGACAATAGGCAACGTAATTATGTAAATAGTTTTAAAGTACGTAGAAAAAGAACTTTATTCTAAAGTCCGTTTGGAGAAGATGGGAAAATAATATTCATACAATGATACATGCAAAGATTGTTTTTACTAACCAAGAATTATCCAGCGTAGAACAACGTAATCAGAAAGTCGTTGAAGGAAATCAGTGTATTTTATGAGTAGATTTCTGTTTTTTTTTATTTTGATGAATGTTGAATTACGTAATATATTACGAACTAATTGTGTACTACGTATTAATTAAAGAAACGTAGAAAAAGAACTTAATTTTAAATTCTCTTTGAAAGGATGACAGAATAATTATATGTAATTAAAATAGAAAAGAATAAACATAATAGGCATAAAATTAAAAGAACAGAAACTCACACACACGAAAAGCAATCCACCATATGCGTAAACCAACGATATCCTAACATAGTTCAATAATACCATTTATTTCCTGATTAGATATTTGTTGTTCATTTAGATGAGAGTTCAGTATATGATAAATGTATTTGGTTAAGTGAGCTATGAATTATAATATATTAATAAATTATAGTGTTCGCGAAACTAATGATTCGTAATGCTTACAGTTATGTTATTTCTAAAGATTGTCGTTAAACCTTTTAATTTACATTAATATCCCTATTTATTAATTTATATTCGTATCTATGTACTTCATTCTAGAATAATCTCACTACTTACATGACTTTTACGATTATCTTCGTTGTTAATGGTCTCGTATTCTCTACATAAACTTATGTTATCACAGCATGCATTCACGATTGATTCATTGACCGTGCAGATATCCACTGTCTATTTTAACGAAATTTACATTTTTCAGCATTCAGTAATAACATGTATCGAAAGAAAGATTTAAAATAATTAAAAATGCATCAAACCTTTATCATTGCATATGAAAATATGATCGTAAACAAACTTGTTTTCGATTCAAACAATGGTTGTTGCCATAGATTTAATTTTCAAAATGAGGAGAAAAAAACGTAATAAATTGGCGTTCAAACTAAAATTTTGCAAATTTCCTGCCGGAATGTTAAAATTGGTCGCAAGAAAAGAAAACTTTGATCCTTTAGACGTAATATAGACCAAGTCCCACTGCTTTACGATTACATTTTCATATTTTTATGAACGAAAGAAATTTGCTCTGCATGGCCATTTTTCGTTTTTCCCGTTTAAATACATTGAAAAATATAATCCTTTCTGGTCTCAAACCTAGGACAAAATCTGTAGATTTTCGATTTTTTCCCAACTCGACTGTCAATTATAAATCTCTCTTGAAAATTTCAGCCTTCCAGCTCGATTAGAAATGCCCAGGATTTTGTGTCAATCAGTAGGATTTGCAGCTTTATATATAGTAATAATATGCCGATTAAATTGATTTTTATGTGAGTGCTCAAATCACAATCATTCCTTTTCAATTAACGTAAAATGGAACCTTACATACGGACTTACGATACATTTGGTTTGGTGTAGTATTGGCTAATGCTTGAAGATTCAGTGGCTCATTTTGTATCTGGTTCTTAAATGCGATTAGTGGAAAAGCAAAGAATTAAAATCAGATTTAAAATTCGAGTCACTTATATACTTCGTTCCATTCAGATTATATGGTAAAATTCACAGAGAAAGTGAAATTTCCTGAATCATATCACGAAAGCTTCATAGCAATAAGCACAGGCTCTTCATTTTTTCCTCGTGTCTTAATTTTAATAACTGATAAGTTTTCTGCAATTATAACCAGATTTTTATTGTGTAAAGTATAATATGTTAAAGAATGGGAGCATAATGGATTTCAAGTATAGCATACTAAAAATTATGTTTCTACTTTCATGTTTTTCGTCCAAATTAGAATGGCATAGTCATCTTATGTGATATATGCATATAAAACGAATCCACTTACCTTCGTTTTCGTAGTATTCAGAAAGGAAATCCTAGACGAACTTCCCTAAGCATTTCGGTGAAACATCTGTCAATTGAGATCAGACATTTGTGACCGTGAGATTAACGGACGCCTCGTAAAAGAGATTTAAAGCTCATAACGTGAAATTTCACATTCATAATATCTGAGGACGACAGAGCAAATCGTGAATTAGTGAACCTTCAGAAATTATGCCCGCTTTAATGACATATAAAACCTATTCTGCTTGATATTCATTTTAAAAGTCTAGCCTTTCGCCAGGTTTTTGACTGATAATGTCTTTCATTTAAATATTTATTATTTAAAAATTTTTATTGAACATGCCCCAAGAATGACTTTCTACAAATTTCATTAATGAATCATATATTATTAATGTTCTTTTAATTAATGGTTAAACCAGATGAGAGGTTAAATAACAACGTTGGCTATTCAAAGCGCTTGCAGAGATTTTTTTTCTCTATGAAAATACAAACGAAGCACACATATTTTGATTACGTAATGAATGTCACTCTGAATTGATTTGAAATAAATGTCTAAACTTACTGAAATATATTACTTAAAAGTGAAGGATAAGTGAACATTTCGGTACTTTTTAGCTAAGCTAACAATTTCAGATTAAACGTGTGAAATCTAGATGATCAGGACCTTGTGGAAAGCTATTGAAGTAATGAAGAAAAGAACTTTGTAAATTTTCCACTTTTATTTTGCTTCGACCGGTTTCGCTACCGGAGTAGCATCTTCTGGTTCAAACATATCTGTACCAGAAGATGCTACTCCGATAGCTAAACCGGTCGTCAGTAAAATAAAAGTGTGGAAAATATACTAAGATCTTTTCTTCATTACTTCAGATTAAAAATATACTTTCTTCATTATATTTATGAAATAATTTACCGTTCGCTGATGCGAAGGAGAATAGCACAAAGGGTGTCAACAAGATTCCAGTTTAGTTCTTTAAGAACTCTGCGGACAGAGGTAATATACATTCCTACGAACTATATTGCAAATTTTCTGATGAAGAAGAGCGCCTGAAAGATTTTTCTAACATTTAGTTTCCTCATTCTGTTACAGAATAAGGTAATGCTATTGACTTTCGGCAATTAAGTAAATGGTTGGCATTTATTTAAATAACAACATGACTATGTTTATTGATGTATCCCATACATGTATGTACCTATTGATAGTGTATTTATAAAATGTAATCATGTTTCTTACCATCTTTTTAGTTATTACTATCGGTAGGTTTGCGCAGGTTTTTCACTCCCCCCTTTTTAGTGGGTGTATTCCTGCAGTGGATACATTTTTTCCTGATAATCTCTTAGTTTTTTACATCCACAATTCTTCTGACATCTTTTTCATACTATCTCTTTAAATTAATTATTTATGCATTGTATGACGATGGGTTAGATTGAAGAGGAGACTTTTAGTATCAATCTCGCCCGAATAAAGCCGTTTTATTATTATTATTATTATATCATAAAATAAGTTAAATATCTCACGCGGAAAATGAGTCACGAATGCAAGTTTTTATTGAAGGGTTTTGATTGAAGTAATTGTGTTTCGACGGAGGGAATGTGTGGAGCAAATATCGAGAGAAGAGTTTTTGTCAAAAGGAGTAGTTAATGAATCCAATCGATGAAACAGAGGCGAAAGAAGTTCGGTGAAGTTACTGGGAAACGAAAACAATGGCATTTCATGGTGAATTTTATAGGGCTTTTACATACTGAATGGTTGAATACTTATTTTATTGTTTTTACAGCAACTCCGAGATAGATATACTCGCAAAATGGTTTCCTAGAAATATTTCTACTAGATTAATACAAAAAAATCGAAGTTTCTTTATATTAAGTAAAATCTTAAATTAATTAAAATAACTAAACCGATTAAATAACCAAAATCACATAATCACTAGATATTTAATATCCATATAAATATGTGTTTTGGATTCTGGAGCAATAGAACCATAAGTGGGTCAACTCGAAGGTGGGCTGTACAAGTTTGTGCGGAGTTAAACAGTAAATGTTTATTGTAACTAGTGTAATACATTTATAATTAGAAATTGCAATATTTTTGTAATTATCTTTACCAAAGGGCGCAAAAATAGCGTTGCAGAGTCCGCATTCTTTTAATCCGTAATCCTTTGAAAGAAAACTAAAATGCATTTATCATCAGCGTCTCAATAAAAGGAAATGCAGATGACTTCAATCGTTCGAGTATTTAATGAATTCGGGCACGCAAAGGTCGTTGAGGGGAAAAGAGCGTATGTTAATACGTATGGGGTCAAACTCGCGGAATCGCAAATATTGACATGATTTCCGAAGCGAATAAAATAAATAGTGGTCGATCAAATTTCGGAAATGAATATTAGAGGCAACAGAAAGCCTTTGACGTCGTTTTTAGCGAAAAAAAAATCAGGAAATACTAAAAATCAACGGAACTAGATTTTGAAAGGGATTAAATAAAAATGGTACAGTAAATAGACAAGCAATAGCAGATACTGCAATGGAATTCATGTCTTTTGATTTCGGTTTCTGGAAAAATGTAATCTATAGTATCAAATCGATGACTTGAAAAACATGGAGGTCAAATAAATCCTCTGTTATTTAGACGCTCCAAAAAGGAGAATATGGAGTTGGCGAAGTGAAATATATTTACAAAGCAACTATTCATCCTTGCAATCAGACGACTGCGCTTCATTTTAATTTCAGATGAAACGAATGAGTGGTAAAATTCCATGAATTTGGATAACGCTCAACTCCTGACATTTTAGTATTGGGAGTTTGTGGGCAGTGTAATTCTTTGCTTAAACAGACTGTAATTGCAGGCAAATTGTCATTATAATGGCCCGACTTGGGTCGGCAAATATTAATTTCATATTGTCCGGGATTCGTCGGATGATTGGGAATACTCTTCTCCCGTGAGAAATGAAACTTAGTTATGACGCATTTATAAAAAAAGAATTTTAATGAAAGATTTTAATTAACGCCTAATTTGGGAGAAAGTAATTAGCTTCTGCATTCCCTTTACTGCATGCTGTATTCCACCACTTCTATTTCAGTGGCAATTGCTGATATATGGGATCTGCATTCATGGTGTTCTTTCGTGTGCGTTATTTATAACCCTCGGAGGGTTGAATAGGAAATATAAACGTCAAACTTTAACCCAATTACCCTCTTTCGACGCTCAATCGAAGCTGTTGGTCCCTCTCTGGAGATACGGCACGAACACCGTTCGCATCCCTTTTGCATCCACTACAACGTTCGATCGCTTTGCTACGCATCAATCTAACTCCAATGCACGACCACTGTGTTCTTCCCGATAAAGCGACCGTCGAGAGAGCCTTTAAAGTGGACGAAACGCGGTATGTTAAACTATAGATTTGCTTTATTTGGATTGCAAAAATTTAAGTATTTGAAATTTGGATTATCAGTAAGTTATACATTAAATCGGAGGAAATCTCATTTTGAATGATAAACTCAAGGAAAGAAAGAAAAATAATTTCAATTTTTTGTGCTTTTACTTCACAAAATCAATTTCTCAAACTCAACATGAATTAGAGACACAACGAAACATATTTAGATATTTACAAAGATTTATCGTCACCATCATCAGCCATTTTCAATCCGACGTCGGATGTAGGCCTCCCCAAGTAATTTCCAATTTTTTTCTGTCCTGTATTTAAAAACTATACGTTAAATGATTATGAGTTACTGATGCGTCTTATAGTCCGCAAACGAAGGCCATTTGATGCGCAAAATTTTGATGTTGAAATGTCCTACGTAGGTGCGAATTTTATTTCAAACCAACTAAACCCGGCCACGCTCCGCTGTGGCTCAGTCAGATATGAAATGAATGGGAAAGTAAATAAAGGTATTCTAGCGAGCACAGATTCACCGCTATGATTTTAGCTGCTATAAAGGCTCTTCAACTCAATCATGCGTGATTTCGTTAATTTGTTTCGATGCTTTGGAAGACCTTGTCTACTAATTCTTCTTTTGAATTCACAATGTTGCAGAAATTAGATGAGAAGGTGATTTATCCCTTTTCTGGATTTGTAGGTACACTACTATTACCGACCTTTAGTAATCGTCTTGAAAACATGTGAGCTGATGGATCGGTTAGGTTGAACTCTCACATTTGTTGTACATTTCTTTAAATGTGCTCTGCAAATTTGAATATTTCAAGCAGGCATGAAATTCATCAGCTGGTGTTGAGCGAGGATAGTAACCGGATAGTAACACCAATGCTCCAGCAAACTGATTATTTTGCAAGTCTTCCAATGTATGGCCTAATGCTTCCAATGACTTCTTGTGAGCCATTGTACACTCATCCCATACAATGATTTGCACTCATGAAGAACCTCTCCCATTCCTGATGTTTTTGCAATGTTACATGTTGGGTTTGCTGTGAATTCCATGTTTAGTGACAATTTAAGAGCTGAATGCGCTGTTCTCCCTCCTTCCATCAACGTGGTAGCAATGCCTGAAAAATCAAAAGCTAGTGCTATATAGCCGTTTAAACAGATTTTAGCAAAGATTAAGGAAATTAAGAACATTTTCCCAGTTCCTCCTGGAGCAGTGGTCGGCAAACTCATTTGTCAAAAGAGACAAATATCAATAATACAACGAATGAAATTCGTTTTGAAAGCCAAATTTTTTAAACCTAACGTATATAGGTACAAATTTATGTACCATGTACATTAAAAAATTGTATGTACATTTTTTTAATTTACGTGCTAAATTTAAATGTTGTTTTTAAACTAATTACAATTAAGTTAACAGGGTACTCCTAAACTAGTTTTTATTGTTTTTTAACATTTTCTTGCTGTTTCTTAATTCCTGAAACTTGTTTAGAAAAGCTTACCTCATCTTTAAAAGTGTTGTTTTGAAATGGCAAATATCAATGTCAAAATTGATCTGATCTGCCTGATTGCCTGATCACGTCTCTGATACAAGGCTTTCCCCAAACAACTACAGCTTAGTGCATTAATTATTACGTCACATTTTCATGAAGATATTAGATACTGAATATATCTTACGTGCGATGTAAAATTATAACACATTGATTCAGTCCCTTTCTTGTGGTGTTAAGAATTTTCAGGAGTTGAAGTCACTCGGACGATATTCTTATGGGAATAATACAAAGACACAACCTCTGAAAACGCAGACGGAGTTGAAGTTGAAATGAGCCTAACCGCCGTAAGAGTTGGATGCGACATCGTATTTCTCTCTGTCAACCCTATGGCGCGCTAAAGATATCGAAAACATTGACCAACGGCTCCTTTCAAATAAAACCCCTCCTGCGTGAGATGAGACTCACCTGCACCCTTTGGTGTTTTATGGTTCCGTCCTCGTGGTCCTCCAAGGTCAACACCTCTGCGGCCCTGACCCCTCCTCTTCACCAATGTGCACCTTCCCTCCCTTCTCAGCCCCTCCCTTCTCAGCCCCTCCCTTCTCAGCCCCTGCTCTCTCAACCACAATATTCCCGTTCATTTTCAGCCGCTGGAATTCTGAGAGTATGCCAATGCGGAATATCTCTCCTAATTGCGAATCATCATTACTATCTGCTACGTAGGTGAAGAAATTCCGCACAGCTGGAATCTCCGAGAGGAAGTTGTCATCTCGGAAGCCACAAGATTTATAGTAATAATAAATCTCTTTATTCGGCGAGGTTAGGCCTCCCTTACACCTAACCATTAAGGGCAACAAACATTAATTACAAAAAAGATGGAAAAACAATACAAATATATAAATAAAAAGAAAATATAAGAAGAGGTAAAGGAATTGGGGTGTGGGGAAAAACTCCTCGGCTGAAGGCTTAAAACCCACTGTGCGGGAAAACGCTGACACAAGAAGGGGAGCGGAAAAAACCCGCGAAAACACAGATGGAAATAAATACAAACAGGTATATCACTAGATGCATTATTGCTGACCAATAATGTCGGGTAAATTTCATTGGTAGTTGACCACGGATGTCATTTACCTGAAAAGACAGAAGAAGAAGAGCAGACGGAAAATAAAGAGCTTTCGGATGTGCGATTTAAGTAATGGAGGCTTTAAAGATTTAGATTAATAAACTACTATACTGTAATTAGATTAACGTACCTCTTAATAAATATTTTAATTTATATACGAACTGCTAAATTTATTTCATATTTACGTTAATTTTATCCACTAATTCGCCGTGGTTATGGCGGGATCTATGGTTTGAAAATCCAACATATCGATAAAATGAGTTCAACACAAATTCATTACATTCAAGAGACTCTGTCTTTCTCTGAAAATGGACCAGAAGTAGTTAAATTAGGGTAATGAACAATGATTACAAACGGTGTCAAATAGCTTGTTTGTTTGGATTCACCAGAAGCACTTTGAATTATCAATAACGCTGAAAGCTGAAATACTATGAATTATAAATTAGGACGAAATGTTTGCTTTGTATAGTACCGATGTGTTTTAGATTTCCCTAATGCTGATAAAAATGTAAGCATTTGCTTTGTTCCACGTGGATCTGAAAAGCTAGTGGTATATTTTGGGAAGAATTATTCCACAATATTAACTTCAAGTGAAAGGCATTGATTCCTATAATTGAACTGAATACTTCAATTTACTAGTTTTTAAAGTAAGATGTTTTTATAAAAGTTCTTTTAAATTTACTCCTAAAAATCTTTTCTAAAATTTCGAATCTTAATTATCACACATTTATTTAAATATAGAATTATTTACTTTTCCTACAAATAAACATTTTATAATCTTACAATTAAATATGATTTGTCGTTGGAATGAATTATTCATCAATCGTGAATCATGAATTAATTCAAAATGCAATAGCACTAAATTTACAATTATGAAAGGCAACGCTCGGAATAAATGCAGCAATGTACCGTTCTACTCATAGCTACATGGAAACACGTACTTAAACACCAACCTTTATGCAATAAATCTCTCTTCATATAATCGTATATCTATTTCACTATGCACGTTGGAATTGTTCGAAGAAATCGACGCAAGAAGGACTATATATTTAACGAAGGACGAACTATCGCATTGATAACTATGCAGGAAGAAACTTTGAGTTTCAATGAAAAGTAGGACCGTTATGAGGAGCACGATGCCAAGGGCGAAGGGAGTGCATTGGATGGAGAGGATGATGCTTCGCTCTGACGTACGTATGGCGGAGGGATAAAGATTTCCTTTTGTTAGAGGAAGTTGCGCCTTTCTTCGCAGATCAGTGCATCCATGCATTTGATTGGATCGGAGGCGGCTCCATGTCGAGGCTTCCCAAGTTATCCACTGTTTTTCCTATTTCAGAGTTTATTCTGTACGTTTGAGTTGAGATGCTATTCTGACGAATTGTACCGAACTCGATGAGGAGTTGAAAATCCAATATGACGTTGAAAAATGAATAAAGCACCCTATTAATAAATTTTATCACTTATATATTAAAAGTTTGAGTATTTATATATCATTGATAATAGTTCATCGTTGTATTCTACGTCATCTTAATGATTCGCTTGGAAGCGTTACGACTTGACGTTCAAATGCTCTTTTCGATTACTTCTTTACATCGATAAGTCTTGATCTCGATGTGTTCAATCAACTCGATGTGTTAAATGGAGCTATCTCTTGTTTTTGGAGTGAATTGAGGCGATTCTTAAGCTTAAATTTGAGATAGAAATGTGTTGTGCGATTGTTTTATATTTCTCTCGCAATGAAAAGCACTCTTGAATGGACTTGTTTTATGGGAAGCGAATTTAAGAGGGGCCGTTTGAAACTTCGCCCGATACTTTATGAATGAACATCCATTCAGTTTCTTTCCTTGTCGCAGTATCTCCATTTGTAAATAGTATTTCTTATGAATTATAATATCTTCGATATATTTCTACATTAAAAGAAAAACTTTATTTACATTCCGGCTCTTCTGATAGAATTTTGAAATTTTAATTATTATTTGTCAAAAAGGAAATTCCTTTAAATATATTGCATTTGAAACTTTGCAAGACATCTTCGATTGGGACGAAATTTTAGAAGGAGAAATAATACAATGTTACATACTACATGCTCTTGAAATGACGTATTCGTGTTATCATTTTCTAATAACTAAATCTAAGAACTATTCCTTGTTCCTTCAAGTGCAAAAATTAAAATAATATTAAGATGAGAGACTTCAATGGAAAGAATGTATTAAACTGAAGCTTGAAAAATAATCTTTATTCAAAATATGCATTCACTTTGAAAAGAAAAATTGCAAGAAATAGAATGAATCGCATGTTTATTAGATTTCGCAATAATATTACGACTATCTTGTATGAATACGTGATCTAATATCTTGTTTAATGTGGTGACTTAATTTAACATAATCGGGGTATATCTCAAGATCGAATAATATTAAAATCGAAGAAGATCGGGAAGATGACATGCGATACCAATTTACATACGAAAAGTGGTCGTATTTGTATGTTACCAAAAACATCTCAAAATCTTTTCCCCTTTTATTCTCCTTTGATTCCGTTTGCGATCACTCGGTTCATTCTCATTCAACGAAAATCGCCAATTACGGACTATTCCAAAAGCACGCTCTTTGGGGAATTTTTCCTTTGCCTCTCGAATCAATTTCTCGGAATTATTATCGATTCCAATAATATTACAGCTTCCGTTTCATTCAATCATTCTATGGACAAAGGAAGACTTAATGTTTATAAAGATCGATGCTACGAATAAAAATCCTCCAATTAAATGATATTTTAAATTTCCTTTGCGCTACCTCTTTCTCTAATAAAGTCAGCAAGTTTGTAAATAAATCGTAGTGAAACAGCTATAAAGAGTACTAAAATACTCTTTCCTGGTTCCTAAAATCAGATTTTTTATTAAGGTTGGCCCGTTGAAAGTAGGCCTTTGTGGATTATGCGATTTGGTTTCGAAAGCCTACGATTGGACGGCTATTTTTATCTGCATAAAAACTACGACTTCGTTTTATTTCTTCTAAGGAGTTTTTTAATCTCAGTGGGTGTACTTTTATAGCTTAGCAGAAATCGTCAAATAAACGACTTTGGTTTTGTTATCAATTAGGTAAAAGCAAATATTAACACGGTACACGAGTCCGAAGTTTACAAATAACAACTTATTATTTAAAAAGCATACCTGCTAGGGCCGGGATACTCAACCTGGTGCCAGCGGGCACCGAGGTGCTCGAAGCGACCTTGCGCTGTGTCCGCCAAGTTTCGGTAAAAAGATTGTTTTATTTGCTACAACAGTATATCTTGGGATTGCGGTTGCCCTGGTCTTGGGTTTCGTTAACATCGAGGGTGCAGGCGTGTCTAAACTTCATCCCTTTCATCGCGTTTGTCCAGATTCATAAGACACTTATCTATGTCATATTTTGTTTTTAATGCAAATACGAAGATTCAGCTCGGTTCAGCTTTTCAGGGTATCAAACTCCAAGCAATCGATGACTGAATGCTGCTTTTCGGAACGCAGCGATACACATGCAGCGAAAACCTTCATTAAGTTATCAGTGAAAGAAATGGAAGAAAATAATTTCCTATTAACTCGAGATCCTTATAGAAATCCACATGTATGGGTGGTTGCTTAACTCCAATATTCAGTTGCTATTTTTTTCTGAACAAAAGCCCATTGAGTTAAACGGTCGGACAGGTGTCCACTATTTTTAAGCAAAGAACATGCCCTGGAAGATTCTTGTGAATCCGTTTGTTAATTTCCCACTAACCAGGTGTTCCTCAATGAGATCCCATCAGTAATATCCTTCAGCCTCTGACATCTCATAAACTCGGAAGATCGTACAAATATTTCGCGATGGTCCCGAACGATCAAAGGGAACAGGAATTTGGAATTCGAGAGTTTGTTCGCGCGAAAAAATCTCACAGGAGAATCATCGAATGGCGTTGATGCTCTGCCATCTGCAGGTTGAGTCTTGAGGCGCTAACAGCCTAATGCTGCGTAAATTCCCATCTCTCGGTTCCGCATCGCTTGAATTAACCCACACCACTCGACACCCACTCACTCACTACTGCTTCCTCTGCCACCCTTCACAAACGCATATTTTCATCTATAATATAAAATAGACTGTGGGTGTGTGTGTGTATATATGTATGTTCGCTAAAAACTCAAGAACCGAGAGTCGCAAAACTTTAATTAAACCGAGAGTTGCAAAACTGAAATTTTCTACATTATTAAAAGTCGACCCCACACATAGTATAGGCTACTTTTTATTTGCCTTAAGTCCATGGTTCGAACCCAGACGGGTCAAAACGTTTCCATAAGAAATACACGTAGAGGTAATTTTTTTCGTTGCAGGGTTCATTTATTTTGCAAAATTAAATTAGAAATAATGGTCCTAGAAAGTCGAATCAAGTACCAAAAGAAGGAGAACAAAATAAGAATTCTTATTTTGGTTGTGGAATATCGTTTCCGACTCGAAATTGCGAACAGCTTGATAAAATACGTGAATATTTTGTCCAAATTCTGAGGTTGTAAACAACCCATTCCCTTGACGATCTAGGTGATTGTTGATTTTATCTCATGAGTTTATCTATAAGAAGACATTGAGAATTAATGAAATATTTAAGAAAGTTTTTCGAATTTTGTTTAAGCTTCTGTAGCAACCATGTTTTATTTATATCAACGTAATTTTTTTCAACGCATATTTTCATAATTCATAAAGCATGGGTGCCGCAAGCATAGATGAACCTAGAATTATTATAAGTTTTAAGTATTTAACAAAAATGAATTATTCCAGGGAAAATATATCCACCCCTTTACTTTAAGAGGGATTTTGATACATTCAATCGCAAAATTAGTGAAGTAAAATTTAAGTACCGGTTCTGTCAGACTTTCAGTATTCTTATAACTATATAAATCTATATAGCAAAATGAAAAAGAATACTAATATAGTATATCCTTATACAAAGTAGGAATCTGTTAAATATGGTGCCAAAAAAAATTAAAAGTGAATACTAATATAATACAGACTTATATAAAATTCAAATACTACCACATACAAGTGTTGAAATATTTGTTTCATTTCGAAGCCATTCCGGAAGAAAGAGCTCAATTCGCTATGAGATATATTTTTTAAAGGGGAATTGACGTAATCGATCAGTACGGCTCAGTTAATCAGAAGGGAATCAAGTGAATCGAATTTCATCCTCTAAAAATGTTTCTGGCTTCCCTTTTTTGAACTCGAGACCAATTTGATTGGCGCAGTATAGTAAAGTCCCATTTAACCATGAAATAAATGAAAAGATGCTTAAATCTGCGAATTTTTTAGATGATTACTTGGCATCAGAAGCCAGATATCGAGGCTTAGCCTCTTCGAACGGAACATTTTTAATACGAGAGTAACGAATAAAAAAAATATAGAGATAGGAATAAATAGCTGATATTTTTACGTAATCCGGTATTTCATATATAATCTTTCAAAAGCCACACGAAATACGAGCGGTTGCCGTTGGCGATCCACCGACTGATTTCTCTCTTTTATAAGCAACGAACCCAGAGTTCAGATGTTTATTACATAGACATAAAATAACCACCCGTCTCTCTCATCAAAATCCACACACAGATTAAAAGCAATGCTCGTGGGGTGAAGCAAAGTGGAATTCATTCAGATGCTGAAGAACCGACGAAAGAGGAAATGCTGCTCGTATCTTTTGGAGGAGTGAATCTGTGAGCATTTTAATACCTGGCGCAAGGTCATCGCATCTGAGGGCGCCTCCATCAGCAGAGAGAAAGCGGCGACACACTCCTCGGCGTCGCTTTGACCTCAAAGAATCGATCATTTTAGCCATTGAATGTGAAATCCATTAATTACTGGGGAGGCCTATATTATGGTGCAGTGCTGTGTAATTTTCGAGGAATTTGGTCGTTTCATTGGAAACGGCTTCGATGTTACTCCGTGAATAATTGATAATTTCGAGTGTCTTCTATGAATGCGTTTTTATGAAAATATTACGACTTTCGACCCAAGAATTCAAAAGGGGTTGTATTTTTTTACGAATAAATTTCATATAAAGGATCACATAATTAATTTCGTTTTATTTTCTGGGGGCTTAATTGAGGTAACTCTCCACCAACACCAACGAAAAATTCACACCTCGATTTTCACTGTATGATTAGGATCCAAGTGAAAATTCACGAAAGTCTGTAATTAAATGTTCATTTCGTATTCATCGGTCACGGTTATAAAACAACATAACAATGTATTGAAATTCAAATTTCGACAGAAAATAACTCCTGATGGAGAGTAATAAATTAAAAGCAAATTCTGTATTCGAGGAAGCAGTACCGAGTTGCGTGGATTCGGCTGACATTTGGGATGTCTATATTTCGTGTTTGGAGGAATGAATAATGATCGATCTTAAAAATACAAACGACAAGTTGGAAAAACCGGACGGACAGCATTGGAGTGCGGCGACCTTTGGGGTCAAAGCATTTACAGCGGCGAGGAAGAGGTCAACGAAGAGACGCTAAAGCAATTGTATTTCTCTCTCTTTCGAATTTGTCAAAGACTCGCGCTTTCTCTTCTCGAAGCTCATTAAGTCAACGAAAAAGGAACTGAATTTCGTTCGCTTTTAATACCTTGATTATGGTTCCCCAATTACCATTCAAAGTCCATCACGTAACATTATTTATTAGGCATTCTGCAATTACAGTTGTCTTTCGAAGCAACACTCGAACACTCTTTTTAACTGTCGCTTACTCTCTTGACTCTAAAGGCAATCTATAGGATAATTGTTGGCGACGTCATAAGCACATTGCTTGGAAAAAAAACAAATTGATACCCTGATAAGTTAGTTTGACCCTTTATTGGCGAGGTTAGGCCCAAGTGGGCCTCTCTTCCACCTAACCTCGTATGTCGTCAGAATATGAACAATTATAAATTAAATTAGAACAAAAAGACAGAGTAGAGTGTGGGGAAAAATCTTCGCAACTGAAGGTTGCCAAAGAAAAAAACCACGTTGCGGGAAAACACCCGCAGAGAAGGGTGAAAAAAACCGCGAAAACACAGCAAAATATAACAATGCAGTATAGACAATAATAAAATTACATACAGCATATACGTAAATCAATGAATTTACCGAAAAATAAAAATATTATTCATTACAAGAGAAAAATATAACATATTTTCTAAAAATGAGAAAGAAAATTGAGAAAAAAAATCACAAATATAATGAAATTTCCTACTAATTAATATTCGTCAAAGAAAAAAAATATTAAATAAATAAAGGTCAGCCAGCGGTGTCC
Source organism: Sympetrum striolatum (assembly GCA_947579665.1). Taxonomy (NCBI): domain Eukaryota; kingdom Metazoa; phylum Arthropoda; class Insecta; order Odonata; family Libellulidae; genus Sympetrum; species Sympetrum striolatum. Next base: position 7,733,631 of record OX388345.1, read on the forward strand.
GTCCACTTTTTCAAATTTATCTCGGCAGAAAGAGGGTGAGATGAACCTGAAAATGAAGAGAGAAAGAAAGGGTAGATGAGATGTATAGATAGCTATTCGGATTTAAAAAACAGAAAGGAAGAGTATTGATTGGATGCAACGACGATTGGAAGGAATGATGGAAATAGCTAAGGAGGTATTTGATGTTCTGACCGATAGAGTCTTTCAAAGATCTCACGCTTAAATGAAAAACAGAAAACGATGGAGAAATTAAGATAATCGGCATGCTTCGACTAAACAAAATACATGACATAAACTTTTAAGAACATTTTAAAATTTATACGACAAGTTCTATTCTAATCGACCACATTCGGATCTGTATTTGCGAGAAGACTCAAAGATTCTGTGCTAGATAATAAAAAAATTCATTGTCTTCCACAAGACTGAAATATTTTGAAGAGTCATAAAATAATCTTTAGTTCAATCACTACTGCCTTATAAAATAAAATTTACTTTATCTTATGTAAATCAGTTGATTCTGGAATATTTAATATTTGATTGTGTCGCCTTCAGCAAGTCGATTCTTTAGATTCGTTACCTTGCGTTCTCAGATATTTAGAAGAATTCCAATAGCCATCTTTTTCGGCACCGCCGCGTTGCTGCCGGTTTTCCGAAACAACGGAAAGGATCGCATTACTGATCTTCAAAGAAGTACCCAATGAACATGTTGATACTAACTATCCTCCTCTAACTTAATACCTAACATCCTCAGGGGCGGACTTGATGACAATTCTTAAGCAATTCTACAAAATATTATTCATCATCACGGTAATGAATATTGCGGTGTAATTGAACAAATTATTATGTATAACCTATATTTGTAAATCCAAGAAATAGAGATCGCTCGAAGTATACATTTTGCACGTTATTAAAAATTGATGAACTAAAGATTATTTAACTAAACCAAAGATTATTCTTTATCTCTAAATGTTTACAGGGTTCGAAGCCAGGACGTTCAGAAGCCCTACCTAAAATAATGGACATAAATATTGTTCTGTTCTCAAGCATAGTTTACTACTTGAAATACCAGAGTTTTAAATAAACTTAATCGAAATTTGATATTCGTACTACCTTAAACCGCCGCTCCCTCGTGAATTCGAATTAAAATTTAATTTCTGCCTGTTTTCGTATGATTACGAAGGAAAATAGATCCGTAAGAAACTAACCTGATCAATGGACTACTTGGTGTTTACAGGCAGTAGAAAATGTGCAATTGCATTAAAAGGACCAAGGGGGGGCTAAAAAATGTCCACCACTTTTCTTTTTCAATATTTTAAGAACTTAATCGTGTTATACAGTCTTATAATTTCATCACATTGTCAAATATAGGTTGTTAAAGATTAACTATATATTGATGCATTTTGTACGTTTTTTTAAGCAATGTAATGAGAGCGGAAATAGGCACAAAATGACCCTCCCTTAACCTGCGACATATTTTTGAACCAAATGGAATCATATATTTTTACAAATAGTTTTTGATTGATTTTAAAAATTTAATTTAATTTTTTTAATTATGCCTTGTTGTTGATTTATAAGCATAACTAACGGTGATATACAAACTTATTTTCCGAATTACAGTTTTAAAGCCAATACCATTGAGAAGAAGTTTTATCATATCTTCGTCTTCGATGAGTTTTTTTAATAAAAATTTCATTAATTTATCGCAGTAGTACAATTTTTATCAACAAAAATCATTGTAAGAAGTTTTTAAAAATCCAAGAAGGCAATTGCTGAAGAGATATTACGTTTCGTTATTATTTCATTGAAAACAAAAACAAAAATGGACAATTTTTGGCCCTCCCTTTGTCCACGGAGTAACCAAAAAAAGGTTGGACCCATAAGGGTTAAGATGTCGTAGGAAAGGCGAATAGATGGCAAAGATTTAAATTTTAAAACGGTGAGTAAAAGAAACAGCTATAGTTTCCCTATAATTCGAAATCTTCTAATGCGTGGTTTGGGATTCATATGAAATAAGTTTATCATCAGATTTAGATATGCTCCAAAGTAGAGGAGCTGCTTTCCTTAGAGGAGGTTCGGGATGGGCAGAAGCGTTGTAGTAGTGATGGAATACGTCGGGTGTGATTTGATTCGGGTGGTAATATCTGATTACTGACGGAAGCATTTTAAGATCTCATTGCCTCCGAAATTTCAGACGAATTATATGGCATTTTAATTCCTGTAAAAGACTAACGCGATCTACGGGAGGCATCGATAAACTATTACAAGAGGGTTAAAACAAATAATTAAGACCGGTCGTTCATTCTGCAGATTTTAGGGAAAACCACAATATTAGTCTACGGACGGTGTTCGTCAGTTAATTGTAATGCACCTCTCTATCTGCAAGAGTTTCACGGCGATTAATTCTTTTTACGCAGTTTTATAGCATAATTTCAGGTAGGTACTGTTTTTTTCGGCCCTGTTATAAGATAGAGTATAATGTTTCTGGTTGGCATCGGTTTAAATGTTTGAATATTTTGAATTAAAGGGCGGAAACTGATAGGTTCATCTAATATCCACGTACAGTGACTGGCCATCTTGGACAAAGTGTAGCACCACTGGCTCTAAGGGCATCTCTGCCGTACTGAAAGCATAGACGCCCCTCTTCTCGGGATGGATGCCCGATGCTATCATTTTCGGTTACAACTACAATATTAGTGCGTAAACAGATCTTACTTGCAATAAAGTAATGACCAAGTCTCAATATGCTTCGATTTTATCGAAAAAAATAAAAGTGGACAATTTTTGACCCTCCCTTGGTCCACGGAGTAACCAAAAAAAGGTTGGACCCATAAGGGTTAACTAGCCAACAAGTGCAATTGGAGATCTTCGTCGTTCTAGGACGACATCTAGCCGTGTAATGAAGCATAGGATTGCTGAAAACTTCTGAGGATTGATGTTTTGAAATTGACCATAAGTTCACTCATAAAATAGTTTTATCATCACATCTTGGCTGAGAATTTCAGCTGATTGTGTAATTTTTAATAGGCAAATGGAAGCTGTGGGATAAAGTTGAGGGTTATAAGTGAGGGATGTAATTGAGGGATGTGAGCGGGGGTTGGAGGGATTTCCAAGGCGAGAGAGAGAATTCCGGAGGATTGCGAGTGAGGCCCCCGGGGGACTGGTGGAGCAGAAAGAAGTCCCAAAAACAACGCTCAGCTGACTACGAATAGGACTTCAAAAAATGAATTCTTCCTCTCCCTTAAATCCCCTTCTTTATCCCTCCTTTTTCTCTCCACTTTTAAAATTTTCCATCTTCTGCTCACACTTTGGGTTTCACTTGTCCAAAGTCACATTTCTGTTATTTAACATTCCCAACTTCAGTACTTCTCTTACCAATTTAATGGTCGCTCAAGTATTAAAGCAATTCCACTGTCTTTTTGTTGAAAAAAATGAGGAATTAGATAGTCACAGTAGAGGATTAAAGAAGGAAATATTAGTTAATTTTATCATTTCCAAGGATATTTTCTCAGAGTGAGTTTTGAACAATATGCGTGCAAATTCATACGAAACGACACAATACGCATGAAAGATTAAGTTATCCATCCGAAATACATCTGGGGTGTTGTTTTCAAGGACCTCTTTTAGTGGATGAAAGAAACGCTAAAATGAAAAATATATTTAATTCGATACCAAAATGCATTTGTATTCTTGATATCCGTCATTCCTCGTGTGACTAAAGTAACATACAGTTTGTAACTTTCTAATTCCTCCGAAATTCGTTGATTCCATCAATCTCCAAGAATGTTGTTTTATAATGTACTTCATCACTTAATTATACTATATATTAATAATATTATTATACTATATTATTAATTACACATTCAGAATTATTATGAATTTCCATTCGATTCTCCCGTAGAAAAATTTCCATTTTTGAGTAAACAACGACGATATATACCGGACATGGAATACTGCGATTTCTTTTGTTACTTAATTTATAAAGAGAAGAATCAAAGAGAATCTTTTTGTGACGTGACTATGTATTCACAGTAAAATCACAATATGCTAATTATCAGAAAATACTACATAGCTACAACAGAAATTAAGTTTGTAAAATTAATTAAGGAGTATTTATTTAAATATTATCACATTGCATTTATGTTTAAGAAATTTTATGAAAGCTATTTTGTTGAATTTTATGGTTTCATTATTATATTTTATTTTTAAATTTATTATAATACGCATGGTCTACATTTTATTCTATGAAACAAATCTAATGTCTTTTTTATTATTTGCTAAGTAAATCAGGAGTCGGTAACCCCGAAACAGGTGGCTGTCACCTCAGAGGTACCTATATTCCTGACAATTGTTGTATCAAATGTAATTTATGAAGGGCCGAAGAATAAAAAGATTTATTATTATTGTATTATTTTTATGTGATTAAAACCATGTGCTCGAGAGTGCCCGTCCATTGATGAGATCGTGATTTTCTGTCTTTTAAAACATCTTTCTCTCTATTTTGAAAAGGAAAAAGAACACGTGTGGAAGGTTGGGTGTAGGTCCGGATAGGAACTATGGAAAGTAGGCGTTTTCAGATTATTATGACTCCTACCGATGAGCATTATTCGTTGGAAGCTCTCTCTTAGTTCGAATTCCCATAACGATTCCCAGTTTTCCTTCGTATCCTTTCATCCAACGTCTTATGGAGGTCGCCTTTTCTCCAAAGACGCGAGGTGCAACTATTTCCAGCCCCCTCTCTATTTCAGTGCTGCAAACAGAAGCAGCGATGAGCTTGTTTCTCTCGACTTAGACAAATTGAATCTCCATAACGTAGGATGTCCCTGCTTTTGCTCTTCGCTACGACCTTTCACTTTATTCCACTTTCTTCCTCTAAAACTTTGTGTCTGTCGGTTGGCACTTTCCTCAGCGGGGGCGGAAACTGCCCGGGGGAGGGGCTAAAGGAGGAATTGAGATAATTTCATTATGAACTAGCCCTTAATTAACTTATAAATTCTATAAGCCCGTGATAAATTAGCATTGATTAAGTATATTTGTTTGTGCTAATTTAGTAATGACCACGTCATTGAAAAAATCCAAGTACTTCAATTCTACACTCCTTTGAAGACTTTTGGCCAAAGGTCTTTTGTTTTATTGTGGACTTTAATAAGCGTGTTTTACTTACAAAGTGGTTAAAAAGATTAGAGGATTTGATGTTTAACTTTGCCTGCTCTCGAAAATGCAACGGTCTGTCCGCCGACTCATGAATTCAGAGCGCAGGAAGATTTGACTGTTAGACATGGAATCGGAAGGATGATTTTTCAAATAATTTTGATTTTGCAATGAGGTAACATTTTGCTAATTTTATTTTGTTTGTTTAAATTGAACTGAATTACGTACTAATATAATACAGATGGGGGTTTAGGATAGGCATGAGGACAGCGCGTTTGCCTTTGGTGAAAGCGGTACAGGGTTCGATTCCCGGTGGGAGCCAATGTATGCAATGACCTAAGCTGTCAAAACACTTTTAATAGTACTAATTTTAATTCAGATTTTACTAATAAAACTCGTCGTAGGCCATTTTATCATTAGAAATCGATTACCGGCCGTGGTGGCCGAGTGGCTGGAGTATCGCTCCAACTCCACGGTTAGTCGTATTTTTCTGGGAATGATTGTGCGTGTTTGTAATTAGTAATAATTATTGAAATGGATGTAATTGGGGTCTTCCTCTTTCCATTAGAGAAGTTATTATTATTATTATAGCTATAAATTCTTCAATATTGGTATAATTTCTTCAACAATATAGTCAACTGATTTGTCTACCACTGAAAACAAATTAAGAGGTGTTGTGGCTCAACGGAATGCTTGAAATTTTTAATTACTAAGGAATGTAAGCAATAAATGTGATTGTGGTGGAACATTTTCCGGTGGGCTTTAAATGTAACAGTGGCGGGACATTTCCCAAGGGCTACAATTCACTCGTCTTTCCTTCTGTTGGCTGTCTTTTAATTTCCCCGTTTCCATTCTCCCTTTCGTCTCTTTTTAAAAGGACATCTCTCTCCTTATCTATTTCTATCCATTACTTTTCAGCTCATTAATTCTTCATTATTTTCGAAAGTGTATGGCACTAGGCTTTCCTTTTGTGCTGAAATATTACCAACTAGTGCCCCAGGTCACGAGGATATTAAAACGCGAATAATGGGCAAAATGTCCGAAAAAAGGAGTGGGGTGGAGCCGTTGCCGCGGTGACGAAATAAATGAGTATCGGACCAAAAAGTAGCCTCGAGAGATTATATCCCCTTTAAACGGAATTCTCAATGCTGCTTTAAATCCGATGATTAAATTATTCTTCGCCGGGAAAACATGAATTTGGTCACAAATTACCCATAATCCCATTCTCGTTAACATTTGCATTGTGATATTTTTGTAAAGCGTAGTTCCTCTGCCCTGAGTAAATCAATCGAATTCGAGAAAGAATAATTCGTAGGAAAACCCTTCGGTAAATATTGGCTTAATCTTCAGTCAGCTATAGAATCGATATTAAATGTCAGGTGAGTGCAAATGCGTAAAACTTTTGATTCTTTATTATAAGATTTGAATCATATGGCATTACACACGAGCGTTGTAAATGAAACAAATATTTCCCTTATTTTCAATTTTTAATTATGTATCTCTATTCTTGTAAATTATATTAATATTTCCTTTCTAATGTTTACAACTTTATATTGTTCTTTTACGAATTTGTCAATATTTACAATATTGTGTTTTATTATTAATTTTATTTCAATTGTTGTAACAATTTTTCTGTTCACTAAAACACTTAACTGTGTAATAAGAATTATATTTTTTGGATTCTTAAATTCCATTACTTTATAATCGGTTTATACTTAGTTTCATACTCTATTTCCCTTACAATATTAGTCGCTACACATATATTTCAATTTAAATTATGTTACTATCCTTATCATTTGTATTATTAGTATCCTTTTACTTGTGTACCTAATTGTAAAACTTTCAATGAAGACTCATTTCAATTACTTGTTGTAAAAGTAAGAAGGCAGTTTTGCCCGTAATAAAGATTATTATTATAATTTTTACCACCTTCTCTTCAAACCTCTAAAAGATTCAAAACGTTTTGTTGCAAAGTATTAATTTTGGTAAATAATTTAAATCGTTCATTCGTAATTTATAAGTTAGAAGTAATGAGGATGATGACAAAGATTATCGTAGTATTAATTGAAGTTCGTATCCTAATGTCGGAGAATGGAATATCATACGTCACATATGAAGCAATTTACAGAATAAATTAAAAAATTAGTTAATATGCCCCGCATTTCTCCGAATAAATATAAAAGATGATATTTTCTTACTTTAAGCAATTTTGAATAGCAAAATGTCAATTAACTTTCGATTTATCTGAGTACCAGTATCTTGAGAAGTATTGGGAAATCATGTTTCTACATTTCATTTGGCGCCATGCTGTTCAGATGTAGAGCAAAAACATTCAGTAATTCGGTCAGAGAAAGTACCAACTCAATGCTAAGAAAATCACATTCATGTGTAGAAGAAAGCAAACATATTATGTTTTATGAGAATATGTATTCAGCTTGAGGCAATTGGAATGGTTTTAACTTTTATTAACTAAATTTGTTAGCTTTGATTTAGAAAATTCATGAAAAAAAATTTTAAGTTGTGATTCGCATAGATTGTATTAAAATTTATGGCAAAGGCTGGAAGCGTTTATTCGGTTAGTTGAGCTTTTTGAAAGAAAAATGAGGTGAAGAAGCTGATCTTTATTGTGAGTAATGAGTTGAGAATATTACTTTCGCTGTTTTTTTTAGTGTTAGTTCATGAATTCTATCGTTTTCACTGTTATGGCAATCCACAAATACAGGAGTTTTCACATTGTGTACATTTTATATCAACCGCTTGCTCTTAATTGTTGACCCACTTATCTCCTCTTTCATTAAAAACCTCACTCTATTCTACCACAGTCTACTAAATCTCCTTGCTAATTAGTTGTTCAACTCAACTTGCTTTTTCAATTTTACGTCACACATCTCGAAGACCTCCAATGACCAACTTTCTTTGGGTTCGCCTTTTGCATCCACAGCGAGGATTTTACTATTTTTCATCCGATTCCCTTCCCTGTGCACTTTCCATCCCATGAAGTACCCTACTCGAGATGTGGAATTTTAACCGAGGGTTTTTGTACTGTATTTTCTATCAAATAATCCAGCACATCCTCACAGTCATCTTACGCTGGCTTGTGCGTCCGATACCTGTCAATGTTTGTTGGTGTTTTCTGTCAAAACTCTCATCGCAAATCAACGGCTGACTTTTCTCTCTAGTCTAACGCTAACGCATTTCTCACCTCTTTCTGATTAGGACGTGTTTCGTTAAATCTAATTCCAACATCATCATCTCGCATAATTACCCTCCACCAAAATTCATCAATCAACCCGATACAGGCAAGTATTTAGAAATCATTTTGAATAAATTAAGGTCATTGAAAAGATAAAAGGACTGCTATGAAGTAGAGTTCCGTTGTCATAGACTGTAGTAAGAACTGTTTAAAATGCAGAAATAGCGAGAATAACTGTGAAAAATCATGTGGCCAGCACATGACTTTCTCCATACATAAGAATTAAATATTTATCTACGACAGTATTTTCGAACTCTAGATTCAATCTTAACTTGGAAGATACATACAAATACATTTTTTGTAATTTTAGTAGATAACTGTAGGAGGAATTTAGAAAAATAATGCTCGACTTCCAGTCAACCGATTTACTCCAAAAACTCTATCGACACCAACCAAAGTGCTATGTATGAAATTTGGCGTTGATACGACAAATGGTTTTCATTTTACAGCGCCCACAAAGTACATAATCAGTAAGTTCCGGTTTATCAGTATTTCACGAATAACTCCTAAACAATCAGTGATACAAAAATATGTGTAATACAAAGGTTATAGTAAATTACATTTTCTAAAACTTTTATAAGTAATAGTATATACCTAAATATCATATTTATAGAGATATTTTGCAAAAACGGAAATTTTCTTCGAAGAACAAAGCTCGACTTCTGGTTAACCGATTTACTCCAAAAACTACTCACTCTGACAGCATCCACCACAGTGCTATATCTGAAGTTTGGTATTGATTCAACTAATAGTTTTTACGTTGGAGCGCCCACAAGCACACACATGTACATATTTCCGTTGAAATCTGGAAGTAGATTTTTTCATGAATACAAAACTTTCTCTATACTACGTATATGGAGAAAGTAAAAATCGTTTAAGCAGGTGCTTCATTCATTCTCGATCTTCTCTTTCGAATTATTTCATGCATATGAAGTTAGTCTTTTTTGCTGTGGAATTGCCTGAGGAATCGCGTGATAAAAAGGCGCGAAGCTGCGAACAAGGCAATTCGATCTCGGAATAAAAAGATTTCGTGTCAGGAACAAAAAGAAGACGATCGGATGGCGATATGAATGAAAACCCGTCGGTCCGGTGTTCTTTTTTCTCCTCGGGAGTATAAATAGAAAAAGGAAGGTAAAAAAGCAAAGCAGCATCGGAGATCTGAACCGAAAATAGATCAAAATAAGGCGGAGACTTCCCCTTGGCGGTCGCAAAGCAATAAAGGCAAAAAGAGTTTGACGTTGGAGGAGGGTGAGATGGATTATGCAGCCCAAATATAGGAATGGAACGTTAAGGCCTTTAGATTTGGGCTCTCGGAAGGACATCTCTCGGTCGGAGGTCCGAACTAAAGAGCGCGGGTTCGGAGAGGAAAGAAATAAATGGACGGCATTTCGTGGAAAATATTGGATGCACAATTGGAGACGATTGGAGACACTCAAGTTCAGTGGAGTGAGGAAGATGGGGGAATTGAAGTAGCGAGTCTCTAAACATGAAAGGCCGTGGGGGCGGAGTGGACAGTGTGCTAGCGCTCCAACCTCACGGTCCCGGGTTCGGATCCCGGCGAAATGGATTTTTCCTCTTAGGGAATGATCGTTTGTGTATGTTGTGTGTGTTTATTAATAAAAAATGGAAATGAAAAAAAGAAAGGGGTAAATTGGAAGAATAACCTTCGAAGGCTAAAATTCGCCCATAAAAATGACGGCATTATTATTATTATTATTATTACAAACTGTAACTTTAATATTTTTTGGTACTCTACACCTATTAAACTCTTCTTTTGACATTCCTATAATTTTACTGTAGATTACCCAAATGGAACCTGCTGACAAGCATTTTGCTTAGCAGGACCTGACTGTTCTGTTTCTATGTAAGTTTGAGCTGTGTATGATAACCTATTCTTTGTATTTTTTCAATGTTGGTTATTGCACTGTTGTATTTTAAATTGCATTGAATGATCTGTGTTATTATTTAAAAAATATTATTATTATTATGGTACTTACTAAAGTAATATATCATGTTTAGGGACAAATGGGTTGATATTTACGAGTCCTAATCTATTAATGACGTTTAAGAAGCGACGTATTTATCGATTTCTACTTTTCAGTTTCACAATTTTGACGTTACCTCTTTCTAGTTGCGTAAAATATGCTCTCGCTTCAGTTTTTCCCACGGTACACTCAAATTATTAAGGCCGTTGTTTCCATTTTCATTCCAAACCGAAAGTATCTTTTTTTGGTACAATTTGTCGATTCAATAGATCCGATGCCGTAGATGAAAATATCGGTTTTCTAATTTCCGTTTTACAGATATTGTTTTCGTCACCAGCATTACCCTAATGTTTCCATCACCTGGTTAGCGTGCTTGCCCGGGTTCGAATCCCGGCTACTTTGATATTTCCGATTAGGGAATGGTCGTATGTGATCGTTCATTGTTGTTGTTAATTAACTTCCACTTTAAGGGTCCAGAAAATTGATGTTTTTGGGGTATATTAAAAAAATAAAAACAAATTGTGATCCCATATTCTGCTGTCATAACGTTTTACACAAACAGCTGTTTTAATAGAAATACTTGGAATCGATAAAAGCGAGACATTCCGTTCAAGTTAATCTCAATACTCTATTACGAGAAATTGTCTGCTATTAGAAAACCAACGAAAAATTAACAGAATTTACTAGCCTCCGTTTATAGGATAAAAGAGAAGAATATCGCTGGAAAACTCTCAAGAAATCTCAACTAAAGTTGAATAACCTTTCAAATCCTGTAATAAGGGTGATTTGCATTGAATTAGCCTTTACATGTTGATTACGCAAAATGTAGGACTAATTACCATTTCTCTTCGTGAGGATTCGAACCCAATCAACTGTTCAGGAAGATCCAAAAAGTTGAATTTATTGCAAATTTTATAAAGGTATTAGTCCGCCTAAGAAAAAAAACACATTTTATAGCAATGATATGGGGGAACGCCCTCTTATTCCGCTAACGAAGTTATTTCTCGGAAAATATTATCCGCCATTTCATAGAATCTTACTCTGACGAATTATCTCAATACCAGGCTTGCAAAGGTTACGAAAAGGTCGCGCCATTAGGACGGGAAATGCCTGGAGACGGAGAAAAATGTTTGAGTTTTAAAAATCTCAAATAACTAGCCGCTTTTGTTAGCATTCCGCACCACGCTACCGCCAGTTTTCTTAAATAACGTAAGGCCCGGATTACCGGTCTTCTAAGAAACGATCAATGTACATTTCATTAGCGATGCTATCATCCTCAGGGGTATTCATATAATATAGTTATTCTTTTTGCTGTTCCGCACAAAAGGTGTGGACATAGATGGCTAATGGAGTTTTTTTTTACTCTAATTCATTCACAGCCGTGTTACAAATTTCTTTCCTTACATTGCTTAAAAGTTTACAATTACAATTCACAATTTACAAGGAATACTATTAATTTAAACATAAAAGCATGAATGAATCGATAAGTGATACATTATATCAATTACACTAACACGATTAAGTTAATTTGAAATTATATTAGAGATTGATATACTTTTATCCGTGGAACCTCTCTTCAAAACCGTGTCTTTGATTAACGGCTATCATTATATTTTTTTAGTAATTACAAAATGTTATCAAATAAATATAACTAGTGATCGCCCAGTGGTCGAAATTCGACCACTGGGCGATTCATTCGATTCATTGAATTTTTAAGTCTGAACGTTACTGAGGTTCTTTTGTCAAAGAGTATGCCTATATAATCATTGCTTGTAATTCATTTCATTATTTTTCTATTACGTCAGCGATGAGCATGTACAAATACGTCATTAGGGTGTGTTCTTTGCCTTAATTCCTTTCAATAAATGTAAACTTTAAATTTTAGAAAAATAAATAAAACACAATTACAGATTGTAGCTTTATTTAATTTTTGATACAATTCACTGTCATTCTTAATTTTAAAGATTGATTAAAAAAAAAATCCGTAAAATCGCCGTAATTATATCCCTGCTATTTATTAATCAGTTAGCGACTGTTGGCATCTCGGTTAATTGCCCTCTTGTCTGACATGAGTTAATTTGGAGATAAAATCCCCTTCTAATGTTCATAAGCTCGGATTCAACAATCGCCTTGGTCGCCAGGGGGACTGGTTTGTTTACTACGAACAAATTTCACAACATGTTCGTTCATTTTGCCAGAGTTCTCGTAATTTCGACTTGAACTTGATATTCTACGACCAAAATAAGAATCTTCGTTCAATTTCCTTTCTTCTGATATCCATATCGATTTCGTACGACCATTATTTCTTATTTAAATCCGCAAAATAAAAAATGTCTGCAATCGATGAAAACGAAATTTACGGGCGTTTCTATTGAGAGACGATTATACTGGTCCAGAGTCGAACCAAGGATATTTGGACTAAGACTAAGACTATTTTCTGCACTCCTTCTCCATGTAAACTTTAACTATGCCAAATCTCAAACTCCTCCGTTCGCGTAATAACCTTAAAAAGGGATCCAAAGTTTTCTCTGCACGGATTAATATATATATTCCCTATATTAAAGCATTGCATCGCATTTGCTTGCATTAAAATACAAGGCCCAAAAACTTAGTACTCTTATTTACAGGAATATGTTCACTTATTTCCTTACCCTAATTATAATTTTCAATATTATTTTTCTTTGATGAAACGAAATTAAAGCTCGAAATTAACTCATCACTGCATACTCTTACATTATCAGAAAGATAGAATCGGTCATATGATGTAGGAGTGGGACAGGATCAAAGGAGGAGAGAGAGGATTTGGGAAGAGCAGGGTTCTCGTCAATGGTCGAAGTGCTGGAGAGAATTTTAAAATTGAAATCCTATCACAAAAGTTGTGTTTTCATTACCTTCTCACTATGCAGTGCTAATAAAATCTAAGGCTGATGCTGCGGATTTATTATTGTTTTCTTGAACTTGAGAATGTTTTCTTGTCTTGATTAAGTCAACGAACGATTCTGTATGAGACGCGATCTCTGAGATGCTTCATGTGCAGAAGGAATAAAACAAGCAAACACTAAAAACAAGATTCTGCATACGATAAAGGTTGCAATAGCCTATCGCAGAATGATCTGTTTGCACAAAAGCATTAGGACTATCGATTGTTTGACCAAATGAAATTTTTCTACACCTCCCTTGAGTTTGCATCCTTAAATTTAGTTATATCCTATTTATTTGTAACCTATTTGTATATATATAACTTTTCCTTACCCTGAATTGAAATCATTCGGGTGGCTAACCTTAGCATAACCGTAACCTTAATAATATTCCTAACACTACGGTCTTCCATTTTAAACACTTCAGATAAACTTTATCTTATGTTTTAGAAATATTTTATTTCAAAAAGGAAAACCCGCGATTTCGAGTAATTTCATGGTGTTTTCGAATTTCCTCTTTCCCCGCTTGATAATTTAGAATGATAATCTCGTTGGAGTATCTTTCATTTAATCCGCAATAAAACAGTCTTCCACTCATTTTCTTCCCAGAATTCTCCCTAATCTCCCTTCTTTTCCTCGTCATATTTCCTCGTTCCTCACACCATTCCTTCCTTCACCTCTGCGCAGTGGCGCAGCCAGGATTTGCCAATGGGGGGGACCAAGGCTGCCGAGGAAACGAAAAAATGCCTACCTTACCGGGGCTAGTATATTCATGCCCGCTACAATATATGTCAATTCTTTCAAAAACTAAATGAATTGAAAACTAGAGGAGTTAAACGCTTATGTGGCCAACTTATTACACTTTCCAAGATAGTAGTTTACATATGCGAACAATTGGAAACTTATCATGAGTGTTGTTTGGATTTCTGGTTTGAATACGTCCAATATCTATAAAAACTCATTTTTTTCTATGCTCAAGTTTTTTAATGTTGTAGATCTAAACTTTTTACAAGAGGTTGCAAAGCGTGGGAAGGAAAAAATTAGTTACGGTTATTTGCCAAGCGATATAAAACGTAACATCCACTCATTAGATCCCCCACATTGGCTTGCCCGTGCTTATCTGAATATCTTTCGTTATTTGACTATATCATCAGCTGATTTTGGAATTTAATTGAAATGTCGCCTGCCAAGAAAATACCATTAATGTATAAAAATATGAAGTATATATACAGCTTATTCCACAAGGTTTATATAAGAAACAAAAAATCATGTATATCAGATGAAATTTTCTAGTAGGCTTACATTTAAGCCTGACTTCGTTATTTATGCATTAGCTAAATATTCAACTGAATGCGTCACATACCAAACATTAAAAATTCGGCTGCATAAATAAAAATATAGTAGACTCTTGATTATAGTTGATATTGTAATTAACTTTGCAGAATTAAAGTCACATACCAAGATGAAAAAAAGAAGACGTCAAATTACTATTATTTAGACTAAGTAATAGGTGGTTCAACCAGCAAAGAGCTAATGCAAACCCAGTTTTACGCACTGAGTGTTCAAAGAAAACAAAACTTTTCCATGAAATGATATTTTGAATGGGCATTCTATGACCACGTGGTTGACAGGATAAGTCATGAGCTTCGTGGGATTCTATCACCAGAGAAAGAATTTGCTGCATCGAAAAGGAAGCTGAAGAGTTTAAGTCACTGTTTTAATAGTTTATCAAATTTATTTCATGTCATGAAGTCACAGTTCCGATAAATATTTGCGTACCTTACGCGCAAAATATCTTTCAGCTGACTGATTTGCTTCCAAAATATTATTAATAATATCATCGAAAATTAATTTTTACTGATATCTTGTATTACTCCAATACTTTTACAAATTTCTACTGAAACCCGGTTATTGAATTATTTTCGTAAATATACAGCAAATTAACAGGTAATCATAAAATAAGGATCAGTACATTTTCAATCAACCCGAGTAATGAAGAGTCTACTGTACAGACTTTTAATCGTCCGGAATGCTCGATAAAGGAACCAGTACCTTTAGAATTGTCGCTAAACTCATCTTCAGATGTGCTCTCTGATAACAGCCCTAATATAAGACAATCCTAATTTATGCATCTAATAATGGTCATTTCACAAAAAACACATAACCATTAACATACGGTTTTTCCGATAGCGGCCTCGAGCTGTTAGCGGACTGTGAAAGGAATTTTCGGATGTCCATCTGTACCTTATGAAATCTAAACTAAACTCTCCTTCGAACTGTTCCCTGTGAATTTCTCAAAAGCACTATAGCCTAGCTTTGCATTCACAGCCTTGAAACAGTCACATGCAGAAGATCTAACTGAGCGTTTTATCAATCTGTTTGTCTTTCAAACGTAATTTTAGTCTCTGTTTTCAGGGTGTAAGTTTCGAATTACTTTTCAAATGTTCATCTGTATTTTTGCGAGGCGTAAACAAATCAGCACTTTCGAATTTTTCTCTTGGGAATCTTATCTTATGGTGTGAGTCATCTAACTAAAGGATCGGCTTAAGAAGAGCACGCGTTGAACATTCGCGAAATGCTCAACGAATGCTCAATGCTCTGCGAATTGTAGCGTCCCATTGATATCGATGCCGGATCTAGGCCTGCGCTGCTACCGAAAACATCATCTTAGCTGAAATCGGAGTCCTTTTACGGGTATGTGAAGCTTACGCTGAATTTATCAAGCAAACACAAGACTAGCAGCGGTTCTGTAAAACTTGCGTAATTATTGGGGTTTTGTACTCTTCTGCAGAAAAAAAGCACAGAGCTAGTAATAGGACTTGACTCTTGGGGGGGGGTTTGAACCCCAAACCCCCCACTCGCTGCGCCACTGCCTATGCGTAATCCACTCCTTTTATAATCTCTCTAAAAATCTCATTTGCTTTCCCCTCTCGCTACTCCACAGAAACTCGAAAGCCATCGATCATTCCAATTCCGTTGGCCTTTTCCATAGGCGACGGTTTGGTGATTGTCGACCAATGGGATTCCACAATCTGTCAAAGAATGTTAAGGACCCTCAGGTAAGGCTGAAATTCTGTAACCAGTATTAATTGGCATTTTTAAACACTGTTATGTTTCTTAATAGCAAATCAAGAGGTGTGAACTCCTCACCTCGAAATAGAATGTTTCGTGTTTTGTCTAAGTAATATCTAATACTACGTAGTTATATCACTTATTAATTTCCGCACAGTTTTATTAAGTCGACCGGTTTCGGCTACACAGCAGATGATGACTGATTGTATGCGGATATTACTTTCTTCACTCTTCAGTATGCTTTTCCACGAAGTCCAACGAAATAATAAGGAATTGCGTTGTATTAATTCTTTTTTTTCTACATTAATTCGTGTAGTTTGCAATAACTGCAGCTTTCTAGCGATTGGCTCCTCATCTATACGGCATAGAATTGGATAAACATATTTGCATCGCCAATCACCGCTTCATTGATTGAGCCTTCTTCCGTCGAAGGAGAGGCAAAGTTTCGGGTTGACTGGAAAATGAGTGAAAATTTCCCTTCGAGTCAATTAAAAAGGTATGGGCGATAACGTAGTGAGGATTTGAATGTACAGTGTCCATTGTACACACATATCGAGTATTTTTCTTGCATATAGGAATAGAGTGTGATTGCAAAACTATATTATAAATCTATACATAAATACGTGAAGAGAAAACTTTGGATCCCTCTTTAAGGATATTACGTGAACGGAGGAGTTTGAGATTTGGTATAGTTAAAGTTTATATGCAGAAGGAGTGCAGAATGCTAAAATCTTTGTCCAAATATCCTTGGTTCGACTCTGGACCAGTATAATCGTCTCTCATAAGAAATGCACGCAAAGTTCATTTTGATCGATTGCAAACATTTTTTCTTTCGCAGAATTAGATCAGAAATAATGGTCGTACGAAATCGAGATGGATATCAGAAGAAAGGAAATTGAACGAAGATTCTTATTTCGGTCGTATATTATCGTATTCAAGTCTAAATTACGAGAACTCTGGCAAAATGAACGAAAATGTTGTGAAATTTGTTCGTAGTAAACAAACCAGTCCCCCTGGCGACCAAGGCGATTGTTGAATCCGAGCTTATGAACATTAGAAGGGGATTTTATCTCCAAATTAACGGTAGCGACTCATGTCAGAAAAGAGGGCAATTTATTTGTTTTATTTATTTTTCCAAGATTAAAATCTTGCATTTATTGAAGGGAATTAAGGCAAAGAACACACCCTAATGACGTATTTGTACACGCTCATCGCTGACGTAATAGAAAAATAATTGAATAAATTATAAGCAATGATTATATAGGTATACTCTTTGACAAAAGAACCTCAATAACGTTCAGACTTTAAAATTCAATGAATTATGGTCGAATTTTGACCACTGGGCGATCACTAGTATTAAAAAAATGCCATGAATCGATATCGATGGAGAATGGCTGAACAGAGTGAATATACTTGTAGCACAGTGTAGAGTAGACATCTCTCGAAAAATGCATTTGAATGTTATTCTGCGATCCATCGATTAAATGTTTATTTGGGTGATCGAAATTAACTCATTTGCCCACTCATTCCACCTTGAGAGCCATTTTAGGAGCTGCGATGCGACAATATTCTTCAATCCGAATTTCGGTCGAGTGGAGGGAGAGGCGCTCGCTTTCCGGTCCATCGCTCGCATCGCTGTGACGTTCTGTGAATCTGTGACGCACTGTGACTCTGTGACGCTCTGTGGCACTTCATTACCGAGATGTGGGCGGGAGGAAAGATGAGCTTCCATCCTCTGACTTACGATCAAATGCTTTTCATTCATCTAGTATTGATCATTTGTTGAAAATCCGAAGTTTAATTTTGAAAGACATTTATACGCGTAAACAACGATATTTCTGAGGGCATTTGAGCTCATCAAAAGGAGATGTTCCACTCTATTATCCAACGTGTCTGAAAAGGTCAAAAAATTTCGTTTCCTTATTGAGGAGTTAAAACATAGAGCTGATAGAAAAGTATTTTAGATTCGGGAGCATTTAACATCCAGAAAAGAATACCCGCGTCATAACATTCTCTTGGACACTCAATCGATGTGCCTCATTGCAGTTGCTCTTAGCGTGCTGCCAATTTCTGAAGATTATTTTCAAGTGTTTTACTACGCCTGTGCTCAATCCTGTCAAATAAAATTTTATGAGGATTAGTTATAGATATTACTCAAGCAGTCTCTCTAAATTTTTCCTTAAATATTTATAATGATGACTAAAATATTTTATCAAGATAGCCTTTTCCTCTTAGTTTTAGATCGGAATGGAATTAATAGAGAAGTGGCTTTTGGAAGCTCGAGTCAACTCGTGTCTAAAGCGGTTCCATAGGAGACAACACTGACAGGATCTTTTCTGATTAACGATAGAAAGTCTCTTTCTTATTTAAATGCGGTGTGTTTGTTGCTCTATCGCAAAGTTCCACTCCAACGTTCTGCATTTACGCGGAAATCAGTTGGAAAATGTTTTAAACTGAATATCTTTTTACAAACCTCTACAATTGAATTCCGAAATTGTACATTGAAGCTCATGTAAGTATCTTATGGAGGCAAACTGTAAATTATGAAATTATCGAGTTAAAAAAGATCGTTTTGTTAAGGGAATTTTGGCCTGAGAACCAACTTTTGTTTCAGTGGTATTTTTCAATTTCCTATATAAAAATAAGTGCGTACCGTAACAAGTTTCTTTTGGTGTCCGTGAAACGACCATCCATCAGAGACCATATGCAATAGAAAATGCGAATGAATGCAAGGACTGGAAACCCTGAGAGGTTATAATAATTTGGAAAGATTCTTTGTTCATTTTATTGTTCATCAACTTTTGTTGTATAGCCTTTCGTTTTTATATATATACCACTTTATTTTTCTTCTTTTTGCCATAGTAATGGTACCGTAATGACACACGTCACTGTTGTATTGTGAACACAAAACTTTTAATCAAACTTTTATTGAGTACACGTAAATCCTGCCTTTTGTATTAAGTATGAAGCCTTGAGATATTAAACCTCCGCACAGTGGGCTAGAATCGAAAAAACCTGGACAAAGGGCGAAAAACGTTTTTTTTTTAGTGCGGATATTGAAACTTGGCATAGTCATTGCAAAATGATTGAATCTTATATTCCCGCTCGTCGTTTTTTTAATTTCTAGGCGTCAAAAAGATACAGAGCGTCAAACTTGAGAAATTTTTTACAAAAACGGGAAGTTCCGGATATTTCAGAAAAACGTTCAAGTTCGTTGATATATAGTCGCCTTTAAGAGAAACTGTTAGAAAAAACAGCAATGTGGTAGTCTAGAATATCTTTTTTTCTTTCAATTCGCTGAATGTCTCATGCTCTAAGATGATTCTTTGCTCATTTAAAGCAACAAAATGGCGGACACCTTTTTTCGGAAAAATTTCGAGATAAAGTAAGGAAATCAACTAGGTAAACAGTAAAGGACTATCAAGTCTCTTATACCACGTCAATCTACAGGGCTTCTAGATATGTAATATGGAGAAACTGTTTCATTTCACCTGCTACCCTGTGATTGTGGTGTATTTTTCGTAAGCGCTGCGCGGTCCGGCTGGGAGCCATAGAATCCTCAAATCCAGTTTCGGTGTCTTTTTGGTTATGTTGAGGTTTCTGTTAATCTCCATTTTGTTCGCTCGCTAACGCAGTGAAAATTCTCACCTAATCTTTCCGAAGCTATCATGCGAATGAAAATATTAATGACATTAGAAAATTAAATAATTTTAAGATAATAAATTTATATCTGCATATACCTCGTAGATGTAATAATGATAATAAAACGGATTTATTCGGGCGAGATTGAGACTAAAAGTCTCCTCTTTCATCTAACCCATAGGTAAGTATCGAAGAACACTATCAGGAAAATTCATACGAACATGATTACTTCTAATATAGTATTCGTTATTTCGTTTGCTATCCCTCCATTTCCTGAAGTATGGCTTAAAGAAAAAATGCCCAAGGCAGTACATAAAAAATAATTCACATCAGGATAATCTTCCAATTTGCTAATCAAAAAATTCAGCAGATGATTCTTTCGATCCAAGATTGATTTGGTTTCCTTCACTTTGATAATTTCCTGATGAAGCACCAATCGAGTAATTTCGGAAAAATGCATTTCACAGAGACAATCCTATGTTTCAATAAACGTCAAGTAAAAGCCTATTGAAAAAACGGAAATCAATAGGTTCGGTTGCTTAATTCTCCATGTTGAATGATGAAAAGTACCCAATTCATTACTTAGGTAAGCAATTTTCGGCACAAAAACATTTCAGATTCCTATCAATCTTGGTAAAAATATTATCAAATTTTCTAAAAATCTTATTTAGACGCCATTCACCGAAATTTTTCATATTCTAATAAATTACTCATACTTTATGTGATGGATCAGCTAGAGATTTACAAATAACAGCCTCAGGACAAACGGATCGACGTTGTATCTCGTTGAGTCTCTTGAAGCCAAAATACTGTGACAGGATATACGCAAAGCAAAAGCACAAAGAACTAACTTTTCGCCTTCAAAGAAAGACTAAAACTGAAACTTCCAAAATATTTTCTCTTTCCTAACGATCCCGAAGGCACGTGCCCGATAGCTCTAGCAAATGAATGGATGCGGCTGCCGTAGTGTGTAAATAGCCGTACGGGTGTTGGCATTGTGCTAGAGTGCCATAAACCGTACTTAACTCTGGGCCAGTAAAACAAGGGTCGGCTAAAATTGCCAGATGCAAAGATTTCTCATTTCTGTTAACAGTATTTTTGACCAGCGTAGAAAATGGATACATCTCCAGAATTCTTTTTACTGGTAAAAATATAATATAGACATATGTCACTAATGTGCCAAAATTTCTCAATTCCGCATTTATTATCTAAAGTAAAAGTCTCAAATCCATATCTTAAAGTGTATTCAAATATCTTAATGTATCTTAGTGTATCTTAATAATATTTGCTAGAATGTTACATTTAAGAAGCAAAATCTTCGACTCAACATAACCAAAAAGACACCTAAACTGGATTTGAGGATTCTATGGCGCCCAGCCGGACCGCGCAGCGCTTTCGAAAAATCCACCACAATCACAGGGTAGCAGGTGAAATGAAACGGTGTTTTCAGATTTCATATCTGGAAGCCTTGTAGACTGACTTGGTATAAGAGACTTGATAGTCCATTGCTGTTTACCAAGTTGATTTCCTTACTTTATCTCGAAATTTTTCCGAAAAAAGGTGTCCGCCATTTTGTTGCTTTAAATGAGCAAAGATTCATCTTAGAGTATGAGACATTCTTCGAATTGAAAGAAAAAAAGATATTCTAGATTACCACACTGCTGTTTTTTCAAACAGTTTCTCTTAAAGGCGACTACATATCAACGAACTTGAACGTTTTTCTGAAAAATCCGGAACTTCCCGTTTTTGTAAAAATTTCTAAAGTTTGACGCTCTGTATCTTTCTGACGCCTTGAAATAAAAAAACGACGAGCGGGAATATAAGATTCAATCATTTTGCAATGACTATGCCAAGTTTCAATATCCGCACTCAAAAAAAACGTTTTTCGCCATTTGTCCAGGTTTTTTCGATTCTAGCCCACTGTGCTCCGGTAGGATTCACTCCATCTGCAAGTGGATAAAGCTTTCCTAAAAGCTACGATTCCAGTGATAACGGAATTCGACAAAGAGTTGTTGGTAAAGAATCACCATGACAACATTCCATGATGATCTATCGGAAAGAATTACTAAAGGGATTGAATGCTGTTGTTGCCTATTTAATCCGAGATTTTCTAGTTTGTCTTCTGTTGCTTATATTTCTATTTCTCTTATTCTGCACCATCTTGTACCACGTCTAATCCAATCCTTCATTTCCATTGTTTTAAGTCTTTTTCTTTCATTAATCTCCCTCATCCCAGTGGGATAAGGGATTCCACTAACTCTACATGGCCAAACTTCCGCCTTAGTTGAAGTGGTCCTGGGTTCGACCCCGATGGGAATCCAATTTATAATTTATGTAATTTAGAAACGGTCTATTAAAGAGTAGCTCTATTGCTTGGTGAAGCTTGGGCAACGGTATTATGTCCTTTGGATGCGATTCGAAAGAATATCGAAAGAGAAGCTTTTCGGAAAATTATTAAGTGCGAAACTGGTGGAGGGTTGATTTTCGTTACTGAAGTAAACAATGGTCTCAAGCGATCAGAGAAAACAAGAAAACGTTACAAAGATTGGTTATTCTGGTCGTTTTTCAGTTGTGCATTAAATAAACCAGCAGAGACAGATGGTGCTGTTAGTGTATACATCTGCACGTCAATGGCAACTTACACTACGCATATATGAAGTTGCAGATGGATAAGGTTAGGCGCAAGAAAAAAACCCGAATATACAATAATTATAAAACCGAAATGACTTTTATTCACCAGTTATCATCATAATTATGAGCTGAGACAATAAAAGTAATCAAAGATACGTCTTCTGCAACTGCCTCTGTATGTGCTGTACATACTTAATGTATAGCTTCCATTGATGAAGGCATAATCTAGCAACATATCACTGATCTCATTAAAGCATTTGATAGAATAATAAAAGTCTTTTATAGAAGACCATGGAAAAGGCATAAATGAAATGAATCAGATTTACAAATATATCAATTTTTCAAGGTCGCGAATGAAATTAAAGAATGAAACAACAATTTAAAACGAAGTTCCTGTTTAGTCATTATACCGCTGAAATATTATAAATTGAACGGTGCAGAAGCTATATCCGAAGATATGCATTTTTGGCAGAAAATAAGTGTTCTGAAAACTAATTACATTGTGTCTGAACATCAACAAAGTGTTAAAAAAACTATTTCAGAATCTTTGACTTGAATCACCAGTAAACGACAGAAATGGCTAAATCGGATCGATAATATGGAAATCACCAGCAGCTAATGAACATTGTATAAAGTAAATTAAGGATAACTTCGTGGAGGCATCATCATCCGCTCGCCTCAATAAATGGAAAATACAAAATGTCCTTATCATGAATTTCCACAAAGCCTTCCCACATCCAATCCATCGCATTTCGTGTTTTCTACTTTTTTCTCCTTTAATTTACTCCTGAAATTGTGAAGTTTTGGTTTGTGAACCGCAAAATTGGAGTTTGTGCACCAGTGATCCGATCTCTCTCAGAGGGACTATCAGACGTGGCAAAAGAACGTCCCAAATGATTTTCATTTAAAGTTAATGGATTTCTATATTATTTCGTCAGTTGCTTCTCAATAACCTTAGGTGGAATAAATTAGGTGCAACAATAAAACGACTTCTCCATTGTTACCTCAATTTAACAATTCAATTTGATAATTTGTCGTAGTCTAATCTTACCAAGAAAAGTTACCTCCATCTTCGATTTAGCAGACAAATTTTGAGGATCCATTTCCTCGTTGATGGTTGGTCTTTCAACATTAAAAGTCTAATTGAATCCCCGTAGGGGGGTGCGGCATGGTTTACATTAATGAAGAAATAACTAACCATGAATAAAAAACTTTCATTATCGATCAATTTTCGGTGAAAACCCCTCTATTCATGTATTTCGACTCTTCACTTATGCTCTCTAAATGATTATTTATGATTCACTTTGCTCTTTTCATTACTTAAAACGGTAATAGACGCACACACGCGCAATCAGTAGTAGCTAAGTGCTTAATATTAAGTACTTAAGATGCTCGACTTAAATTAAGAACCTAAGAGCGAAAGGAAATCGAAAGCTGTGAAGAATTAAGAGAAGAACTTCCTCAAACATTTTTTTTGATCCCTTGAATAATATTGATCTCAGAATGTGCTGAGAGGTTAAGTTCTGAGAAGTTATATCTAATTGGAAAGTTAGTGCTAATACCAATTAATTTAGATACACGGATTATATTCATTTTCAAGAAATTTTGGAGGAAAAGAGCGATTTTAACGGAGGGAAATCGCATCTGAGTGCTGTGGAACTTCGGTTTAAGGATTTAATTCGTTCCTGGATTCGTAATCCTGTATTTCCGAGAGCCTAAACTGTTTTCGCCACAGGAATAAATGTAAAACAAACTGATCTATGATTAGACTCCAGATTATTTTTTAAACTATTAGTATACTAATTTGTACGCAAACATTATTCTGCATTCTACATGGTACCCTCCTTCTGGTCAATTCCCCACGAACTCTGCGAATTACTTAAAATTTGAAGATAAAGATCGGTAATCTAAAGATATGAGTGGAAAAGAATAAATCTGATGTGGCCAGCACATGACTTTCTCCATATATAAGAAGTAAATATTTATCTACGACAGTATTTTCGAACTTTATATTCAATATAAACTTGGATGATAAGTGATTAATTCATATCATATCATCTTTTACGTAACAAAAATTATAAATAATGTTTTTCGGGACATGTTCGACGAAAAACGATAAATTGGCCTTTCGCCCACAGTTAGAGATGGGAACCTCAAAAGAATGAAACGTTTTAAACGTTTAAAAATTTTTTTCATTCGTCTTGAAAAGAACGTGAAAAAAACCTTTTTTGTCAATTTTTGAGATGGCGTTCTTCGTGGTTTATCCGATAAATTTACTATCCTGATTAGTAAATTTTGCAGTTGACCTGGCCCTAATAGCTTACAAAGAATGTATTTCTATGGTTTTTAAAACGATTTTAAAAGAAACACAAGTGTTTATATGTTTGCAAGACTGATGCCTTGTATAAAATCAACATTTTCAGGCGTAACTTTGCGGAAGTTTGTCTTCATGATAAAATTAAAACGAGTTAAAAGCTTTGTAAAAGCAATCTATGATAAAGTGTAGCGAATTTCGAAAATTGGCCCCATTTGGTTTACTATTGACCGCTAAGTTTCATGTTGCTGAACAGAAAATGGTGTACATAGTTGTTTTTTAACACCACGTATTCACGTGTTGCAATTCATCAAATTCATTGCTTCGCTTCAAGCTCTGAGTTGAAGACGTATCATTGCGTGGATTATTTGGGCGTGTGTATCATCGTTCGGATTTGGTCAGAAAAAATGCCTAGAAAGGCGGATCCGATCAGAAAATACTTTGATGCACAAGAGAATGGCAAAATGAAATGTACGTATTGTAAAACATTGTTTGCAAGCAACGTCAAAAATCATCAAGTGCACGTCAAACGCTGCGGAAAAATTCCAGGAGATATCAAGAACTGTGTGAAAACAAACTTCGTTAAAAAATGTAGTATATTGATTAATGAAGGATATTTGAGGCATCCCGGAAATAGATACTAAAGTTAAGGAAGCTGTGAATATAATCAGCGAAATAAGAAGCTCAAATTGCCTGAATACTTTGTTTTCAGGTGTTCAAAAGAGCAAAGAAATTTTTACCACTTTAAAAAACGCTGCAATAACTCGATTTGCATCCAAAACTATTGATCTGGAATCATTAACTTCTAACAAAAGAGCACTGCAACAGATAGCAAAAAATGAGAATCCTAAAAATCCGTCCCTGAGGCTTCGTCATGACACAAAAAACGTATATTGTCCGAAGACTTGGATTTTTAAAATTAATCTGCTATACGTTCTGAACCATTAAAAGCTTACATTATCGACATGGAAAACGATGAGCCACAGCTTAGCAAAGTCTGCTGCATTTTTCTAGATCTCTTTGAAAGAGTAAAACATTTTTGTATATTGATCACAACTGAAATTACTGATGGTCGCCGTAGTGAAATAATAAATTTTGTTAAAACGAGAAGAGATATGGCTGTGACAAAGGCCCGTTTGGCAGGTGATTTTTTTGATCCATCAAGAAAAGGTTCCAGCTTGGAACCATCAGAAATTTCTGATGTTTTCGAAATTGTTGATATTCTCGCCAAATTATATCCCACCTTCAGCGAAGAGAATATAGCTGAAATTCATTCCGAGATGGCAAACTACATGACTGATGAAGGCATGTGGAAGAAACCATACGTCATTTCAGTATCAATAAAACTTTCACCTCTAATTGCTTGGAAGGGAATATGCTCCAAAACAAAAGTCTCACGATTGGCCATAAAGATTTTTCACTTCCACCCACATCCTCGGCGACGGAAAGAAGTTTTAGCACGCACGGAAATATTCATAGCCTAAGAAGAAACCGCTTGACTAATGAGACAGCTACGAAACTTATTTTCATCAAGCACAACTTGAAATTACTGTAAACCGAAAGAGCTATAAATTCAAGCGATCATCTCACGATAACTGATGAGGAGGGAGAGGAAGTTGTTACACCTGCGGGTGTCGATGAGAATATTTCTTCACTCATTTCCAACGAGGAATCAGATCTAGATGGCGTAGTGGAGGAATTTGAGGACTCAGTTTCAGACTTATCCAATACAAAACATATATCAAAGGCCACTTTGGTTCCTTTGCATTTGTATCGAGTTTTATGAATCTTTAGTGTTGTGCCCTACAGACTATAATATATCTACAACTAATACAAACCATAATTTAACTACAAATGATACAAATATGGCTGCAATTAATGCCATGAAAGTGATATTGTCCATTATTAAAAAAATCTATCCTTCTTATTTATAGTTTCCCTAAGAACTTTTTTACTTTTTTATTTCAAGCATCTAAAGATGCTTGAGATTTATAAGCTACGAAACAGAATCGTTAAAAAAAACACATGTGTCATCATAATTAGATTGGAATGTTGAACAAAAATATAACTGCTGTTTGTTTTTAATTTCACTGTTTTTAACCCTAAATTAACCCCCTTAATTAGTATTAGATAAAAAACCACTATCGAAATACTTAAAATGTAGAAACATTTTTAGAAGACGTTTCTGCTATTCGAGGTAAGTCGTATTAATATTGTTATAACCTCCACCCTTACCTTGCGAAAACTGGAGGATTCCTCAGCCTTTATATCCAATTGAAAATTTTCCTTTAATATTTAGGACAATCAGTGAGAAGTGGCTGAAATAATTTTGTATCTAATACTAATATTATTATACTATAATATAATACTTATCATAACTATTACATGAAACAACTCAATCCATTTGGTTCTTTTATTGGCTCTTTAATATGACAAGTCAGCAAGATTAACGTGTTTGAGACCACTGAGTATTCACATGTGATTTTCAACCAGTCATATCCCTCATTCTGCATAATTTTGCAATAAAATTACGTCATATATTTCAAATTTTGTTGAATAACTATTACTTGAAACATATAATGAATCAGTTTATATTTCCACGAATAATATAAACATAAATGTCTAATTTCAATTCCAATATGGGAATAAAGTGTAAAAAACGTTTTTTTATGAATAAAAAACGTTTTTTATTCAACTTTTTAAAACTTTCGAATGAAAAAAACGTTTTCTTCCCATCACTACCGCCAGCGCCCGCAAAGCACATAATCAGCAACTGCCGTTTTATCATGAATAACTCCTAAGGAATCAGTGATACAAAAATATGTTTCAGGCAAAAGGAATAGTAAATTACATTTTCTAAAACTTTTATAAATAATAGTATATACCTAAATTTCATATTTATGGAGATATTTTGCAAAAATGGAAATTGTCTTAGAAGAATAAAGCTCGAATTCCGGTTAACCGATTTATTCCAAAAACTAATCAACTCTAGCAACACCAACCAAAGTACTATATATGGAATATGGTGTTGATACGACAAATAGTTTTCACGTTAGAGCGTCCACAATTACAGAAACAAATAAACACACATACACACAGACATCATTCCGAAAATGGTCAAAACGTGTTCTAGGGACCCCAAAACATGTATTTCCGTTGAAATCTCGAAGTCGATTTTTTCATGAAAACAATTTTTTCTCTATACTACGTATATGGAGAAAGTAAAAAGAATTAAGTGAAGAAAGAGGGATAAGAGGAGAGAAACGAATAGAAAGCAAGAATTTTGAAAGGAAGAGGCAGTTTGCTTCCGCTGGGATTAAAATAACATGGTATTCGAGTTGCTATGGGAACTGTCCTGTTACTAGCTTTCTGCTCAAACGAGATATCCAAGAATTCATTTTCCGCAGATGATTAAAAGAAATTCGTTGCCTCTTCACAATTCTTTTATTCGAGAGAATCAAAAACTTCGACTTGGGTGGTCTTTGGGACCGGTGAGGCGAGTTAACAACATGCCTCTTGTCTCCTCTGAATCCAGAACGAAATAACTCGAAATGTAGGCTACTTACTTGACAGGCGCTGTCTCTGTAAGTGAAGTGACATTTAAATACCCCAAATTAACAAAACGAAGTATGATTTTTAATTAGCCTCGTGCACTATAATTAAATTTCGCTCATAAGTATACCTTTGCCACGTTAAGTCTGTGAATAGCTTGTGTTTCGGGTGACTGATAAGCAGGTTGCTGTAGCGATCGTGTGTTACTGGAAGAGGAGTGGGCAGGTCGGGGCATTTTTGGATCTTTGATTGAGCGGTTCTCAAATATTTGGATTGAATTTGACCTCCATTCTCCGTATTTATAGGTCCTTAAATTTAACTCATACTTTAAAATGGTATAAGCTTTAATTAATATAATAAAAATATACATTACATACGTATCATATATATTTAAAAATACTCTTTTAATGCTTAAGATTACCACATTTCACAAGCATTGAATACGAGTAAAACTTGCTTGCATTCTGCAGGCATATTGATGATACAAATTTCAAATCGATATAATATCGAGAAGGTCCTCAAAAGAAAAAAAGGATTGAAAATAATATTAAAAAATCGCCGCAGCTTATTTTCAAAAGGAGAAATTAGCACCAATCTGGCGACAAACACACGCACAAACAACGCAGGACCTTTGCCATGATGTTAATACATATAACGCCCTTGTAGAAATAAAACTTATTTAATTCAAATTTTTAATTCGATATCTTACCGGGAAGGCCCAGAAAGACTTCGTTATCCCCATATATATGCATAGGGTAATGTAAATGGCTCTCTGGGATCGAACCAAGGACCATCATGGAAACCTTAAACAGCGTGTATGAGATTTATTGGTGATCTCTTTTCATACGCCGGGTTTTACATTTCCATGTTATTGGGAAAGGGTTAAAAAAAATATGGCAATTTCTAATTTTAAAGACGCCTGGTGTCGAACCCAGGACATAAAAGGTGTATAAATCCTTAGTAAGGCCGATTGTTGAATATGCGACTAGTGTTTGGGACCCGCATGAAACAGACTTAAGTAAGAAACTCGACGGCGGACAAGGTGGCTATCGGAAATCGCAAGAGGGAGGAGTGTCTTAGTAAAATCAGCTAGGATGGAAATCGTTAGAACAAAGACATTTAGATTAACGGGTAAATCTAACGCGTGGAACTGTAAAGACGGTTGGAATGAGCTACGATCAAGATTTCATAACCCAAATTATATCGGACGATCACAGACTGAAAATTAAAGAGCAGAAATGCGATTTGGCAAAGTACTCCTTCATTAATAGAGGAGATTGGAATGCTTTACCTGTTCTCATTCCAATGCCGAACAATTCCAAACAATTTGAAAAGAAAATCCGTACTATATAGCTTATAAATCCCTTGTATATATTCAGCAATGTTTTTACCTATATTCTGTTTACTGCTTACATATATTATCTCTTGTCTAACTATATTTCTTTGTAATTTTATAGGCAATATTGTAACTGTTAGTTTTATATGTTTTAATTGCATTATTGTATATAGTAATTACTTGTATGCTTTAATTGTATGAATTTAATTGTAAATTATAAGATGTACTGCCTTTGGTAGGTTTTCCTCTCAACTAGGGTGAATACCAGGCAGGGTAATGTATTTTCTTTCCCTATTAAAAGACCACCTGGCCTAGAGCCTCCTTGTGCTCTTTAAAATTAAATAAATAAATATTTAAAATAAATAAGTAATGGCAAATGTGAATACACATTAAAACTTGGCAGGACTTGAACTTATTTAATGTGAGGTTTGATGTCGATATCATACTGCGGGAGGGAACTAAAATTGGATTCCCTTATCCCCGTTAGAAATGCATTGAGGAATGTAAATGACTCTCAGGGATCGAACCAAGGACCATCAATTAAACGTTAAATAGCGTATAAACGTATTATATAATGACATTTCTACGAATATCTATTATATATAGATGCTTCTCCGGATTCATTCATGTATATACCCAGATACCCAGATAGGATACTAATTCACAGCATAAACCACAAGCGTCATTGACTCGAACTTTTTACCACGTATTGACCATAACGTACCACCGCCAGAAAAATTGCGATTTTGAACCTCAGTGTCAAGGGTTCGATTCCAGAGGGCCCCAAAGTCCCGATTTTTCCCGTTTAAATGCATTGCTTTGATTTTCGGGAATTAAAAAAAAAATACTTCCCGGATAGGTAGAGAATCAAAATTCAAGGAGCCTATATATATGGTCATGATCTATTGAAAACATAAATGCCTTTAACGGAAAATATCCTGAGTTCGATGCTAGAACGATGCAAAAATCGGCCGTTTAAAATACATAGAGGTAGATTTTGATTATTTCTTTTCATGCCTTTATCGAAATGATAGGTAGTTCGTGTTAAGCTGAAAGATGTATATTAAAAATAATTTTAAGAAAAAAATTTAGATAAGACCATACTATTCCTGGGTTCGATGCCGGGGACCATTAAAATTTCTCTCATAAGGAATATATGGGAAAAGTAGGACGTCGTTTGAGGCAGTTGAAGCCAATATTTCTGCCTGAATTTTTACACATAGTTTGAGGTGGTGATCTTCTGTTGTACTGCATAGGAAAAATTACCAGAAAGACCCGGGTTCGATGCCGGGTGGTAAATATATCTGCCATATAAAACACATTGGGATGGTTTTTAATTATTTCTTTCATGCACTTATCGAAATAATAGGGAGTTCTTGTTTTGATGGAAGGAGTATGTAATGTTTTATCCCATAAAAATACTCTTGCACTTTAGGCCCATAAAACTGATGGTTGAAGAGGACGATATATTACATGGATAACGAGAAATTTTCTGTTAGAAGGTAACCAGAAATAGCAGGTATGTAATTGCAGTCAGGAGATTGTGTCTTCGATTTTTGTACAAACCGTTTGCCAGATTCGCGTCAAACTTTGCGCACGTGTTTTCTGGGACCAGGAAAGACGTACTGTCTCAATGTCATTCGATAATTTTGCTGGGTTCGAACCAATTTCGCTCAGATGGGTTTCCATAAAGAATAAATCTAATTTTCACTTTTATCGGTAGCAGGCTATATTTCTTTTGAAGAATTAAAATAGAAACATAGTCGTGCAGAGTCGAGACAAGAAGCAAAAGAAAGGAAATTAAATGAATATTCTAATTTTGATTGTGGAATATTTTCTCTGCATCGAAATTTCGAGAAGTTCAACAAAATACGCGTGAATTTTCCAAAATTGTTGAGGTTGTAAACAGCCAATCCTCCTCACGATCAATGCGATTGTTGAGCCGAGCTCATGAATTTTCCTGTACAGTAAGAATAGCTTGGGATTTTAGACTGTATTCTAAAGGTTATTTACACATTGCACGACTGGCAACTTGAATTCAATCTACTTCTATATTCCCCGTTGAGAATCAACGGGCGCTTCAGCTAGTATTGAATAAATTAAATATTATATTTTAGATAATCACAGAAATAAATGATTCCTTAGCATGATTCCTATAATACAAAATAGATATTGACTATCATATGCATAACTTGAGTGGAGCGTGTTTAACTTCCTTTAAATGAAACTTACAATAACAATTAAGCGAGTGGACATATTTAAATAAAGAAAACTCACAAATAATGTTTTGTATTCGAATTAAAAACTGACGCATTATTTTTCTGATGATCAACGACAAAGGAAAATGGATCAGTAGAAATTTACGGCACACAGACTCCCTACCGCTCATCAAATAGCAAACGATGTTTCTATTTCATCATTCCTAAGAAGGACTATAAAAGGAAGAGCGACTATGAAAAAGCGTACTTTGTTTGCGAAAATGGATTTGAAAGAGAATGAAATGAGTCCCGAATTAAGTTTTGCTTTGTTTTCCTGCTTCACCGCTGTTATTTTTGCCTCCTCGTTTGATAACTCTGCTCCTTTAATGGGACACACTTATTTTCCTTTCATGTCCGTTGAAAGCATAACCTCCATCACATTTCCATCGCATTGCTCTATTTCTCGTTACTCGATTACAGTTCCATTCAGGAAGGAAGTCCTAACCTACAATTGTTTAAATTCCACTCTGCTAATGAACCAAGGCAACGTTTGGCAAGTTGCGCGAAGCGGGGCCGACGAAAATAGCATATTTTATCACATATGTGCATCGAATATAGTTTTATAAGAACCTTGAGCTGGAAAACCACTAGTTATGAAACAGCTGTTTGTAAAAAAGATTATTCTTTGCACGTATACATAATGCAAATATGTAAATTAGTAACGTAGGAAACTGCCTATGATTTCATAAAATGAAAAGCAAATTTGTATCATCATAGTATCTGTCTATCTATGCTATATACTACCTTTAGTATTCTTCACAGAATTTCTCGTAGCTAACTATTTTTTTCCTTGTTTTCTTGTCTCTACGCCTGCTTCAGAGTCATTGTTCTCCTGTCAGTTATTTTCACTTGGGCCGACATTTTCTGTCAAGCTTGTCGGTTGAATATTCTTCTTCAAATATTCGGTTCTGATCTTTCATCCGATGATAGCTTTTTCCGCCAATCATATCTTTCAGCTTCTTATCTAATTTCCCAATTTTCCTCTTGTATTACATTCCGTGA
Organism: Sympetrum striolatum; assembly: GCA_947579665.1. Taxonomy (NCBI): domain Eukaryota; kingdom Metazoa; phylum Arthropoda; class Insecta; order Odonata; family Libellulidae; genus Sympetrum; species Sympetrum striolatum. The sequence continues at coordinate 7,766,742 of OX388345.1, forward strand.
TCATACTTATCCTAATGCCTTATTATTTCCACAACCAATCTTGCTTTTCTCCCTAATAGTGCTCATTACTGTTATTTTTTCTCCAAGTTTCTTCAATAACCCGTCACTCTTTGTTCTATTTTCCCATTTCAGTCCCCGTATTATCCTCTATAACTAAATTTCAAACTATTTCAAATATTTCTTTTTTCTTTCCTATTGCACCACAATCTCAAATTCCTTCCTTCAAACAGACAGTCTCAAACATGTTAATCAACAAGGAGAAAATTAACATCTTTCCACCGGACTCCTTTCACGTGTCCACTACTGGTACCATCATCAAATATCGACGGTAACATTATAACTTCTCTTTTTATAATAATAATAATTATTACTGTTTTCATTATTTTTTTCTTTCTTTTAGTATTAATACTATTATTAGATTTATTAATATTTGTACAGCAGGAAAATCATGCATTATCTATCAATGTAACTTTAATTATCCTTACCATTATAACTATTGTATAATATTTAAGTGTGGATACTTAATTACATTATAGTAGTTTATCAATCTCAATTTTAAAGGCCTCCATTACTTAAATCGCACTTCCGAAAGCTCTTTGTTTTCCGTCTACTCATCTTCTTCTTTCTTTTTAGGCAAATGACATCCGTAGTCAACCATCAATGAAAGTTACCCGACAATAAAGGTCAGCAATAATGCAACTAGTGATATACCTGCTTGTGTTTATTTCCATCTGTGTACTCGCGGGTTTTTTTCGCTCCCCTTCTTGTGTGAGCGTTTTCCCGCACAGTGGGTTTTATGCCTTCAGACGAGGAGTTTTTCCCCAAACCCCAATTCTTTTATTTTTACCTCTTCTTTTTATTTTATATATAAATAAATAAATAAATAAATAAATAAATAAATATATATATATATATATATATATATATATATATATATATATATATATATATATATATATATATTTGTATTTTTTCCAACTATTCTGCAATTAATATTAGTTGCCCTTAATGGTTAGGGGTAAGAGAGGTCCTAATGGGTCTAACCTCGCCGAATAAAGAGTCTATTATTATTATTTTAGCCACTCAGATACACAACCTGCTCTCCCAGTTCATGCCGTGCTCCTCTTTCGAAACCCCATAATCTTTGTCACCGCTTATTCCATATTTCCTTACAACTTGTGGCATCTCCTCCAAGACGCAGATCTCTCTCCGCTAACGCAACTTGATCATCAGTGAGACACGTTTTCCTGTCTTTTTAGATCCAAGAGGCAGAGACAGAGATACAGTGCTTGGAATTACTATTATCTATGCCTAATTTTCAGTCACATGTCCAACAACATGTCTAACATCCTTAGTTGCCTCGTTTTTGCTCCATTAGCTGGACCCAAAATTTACATAAATCGGTGCTTCATTATGAAATAATTCTTCTTTTAGTAAAAATTAAGATATATTGATTGGAAAAAGTATCTGATTAGAGCATGTATGTACAGTACGGTGGATCGAAAAAACATTTTTTTCGAAATCCGTCAACGGCTAATGCTTAATGTTTGTGGTTCGTGGTCCTTATAACGTATGAAAAATTTCAACTCGATCGGATTATGTCCTGAGGCTTCGAATTTCAGTCAAAGTTTTAAAATTTTGTGAAAAATGTTAAATATTGCATTTTTTTCTGATGGTTTCAAAATGTTTTCGAAGTGATTAAATTGCAAATAAGTACATACATTGCTTGGTTGTTGCTGAATATTAAATATTTAGTACGTTTGAATCAAGGAAAATGGATTCTCAGTTCGCCAAAATTCGTCAAAATACGCAAAATATACAGAAATCGTACGGATGTTGGTTCGACAGCAGAGTGGGTCGTTTTGCCATTTTTTCTGATAAAAATGTAACACCCGGCAATAGTGGCACACAAAAATTACTAATATAATTTTCTTTCCAAATGAAATACTATCTTTTTTGAGAATTTTTACCTCGTAGTTTCGAAATTTCGGCAAGAAACGTTAAAATTGCCAAAATTTCTTGTTCGATTAAAACGAATATTTTTTGGATTAAGATATGTCATTTGCGACTTAAAATGTCCTTGTAGCCTAAATATGCCACGTATATACCTCTGTATAGGGTGGAGATGACATTGTACAGTCGATTTTCCCCTCGGGGCACAATCTATGCTAGAATTGGCTTTTTTTCAATCGATTTGTATGTTTCTTAGCTTCAAAAAGCATAATGATTGTCAAAGGCTTCAAACGTTTTATGTTTTAATTCAAATGATAATAGCTATTTAGTATTTCAGCCAATGAAGTGGAATTCGTAGGTGTTTTATAATATTTTGTGAACACTAATGGCCGCTAATTATCTCCTTTCCATTAATCTTTTTCCTTATTTACTGTTAATCCTCATTCATAATTATGTATGCATTCTTAGTGCTGTCGAGGAATATCTTCGAAGTAAACTTATGTTTCAGTTATTTTTACATCAATTGATGACATTCATCCATTTTATGTCCTTATAAACATGCTCTTTCCCATAATAAACCCATACATTTCTTGAATCATGAACGCTCTCTAGCAATTCTTAATCAGTATACAAAAATCATAGAACGTAGTTACTGATAGATCACAAAGTGAAGAACCAGCTTCTGACGGATCTTTCATTTAATTTTAATTCCATAAAAATATATTTCGAAACATTTTTTCTTCAAATTTCATTTCTGGAAAGAATGCAATCTAAGGTTCAAAATTATGTAGAGGACTTAATGGTATTTTCCCCTTCGTGTATTCACGATCATTTTCGCATCTGAAACTATATATATATATATATTAAACCAATCTGCTACGTATTCCTACTGACATGTCGTACCTACTTGTATGTATTATCATCGGCAAATAAGTGAGATTATAATTTAATGAGTATTAGATACAATGAATCTTCTTGTATTCATCCAAATGATAGAGGTAAATCAAACAGGAAATGAAAAAATAACCACTTTCCAGAGAAGAACTGGTGTATTTATTTAGAATTTACTTCGCAAAAAGACTTCAGACTTTAAACTGACGATTACGCGTTGAAACAAGTCGTGTTTTGTATCTGTAGTGCTTTGCGAAGTCAATTATAAATAAATACACCAGTTCTTCTCTGTAAAGTGGTTATTTTTTCATTTCCTGTGATGGAATACTACAATTTGAATCGCTGATACGTCGATTTTATTTATTAATGGTAAATCAAACGTTTCGGAACTTCGAGAAGCGTCGAAGTGCTAATCACGTAAAGCGATGGTTTACTTTTCCTCGTCGAAGTTATGTCCGACAGACATCAGAAATGAAATTCGCTATTATATCATTAGAGAGTGCCCACGTAGGGAGCGTAAATGTCAGGTGGCTTATAAATAAGCGGGAATCCGTGGAAAGAGGAATTGATGGACACAAAGGAACCGAGAGGGCGTAAAGCAGGAATAACGATCGCTCGGACGTGACCAAATGCACTCCCCGAAGAAGCCTTTGGTGGGAGACTGAGGCTTTGGGGAGATCCTCTCGGAATCCAAAATCAGATAAAATAGCGTTATTCTGGGAGCAACCGCAAACAGTTGACCATCTCGAGAATGTTGTTCTCCATTGATAAGCACAGAATCTCTACTGAAAGCCTCTTAACTGAATCACAAATAGGACTCTCAATATTCAATTATGAAATAATTGAAACACGGCTGTTGGAATAATACAAGATTAGAACCACATTAAAACGTATTTATTCTTAATAATAAATACTCTGGGCGAATCTCGACTTTGCCTTTCATACACCGTTCCTCAATTGTTAATACTTACGTCAGTTTTATGTTTAGAATTACCGAGAAGATTACAGAAAAAACACTACAAGTTTTAGGTTTGTGGGGGCAAATCATCTCAACTAAAGGTTAAAGACGACACAAATTCCACTGTGCACTAAAAATTAAGCAGAGGGAGAAAATAATGTGAAAATAAAACAGAATAATCGATGTGATCTAGCTTCACTTGGTGGAACGCCATACGAAACGAAATGAAATAATTAAGTAAATCGAAGAGGACCGGTTTCGACCCTCGCGAGTCATCGTCAGGCCTGACGCTGTCAGCGTTGTCGCTTTCACAAATTAAACACTCTGCTCTGAATATAAACATGGAGTTCATTATTCTAAACGCTACAGGGAGAGAACTATTTATAAAAAATGATAGCGTCGGCAGCTCAGTATTGTATAAATTATTTCTAGACGACAATACTACTTAGTACTACAGTACGTTATACATAAATACGATACATATATACTTGTATTTAAGTATCATTACGTCCAGGAAAATCACAAAGAACTAATTTTCTTTACGGTATGTTTAATAATATTCATTCGCCCTATTAATTTTAAACTGAACGTGATGGATGTCTATAGGATATTGGCGTTGTCATGTTTAGAGTTTGTTTATAGTTATGGTTGTTGTGATAAAGAAATGGATTTGTTCTCGGACATCGTAATCTATTTCTTGGTATTTAAATGATCGAAACATGAAGTGATTTTAGTTAATAGTATAAATATTACTTGCAAAAGTGATAATAATATTATACGGGAGTAGGATTCGTAACTTAACAAAATGCGTAAAATTAGGTTTAAGTTCGTTAAAGAGTTTGTTTATCATTCCATGTTACATTGATTTGTGAACTGATTTCATGTGTAGCATAACGTTATCTTGCAATAGTTTCAAATAAAATTATTTGCTTACAAAAAGGCTTTTGAGTGGCATTTGCATTTCTTTCAAATAATATTCAGATAAAATCCATTGTTTCGGCCTCTACTTTGCGGTAGCTCTTCAAAGAGGAATAAAAACACTTGTGTACAAATCCTGTGGTAACTTGTATATGTACTGTATTCTTCTTTCGTAATATATACACATTTCATAGAAATATCTCAAAGGTAAGTGCTAAGAGAGAAATTTGAGTATAAAAACTAAATTTGATTGGCCGATGACAAAAAATGCGTCAATTCTTCTCTAATCCATGAAAATCGTTTAAGAAATATAAATATGGGAATTTCAAAATCTTTAGCCAAAATAATATTTTTCTTAAAAATTAGCCTTTGAAACCGAAAATTCCATCAATTCCAATTCCATCATCGTTAGAAGTGGATGAATAGCATTTTAGGATTCAAGGAAATGGTCTATCATTGCATCAATACTCCGTGTTTTGAAATTGGATTCCCTTGGGTATTGCGCTTAACAATTCATCGCTTTCCACCGTTCTAAAGAAATGTATTAAGATGAATAATGTTGCGGATTAAAGGATATGCGAATGGATTTGCGCTTTCTTTCTATTTCGACATGCGGCGGTTACCAATTGGAAAGATGGGGTTGCCAATAACCAGCTTTTCACAGCGAATTCTCAACTCTCGACCTCTATTGCACATTCCGCTTAACCTAATTCCACCTAAAATATTTAAATCGCGATATCTGCTTTATACCAATAAATTGGCGAAGTAGTTGATACTATAGTACAAAGACATTACTCGATCTCTAACAGGTTTGTTTGCGAATGTGTGGGCTGTGCTTGATTTGACAGAGGCCCAGTTGCATGAAAGTCTTAATTATCCGCGGATACATTATTATTCAACACCCAGGCAGGATTTCCAAGTATCGCCAAACACCCACATCATCCGGAATATTTCCCTCATCCAATGGAAATTGGAGCCGAGCTCTTTGTATTCGTACAAGGCTGTATTAGGGTTACGTGGAGGAAACGCCGATGACGAAATGCGTGCATTCATACATTGTGCTGAACACAGCCAAAAGGTAACCTCTCTGAACCCTTACAGGAACAGAGACATGTATACCAATTTAACTACGAAGATGTCGCTATATATACGACCTGGAAAGCAGCTATAATTGTATTATCGTGTTGCAGATCATCTTTAAAGTTTTGGCTTAGTTTTATAGACAAATTTAATTAATCCTATAAGTTAGTATTAACAAATTCCGGTTATTCTGTTAGTGAACTCTTTAATGTCTCTTATTTTTAACCTTATAACTTACTTTCCACTGTGCTCTTAACTTTGATGCAAACATTTACGTTTATTTATTTATGTATATATGTATCATTTTTTCCTTTCAGATCTTTCTAAACATGCTTCATCCGAATAGTTTTAACTCCGTGGGTTTTGCAGGCTTTTCACAGCTACTTTTTGCGGCTGTTTTCCTACTGCAGTGTATATTTTTTCCTAAGCACAGCTTACTGTATTATTATAATATATATCTACGGTATATACCATAATAATAATATGGTAAATAATACTTATGGTATTTAAACCCGCAACCTATTTTTCTTCTTTGCAATAGAAATTTCGTTAATTGATGCATCTTAAATTGCCGAATATCGGTTATAGTAGGCAAATAGAATTATGTGAGTTGGATATTCGAAGTGATTTCATTCCGTGATAAATATGGCTTACAATTCGGATAGTGCAGAACTGAAAATTCAGGAGTTGTGCCGATTTTCAGAAGTAAAACATTGGAGGAATTTGGATTTACTGGCGGTCCTCGAACGGAGCGTGGTAATGGATGGACCCCGGTACTTGCCAAATTCTGGGAAAATACAGTATATCAGAAATATGACTGTCTAAAGTTGAAATTTATTTCAAGGAACCTTTCGACTTTAAGTTTTAACACCGCAAGCAAGTAGGCTGAGAAAATATTTTTTGCTCTGTTCAATATCTTTAAGACTGTTTACTATTTACAGATAACTTTATTACTAAAATTATCACACTTTGATAATAGTTGAGTAAAAGTAAGGAAATTAAACTTATCACGATGAGGTAGATACCCTTTAGAATAAGAATATAATTAGAATATATAGAATTTCCCTAGGGAAATTCCCAAGGAAGAGCGGATACGAAAAATTAACTTGAGTAAAAAGTAATTCGTTTATTTTGAGCTCAAGTCAAATTCAACATTAACATTCTCTATCTGAATATCATTTCAAAGATCATATAAAGGAAATATATTTCCTTAAGGGTATCCTCAGTTTCTCGTTCACTAATTCTCATTCCAAATTTTGAAAATTTTCTGTAATAGTAAATCTGTTTCTGAAATGTTTCTGACTTCACTCTGTCATATTATTATCCATGCTGAACAAATTGAAGGTTGACTTTTGTGACTTGTGTATGACTCTTGCGTGTTGAATCTAGTCGTCAATTGAAATAAAACTCTCTGTGGAAAACTGAATATCTCGTTCAGTTTGTTCGCCATGAATTAATCTGTTTATATCATTAAATTTATTTATCATTCAAAGAATGCAGTGTCATATATGTTAGACATTTTAGTTGCACCGTTTAAAATAAGGTTTACCTGGAGAACTTCTCAATCCAATGCCGGTGAATGTTAAAAAAATTAAAAATAAGCTTAGAAGATTATAAAATTTAAATATTTATATGTATATGTATGTATAAGGCATAGTTTTAATCACTAATTATCCTTAAAATAAGAAAATAGTTCCATGTAGTACAATTAAATATGTAAAAGCCGACTGTACCTGTGTTTGGTGGAGGTGCTTGTATATAGTTTATCTGACTTGTTTGACATTGGGCCTATTGCTGCTGTTAAGATGTGTCCACGGGAGGTTTTTGGAGGGGTTTCCCTCCCGTCCTTGGGCGAATGCCGGACATTTTAATTTTATATCCCCCTCAACCGTTGCCACCTGGTATTAATACCAACTTTCAGCGTTTAAATTAATAAATAAATAAATTGGTCCGGAGAGGAATGTCATCAATCGTTATCGAGATAATAAGTTTAACTAGTACTGGATTATTTTTGGAGATTTCGACCTCCAATTTTCGGTAGCCTCATGTTCTTTCGACGACCTTTCCATTTTCCAATGTTGATTTCTGCCCTCTGGACGTTCTCCCAGAGGAATGTCCCTTTCGTATCACTTTTTAAGCGTTCCATAATCATCCTGAAATCAATCCAAACGGGTTGGCTTTTCCCCTTCGTTTTCTAAAGGTTCTCTCAAAATTCACAAGCTAGAGCTGAGCAAGAGGATGCCTTTATCTTTTATTAAACTCGAGTGAATGAAAGTTCTCAAACGCAGCATTCATTTGCACTTTATACTTGGATAACAAGTGCCATTTTTCTCTTTATACTAAAAACTCTTTTTACCAGTAAATATTTAAGGCAGTAAAATAAACTGGCCTCGATTGAGAAATAGATTTAGTCTCATTTTTAAGGTACAAAAACTTTTATTTCATTGTAATTTCTATGTCATGCAACTATAATAGTGACATCGTGTGGTTATGAAGTTATCTTTAGTTCTGTTATTACAAGAAATATGTCTATGTAAGAACCCTGCAAGCCGACTTTCGGCGTGTGGCAGGGGGTGCATGCACCTTCACTTTATTTTCCTAATCGATTGCTTTCGTGTATTGTTCGCGGAAAAAATGAATTTTTGAAACGATTCGTTGAAGCATCTATGTCCATAATATTCCTCGCAGTATTTTAACGGCCTATAGAACAGGGAGGTCGCATTATATCGGTTTCAATGCAATACTCAAAGTGGTGGGGAAAGACATTTAATGGTTATCAGTATTCAAGAAATTTATTCGTTTGGCAAACTGCTACTTGACTTAGCAGTGGTCTCATAGTGTATTGCGTTTGGCGTTGAAGCTCGACAGCAATGGTGACTTTAAAAATTGAATACAATCTCAATAAAAGGATCCATTAAGTTATTCATTTCCATACATGTGTGCACATTTTTACGCACTAATTATGAAATCGTAACCCACTAGAGAGATTGAGATTGGTGTCATGTCGATGTGAATAATTTCGGATCCTAATTGAATCTATTCATTTTATAAGTATAATTAATTTTAGTGATTCGAATTCTTTAAGTGACCTCGACCGGAGAACCCACGCAAGTGAGTCGCCCCGATTAAGACGAAGACCTTTGACCTTAACTGATGCGGATGAGTTTCCACTCTGTAATAATAACTCAAAATTAATTGCAGTAGGTCTCCATTGCCAGAGGATGCATCTGCGCTATTCAATTGCCCATAACTGATCAGTCATCAGAAATTAGTTAACTTTTTAATCATGCGTTCCATGTTTTCTGTCTAACTAGCGAGTGGTTTTCTAGTTTCTAAATTGTACAATTTGAGGAATATTTTGATCGGGGACGAAATTTCATAGATAAGATCTCCACAAAGTAATATTTAATTGGCTGAAAACTGATGTTTTTGTCGCATCTAAGAAAGGCGATAAGTGCAGAGATAATGGATCTGAAGGCAAGGATAAGTCTTGGATTATCTGGAATCCAATATTGGAAAAGTTCAGTTTTTTAAATGTCCATATTTTTATGAAAATGGTCTCTTGAGAAGTTTCCCAATCGGTGGAAAACGTACCACCAAGTGGGACTTGTCTATCAATTCAGTATATTATTGATATATTCTTTTACTTCGTTTAAGCTATTTTTGATTGGATATTTAACTTTTTTTCAAATAAATCGTTCGACTATTTTTCTACTATTCGATAGCTAACTAAAGACTTAAAATATTGGTGATTTATATCATAAAAATAAACGCTTCTCCCCTTGGTAGTACTTAAGAGATGAAAAGTGGGTTTGAAGACCACAAAGGTTAGAAAACGCCGCTCTAAGGCATAGAGGATATGGAAGGTGTTTTTATTAGAGGTCGATGACATTTCATCTGAAAAGTATAACGCCCACTTCATGCTCTACCGTAGGCCACGAATTATTTCTTTGCCGAAAATTTCCCAAAGAAAACCAAAAGAGAGGAATCATATTGAATAAAATTTTCATAATTCCACAAAACAACTGTTCTGTGGAATTTTGAAAATATTATTTAATATGATCCCGATTACGGAGTTAAGGCTTCTTCGGTTGAATTTGGAAGAGAGGAATTCAGGCTCTAAAGGATTCAGTGTTCTCAGAATATACGGGAGGATTTGGAAGTCGCTGAAAACTCGTTCAGCTCGCTTCTTCTTTCATGCGCTTGCGTAAGATTCTTTTAAGCATCCGAATTTTGAAAATCATCCCGCGGCCCTTCCGTTCCTCCTCGGACAAATGAAGGGCTTTCCAAACGCAGATGGGTGGATCGAAATTGAGGGGTTGCGAAGGGGGCGTGGCACTCTCCCTCGGGCGCACCTGCCCTCTCCCCCACTGCTGCTGGAAACACTGCAATAAGATAGTTCGACGGACAAATCTTTATTTATCCTATTAATAAATCGATAGTTTTATTTTCATGCTGTACGGAACAACACTTCAAACTTCTTTCTTTACTTTGGAATATTTTGTTTGTTTTTGGTACTACAGTTTACATCTAGTATACATTTTTTCCCTTTTATTGTATTTCCATAATGTTAACTTACTTTAGATTATTTTTATGCTTAAAGCATGATTTTAACTCTCTTATGTAATTATTGTAGAGCATTATTTTGGATTGATCGTGTTTTAATTTGATTTTTTCTAGTTCGGTCATATTTTTCATCATAAGTGTATGTATGTATTCTCTGAGTTTCATTTTTTTATCAACTTTCATTATTTGTCTTGATAATATGTCTGTAACAGTTCTTGTAATTTTCTAGGTTGTAGGAATGTACAATTATGGCATGCAATATTTTGTGCTTTGCATTGTGAAATTTTCACATTTTGATGTATTGGATGGTGGATAAAAACTGGTTCACATGTAAAAATTTAAATTATTTTGTTATTCTCTCAAAAACACAAACCTTGTGAATATTCTTAATAGTTTGTATCATTGAAGAATGAGAGATATATAATCATTTTTCGATGGGACATCAGTCAACTCTCATGTTTTCCTCTTTGCCTTAAAAAGAAAGCTAAAATCTTGCATAACTCCTCAGTATATGATTTTCTACTAAGGAGTGAATCCGTTACCATTTTTTTTCTCTTTTTCCTTTGCCTTTTGTTGCAATTTGAATTGTAATTCTGAACTCATTTTAACAAGGTTATTATGATCTTCATTACTCATTATTCAAATCAGCTTTATTTTTGTCTCAGGTTTTTTATTATAAAGTATCAAATTCTACTAGAAAAAGAAACACATGTATATGATACATTATAAACTCTGAAAATAAAATTACTGTACAGACCTCTGTAAGTTGGAAACCTGTCATTGTACATTGTTTACCAACATGTACATGTTGTACCTGTACATTGTTTTATTTAATGTCTTTTAGTTTTTGCTATCGGTAGGTCTGTGCAGGTTTTTCACACCCCCCTTCTTTGCGGGTGTTTCCCTGCAGCGGATATGTTTTCCTAAGCTTTTCTTAGGTTTATTTTACATCCGCAATCCCTTCTTACATTTTCTTCTATTTTCCTCAAAGTTTCATTGATACATGAATATACTTATACCAGTGGCGCAGCCAGGATTTACCAATGGGGGGGGGGTCTGAGGAAACGAAAAATGCCTACTTTACAGGGGCTAGTATATTCATGCCCGCTACTGACTACAATATATGTCAATTCTTTCAAAAACTAAATACATTCAAAACTAGAGGAGTTTAACGCTTATGTGGCCAACTTATTACACTTTGCAAGATAGTAGTTTACATAAGCGAACAATTGGAAACTTAACAAGTGTGTTCTTTGGATTTCTGGTTTGGATACGTTCAATATCTATTAAAAGCTCATTTTTTCTATGCTGAAGCTTTTTAGTGATTTAGATATAAACTTTCCGAGTCTTCGAGAGTTCTTTCTTCCTAGAGGTTGCAAAGCGTGGGAAGGAAAAAAATAGCTACGGTTATTTGGCAAGCGATATAAAACGTAACATCCACTTATTTGTTCCCCCACATTGGCGCGCCCATGCTTATTTCATTATCTTTCGTTATTTGACTATATCATCAGCAGATTTAGGAATTTAATTGAAATATCGCCTGTCAAGAAAACGCCATCAATGTATAAAAATAATAATATGAAGTATATATATACAGCTTATTGCACAAGGTTTGTATAAGAAACAAAAAATAATTTTTATCAGATGAAATTTTCTGCCAGGCTTACAATTAAGCCTGATTTCGTTATTTATGTATTAAATATGTATTTCATTGAATGCGTCTCATACCGAAAATAAAAATTCGGCTGCATTAAAAAATACAGTATACTCTTGATTATAGTTGATATTATAATTGAACTTGCAGTATTAAAGTCACATACCAAGGTGAAAAAAATGAAGACGTCAACTTACAATTATTTAGATTAAGTATTAGGTGGTTTAACCAGCAAAGAGCTGATGCAAACCCAGTCTTACGCACTGAGTGTTCATAGAAAACAAATATTTTCCATGAATTGAAATTTTGAATGGGCATTGCATGACCAAGCGGTTAACAGGATAAGTTATGAGATTCGTGGGATTCTATCACCAGAGAAAAAATTGGCTGCATCGAAAAGGAAACTGAAGAATTTAATTCACAGTTTATCAAGTTTAATTCAAGTCATCAAGTCACAGTTCCGATAAATATGTGCGTAACTTACGCGCACAATACCTTTGAGCTGACAGATTTGCTTCGAAAATGGTATATTATTAATAATATCATCGCAGATTAATTTTTACTGAAATCTTTCATTGCTCCAATACTTTTTCAAATGTTTACGGAAATTCGGTTAGCGAAAATTTTTATTAAATATACACCAAATTAACAGGCAATCATAAAATAAAGATCAGTATATTTTCTATCATCCCGAGTAATGAAGAGTCAACTGTGTGCAGACTTTTAATCGTCTAGAATGCTTAATGAAGGAAAAAGTAGCTTTTAAATTGTCGCTAAACTCATCTTGAGATGTGTCCTCTGATAACAGCCCTAAAATAAGAAAATCCTAATTTATGCATCCAATAATGGTTATTTCACAAAAAAACACATGGCCATTAACTTAAGTTTTTTCCGATAGCGGTCTCGAGCTGTTAGCGGACTGTGAAAGGAATTTTTGGATGTCCATCTAAATGAAATCCAAACAAAACTCTCCTTCGAACTGTTGTGAATTTCTCGAAAGCAATACTCACGAGCCTATCTTTGTATTTACACCCTTGAAACAGTCACATGCAAAAGATCTAACTGAGCGTTTTATCAACCTGTTTGTCTCTCAAACGTAATCTTAATCTCTGTTTTCAGGGTGCAAGTTTCGAAATACTTCTCGAATGTTCGCTTGTATTTTTTCGAGGAGTAAACAAATCAGCACTTTCGAATTTTTCTCATGGGAATCTTATCTTATGGCGTGAGTTATCTAACTAAAGGATAGGCTTAAGAAGTGCACGCGTTGAACATAGTTTTCGAAACACTCGTATCATTGCGCCCCATTTATATCGATGTCTACTCTGCTACCGAAAACATCACTTTAACTGAAATCGGAGCCATATTTACGGGTACACGAAGCTTTCGATGAATTTATCAAGCAAACACATGACAAGCAGTGTATCTGTATGATTTGCTTGATGACCCCCCCCCCCTCAGCGAGGGGGGGTTTTTGTAATAAAAGTATAGAGCTAGTCATAGGACTTGACTCTTGGGGGGGGGGTTTGAACCCCTAAAACCCCCCCCTCGCTGCGCCACTGACTTATACTAATGTAACAACTTAACGACAGGTTAGATGGAAGAGGTGACTTTTTAGTCTCAATCTCGCCTGTAATAAAAACCCCTAAAAATAATAATAATAGCTGAATTATTATTGCGTTGAGTCATTAATCCAGGTACCACTCGATGTTTGTGGGATAGGAGGTTTGGGTCACACGAAATAGATGAAAAACCTCGGCTTATACTCCGGCATTGGTCCTTCTTTTACCTGTTCTCCGGTTAAAAAAATCTGCCATTGTCGGAAATCGGCTTGTAAATTCTTCATTTGCTCAATTAACAATTCTTTGACATTTTTTCGCAATCGCGTGCCGTTTTTATTTTGTAGCTGCCGCATTTCCCACCATAGGCTTATACCAGGTGTAGCAGTATGAAACCAGAATTTTTTTGTGAAAATTGCACTTCTGTTATTTGAAAATTATCGTAAGTATCGTGAATAATCGTAAATTACCTTAAAGTATCGTCTTCATCCAATAAGGCTTGCAAGTCCTTGTCTTCAAACTTTTTCGGTGGTTTCCTACGGTCCTCGTTTCTCACGTCAAAATCACCTCTTTTAAGTTTTTTAAACCACTCGAAGCACTTAATTTTGCCAATTTTGTTCACCGTATGCTTCGACAAGCATTCTATGCAATTCTGATGCAGTTGTCTTCAAATGATAGCAGAAAACCAATGCAAATCATAGTTCGTAGGCACAAAACTCGACATGTTTGAGGTTATAGAAAAATATACCGGTGTATGAAACTTAGGTTATTGCGTTTTGACAAACTTCTTCAGCTGTTAGAGGGAGAAGATGGCGCTGCAGAAACGGTTTTATGGTCTTTAAACCGATAGCAATCACCATCTATAAGGAAAATCCCTTATTTTAACTACTACACCTGGTACTGGGGTCAATTAGTTTTCCGTTTTACCTTGTAATAAAACTAGGTGCCTCGACTTATACTCGTGTCGGCTTATGCGGGAGTATATACGGTATTTAGGTAGCATTTAAATTATATTCGGAAATGGAAATTACTATTTTACAATAATGGGAACCTGTTGTTGATTGCGCATTTAAAGACCTACGATCAGGTTAAATGATGCATTGCAAACTGTTGATTGCATATTTATGGTAAATATACCGCTATTTTGAGTACTGAATAATAAATCGAAACCTTTAGATTTTGCATTCTCAGTGTTATCAGTAAATTAATAAGCTCCCAAATCTGACTAATTTTGCAAAGTGAGGATTTCAGGTGCGTGGGTGTAAAGGTGACGATTCAATGGTGAATAATCCAGTCTAATGGAGAACAGAGGATAATATGTTGCGAAGGATTAACTTTGTTAATATGAAGGATTAACTCTGATGCCGTATTTTCCATCCGATGGAATTGCAAATTTCATGTAACGCGCGATGACAGATCGTTAGTTTAGCCAAGGAACTAGCCATGGAGCTTAATGTAGATTTTTTTCTTTCCCTGCAGATTTCGTTTTTATATTATTTTTCCGTTGAATAGTGATAACTTAGAATGTAGATAAATGCATCGCAAAGGGAGTCTTACAGTCCTGACCACAATGAGTTTAAATTTCGATACTTATAAAAAACGAATATTTTTTAATTATTTTACCATTTAATTTTTACTTAAAAATACTAGGCAATGGATAAAATGTAACAAAGTCTTCCAAAGGGCTAACCTGCATCTTCTAGAAAGGTACCTAGCTAGATTAGAAACGGCTTGGCAAGTTGGAGATGCAGCATCGACTCCCGGCCGGACATTTTCGTATCCTTTGGGAATTAAACATTGTTGTTTAAACACATATCCGGACGTTAGTGCTTTCAAATTTAATGACCATGAAGATTGCTCCATCGCTTGAAATGCCAAATCTCTGAGCAGTGTTTGAGTTTTTATTCTGATAAACAGCTGCCTCGTATTCGAAATGTTAATTATTTATAATATGCATTGTATGCCAATTTTTCAAGTCCATACACATTGAGCTGATTAGAAACATGTGTGGTTTGTATTTACTAAGCCACAACACGTAGACTACGATTAAGTAATTATTTATGGCGTAGCGTAAGGCATAACTATGCTTCTCGTACTGCTACAAACTTTATTTGCGCTCCCTAACATTTAAGAAAAATTTTATTTTCGTATGGTTTAAAATATAAGGTGAATTAGATAAATACATGAAAATAAGTGAAACCTTCGTACTTAGCTGACTTTGCAAGGGGTGCGTTCACCCTACTTCATTTATTCCACAAACGATACGCGAAAGCAATTGAATTCTCGATGCGATTCGCTGTAGCATATTTTTCCTTTCCCTACTCTATCTTAACACCCTTTATAACAGGGAGAACGCGTAATATTGTATACATCCTCTGAGAGCGTTCATGAACTATCTCTAAACGTATTAAGTGAATGAATTCTTTACACCCTCTTACTTTCCCACCCTGCATCCTGAATCTTCCGGATCACTGCTTTGTCAAGACGTTTATTTAACACACGTATTACATGATTTAACAGTTATTAACAGTATTTCGTAATTCATTCCTATGTACTTGTTTCCCTGTAATATATATGGCCATTTTAACATTATTGACAATTAAATCATCATAAATAAATAATATATGAGGATATCGAGACATAACTGATATTGAAAAGTGTAAGAATTTCTGACTGAAAATAATGTTTGATATTTATTGTTTCAAAAATAGAAGAATTGTCCGTTTCGGGTATGTGTTAACGTAATGATCTATAGAGGTGATACAGATTTTGTAATGTGTTGTTTTTAATTTCCTTTGTCTCATAAAAGTTTCCTTAATAGATATATCAAATTTTGTAATTATTTTTAATGAAACCAAAGTGAAAATGGGAGTTTTTGCTTGTAATCGTGACACGACTTATAATATCAGCTTTTCTCGAATTTTTTGCCCCCTAACTACTCAAATTCATCCGTAAATTGGACAACTTTGCGAGTCATAATATATTATCCCAACTAACAGAAGGTGATGAGATACATATTAAATTACACAAACACGTTCAGTTTTCTATCCTTTATTATCTCGCGGTGCTATAAATTCCCGGGAGTTGGAATAAACAAAACAGTAAAAGGAGAAATGAAATAAAGTGGAATGACAAACTGGGAGACGTCAAATGAATCAGGCGGATTCTGGAGAAAGAGTCGGTGGGAGCCGCGTCATAAGGACCGGAGGTGTCGCGTCCCCGGAAAAACTTATAAATTTTACGCTAGGATCTGTTAAGCGTCGAAAACAGGCGGTAAAAATAGTTCCCAACGAAAGGTCGTAAAAATAGTCCCAGCCATAGAGTAGAGGAAAATGCGGGGTCACGGCGTTATTTATTCCCCTCTCTTTATTATGACAGAGGAAAGTCTTCGGGAGTCCCTTTCTGGTGATAAGGGATGAAAAACAAGAAAGAATTCGGAGCGGACGACTGTCGGCTTTGTCGTTCAGATTTTGCGTCAGGAAATAGTCTTCATCGTTTAACCCTTTTCATTATTAGCGATATCTTAAACAATTTCGTATGAGACGTTTCGTACTTCAAGAATTCTTAGGCCTCATTCAGTGTCATTACTGTAATTTATAAAAATCCGATGTGGCCAACGCATGACTTTCTCCATATTTATTGAAAACAGAAGCCTATGCCGGTAATATATAAATAACTCCAATACAATGAGTGTTACAGGAAAATGTTTCAAACAAAATTTGTATTAAAATACACTATCTATAACTTTTGTATGTAATTGTATATACCTATATTGCATTCTGACAGAGATATCTAAGGAAAACGTCCATTTCTGGATAAACAACAACTTCCGGTTAACCATTATTGAAGAATAACTCCTAAACAATCTGTGTTACAAAACAATGTTTCATACAAAAGTTGTAGTAAAGTAAATTATCTATAACGTTTGTAAATAATTGTATGTACCTAAATTGCATTCTGACAGAGATATTTAAGAAATAAAATTTTGTTACGGATAAACCGCAACTTTTGGTTAAGCGATATTCACCAAAAACTAATCAACTCTTGGCATTGTTAGGAAAACACTAAATATGAATTTGGAAATGATCAGATAATTACTCTTTAAGATAGAGCGCCCACAAACCTTTTTACCACAGACAGACAGACAGACAGACACACACACAGACAGACATGTTCGGGAAAATAGCGAAAACAAGCTCTATTGGCCCCAAAACATCTATTTCCGTCGAAATCAGGAGGTGGATTTTTTTTTGCGAATACAATACTTTCTCTATATGCACTACGTATAGGGAGAAATTAAAAACTAAGAGTTTTTGTTTTATTTTCAACGTAGCTGCTTTGGGATTCAGCTGTCTTTCTTGAGATTCCACATTCCTACCAAAGAACGAACTTCATTATTTTTACAAAATTGCTCATGTTCGCGAAATTTCGTATTTTGTAACAGAAGTAATATTACGAGCGGAAATTGAAGGAAAGTAAAACTGAGAATTAGTCATCTTTGGTGTGTAAAATAAAGCCGCGTTTCGGCGTATGGCAGGGGGTGTAGGGAAAATGGCTTTCCTAATCGATTGCTTTCGCGTATAAAAGTTAATTCTCGAAACAATTCGTCATAGGGTCTATTTTCCTCGCAGTGTCAGAACGGCCCATACAACAGGATTATATCAGTTACGTCTTCTGAGAACGTACTTTCCCTGAACGTAATTAGTAAATTTATCCTTCAATCTTCTAAAGATTCACATCCCGTGTATACAATCATTCGAGTAACACTCACTGCTCTTCCGTAGCAATTACGTACAAATCGCGAACATTTCTCCTGTACTGGGAGCCGCAAGTTGACTATTGTGATATCAACCCTTTTCCAAGTCCCTTGTTTGAAGATTTTGAATAAGGGAAAGGACAGACTATACACTCATAACACCTTAGAAGCTAAACACAGCACTCATTAAAAGCAGAAAATCATAGCCGTACGATGATGCATGCACTGGGGTGTTAAATCACTGAGGATGTTAAACCTGGGACCGCTTTTCTGAGCCTTGCAGTGTGATTGATGGGAATTCTTAGAAGATCTCATCCAAATTTCCAAACCATTCACGGTGCATCGACGAATACCCTCAACAGCATTAGAGATTAACTTTCTAATATTTTATACAAAAATGTTCCGCTCCGAGACCCGCTCCACCCTCGAAGAACCATTAATTTACTTAAAAGGTACATTAGCATCTAACAAGCTGTAATTTAGGCGTGAAAATTTGAAGCCTATTAGAGCGTATAGACGAATTCTGCTTCGTTATGCGGTTTTATGAATAAATTCATTCATTTTAATGAAAAACAGTGTAGAACATTTTCAAAGGCAGCTTCTAAATTACAGGTTTTTAATAAAAAATAACCGATTTTTAGTTCAAAGTAAAAATGAAATTCCCTGGTGACTCCGATTTTAATTTGAGTTGTTATTTTTATCTCTATAGAGACATAATCGTGACTACCCTTTCCAAATATTGAAATTAAAGATATTATCGAAGCATTCAGAATGTATCTTCATTTAATTAAGTATGACTATAGTTAATTAACCTTCTAGTTTATATTTAGAGCAACTTTGATTTCCTACAACCCAATAAATCTCAAATTAAAGTTTATATTTTTAAGGTTTTGTGCTAAACACAATCCGTTCCACCAACTTCCCCTTCTAATTTGCTATTTGATGGTTTATGGATCTAATTGAGAAATCACCCTTCATAAAAATATATACATGGCTTAAAAATATTATAAATTAATATAATAGTGGTATCTTAATAAGAGATCTTTCGATCTTAACTTCGTTTTGGATCACCAAAACGAAGAGTATATCGTGTATTTTTAATTCATTCATATTTTTATTAATTCCTAACTAGTTCGATAAGTCTATTATGTCAAATGGAAATAGCAGTTGAGGACGAATTTAAAGTTCAAAATGTGCAAATAGCATAAATATGAGCCAATTGCAAAATCGGAATCAATGAAGCAAGGCGTCGTAGTTGGAGAGAATTAGGTTTTGATGAAACATTATTAATGAGTCAATTACGCACCGCGTAATGCGTTAATTACAAATGCGTGGACATTTGCTTAATTTAAACATTGGGCTGATTCATTATTATGCTCATTCAAATTTTGAAATCTTATTAGTAATGTGAGCACTGATTTCCCGCCCACTAATGTTCACTGATATAAGGTATGAAACAGTAAATTTAAACTTGATTAATTTGATATTTCATATCCGTACTTTACGTGAAGAATGTAGGATTGATGTGTATCAAAACTAGTTATCTTATATATAAAAATGAAATGATGTGCGTGACGTCGTCTAAAACTCGAAAACGGCTCGACCGATTTGAATATTTTTTTTTGTTTTATTCGCCTCGGTACGGAGGTGGTTTAGGAAAAAAGAAAATCAGAAAAAACCCAAAAGGAATAGCCGAAAAAAGGAAAAAGCATTTTCAAGCACCAAAAGAAGGAGAATAGAATAAAATTTTTTAATTTGGTTGTGAAATATCGTTTACGAATCGAAATTTTGAGAATTTTGATAAAATGCATCCATCCATCAAAGTGCATTGAGAATATAAGTCAAGTCAAAATTAATCCAGATAATAAGTGATACACTTTATGGAGAAGAAAAATTTGCATGAGATTTTAACATTTGCTGTTACGAACAATATTTAAAACGTACGTACGTAAAATTCCTCCGGAATCCACTGCATTTCACGGGAAAATCTCGGAACTAAACAAACAGATTTTTTATAAACTTACTAGTCTTTACGGTGAATATGTTCTACTTTAGGAACAAATATACACAGGAAAATTACAAATTACATTAGTGTGGTGGATAATTGTGAAAATGCTTTATATATGACAAATACAAAATCCTTTCATCCACAGAAATACCCTGCTAGACACCTTGCGGCTTGTGGCAGGGGGATATTTGTGGATGGATTTTCTATTAATGCATTAACGCACAGTGCGTCTATTCGGAACTCACTTTCTGATAAATGCACGTATTTGCCTAAAAAACCCTCTCTCGATTGTGAAAATGGTTCAAGAACTAAATGCTATTGCTAAGAAAATTGTAACACAAGAAATAACTAGAATGAAGTCGAATAAAGCCAGATTCAGTATTAAATTAGATGAATATACTCCGATAAGAAATCACTGGTATTTAAACATAAACGTACATGCAAAGTCGAAGTTTTGGAATGTGGGTATGGTTCGCATTTCCGAGTCAAGACCTGTAGAGAAAATAGTGAATCTTGTTGAAGATAAACTATATCTGAATTTAGTTCATCTCTTACAAAGGACATCACATTGCCAGCATAACTGATGGTAATAAATTTAATTTAATAAATATGTAAATTAATTAAACATAAATTTAACCATAACTAGTGTCATGGTTAAATTTGGAAAGGTAAGTGGGGTTAAGCATCAACAATGTTTTGCGCATAGACTTCATTTAGCTGTCCGCGATGTTCTTTATGTAAAAGGATAAAGGGAACTTTGACCATGAATTGCTTTGACCGACTCGGCCAAAGCAATAGAAAAAATTCAGCGGAGGTTTTGGAATCTGAACTACTTGTTAGGCCCTCAGTAAGCTCTTCATCGATCAGTCCCTGATAAATAAATTGGATGCCGCAATTGAAAACACTGTAAGTACAGGCAAAGTAAACAGCGATTCCTGGAAGCATTTATACAGAAATAGATATCTTTGTATCAACCGGCGAGCGTACATCTAGGATAAATGATTCACTCGAAACTTTGTTAACTATTCCACCAACGTCAGTTGAAGCAGAACGCGCATTTTCTGCGGCAGGTCTCTTTGTTACAAAACTACGCACAAATTTAAGTGACCACAATGTAAATAATGTTTTTGAAAATTGACTTTGACGATGAAAAATAACTTATGGGTGTACAATGATGTTCTAAAATATTGAAATTTCTCCTAACGATAGAATTTTGCTGTTTTATCATAATTTTGGTAATAATAATGTATGTTAATAATAATATTATTAACATACATTTTGTAATAACTTACTCTATTTGTTTTGATGCTGCATCTGGTTAATCAGTAATGCCTATTAATATTCACTAATATATTATTTATTACTTACTATCTTGCTTTTTTATTTATAATGAATGAATCCCTGGAAATTCCCTGGATCGAGAAAACCCAGGGAAACGTTAATACTTAGTTGAATTCTTCGGTGATCCGGTGATAGTATGGAAAAATGACAATTGATACTGATATTATGGATATAATACAAGAATACGTTGCATGTCTGTAGTGGTTGATGACACTCCACGAAGTGTGTGAAAGTGAAAGGTTGGCATTTGAAATTCAATGTCTCCTCGGAAGCAGCCGAAAGGGAATATCTTGATTTAAAACGTTTTGTTAATGAAGGATTCCGGTTGGATGATCACTTTGAATGGGACACTTAATAAAGAGGCTCTCCTTTGGATGGAAGCGACCTCCACTTTAAGTCTTTGTCACACCCAATATCCATCGCGTCCTTTGAGCGCTGTCACCCAAACGTCTTCGGCGCTTAATATGCGGTCGGAAGGGAGAGTGGGTCGAAATGGATTCGAAGAATGTTGTTAGTAACACACTTAATGATTCTCATCTTCAGGTTGGGCAAGGAACTCAACCAATGAACATGGTACAGGATGGATAATGTATTTGCTATCGGTATTTTTAGGGCTAATACTGGAACGTTCCATTTACCAATTAACCCATTGTTTAAATATTATACTAAGTACTTTATGATGCATTCATATTTTAATTAATAGTAAAAACTATGCCAGATTCAGATATTTGACCAGTAAAGAGGCATTGTAAAGGAAATGATAAATTCAAGAGCGGTCATCCGAAAGGTAAAAATATTGTGACATTTTTATGGAAAAATATATTCAGAAAAATAAATAAACTCTTCCGAATCGTCTCAACAAAAATGTGCATAATGGAGTCTGAATTGAATACGACGGATGAATATTTTGCAAATAAACAAATAAATAAATTGATGAATAAACACTCATATTCAAAGATAAACTTTAAAGGATATTAATATCGCGCATTCCTTTATTAGATTACCAACAAGTTTTTTCCATTGCTGTTTAAAGGGAATGTAATTGCCCCTCTTCTTTGGTGATTCCTCAGCATTGAAAGATGACTTCATCTCGGCGGCGACCCTCTCGCAGACTTGAATTTGCTCCAATTCATTAAAGCATCGTCCACTTCTTTGAAAACTCCTCAAAGATTAGAAGCCTCACCAAAGAACTTTCGGGAAATATAAACGTCTGGAATGATTTTATTCTCAACCGGAAACAAGCGAAAAGCATGACGTCACATTTTCATTGTTTTCTTATTGCACTCCTTGAATCTAATTCCATGTCCTAAGGAGAGCTGAATTTTTTGAGAATCCGCCTCTAGATTTTAAAGAAAATAGTCGGAAGATACTAGTGAGATGAAAATATGAACATTTTCATTGATCACTCTGAGAGGAAAGGAAGATGTTTCTTCAATTAGTGTTATAAATATAAATTTATATACGCACATACACTCGTATTACGCCATCTGAGATCCCAAAAAACAATCTCAAACGATAATTATTCCATCATTAACTTTCTAGCGAATGTCGGAGTTAATATTTCACTAAACAACGTAAGATCCATACATAATAAAACTAAATTTAACCGATGTAGAGTTTATTTTACCTCGAGCAAAATATTAATAAGAACAGAAATATCTTTTAATCGTTCATTTTTTCGTCTTTTTTATTCGACAATTAATGAGTTTACAGGCTGATGAAGAATGATTTAAATTGGAATACAAGTTGATGCTTGGTGAACAGTAATAAATATTATAATTAATCCAGGCTTTCGTGCAGCTTAATAAACTTAATGCATACACTTTGAGATGAAGTGAATTACGAGAGAAATTTAACATAACCATTTCGTAAAATGTATGCTTCATTAACATGCATTCAAACTATATAAATATGATAGCAGATGTATCGAAGATATTTTCTAATTCTGGCATCTATCCACCAAAATTTTCCTAAACGGAGCGTAGATACAGGCTTTCCTAAGGTTCATCGCCCTTTTATGCCTTTATCTAATGATTGTAGAAGTCCTTTACCTTAGTTACGACTTAACAACAGAAAATACTTATCTTTGAACTTCAATTCGATTCGAAGAACTATTCTTTTCATATTTTGATAATTACCAGCAAAAATTGAAAAGTCTGATTTAAACGTCTTACTTGAGTTAAGTAATGCTTTTACGTTTAAAAACTGTTAATTGATATTCAGGTGGTGGTATACACAAGTTCAGGCAGATTTACAAAGCGTGGAAAAGCCATTGTGTTAACTTTCCCAATCGCCATGCTTTATTTGAAACACAACGTACAAGCCTTATTCATGAGACAAGGAAAGGGTTAAAGGTATACTGCACATAAGGGCGTGCACCCAGGAAAAATCCCAAGTAAAAACGGAGTCGAAGAAAGTCTGACGGAGCCGGGAATCGAACCCGGGATCTTTCGGGGATAGTTCTTTAAAAATTCTATAGGCTATACGGTGTCTTTTGTGTGTTGCAGGGTTTATTTATTCTAAAATATCAAAGTAGGTTTTCTTTGCACGGACTCAAGACAAGTATCAAAAGAAATAAAATATACATGTATTCTTTTCATTGTCATAAATTATAGGTTGTATGTCTAGGCAAGGAAAAATAGAATAAACTGAAAAAGAATTTAGTAGAATAAGTATCATATTTGAACAATGTTATCTGACAAGATATTTCGCACTTGAAGTATTTTTCGTTCATTTACTTCACATTTTCAGTAAAATACACTGTAGAATGTCCCTCCAAAGAAGTATTGGTAGTATATTGTTTGCCTTTAGTCCGATATTAAACACTGCAAATATTTTCAGATATGTTACCCAGTACATGAAAATATCATTTTCGAACATTTTGACTTTAGGAATCATGTCCCTAAATTTCAATTATTTGCCAACACCACCGAATACAATCGCAAATGAATGACAGAATTGACACAAATTGAACAATTCCTGTATTCATATTAACAATTGGTTTAGTTCTTCTTGGTACACCTCCTTTCTATTGGTTTTCATTTCAGAGGTTCTAACGATGTCTTAATGTGAGATTAAAGCAGAAGCCATAGCATTCGTTTGAGGTTGCGAGTTAAAATCATGCAAATTAGAGGGGAAAATTAATGGTCAAGTAAAGTAAAAGTAGTTTATTATTGAAATTTGGATTTCATGAGTTTTTGAGGAAGGATCGTGAGAACAACGCGCGTGAATTTCTTATCACTGCCGATTAAATCCCTTAAATTTACATTCCATTTATGTTTCCGTTGAAAATCAATGAGCACTCCGCTAGTATAACATAAAAATCGAAATGTAATCAGAATAAATCCGAGAGATATCTACAAGATATAACTCCAAATATAATCTGAGAGATAAATTGAAATATAATCTAACATATAAATCAGGGATCGGACATTTTCCCTTGAAATTTTCACGATGAATATCGCTTTCGCCATTATTTACCCCATAAGAAGGGACGAATCCGTGCCCCGTCAATCCATTTCACTATCGGACGAGATATTCGGGAAGAACCCTTCCTCGTCTCGCTCAAGGAAATTCCCTTTCACTTTCCAAACCCTCTTTCACGCAAATTTTATCCCTTCGAACTTCTCGTTCCCTTAACGTCCAGGAAGACGAACCCTTACACAGACGTTTTCTCTCCCGTTTAAATTCTCTTTATTATATTTTGGGATCCCGAAAAAGAAAATTCACCTCCATTTCAATAAGAATTGTGCAAAAGGAAAGTAATATAGCTGACTTGACATGATTAGGTAAAAAATCTGATGTGGCCAGCACATGACTTTCTCCAAATATAAGATGTAAATATTTATATCCGACAGTATTTTCGAACTCTATATTCAATCTAAACTTGGAAGATGAGTGATTAATTTATATCATATTATCTTTTAGGTCACAAACATTATAAATAATGTTTATCGGGACATATTCGATGAAAAACGATGAAATTGGCCTTTCGCCCATAGGGCCCAGAGCGCCCACAAAGTACATAATCAGCAACTTCCGGTTTATCAGTATTTCATGAATAACTCATAAACAATCAGTGATACAAAAATGTGCTTCACACAAAAGTTATAGTAAATTACATTTTCTAAAACGTAGATAAATAATAGTATGTACCTAAATATCATATTTATGGAGATTGTTTGCAAAAACGGAAATTTGCTTCGAAGAATAACGCTCAACTTCCGGTTAACCGATTTACTCCAAAAACTAAACAACTCTGACACCCACCACAGTGCTATATGTGAAGTTTGGTATTGATACGGCTAATAGTTTTCACGTTAGAGCGCCCACAATCACACACACACGCACACACGCACACACACACACATACAGACATCATTCCGAAAATGGTCAAAACCTGTTCTAGGGACCCCAAAACATGTAATTCCGTTGAAATATCGAAGTCGATTTTTTTCATGAAAACAATACTTTCTCTATACTACGTATATGGAGAAAGTAAAAATATATATAATATTTATATTATTATTAAATAATGTAATAAGGAAATTTGGATGAACCCTCTTAACCTCTACTTCGTGTGCCGATTGATAGCATGAAGACTATGCACAACTTATCCGAGCGAAACTCATCTAGACTCTAAAAATACGCGATTTAATCGGTGAACGAATTCCCCGCGAAATTAATAGACCGTTTACTTCGTAAGAAATGATCCGAGTTTAAATTATGCTCTTTTTAGCCATTTTTTAGACCTTCAGAATTTACAAAAAGCAAGTGACATTTCTTCGGACATTGAGATTCTACAAATATAAAATAATCGTGGTAAAGTGGGGCAACCACAGGCGAAAAAAACTTCAAATTGCAAATACCAGAATGAATTATTACTAATCGTTATTTGAAAAATCAAACAATACTAAAAAGATTCCTACTAAAATACGTTCTGAGATAATTTGACATATGAGTAATTATACTCTATGAGTATGAACAAATAAAAGCTTATGCTTCAGGAGATGCACTTTAAAAAGAATAGCATTCCTCATCGTAAATTGAATTTTGCGTTTTCCTTAACCCTACACACTTCGCAAATCCATGCACGTCCTTTATCTTTCGGTAATAATTATGTAGCATTTTATTACGACTATCGCATCAATTTAGTTTCGCAGTCTTACTTGTGACAATTATGGTCTTCGTCAGCCTCTGGCAGGGGATGTGAGAACCGATCAACCAGTATGCAAATGCTATTTACGTTATCAATCGTAAAAAAATATTCTAAAAGAAAAAAAAAACAGGATGAACATCAGAAAATCCTATCTGTGATAAATCTACGTAATTCCACCGAAAATTCGATTCCTGTGCTCTATCATTGATCACGAAAAGTAACAGCGTCTTTACTTAAATATACATTTATAAAATAATCTTTTTTTCAATTCTCTCGTTTTTTCTTGTAGTATAGGCTGAGATAACATTAGGACTTGAGGATTCTTAAAACGCCTTCGGGGAGCTTACTCTTCCAAATTTATAAATAATCTTCATAACACATTTTGTCTCCTTTCTTGAACTCTCAACGAAAGAGCGGTCTGCAATTGCAACTCTGCTCTTTGATCGAATTCATATCAACGGAATATTTCGTATTGCATTATTCCTCTCGTTTTCATGTGAATCAACTCGTGGAACATTCACGTTGATCACCGTGATTCTCCATCTACTCGAAGCGACAATTCTCTTGCCGCAAACTCTCCATTCCAACACGTGATGCATTTTCGAGCGTTGAGTGCGGTGATTTCTTCACTTTCTGCAATGAAAGATCTAGCGTACGTACTCGAATACAAGCCGAGGTAGAAGACTTTATCACAAAAATAATATAACAACTAATTGACTCGAGCATAAGCCTATGGTGGAAAGTGCTGCAGCTACTGTAGATCGAACATCTTTTTACTTTCTCCCTATACGTAGTATAGAGAAAGTATTGTATTCGCAAAAAAAATCGCCCTCCGGATTTCAACGGAGATAGATTTTCCTAAGGAAAAACGGACTTGAAAAAAGTCTGACAGGGCCGGAAAGACTTTTTCAACTCCTTTTATCCTTGGAAATTTTCCTGGGTGCACGCCCTTATATGCAAACTCACTTTAACCCTTTCCTTATTTGTAAATAGATGTTTTGGGGCCAATAGAGCTCGTTTTTGCTTTTTTCCCGAACATGCCTGTCTGTGTGTGTCTGTCTGTCTGTGGTAAAACAGTTTATGGGCGCTCTATCTTAAAAAGTAATTATCCGATCATTTTCAAAATCATATTTAGTATTTTCCTAACAATGCCAAGAGTTGGTTAGTTTTTGGTGAATTTATCCGTAAAAATATTTTGTTTCTTAAATATCTCTGTGAGAATGCAATGTTGGTATATACAATTACGTACAAAAGTTGTAGATAATGTACTTTACTACAACTTGTGTATGAAACATTTTTTCGTAACAATGATTGTTTAGGAGTTATTCTTGAATAATGGTTAACCGGAAGTTGTTGTTTAGCCAGAAATGGAAGTTTTTCATACATATCTCTGTCAGAATGCAATGTAGGTATATACAATTATTAAATGTAGGTATATAAAATTACCAAAGTTATAGATAATGTATTTTACTACAGCTTTTGTTTGAAACATTTTTCTGTAAATTGTTTTGGAGTTTATATATTACCGGCATAGGCTTCTGTTTTCAATAAATATGGAGAAAGTCATGTGTTGGCCACATCAGATTTTTTCATTTTAATCACCAAATTAACTAAGCAATCCTACTATATAATGCACATCGTGAATAGCTCTGTAAAATTTAAATTCTTTCAAATTGTTCGATGAATAGGAATCGCTCGAGAAATTATTTAGGCTTCGCTTAAAAAAGTATGGTTTGTACTCCCCCGGGGACAGCATATGTGAGAGAGGATTGAGATTCGAGTGCGTGCGAATGCATCCCAAAAAGTGGGGATTGGCGAGAAAGGGGTGTGAATCTGCAGATAACAGTGTTCGCCCTGAGGCAGCTTCTTATTGTCCTCGCTCAAGTGAGATCAAATGCCCTCTGATGATGCCGAATGGCGGTCCCCTTCCTCAATTAATGCGATGTATGCTGATGAATTTCCTCCAAAGGACTTCACTACATCAGTTGGTATAATAAATCCAGGCAGTCAAATTCTCGGCCAAAGATAAGCCAAATTCCCAAAAGCCAAATTCCGAGAGCCTAAATCCAGATAAGCCGACAGCGTCTCCCAAATCCATATTCATACACGAGCGTCTCTTAGGAAACACCTGCTCCTTTGCCGCGAAGATATTAAATTTAGAGACTTTTAGGAATTCAAAGGGATATTGAATCTTCAGTGGAGAATATTCAAATATGTGGTGACAATCTCTTGTATGTATTTTTACTGCAAACATCTTTTAATAAGAGGTTAATCTGAATGCAGAAAACGATTTCATAAGAGGTTAGCAAGGTACCGAGATAGAAAATCGGGATATATATGCTGAAGAAAATCTTTTGATTAATGGTTAGATTAAAATAGCTATGAATGATCCTTGTGTAAACCAATGTAATTATTCATACCGGAAATAGTGACTGGAGAAGCAATTTGATTAATTGAAAAAGTTGTAAAAATAACGGTAAACTTACGATTATTTTCTTTAATTGAAGAAACTTGGTATTTTGATTGGGAAATTGAAATGCCGAAGTTTACATTCCTAGATCAGGCAACTGTCTTTCCTTTTAAGTGCGAAGGTTCAGCTGAATTCAGGTTATAAATGATTGACCTTATCTATTAGCTATCTATTTACTTGGAGATGGGTGCAATCATTTTAAGTATGATATTTTACTTTCTAATCCGTTTACTTACTCTTCGTTCAAATGATGGAACGAAGTTTTTAACATAGCACAGGAAAGCGTGCTACTTAACCCACGGTTATACAAGAAGAGACGAATAGTGACTTGGCTGGGACACGAAATAGTGACTTGGGTTCGTGTATAACCTTACTCTCCTTTTTTTGTGTTTCAATCTTCTCCAATCCCTCCACTTCCTGTACATACTTTTCGCAAATAAATTTCATCCTATTCATTCAGATCCTGTCCAGGATTAGCCACGGATGATTTCCTTGCGCATGCGGCTATTCTTTCCAAGGAACATCGTTATTACGTGTTTACAATCAGAAGATTGGTCTATCGATCCTTTCCAAGCCATTCTTTACATTTTTTCATAATTCCTAACCTAACCTTTACATCGATGCGCAAGCAATTAAATTAAATTCTCCAAATCACTTCGCATGGCTTTTATTTTCGTTCTCTTTCAATACAACGACAAAAATCCACAATATCATTGCTCGTAAAACCATAAATTGCGCTTAATAGGTTTAAAATTTCAGATGCGTTATACAGATATATAAATTAATCGTTGATACTTACTAAAATGCCAATATTTACAATACCTCAGTCTCCATAGGCGTTTGTTTCTCATTTGCGGCTTTATTTTCGCAAATTTTCAAACTTAATGGTGACCTTGGTTAATATTATCCGATTCCGGAAATATTTTGCATTTGAGATCCTCATATCAGTACACAAATTTCCCACACAGGGAAAATTTGGTCAGGAAAAAAGAAAACGTTTTTTGGGCCCACCCTCTATGTATAAATAGAACAATAGATCAATGGAACGCTCTCCCTGCAGGTATATTTGAGCCATTTAAGTTAAGTAAATTGTAACAGCTGTTGGTTACATTCTATTAATGTTTTCTTTTGATGGGACGGGATAGTAAATGTAAATTTTGTTTTATGTATGTGTCTTGACTTCTGTCAAAGGGAGGTTTTCCGAGGGGTTTCCCTCCCTCCAAATGCCTGACAGGTATAGTGTTTACCCCTCAATTTATATTTACTACCTATATATAGCTTGACCATGTACGACTGTATGAATGTATGCATGTATTATATGTAATGTCCAACCACTGCCACAATATTTAAAATCTACTTGTAGTGTTCATGTAATAATAATATATCTAAGTGTTGTGTCTAATTCAATGAGGTACTTATACATGGAAAAAGTTATGAGCTGGCCACATCAGGCTTGTTCCTAAGACTCTTAATTTGCTCTTCGAAGATTCATTCGACACTCTCTCCATTCTTCTTTCATCTTCAGCATCACATCTCCGTTGCTTCTCCTTGCTCTATCCCAGGGGCGAGAAACTTTTCTCCATTGGAAAACTCTCGTGGTTCGAGTTGTCAACAATTAAATAGTAAAACATCGAACTTTAAGATGAGCAAACGAATTTGTCTGCTGAGTGAACTGCAAAAAGACTTTTTCCGTTTCATTTTTCACTTGGCAAAAATGGAAAAAAAAGTACATCTTCTGGTTCTATCTTTCAGGAAGGTTAATGGTAGATATCTGGGGGTTTCACAGATTGTTGCTCATTGTATTGTTTATAACTTTTTAAATTGTATTCCACGCGGTCAGTTTTTTAAGGTCCCCCCTGATGGGAAGGTCGGGCGCTCAGTACCTGCGAAGGCGAGCTAAGGGTCCGGATTAGGACGGAGACCCTCCAAATTTCTAAATGAAAAAAGGTGAAATGGTGAAACCCCCAGATATCTACCATTAACCGGACACTCCATATGTATTCATTGACTTTTCCTTCTTATCTATGCTTGTATTATTTTATGTTGGATGCTGTGTTACTGATAAGGCCCTCCCTTCGCTTGTTCCACTCACTATTTCTCTACTGCTAACTCAATCGCTCATGGTCTTCCCTTTTCTTGCTACAATAACGGTCATTCAAGTGCGTGCATACATTTATCGTTCAAATCTGGAAGTTTTTCTTTCTCAACTTCGATGATAGTCTATCATTTTTATTATATTCATGTGTTGATTCAGTACTTTTTAGATTGATACATCGATTTTTGAAACGAGGAAAATAAAACAATTTTTATTTATGAATATAATGTATTCGCATTAATGGCTATTTTAATTTTCAACCATAATTTAAGAAATTGAAGAATTCGTGAGTTTTAGTGTCATTTTTTTTGCATTTGTATACGTTGGAGATCGAGTTTTATGGGTTTCAATGGGAGATGAGTTGTGACATATTAACTAATGTAACTCCCGAAAGAGAATGGAAGGGTACCGCTTGAACAGTATGCTGACGTTAACCAACTCCATCTTCTTTTGACTACCAAACAACGGTTATTAACAGTTTTGGGATTTTGGAAATGTTCTAAGCAATGAGTTTCGTGTATTTTAAATTCGAACTTAAAAATCGTCATTCTCCTCTAATTATTATCAGTTAATTTATCTGAAACATTATAATCCGTTAATTTATTACCTCATAGACGTACTAATGACGCTTATCCTTATGTCAGTTAACTGCAAAAAAAAACTCGCCAGCGATTGCTCGTCAGCAATTACTTATCGGAAACAGCGAGAAATTGCACAAACGCTTCTTCTGATAGTATGCGAATTTATTAGGATGTAATTGACATATATTGTTACTTTAAAGGAACTTTGCACACAATTCAAAAGGATTTTTCGTCCTTTATAAGGTTAAAATCTTGACGATTGAAAATTAGGATGGCAGTACCAAATGGCATATTTACTTTATTTCTTCTTCCTAATCTGTATCTCAATGTTTCCCCCTTTTTCCAAAACATTCGCAACCACGTGCCATCAAAAGTTTCCAATACTCGAATTCCTCCCCATTTGGGGACGTGTTTTCTGCAGTCCACTCCTCTTTCGACCAACTACCCCTCGGAACAACCACTCCTCTGATTCTTCCTATTCTCTTACGCCCGAGGAACCTCCATTTCTATTGATGGCTCTTCCAAAGACCTTCTTCAAAGAGACCCCCTTTAGCGAAGACTCGAATTTTGGTGGTAACAGTTGGGTTTATGGTCTTCTCTCTGCGCTTTGTTTGTCAGTGGAGTGGCTCTCAATCCAAGTGAGAGTATGGGAAATATGTTGACGTATTTCTCATTGGAATTCTTTCATTGCTCCTGCACTTTCTCCTTGCGATAAGTTTAAATGAAAGTTCTAAATCATTGATTCGCATAATATCCCAATCCCGTTGTCTTGAAGTCACTTACTTAATTCCAATCTTGGAGGTATTCCTAAATGTACGATATCCATTCGCAGCGTCCTTACGTTCATTATGAATGGTCAATTTTAAGCACAAAGCACACTTTGTTTTTATTTGTAGTATATAGAGTAATTGTTAACATGGATTAGAGTCACGATGGCATTAGTGCAGTGAAAATGGAGTTGCAGGATGAGTTCATTTTACGGAGAAATTCCCGGAAATATTAATCTTTGCCACGTGTAGCATGAAATTAAAGCGCCGTAGGCAGATGCGATTTAAATTAGTCCTTCCATTTTGGATATACTATTTATTAATTTATGGTTTAGAATATTTAGTCGCTTTCTCCTCTCGTAATAGCTTGTAATGATATCAATGGAGCGCAGATTAAAATTCTCAGAACGAAAAAATTTCTTTTTTTAATCTTTTTGCGTTTCATTTTGATTTACGGATTACTCTCCAAACTTTTAATAAGGATATTTCATTCCCTCAGTTACCTTGATCAAGATTTATTTTAAAGAAAATCTTTTGGGAAGATCTTATCTCGAGACTTACTGGAAATTGACTGACAGGAGCTAAGCCGGATATCCAATTTAACTTTTATAAAAATATAGCAGGGAAACTTTTAATGCTCTAAAATTTGGTGTTAACTGAAGTGATTAATTGCCAAGCATTCTTGATGATCACATTTGGATGGACCTGGGTGAAAATACAAAGTTAAAATTTGTTCTTTAGATCGAATCAGTCTTGATGAAAAGTATTACATTCATATTTAACATTGCTGAGAGATGCTGCGAAAGAAAGCAGAATTATATTGTTCAGTGATGAGGGATTTCTTTTCAAGAATAATTTGCCTCTTTTTATAAAACGGAAAACTCCTAAATGAAATCCAGATCTTCCTCATGAGTGAATAATCAATTTCGGAAAATGAATTTTCGGAAAAACTTTGCATGCCCATAATTCATGAAGAGACTGCCCAGAGGTAAACATAAATTAACATGAAACCGTTCACTTCTGAGAATTGGGGAACGGGAACTTAAAATTAAGTCCATTCTAATAAGCGGATAAAGAGATCAAAATCTTCTCAAAGAGGCACTAGAGATAAAATAAAAGAATTTCATCGAAATTTCCTACAATATATTCCTCTAGTTTCTTCCTCTCCATCTTCCGATGGACCAATGACTTGAAAGAGAGGTTTCTCCTTTTGTCTCCCGGAAACACAGGAAAAGTGTCTCCTTGAGTAAAGACTTTTGTGAAAACCGAGTTGCCGGAATCGTGTTTCCCGTAAGGTGAGAGAGATGCGATCGAATGCTGTGGGAAACGACTAATTTCTTCGCGTCTTATATCAGAAGCATCTCATAAAGAAGTTTCGTGGGGTAATCAGATTCCGCCTTTTTCCGGTGCATCGACCTCAAGTGAAGATGCAAAAGATACGCGTGTTGTGGGCTGCGAGAAGGGAATTCTCTTTGCGAAAACAAGTGCGATATCCGATCCCAAAGCGATGACTAACGCAGACTTATTACGTTGACTTTTAAATGGATGTCCTTCGACTGGAAAATATATCTTAATGTCGAGTTAAACGTTAGTAATATCCGAATCCCTTTCAAATTTCCCGCTTTTATGGACTAATGCGCATAGTATTTGGATCTTTAATTTATAAATGAATTTATAATTTTCGTATGTAGTTCTTGATAATGGATTCTTAAAAATCTCCAAGAAGAAAACCTGTATCAAATAGACGCAGAAATAACTTCGGAACTTTCAGTAAAGAACGAACACGATCTCCGAGAGACCTCGCGAGCACATTACAAGAACACTAACATCCTTCCCCTGGACAACAACCTTATCTTGGTGGAAGGGCTTTACCTAATGACCAAAAGAGCTTGACTGGCTGAAGCATAGTTCCTGGTAGGGTCACCCATGCCAGAAAGATCAATAGGTAGGGATCAGACCACGAACTTAGAAAGTATAGGACTGGAAACTGCTGAAATTTTTTGGCTCCCTTAATGTCCGCATCCGCAAGATGGCAGCCGCGAGATGGCAGCACTCAAGCTCGCCCTTTGAAACCATACTCTCATATGGAGTAAATGGAAAACACAGCACGATTATGATACTTTTTCCCTGTTTTTCTTTGTAGGAGTAGTATATACGAAAGATGGAATTCAGAGTTAGTGATTTATCCATTTATAAGTACTTAAAACAATTGAATAAAATGGGCAAATTAGTAAATCCGAAGAATAAGTGCAGGTTGCCTTTAGGGCACACCACAAGTAACTTCGTCGCTGTGAAACCATTATTCGTAGATCAGCGGAGTGTTCTGCTTGGATACACAGAAAATAATTGATCCTTAATAAATTACCAACGTTAAATCTACTTTCAACTATAGTCGGTTCACCATCACGAAGGCAAAAATTCTCCCCATTTAAAATGCATAGGCCCATATATTTTAAACAGGAGAAATTTGTGCGACGTTGCTAAATTTGCGAAAAATTATGGATTTGGTCGAAATTGTTTCAATTTTTTTCAATGTTTAGTATCAGTGATACCACACATAACACCGTGATTATTTTTTGTTTATTTGCAACATATTGGCAAAAAACAACAAAAATGTTACATCTCAAAGAAATACGGCGTTTTGTTCCGTTTCTTTTGGAACGGGTGCCATTGATTCTCTAATTCGAGAAACATGGGATTTTTTTACATCAATATCAGCTTCAAACCTTTTTCTTTCCTTTAGTGTTAATACTTAGGCAGGTGAACACATTTTAGGGAAAATTTCAACAGAAATTAATAAAAAAAAGTCGAGAATTTCTCGCAAAATGCATTGAAAAAAGTAGTCGCCTGCCACTTTTCGTCCAATTCGCCCACGGAAAAACATCCAGCGAGAAAGTTTCTTAGAAAATAGTGAATTTATTTTCTGTGCAAGTCCGAACCCTTTAAGTTCATAAACAACTTACGAAATACAATTTTTCTTACGGCGTACCGCAATACGCGACGCCGGCCGCGATCGTTCGTGCGGCTATTCCGTTGTATTCAGTGTTCCCCCTGTTTCGATCACTTTTTAAGATATCTAACAATTAGTAATCAGTAATTTCTATTATGATTTTATTAATTTTTTACATTATAGAATCCTATCAAAGTTGTTCTTTATGTATTTTTGGCATGTTTTCTCTGTCAGACCCTTTGTCTTTGAAAACTAACCCACACATGGGCGTTTGCGGTGTATTCCCCATGTTTAAAGGTTTTATTTTACGATGTGCTGCTTCCTTCTTAGGGATTATCGGTTACCGTTAGGATTAGATTAGAATTAGATTACATATCGTTGTATTTTCGTGTTGTCTAAAGATTTCAAATTTTCGCTAACTACGAGAGTTTCTGTTTTACTTTGCCTGTGGAGATGGAAACTTGTAATCTTGTGCTCTTTCTGCAGCTCTTTACCTTCCTTTAATTGTGTATTTAAGGAGTTTCCTGCCGCATTTCCTGTTTGAGTTAAGGAAATATTACTGGTAAGTTGTTTTATTACTTCATTGCCCCTTTTTCATTTGAAATTTATAGTATATTGATGAAATATAAAATAGTTCCTCTATACATGCTGTTAAATGTACTCAGCGCTGTTTGATACAGTCTACGGTATTTGTTTCTTAATGTAACATTGTAGGATGGATATCTTTATGGAATCTCTACCGCATTTTCTGAGATGGAGAGCAGAAAAAAGGGAAAATCCTTAAAAGTGGTGAGAGACAAACCATTTTAACGGTGTACAAATACTTCAAGAAATATTTCCCTGAAGAAAGTGAAATGAATGTTATAGAGAAAATTTGTGAGGCTACTGGTGTTAGCTAAAGGACCTTTATCGAATTAAGAGAAAAAGTGCTGAAGGACAACTGGTGACCGCACGAAAAGTACGTGAAACTGGCCTTACATACACCAATAGTCGAGAAATTATGTACGATGAACCAGTAAGAAGTGCAATTCGCCGGCATTTTCATTCATTCTTTTTTTAAAACATTCCTCCGAAAGTCAAATCAGTGTTTCGATTCGTAAATGATGACGAAACACTTCCAAATTTTAAAAGAGTGACATTTTGGAAATTGCTGAAGGAAATTGGGTTTCAATTCGAGAAAAGGAGCGGCAAAGCCTTACTCATCGAAAATAATGAGATTGTAGCCATGCGACATGCATATTTGAGAAAAATAAGAAGGTTTCGCGAAGAAGGCCGAGAAATAATTTACCTTGACGAAACATGGGTAAATGCAGGACACACAGTATCAAGAGAGTGGAAAGACACTCATATTAAAACGAAAAAACATGCGCAATTAGCAGGGCTTTCCACTGGATTAAAGCCACCAAGAGGAAGAGGACCTCGGTACGTGATTTTACATGCAGGAAGTACTCGTGGATTCATTGCAAATGCCAAACTGGTCTTCTAAGCAAAGAAAAGTTCGGGGGATTACCAAGAGGAAATGGACAGTAGAAGATTCGAAGAATGGCTCACAAACCAGTTGCTACCAAATCTGAGAGATGGTTCGGTAATAGTTATGGACAATGCTTCGTACCATAGTCGGAGACGAGAAAAGATCCCAACTTCTTCGAGAAATAAATTGGAATTGCAACAGTGGCTTGAATCGAAAGAAATTCCCTATCATGAGAATAGTCTGAAGGTCGAACTTCTACAAATTATAAACTCTGTCCGAAGCAAATACACTTCCTACGAGTTAGACGAGGTTGCTAAGGAAAAGAATATAATTGTGTGCAGATGTCCACCATATCATTGTGAACTCAATGCCATTGAGTTAGTGTGGAGCCAGTTGAAGAGACATATAGCCTCTCATTATGTATCGTTTGCGGCCAAAGAGATATCATCTCTTATCGACAACGCATTTGAGGAAATCACAGTGGCGAACTGGGCAAGCTATGATAGCCACACTCAAAAGGTTGAGGAAGAGATGTGGAAAGCCTTCAAGATAAGGTGGAGCCATTCACCATAAGACTGACGAGTAACAGCAGCACATCGGGCAGCCTGAGTGGCCAGTCTGGCAGCGACGAAGAACTTTTACAGCCAGGTCCATCGAGAGCAAATCAACATTTTCTTGAAGGAATACAGGAGCTCCCAGATTCTGATGATAGCTAGGTTTTACGGCATCAAGGTATTTGGAAATGTATTTTGCTTTTAAATACGTATTTTATATAGCTGATATTATTTTTGGCTTACAGTACACTTAAGCTTATATTGA
Organism: Sympetrum striolatum; assembly: GCA_947579665.1. Classification (NCBI taxonomy): domain Eukaryota; kingdom Metazoa; phylum Arthropoda; class Insecta; order Odonata; family Libellulidae; genus Sympetrum; species Sympetrum striolatum. Next base: position 7,804,734 of record OX388345.1, read on the forward strand.
AAATGTAAAATGACGCTCATGATGTAGTTGACCTTTACATCTAGTTTCTATCAATAATGTTCAGCTGTTTGTGTGTTTATTGATTACTAATTGTTAGATATCTTAAAAAGTGATCGAAACAGGGGGAACACTGAATACAACGGAATAGCCGCACGAACGATCGCGGCCGGCGTCGCGTATTGCGGTACGCCGTAAGAAAAATTGTATTTCGTAAGTTGTTTATGAACTTAAAGGGTTCGGACTTGCACAGAAAATAAATTCACTATTTTCTAAGAAACTTTCTCGCTGGATGTTTTTCCGTGGGCGAATTGGACGAAAAGTGGCAGGCGACTACTTTTTTCAATGCATTTTGTGAGAAATTCTCGACTTTTTTTTATTAATTTCTGTTGAAATTTTCCCTAAAATTTATTCATATGTCTAAGTATTAACACTAAAGAAAAGAGAAAGGTTTGAAGCTGATATTGATGTAAAAAAATCCCATGTTTCTAGAATTAGAGAATCAATGGCACCCGTTCCAAAAGAAACGGAACAAAATGCCGTATTTCTTTGAGATGTAACATTTTTGTTGTTTTTTGCCAATATGTTGCAAATAAACAAAAAATAATCACGGTGTTATGTGTGGTATCACTGATACTAAACACTGAAAAAAATTGAAACAATTTCGACCAACTCCATAATTTTTCGCAAATTTAGCAACGTCGCTCAAATTTCTCCCGTTTAAAATATATGGGCCTATGCATTTTAAATGGGGAGAATTTTTGCCTTCATGATGGTGAACCGACTATAGGCCTTTTAAAACTAGAATCGCAGGATGCATATGGGTGGTCTGAAAAGTTTCCGGAATTTCAACATTTCTTGACATGGTTTCTGAAAATGTTCTGAAGATGTCTGAAGAATCTGGGGTTGGAAACTTTTCAGACCACCCTCGTATATACATTTCCTGAGAAAAAATCGAAGTTCCCAGAAATAGTCTCCAGGAAATTTGCGAAACTGTCTAAAACTTAATGTTTGGTCAATAAATTTTTTATACCACTCTATCCCTTATGTTTGTATATTGTATAACCTAACTTCACATTTCAGGCACCCCAAGATAAAATGCAGTCCACGCCAGTCATTAAAAGTTGATACTCTTGGATTTATGCATGTTTCAACAATATTTGACCGTTTACTCATACATCTTCAGAACATTTTCATGTTCAGACATCTTCAGAACATTTTCAGAAACCATGTCAAGAAATGTTGAAATGTCGGAAACTTTTCAGACCACCCATGTGCATCCTGCGATTCTAGTTTTAAAAGGCCTAGTTGAAAGTAGATGTAACGTTGGTAATTTATTAAGGATCAATTATTTTCTGTGTATCCAAGCAGAACACTCCGCTGATCTACGAATAATGGTTTCACAGCGACGAAGTTACTTGTGGTGTGCCCTAAAGGCAACCTGCACTTATTCTTCGGATTTACTAATTTGCCCATTTTATTCAATTGTTTTAAGTACTTATAAATGGATAAATCACTAACTCTGAATTCCATCTTTCGTATATACTACTCCTACAAAGAAAAACAGGGAAAAAGTATCATAATCGTGCTGTTTTTTCCATTTACTCCATATGAGAGTATGGTTTCAAAGGGCGAGCTTCAGTGCTGCCATCTGGTGGCTGCGGACATAAAGGGCGTCAGCCGATTGTACAGCCAGCATAGGGGAGCCTCAGGGGCGTGGACCAGACGAAAGGTAGTCCACGCAGCGTCTGTACCTCAGTGGGGTGGCTGCAAAGGTGTCTGTACGCCAGTGGCTCAGCCATAATGAGTGTTGGTGTCACAGTAAAATAAATACCGTCGAGGAAGGCAATGGGAGACCACCTCGACTGTTTATCCCTTGATATGACGTACGACCATAATAATATTGGTGCTGGCAAAGGGACTCAGCCTTCTAGGATGAGTGTCATGCCCGGCAGTGATGGGAGTAAGGCCATCTCGGTCGTCATTCCACGAAACCCTTTCACAAAGAATGACAAGAAAAGAAGAGAGGCGTTGGAAACGAGGGTTGGGACATGACTGTTTGAGAAGCTAACAATATATATTAGAGAAGGTTGTCGGTATTAATTAGTTTCTTTCCCGTTAAAAATCAAGACACAGTTCGGCTATTGCACAAGAAATAGGGAGAGGGTGTCCATGTGTGGATACATGAGTACAAGAAGAGATTCTCGTAGTAGTAGTATTAAGAGTGCTTCGACAGCTTAGGTCATTTCGCACATTGGCTCCCACCGGGATTCGAACCCTGGACCGCTTTCACGAAAGGTAAACGCGTTGTCCACATGACTATCCGGTATTCTAAGATATTCTCTTTAATGAGAAATGTAAATGAATCTCGTCAGAAACAACGCTGCACGTTTTCGATTAAATTTGAACGGAATGTTATGGTAAAAACGCTGTATTTATGAAAAGGGTTATCGGAAGATTCTCTGAGTGTTTATTGCAGGAATTGATAGCGTATGCCTTTGGTTCTGCTATGGGCAAAAAAACTTCTCATTGTTCTGACTGGTAAAAATATGACACCTCTTTTCAGTTGGATTTTGTTTTCTGACGCCAATACGTCCCTCGCCACTACGCGCTTCGACTTTCTTGGCTTTATCGCGGATTTTTCCAATAAGTATATTCATCAAGAAGTTATTTTTACAGCCTTATGCGTCTTATTTTCTTCTGTTTATTACAAATTATTGCATAATACGAAATAAATGGTGCCCATAGGATGTAATTTAATGTGTTAAGACTATAATTATGTAAACGTATTAAAGTCGTAATCAGGTTTTTTATGCTCTACAGATTAACAAACATAAAAATGAATAATAATTTAAATGTATGCTGCCTGTACATGAACCTTCTAACAAGACAAAATTGCCATCGACATAGGTTATGAATAAAATTCATGGATGTCACCTCATGAGTTGTATAAGGAGGCTTTGCAAATTTATTTTTAATGATTTTCAATTCATGAGATTATTTTTCTCGCCAATTGGATTAAATCCACTAAAATTGATGAATTAGATTACTGTTGTCCTTCGCTATTATAGCCAGACACTAATCCCCTCCCCTGACACCTATCTCCTCCCTGGACAATCATCCACTCCCCTCAAACGTCCTCCCTCCCCGGACATCCTACATCGCCGGAAGCTCTCCCCTCAAATCCCCTTCCCCCCGGACGCCCTCCCCCCTGGACGCCCTCCCTACCCGGACGCCCTACCCCCCAAACGCCCTCCCTACCGGACGCCCTACCCCCCAAACGCCCTCCCTAGCGGGGCGCCCTCCCTCCCCGGACGCCCTCCCTACCCGGACGCCCTCCCTACGCGGACGCCCTCCCTCCGCGGACGCCCTCCCCCCCGGACGCCCTCCCCCCTGGACGCCCTCCCTACCCGGACGCCCTCACTACCTGGACGCCCTCACTACCTGGACGCCCTCCCTACCCGGACGCCCTCCCTGCCGGACGCCCTCCCCCCCGGACGCCCTCCCTACCCGGGCGCCCTCCCTCCCCGGACGCCCTACACGGACACCCATCCCCATCCGGACGCCCATCCCCTCCCCCCGGACGCCCTCCCTGGACGCCTTAGCTCCCCTGACGACCTCCCTCCCCGGAATACCCATCCTCTACCCCGACTTTTACCTCCCCGGACGCTTTCCCTTTCCTCAGACGATCTACCCAGACGATCTACCCAGACGATCTACCCAGACGATCTACCCAGACGATCTCTCCTCCCCATAGACCCTTCTAGATGCCCCTTCCCCGGAAGACCTCCCATGACGCCTTATACCCAGTGGTATTCCATTTTCTCCATCACCCTCCCAAAACCCGAATGATCTTCCCATATTCTTCCGCTTCTCCTGAAACCCTCCCACACGCCCACCCCTACCAGGACGACCTCCCCCTCCCCAGTCAGTATCCCCTTCCCCGGACGCCATCCACCTTACCGGGCGCCCTTCTCAAACACCCTCAACCTTCCCGGACTACCAACACAGACGCCGTGTCCCGTCAGCGCTGTTTCTCCCGACGCCCTCCACCTACGCCGTCTTCTTGGACGACCTCCCACTACGGAATTCCGCCACTCGACTTTTATTTATTTAAGCTCTTTCCCCAGAGATACGTATTTTGTTTACAGTTATTATACAAGTACAATTACAAAATAAATACCTTAATAATTACATCCATAAAATATCAAATTACTTTACAGAGACATAAATAGATAAAATAGCACATTCTATAATTGTTCAAAATCAGATAGACAGGTGAGATTTTAATAAATATACATGCAATATAAAATACATAGGTAAATCAATGAAAATTATCTTAAAAGATGTAATAAACAATGAATAAATAAATAAGAACATAAAATTTTAAAACATATTTGTTAACGTACATCACTGCGAGTCGCATGGAAGATTAACAGTTATAAAAGGTTCAAATAATATATATAGTTAAAGTTTCACTGAATTACTCATTAGTTGATTAAATTGATAGTTAAGAATACAATTTCATAATTTAGATGTCCAATTCACGGATTAACTTCACTTCATAAGTCACGGATTTAATTTGTCAGGGCAGTCTACTTGATTCTCTTCTGCTGAATTCATAACGATGGCATACCCCAACGTAATCACCCGACGCTGTCCTCCTACGCCGACCTTCGAAGAAAATAATATAAATATTATTCACCAAAAACAAAAATTAGTCAATTCCACATATTCGTGTTAATTCTAGTACATAAATCTACGTGGTAATTCCGGTAGAGATGCCCCAAGGAAATGACTTCATAACATTGACTTAGGCTATAGCAAGAACGTGAAACTGCGTTTTAGAATATAACATTTGTTGATTATTAACAGTATATAAACAAATTTGTTAAAAATCATTTTCAACCAAAATAATATTTTGTCTGGATCCAATAGGATAGGATCCAATACCTCTGTAGGAGAGATACCTCATTAACTTAAACTGAATCTAATCAAAATGTTATATGACTAAATTGTTAAATTCAACTTCAGATTAGGATGTAACTAAACATTTATGTTAACTTTAAAACCTATTTAAAAAATTTATTTTGCAAACAATTAGCCAAAATTTGTAGAACATTTAGAGAACAATATCCATTTAAAATTATAATGAAATTTACAATTGGTATGGATAGTGCAAGCAAAAACTTTAAATATTGCCGTTTTAATTTAAAAAATGTAGAGCAATTTTGATGTTATTAACGAAATTTCGGAACTTCGAGGAAATATTTCTCACAGAAGATATGTTTTCCTTTCGAAAAAAATTTTATATTTGTAATGTCCATGTGAATACGTCACTTTTGTAGGGAATTACATTTCGATCAGAAAAAAGTGGCAAAACGCTCCACCCTAATGCTTTATTGTCTATGCTTTCAGTACGGGAGAGATGCCCTTACAGCCAGTGGGGCTATGGATATTAGATGAGCCTATAGCTACAAGATTCCGCGCTTTAATGCAATATATTCAAACTGATGCCAACCAGAAAATTATAATCTATCTTATAATAGGGAAAAATATAATAGCGGATAAAAATAGTACCTATTAGATATGATGATTTAAAACTGCGTAAAACTAATTAACTCCCGTGAAACTCTTGCAGACGAGTGCCTTCCATTCGACTGACGCAAACTGTCATTAGAGCAATATTGTGGTTTCCATTAAAAGTACAACGATTGAGGCACCTCTCTACTTACTTATTTTGTGTGTTACTCATATTTACTACTATTATCTTCGTCCTGGTCATCAGGACGGATTGCTCTTCGTTGCTCCGCGCGTAGCGTAGTTGACTTAAAACGAAATTAATAATTAATTATATAAGCCAGATTATTTTTATGTGTAAACTACGCACGAATTTTCATTTGCAGTACCTTACTAAACTAAAAAGGAAGTCCAGAATGTATGGTTCACTCTTTACTTTTCTGTGCGTTCCTCCAATGAAATCCAATTATCTTCGTCCAGGTCATCCGGTTGGCTTGCTCTTCAATGCTCCCGCATGGCATAGTTTGCTGAAAAAAATAGTTCGTAAATGGTTATAGAGGCATGAATAGCTCAATAAAAGCCAACCAAAAATTATTATTAATGATGCAATACTTAAATTTGAAATACAAATTATAAATATGTTTCAGTTTATGCTCATTCTGTGCGTAACCTTAACTGAATTCCAATTTTCTAAATCCTGGTCATCTGGATGGTCTTCTTTGCTCCCGCAAGGGAGAGTTGACTTGAAAATTTAATTGGATGTGTTATTAGAAAATAGAATTCTTCAACATCCATGGTATGGATTTTCCAATGAACACCACTTCTCCCAGTCCTTGCTTCTCTTTGTTCCCGCTAGGCATTGTTTGCTGAAGATTTAATTAGAAAATAACTATACAAGTCCGATTTTTCCAACATAAAATAAACACGATCTTTCATCAAAGTTACATTAAATTAATTATCATTGAGATTCAGAAAATATGTTTCAGTCAATACTCAATCAGTGCGTTGCTCCAGTGAACACCACTTCTTCGTATCCTGGTCGTCTGGATGGTTTGCTTCTCTTTGCTCCCGCCAGGAAATGTTTACTGAAAAACTAATTCCGAAATAATTATACATGTCCGATTTTTCCAACATAAAATAACCACAAGCATTCATCAATGATGTACAACTTGCATTTTTATAGTTATTTTGAAAATATTTTTAGTCAATTCTCATTCAGTGTTTTCCTCCAATGAACTACATTTCTCTCTGTCCTGGTCATTTGGATGTTTTGATTCTCTTTGCTAGGCATTGTTCACTGAAACATAAATTCGGGAATAATTATAAAACTCCGCTTGCTTGAGCATTAACTAACCACGAACTTTCATCAACGATACATTAATATTATTTCTAAACAAATTCAGAAAATAAGTTTCAGTCAATACTCAACCACCAGGTGGCTTCAGTGAACACCACTTCTCCCTGTCCTGTTCATCCGCATGGCTTGCTTCTCTTTGCTCCAGGCAATGTTGAATGAGAATGTAATTCGGAAATACTTTTTCAAGTCCAATTTCTACGAAATATACTGATCACGAATTTAAAACAATTGCATATTACTTTAAATTTAATACAAATTCAGAAAATATATTTATTCAATACTCATTCAGTGTTTTCCTCCAATGATCTCCACTTCTCTCTGTCCTGGTGTTTTGATATTTGATTGCTCCCGCCAGGAAATGTTTACTGAAAATTAATTCAGATATAATAATACAAGTCCGATTTTTTTACCATAAATTAACTACGATCTTTTATCAATGATACATTACTTTAATTTTCATAGAAATTCAAAAAATAGTTTAGTCAATACTCATTCAGTGCCTTGTTCTATCCTGGACATCTTGATGGCTTGCTTCTCTTTGCTCCCGCCAGGCAATGTTGACTGAAAAACAAATTCGGATATAATTATTAAACTGCGATTTCATCTACATAAAATAACCACGAAATTACATCAATGATAAATTACTTAAATTTCCATTGCAATTTTGAAAATATGTTTAGTCATTACTAATTTTTATCTTTTCTCCTATGAACTCCAATTTTCTTCGTTCTGATCATGTGGATGGCTTGCTGTTATTTGCTTCCGCAAGGCAAAGTTGATCGTAAATATGATTTGGAAGTATTTTCAGGAGCCCGCTTTCTTAGTTATACACTTACAATGAATGACTTAAATTTGCATAGAAATTCAGGTTTCTGAATTTTTCGGTACATACTCGTTCTTTGTTCTTGCAAATAACTCAATTTAACTTCGCCCTTTTCTCCTAGAAGGGTCATCTTTGCATCGCCATGTAAAGTTGACTGGAAATATAATTGGAAAAATATGATATAAGTCAATTTTAAATTCAGTAATCCACGAATTTCATTTATTTTAAGTTTTCTTAAATTTCTTACAAATTATCAAAATATGTTTCACTTTATACTCATATGGTTTTGCTCTCCTTTGTATTCCTATTATTTTGGTTACGGTCATCTGGGTTGGTTCTTCCTCACTATCATGTTCTTTTATAGTCACTAGAAATATAATTCGAAAACAATAAAATAAGCCATTTTTCTCTAAATTAACTATACACGAAATTTCATCTATGATTAATTAATTAAATTTGAAAAAAATTCGGGAATTATTTTCTAATCAATAGTTATTTTGTACTGCCTTAGCACGAATTTCAATTTTCTTTGTCTTGTTCTTTGTTATATATAAACTTCATTGTTTTATATGTACGCTTGTCTCAACATACTTTGTCATCCGCCATATTTAACTTCCGGTAAATGTTTCATAAGATATTCTGGAGCATATCTGGACTATTTCTAATATTTATGCAACTATTACGTAAAAAATATTTACTCCATACATAATATTCATGCCGTCAAAATGTCTTTAAAATACCTCTCAAAATAATGCCAGGAATAGTATGTAAACGTAAAGAAATCATTTCTTTGCAAAAGAGCAACAAAAAAAAACTTTATATGAAGCCTTCACCGTGTTTCGAGTCGAAAATGATATTGATTCTTCAGCCAAGAAATGGTAATCGTTCACAATAATCAATTAACCGATATCAAACAACGGGATAATTGTATCGCATAAATGAAAAATTGAAAGGAACAGCAAATATTTATTCAAAATCAAATCAAAGATCATAAAGGATGAAGGATGGAAAGATTTGCTTATCGAAAGATTGACTAACGCGGATATTTTAGGAAATATTTTACTCTGAAGGTTATAGAAAAGAAGAGAAGCGATCGGCAGAAATTCCATCGTGTGCACGGAAATACCTTTCCCTTCTGCTCAAAGAAACAAAGAATGTACCAGAAAAGAGAAAGTGTATTTTTGTGACCAACGAAAACGAAACCGCTTTAAATGGACTAGGATCGTTACTTCTAACTACTTTAATTAAAGTAGAAATACTTTGGTAATCTCTAAATGAACAAGAAGTTATGCTGCAAAATAATTTGATGCATCGAGGATGAACACGATATGTTGGGTAATGAAAGATTTACTCAAGGCAAGGGCTAGGTAATTCGCAAGAAACGACTGCAAAGACGATTAGCAAGGAAACAAAGGAACTGGATTTAATTAAATTATTTTAAACTTGTCCGTGTTGTCTAGCATAACTGCGAACAATCGTATATCATTAAGCAAATGCTGATTGGTCACACGAAACAGAATCGAAAAGAAATTTCATTGATCGTTATAGCATGCTGACGTACAGTAAGTATTTATATTACTCATTCGTTCTAATGAGATTTGATTAAAAATAACTATGAGAAGCTGCTTTATGTAAATGGTTTTGAAATTGAAATGTACTACTAGAAAATTTCGAGAAACGACGGATCCTCATGGCATTTTCATATTGAGATAGGAACGAAAATTAACTTTGGAAATCAACCAAAAATACTGATCAAATTGTCAGTTAAAAGGTAAGCGAGCAAGGAGCTGTCACTCTAACTTAAATAGAATCGATTTTGAGGTACCGGTTCCTTAAAATAATCGCTTATATTATATAATGATAAGAGTTTCAATGATTCATGCGAAAATCTCTGAATGTGTTCTGAGTATATGAAAATCATTAGAGGCCACACATTAACTGTAAGCTCACGCCGTTTCAAAGGTTAAGATAAGTGCCCGCATGGCAATTAATACGAACCATCAAGATAGCAGAGATATATTTTTCAATTAAGTCATAAACAGTACCGAAGATCCTCATTAAGTAGTTATCGAATATGTAATTGGCAGTTATGCGGATGAAGGACAAATTTTTACAGTTATACAAGGAGTTTGGTACTTTGTATCTTCTGCAATAAGACAGAAATTGGGGTGCAAATATAAATGTTATAAGGAAAGAACCAGTAATTGGCAATCTATACTATTTGCTTCGAAATTAAAAATATTACTGGAATCACTATTGCTTTTAAGTTTAGTAATTGAGAAGCTGCAATTGATATCCAATATATTCAGTAATGAGATCGTGCACAGTACTAAACTATCCCGTTGAAATTTAAAGTTAGATAAATATTGCGGAGGTGTACTCTTGATAAACTTACCAGCTAGGACGTTAAAGGTTTTCTGTGAGATTACTTTTGTTTCATCAAATGGAATAACTTAATCCAAAGATGCAAGAGCAACTTATACTGATTACATATTATCCTGACTAATACGAACTACAAAACTGTATTAAATATCAAATGCAAAGTGAGAAGGAAATCGTTTGAGTATTATCGAATTGTATTTAATTACGAGTAAAATGTAGCTTGCATACTGCAAGCAGATCGACAACACTAATTTCATATCGGCATCATGTCGGGATGGTCCTCAACAAAAAAAGGAGTGAAAATATTCTTAAAATTCGCTGCATTTTAATCATCTGGCATCGATCCCCGTTCTTTCTTGTAAATTTACTATGCAGCACAACAGAAGATCACAATCTCTTACTATGTGCGAACATTTAAGAAGAAATATTGGCTGCAACTGCATCAAACGACGTCCTACTTTTTACATATATTCCTTATGTGAGATATTTTAATGTGCTCTGGCATCGAACGCAGGAATAGCATTGCCGTATCTAATTATTTTTCTTAAGCCGAGTCTAAATATACATCTTCTAGCAAAGCAAGAAATTCCTATTATTTCGATAAGTACAACAAAATAAATAATGAAAACTAACTCAATATATTATAAATGGGGGATGTATATACCGTCTGGCTTCGAACCCGGGTCTTTCTGGTAATACTTTCTATGCAGCATTAAAGACGATCACAACGTTTAACCATGTGTGAAAATTCAAGCAGAAAGATTGGCTGCAACTGCCTCAAACGACGTCCTACTTTTCACATATATTCCTTATGTGAGAAATTGTAAAGTGCTCTGGCATCGAACCCAGGAACAGTACCGTCTTATCTAATTTTTTTTCTAAAACCGTTTGTTACCATACATCTTCTAGCCAAGCACAAACTTCCTATGATTTCGATAAATATATCAAAAAATATAGTGAAAAACTACCTCAATGTATTTTAAACGGCCGAATTTTGCATCGTCCTAGCATCGATATCAGGACCTTTTCCGAGATGATCATTTACGTTATCAATAGATCCTGACTATATCCATCAGCTCCTTGAGTTTAAATTCCCTACCTATCCGGGAAATATTTTTTAAAAATTCCCGAAAATCAACGCAATGCATTTAAATGGAAAAAATCGGGACTTTGGGGCCCTCTGGAATCGAACCCATGACACTGAGGTTCAAAATCATAATTTTTCTGGCGGTTATACTCTATGGCCAATATGTCGTAAAAATTTCAAGCCGATGACGCTTGTGGTTTAGGCTGTGTATTAGTATCCTATCTATATACCTATCTATATATATATACGAGTAAAATGTAGCTTGCATACTGCAAGCAGATCGACAGCACTTATTTCATATGGGCATCATATTGGGACGGTCCTAAAAATAAAAATATATTAAAAATATTCTTAAAATTCGCTGCAATTTTATCGTCTGGCATCGAACCCGGGTATTTCTGGTGATACGTCCAATGCAGTACAACAGCAAATCACCACCTCTAACTATGGGTGAAAATTCTAGCAGAAATGTTTGCTTCAACTGCCCTAAAGGACATTCTACTTTTCCCATATATTCCTTATGAGAGAAATTTTTATGTGCTCTGGCATCGAACCCTGGTACAGCATGGTAATATCTAATTTTTTTTCTTAAACCAAGTCTTAATATACATCTTCTAGCAAAGCAAGATTTTCCTATTATTTCGATTAATACATCAAAATAAATAATGAAAACTAATTCAATGCATTTTAAATGGGGGATATATTTACCATCTGGCTTCGAACCCGGGTCATTCTGGTAATATTTTCTATGCAGCAATAAAGAAGATCACATCCTTTAACCATGTGAGAAAATTCAAGCAGAAATATTAGGTGCAACTGCCTCAAAGGACATCCTACTTTTCCTATATATTCCTTATGAGAGAAACTTTTATGTGCTCTGGCATCGAACCCAGGAACAGTGGGGTCTTATCTACATTTTTTTCATAAAACTATGCTTAATATACATCTTCCATATAAGCGAGAACTTCCTATCATTTCGATAAGTGCATGAAAAAAATTAATGAAAATCTACCTCAATGTATTTCAAATGGCCGATTTTTGCATCGGCCTAGCATCGAACCCAGGATATTTTCCGTAAAAGTCATTTATGTTTTCGATAGATCATGACCATATATATAGGCTCCCTGAGTTTCGATTTATTACCTATCTAGAAAGTATTTTTTTTTAATTCCTGAAAATCAAAGCAATGCATTTAAACGGGAAAAATCGGGACTTTGGGGCCCTCTGGAATCGAACCCATGACACTGAGGTTCAAAATCGCATTTTTTCTGGAGGTTATACGTTATGGCCAATACGTCGTAAAAATTTCAAGTAAATCACGCTTGTGGTTTAGGCTGTGAATTAGTATCCTATCTATCTATCTATCTATATAGGTATGTACATGAATGAATCCGGAGAAGCATCTATATATAATAGATAGCACTTCCATAACATTGAATCATATAATAAATGAAGTTGCTTCATTAAAAATGCGAACGCTTTCCTTCACCACCCAAATACTTACTCCTTCAAGGTCTACGCATTAGCTGCTTCTGACTATACATAGGAAGTCTGTAGATTCAATAATTAACATACAGCTCCTTAAGAATCTCGGTTATGCGTGAGATGATTCAAAGCAAGCCTCCTTCAAAGAGAATGAAAAACGCAAACGATTTGAGAACACCATTGAACGACCAAATTTACTTATTATAATATGATCGAAGACATAAAGAAATATTCCACTTACCTAATCAGGAGATAAAGATCACTGTCCATATCCCTCATTAGTGATGCTATCTTCCATGACCTTTCGCCTTTGAAACGGATGACTCATGCGCCAAAGTCTAGTCCAAGTCCCTTTTAGAAAATCTGGAAAAAAGATATGGAAAATTATTAAAATATCAATAAATTTCAATCAAGCATAGCTCTATATTCCACGGCCATAGAATGCCATGGGAATTAAGTGGAAATTTTAAAATCAAGAATCTAATAATTTTTATAAAGACTATTTTCATTATCCACATAGTTTAACATATCTGCCTGAAAGCATACGAAGTATTGATGACAGCGTAGTTTAAGACATTTAAATTCGAAAACAAAGATAAATGCTACAAAATGGATTAATTCAAAATCTTAAATTCACGAGAAAGCACTATGTTTCGAGCACAAGTCATAATTCGTACTTGTCCTTACCTATAATTGCCAAAAAAGAGCAATATGAATAATGAACGACTGACAAGGTGTGACACTAATCATGCTGGTCATTCAGAAAGAACTGCGATGTATGAAGATTCCATGAACACTTGAGAAAATAACATTACTTATTATTAGCAATTTAAATATCTGTATTATCAGTCGAAAAATAATTTTATAGACGCATCATAGAACATGTTAAGATATTCTTCGATGCAGTAAGGCAAACATTTCATTTCACAATTATTTACTAACTGCCGAATAACTTGAGCATATAAGTAAAATAAAGTCAAACTATTTTTATTTTTAGTATAGGCTACTAATAAATTTTACTAGGAACTATTCACTACGGATTAACTTGGAAATATATGTAAAGTATCAATTAACTTCAATGAGGCAGGTCCTGCCATCTAGAGCCATGGGTAGGCATTAACTTTGACCAGTATTTTCAAATGACGATGGCCGTTATTTTTAAACAAAATATGCAAGTCAGTTATAGCAAATGCAATCTTGAGCAGCAAAATATATCATGAAATATGTATCAAAATTTTACCATAAATTATAGTCCAGCATTTAATGCTACGATTAACTTAAAATTTCAAAATGACGTAATATCAAATTACGATTCCTATATTAGTACAACTTCTGCTAAATCCCCGAGAAAAGCTAGGTATAAAATTCCTGAAAATATATTTTTTATCGTTTTGTTGAGTTTAAAAGCAACATTTAACTTTCGAGCCTCAGTACGTCACTAGCCACGTGAAAGTTGTCGTCGGAAGAACAGAAAAACCATCTGGTAGGTTCAAATCCCCGTTACGTCAGACTTTTTCCAGTCCGTTAATTTCCCTAAAATTAAAACTTTATACGCAGTCATTCTAACTTCAAGTGAATATCTTTCATACGTTACGAGAGTCAATCACGAACTTAAAATATAACGTACTGAAGATATCTGCTGATTACTCGAACGAAATAGCTTCGTCGAAGATATGTCGAAACTAAATTTACGCGAATTCGCGATGAAAACAAGGATTATTCTTAACCGAACTTATCGCAGCTGTTTTTAAGAACGTGATTGTTATGAAGTGATATTGCCCGAGGTAATTTTCAAAATATCGGATTATGTTCTTTTAAACAAAAAGTAAAATACAATTAACTTATTTTATGTAACTTACCGTAAATTGTAGATCCTGGATCAACAGACATTTCACCGCTGGGAAACGTCCTCTGCTTCTCCTAATGATATTCACTTTAAGAGATACTTATAATTATTCCATAACGGAATTGCAAGACTAAAATTTCGTATGAATAACTTAGTTCCGAAGGTAACGCACGTTAAACGAATTCAAATTGTAACGGAATTTTGAAATAAATTAATATGACGTCCGGTTTAGTAGAAATCCTGTCAGAAACTGAAGAAATTGTATTTCGGATAACATAACAATTGAATCCCGGTCTTCTGATTGGTCAGTTTCAAATTTCCAGTCGGTGGCTATGCCAACTAATTAATTTTATAATATTTATTAATGATTATTATAATTAAATATAAATTGAAACATATTATCTATCACCTGAAAATAAATTTAATTACATAATAAATATTTATTATTCATATAAGTTAATTCTTTTTACTTCAAGTCTATACGGATGTTCCACCAATAGGGTTGCTCGAAATATTGTAAATTTCCACAGTGATTATCATTCTTTATTTGTTCTTAGTCAAATTTCTATATATTAGGAAAAATAATTTAGGATTCATAATACTGCATAAGATATATCACAAATTATTTAATCCTATTAAACCACTTACATTTATAAACATATTAGATGATAAAAGGTTCCTTTCTTGAAGTGATACAAGCGGTCGGAAAAGTTTACGAAATATATCCAAATATACAAGTGATCTGAATGATACATGGAATTACTTGCCATTATAAATTTTTTAGCATCTCCATTCTCCTCTCCATCGTCTATGCAATGTATACCGGAGGGAAACATGTTATGGTCATTACAAATCTTAGGATATAAATTGTATTCCTCTAAACTTGCCCCCTAGTAAATTTTACTATAGACCGAAAGAAGTGGTATACGTTTCAATGCTAAGACTCTAATTAATTTCTATAACACTGAGAAAGCATTTTACTACATGTTTGGCATCTATGTAATCAGAATTAGTCATTAGTTTAAGTACTCAAGAACAATAAAAAATATCTTCAACTCAGAAAAAATATTTAACGTTATCCGAAACGCCTACGACATTAATCTACATGTTCATACCTTGACCACAGCAATCAAAAATTGATGGATTCTCTTCTAATTATGGCTGCGTTTCACTTGTCTGCCATGCCAATTATACTCATTGCACTTCATTTAAATTTTATGTCACTGATAGTTGTCCACATCTTTATGAAGAACATTAGAAGGAATCCCTGGAAATCAGCAGAAAAATTAATCCAAATTGATATCATTTTGGGTTGACGTTTCCTTTAGGACTGGTTAAGAGTTACATTTCCACGCTTTCTCGTGGTTCTGTGGTACGATTATTCCACAGTTATATTCCCACGTCGAACGGGTTGCACACGAAAGGAAATATACAGAAGCACACTCAATATCAATCACAGATTAATTCAACTCAAAAAGCACTCAATCCTGGATCGCCATTTTGAACACGACCTGCAAGCAACCACGAGGCTATTACGTGTCCTTTTGATGCGCTTTCACAAATATCGCTATTCATGAGAAGTCTGAATAACGTACGTTAAGTTTCAAGTCTTATGAGTAAAGTCAGGTGACTGCCTTGTTCAAGCTCTCAAAACTAATGCCATAAAATCTTCATGTAATTTAGTTCTTCCCGATTCTATTTTTACCTTCACTTACCCATCATACACAAAGAATTTTGCAGATTTGCTACTACCTGCAGCTATGTTTTGCTTGAAACATTACTGGTTGAACTAGTCAATACTGTTGCTACTTAAGTAATAAAGAAAGAAGGAATCGCATCTCACGCCCTGATTTAATTCTTCCAAATACGCATTTTCACAACTTTGCAAGTAAATCATATAATAGACGTTTTCTTCAAAGGAAAGTTCCTCTTCGATAGAGTAAGAAATAAGGCTATCCGTTCGACGGCTTCAACATACACTTCCTATCCACAAGGAAAATTAATCAGTGCTTTGGTATAAGATAATGGCCACCATTGTTTGAGCTTACGCAAGGCAAGGTTACCTGACATTCTTCAAAAGACTTGAAACTCAACTTACGTAATTCAGATTTTTACGACAAACGAAAATTCCAAAAGCGCAGTAAATAGACATGTATTAGTCTCGTGGTTGCTTTAAGGTCGTGCTCGAAATGGTGATCTAAGGTTGAGGGCTTTTTCGTTGAAAAGTAATAGATATTTAATATGCCTGTTTAAAGAGAATAAGATCGTGCTTTATTCTGTGTTTCTCCATCCATGCGTGTGTCTCCAGTTCATGTTAAGAGTATACTTGTGGATCAATCACATCGAAACTTCAAGAAAGCGTGAAAATGTAATTCTCAACCTTTGATAAGGGAATCGTCGATCAAAGAAGACACCCGTGAGGATTAATCTTTCTGCTGGATACCTGAGAATTCTTCTAACACTATTCACAAGGATAACAGTCAGTAAAATAAAACGTAAGTCCAATGTAGACATGTAAACCTTAGCGATAATTAGAGGTCAAGATAACAAGTGAATTGGGGGAAACGAAATAATGCGGATATCTTGTTGTAGATTAATGTCATTTCTATTCAAATATAACGATAAACATTATTTCTGAGATCAAGAATGATCGTACTGTTCTCAAAGTCAGACTTTTGACGAACAATGATTATTCGGTTTGACTAACAACAGTGCAATTTCTGGTAATTGATATAGGTATACATTCTAGCATTGAAATGAATTCTCTCTGTCTTTCATTAAATCTTACTGACGTTTAAATTTAGAGCTATAAGAGTTATATCCTAAGATTTGTAATAATCAAAAGTTGTTTTCTTTCGGGAAACATTATGTGGACGATGGAAGGGAGAATGGTAACACCTGTATATTTAAGATGGAAAGTAATTTCGCGAATCTTTCAGACTGCTTGTATATCACGAAAAATGGAATCTTTTAATCATGTGATGGTTTATAATAAATTTTAATGCCTTTAAAATTCATCATATAAATTCAAAATTATATAAAACAAAGAATGGCTTATCTCATTCTTTTGTTTGTGGCTGACGATAAGTTAAAGGATTCGATACATAATTTGTTTTGATTTTATGCAGAATTCTGTGTGTTATTAATCCTAAAAATAGTCATTACATTTTAAAAATAAATAAAGAACAATTATTAAAATGGAAAAGTTACAACATTTTCGGCAACCATATTGGTGGAACATGCAAATTCACCTAAATTAGAATAAAATAAATTTTAAGAAAAATGAATATTCCATATGAATTTAAATTTATATTAAGATGATAGAAAATAAATTTCAATGTCGATTTAATTATTATAATCGTTACTAAATTTTATAAATTTAATTAGTTGGCGTGGCCACCGACTGCAAATTCGAATTCGACCAATCAGATGACAGGAGTTAAATTGTTATGCTGCGCAGAATGCAATTTCCTCAGTTGCGGACAGGATTTCTGCTACACCGGACGCCATATTAATTTATTTCAAAAATCCGTTACAACTTGAATTCGGTTACTTGCGTTACTTCCGGAATCAAGCTGTTGATACGAAATTTAAAGTCTTGCTATTAATTTATGGAATATTTACTATTCCTAAAGAGAAAATTTATTAGGTTAAGGTAGAGGTTGTTTTCCTGCAGTGAAATATCCATTGATCCAGGATCTCCAGTAGATGGTAAGTTCTATAAATTACGTTAATTCTATTTTGCGACATTGCTATCCTGACATTATTTTCCGATATATTTCGATATATTTAAAATTACCTTAGGAAATATTACTGCATAATCTTTGCCTTTGATAAAACAGCTGCAATAAGTTCAGTTAGCCCATACATATAAGGAATCATTGTCTTCATCGTGAATTCTCATTAATTTAGGCTCGACATACATTGCGAATATATTTCGTTTTAGAGAGTCAGCATCTTTCGTAATGACGTTCTCTCCAAATCCATGTCTTTTTTTGATGACTGACTTCCGTAAAAGAATCCAGGAATGTGTAACTGAAACTGCAATGATTGCGGTTTATGGGGACAAGAGAATGTGTCACTAATCGGGAACTAGAATCCTGCAGTTCACTTGCCAGATGGTTGCTTTGCCCTACCAATGCCAACTTCCGCGTGGAAAGTGAGAGAATGGGTTTCGAGTCCTCGCTTCGTTCGTTAAGTGTTGCTTTAGAAATTTACCTTAACTTCAATTTAATAGTAAAGAATCATTCTGATTATTTTTTCGTGAATATTTTTATTAAAATGGGACGTGGTCACGTGATTTCAGGATTTTGAATCGATGCTCCCTGCAGCATTTGTCTTTATCTCCGGAATTTAATTTCTTTGTCGTTAGTACTTCATGTTCATTTCAGCAGATATTTTAAAGGATGAGGACAACGGATATAGTCCTTTTATTGATAACGAGTGTCTTTATTTGTAAATCGCCGGTTGATTTTCATGCCTGTCCATTGCCGTAGGATACTGAGCTATGCCTGATTGAAATGAATTGAAATTTTAATCATTTTCCATATCTTTCTTTTCCTAATTTTCAGAAAAGGAGTCTTTACTTATTGCGATAAGGCCTTGTCGCATGAGTCCCCTGTTTCAAAGGCCATTGAAGGAAGCATCACTAATGAGGACGATGAGCGACCGGATATCCTAATTAGGTGAGCAAAAGTTGTAGTCATCATATTTCAATCATATTTCATTTCGAATATTTCGTCTTGTAATAGTTTATCAAAATATTTCACATTATTTTCTTTCTATTGAAGGACATTTCCGAAATTCTTGAGTAACTGTATGCAATTTTAAGAATTATCTAACTACTTATAAATAGCCAGTAGAAGTAAATACGTAGACTGTGAATGGGTTTGTGATTTCATTGTTAGGGATATCAAAGAATACGACAGAGGTATTAACATAGTTACGTCATTTTTAACATTAGTCAATATTGAGTGTGCACTACGGTTTAATGTAAATTTCGATCCTTACACTTTGCTGGCGTTCGATTTTCAATTAATAACCGAGCCTAGCCATTAGATTCACGTTTACCAGCGAACAGCTCTACTTCCTCTAATACTTTCTATTATAAAGGAAATTGAAGATATAATCAGAGCAAAGATAGATTCCTCAGTAATATTTTTTACTTCATAATGCAAGACATAGATTCATTTTGGCAAAGTCGTATCTTTAACTGTTGATTTCGTCTGATAGACATCTTAGTCTTTATGTAATTACATGCACATATGCACTTAATGCACATACAAGCCTTCAACTTCAACGTCTTTGTATACATTATATATATTCAACACTTTCAAAATGAATCTTAGCCTTAGCAAGAATGTTATGAAAGATCAATTCAGAACTATTTTCCGTTCCGTTACCTGCTTTTAGCTTGAAATTATTGCATACTGCAGCAATATTTTCATTTCTTAACTGATTAATCTCACATACTTATAATTATTGCCATTTAGCTATTCGTCGCTAACGATTTAACTGCGTGATGCTCTGAGGGAACTTATAATATTTTAAGAATTGCAGACATATTTATCAATCTTTAATTGTTTAGGATTGCATGGCATAACAACGCTATTTTCACTGAAGAAATATTTAGACCAAATTGAACCTCGATCATTGCCTACCTCAATATACTCATATTTGATATTAAATTAAATTTCCATAGCACTTAGACTACGAAGACTTATTCTATTCTTTGACTGGCAATTCCGCGTGTAGATGTTTATTTTTTTATGAATACTTGTTCGTGGAATACAAAAATGATTAATATAACATCGTTTGGTTTTACTGTAAATCAAGGCAGTAAGTCTTTACAATTTTGGACATCTATTTAGATCGGTTTCGTTTTCGCGTGTCACTTTCTCTTTCCGGTTTCAAAAGTGAAAGGCATTTACATTCGTGCAATGAGAAGGTCGATTCTTCTAACACAATCCGCGCCTTGTATTTTCTTTTGACTTGTTATTTGGTTTCGTTCTTCATGACCTTCAGTCATTTTGTCTTGGTCTTCAAAATTCAAGGTTCACTTACGTTTTCTTATTGTTAGCTTTATTTTAGTTTTGATAAAGATGTTCGTTTCCATTCACTTTCACAAAGAAAGTATATGGATTTGCTGAAGGCGAATATTATGAGATTTTGTACATATTTTAATTTACATCCGATTGAATTTATGTAATAAAAGCGTTCTAACCTCCCGATCCGTAACTTTGAATCACATTTACTCAGTAAACCAATTCGTTATAATACTTGTAATCTATTTAAGACATTGTAAAAATTCATAATTTATGACATTTATTTATTACAGTACAAGCGTTGCGCGGTATGCAAGGAATAGATGTCGATCATTATACGAATTCATCCTGCTCCTTTAAAATGATTTCTTCGTATATTAATAGCGCATATTCTTAGACGTGATTTAGTTTCTTTATGCAAATTACACCAAATAAAAAGGCGGAACGAATCTGTAATTGTAGTGTTGGTGATATGTAATTCCTTTTAAAGCATTTTATATTAACCTTCAATTTTTAACATATTTCATCACAAATTAAGACTCTACGACTTTAAAATATAAATAATACTTTAATTTCAAAATGTCTCGGAAGCGATGATTTTCGTAATAACTTCAATTTTTTGTTTCATAACAGCTGCATATACTCACGTACAAGCCAAGAGTTATTCAACAAATTGTTTATGCTGGAAAAGACCCCTTCGGCTTATACTCAAGCGAATGCTTCACTCTGGTAGAAAAAGTCTGCCGTAGTCGGACATATGCTTGCGCATTTTTTACTCAATTAATTCTTATTTGCCAATTTTCTCTCAATCTCTCAATTTTTCACGCAATCGCGTGTCATACGTCGGGACTGTAGTCTTGAAAACAATCATGTTTGATTCCATTTCCTGATCGGGCGACGTCAGGCGTCATAAGAATTCTCACCCTTTGTCCAGTCAATAAGATTTCCTAGCTTTTTTGTGATAAATGTTCAATTCCCTACATCCATGTTAATAAATGTAACTGTTTTTCTAACATAAACAAGAATGATATCGAGTAAAAATCCATTTGATGTGGATTTCTTCCATACAATAGCAAATGGATGGATATGTTCGATTATAATTTATGGTCACGTATTGACCTAGCATTGCAGTAATACTATTGACTTGGTCTGAAATAATGGGCTGTGTGGCTACCGATTGAAATTTAATGATATATACTTAGGGTAGATCAGCAGGCGATATACTTGCTATAAATACTATCTTATATGGAAGCCGTGCTATAGAAAGTACTAATAAGCATAGGCATAAGCGTAAAAGGCAAGGATTTTTTCCAAACCGTTTTGGTTTCCACGATAAATGAATACCAATTCATCCCATAAGATATATATAATGGAGATGATTATTAAAATAAATCCAAATTCCGGTATCATGAATATTAGTATTTTTGTTTGACTATTGTGGATCTTTACTTACAAATGGGTCAATGACTTATACAAAATAACCCCAGCTCACAACTGCATTCGATCTTGTTTTATTGATTAGTTTATTGAAATACCATCGTTAAGAGACTGTAAATTTATAGTGGACTCTATAGAGTTCAATTATAAGTATGTTGCACTTTGATGAACAGCAACTATTCAATCTTCTATCGACTGATTTGTTTTTAAAATCGATGCAAGAGTATAGTGGATTGATACAAATCTCTACTCGGTAATATAATTAGTGACGTATGAATATCCGTGTTGTAAGTTTCGGTAATTACATGTACTTCAAAATTCCCGATTCAATTTCATACCATATCGGTTTTCTTCGGTATATTCCCTTGGATTCTCTCAATTTCCCATTCCTCACAATACCAAAACCTCAGAGGTCTCTATGCATTGAATTTAAACTTTTCTTAAGGTCCGAATATCGCATCCATATTGAGTATTCAGGACGATTAGAATAATATCTACAGCATGAATTATTGGCCTTATTGTACGATTACCCCGAAAGTCTGGATTATTATCATATTTCTGCGACGGAATCAGGATCATATACTATTACTTCTCGGTAGTCGGAGAAAGCAAGAAAGGAATGCCTCACTTTAATTACACCCAAAGTACTCTTCAAAGGCCTCCATATTCAAGGCCTTTGAAAAGGGAAAAATATGATTCATTCCATATTTATTTAATGCGTTCCTCCAAACAACTCCAATTATTATTGACTCTCTTAAGGTTTAGTTTACTTGGAGAAAAAATTCAACGAAAATTATAGAAGCCCGATTACTCAAATAAAAACTAACCACGAACTTTCATCAATGATACAATACTTAATTTGGGAAATTAATCGAGAAAATATGATTCACTTAATACTTATTTTATGTGTTCCTCCAAGAAACTCCTATTATGTTCGTCTACGTAATCTAGATGGCTTGCTTTGCTTTATTCCCACCAGGTATAGTTAACTGGAAATATAATTCAAAATTCTTAAAAAACCCGATTAATGCAGTATAAACTAATGATAAACTTACATCGATGATAAATAACTTCTAATTGCATTAAAATTCAGAAATTATGTTTCACGCTATGCTTATTTTGTGCGTTCCTCCAATGAAAGCCTATTATCTTCGTCCTGGTCATCTGGATGATCTTTGTTCCGCGCTAAGTATAGTTAACTTGAAATTAAATCCATAAATAATTATAGAAGCCCGATTATTTCTAAATAAATTGCCCACTAACTTTCATTATTGATACATTACTTAAAATAGCAAAGAAATCCAGAAGATAAGTTTCACTCCATTCTTATTTTGTACGTTCCTTCAATGAACTACTATTATCTTCACCCTGGTCATCTGGATGGTCAGCTCTTCCTTACGCCCTTCAGGTATACTTGAATAAAAATAAAATTCAAAGATAATTATAGAAGCTTGATTACTCCAATATTAACTAACTACGAAATTTCATCAGACGTTATGCTCTTCTTTGCTCCATGCATAGTATAGTTGAATTAAAATGAAATTTATGAATAATTATATATGCCCGATTATTTAACATAAATTAACCACGAAATTTCATCCATGCTACATTACTAAACTAGAAAGGGAATACAGAAAATATGTTTCATTCTATACTTATTTTGTGCATTCCTCAAATGAACTCCAATTCTCTTCGTCTTGGTAATCTGGATGTCTTACTGATCTTTATTCTCACCAGGTATTGTTAACTGGAAAAATAATTCAAAAATCTTTAAAGAAACCCGATTAATGCAGTATAAATTTACTAACTAATTAACCAATGCCGAAATTAATCTCATCACCTTTAAGTATGGCTACATTTCACAAACAGAAATATAATAAAAATATTTATACAAAATATAATATATTAATTGTTAGAAGTAGGTGCGAAACAGCAATGTATAACATAATGCACATTCGAGCAACCGCGTGATAGAATTGACGAGGACGGAAGTTGCCACTAAACAGCTTAATTTTACTGAATTAGCCTCTCAGTCAGGCCTCAGCCTACTCCAGAGGCATATGAATAGCATATTGAGACTTGGTCATTACTTTACTGCAAGTAAGATCCGTTTACGCAAAAATATTGTACTTGTAACTGAAAAAAATTATGACAAATTTGATGTTTTTGTCGAAATTTCGAAACTTCAAGGAAAAATTCTCAAAGAGATATTTTTTGATTTCGAATAAAACTCATATTTGTAATGTCCATGTGAGTGGACCACTTTTTCCGGGTGTAACATTTTGATCAGAAAAAAGTGGTAAAACGCTCCACCCTAGTGCTTACTAAGCAATAACTCATCTTTTGATCGTGCATAAAATGCATTCGACCGTGGATTAATTTTGAATTGAAATTAAAATATAGATTAAAAATGATTTCTTATAAAATCCCTTCATCAGTATCACCTTAAAGTTAAATTGATATTAATAAGGCACATATACCTAAAGATAGCACTGGGGCATCCATCCCGAGAAGAGGTCTATGCTTTCAGTACGGGAGAGATGCCCTTGCAGCCAGTGGGGCTACACTTTGTCCAAGATGGCCAGTCACTGCACGTGGATATTAGATGAACCTATCAGTTTCCGCCCTTTAATTCAAAATATTCAAACATTTAAACCGATGCCAACCAGAAACATTATACTCTATCTTATAACAGGGCCGAAAAAAACAGTACCTACCTGAAATTATGCTATAAAACTGCGTAAAAAGAATTAATCGCCGTGAAACTCTTGCAGATAGAGAATTGCATTACAATTAACTGACGAACACCGTCCGTAGACTAATATTGTGGTTTTCCCTAAAATCTGCAGAATGAACGACCGGTCTTAACTATCTGTTTTAACCCTCTTGTAATAGTTTATCGATGCCTCCCGTAGATCGCGTTAGTATTTTACAGGAATTAAAATGCAATATAATTCGTCTGAAATTTCGGAGGCAATGAGATCTTAAAATGCTTCCGTCAGAAATCAGATATTACCACCCGAATCAAATCACACCCGACGTATTCCATCACTACTATAACGCTTCTGCCCATCCTGAACCTCCTCTAAGGAAAGCAGCTCCTCTACTTTGGAGCATATCTAAATCTGATGATAAACGTATTTCATATGAATCCCAAATCGCGCATTAGAAGATTTCGAAATATAGGGAAACTATAGCTGTTTCTTTTACTCACCGTTTTAACATTTAAATATTTGCCATCTATTCGCCTTTCCTACGACATCTTAAACCTTATGGGTCCTACCTTATTTCGGTCACTCCGTGGACAAAGGGAGGGCCAAAAATTGTCCACTTTTGATTTTTTTTAGATAAAATAGTAAAGAATCATAATATTTCTTCAGCAATTGCCTTCTTGGATTTCTAAAAACTTCTTACAATGATTTTTGTTGCTAAAAATTGTACTACTGCGATAAAAATAATAACATTTTTATTAAAAAAAACTCATCAAAGACGAGGATATGATAAAGCTTCTTCTCAATGGTACCGACTTTAAAGCTCTAATTTGGAAAATAATTTTGTAAATCACCATTAGTTATGATTACAAATCAACTACAAGGTATAATTTAAATAAAATAATTTTAGTATTAAAATTAATTGAAAACTATTTGTCAAAATATATGATTCCATTTGGTTCAAAAATATGTCGCAGGTTGGACCAAGGGAGGGTCATTTTGTGCCAATTTCCGCTCTCATTACGTTGCTTAAAAAAACGTACAAAATACCTCAACATATAATTGTCTTTAACAACCTATATTTGACAATGTGATGAAGTTATAAGACTGTATAACACGATTAAGTTCTTAAACAATTGAAAAATAAAAGTGGTGGACGTTTTTTAGCCCTCCCTTGGTCCTTTAAGGGTTAATGAAATGATCTTTGAACGATTTCCGATTTTTATTCGAGAATAATTTACAGGGAAATTGTTAATTTAGAGGATAGATGAACGACTTGGAATTATCAAATCGTACGATGAATGGCAATTAGAGCTAAATGTAGAAAAGTGTTCCGTAGTTAATTTCTTCGAAAGGAAATCTCATAATAATGGATTATTCGTACAGCCTCCGTGGGGTACACTTAACTTCTCTCAAATAAGTTGTCATAGAGTTATCCGTAATAGAAGTGTAACAGCACGTGGAAACTCGTCTACTTTTAAGTCCCGTTTCTTGGGGATCCCAAACGCTCGTTGCATTTGGTCGGCCTGACCTTTTATTGAGGATTGTTATGATATTATTTAAATATTTTACCCTGTAGTCGATTTTTACTTCTTTTAATCTTAAATCTACCCTGGAACTTGAAGAGTTCGGTTTGGTTTGCCACTAGTCTAATTTTAAGTGGGTGTATCGTAAGGATTACTTCCTCTGCCTTTTTCTACCTCAGATGTCCTGCCATTTTGTCGAGATAATAGCAAATTAAAGCTGAGTTTTCACCAATACCAGGTTATGATCCGCGTTTATTTCTGAACCAACATTGACTCGCAAGGATTTAACATTACTTCTATGCATATTACTCTTCAAAATGTGATTGATTTGGTACGTACCTGTATTTCCCGGCTTTTTCTACTAATACTCCTGTCCTTTGTGCTGCTTAAGTATTGTATTGGTAGTAAATAGGTCATATCTCCCGCTGAAGCATGATAACTTTCGTTCGTTGTGATTCCCATTGCCCTTATACCATTTTATACTCTACTAGTTCCTTCCTTTCTTTTTCTTACCCATATGCATAATTCAAATCACCTTTGCCGCTGTATTCCTCCTATCTTTAACCCTACCGATAACCTCTCGTATATTAACATAAAAATAGACCTGCACGTATATATTATGATAAAATATGAGCATGAACACAGTGGCTCAACTTTTACATTTACTTAACACATTTCTCTTGGTGGCTATCGCGGCTTATCCCGCTCTCCAGCCTCAAACAACTGCAATCCCTCTCTCTCTATTTCCCCCACTGACAATAGTTCTCGTTTCATCAATGCAATTATCTCCCAAGCATTTATATCTTATTTCGCATATCCCGAGAGCATCAATGTTACTCCTTTCCTATCTTAATTCCTTCCTTAATGATTACATTTCGGGTTCCCAAACTACTTTCCCTGACTCTTTTATTGTCATTTGCTTGTTAAGGAGTCATTATTATTATTAAGGTCTTTAGTAAAGGCGAGATTGAGACTGAAAAGTCTCTTCTTCCATCTAACCTTTCGTCAGTTGCATTATATAGATAAAAGCTTGTGTATATGTGAATAGAAATAGAGAGGATAACTTAAGAAGGAGTGGAAGTAAAAAAAAATCTAAGGTGATATCTTAGGAAGAAATATCCACAGCAGGAAAACATCCGCAGGGAAGGGGGTTGTGAAAAACTTGCGCAAACCTACTGATAGTAAAAGCTAAAAGATGTAACAGATGTTAAAGGAGTTCGTGGAATGACGATCGAGATGGATTCACTCTCCCCACTGCCAGGACAACAATCTCTCTATTAGTCTCTGGATTATTCTGGTTTATCGTTTTGCTATGTCGAATAGAACCGATCTTACTTTCCTCGACAATGTCTTTTGCGTGAAACCGCCATTCGAAAATACCGCCACACGGCGGTGATCCTTATACAGTTTAGCATCAGAGTTGCGACTGGCGAATGTGACGTAACCAGGAACAAATGCTAGCCAATGCAGCCATCTAAGCAAAGGGAATATGAAGGCAATAAAACAAGGCTGTTTTCGATGGAAAAGGAACGAGTTTAAATGAGCGATTCGGATTCTCTTGGTCTACCAATTCTTTCAGTTACATTAACAAATCATGAATCATGATAATCTTAGATTATAATGGAATTTTATCCTAATTCTTTTGATAAGTTACAGTCATCACATAATTCATTCACGAGATTTTAAAGGAAAATCAGTGAAATATTCCAAAGAAGTTCGCGGTAATAACAAAGATCGATGTTACTGTTATTGGAGAACAAAATTCCATGTCTCTGTAACATGGATAATGGATGCATGAAATAAAACCACTTGAAAATGCGGAACTTTAAAACAGGACGAGAGGCATCAGGTAAATTCTAAGCCTCAAATAGCGGAAAACAGCAGTAAAATCCCAATTGAGGCATAAAATTACAAATCTTAACTCGAAATCATACTTGCGCTTTCAGAGAAGTATTGCAGACGTCTCCCGAAGAGGCAATAACAACTTTTTCCATTTCCTCTTTCTTCTTATTGCGTCCCCTCTATTGAGTCTTTCTTATCGAAGTGCCCCTCTCTTGCGCTGGGATACAGTCGTAAAAAGGAAGATGACGAGGCAGTATATCAATCAATTAAGGACAGCTCCCGATTGATGCTTTGGGAAGTAAAGGCGCAGAGGTTCGTACAAACACACACTGAGACGGAATGGCCGAGGGGAGATTCGGTCGGTTTATTTTACGATCCGGGCCACGTGCCGAAAACCGCTAAATGCGCAAACGCGCCTTTGTTCGGGCGAAACGAGACTTGAGGTTTGCAAATGGCGGTACTTTGTTGAAAGAAAACCTTACGTAATAAAATTGAAACTTTATTTCAAATTTATGAATTGATTAACATCAAAAATGACGCAATCTCATTTGTTGAGAAATGTGTGTACGCGGTCTTAAGAAATCCTCTCTCTTCTTCCACGCTGGTTCTAACCAAGGAGTCAGTCTCCGTAATGTTCTACGCTACTTGCAATTATCTTAAGTACAATGCTTTGTTCTAATTAATCACTTCTTGCGAGATGAGATGGAACTTATCCAAAATCAGTTGAAAGGAAACAAAATTTGACGGTGTACCGGTGTAGAAGTAAGAAACCAGATTTTTTTAAAATTTACACTTCTGTTATTTGAAAATTATCGTAAATCATCGTAAAGTATCTTCTTCATCCAATAAGGCTTGCAAGTCCTCGTCTTCAAACTTTTTCGGTGGTTTCCCACGGTCCTCGTTTCTCACGTCAAAATCACCACTTTTAGATTTTTTAAACCACTCGAAGCACTGAGTTTTGCCAAGAGCATGTTCACCTTCGACAGGCATTCTATGCGGTTCTGCAGCAGTTTTCTTCAAATGATAGCATACAACCAATGCAAATCACAGTTCGTAGGCACAGAACTCGACATGTTTGAGGTTACAGAAAAAAATACCGGTGTATGAAACATAGGTTATTGCGTGTTGAAAAACTTTGTCAGCTGTTAGAGGAAGAAAATGGCGTTGCAGAAGCGGTCTTTAAACTGATAGCGAGCACCATCTATAGGGAAATTCCGGTTTCATACTTCTACACCTGGTAACACCAAACAAAATATTTTTGGACTTTTTCAAATTTTTACTTTCTCCATATACGAAGTATAGAGAAAGTATTGTTTTCATGAAAAAAATAGACTTCGAGATTTCAACGGAAATACATGTTTTGGGGTCCCTAGAACACGTTTTGACCATTTTCGGAATGATGTCTGTGTGTGTGTGTGTGATAGTGGGCGCTCTAACGTGAAAAATATTAGTTGTATCAATACCAAAATTCATATATAGTACTTAGGTGTGTGCTGTCAGAGTTGATTAGTTTTTGGAGTAAATCGGTAAATCGGAAGTCGAGCTTCATTCATCAAAGCTCATTTCCGGTTTTCAAAATATCTCCATAAATATGATATTTAGGTGCATTGTATATACTATAAAAGTTTTAGATAATATAATTTACTATAACTTTTGTATTTAACATATTTTTGTATCACCGGTTGATTAAGAGTTATTCGTGAAATACTGATAAACCGGAAGTAGCTGATTATGTACTTTGTGGGCGCTCTAACATGAAAACTACTTGTTGGATCAAAACAAAATTTCATATATAGTATTTTGATTAATTTCGTTAGAGTTGATTAGTTTTTGGGGAGAATCGGTTTACCGGAAGCCGAGCTTCATTCTTCAAAGCTCATTTCCGGTTTTCAAAATATCTTCATAAATATGATATTTAGGTATAAACTGTTAATTATAAACGTTTTATAAAATGAAATTTACTATAACTTTTGTACGAAGCATATTTTTGTATCACTGATTTTTTAGGAGTTAATTATGAAATACTGATAAACCGGAAGTTGCTGATCGTGTACGTTGTGGGCGCTCTGGGCGCTGTGGCGAAAGGCCACTTCATCGTTTTTCATCGAGCATGTCCCGAAAAACATTATTTATAACGTTTGTGACTTAAAAGATAATATGAAAGAAATCAATCACTTATCTTCCAAGTTTAGATTGAATATAGAGTTCGAAAATACTGTCGTATATAAATATTTACATCTTATGTATATGAAGAAAGTCATGTGCTGGCCGCATCAGATTTTATTTTCTTTCAACTGATAACGCTTTAGTTTTCGTTATTTAAATACGAAAATATGTTCCCAAGAGGTTTATTCTACTCATAAAATGCATTTCCTTTTAATACTGCGATTGTTTTGCATTCGGCGGCATATAATTACATTAATTTAATTCCTTATTTTCTGAAATTTATCAGACGTTTATCCCTGCACTCGGCGTTTACTATGGACCAGTATTACTGTATCTATCTAGTGGTCGGTGTGTGTGATGTAAAGAAAGAAGATTTGGAAAACTATGTGCTAATGAAATTGAGGTTTAAATTCTCCAATATCCGCCTTTGTCGGCGAGCATCACCTCATTCACCGGTATCTGGAAAAAACACAGGAGAGGAATCACCGGGAATTCCTTCTTGGTTTCTTCGAATACCGGTGAATTAGGAGAGGTACTTAGCTATTGGCAATTTTAAACCTCTAAACAAAAAAAAATCTGATGTAATAAATAATATTCGGAATTAGATCCATTATTCCAAGCTATCCACATATCCTCAGTTGTTTTCCCATAACCAGCAATAGTTCAACGTTTCCATTCTCAGATTTTTCATTTTGGTTTTGTAGCGAAATATAAATTCTCCCTGTGGGGTTATTTGACGCAAGTTTTCATTTTGATTCTCCTTTCATCGAATCACAAAACAGAGATATCTTGAAGTTCGATATTACGCAATATTGACGCTGGAATCTTGGACTCAATACTTGGAGTACGGCATAGTGCGGTTAAATTTATACTTATAGACTGTGGATTGTGGTGAAGTTTGTCATTGTTTAGGCTGAGAAAGAAAGGTTTTGATTAATGGATTACGTTTAAAGCATGTGTGTTACTACCACAGTAACTACCCTTAGAGAGAAAAGATCTAGTGTCTTACCTTATCTAGATCTTAATCTTACCCTTAGAGAGATTGTAGTGTTCCCTATATTGAATCGATAGAAGATAGGGAATCATGAGATCCAACAACTGCACAGAAACACGGATTATAAATGTTCAATTTCGAGATATCTCTGCTCCCCAAAACACTTAAACGCCTGAATCAAATATTTTCTGTTTTCTGAGAAGCTACTAATCTTAGTATTAAGTAAAGTGATAAGCACACCTTACAGCTGAATTTCCTCTTCAACCTAATTTTCAATCGTTATTTATGCTATTTTGAATGACTTTCGGCTTTTGATATAGTCTTGCGATTACTTCATGTGCTTTCTTGTTCGTTTATGTTTTTACCGGGCGTATATTTTTATCAAAATAAATTCTACAATCCTTAAATTACAATAATCTAATATTTCCTTTTTTTTCAAAATGGGGAATTTGATGGGAAAGAGGGAAGGTTGATTTCGAACCATATAATTGATTATAACCATAAACGATTTGCCATAAATTTTACGAACGCATTATAATTTAATTTAACAGTTTCAAAACAATTGTCAATGCAACCAATTAAACCAAAATAAAATATCAGATACATCATTAAAAATCATCTATATAAATTTTAAATTATTCTGATAGGTAACAATGCTTATATTTCTAATTTCATGCTATATATAGAATAATACCATTTAAATGAAACTGCAGCCTCTCGATTCAATATTCTCCCTCCATGTTTCTCCAATTACTCAATACGGGAATTATAATACGTTTGTTTTAATAATTAAACTTTTGCTACGTTCAGAGAAACGGCTTGGAATTGCCATTGGAAAGTTTTATCGATGTACAGAGATTGGAGATGAGATTTAGGTATATTATCTTTTAATTGTGAGTAATTAAATGACCTCTAATCAAAATGGTGGCGAAAGAGAAAGGGCCAAATAAATCCGTTTCTATTGGAAACCCAATGACGAGGTAATCCGAAGACGAAATGCACTTCAGGTGCAGATTTTTCTTTTCTTTACGTTCCGTCTCTAGTCCGTATTTTCAGTTACAAAATGAATTTCTGTGGAGCAGAGACATCTTTGTTTTTCCTTTGAAACTGTTAAAGTCCAAGGACAATTAATATTTTTCTTTTGAACTCCGTGTCAAACGCAAGGTTCTTTGAAATACTTTTTTCCGCTTATGAATCTCCCGTCTGCGGAAATTGCATTTCAACTTTTGGAAATAATTATTTATTCCTTAATAAGCCTCATAAAAGTCCTCTGAGAGAGGTTTCTATTCTTTGCTTGGCATTTTTCAGTAATTTCCGAAGTTCTAATTCTCATTTTTCAAATGAATTTTCCTCAAAATGTCTTGGGATCAAGGTCGACTTCAGAGAAATTCAGAGTTTATTTTGGTACGTATTTGCATGATGTAGAGATGTATTTTCAATCTTGTGGTATTTAGATTAGGTGTTTAAGCCGAACGTTATACCCAAAGGTCATTTATATGACATACAAACTAAGTACTTTACAATAACAAAGAGTCAGACTTCCCAAAAAAAAACATGCAAAATAAATACTTTAGAAGTATTTCTTCAATTTTTGAGGTCGACTCAAATTTGGAGAAAGCCCTTATTAAATGTTGATCTTAGATCGAATTCCTAAAGCTCCTTCTTTGACACACTTCGGTGGTATTATCAATTGTGTAACATCGAACCAGTTTCCATGGGAACTAGTTGAAGGATCACGAAAAATAAACTCGAGGTAATCCTTCCTTTAGTCGGACAATCTATTCCCGAAGATGCTATTATGGAATAGACATTGGAAACGTCGATTGGAAATCCTTTGCCCTTTCACACTTCCCTCTAAAGAGAGAAAGATGTTTTCTTCCCTTAATTCGTCTTCGTCTCCAATCGCACGTCTACAGCCGTTATTCATCTGTTCCCTCCGCCAATTGCTCCGCTCGGATAAACAAGGAAGCCCAAGCTTTCCAATTCCCTTCTTTATTTCATCTTCCGCCCACTCTTCTAATCCACAACTTGGAACTGTTCCTTCTGCTAAGAGCCTTCGGCCTTGAAGACTCCGTGAAAGTCCAGACATCCTAGCAAATAGGGGCTGCTATAAAGCATACGGATTGACCTAACAGAATTATAATTATAGTACACCGTACTTCACCGGGCAATTTGTCTCACATTTCGACAGCAACTCATCGAAATATTCAATATACTTATAACGTTAACAAACAATTTAGTATTTATTGGAAAACGTCCAAATACTTGTTTACAAATATATCTATTATTAAATGTATGAACTTTCGATCATTTTAAACAATGAAGAGTGGTTAATAAATACAAATGAAACATCTATCACAAGTTACACAATTGTTTGGTAAATAGTAATTCTTGGTTGGTATTGTTTTGGTATGAACTTCGAAGATGAATTGATTTTTATTCTGCATATATTAAATCTCTTCGGATCACATTGAACTATGCGTTTGCGTTGATGGCAAAACAAACCTTTCAATAAAAATAAGATTTTAATAGAAGCCTAACTTTCAATTGAAGCCTTAACATGTAAACATTTCAAGGTAAGCAATATTACTTCTATCCTTTTATTTCCGTACGGAATCCATCCGCTCCCAAGAGGTTAGGCATGGTTTCAAGAGTTGGAATAAAAGATCGCCTCAAAGGAGTTTAAAGAGTGCGGCAACGGATAAATATTCCGAATCGAAGCTCCATCTCAAGTTTTACGATAGCTACGGAGTTTCGCCGTTTTTTTTTTTAAGATCGAAAATCCTTTGGCGGGGATTTCGGAGAAATAACTTCCGAGAAAGAAAGCCTTTATTAAAAAGTGGAGAACAAAAGAATGAGAGGAAAAGGGGTATCGGTTGCCAAGTTTTGTTTGCCTTCCACTTAACCTTCCTTCGGTTGAATCCTCTTCCATCGAGTGAATATCAAATTGGAGAAACACATTGAGGAGTTTTATTCCGTATCATTCATCTGCTCCAACTTTGTATCAAACACATGAATGAATAGCAGAATACTCTGGATGCCTATTATTTTTTACTACAGAAAATTAACGCGGCAAGCAATTAAATAAGATTTTCTTTCCTGTGTTTTGTAGAAATGCCATTTTCAATCAGCGAGTTTTTCGTACGAGTTTGTAATGTTCCGATTTGTTAAATAAATTGCCAAAATCAAAGAATTTGCTCCAGAGAAGAACATTCTTCAATATTTATCTATTATATTTATAACCACCGTGTTTAATTTTCAGATATCATTAACTACCAAGAGAAATTCAGGCAAAGTTGAATTTTTCTCACTATGGGGATTTTGTTTTGTAAAATGTAATAAATGAAACTAATTAGAAAACAAAAAAACATTTATTTCCATCCGAAATCTTGAACCATTTGATGAAACAATCGTCACATTCTTCTAATAAGAAATTTCATTTAATTTTCAATTCAAATTCAGTTTACTGCACAGGAATTTCTGTAGTAATTTGTAACGACAAGATCAGTTACACACAAACTTCCTTTTATTTGTATTCCACCAATGAAACTACAAATATCAATCCAATCAACAAAATCAACCTGTGAATTGAACTGTGTGATACACTAATGAAACATTCATCAAAACAGCTGTCGCAGTACGAAAATTGCAAAACGCCGGTAGTCCATCTTTTAAAGATGCTATATTCACTCTCCGAAGTGAGTATTGGCTATAAAATATGCATTTGAAATATCCTGTCCATTATCTGAATAGTTTTGGTCCTTTGGAAAAACATCGGAATCCATTTAAATGAAATATGGTCGCAGTAGATATACCGTTTATCCTCGAGTATAAACCGAGTTTTTCAGTACATTTTTCATGCTGAGTGTAAGCCCCTTCTGCTTGTACAGTGGAAAAAGTCTGCCGTAGCCGGTAATTGGCTGGTAAATTCCTCACTTGCTCAATTAACAATTCTTTGACAATTTTCCCTACAACCCCGTGCAGTTCGTAATCGCAATAATTTTATTGGTATCTATTCTTTTATTTTGAAATTATTCATTAGCTGCTGCATATCACGCTCTAGGCTTATACTCGAGTTAATTAGTTTTCCCAGTTTTTTTGTGATAAAATTAAGATTAAAATTAATACTCGAGTACTTACGGCATTTAAAAATATATGAATCAGCATTATATCATATTCTATCGTTCAAAGTTAAAGTATGTATTCCATTAGCAAGTTGAGTAATAATATCAGTTGAATGGTCTCTGGTATGCTTCTCCATGATTGTCTCCATCCTTAGGGGCGGAATACGTAAACCCTCATCAAGTAGTTACACTGTAATTATTAAGGAGAAGTAAAACTTATAAAATGAGGGTTTTGTTTGTTCAGTGAACTATGCTAATCCGTTCCGGCAATAATGATTGCGAAAATATTCGGAAAAATTTGAAGCTTCTGTTACAAATAAGCCATTGAAATGAAGTTCGACATTAGATATTCAATAGTAGTTGTGCAAGCGTTTCATCCTCCTTAATTAAGCCCAAAATGGCGGAAGCAATTGACTTACCACACCTGAAGTTTAAGTGGTTTGACCGCGTTGCGAATTTAACTGTTCTCTGCGAATCGGTAATTAATGATTCGGCGGAGAGCCTTCGCCCGTGAAATGGCCTTTTAATCATTTAATGGCCAAATACCGGTTTATCGACTGCGATCCGTCGTCGTTAATTGATATTTTAATTGATGTTATTGGGGACTATTCACCGCCTAATTTAAAGCAACGAGGCGTATTTTAAGACCTCTTGGTGAGGAATTTCGCTCTGAATAATTAACGCTCAAATCCACTATAAGAAAGATGCCATAATCAGGTGCACCTTATGATGCCTCTTCTGCATTGTTTGCGGTACTGCAAAAATTGAATCTCCAACAGTTTTCTCAATTGCTCCAAAATGTATTACAGCAGTAAATCATTAATTGTAAATGTCAATAAAAAGATTCGTTAATTAATATATTACTTTCCAAAACATTTGCTACAATATAGAGATATCATTCCATGGAATTATCCATATGATTTGATGATTATCAATTCAATTTTTATTTCTTTTATGACTTTATTTATTTTAATGTAGGATAATCATTAATTATTAACTGAATTGATGTCAATCAAATTATAATTTAACCCCCAATTACAGCAATCAAATCTCCAAACCACTCGTATCGATTTTATACGTGTTTGCATTGACTTAGTAGTATTAGTAACATTCTTTTAGCACGCAGTCAAGATTTAAACATTAAGCAAAGGCAAGGAAGCACAATGTATCGAATTCGTAACAGCGATGATACAACGGCGACCTCTAGGAAACCAGCGAAATTCGTGATTGGTTAAGTGCGCAGCGTGACGTCAATTTCACTATTACGTCCTGAATTCTCATTCGAGTTTGAGAGCGAAATTTACGATGATGTAGAAGTTAAATTATGAGCAACCTCAGATAGAGGGTGAAACTACCGTTATTTGGACATTGTCCTTAAACGTTCTGTTGTTTTAGATGATCGAATCGCTCTCACGAATCATCGCTCTGCATCGGCAAATAGAGGAAAAAAAGAGACGAGGAAATTGAGGGAAAAATGTTTCGAGGAAAAATGAAAGTGACTTCCCCTCGTTCGAACTCTTGGAGAAAATACGCAATCAGGACGGAAGAGTCGTAAACGATGATAAAAACAATTTCGCCTCAATAAAAAAGAAACGATATCATCTCCATTTCAGTGAATGAAATTCAAACGCTGAGAGTATGGGAAAAGTTATGAAAAGACGTCATACCCTTCCACGAAAAGGCGCTTTATAAGGGCTTGAGGAAAGACTTCTCCGTACAAGAAGAGAAACGAGGTCTACATGAGAAGAAATCTTTATATTTCTTTCTCAAGTCGACCCTCGTTTATCGCAAAAAATCGGTTCCAGACTGATACTGGCGATTGGCGAATTTCCGCGAAGTAGGATTTTTAATTTATAAATAAATAATTTTCGTATTTAGAGTAGATAAAAACTTCCTTACGATCTAAATACTTCTTTAACATAATTAGAGCAACTAGGCCCTTTAGTCATCATTACATTCACATTGCCCAATGTATTAGACAAAATGAGATAAAATAATACATAATCGGTGTTACAAATACCATAACTTTTTATATATATTTGCAAAACCTTGACAGAGTGAAGTCGTCGAAGCGTGAAGGGGCGAGTGATTAATTGAGAATGCTTTGTAGCAGCTACTGACCGAGAGATCTTAGTATAAAAGGACTGGATTAGAGTCTCTCTGTATAGAACATCATATTCGCATCATTTTTAGGGCAAATTCAGATATAGATGTCCCCATTCTGGGTAGATCTCAGAACTGTCCTTTCTGTGTGACATTTATAAGGAAACGTAGAAAATAAGCTAATTAAAAATATCCTTAATGTAAATGTGATGTGTAAGTTTCACTAATTGATGGCCACGGTTAAATATAATCTCGAAACTACGAGTATTCTCATCTTTAATATAAATACTAGCGGAAACACGGGAGAGATAGGGGGTTGTCAAAGGGGAGATGGAAAGTGATCAATTCCAGTGGAACAGTGCTGATCGTAATATATGCTTCATAATCAGAATCTTTTCATTTTAGGAAGATAGTAAACACCACGCTATAATTCTTTCCAAACCAATAAACCAAGAAAAGAAAGTCATAATTTAGTCTTAAAATCCACCTGAACTCAATATTCAATCAAATATCTTTTGATTAAACAAGTTTACAATTTTAGATCAAGAGGTTGTTTTCAGAATTATGTACGTTAATGTGAATTAGAGCTTTAATAAAAATGATGTTTTTACGGAAAATACGTTCAAAACGGTTTGGTTCATAGTGTAAATGTCTATTTCGAGATATCTTCAATCTCCTATGTTTGCGCCAGTATTCCTATATCATGCAACATGTGATCTTACAACTGATCCTTCTTTAGTATATACTATTTTAACCTTATTTAATACACATGTGCATTAATATGGTCAATCGTTACTTAGTGGAATATCGTAGAAACCATCTTAAAAGAAAAACGCAATCATCTCGAAACAAAGTGTTTTTGTTTTGAGAGAGCTTTGTAAGCACGTTCATAAGAATTATCATCCATAAATAATTTCTTGGTTTAGAAGTCACTCATTAAAAATAGACACAAATTCGCAGTTTTAGTAAAGAAATGACAGAATTCAGAAAATGAGAAATATCCCATTATTTGCATCAACTTAACTTACTTCGTCACGAAAAACATTTTTTCATTGAACAAAGAATCAGTAGCTGTAAAGAATCCGAGGATCTCGCCTCTTAATCTGTAGATTGAAATTGAGTTCGTTCCTACGAAAAGCGAATTTATGCACTAACAGTGATCGATAATCCCACCAATTGCCTTCTTGGGCATATTTAAGACAATAGAATGAAAGTCACGTCTACTTTAATTACGAGACTTAGGTTTCGTTGCCTTGTAACATCATCAGGTGACATGTGGAAGTGACAAAGTTACTCTTATTCTATAATAATGAAGGATTTCCTCAAGATAACGTCAGAAACTATTAATTTTATGCGTATGACAAATGAGGAATAGAATCATTAACTCCGTTTGGGGGCTCAAGGATGGCCATGTGATTTCGGCTTTGGTGAAGGCGGTCCTGGCTTCGATTCCCAGTTGGAGGCGCGAAACGACCTAAGCTGTGGGAACCCTTTAACCAATGTTGCTACAAACTCCGTTGACAAAAATTACACCTGTAATTAAGAACGAACATACAATCGTATTAGTAGATTGTTTAAAACATTCACAATTATAATATATAATATAACGAATTATTATTCTTACAGCCTCTGAGGGGTAAACCTAATGACAGTAGAATCGGTGAAGTATCTTAGAGTAACTCTCACGAATAATCTATCATGGAGTGCCCACATCTGAAATATATGTGGAAAAGAACTTAAGAAATGAGGCTTCGTTAAAAGAATAGTCGGTAGGAGCG
This sequence comes from Sympetrum striolatum, assembly GCA_947579665.1. Lineage (NCBI taxonomy): Eukaryota > Metazoa > Arthropoda > Insecta > Odonata > Libellulidae > Sympetrum > Sympetrum striolatum. Next base: position 7,843,956 of record OX388345.1, read on the forward strand.
AAGAAAAAGTTCGCGAGCGATGTTACTTAGCGTTAGTTAGGCCTCACCTTGAGTATGCATGTAGTGTATGGGACCCCGCCGAGAAATGTCATATTCGGGATTTAGAAAAAGTACAACGAAAGGCGATACGATTTGTAAAGAATTGCTACGATAAAACAGCGAGTGTCACTCAGATGCTACAGGATGCGGGATGGGAATCATTAGAAGATGGAAGACTAATTCAAAGGATAAATTTATTAAATAAGTTCAGAGAAATTACGTTTTCAGATGATGTAACCGATATAATGCGACCCCCCGTTATGTGGGCCGTTCTGATACTGCCCGAAAGATTAGGGAAATAGATGCTAAAACGAATCGTTTCAAAAATTCATTTTTTCCGCGAAGTATACGCGAAAGCAACCGTTTAGGAAAATAGAGTCAAGGTGCTTGCACCCCCTGCCACACGCAGAAAGGCGGCTTGCAGGGTTCTTACATAGACAAAGACAATTATTTTCCAAAAAAAAAAAAATAAACTGATGTCCATTCAAATAAAAAACATACAAATTATAATTATGTATAAATCAATATCTCATTTTTTCTATCATATACTCTATATTACAAAATGCATAAACATGTCTTATTTTTCAATAATATTTTAATATAAGAGTTGCATATTACAATATAACATTATACAACCAACAATTAACCAGCTAAACAAGATTGTAGGATTCTTTATTAATAAATCACAATCGTATCTAATATAATGCATATACTGAATATATTTTATATTAACTTTATAATAGATAGAGACGGAAGCTAATCAAAAATTTCCATTTTTTTCAATTCTTCTTGTCCTTGCCTAAGGATATTATGCCTCTTTGAACGCTTAAAAAAAAACAGTGAAAAAAATTCCACTGTTCATTCTGATAATTTAGAGTGGAATCACATAACAAATTAAACATTTTTCCCATCACCTATAACAAAGGTGCATTTTCATTTTATTAAAATCGTCACAATTATTTGCACGGAAGACATCAGTTAACCTTAAAAAAATGCGGAACTAACTGCAGATTTAAATTATCAATAAAATCAAATCAGAAACAAGAATAATGATATGTATTTCTAAGATGAAGAGCATTTATTCTTAAGTCGAATTTTTCTTTCTTTTTATCTCATCCGCGGAAGGCATTTGTCGTATTTGAAAGATGCTGCATTCTATGATACTTGCTAGTTTATATTTAAATGTAGTTTTCAGTTGCAATTTACGTTTTTCATTTTCATATCAAAGGAAATGTTACTATCAAAATTTCAAATGCTATATACTCTTAGACAGTATATTGAGAACTATACCAGAAATGATTATCCTTGAGTGAAAGAAAGGAGTGGTTTCTATTAAAAATTAGTTTCTTAAAGAATCAGTTTGCATTACCCTCACTATTTAAGTCAAATGAATCAGAATTAGATGAGCAAATATTTTCACTTTCTCCATTTATGTAGTATATAGAAAGTATTGTTTTCATGAAAAAAATCGACTTCGAGATTTCAACGGAAATACATGTTTTGGTGTCCCTAGAACACGTTTTAACCATTTTCGGAATGATGTGTGTGTGTGGATGTGTGTGTGTGCTTGTTTCGTAGCTGTTTTCGCAAAACTAATGTAATAATGTTAAATGAAAAAAGTTAATGACCCAAGTTTACACTTCTCAGGCAAAAAGTCGTCATAACTTAAATGTATTACGTTTCCCTTTCCCGTTATTTGGAATTTCCGACAAGTAAATTATGCGAAAGGAAACCAAACAACGCGAATGCATTTTCGAGTATTATTTTGAATGTTTTTTTCCACGAACTGCGAAACAGTTTATCTCAAAAAATGAACTCCACTGACCCTCATCAATTTTATTCTCATTTGGCATTCTCCTACGTTTCTTTCATTTCTTTTAGCGCTGACCTTGTTCAACCAACTCTTTATTACATTTTCCTCTTTTCTTTGTCCCCTTCTCATCCGTTATGATATTATATACTCTTTTGCCTCCTCTTTATAAGTCCGTGTTTTTCATATATTCCGGATATGCCCCTTTTTAAGTTATTCGTGAGCGTGTCCCAAAGATATTAAACTGAATCGACTTTCATATGCATATTTTATATTAGAAATCCTGACGCGTGTCGTTCTTTTCAGTACGTTTTTACTTGGTAAATTACGTAGTTGGTACCATTTTGTATAAACTCCAAATCTTAATGAATATTCAAGAGTCGCCTGACTGTTTGCCATTGACATGCTCCTATTACCATTTACATACGCTTCTGAAAACTACGGTTGCTATTACTTAGCTTATTTGATCAGTAGGGAGGTTTAAATTTGATTGGTGCTTTCTGCTTATTTTTACTTTCTCCCTATACGTAGTATTGAGAAAGTATTGTATTCGCAAAAAAATTCGACCTCGAGATTTCAACGGAAATAGATGTTTTGGGGCCCATAAAGCTCTTTTCGCTATTTCCCCGAACATGTCTGTCTGTGTGTGTGTTTGTGTCTGTCTGTGGTAAAAACGTTTCTGGGCGCTCTATCTTAAAAATAAATGATCCGATAATTTCCATAATTCATATTTAGTATTTTCCTAACAATGCAAAGAGTTGATTAGTTTTTGATGAATATCACTTAACCGGAAGTTGCGGTTTATCCGGAAAAAAATTTTGTTTCTAAAATAACTCTGTCAGAATACAATGTAAGTATATACAATTATATACAAGAGTTATAGATAATGTACATTACTACAACTTTTGTATTAAACATGTTTTCGTAACACTGATTATTTAGGAGTTATTCTTCATGAATGGTTAACCGGAAGCTGTTGTTTATCCAGAAATGGAAGTTCTTCGTACATATCTCTGTCAGAATGCAAGGTAGTTATGTACCAAAGCTATAGATAATGTACATTACTACAACTTTTGTTTGAAACATTTTTTCGTAACGCTCATTGTTTTGGAGTTATTTATATATTACCGGCATAGGCTACTGTTTTCGATAAATATGGAGAAAGTCATGTGCTGGCCACATCAGATTCTTTCTAGTTTCCCATCGTGTCGTTCACCAGCCCAAGTGAAAATGCTCTAAATAATCAGCCCGTTCTTTGTTAATGACACCGTATATTTGCCTAGCTACTTACATTTAAGCCCTGCAATCCGCCAATGGCGCAGAATGTAAGTATTTTTGCTTGAACTTTCGCCCTGATTTTCAAAAGAGTTTACGAAACATCGAATTCATTTCCCTGTAGAGTAACTTGAAATTTTAATTTAAAATCCGCGATTTCACTGAACTGTTCATAGCTATATCAGATTTTCTCTTTTTCAATTTCAATTCGATCGAAATAATCCGCTCTTAATGATTTTTTTCGAATCCGCAGCACCACTTCGCATTTCATGTCATCGTTTTATTTCCCAATAAACTCTTTCGCTCGTTTCTCACACCAAATTTTGCATCGTCCACTTTTCATTATCTTCCCTCCACATCACCTTTAAATATTCGCTTTAAAGAGCGATTATTCCTTTCTCCACTTCAACATCTACCACGTGAAACCTACACTTTCTCCTATATTCAATTCAAGGTAAAACCCAAGTATTGCTGATTTTTTAAGATATTTTTCGTGCCTATACGATTTGATAAAGTAAAGTAATATGTCATACCTTCCGTCCACATCCTGCAACAGGAATTGATTTCATTTTTAATACGAGTTACTTCTCTTTTGGTTTTAATAGAATAATAACAAGCTAATGAACGACACCCTCGATTTAAAAGTTTAACTAATTGATAATCGAGGTTAAATATCATCTCAAAACCATTTTCATGTTTTATATTATTTTGGAGACCAATCCCGTGTTTAACGTCGCTTTGTTTTGTTGCTAACGAGGTTGTTTACTGAAACATTTATGTTGATGTAAATAAAAGTTTCAATGACAAAGATTTAGTTTAAACTTTTAATTTAAATAAAATAGTATATTACCACCAAATTTTGTAGATAATGAATAACATAATGCATTTATTAATAAATTAAATTGCAATATTTTTTTTCGTAAGACTTTTTCCCTAGGAAACCTAAAATACCGTTCTAAATCATGAAATCTATCGGTCTGAAAAAGCCGTTTCTGAAAGATCTTTTGGAATTCTTAGTTTTTTTCTTATTGGAGTTGAAATCTATATTAATTTGACTGGAATGCAAACCAAAAATGATGCAATCCTAAATTTCCATTAATATCGATTAATTGTATTTTGCGTTAAATTATGCGTACGTAAGGAATGTTAGTGAATAATCGCTCAACTATTCTAATGTGAATTTATTATTAAAAGGTACGTTCCAGAATGTTCAGCAAATTGACACCTCTGGAAATTATGAATGAATACCCACTAATTCTCTCTTCCATTAACATTGAATTACCGCAGTGAATAATTAATCACGTTTTATGATCACATTTAGCAATAAATAACTTCCACATTAAGAGTTGAACCTTATAAAAGCATGAGTAATAATTTTTCTCGTTAATTACCAATTTTTTTTCCAATTGAGGGGATCATTTTGTGGCGGAGTCAATTTAAATAACATTTCATTCATAATGTGATCGTTTTACGGAAATATTTTGTACAAATAAAAGTATATTTTTAGATATCTTTTGTTTTTTTGATGGCGAAACTTCCTCTCATAAAGCTTTATTATTTGCTATCATCTGTATTGCTACCATCGAAAAAATTATCTTTAATGCATTGTACAACTCTTCCGGTATTCAAAAATACTCTGCAATTGCATTACGGAATAAAATGCTTCAACAAAGATATCAATGACATTCTAGTTTTACACTTTGAAAGAAATTCAATAGAAATGTTGTTGTATCTTAAAAGTGCTTCGAAAGCTTAGCTTCATTTCATACATTGACTCCTACCGGGAATCGAATCCGAGGCCGAAAGCGTTGCCAACTTGGCCATCCGGAACCAAATAGAAATGTTTGCGTCTGCGGACATTGATTTCCTCGCTAAAAACACTATCTGAACACTTCTGGTCCACAAGTACTAGAGCTCGCGCAAAGAAATGTCTGACGTAAGAGATGACGGAGAACAGTCCGTGTGCATCGCTTCTCAAAAATTCGAATTCTTTCGGCCAATAGATGATATGTATCAATGATAGGTTTAATTTTTTCCTTCCACGAGGATATTATCTGCGTATAATTTACAATGTTTCTATGGATAGTCAATGAATTTATCCGTATGTATGTCCCCGTAAACTCTGAGACTTTCATAATTCAAGCTACCTGATATTATGCAACCCGTTGCAGTTGAACGCCGTGCTTGGAAGTATAACATATTTATTTAATGATGCATGTCACAGCTCATAAACCGCGAGTCAATTATTTCTGGCTAATTAGTAGAGGTGTTTGAAAATGTTTTTATTTTTTCTGAAATTTGTTGATTTGAAAACCAAATTGTGGTGTTTTGTGTTTTTATTATGTATCCTGAATTTGGTGTTACTAATTTTCACAGAGTCTCATTTAAGGAAATGAATAATATTAAGCAAACTGTAGCATAAACATTAAAAGAATTGAAAATATTATTAACTGTAAATTATACAAATTATTGAATTTATTTAAAACTGTGCTGTTTACACCTTAGGAAAATGCTTTCACAGCTGCAGATCAACAAAACATGATATTTTCATTAAAAAAACATATTTATTCCTGGAATTAGGCGAGATTTTGTGATAATTCGTAATGGAAAGAAAGTTTTGTGAATTTATTACAAAAGATCAAAGCTGAATTCGCGCAAGCAAAGATGTCAATAGTGATCAAAAATATGTAAAAAATACGCAAATAATACAATTATATATTGTACATTTATTTAAATCATACCAAAATTGCATTTCCCTCTCTTACAAATGATGAATGAAGCGAAAATCACCAAAACAGTTTTATTAAGCAGCGTGGGCTGCTTATTAAAACTGTCGAAATTAGCGTTATTTCGTTTAATCGGCCAAAATTTGCGTTATTTGTTGGTTTGATCGCTTATTGCGAAAAACAAACATCTCTACTAATTAGTAATAGCATAGAAGAGAGCCTATCACTTGTTCTTCCAATACGATGCGAATTGTTCCAGCAAAAGGTTATTTTTACTAAATCAAGCAAGGAAAGTAAAACTCGGTACTAATACATAGTATAATCGCAAACCAATGGATAAATTATCAATCATTCATGACGAAATTTGAGTGCATTAAAACGAAATAGGATGTATGTATATAAACCTACAAACAAGATAGGCTTAGAGTAACTTGTGTAGCGTTTTGCTTATCTTTTGATAGTCTTTAACGTTGTTTATTGCTAATTTTCCAATAAGAAACGATATCAGTAAAATAAATGCTTTATTCTTATCACCAAAGGTACTGTAATATTTTTTATTAATAACGACGCATCTTCTGGATAATAGGAAAAACCCTCGCGTTGGAATGGCAGATGTGTCTGTCTTTTCTGCCAACAACTACCGTTTAAGCATTTCGGAGAAATCTCTGTTAGTCATTTTCTCGGAGTACCTCATCATCCGAAAGAAAACAGCGCATTTCGGCGGAGTCTCACCGTTTCTAGGAATGAGGAGCGATTTGTCAACGACGGTCAAGGACAGTGCTTCCCTCTATCGAACCGAAAGAGACTCGATATTCATCGTGGCTTCGCTGCAAATCATAAAAGGAGAGACACTCTAAAGACAAAGCGCTGAGGGAAGCGAAGCAAATTTCCTTCTTCTTCCACCGCGGCTGTCTCTCTGGCTTCTAATCTCTAAATTCCCTCGCGTTTCCAGCATTCTGGGTTTGCCAATCCAAATGTTTGAATTGTAATACTCTGTGCACGCTTAATTTAAATCTGATACAGTCATCTACCATGTCTTAAAAAGCATAATATTCCATGATGGGTACATCAAATTTATCTCAATTTGACAGTAGCGAATAATTAGATGGCTATCCTCAAATGGTTTGATCACATTCGAGATCACCAATGGCAACCAATTCATAAATTGTTTACTGTCTATCATTTCCACTACATTCATTTTAAATTAACTATTGAAAAGCTATCGATGTAATATGAATAGCTCTTTAAAAAGATGCATTTAAATCCCTTCTTGAAATACTCTATTATATTTATATTTAAAACACAACAATAAGGCTGAATATAATTATCACAGAATTAAAAAACGTTTCACTGAATTTATTTCATTGACATATGCTCAAATTTGTATAAGTCTCTATTATGTTAGTATTCATTTTAAATTTTTTTGGTATCATATTTAATAGATTCGTACTTTGTATAAGGATGTACTATGTTAGCATTATTTTTCATTTTGTTATATAGATTTATATAGTTGTATTTTTAAAATATTTTTATAGACTTGTATTTTATTTTGTTATATGATTTGATTTTTTTTATATACTATGTCATATGTATTGTAAAATGTTTTTGGTTAAATGGAAGATGGGACTTAAAATTCCCAATTTCGACAAATGAAGTCCTTTGTATGTATTTAGGTATATGTCATTGAATGTTACATAAGAATTGTAGAAGCGAATTAGTCACAGTAGCGGTAAGAAAAAAATAATTTCGAAATTGGGGTGAAATGATTATCGTTTCTAAGACTCCAATCCGCTAATTTATTCGGATGGAAAGATTCCCCTTTTTTTCAAAGTCGCCGGTCTTCCGGATTCATCCGGTCTGCGACCCTTTTTCTTTCATTCCCATTTGGAATGGGCGGCGGAGGGACGAGGCGGAACCGTTCGAAATTAGTGAGGTAGGGAAGGAGAGGGTTGGATACAAAGTGAGGAAATGCAGAAAGTCTAAACTGATTATTAAGCTCGAAAACTGCGGTACGTGTCGTCATCGATGTGGATTAAGGACTCCCATGAAATCGCCTTCATTGGAGGGAAAGTTTTTAACTTCCAAACGTTGCTAAGTTACCGTTTCTAGGACAACTCTTTCACTTTCTCTTCCTTTTGCGGTTTTGAGGCATTTGTTGGAGGCTCTGAATATTTCTTGGAGAAAGGACACTATCGAGGATTGTTTGTGACTCATTTATGCTTTGTGAGTTATCCAGTGACATTATAAGGGTATCGAAGACGGTTTTGAGATTGAAATATAGATGAAAATACCTTGGTATTTTGCAATTCAGATTCCATGGTTATCGCTGTTTTCATGAGGTGGTGATTCCACATCTCGTAAGAATCAATACTACATCGCGCTTTTACAAGCATCATATTTATTACGAAGGGACCCAAACGTGCTCTATATGTAAGCGAATAACGGTACAGTTTAATATCTTCATAATATGTCTGTGGCGATACTCCGCGTATCGCCACTGCGCCCGCCGCGTTGTCTTTGAACAATGATTATTGTTTGTTGTTATGGAGCTGACGGTAAACAAGTCTTGTTGGTGAAAAGAACAGATCAGCCATTTTGACGGAGTGGTTAAGTGAATAATTTCCGCACCGTATTTTTCATTCTTACAGTGCTTTTCATTCGTTTTGCGTTTCATAACGCTATTCATGTACAGTCGACACTCGTTAGAATAAATACGCTAAAGAAAACGAGTCGTCGGCTACATGTCCATTGTGTTGGAAAGTGAAATAAAAAATACTCGGGAAATGGGGAGGTTACTTCAGTCATATGATGTAAACGAGACTTACTAATGAATATAAGTACGACGGGTAGCAATAGAAAACATCCTAATTAATTTTTTTAGAAGAAGGAATGATAAATCAGCCAAAATGTAAATGAAGTCTATTATTTAAGTACATGAGCTCAGGAATTGGGGCAATTAATTCCGCTTAGGCGAGTACTTTGTCTTCAAATAGGTTCGTTGCAGTATTTAACTTGAAAGTGGAGTTAGTTGTGAATTTTGTCGTATTTATTTAGCTTCAAATATGATAGGAGATCATTAAATCGCTGAATTTAAGAAGCATTTCTCGAGAAAGCCATTTGTATCCTTTGCAGGTTTCTAAGTATCATCCTAGCCATAAATTTGCTATTGAGGTCACGTGTAATCTTCTGGGCAGAGTTGTACGGGATTTCATCTCTCCGAATCACACCCAAGCCTTTGAACACTTTAATTTCCCAGATTGTTGTATGAACTAAAACTTAAATGAATTTATTATTTATTTTTTTCCTTATCTATTAAATTTGTCTTCCTTTGAATTATTTTAACGTTTTAATGCTCCGCTCCAGTGGGTCCGAATGCTTTCACGTAATTTCATATTCATACTTATTATCTACTGTGCAGATCTCCAACGCAGTAATGATGAGAAAAATCGGCTTTGGGATGACCCTTTACGTGATCTTCCATGATATCCTAATTGACTCCATATTCATAAATGCAAAATATTTAAAGGTAAGTTTAATTGGCTGGCTCGTGAGTTATACGGTTACACATCGATATCCCACATCTCAGAGACGTCGAGAAACAGCGGAATTTCTTTACCACGCGAGATGCCCATTAACCTCCACTTCTTAACGTAATTGCACCTCCAACCAAGTTCCCCATTTCCCTCCTTTTTTCCACCGCCGTTTAGCGAATATCGCTTAAAGTCTTCGCAAAGAGCGCCTCAATAAGGATACGGGAGTATTCAGCAACTGCACTATTTGAAAGCGCCCCCCCGCACGACCCAATTAAACGCTCCTGCCGCGGAACGGTACCCGGATTCTGCAAACTGCAGCTTATAGCTTCTTAAGAGTTCATTGGGATCGAGAAAGAAACTTCTCTTCAAAGGTTTAACAGCGGTGGGGGGCCTAATTATTTCGGAATTAGCATCCGGGCAAAATGAAACATCAGATTACATTTACTAATAAATTAGGAATCGCTATGCACAGACTCGAGGCAGTCGCATGAGCTGTTCGTAAGAGACATCACAAGACAAACATGGAAATCTTGAATACGTTTAGTTCGGAAAGCGTCTGTTTAGTTAATTCGTTTGTTTACCTCAACAAACGTCGTTAAGTAAATAATCTCGTTGGCTTCCTCTGACTAAACATATAGACATCACCACTACATCAACAACATCAATGACAAAACATCTTTACTAAGGAAATATTTGCAAATTTTGGTTTCATCTGTCCTTCCTTAGATTTAAATTAGATTCCTTGGATTGAAAATTGAAGACTTAAGTGAGGGGATTGGTTTAAGTAGTTGGAAAGAAAATATATTGTCATTTTCTTCTGGAGGTTCTTATTTATTTTAAAATGATGAATGAGAGCGAACAAATTTAAGAGCTTCGTTAACTTAGAAAGAATGTTTTTACCATTTTAATTTGCCTTTATAAGCAAGAGCGCGCCTTTTTTCATGGTAGTAATGTGACTTAATTCCCCTACGCACGCCCTTGAGTGTAGTAGGTGTTTACTCCTTCAAGTAGATCAAAAATGGTTAAATTCAAGAAAATATTGCATAATTTCACTCTTTTTTATCCCTTACTTATTTTACTCTAAAATTTCATTTCCTTTTAAATTCCCGTTAAATTTACCTTTCGTAAAATTCTTCCTTTTCTGATGCTGCAAGTTGTTGGTAAAATTTTCAATCTTCTTCTTTGCCTTTTCCAAAATAAGAAAGTTTCCTCTAAATTACCAGTTCATTGATTATTCGGCGAAACCTATTTTGTGAATGTATTAAGAAAAGCGTTATTCAGTTAAAAAGTTATAAGATAAGTCCCACTTCCCTCATACATTAATACATCACATCTTTCACTTCAACTGCTTTTGTGAATTCACATGCAATGTGCTGAAGTGCACAGTTAATGTTTCCCTTTAAACATGAATTCCTGAGCACATATCAAAAGGGAAACTTACTTCAAGCGGAAGGTGCAGACGAATGAAGTTCTATTTGCATCCATTTCACGTGTAATTGTAATCGCAGATGGCGTTTCGCGAATTAAGTGTGCAAACTGCACATCGTGGGAATTTCCAGGAAATGCGAACTTACGCGAATGGTTTTGCACTCGTAAGAGCGAATCAAGGCTCTCTGCATTTGAATGTGCGAATTGCAGATTAGTGCTCCGAGGACACTCGTGCAGGGAATATTAATATCCTGGGAAAATAACCTTCTGCTCATGCAAAACATTCTAAGAAAAAAATATTGGGATAATGTCTTCGAGTTTCCCTGTGTAAACACAAAAATCCGATGTGGCCAACACATGACTTTTTCCATATTTATTGAAAACAGAAGCATATGCCGGTAATATATAAATAACTCCAAAACAATGAGCGTTACAGAAAAATGTTTCAAACAAGATTTGTAGTAAAATAAATTATCTATAACTTTTGTAGTAATTGCATATAAATACAACACATTCTGTCAGAGATATGTATGAAAAACTTCCATTTTTGGATAAACAACTTCCGGTTAACCATTATTCAAGAATAACTCCTAAACAATCAGTGTTAAGAAAAAAAAAGTTTCACACAAAAGTTGTAGTACAGTACATTATCTATAACTTTTGTGCAAAATTGTATATACCTACATTGCATTCTGATAGAGATATTTAAGAAACAAAATTTTGTTCCGGATAAACCGCAACTTCCGGTTAAGTGGTATTCATCAAAAACTAATCAAATCTTGGTATTGTTAGTTAGTTAGTTAGTTAGTTAGTTAGTTAGTTTGACCCTTTATTGGCGAGGTTAGGCCCAGGTGGGCCTCTCTTCCACCTAACCTCGTATGTCGTTACATTTAAAAAAACTCAACTTATTAAAAAAATACAAAAAAAGAGAAGGGTGTGGGAAAAAAATCTATGCAACTGAAGGTTGACTAAGAAAAAACCCACGTTGCGGGAAAACACCCACAAAGAAGGGGGGTGAAAAAAAACCCGCGAAAACACAGTAATAGAAATAAATACAATAATACACAAACATAGATATATGAAAAGTGAAAAAGATTATATATGAACAATTGTTTGATAAAGTAAATTTAACAAAATGTATAGAAGACCTAATTGATAGTTATTTATAATAAAAGTTTAAAGCTATAATAAACTAAATAATCTAATATTCTATAAGCTACAATATAGTATATTAAAAATTTTATAAAATTTCTTCAGGCGGAGGCATTTGTCAATAGATGTTTTCATGGACTGTCTTGAAGTCCTGTATTGTTAGGAAAATACTAAATATGAATTTCGGAAATGATCGGATAATCACTTTTTAAGATAGAGCGCCCACAAAATGTTTTACCTCAGACAGACATGTTCGGGAAAATAGCGAAAACGAACTCTATGGGCCCCAAAACATCTATTTCCGTTGAAATCTGGAGGTCGAACTTTTTTGCGAATACAATACTTTCTCTATACTACGTATGGGGAGAAAGTAAAAACATAATCATAATAATATTTTTGTGATCTATTATTTTATCAAGTAGGTATATCAACATGGAAACTAGCGATTTAAAACAAAATTGGCGATAATAGTAATAAGGTTTCGGTAAAGGAAAGTTAGATGGGGAGATAAATAGAAGTGAGTAGAAAAATAGTTTACGGAGTCTGCCGAGAATGAGTACCCTCTTTTCCCCCTTCAGTTCGTTAAATACGAAGCAGATCTTTGATCTCAAAACGAGTTTTCAATTTGGAGGCGAATTTGAATGAGTATTAAATCATCAAGGTCGCAATTCATCGAATTTCAGCCACGGGATGTGAAACTCCCGCATGGGCTTTCCATGAAATACGTCAGACGTATTATTAGTTTACATCGTTCTATTTCAAATAAGGCGCAATTTGAGTTATTACTAATATTTGAGTAGAATTATTTATCAGGATGAAAATTCCGCTGACTTCACTTAGACGAATGGACTATTTCTAATTCATGTTTTGATACAGCATCCAGGGAAATGAGTCTTCCATTTTAGTTCACTCTTGTTTTATGGCTGTGATAATTTGAATTCCACCGCATTAGTGCTTCTTAAAAATTGCATTCATTGAAGTCACTCTTTGGAAGGCATTGAATTCTGTCTGCTATTCATAGGATAGTTCTGCTGCACACTTAGTAACCCAAGGAAGCAATTACCTCACTCCTCATCCTGATTAATAAACCTCATTCCCTTCTTAAATGTTTTTGTTTGCCAATGGCGTTGGGGATGAGTATCGAACCAGTACTGAATAGATTACCTGTTAAAACTAGTCGTAATTTCTCTTTTATGTGTGTTAAAATAGGAATGGTCCTTAATTTGGAATATTTTGGTTTAATTCCTGTGAAGTAGAAGTAATTTTTTAAATGATCATCGTCCTCAGAAGAGAACTGCGAATTATGAAAATGAGAGAGTGAGAAATTGAGATATTGAAGACAGAAATTTGAGTTGAAATGCAAAATCTCAGCCATTTTAGAAGTTACTGAATCCATTTTGAAACGAAACGATTTAAGAGGAATCTAAGAAAGAAAGTTCACGGAGTTGTTCGATGGAGTGAGTGGAACTGCAAAATAAGAAATCTATCAGCCCTTAAAGGAATCGCTTTGCATTCTATAGAAAATCCCCTTCACAAAAATGGTCTCGCCTTGTAGAAGTTCAGAGGGAGATGAGGGACTATAAAATTGGATTTAATTAAATTAATTCATAAGCATATTTCTAAAATACCCACTCTAATTTGAAACGTTACATTCATGATCGTGAATGGAAATATTTTTTTTGTTTCATTCCTAAATGATATGTTTTTCCTTGAATTATATTTATATGCTGTATTTATGAATTACTAACGTTCCAAATTTTATGATATAGGATAAGTCAGGGAAAGACGCTCAAAGCATTATTAGATGTTAAGATAGTATCCAAATAAGTTAGTTATACTCACTGAGTCATACCTATCAACCATAGGGTCATTTTTGAGATTATAGAGTTTACATCTCGATTCGCTTTGGTACCCAATTATTAAATTTATGTCTTTTCGAAAGTTTACTTTCTCAAACATTCTGCGGATAAAATATGGAATGTAATTCAATACTATTTACTTAAATTACTATGAATGTTATTGATCACTGTTAATGAAGACATTTTCAGATATATATTGTTTTAGTGCTGATTCCCAAATTATATTTATAGTTATCATTGTAATCTTCCATATAGGGAAATATGCCAAACGGACGCTCAAATCGCTTTGATTCTTGTCTTTGAGATGTCCAGCAGTTTTCTAAGACGCGTTCGATTTGCTCTGAAAGGCTTTTTAGAACAGAGAATTTCCGTGAATACCTCGATTTTTTGCTAAAATATGTTTCGATTCCATGTCGGTTGGCATTCCAGTTTTAATGGACCAGCGATAGCAAAATGACTTTCAGATGTTAATTGGCTGTCTCGTTGGTTTGGTGAGACAATCACATTGCCATGAACTGGAGAAATAAGTGCTGGAAAGATCTTTCCCCATTATTTGGGGAAGGTTGACCAACAACCCAAAATTCTGCATCTATAATCGCCTTAATTGGATCCTAGGAGACGAATCACCAGATATCAGTGAGGAATGTTGATGGGCACAGCGTGGATGAAACGTGAAACCTTTCAAAAATGCAGTTTCGGGATTTTCTGCAAGTGGGATTTGTGACCCATCCAAAATTCTAAATCGTGCTTTTCTTGCGTTTGATCTTTGAGAATGGAGGTGGTTCTTAGAAACCTCAGCAGCCCCTAAAATCCATGAATATATCGAAGAACGTCCAAAGGATCCCTCAACATCAAAGCCTTCTTCAACCTCAACTAATTTAGTGACCAACGACTGCTATTTTAGGATATTAGTCCTATTCATGATTAGACTAAGTGAAACACAATAACAGAAACAGAAAGCCATTTCAAAGAACAAGTTAACGATATTTATTTAAAAACAACGCTAAAAAGTTTTAATTTTAAAAAGGGTAAAGGAATCTTTGTTTTCATTCATTAATCTCAGACATAGGTTACCTCCAAAATCTATACTCTCACTTGAAACACGTTTCTTACCACCTATACGCCAATGATCTACAAATATATCTATCGTCGGAACCGCAAAGCTCTATTGAAGCCATCCACCTAATTAATAATGATATCACCCTCCTACACTCATGGCTTAACTCATTGGCGCTTAAAATCAATCCAAGTAAATCTCAGAGTATAATATTTGGCTATCCCAAGATACTGAGAAACATCAACACTCTTACACTACCCAAAGTAAAAATTGACAACATTGAAATCGATTTCAGCTCATCTGTAAAGAATCTAGGAATACTTTTAGATCAATCCTTTACTTGGGTTCCTCAAGTAGCGGAAGTCTGCAGGAAATCATATTCAACTCTTCAAAATATGAAACGATTGCAGTATATTTTACCATTTAAGCTGAAAAAATTACTTGTTCAAGTATTAATTTTTCCTATCTTTGATTATTGTGACGCACTAATGAATGAAGCAAACAAAACGGTCACCATTAAATTAGACAGAGCTTTTAATCATGCGGTCAAATTTATCTTCAACGCCAAAAAATTTGATCATGTTTCCCCACTTTTAAAAGAATTAAAGTGGCTTTGTCCCCAGTCAAGAAGAAAACTTCACACTCTTAATCTCGTGTATAAAGTTCTCAATGAATGTTGCCCCAGGTACCTCGATAATTACTTTACTATACTGAACAACTCGCAAGGACTAGGAACTCGTCCCACTGGCAAACTCATGATACCAATTCATAGAACCGAAATTTGCAGTAAATCTCTCCTTGTCATCGGAGCAAAATACTGGAATGAAGTTGCTCAACCAAAATTAATACAATTATCTTTCTTTTCATTTAAACGTGAGATCTTTGAAAAACTCTATCGGTCAGAACAACAAATACCCACTTAGCTCTTTCCATCATTCCTTCAAATCGTCGTTACACCCAATCAATACTCTTCCTTTGTGTTTTTTTTTTAAATCTGAATAGCTATGTATACATCTCATCTACCCTTTCTTTCTCTCTTCATTTTCAGGTTCATCTCACCCTCTTTCTGCTGAGATAAATTTGAAAAAGTGGACGGACGCCGCTGGCTGACCTTCATTTATTTATTATTTTTTCTTTGACAAATACTAATTAGTAGGAAATTAATAATATTTTTATTTTTTTTCTTTCTTCTGTAAATTCATTGTTTTATGTATATTCTGTATGTAATTTTATTATTGTCTGTATTTAATTGTTATTTTTACTGTGTTTTCGCGGGTTTTTTTCACCCCCCTTCTCTGTGGGTGTTTTCCCGCAACGTGGGTCTTTCTTTAGCAACCTTCAGTTGCAAAGATTTTTTCCCCACACTCTGCTCTGTCTTTTTGTTTTAATTTAATTTGTAATTATTCATCTTCTGACGACATACGAGGTTAGGTGGAAGAGAGGCCCACTTGGGCCTAACCTCGCCAATAAAGGGTCAAATAAACAAATAAATCGGTATCATGCAACCCCCCTGCTACCGATCTGATAATGACCGTAAGTTAAGAGAAATAGATGCTACGACGAATCGTTTTAAAAATTAATTCTTTCCGAGAACAATACGCGACAATAACCGAATAAGGAAGTAGTTTAGATTCAACTGGTGTTTACACCCCCTGCCACACGCCTAAAGGCGGCTTGTAGGGTATTAATGTAGATGTAGACAATGTTTTACTTTTAATACTATCAATATATTTTTAACTGTACAGTATTTTTAAAGAGTTAATAATTTTCTGCGAGCCTTTGCATCTTACTCCAATGATACAGGGGAAGACCCAAATGCTTTCACGAAAAACATTGTTTTTTGGTACATACTTCTGATAACCTGATTTATACGAATGCGTCTTATATCATTTGTGAAATCCTTTTATTTTTGTGCCATTTTTGACATCCTTTCTTTCATTCCGGAACTATGCTGACGTAATCTAAAACATCTTCCCCCGCTTTGCCCTGTTATTGAATAACCAATCAAACATTAACGTAAACTATTTACGGTTAATTGGTTAACAAACGGGAGAAAGTAATGAATTTCTAAATACCAAAAGCCAGGTTTGTCAAGATGTAGGATTTGGATACTTATTGCTTGTTCTCTATATTAGCACATTCGTCACTACTGAGGCTTCCGACACGCAATAATGTAACTCCGTTTGACGTCCGGGGAAATTAAATGTTGCCTGCGTGATCACGTGATCATCCAACGGACTTGGATTTTGTAAGTCATGCCCTGCAATGAGTGTGAGGACTGAATTCGTGAACGTGCGAGTTGACAATAAATTAAGCAAAATATGCGTTGAGAATATCGTGTGGGTGCGTTTTCACGCAAAAGTCTTCCGCTTTAATGGCCTTAAGTGGTTATCGTGATGAAGCGATTAAGAATTGCGTGATTTTGAACGATATCATTACGCGTGGCTGCGGGGCGGTGCAATGAAATTGCCTCGACGAAAAACCAAAGAGATAAATAGCTCTGACGAATTTATTCGATCTCCAGCGAAATATATCTTGAGAAAGTGATACCGCGAAATTTCTGCCCTTACTGAATAAAGAGAATGAATACCAAGAATAAGTGCAAAATATATGCACACAGCACCAACACTAAGTGTTTTGGATACAGGTGCTTCCCCTGCGACGCTGGACTCACCACAGGCAGCAGCAGAACCAAACCCCGAGGTAAGTTTCCTGTTTATTTATCTCGGTGTATTACGGTTACGTGAATTCTCTTTCTGACTATTTTCTTTTTGATTATTTACTAACGCCTCATTCTTCTATATCATTCTGGCTTAGCGAGCTAAGCGATGGCAAACTACCTCACTCCTCATCCTGCCTAGTGAGCCTCATTCCTCTCTGCTCTTAGTAGCTTATGTGAGAGGGCGTGTACCAACCGTCCTCCGAGCTGAATATTATACAGAAATATTTTTTCTTAAATTAGGTCAATCCTTTTGGGAAATACCCTATCTAACGCAAAATATTTCAGAATTAGATTCTTGAATTGGACTTATTTAAAGGTTTTGTTAATATTGTATTTAATAATTCTGCTGTTGATATTACAGAGAATAATATGAATATTACTCGGGTGAGATTAAAGCGTCTCGTCTTCTCCGTCGTCATAGAATATTTAATTTTATAGAAAGAGAGTTTGAAACTACGAAACTGCCAAAACTTATTTCAATTGATAAGATTCTTGAAATAATATCATTGAACTCAATACATCTTTCTACATTAAGTGCATTTGGGACAAAAACGATATCTACGAAGTTCGCCGAATCTGTATCGTAAGTGCTATCAAGTGAAATGAAGGAAACTCATCAAAGTAGACGACTATATCTCGGTGGAATGTTCTCCCAAATAAGTTTTCTCCGCAAAGTTTTTGAATGCCACTTTCGTAGTTTGATCATTAAGCATAATTCCGGCAGTTTCTTGGATTCCCTCAAAACAACCACCTGCTCCTCGATTATTTCCTTTCTCTTCGAATCCTCCATTCCGTCTCCCGTTATCTTCTTGGCATTTCGGCCAATTTCTCAGCCTTCAAAGGCGTGTCTGAATTCGAGAATTCTCTGTCTAAAGTTTTCAGGATATCCCTGACCTCATAGTATCATCGTTGCTCTCATTTCTCTTTCTTTGAGAGACAAACAATGATCCTCAACTTGAACATTCAGTTTTTTTTATTTTGTGGGACTTTGCACTATTCTTTTCTGGTCGGTTGAGTGCCAGCTGTCCTACTTTATAGCCCATTCATATGACAGTGGCCAAAATTATTTTATGCATTGAAAAGACATAATATATTTTTAAGTTAAATGGAGAAAATAGAGAAAACTTTTGGCTCTTGAGATTCATATTTTGCACTTTTTTTCGCATCAAATTATACGTACCCCAAATTCCCTATTAGAATCGACCGATCATATACTTTGATTTTTATACTTTTGTACAATACTGATGAAGGTATGACATCACAAGAATCTTTGTAAATGATATAACTGAAATCTTCGGCGCTTCAGCTAGTCTATATATATAAAGCAGAAATTCTGTGTGTTTGTGGGTTTGTGTGTTTGTGGATTTGTTTGTCTTGGATTGGAGCCCACACCATTTGCCCGATTTGTCTAAAACTTTGCATACGTGTCCTCTGATATCAGGAAGGAAGTACTGTCGCATTTTTATTCAAGAATTTTGCTGGATTCGAACCAGGATCGCTCAGATAGATTTTCATAAGGAATACACGTAAGCCTCACTTTTATCGGTTGCAGGCTTTATTTCTTTTGAAGAATTAAATTAGAAGGAATAGTCGTACAGAGTAGAGAAAAACACCAAAAGAAAGAAAATTGAATAAAAATTCTTATTTTGGACGTGAAATCTTACTTTCGATAAGAATTTGCGAGAATATCGATAAAATATACAAAACCTTTGTGAAAATTCGAGGCTATAAACAAATCATCCCCCTGACTGCCGATCCCATTGTTGAATCCGAGCTCATGTTTTATCCCGTACAAATACTCGTGGACTTAAAGCTGATGATTGAAGAGGACGATATATTACATGGATAATGAGAAATTTTCTGTAAGAAGGTAACCAGCAATTGCAGGTACGTAATTACAGTCAGGAGATTACCAGCTCATGGATGAGGGAAGTTAGATGTCTTGTATGATGTAAAGCAAATATTCTGCGGGTTTGTACGTTTGTTTGTATGTCGTGTATCTTCGATTTTAGTACAAACCGTTTGCCAGATTCGCGTCAAACTTTGGCGTACGTGTTTTCTGGGAGCAGGAAGGACGTACTGTCTCAATTTTATTCGACAATTTTGCTGGGTTTGAACCAAGATCGCTCAGATGTGTTTCCATAAAGAATAAATCTAATCTTCACTTTTATCGGTAGCAAGCTATATTTCTTCTGAAGAATTAAAATAGAAAAATAGTCGTGCAGAGTCGAGACAAGAAGCAAAAGAACGGAAATTAAATGAATATTCTAATTTTGATCGTGGAATATTTTTTCCGAATCGAAATTTCGAGAATTTCGACAAAATACGCGTGAATTTTCCAAAATTGTTGAGGTTGTAAACAGGCAATCCTCCTGACGATCAATAAGATTGCTGAGATAGAAATTTCCTATATAGAATGAATAGCTTGGGATTTTAGACTGTATTCTAAAGGGAATTTACGCATAGCACGACCGGCAACTTGAATTTAATCTACTTCTATATTCTCCGTTGAGAATCAACGGGCGCTTCAGCTAATAAATAATATAACTAAATATATTTACAAAAAGAAGAGAGAACGTTTTTGTTTGTAATACTTGTATTTATTAATATAATCAAGTGGGCCTCTCTTCCCCCTAACCTCGTATGTCGTCAGAATATGAACAAGTATAAATGAAATTAAAGCAAAAAGAAAGAGTAGAGTGTGGGGAAAAATCTTTGCAACTGAAGGTTCCCAAAGAAAAAAGCCGCGTTGAGGGAAAACACCCACAGAGAAGGGGGTGAAAAAAAAACCGCGAAAACACAGTAAAAAATAAGTGAGTAGGATTACTATCCTAAGTATGCAGGATTGAATCAAACGCAATTTTAATTTAATATACCTTATATTTGCATTCAATATAAGTTTAAATATCATGAATTTTCTTCTAATTATAGTTCTCCTTTTAAATCTCACAATACTTATGAAAATTTTGATAGCCTTTGTGTTTAATTTGTCCAAATCGGAAAATTCAGAGGAGTATTTCCTATTTTAAGCTTTTCACCTCAGACAAATGAAGAAAATATGTTTATTCGGTCGATTGCATCTTCGGCTAGCACAACTAAGGAATACCTAATCTGAAAACAGTCGTGATTCACTACGTTCGGACTGATTACTCTCGACAAAAAATCAGTCATTTCGGAAAAAAATACATGCAATTGCGTACATCAGCCATCGAATATTAATGCAAGCATTTGGATTAAGCTTAGACATAGTTATCAAAGATATCGTGAAATTTTTATTTCGACGTCGGAAATTTTATCTGGCACTTAGTAAAGTTTATATGGCCTTTTGTCATAGAGTCTCTACAGATTGAAATAAAAGTGACGAAGAGGACATCACAATAAATGATTTATCACTTGCTTTAGGTTTGAAAGAGTGAAAGTTTTGTTATCTCTGTTACGTACAAAGTTTGGGCAAGTTTTTTTTTCTTTACGCTCCTTTTCCCTTTTATATCCTTTACTTGCTAACTTTATCGCTGATTTTTAAAGGGCTCTTACGCCATCTATGAAATATTACAGCGTCGTTCCGGATTTCCGAAGAGTAATCTTGAAAGACTTCTTTTATGGTCTCACGTTGGACTCAGCAATTGAATTCCCCATTTCGACACGGAAGAAGTAGCAATACTTATAAAGAGAAGTGTAAATCTGCATCGATTAGGGACAATTGAGGAAAAAATGTCCCGTAACTCTCCCATGAATGAGTTTTAAAGGGAATTTGTATGTAAGATGTTCTCAAGTTGCCATTACGAAGCCATTGTATTTAAGAGGGGTTCAAATTAGGCATGTCAATTTTCATCACGTAAAAGTCCATTTTTCCTTTTGGACAGCTTCGAACCGGTTCGGACAGTTCCGGTCCGGTTTTCTTCCACCCTAAATGCTTTGGTAAGGGAGTGAGGTTCAATTGGTGAAATGAGGAGTGAGGTAGTTTGCCCTTTATTTATGGAGTTGGAATTCTGAAAATGGAGCAAGCCCATGTATTTGCAGAGCTTTGACCTTAATTAAGACGAATGACAATATTCAGCATCACTCACACCTCAGTTGATTTTATACGAATTTTATGATTCGGCAATCTGCAAAAGAAATATGCACTTTTCTCTCTCCTGTACCAGAAGACGAAACAAAATCTTTGCATTGTAACGGGAAATTAACTCGTTGGCCTATGAAGAGTGTTTCATTCAATTCAATTTATTGCAGTCATATTTGTCACCAATTTAATTGTCGATATACCGTCACAAAAAATCAGTCTTGTCTTAACCCTTCCTTGACTGTGCCATGTTAACTTCCAAAAACAGCGTTGCGGGGTACTCATGTACCCCAGCGCTTTTTTCGGGAATATTACGTTGTTTTTTGTTTTTATTTTACTTAACCTTAAATTATGTTTAGAAATGGAGCATCAATTATTTTGTTGAGATTATCTTTTATTTTTGGAGATAGCATTAGAGTTTTGGCTATTATATGATGTCGACCCAGGCATACCCAAAAACATCTGTGTACATGAGATATAATGATGATAATGTGATATAATTACTGTTAATGCAATGAATAATGAATCAATTTAAAAATCTGTAAGAAAGGGCGACTGAATTGCCACAATCACACGACATGACATTGTGTATAGCAATCCAAGCAAAAGTGGCTGTGCGGGGTACTTCGGTACCCCATTCAAAACCTAAAGATATTTTTGAAATAAGTATTTGAAACAAATTTCTTTCGATTTCATAATATAAAAGAAACATTGATGCACGAATACATGGAATCAGAAACATATGTGGTTAAAAATAAAACTTTTCTATTGAATTTAGCAATTTTGGGGTCCTCCAGTACCCCGCACCGTCAAGGAAGGCTTAAGCCCATTCGCTTTCAAATCCAAACATTTTCCCTCCATTTTATCAAAGATTCTTCAATCTCGCTTTTATTACTGCTTTCGCATATAAGTGATAATTTGCCTCCTTGAGCAACTGAATGCTTACAAATTTAGCTCTGATAACTTCACATGCTTCTCGTTTTAAGGGAAAATGTTACACGTCCTTTTCCTTTAAGATTATAAAACGGAGACCCTGCTGTATAAACGGAGGAGTGTTTGTGCGTATTTCAAAGTGAACGCAATGTGACTAATGCGTCCGGATCTTTAAGTCACGCACGTTTGTCGCGTTGACGGATGGTTGAAAAGGGAGGAGGAAATAGAAGCGTGGATTCTGACGGCATCTTAAGAGATGTCAAAGGGGAGTAACACGACAAACGCATTAGTGGTCTTCTTTTTCCCTTTTTGTCAGATCTGAAATCTCTATTTAGGCAGGCATTCAAAGTGATTTGCGTTAAACAAGATGGCTTTTGAAACATAATTTAACAAATTTATCTTTGACGAGGTCACTGGATTCTCCGTCACCTCGATTAGCCCTCACTTTAACTTACAAATAGTCTATCTCATGCGTTTTTCTTTGGGAATTTGAAAGTAATAGTTAGGAGATGTTTTGAAAAAGTTTCCCGCGAGCGATTCGAGCATTTACTCTTTCGATAAACAATTCACAGAGATAAAGAACAGCTTCTAAGTCGCTCTCTTTAGCCCTCGGATATCATAACGTAGCATTGACCCGATCAAGGAGGTGATATTTATAATTACTTCGAGAGGAATGGGAAATTTTTCGGAGGCGAACGTTTTTACCAGTAAACACAATTTTTCACTCTATTCCTCATCATATGAGGCATATGAGGTAACTGAAAGAATTGTAATTAATTTTGCGAAAAGTGACAAAAATAGAACAAGTAATAAATGACGAGGTATAGAGTGATTGTGGGATGGAATAAAGTATTTGTGACTTCCGTTGGCTTGGGAATAATGATGAGATGACGAGAATGCAAAGGGCGGTGAGTGAAAAGCTGAGGTCTTTGGTAAAACAATAAAAAGTATAAAAAGTTGGATGCATTTGTTTGGAGTTACTGGTAAAAATATAAATTCGGAAAAATCTGATGTGGCCAGCACATGACTTTCTCCATATATAAGATGTAAATATTTATCTACGACAATATTTTCGAACTCTAGATTCAATCTAAACTTGGAAGATAAATACAAATACATTGTTCGTAGATAACTGTATATACCTAAATATCAGATTAATAGAGGAATTTTGCAATAACGGAAACGAGCTTCGAAAAACAAAGCTCAACTTCCGGTTAACCGATTTACTCCAAAAACTAATCAACTCCAACGACACCAACCAAAGTACTATATATGAAATTTGGTGCTGATACAACTAATAGTTTTCATGTTGGAGCGCCCACTAAGTACAAAATCAGCAACTTCCGGTTTATCAGTATTTCACAAATAACTCCTAAACAATCAGTGATACAAAAATATGTTTAATACAAAAGTTATATTAAATAACATTATTTAAAACTCTTATCATTAATAGTATATACCTAAATATCATATTTATGGAAATATTTTGCAAAAACGGAAATTTGCTTCGAAGAATAAAGCTCGACTTCCGGTTAACCGATTTACTCCAAAAACTAGTCAACTCTGACAGCACCCACTATAGTGCTATATATGAAGTTTGGCATTGATATGACTAATAGTTTTTACGTTAAAGCACCCACAAGCACACACACACATACACACAGCCATCATTCCGAAAATGGTGAAAACGTGTTCTTAGGGACCCCAAAACAAGTATTTCCGTTGAAATCTCGAAGTCGATTTTTTCATGAAAACAATACTTTCTCTATTCTACGTATATGGAGAAAGTAAAAATGAGAAGGATTGTCGCGATTAAACGAGGAACGCACATATATTCGTAAATAAGTGCGCTTAATTTCAGGAGTCTACTTAGAAGGTGCGATATTCTTTGACTGATATTTTGTCGTAGAAAATGTAGATGAATGAATAAAACACGCAGTATTATTATTACTTACTGTATACATTCCTAAAATGTGAGTGATGAACTTTTACTGTCGATCTCCGTCTCTAAATAATTCATGGCATACATTGTGACCATGCATTCATGGACTTACAATAATTCATAAACTCTTAAAGCATATTTATCTGCTCTCCAGTGCAATAGATTCCTCTACTAATTCAAAACCACCCCGTGATTTTATTTCCCTCTTTTGATAAAATTGGAAATCACATATTTATCGCATATCATATAACAGAGAAATATTTCGTTGAGATTTGAATTATCATCTTTTATAATACGCTGGAGTATTGACTTTCATTCATTTTCTTAATTTACTATAAATGAACAATTCACAAGGCTCCAAAGGGAATCTTCAAGGCTTTTTCTATGTTACTTAAAGTCAAGTATGTCAAGTAAATTTATTCCATCTTGCTAAAAATACAAAAAACATGAAAAATTTTTACTTTCTCCCTATAGTATATAGTATAGAGGAAGTATTGTATTCGCAAAAAAATTCAACCTCCAGATTTCGACGGAAATAGATGTTTTGGGGCCCATAGAGCACGTTTTCGCTATTTTCCCGAACATGTCTGTCTGTCTGTGTGTGTGTCTGTCTGTCTGTGGTAAAAACGTTTGTGGGCGCTCTATCTTAAAAAGTAATTATCCGATCATTTCCAAAATAATATTTAGTATTTTCCTAACAATGCCAAGATTTGATTAGTTTTTGATGAATACCACTTAACCGGGAGTTGAGGTTTATCCGGAACAAAATTTTGTTCCTTAAATATCTCTCTCAGAATGCAATTTAGGTGTATACAATTATTTACAAAAGTTATAGATAATGTTGTTTTCTACAACTATTTGTTTGAAACATTTTTTCGTAACACTGATTGTTTAGGAGTTATTTTTGAATAACGGTTAACCGGAAGTTGTTGATTATCCAGAAATGGAAGTTTTTTATACATATCTCAGTCAGAATGCAATTTAGGCATATAAAAGCTTTACCAAAGTTATAGATAATGTATTTTACTACAAATTTTGTATGAAACATTTTCCTGTAACACTCATTGTTTTGGAGTTATTTATAAATCACCTGCATAGGCTTCGGTTTTCAATAAATATGGAGAACGTCATGTGTTGGCCACATCAGATTTTTTATAATTATAACTACCAAAAATTATCATATTCAGAATATCTATCAATATTTTCATTTCCTAATAACATTTGCTTTTTGAGTTTAATGAAGAGGGCGACAAAATTCGAGAACTCCTTTTCTTAATTGATCAATTTCCACTTTCGCAAACTCCCTTAGTCATGCAGAATGAAGGTTTTATTTCTGAACGCCACAGATAATTGACTGATCTCTCCACATATTTTGTCTAAAATTAAAATGCCCATTGATAAACTTTGCAGGAGCCTTTGCTTTTTAGTGTAACACCACGAATCATGGGAATCCACGAAATGAATTCCATCAAATTCTCAATTCAAGAGCGCTTACAGAGAGTCCTGTTGAGTCTTCCGTTTTGGCCTACAAACGTCAGCGCTGTCGAACGGACGTTCATAATGAAGACACTTTAAAAGACTCCTCCGAAGCAACGCCTGTCTGAGAAATGAATGGCGACACTCTGACAGCTGAATGCGATACTCAAACCCACAGATGACGTTCCTGCATCCGAGTTTAGCAGTTCTTCCCCAAACGAAGAGCTCCCTCACTACGCGGTATTCAATTATGCAGTCGTGAGCTGACATTTGAAACTTCAAGCAGCCAAGTGGATTAAAGTGCTTCCACTGAATCCGATAATGCCGTGTAAGAATGTGTTTGACACTTCAGCCACGCCTTGTCGGATAATTGTAATGAAGTACTTTCCATTTTATAGATATTAATAATATTGAAAATAATATTTGAGCTCACTAACTTTATCAAATATTGACTGACCAGTATCTGTCTACTCCCTCAAGTGTCGACCAGCTAGTTTACCACTGTATATCTGACGCATTTCAGACAAGCAAAACACCTGAATTTGATCTGTCAATACACACGCAACATGTTGCATTTTCCTAAAGACACTTTCGAGGGTGCAAGAGAGGGTTGCAAAGATGAGAAACGACAGATCTTTTTCACTTACAGAGGTTTTTGTTGGGAAAATGACCTGTATAATAGACTCGCTTACAGTTCCAAGATTGACTGCATTTGCAAAAATCTGTTCTCTTCCTAAGAGATGCAGAGTAGATGTTCTGAGTATTTAAGTTTCTTTTCCACTTCTAGTGTGTAAATTATTCCTGTTATTGTTTTGTATACATACAACAGTTTTTTTTGTCTTCCACTCTTTGAACAAAATGAATCATAGAGTGAAAGGTGTAAATATGAGCAACCTCTTTTTTTCACTTAATGGTGCATTATTTTAGAAAAATTCTATATTTCTGACCTTCATTAACAACTATGAATAGGAGTCACAAATACACCTTAAGCTGTCAAAAATTTGAGACGGGTCAACGTACGTTTCGCTACCTATTGTAGCAACATCAGTTGTGACTCCCAACTGGTCTGTTGATGATGCTGCAATAGGTAGCGAAACGTACGTTGACCCGTCTCCAATTTTCGACACCTTAAGGTATATTTGTGACTCCTATTCATTAACATTTCTGTCAGTGGTGAGTTTTTATTATTAACAAGTATAACAAGTTTACTAAATGATAGGAAGCAAAACAATGATTAATATATTCCAAAGGAAAAACGGACTTGAAAAAAGCCTGACGGGGCTTGGAATCGAACCCGGGATCTTCCTCTATCCCGGAAGCTGCTTTAACCATGTAAGCTAAGCTAAGAACATGTTCTGGCTGGGTAGTTCAAGATCCCGGGTTCGATTCCCGGCCCTGTGAGACTTTTATCCAATCCGTTTCTCCTTGGGAATTTTCCAGGGTTCACGCCCTTAGGTGCAAAGTCACCTCAACCCTTTGCTTGTAAGATTAATACATTGTTTCAGTGTAAAACGAATATTCTCAAAAAGCTTGCACAATCGAGCCTAAAAAATGAGGTACAAGTATGCGGGCTACTGAAAAATTACAAAAAATCGTTTAAAATGTTTTAAAACCGTACAATGTGCTACAAAGAGCGCGTTTTCATCTTAAAATCTGGGAAATGAGATATTTCGAACAGATAAACTGCATTTGCAGTACCCGGATAATGTATTGGTGTTTCAGCAGCATCACCAATTGGCAATCAGATGTGCTTGTATATCAGGATAACTCGAAAGACAATCGTCCAGAGAAAGTAAAGCAGAGGAGCCTGTGATTCAGAAGGATTATTTTTATTGCGGAGCAAGTTTTTCCTGCAGCCAAATCAGCAGCTATGAAGTCAGCGTCGGTGAAGATGTAACGATCCATAGAGTATCCCAGAGAGCCATTCGCATTACCCTATTTATTTCTGATTCTATCCTATTTATGGGGATAACGGAGTCTTATTTTAGGACCTTCCCGGTATGATATCAAAATTTGAATAAAAAAAGATTTTTTTCTACAAGGGCGTTTAATGTATTCACATCTTTCAAAAGGTACCAAGTTCGACACCAGGCGTCTCTACTGTTTGAAAAGTATGGCGGGAATTTCAAATTATTTATGATACAGTTTCGAAAAAGATTTAAGAACTGCATCCCGGTAGGACAGGGGATTCAAAATCACAGAGGTCCCAGAAAAAGCGCTCCTATTTATTTATATTATTTAAATTTATTTATTAACTGTCACAAAATGTGCGTGGGTTCGGCGCCAGGTGGGTGCAAACCTATCTAAAATAAATTGCAGCGATTTTTAAGAATTTTTTCGATTCTTTTTCTGATTACCTGCAAACGTAAAATCCAGCATGAGAATAGAGATCGTACATATAAGAATGTTACGGTTTCCCTCACGATCCTTGGTTCGATGCCATTTAAATCCCCTATGCATTGCAAATGGCGATAGAGGAATCTTATTTTAGGATCA
This sequence comes from Sympetrum striolatum, assembly GCA_947579665.1. Classification (NCBI taxonomy): domain Eukaryota; kingdom Metazoa; phylum Arthropoda; class Insecta; order Odonata; family Libellulidae; genus Sympetrum; species Sympetrum striolatum. The sequence goes on from OX388345.1 coordinate 7,872,464, forward strand.
CCCCGATATGATATCCGCTTAAAACTTTGGATTAGCTCACTTTTATTCGTACATGGTCGTTACACGTATTCACAGCATCGGAAATGTCCTGGGTTCGAGACCAGGTGGCTCTATCATTTGAAATGCTTGGTGGGAATTTAAATTTTTTTATTCATTTACCAAGAAGTTGAGAATTCTACGGCCAGGCATGTGAAGAGACGTAATAAATGTTTCTAAAGATAGTTTAATTCTTCAATCGTCCTTTAAATTCTTTTACTATAAATGAGGTGCCTGCGCCATATTCCAGCACCATAAGGTTTCATGGCTACAATTTTTAATGAATATTAATCATAGAAAGCTCAAATGTTTTTTCAAAATATATGATATGAGGTATTTTTTAAAAGCTTAATTTGGTAATATTTGTATTATTTTCAAAGTAACAAGGGTCTGAAAAAAATTGAAAGTGTCGGAATTTGGGCCATGGGTCCCAAATCTCGTCACAGTTATGTTTCCAATTCCGAACATCAATAGCTATAGGGTGATAAAATGAGTGCAAAACTGAAATGAAATCAGTTTTTATTTATTCGAAAGGAATTAATAATTTAAAAATGAAGTTCAAGTGAATGAAGTGAATTTCAAAGTGAAGCGAAAAGTAGACTCTTTGTTAGTGGTGGAGAGCTTAATATTTAATTACTGCTTTTTCCTCGATGTTTAAAATAATCTCTATTTTTCACATAGAGTTGTTTTCAAGTATTGTACTTTTTAACGTTTCGGAATAATAATCCTTCACGATCACGCGATTTAATTTAATTTATTTCATTGACTGAGCCGTCCTCTATGACACATGTCTACTTAAACATAATTTCATCCACTTTTTAGAAGTTAATCCCGCATTTTCATCAAAACTGTGCGTATTGCATTAATTTCATAGTTGGAAAAATTACATATCAGTTCACATTTTCTGAGGATCAGTGAATCGTGCATGATTTACAAAAGGTATTTCAATGAATATTTCAATTTCAGTGCTAAAGAAAAGGCAAATCATAGAATAATCAAAAACCACAGTACTCGTAGCTGTGTGCGTATATGGTGTACATCAGGGTTTCCAATTTTTTTCTGAAATGGAGGATTTTTATGTTAAAAAGTATAATATTATAACATAAACATAAAAATATGAATAAAAAAAGGATTTAATTACTTTTATTCTCCAATTCTCCACTGAGACTACAAATTGCCGCGGAACACCTATCCAGGTTCAGCGGAACACAGTTTGGGGAACCCTGGTATACATGAATGAATGTAAAAGATGATGTAATGTTTGAGTAGAACTAACTGTTGCAACAGTGGAATGCTATTGATGTGCAAAGTAGGAGAGGAATGGCAACTACTCATTCTACCGGGTCCAAAAACGGAAATTAAGTCAATCGAAATTGTTAAACATTTGATAGCCTAGTGTACAGTAAAAAAAACGATTTTTCGAGTATCGAGTTCTAATAATAGTACTCAAAAGTTGCGTATTTGCATGATGATTAACAGAAAAAAGGAAAAAATCTTAAATTAGATCTTCGCGCAAAAGGCTTAAAGTTCAACAAAAATCACAAAAACTGCCCAAATTCACCTTTACACTAAAATGATAATATAGTGATGGCGAAGAGTAAAATTCCAAACGGGTCTGAGAATGGACATTTTATAAAATTATTTAATTAACCGTAAGAGAATGTATCGGCTACGAAGTTGCCACTCGGAACGTTTATAACAGTTTGCCTTTCAATTCGAAATATCTTATTCTTATATGATTTGGATAAACACACACCTATAGAATAGTCGAGTTTTTTTAGGTGAGAATATTTTTATTTTTCTCTGAAAAACTTTTATAATAGATTGAAATGTCACTATCTGAGTCAGTATAATGTTAGGATAGACAGATATTGATTACTCTCGGGTTAGAGAAAGGCAGAATAAATTGTTCTCCCCTGTAATTTAATGAAATTGACCAAGCGATAGCTTCAGCAAAATATTATTCTGTAAAATGATTCGAGTAATATATACAATGTATCAAGATGGAACCAGAGAAATAGCATAACTCGTTCTGCTTTCGATCGTAACACTGCGGATCAGCTCATGACTTCTAAATGCGCAGAAAACCAATATCCATATAGATTCGAAAGGAAACCTTAATGCTTTTATATATCCCTCAATTTCCGAAAATGAAAAATTCCCTCTTGGGAGGAGCTCCTCCGTCCAGAGGCGAAGAAGATGGAGCGCCCTCTTCATCGCATTACAAATATGGTCGCTTCAGACTCACTTCGATGTTAAAAATAATAATAATAAAAACTCTTTATTCGGCGAGGTTAGGCCCATTAGGGCTTCTCTTACACCTAACCATTAAGGAAAATTAATGTTCATTACAAAAAAGGTGGAGAAACAAGACAAATATATATATATATATATATATAAAGAAACTAAAAAGAAGAGGTAAAAAAATAAAAGGAATGGGGTGTGGGGAAAAACTCCTCGTCTGAAGGCTTAAAACCCACTGTGCGGGAAAACGCTCGCACAAGAAGGGGAGCGAAAAAAACCCGCGAAAACACAGATGGAAATAAGTACAAGTAGGTATATCACTAGTTGCATTGTTGCTGACCAATATTGTCGGGTAAATTTCTTGGTGGTTGTCTACGGATGTCATTTACCTGAAAAGACAGAAGAAGAAGAGTAGACGGAAAATAAAGAGCTTTCAGAAATGCGATTTAAGTAATGGAGGCCTTCAAAATTGAGATTAGTAAACGAATATAATGCAATTTAGTATCCACACTTAAATATTATATAATAGTTATAATGGTAAGGATAATTAAAGTTATATTATTAATTATAATACTTAATTTCGTGGAACTCCGTCAAATTATGTTCGGCATTGTTCTCTCACTTTCTCAGCTTTCAGTATTGTTTTAGGCTTCACCGAATTTCAGCTTCTCTATTAATACAGTTTTAAGTACTGAAAAGGAGATCATATCGTATATAATCACTCTCGTTTTCATGTTAATTTTTGAGACGGATGAGTACCCAGGCAAAATGGCGACCACCTTTGCACCTTTAAAAAAAGCGTTGGATTCTTACATCGGTGAATCAAAAATAAATCGCGACCTCCAAACTTTAGTGGCGTAGAGTTTGTATGGAAAAGTACCCTCACATTATTCTAAACTAATCGAATAATATATTGAAATTAACGGAAGGAAAAGACAATTCTACCGATATTTTTAACTATCGCAAACAATTCTTCATTAAGCATATATTTTGAATCTGTGTTCCAGAACAAAATACATTAATTGCCATTTATAATTTATTGGCTGAGGTCGACATTTACAGGTAATCTTTCAGATTTAAAATCCAATCAATTGATAGAGATTCGTTTGGCATGTTTTGTTAACTCGTAAAATTTATTTGCGCTTTACTAACGATTCAAAAGAGATCATTCGAATTTCCGGTACTGGTAGAAATTAATGAAAGTTTTCCGTATTCGCGAAGCTCTATGTACCAATTTTTCAAATAATGTTTCATTTAACTTCATCCTATAATCTTTGCAATTCCATAATTGTTTTGATTCAATTGATTTTACAATAAATCTTTTAATGAATCGGAGCAATTCTCAGACCGAGAACCAAAGGCGTCGCATAACCTGTCATCTCGACGAGTTCTAAGTTTTGTTTCCATCCATCAGATCTCATATTCACCGAAGAGGAGAGGAAAATCGATCTATTTTTATGGAAAACTAGTTAACATACCCAAAGTAATAAAACGTTTAATTCGCATAATGTAGAATTAGACTACAATGTTAGTATTCGTTAAGAGCAAGTATATAAAAGTTCAGCATTCAATTAATTTCGGTTTTGTGAGGAATATTGGATTAAGAAGACGATTTCCGCTAAAAATATAAAACTAATTTTTGTCGGAAGGATTTTTATTTTTGTTGAATTTAAAAAAATAAATCAGTTTAAGTACAACTAGTTAATTTTTGACCAATATTTGTTTTTGTTTATAAAAAAATTCAAAAATATCTTCGTCAAACCTTAGATAATTTACATAAAAAATTGTTAGTATGTTTGTAATATCATGTATGTAAAGTTTGGTAAAAATCAGTTAAATAGTCAGCGAAATATTTATGGCACTGATTCCAAAAACGAATTCGAAATAACGGCGTTAAACGAATATAAATTCGTTCGAGAAATTTCAGTGAAGTATTGTTTTCTACACACTTGTATTGTATCATCAATGTCCGTAAGGTTTCCCTTTTCTTGTTGTTCCGCCATTTTCCCTCCTTCCCTTCAAGGGCATCTCCAACCCATCTTCATTCTTCCCCTCCTGCAACTTTGCCAGAGTGGGAGATTCAACTATGAAGACTACTTTCTTGGGCGTATCCACCAACGTAGTCTCTGCTGCTACATGTTATAGGCTTAGAACATCCTCTAGAAGTGAATTACACTCATGGCTGTTTGCTGCGTGTTGTCCCTCTTCTTCCGCTTTACTCCAAGAACGCTGTCAGGAGGGGCATTGGTTGTGAAGCCATCCCTTGATTCGTAGTGGAAATAAGTGGCCTATGAAAGTAATAAAGTAAGTGGACTATGAAAATGACGAATATGAAGAGGAGAGTGATGTTATCAGATGAGTGAAAACTTTATATCAATATTATTTATTTATTCAAACCTTTTGGCGAAGATAGGCCGGTAAGGCCTCTCTCTACCACCCAACATTTATATTATTGCCCAAAATATTTGCTATTGTGTTTTTTAGAATGACATTATTAACAAATGTTTGTTAAAAATTATAATTTAAATAATCAGTTATCATGATCTCTTCCTCTATATATTGAATCTTGATCCCATCAGTGCGAAGAAATTATAGCAAAATGCAATTGACTGGAACGTTACCAATTTTAAACTAATATTGCAATAACAAATTGATTAAATATTTATTTTTTTGTGAAAATCTAATCTACATAAGCTATAGCTAAAATTATAGACGTTTTAACTTGATGCAATTCCATTTTCATCGAGATACATGTTTTCAATTCCTCGAACTTCGTTGCAGAAGTAATAATTTGTTCACATTTGTTATGCATTAAGATTCTGGTTGGACAGTTTTTTATGAATTTCACAGCTCTTAGCATTATTAATAAAAATATTTAGATAATTATCATGGGAAATTTTGAATTCAAACTTGACCAGTTAACTATCAAAATTAAGCTTCGTTATTGCGTTTTACATTTTTATACATTCATGTATTTATAACGATAAATCCGTAGGATATATTGAAAAATAATTATAAAATCACGTTTATCAGCACAAAATACATTAAAAATGCATTTAATGTTGCGAATGGACTGACAATTATTAGAATTATTAACTCTCCAGTACTCGCGTCAATTTGTGTAACGCGAGTGCTCGCGTGGGGTGAGTGGTACACCGCACGCGCTATTTTGATGCAAAATACCCTTTGTCTTACATTTAGGAATTTTTCACTTCCAGGGTCTGGAGATGGATATTTGTTCAACTTTCCTCAAACTTTCAACTGTTTTACCTGAAATTGAGCTGATTTATAAATTATTTTCCTAAAACTTGCCTTCCGCCTCGATTCGTGAAAGCCCCTAGGCCAAAACTAATGCATCAGTAAAGGTAGAAATGCTTTCCGTGCATGTCCAAATCATTCCCTTGATAAATATATTATAGCAGTATTTTCTAAAAAGCTCAAAAGTGGCAATAAGGAGGCGGATAGGAGGGATCCATCCCGTGAATAGAGGCCGAATTCAGGGTAAGCTTTACGAAAATATTTAAGAAATCGACGAGATTTCTCAGAAAATAGGTGAAAGTTTAACAAAAGTTGGAAAACGTATTTATCTCAAGACTCTAAAAAGGATAAAATTCTAAATGTAAGGAAAAGGGTATTTTTCCTCGAAATAGAACCGTGGGGTGTACCATACACCCCACGCGAGCACTGGAGGGTTAATTTTGGCCAGCTTTTTTCGATTTCGCCCCACGGTGGCAGGCGGCTCTTACGGCCAGGCATTTTCCGAAGAAAAATTTCTAAATGTACTCGTAACGCAAAACGCAGCACAGAACGCCAACATTAAGAGACGCAGTATCACGGAGTGAGCTGTGTGAAACGAATGAGTCTCTTGGTCCCAGTGAAGGCCCGCTGAAACAAAAGGAAAATGTTTACTTCCGCCTCGGTGGAGCCTTCATAAGAAAGAGGGGACATATGGAAGCCTCACATCCTCTTCCGAAGGCTCTATCTCCGAACTTTTGAAGATTTTGGAAAAAATACTTTTCGTGCATGTTCTCAAAGGATACATACATGTTTTTAAATCGATTTTTCGACCAAAGTGAAAGTATGTGGCCCCTCAAGTCAATTGACAGCGAATATTTATCAATAAAATGTCCGTTACTACAACAGTTGCTCCATTTCCTGTTCCAGAGTTTATTTACATGAGCTGTAACAATTAGTGTACTGTAAGTAATTGTCCAATTAATTTCTAAATAAATTACATTTTCGACCACAAAATGGAGAGAACTGCACGGATTTGGTCGAAGAATGAAACAAATGCAATGAGAATCCATTTAAAATTCAGTGAATGAGAGAATGAAGCTATGCGCTTAGGAAAATGAAAAACCTACAGTAATCTAACTAAAATTTATTATTAATGTAGCTTCGATATCATTTATCCCACATTTCCTATTACTAATGCTTTTTTTAGTAAAGATTAACTATGAAATTAAAGGGTGATAAATATTAAGTTTTTAGTGATTATTATTATTTACCAATGTTCAAATTGTTTTGTAGATTTTGTCGATTTGCAAGTCGTCTGGGTAAAACTTAGCTGTTCCTATCCCCTTATCTCAGTATTATCTCTGTAATTATCTCATTAATTTTGACATTCTTCCTCGTTCTCGGTTTGGAAAAACTTTGGAAGGAATCAGCTTCGTCTTATTTTCACTGAAAACCAATTAGATTAGGACTAACTCTCGTTGAGATTAGAATTTCATTTCTAATTAATGCTCTTCTTCGATCTGAATTGCCCTCAAGGAAGTCGGTAAAGGTCACCAACTAAAATATTTGCGGTTTCCTTTGACCTTTAAACTTACTCCAGCAAAGTCTCACTTAGTAGTGAACGGAAAAGCAAGGCTTCCTCTTCAGTGAAATCGGTTGAGTCCTCATTTATTTTCATTGAGGAACTAAAATCCTGTCACTAAGCAAAATCTCAAACTAAGTTAAAATAAATATACTTTTATCAATTCGTGTATTTCTTTAACATTCTAACAAATGCAAAAACAGGCTACAGAACGCAGGTGGTGAAGTTAAAACAATAATGAATAATGAAAAAATTATCAATTTTCCACACGATTTTTTTATAAACGACGAGTTACGCTACCGGAGTAGCATCTCCGCCGTAAGATGCTGGAGTTTTTTAAGAGTAAAGTTTTTTTCTTCATTACTTCAATGGCTTTCCACAAAGTAATGTCTGAACATTTAGATTTCAGTAAGAATAATAATAAACTGTTATTATTCTAATGAATATTGCAGCTAATAGATTTAAGATCTTGCTGCATAAAATAAAAATTAATTATAAGCTCAATTTAGATAAAGCGCTCTCATTCATAAGTGTTCCCTGATTTTTGATTGTGCTTGAACCTACCGAAAGGAAACAAAAATCCCTATTAATCGCCATCTCCTTCATGTCCTTATAGTTAACCCCATCCCTTATGTCATCCAACATCTTCTGTCTTCCCCTCTGTTTTTCCCCCTGAATTTTCCCCTCCATTACAACCTTTACCTCTCCCCTCAATATTTGGCCCACCCATTTCTTCTGACGATTCTTAATCGCGTCAATCAAAGCCCTCTCCTCCCCAACCATCTCTAACACCTCCGTGTTTGTATTCAACCCAACTAACTTTTTCCATTCTACGCCACACCCACATCTCGAAGGCCTCCAATCGCTTGACTTCTTCCTTTCTCAAGGTCCACGTTTCGCACCCATAGGGCAACTCACTCCAGACCAGGGATTTCACCAATCTTTTCCTGATTCCTTTATCAAGACCTTTGGTCATCAATTCCCTTCACTTCATAAAGGCTTCCTTCGCCAAGGCTATTCTTTTACGAACCTCATCTTTTCATCTTCCGTCCAAACAGAGAGTACTTCCCAAGTAAGAAAATGTATCTACCTGCTCTAGCTTTTCCCAATCAATCCTAATTAAGACTTAATTCCAAAATATTTCATTCCTATCTTATCACAATTAAAACATTTAAATGAAAGATAACTCCCAAATAAAATAATTGACTATAAAAATCTTTAGAGAGACCATTCTTGTAAGAAGTAAATGGATGAAGTATGCAAATGTGCTATCGAATAAGTAAATACTATGGATTACGGATGTCAAATGTCAAAGATAGTACAGGGAGTAGGAAAATGAAATATTAATCTTTGGAAATCAACGTTTCGAGAGGAAAGTTCTAGAAGATGTCGTAGAGACTCTATCGAAAATTTCCCGAAAACGTTTTGTCGCGTTCACCCGCGGCGTATTTATTCTCATCCCTTCCGAGATCGGATTAAAGGCCCACAGTTTCTCTTGGCCTCTTTATCGCGATAGATCTTCAACTTTGAGAGGGTCGTAAGTTTTTGGGAATATGCACTTGAATGATGGCATAAAGTTGGAACATTAATCTTTTCATTTCTTGAGGAACCGATAAAAATAATCTGGAGCGAAAGGTGGACGACCAGGATGACGTTAACTCATCGTCGTCTTCTTCGAGTTAGTGCTGTTACGGTTAAAAAGTCGCCGCTGTGACCCGCTGTCTGTGTCAACAAACTTTCTTATGTTCTCGATTCCATTAAAACATACCGCATGATATTCATATCGCAAAAACCTTTCTTCTACGTAATAAAGAATAAAATGCGGCTCATGAATCCTGAGACAAGTGCGATAGTGACATACCAAGTGGACAGCCAGAAAATATCTTTCTCAGAATGAATTAAGATCTTTCGCTACTCTTCCCTGCTCTATTATTTCTACTCGTAATTCGTGTTATCTTTTATTTGGAAAATGGCGATTGCATATATTATTAAATCAAAAAAACTGGTATTCTTTAATACATATACAATATTAAGCCATAAACTACTTTCCCTGTAGAGGCTCCATTGACCTTTGATAAAGCACCGATTCACATGATTTCATTGCAATTATCAAACAATTAATTAGCCTTGGAATCGATGCCATAAAAATGTCGTATTTTGAATCAATGGCATCATTTGGGCTCTTTCTTTCGGATCGGATTCTCCACCTGACCTTTGCTCTCCACTTCCTTAAACATTTAAGGAGTTATTTAATTGGAATTGTATCGATCTCTCTTGGATTGGGTGGCAAATCAAACCAAAGGTTACTGGAAAAGGTTACCTGAAGACACTGTTTCTAATTTACTTTATTTTTCTGCGTTATCCGGTTAGTTTCTTCTCCGATACTTCGGTAAAACACAGCCTTGATTTCTAAATGAATGCATCAGAACCTCAATTTCTTTTTCAAATTATCCTGGGCATTACATTTTGAGTTTAAGGGTTTGCTTGTCACCAGAGGAAGGATATCGCTGTGGAAATATTTAAACATTTGTGTACATGGTTTCATAAGCTAATCCGGTAATCATTACAATTCAATACCTTTATGTAATTTAATAATTTTTAAAATATTCATCGAAATAATTGACCCTAACGAAACTATCAGTAAAGACGCAAGTAATTCTATGGTAATACTCAGGGTAAATTGAGTTTAATTTGAAGGGGGAAGCATGCCTTATAATCGAATACATCTCTTTCATTTGTCTCCAAATTGTAGGTACACATAAACTTACTTTTCATTGCCACTTTTATGTGCATTTTTATACGGCATCACACTTCTTATCACTATGTTTGATGATAAGAAATGAAGGAGAGAAAGTCTGCCCCGTCCAGGACTCGAACCCTGATTGCCGGGCGGGTGCTTTAGTCGATTAAGCTACTCGCTGAATGAGATGTGCTATGCACGAAAGAGTCAGAGAAAAATCTTTTTCTGGAAAAGAGGATAACGACGAGAGAGATCTCGAGTTAGAAACATTCATCATAAACTTCTAAATTTAATAATATTTAACATGTGGTAACAACGCCTGATACCGATATTGCGACGAAGGGGTTTGCCCGCCGATTGAGGACTAACAGCGGGGATTCCCGGGGTCATCGGCAGTTGACGGCTGCCAGTGTCTCCTCGACAACGCAGGGGAGTTCTACTGTCTCCTTGACCACACGGAGGGGGGCTTCTCTAGACCAGGGTCTTCTTGATGCCAAAACTCGGGAGAATGTCTCCTCGATTTCCATGTACAGTAAAACCCCGCTCCATCGTTCCCGCATTTGTCGTTTTCCCGGATTTATCGTTTCTTTTCTATAGTCCCGACTTAGGCCCATAAGGAGATATGTAAAGTAATACCGCATTCATCGTTCATCGAAATATTATTTTCCCGCATCCATCGTTCAAATTTTTGGCCCAATCGAGGAAGTAAGACAAAGTATTAGGAATTGCGACAAAAATTTTCTTTGAGACCTTGGCATGAACTTTTTTTAAGGCTGTCGTTGCTCAAAACGGCCGCTTTTTTAAACACATCCGGGGCTGTCTTAATACATTTAATCCTATTGGAGAGCTTTTACGTGGGTGCGCGTACGAGCCCTGTTTGTCCATCTCAGTTTACTGGCATATTTCACCCTGTTTGGGCCGTCTCTCGGAGTTCAGTACGTTCTTTTTCGTAACCTTTAGAGGTTTTCTTTGGATAAACTTTCGTTATGTATTCATTTTAATAGTGTGAGCTGAGTCTACATTTCCCGTTTTGATCGTTTTCCCGCATTCATCGTCTTTTTCTCTCGGTCCCTTCAAAAACGATACATCGGGTTCTACTGTATCGTGTCCCTTATTCACGGCTTAACACTAGGAATACCGGACTTTTCACCCCCCCTAGAACTACCAAATGGAGTCATTTTGACTCCTACCTTATTATTGTTCATTTTTGCAGTTAATCTCTTCTTTTATCGATATATTGCTTTAATTTATCATTTTTGTATATTATTGTAATTGTTCTAGCGTGGTTTTTACAAAAAATGATGTATTTATTTATTAATATTAATTTTATTATTTACACCCACTAAGTCTAGAGTATTTTCAAACGAGTGGATAGGCCATCGCCTAGTATATGTTTTGGTGGTATACTTACGTGCCATTTGGTCTACGACATCTCTTCCGTATTTAGTTTCATTCTTAAACTTTACCGTATCAAGAGTTTTTAGCGGAAACAGTAGGAACGTCGACATAGGGGCTGGATGGAACTAAGAATTATTACATTCTTGTTTGGTTTACCTTGATATACAGAAAGTGTGAAATCATCATTGTTTCTAAAAAGTTTAGAGTTATACAATTTTTCTTTCATTGATTTGATCACATTTGATACTTCTCGTCCTTTTTCATTCACCGTTCCCACAATGCTAGTACCCTGGCTTTTTAGCTGTTCAGCGAGTCTGACTGAAGTAAAATAATCACCAACGGTAATCAGCATGGCGTGAATTATCTTTTACAACATAAGGAAAGCAACTTGCAAGATATTTGCTATACTTTTCTACAGCTAGCCAATATATATTTGTCCAGCTTAGAAGGATTGTACTGAGTAAAAGGACATCCAGTTTTATTTGGGAAAAGTTGTTCATCAACCGTAATTTACGGACCGGGTTTGTATCAAGCTATGTAATTATCAATCAATCTATCCCACACTGTTGAAAAGAGAGCAAAATTGTCAGTTTTGAGTCGCTGGGATCGATTAGACTTCTCATCAAATCTTAGATAATGCAGAATGTTTACAAAACGGTTTCTAGACATTGTCGTTTTACAAAATTGTATTCTCCAGTCATTTGACCAAATATTTGTAATAGAGTGATCATTCGTGCCTGATATTCCGCGGGCGTAAAATATGGCAATACTATGTATCTTATACTATAATACATCTAGCTCTTCATTGGGAAGAGTAAAACCTTCATCATTTTGCCTGTGTACTACCTCTATTTTACATCGCTTTATGTGAGTCAGTATAAACGAGTCGATAAATAATCGCCATGCACTCATCAGGACACACAGGACTATCACTGGCTATATTTTTTCTCGCGTGTCTTGTAGGTCCAGGCGCTTCTCTAAGTATATTTTGGTTTGAACGCCTACCAGGTAAGTGTTCAGAGATCTTCAGCAGTTTCTATTGCAATCTATGAGCTGACATAAGCGTTCTTGGAGAGTCATCATCGCCTACTAAGGTTGTATTTCCTCCATCGTCTTCTTTCTTTCCTCCGCAGTCATCTGTCGAGGAGGCAATTTTGCCTTGTTTTGTTGATTGTTTTAGTTCTCGGCCTGTACGATTGCTGGTTTTGTTTGAATCTTCAGACTCACTATCAATGTTTAGAGGAATAAAATCTTCGTCATCGTCAGAGTAGAATGATCTTCCGATTTTGTATTCCGATTCACCTTCTGGTACTGAATGCAAAATAGAAAGGATTTCATCAGGCTTTAGCCTAATTCTTCTAGCCACATTGACAGTCAGGAATAATGAAGTTCATACTTTGCAGGAGTTGTACAGTCCACTCGAGAGTTCACTGGATTCACGAATGCAAATCTAGGGCAGCGCACGATTGTCATGTGCGGCGCGCGGCCTGGTAGGGCCGAACATGCTAGGACAGTAACTTTTTTTGATACGACGGCTTCCAAACACACGAATTTGAAAGCGTTTCATATGGATTGCATATTCACCGCTTTACTGCTAGGTAAAATAATGCCAGGATATTCACATGGTTTGTAGTTCCAAACGCAAACCCGTAAAACAAGAAATGCCTTCAAAAATCTCGAAAATGCTTACTAAAAAGAATAATAGTTATAAATTTGTCAACAATTGTTTAATATCAATTATGAACATAAAAAAATAAAAACTTGAACATATATTACTATTTGGCGAAAAGACTGGCAAAATACAGTAGGGAGTCAAAATGACTCCCTTTGGTAGTCGAAGGTAAATTTTGAAAAATGAGTATTATTTTTCATCAAAAAATAATTTCCTGTTAAAGCCTTCTTTTGTGCCAAAAATTAGTAAAAGTCAAGGAATCCCAAGCAGGAATTCAGAAAATTTTAGTCAGGACAGACAAATAACACTCGCAAGGAGTCAAAATGACTCCATCGGTAGTTCTAGTGTTAAGGGTTTCCTGATATCCCCGTTATGAGGATGGGTGGTACAGAAGGCGAGAGGCGGAGTGCCAACCTTCCTTTGGCACAGCATCCTGGACGCCTGTAGCTCCGTTTAAGTGGTACATGTGCAATTAGACAGCGCAATAGACAGTGGTCCGGTGGTAGAAGTGACCATTGGGTCGAAAGAATTCCTCCGAGCCAATAGCCTTCGCCCCCAACGCGTGGGAAACTCTTTTCTCGAGCTATGATCGCAACAAAATTGCGATGAAGTGCATCTTGGATCCATTTATTTCTATACCACGGGAGTATTCGGTTCACTCTGAATTTGGGTTCACACCCAAAATCATTTACTAGCAAATTAATTCGAGGATAAGCTCATCCCTGCCTTCGAGCGAATTTCCGAAAGAAACGAGGAGAGAGAGTTTGTATTCACTGGTAAGCAGATACAAATTCTTATATTAGGAACATTCCTTTGGCACTATTCTAATAAAATAGCGTAATTTCCATTTGATGCCCATCGCTGTGCCCTGATAACGACCCCCGTTTGCAGTCACCACGGCTGTTTTAATGAAACCAGAGATTCAGACCCCTTCTGGAATAAGCGGCAAGTATACGGCGGATTAAACGTGCACCCGCGAACTCGAGAAAGTGCAGCGTAAAGCGGTTCGTTTTGTTAAGAATACTACGCTAAAAAAGCACAAAAATGCTCTCAGACGTAGGTTGGGAATCCTTGAAAGAATGGAGATTGGAAGCTAGGCTGCGATTTATTAATAAATACAGGGAAACTACATTTTCGGAAGATACAATCGGTATCATGCAACCCCCCTGCTACGTCGGTCGATCCGATAATGACCGTAAGTTAAGAGAAATAGATGCTAGGACGAATCGTTTTAAAAATTCATTCTTTCCGCGAACGATACGCGACAATAACCGAATAAGAAAGTAGTTTAGATTCAACTGGTGTATGCACCCCCTGCCACTTGCCGAAAGGCGGCTTGTAGGGTATTAATGTAGGTGTAGAGGAAATCCACGTACCCTTCTTTAGACGCTGTTCTTCCGAATAAGAGGCCGCCTGAACTCATCTCAAATATTAAAACACATTTACTAAGCACTTTGTAGTTATTTATCGAAAATGCATATCGAGTGAAACGTAAACTCCATTCAATCAACTTAATATGATTTGCCTCTTAAAACAAAACTCTACAAATGTTTGAGTTAAAGAAGACTCAGCGAGCTAAAGATTGTATATATCTCGATTATGATTTCTTCAGCACTACCACTGCAATCAAATTTGTTCCAGAATAAGTGGAAGTCAGTTCGCTGTGAATTTTGCGGACGCGTCTGTTAACCATGTGAAGTATCCTTTTGGAATTGTCCCATACTATGAACAAACATCATCAAGTATTTAATTATATTATATCTTGCAATTTGGACTTCTGGAAACGTAAAGTAAATAATTATATCCATATATAAAATTAGCAGCTGATAAATATTATGGTTAATAATAGCTTGAGTCATCAATACGTTAGTCTTTTGTTAATGATATTGGACTTCAAATCAGCTTCTGGTAAATCGGTTTCATATTACACAGTTTCTTTGAGACGTTGGAATCTTTGTTTTCCTCAGCGTAATTTAGAAACTGCTATAGTGCAGTAGAAAGAATTCACAAGATATATCTCCCTCTAAATTTCTAATCGTATCTTCTGTTTTATAAATTAAAAATAATCGCCGTCACAATTTTGAATTTACTGTATTGATAATTAAATTTCATACTTAAACATGTTAATAAATTCACTCGCGTCATCATTTTCATTTTTACGCATTCTTATATTTGCTCATGTTCTCGCTCAGCAATAATTTACCATTTCTTAAACACAATTAAATTCAAACAAATAAATTTACAGCTGTACACAGCAATTACCATATAGAATTCAGAGAGATTGTATGTTTTCAACATTGGCTTCGCGTGCCATTTTTGCCGCCTTTCGACCTTAAAGTGGGAGTCGCCGAAGAGGGTGGGTTATGAAGCGTCACTTATTTCTTAATTGAATGGAATCGTTCGCACATTGCGAGCAGCGATCCATCAACGCATCCACATGTCACGCGTCATTATCATTGTGCGCCGACTGCTGGTGATTGACGCGCCCACTCGTTATCCCATTTAGATTTTCCTCTTGACCTGTCCGCGACCCGAGATGTGACCTCACCCATAATGTATCGCGTAATCTCTTTCAACGTCCGGGAGAGTAGCTTTTCATTTGTAACGTCAGAGGGCAGATTTATCACTCCTCGCGGAAACCAAAGACGCTTCTCAGGTGCTTAAATAACATTCGTCCGTCGTGTCTTCAACCGGAACAAGCTTGGAGTGGACGGCGATATCTTAACGAGATGGAATTTTCGTTAATTCAACGCAAAAGCTCTCTCGAAACACCATGACAAGTTGGAGAGAAGTAACCGAAAAGGTAAATGCTGACATCACTACCTGAGGTATTTGTTAAAAAAGGTAAAAAATATGCTCGCATCCCTTGTATGAAAACTTAAACGCCGCCTTTATTCGTGTGAACCTGCGAATTACAGATCTCTATCATGAGATGACGAATCCTTCAGATAAAAGCTTGGATTTTTATTTTCACTACATTGAATGCCTCTTTACATAGTATAAAATACACGCAAAGATATTTACGTGAGTTTCCTCATTTTGGAGAAAATCGTACCCTCGTGTTTGTAATTCACAGGTACTCAGACCCATGACATCCTTTCTCACACTTCGGGTGCTAAACTTGGCTGTGGATGCTGGATTAAAAGTGAATTCACGACTGTAGCTCGGTGTGGTTCAAAGGTCACGAATTTTTCATTTCTTGATCCATAATCGTCAAGTATAGAATACGACTGAATCACGGGAAACATCGGGTTTATGAAGTCTCCTACTAGACCAAATCTATTGCTTTTTATTAACTCGTCAATTTATTAAAGTACCACCTGAAAATGTCAATTGCTGTGAGGAATGGCTTCAAACGATCGACGACGAAATAATTTCTATTCGCTAACACTTTAATCGTTCTGTTATAAATAAACATTAATGTCGTACATTTCCTAAGCATTCCTCTTTCGTTCTTTATTTCATGATTTTTACTTCGTCATAGATTGCGTTGTGTGCGTATTTCTTCGGATTATCTGATAAATTGTTTATTTTATGTTTGAGTATGATATTAGTAAAATTGATTTTAGCATCTCTCATTTATTTTCACTAAAATAATCCGTTTTAACCTTACTTAATATTTTCCTGTACCATGCGTGCGTTGCAGAGGATATTTTTAGTGAGGAACTGAAAGTATATGTCATGCTCCAGAAGTAATTACAACCGATGTTTTATTCGAGATGGCAGTTATACTTGGAAATCACGTTTTAGCATTTAAAAAGGACTTTTATGGGATTGATTTCGATAGTACAAGCCAAAAATTATTTTTCAGTTTAAAGTTGAATCCTAAACTTGCTAATCTAATCTACAAAAACACTCTTATATGCTATTCTACAACTTTATTCTAAAACTTTGCTGGCGTACGGTATATACTCGAGAATAAGCCGAGTGTTTCAGCACATTTGTTCAGCCTGCCTCGGCATATCCTCGAGTACATACGGTATATTTGCCTGCATCTAACGCTTTCCGTGAGAGTTAAAATAGCGTGATATGGGAAGCACAAACCCATCATTTCGAAAAAAGTGAAATTTCCTAGAATGCCGATTAGACGGAGGGAAAACGTAGATCCGAGTGACATCGGTGTCCAGAGGCGATCACGCACGCTTCCGTTCCGCTACCTAGGTCGAATAAGCCGCACGAATTCGTGAATCAACATCCATTGGGATGAGAAAGTGTTTCCTTGGCTGAACTCTTTTGAAACGAACGTCTCACTGAAGGCGTGGCTCCGGAACATCTCTTCTTGGTCACGACACGGAATACAACTTCTTCTCGCCCCGGTATTTCCCAGATAAACCAAAAAAAAGGGAGGATTCTGGCGATGAATTTCGCGAACTAATAGAGCAGAAATTTACGCATTCCACGAACAAGAGGGATCTGAAAGCTGTAATGTAAGTTACAATAATAAGGGGCACATCTAATTCGATAAGTATTTCTCCTTTTGCATTTTCTACTACACTATTCTATTTATTTCAATAACATATTGTAATGTTTTTATTTAACACACGACTCTGAAACGTCTATCCGAGAAAAATGGCTACCTCGAACTTCCAACAATGGTTATTTACTTGTTACCACAACTAGTAAACAATTCATGGTTACACTCATTGGGTTTGCCGATCTTTGACGCGTGGTGCGCCTGCGGAACACTCGGGACCGGTATTCGTTACAATATTATGGTATAAAGGACTGTATTAAAGTGGAGGAAGATTATTACTTAGAACAACCTTTTCTCATCACAAGTTTCTTATTTAACCGTGCGTGTCGTTCCACAGTTGCTCTAGACTTACACCGATTATGTTGCCGTGCTTTCACATCCTAGTCTACTGCGACGCACTGCTATATTCATTAAAGCAAGTCACACTAATGCACATGAAACATAAAATTGAAACCAAACAACAGCAAAATAGGACGGTTCAAAATCAACGATGTGTTAAGGAAAAGTCGTACCAAACGAAAGAAACAGCTCGAGTTTCTGTTCCTGGACGAATTCGCCTTCACTAATCGTTGGTTTTGCTGTCTCCTCCGTCTCTTTCATTCAATCAAAACATTTTTTCATAGTTTCGGAAAGATTTTCAAAGATCTACAATCGATTTGTATTAAAGAAATTCCAAGTAATTCAGTATTTTCATATGGTTATCTCATTAAACGACATATAATCTCGCAATATAAGGGTTAAAAGAGGATCGAAATGTTCTATTGATGGTCTTATACTTTATTCATGTCGTGTGATCCGAAAACTTTCTAATCGAATTGAAGAAACAAATGTACTACTTTTAGGTTTAAAGCTCTTGGATTAGCTCATCAACGTAAGTTATGTATGTGATGAGGCGTTATTAGCTTTAACTATATGACAGATGTCATTCTATGTAAAACTTTTTCAGAGGTATTTCAGTTTCGATTTGTAGCCAATGGATATAAATAAGCATTGCAATTATTTGCGAATATCATAATATTATGATCAGAGTGCAGCGTATGCCGTTAGGTGACGAGAAATTTATAGTAAAATAAATATTTGATAAAGGTACATTTACGGCCGGTTAAAACCAGCTTCTATCGCATAGATTCGCTAAAAAGGTAGTTTCCAGTGAACTGCGCTAAATTATTATTTTGCGGTAAAAGCCATTATCGCCGAAATGAGTGAACTTTAACATCAGGTATAAAATATT
Organism: Sympetrum striolatum; assembly: GCA_947579665.1. Classification (NCBI taxonomy): domain Eukaryota; kingdom Metazoa; phylum Arthropoda; class Insecta; order Odonata; family Libellulidae; genus Sympetrum; species Sympetrum striolatum. The sequence goes on from OX388345.1 coordinate 7,891,078, forward strand.
TACCCAATTGACGTCTTTTGGTATATAAACCATGAAAAATGACCATTAAAAACGAAATTGTACTTTACTTGATTGTAATTCCATCCTTTACGTACAGATTTCAATGAAGACAGAGGATGAAGTATTGAAAACAGTATTTGAGTTGGATTATACTTTCCGGTCAACGTTCGACTTAAAAGTCCAAAACTTTTAAATCAAGCAATAATTGTGGAGCACTGAAAGTCATTTGAAATCTGAAATGCTTACTTTTTAAGCCTGAAATTTTTCTGATGCTATAAATTTGCCCATCAAAAACATAATTACTCAATTTCCCAGGAAATTAGATCGATTTTATAAAATTATTCTTGAGAAGATTTTACATGGAATGGCAGTTTAAAAAAAGTTACTTTGAACAAACATAAGAAGCTCGTCAGAAAGTTTAATTTTTCTGCCTTCAACATTTCTCTCCCAATGTGTGTCGCAGTTGGTTCTTAAATAGCACTAACTCCATCTCAGTTCATTAAAAAGTACTGTAGCGAAAATTTAATTACAATATTCTTTGAGAAAACATGTTCGTAATCTCTTGACTGTTGGGATAAGAATTGATTGCTCTCCGTAAACTACTAAAAGATAAACATCGAACCCCGGACGATAATTAAAAAGTCAATCAAGAAGATATGTAACACAAACTCGCTCGAAACGTAGGCATTCCGCAACCTGTAATTATCAACATTAAATTCGAAAAGCCTCACGAAGAATAAGATACAACTAGAGCAACGAGTGTTATTAACGAAGCATCCCCAACGCCACTTGCGCTTGCAGGTCATGCGCAATAAATTACCACATCGTAAAAATTCGGACGTTTTAAGCCGTACCTAAAGCAATTCAAACCTGTTACCTGCAATTACCATATCTAATGCTCCACACTACATCCTAGAACCTAATAATTTCGAATTTACATATGTCAGAAGGCGAAACGTATGTTCTAGACGAAGTTGTGATGCACGTCGCAGACGCTTCAAGCGTATAATGACTCCTAAAAAATGCCTAGCGTTCGAATCTTTCATTGAGAATCTTCGACTGATAAAGATGTATGCTGTAAATCTTTCGCAGCGAGATAAACTTGATGAATGGTGTTCCTTTCTATGGAAATAACAACTCCTTAGGCTCATTTCGCAGAAGATATCGAGTCATATTCCAGGCAAACACATAATGATGTACTCGTAAATATTATTCGCAAGAAAATGAGGAAATTGATCAAATGAATAGATGAAATGAGCATTATCACGTTCCTGTGTCTATTTCTTGACATGCCTAATTATAACTTTGGTCGTCAAGGAATTGTTTACTTTACGACAATTGTTGAGGAAAACGAACCAATGAGCTGAACCGACGCTGCGCTCTCCCGCCATAATAAATTCAACATTGTCTCGAGTATTTTATTTCAATAAGTCATTAAGTAAGTGCAATAAGTTTTCCGTTACAGTATATTTAGTCCTCCTCCGTGGCTTGTCTAAGATCTGGAAAACGTGGATTTCTATGTATGGATTATTTAGACCTGATTTCATTCTATGGAGGATTCCTGGGGCGGTTAGAAAATGACTGACTATTAAAGCCAAATAAATCTTTCAATAATCCCCTTTCATTCGACGGAGATAAATCGTGGTGAGTATCATTTGAATCGAGGTCGCGTCGGAAACTCTGGATTAATTCAGCCAAGTTCTTCCCCGTTTTGTGATGCTTTCGCCAATTGACGGGCGGTAAAAGAACGCCTCGCGAAGAATGTTTATCTTAGATCCAATGAGGAGATAGTCGCATCTCCTTCACGAAGTCACGAACGGTGACCTCAATAGCGTGAATAATACACTTTCGTGTCAAGAGCCAATGATAATAGGATAACGCGATAAAAGTATCCGCGGAGAAATTGAGGGGCCGTGTGACCCGAGGAAAGAGGGCGTGGATGAAGCAACAGGAGGGTGACGGACATCTCGGGATGCAATGCTGAGATCAATTTAACTTGCTGAACCGATGAAATCTTCGTTTACTACGATTCGTTTTCAATGATTTTGGTTTTTAAGGATTGAAGGCTATAAGGAGGATTTGTGTACATTCCCTTCCTTCCTGAAGGTATCGAATGATGTCTGATTGTGACACAGAGAAACAACGGCTATTAATTAAAATTGCAAAACTAGATCTTCCCATCGAGTCACTAAATATGAGAACTAAAATATTCTGTCGAGTTGAACGAAAATATCCTGCTTATGTTTTTTTCACCATTAAATTCTTTAGACAGGAACAATACCCAATTTAATTTGTTATTATGGATTTTTCTGGTGGTTTCATGTGCAATCACATAGAACGTACGGCATTTCTGATGGATTCTTCAACTCTAAGATGCTCTTCACTCTTGAATGCTCAATGGATTGAATCGCTACTTTTAGTCGTGTTTTCATGCTCTAAATTTCTTATCCTACTTTACCCTTATTACACTCATTTCTTACTACTAGATCTTTTAATCTTTCATTTTTATGTATTTCTTCCTGTAATTTCATTTTCTCAATTTCTTTGAGATTTATCTCCAATTGTTCAACGTTTATTTTAATTCGTCTATAATTAATGTCAGTTTAGTGAAGTTGATTTATTTTATCTGATTGTTTGTAGTGCAGTTATGTTCTTCCCCCTTTATTTTTGTGCAGTTTTTATCTATTCTCTGCTTGTCTTTCGTAACTCTTTTCTTTCTCCTTCTTCACAAAATACTGTTTTCTACCTGTAGGTTTCGCAGGTATTTCACACTCACCCTCTTGTGAGTGTTTTCCTGCATTGGAATTTCTTTTCCTGAGCCCTCAGCTTAGATTTTTTCAATCCACATATTACTTTTCTTCTTTCGCTAACTATCTCTTTCTTTCTGTTTCGCATATGACGATGGGTTAGGAGTAAGAAGAGACTTTCTAGTCTCAATCTCGCCCGAATAAAGGCCATTTATTATTATTATTATTATTATTATTATTATTATTTCCCTCGTAATTCGAGTATAAATCGAAGAGAGGATTCGTTTGACCGGCTGCAAGTAATTCCAATCATGATTAAAGAAGTCAAATATCTACTCACGTAGCTTTTCTGAAATTTGTTGCCGTGCATCTTCCATTTTGCTAATACTTATATAAGATACATTTAAACGCCAACAAAAATTCTGAATCAAATTTTCTTCCGAGTTAAAGCAGTTATATATTGCCAGAGAATCACTTTTATTTTTATCATTTATTGTTTCTTTCTCGCCACAAACTGACGGCATTTTTGCGTTGGTAAAGGACTGCTTTCAATTTCCCATCACGGCGAAATAATTATTATTGAAGGACTTTATTTAGTGAAATTATAATATTTGATACTTTTAGAAAGTTTAGAAAAGAAATGCAAGATTGCCCTTGCTTCAGTGCTTTATTTTATTTTATATAATTTATTTTATCTGAAATACATAAATGTATTTTGCATTAACTAAAATTTCATCAATGTAATGCAATGGAAAATATATTGTTTGTAATCTAATCGTCCCTAATTTTTACATTTATGCGTATTTTTGTGATCCATTTATCGAAGTTTGCAATACCTCAAGCAACCGATCTGGCGACACTGGTATTTCAAATTGGAGGCTCACAGTACATACGTAGACGCTGTTCTGAAATACGACCGCGCCGTTCCGCTCCTCTCGCATCCACTTATCTCTTCCATCTCAATAATACCCTAAAGTTAAAGCCCTCCAAACTACATAACTTCGTTCCACGTAACGATTATTCCGTGACTTCTGACAATATTCGAGCTTTGGCATGCTCTCCTTCCGACTTAGGCCACAGACGAAACGGAGGCAGAAGATAATTGATTTCAATTTGTATTTTTTCACTCTTAATATTTATTCAAATCAATGAAATTTCATTTAAATCAATTTCAACATAATTTACTTAAATGGAGTCAACTTCGTATTTTCACCGTTCAACGAGCGTTTCTGTCTAAAGAACTGCCCAGAAATATCGAGATATAATATAAGATACGATGATTAGATATAAAATTTTCCGCAAAATAAATCCATTGCAACATTAATATTTTTAGAAATATTAATTAGACATTTGACATCGAAAAAGTAAGAAGCGTGGGGATATATTATTAAATATCCTAGTTAGAGAAAAGGAAATTAAAGCTATAATAACAAAATGTAAATGACCAAAGGCACGAGTCGAAGGTTCAGAAAACACTGAGCTTCCCTAAATGGATATCTTTCTCAAGTGATTTTGATCGGTATAAATTGAAAACTTACATATACTTCATTTAAATCCGTATTTTAAAGGGATTTCCAGCATAATTTGTCTTCACAGACGAAAGAATAACTAAACAATATAGTCACATTATGTAATACGTTTCAAAATTTCTATTAATTAATTAAATCTGTAAAGCGTTTTCCACAGCATCCACTTATCTGTTGGCGATGGTTGCATCTCTGCTTCATATTTCATCATCTTCGATCAAATGTATTGAAAGTATATAAATTATTCTTCCGTTCCTCTTACGACTTCTGTTCATTACTTAGGTATTAATTTTTAATTTCATTAAGCCAAATCCTGTGATATACTTTCTTATTTGCACACTTTTTGAGGCAATATATAAGAATTGTTAAACTACGGTCTATTTCCTTTATGAATACCCTCATATAAATTACTGCCTCTTTCTTCCTTAAATTGCTCGAATGGGCGAACTTATTCAATAGATATTATCGTAAGATATTTCGTAAGATATCAACTATACCATCGATGATATCAGAAGTTATAATTACTTTTTGGACATGAAACAATGAAAATTAGACATTTTCATCATTATTGTGCTTATATTTTAACTTTTAAAAGCTGTAAACGCACGCAACACATTTTCAGCGATCGTTGCCATAGAAACACAGGTAAATAAGAGTGGTCACAATAAGTAATGAATGATATATGAAGGCGTGTAGAGCACAAAGGCGACTCGTTGGCAGATGCGTGTATATCCACACAATCCGTAAAAGTTGACACGCGGATAATAGAGTTCCCTCTAATGGGAAGCAATCCGCAGCCAATGCCTCGAGGAGAGGAAGGAATAGCTAATTTACGAGAGAGAGAGGTCTTGAAGCAAGAGCCTCTTACATTCGCGTCAGCAATATTATTAAATGCGCAGTGCTTTGGCATTGTAAAACAGTAAGCCTTGAATATCGCCACCTGTGTTTCTCATTAGACCATTTCTTACGAATTTGTAATAGTAATCAAAGCGGTGTTTCATGGTTCATAGAATGAAAGGATCTTACGGTTTCACAAATAAACTAGCGGCCACGAGACAATCTCTGATATCAAATATCTAAACTTGTATGACACATTACACTCATAGAGTTATAAAGCGGGGCCCTTCTAGAATATTATAAAAATCTGATGTGGCCAGCACATGACTTTCTACATGTATACGATGTAAATATTTATCTACGGCATTATTTTCGAACTGTATATTCCATCTAAACTTGGAAGATAAGTGATTAATTTATATCATATTATGTTTTACGTCTCAAACATTATAAATAATGTTTTTCGGGACATGTTCGATGAAAAACGATGAAATTGGCCTTTCGTCCGCAGCGCCCAGAGCGCCCACAACGTACATAAACAGCAACTTCCGGTTTATCAGTATTTCATGAATAACTCCTAAACAATCAGTGATACAAAAATGTGCTTCACACAAAAGTTATAGAAAATTACATTTTCTAAAGCTTTTATAAATAATAGTATATACCTAAATATCATACTAATGGAGATATTTTGCTAAAACGGAAATTTGCTCCGAAGAATAAAGCTCAACTTCCGGTTAAGCGATTTACTCCAAAAACTAATCAACTCTGATAGCATGCACCACAGTGAAGTTTGGTATTGATACGCTAATATTTTTTACGCTAGAGCGCCCACAAGCACACACACACATACACACAGACATCATTCCGAAAATGGTCAAAACGTGTTCTAGGGACCCCAAAACATGTATTTCCGTTGAAATCTCGAAGTCGATTTTTTTCATGAAAACAATACTTCGTATATGGAGAAAGTAAAGAGGAGCAATGTCTGAGAAACTAGTGGAAGGTGAGTCTTTAATGTCCTCCAAACTCTTAAATGATTTAAAGGGCAGCGGTGACTCTTTTCTGGATAGCTCATATGGATGTGTGTGGCTATCCCATTTCCTTCAAATTATTACAATTTAAAATCTCATAATGTCCATTGCTAGCCTTCTAGAATTTCTGACTTTACAATGTGCGAATTAAAAACCGATGCGTCTCCTTGACAGCGGAGTTTGTTTAATTTTTAGAAGAGGAAGTTTCGCAGAGTAGTCATACGAGAATGAGACTCATAATTCGAAAATGGCAATAGAACATTAAGCTATTGCCTGTTTAGGATGTTGGAGAGAATCCTAAGCCACCTGGCGTTAGTTGGTTAAAACACTCCCATAAGAGCCACTCGCTTAGTCTTACAATTCTCCCGTAATTCCAACGTCTCCCAAGCAATGAGAAAGCGCTCTCGAGAGCTCTCCAATCAACCGAAGATTATGAGAATGTATCCCTCATTTCGCCCTCACGGCGATTTTGAAATTCGTAGCAGAGAGAAAATACGAGTGAACGCCTCGAAGTGAATGTCTCTCAATCATTTGGAACTTTCTCAGCAGATGAATCCAATTCGCAGGGAAAATTACGAAATCGCAATTCCAAAATGACTGAAATTCGTTTTAGCGAGAAACGTTTAAATGGTCTTACACATGCAATGTCGACTGATTGCACTCCACCTTCCTCACTGTTACATAATAAATACTTACTATGGGTTGATTTATGCGGAAGTCCAAAATTAAAATTCACTCATACGCACAGACTTTTTGATTTTAAGTCCATAAGATTTATTTCAACCGGTAAAGATTACCGATGAGTTTTTACGTACCATATACTCTAAATAAATCATGTAATTAAGCAGTTAAACGTTGGACATAATTCAGTTGCTTCTTGACAATACGAAGAGGAAAAATTCTCAAGTTTTCTATCGTAAAGAAATAAAGAGAATAAGCACTTCTACCTTTACTATGATTTATTCAAGACCAAAGCTTCAGGTCATCGTCACCTGACGTTGCCTAAAAGGTTAAAACCATGGTCGTGAATAAATCATAGTAAAGGTAGAAGTGCTTATTTTCTTTATTTCTTTATAATGGAGAGCTACCACAAAGTCGAGACCAGATCAGTAGATTCTGTTTATATCGTTTTAACCCTTAACCAGTGACGTGCCATTTTTGTCACACTACCAGTGACGTGCGGTCTGGGAGACCGCAATTTTTTAAATATCTTTAAAGTTACTAAATTAAACATTTAACAATGTTTAAAAGCCTTAATAAACTAATCAGTTATTAAATAATTTGAATTCAAATTTAATTTTATGTTAATACGAACAAAATTACAATTATTAATCATTTTACGAAGATAGTCAAAAATTTGAATGAAAAAAACATATCCTAGCAAAATAATGTCGCATATTAAAAATCAGGTGCCTATTTTTGTAGCAAAGCCGTTAATGTATTTTTGGGATGATAATTGATAAAACGTTCTTGAAAAATATTTCATTTATTTTGTTTTTCATGGATTCTGCAAACGTTCGATATTACATTTTTCGTGAAAAAAGTCCTACCCCTCCATAGAAGCACAGCTCTTGCAAATTTTTTTTGTGCATTATAAAAAAACTGGTTGTCTACATTTTGAGCAACAGAAGGAGGTTTTTCGTTTTTTTCATGGAGGGCAAAGTCGGCAAGTCTTCCGCTTCTCTAGTTTATCTTCGAAATTTTGAGGTTTTTCAACTGTTAGGTTCAGAATTCGGCGTATATTGGCTCTTAATTGTGTGGGAATCTTGCTGTTTGACATTATCCTCTTTAATTGTGGCCTTACTAACTCTGCTGCAATGCATTTAATAAAATCGTACCTATTCAGATACTTCTTGTCTTTTAGAGACTGCTGGAACACAAAAGAATTCACCAATGAAATGTCTAAATCCTAAGAAACACTGCCATTGGCCATCTCCTTGTTCTTCGACTAGATGAGTAGCTGCTGCACATTTTATGTAGTGTATCTACTCCACCCTTGATTGAATTATAGAAAGCTATAATTTCAGGTTTCATTGTCACGTCATCAGTGCTCTCTGTGGTGCATTGACGACACCAACCAAAGAGTCCTGTTTCTCTTTGGCACATGAGGAACTAGAGTCATGTTGCCGTATATCCATACAACGAGGACCCTTTTGTGCCTTCTTTTGAAGGCCCTAACTCATTGGATATTTCCCTTTAATTTTTTCTTATCGTCCCGACATAGGTCAGTCCTTTCACCCTCAGCTTCTAAACCAGTTCAATCGAAGTGAACCAATTATCAGCTGTAATATTTCGATTGGAATGAAATATTGGCCAAGTGAGACACGGAACTGATTGCGTAGGTTTCGAAGTATTTTTGTCTTCCTCTGACAGACCTTTTCCGTTGCTACTTTTTCCGGCGTACAAATAGGCATTATACAAACAGGTATTCGATGTATCCGTCAAACACATCATTTTGAGGCCATACTTAGCTGGCTTACTCAGGATGTACATTTTAAATCGGCACCGACCCCTGAAGGCAATTAATATTTCGTCAATACAAGTTGTTGTGCCCAGTGAATAGCAACAATGAGAATTTTTTACGAAATGATTTAACAAATCAGAAATTGGTGCAACTGGGTCACTTTCGTACCGGACGATTCGGTCTTCATGGTTATCAAACCGAAGACATAAAAGGAGAACAGCAAATCGTTGTCCATATATTACTAAACGAAAAATTTCCTTTCCCATGCCATCTGCAGCAAAAGTACTACTAATACCTTCATCGTTAGATTTAAATATTGCCGAATATATTAATAACTCAAGTAAAGCTCTTAATTCAACATAATCTAAATCTTGGATTTCTGGCCTACTCTGGTATACTTTTCTCATAACTTCTGAAGTTTGACATTTGTCCAACACAAAATCAAATTGAAATATTCATGGTTTTTGGGTTCTCTTCCACGTATTTGTTTTTGTCGGACGACGTTTCGACCGCATTCCAGCAGTCGTCTTCAGGTCGAAATGCATTTCATGTTTCCTTTCCCCTTTATATACGCTGGCTCCCCTTCCGTATATAAAGGGGAAAGGAAACATGAAATGCATTTCGACCTGAAGACGACTGCTGGAATGCGGTCGAAACGTCGTCCGACAAAAACAAATACGTGGAAGAGAACCCAAAAACCATGAATATTTCACTTGAACGCCACGGAAATCTACGAAGTTATACAAAATCAAATTTACTATATCGTCGTCAATAATAAGCGACCAAAAATGGAGAGGTTGCAGTTACCTATCTAGAGGTATAACAGATTGCTTCAAACCTGGTTTTTCCGCGACAATGTTATGCAGTGTAAACGTGTCTCTTTGGCTCTTTAGAACTCTTATTTTCCCAGGCAATTGGTTTTCCTGCCGCCATATTTGCAAATTATTTTACAACAAAGATATATTTTAGAAAGAAACGAACATACTGAAAAAATATAACTCACATGATTCGTCTTTCAAAAGATCCGTGTATGCGGTCCGTGACTTAGCAACGAAACGAATAGAGCGAAACTAAAGAAAGCAGTTTGGGGAAAATCCGAGAAATACGTTTTCTTTCACATCTGGTCATGTACTGCTTTGTACATTCGCCTCGGGTTTTCCCCAGGATCACTCCACCCTTTCCATTGGGGGTCCATATTCCGCTGACAACATGCTTAACCAAAGGTCATTCATTCCAGACACAAATGAGCAGTGGCAACAAAGAGAAATTCTCGCAGGATTTGGTTATTCTGAGTTTGCCGCCACTTCGGTCGCATCCGTAGTAAGTGACATTCTAGTGTCAGAATCACAGTGAAATATAAAGACGAAAAATTCGGTTCCATACACATACGGTTTTTTAATGCAAGTATGATTTAATATTTTTCTAAAAAGATTTTTATTGTTGGAGTTGATATTATAGAATAACCAAAACAATCAGTATTCTTTAGGACGACCTCAACATTAGCCTACTATCATAAAATCCATATATTTTGCCTAATTTATGCTTTTAAAATAGTAATAACAAAGAAATGTGAAAATAATAAACAAATGTAATAAATAAAGTTAAATTTTGTAAGCCACCGTAATAATATTCATCCATATAACGAATTGAGTTTTCCCGAATTAGTGACGTGCGGTCTCTCAGACCGCGCATGAAATTAAATCGCAACTTAATAGAAATACAAGTAAGATAAATGAAATTCGAAGAATTCTATATACTACGTAAAGGTATCTAAGAAGGTACCATAAATAACAGATTTGTTAAAAATCAAATAATTTTTTTATTTACAATAAAAAAATCGCTGCGGTCTCTCAGACCGCACGTCACTGGTTAAGGGTTAAAGAGAAAAATTGGATAACCTAAAGTTGTGTAAATCCTATTTATGAATATTTTCACTAGAGTTTCGAATTTCCTTCATCTATTAGGCTTTTAATTGATACCAAAGTAAAAAAATATGTGAAATACAAAAGTTATAGTAAATTACATTTACTGAAACTTTTGTAAATAATAATAATGTAATAGAATATACCTAAATATCATATTTATGGAGATAGTTTGCAAAAACGGAAATTTGCTTCGAAGAATAAAGCTCGACTTCCGATTAACTCCAAAGACTAATCAACTCTGACAGCACACACCACAGTGCTATATATGAAGTTTGGTATTGATACAAGTAATAGTTTTCACGTTAGAGCGCCCACAATCACACACACACACACACACACACACACACATACACACAGACATCATTCCAAAAATGGACAAAACGTGTTCTAGGGACCCCAAAACATGTATTTCCGTTGAAATCTCGAAGTCGATTTTTTTCATGAAAACAATACTTTCTCTATACTTCGTATATGGAGAAAGAAAAAAATCAACGTCTTATTTTCAAAGACCACGAAAAAGACTTTCCTTTACCCGCTTTTAGGAAGAGTTATCAAGTTGGTGGAAATATCTTTTACGAGTAAACTTTAATGAAATTACAGAATATTTCTGTAAGTCGTCATTTTGATGAACGAGAAAAAAACGTGAAGATCCATGGCGATGATGTGTTATTCAGCGTCCTCGGACTTATTTCGATACGAAAAAATTCACCGAAGATACATTTGCCTCATAAACGTAGAGAGAGCGTACAATTCTTCGTTATCTTTGCCAAATCTCGGTTTTCTTCTTCTGAGTTTGGTTCATTGGTGATAAAATTAAGCGCCTTGGTTATCACTGCGTTCAGTTCGTGCATCAGGGAACGATTTTCTGAGAAAGTAGAAATGCACGTTTATGAAATATGGCTAGAATATGGCTTTTTCGTTTTCAGTAGCTGTGGGATTGGAAATTAAAATAAAACCAAACTGGAAATGAGTAGACAGATGTAGCTATCGATGCTTAGTGAGATACGTAAGAAATTAAAATAGATCGCATATTACAATAAGGAAGCAATCATTCCTGTTTACATAATCAGTCAGCCTCGGGAAATCTTGTCAAAACATGGGTGAGATTGAAATGAGGGTGATTTCATGGAATGTTCCATTATATTTACGTGAGCTATTCAAGCTTCACTTACAATAAATTATATGCTCTTGCTTTGAGTTGCCTTTTATAGAAAGAGTTGATTATTATGACTGTGCTTCGATATCGCATTATGAATGTCCGGAATAAATTCGTACGTATAACTCCTTGATAAAATTTTGAATTAAATTTTATTTATCATTTACGTAATACTTATCCTTTTTCTAAATATATCTATTGGAAAAATTTAATAATGTTGCGTGTTCCGACGGTTCGCAAGAATCACCGAGAAATTAAAGACTCTCTTAGAAGCAAGAGAAACCCAAAGCAACTTTAATCCGTAAAATATATGGCGAAATCCAAATGAGAGAATCTTTTCTATGTAAAGACGCAATCTCAACAATGCTGTTTATTCGTTGCTACAATGTGCTGTCCGTTGCGACGAGTAAATAAACAAATCTTGATCCGCGACCTTTCGGCCATTCTTCGCGTCAAAAAGGGTCCAAACGCCACAATAACTTACATTTTAACAGACTTCTGGAAAAATTTAACATATTAATTAGAAACTCAGAGTGTTCAAATCTCGACAAGCATTTTTATTCCCACTCAAAATATATAAGGAAAATTGAAAAGGAACTGAGCTAAGTGAAGCAAAAATTACCATCACATACTGCCATTTCATGACTCTCTCGTATAACCACTGAAGAATGGATAGAGAAGTTAAAAGGTTTGTCGAGGCGTTTGAAATGTCTCATCGCATATCTTCAATTCCGGACTCTTTTTGTCGACAGGCAGCTATAATTTAAACTCGAAGGTGAGATACTTATTTAAAAAATTAAAGATGGCAAGATAAGAGAACGTGCGAATGAGTTTGGAACTGACGCGCCATCTTGATTATCCGAAGGAGCAAAATGAAAACGAATATATCGAGGCAATTTAAAATACTCACTCTTGATCTTTAAATAGAACAGTCAATGCATTCGATGCTTTTAAATATTTTGGTCGATGAGATTTAACAAAGAATTCATATTATCTGACCGATAAGACGCGTTAGCACTTAACACGGACGGTACTGTTTTCATCAGAAATTCTAGGTAACTCTAGTTTTCATACTTTAGAACAATTCAGCTTTGAAAAATGGAGGTAAAACTCTAACGATTTTTCTTTGATTTTTTAGAGTTTTTGACTTTATAGTTGAACTTTGAAATGTAATTCATAACTCAAAATTTGTTAAAGAAAATAAATTTCTAAACCCTTCCTTTGGCTCAAAAAGTCTAAAATCGATTCAAAATGACTAAAGTCAGAAGCCACTGTAAATTACATAGTCTTTTTTTATTTTCTTTAGGCCGTGAAAAGTGACGTCATTGTCTCTTGTGATTGGCTTTCACAAAGAAATGTAACATCCACTTCTACTTTAAGTCTCCGAAAGTATGTCGAAAATACTCCGTTATCTTCGAATTCCTCCCAACAGTTTCTTTCGCTTGTTCTCGACGCGGAAGTGGGAACTGCGGTTTTCTTCCCCGAAGCGGAAAAGAGAGCTGCTCCCGCAATCGCTCCGCCGAACGCATTTTAATGGACCGCGTTTTTCCGATTCTGCAAACGTCGTTTCGGAAAGCAATCGTCATGATTCCGAAGGTCCACACAATTATGAGTCGGACATTGCCGAAAGTTTATACCCTCCTAAGAGGATCCTCAAAACAACTAGAAGGTGTTGTTTAATGACGAACCTTTCAATACGAATTAATTTTTTGGTGATTTTATACAAATCTTCACGGCAGGATTCTTAAATCCAAAAGGTGCGCAGACCTAATGTAGCCATTCCGCCTTTCCAAAGTATGTTCCAAACGTCTAGTGAAATAATCGTGCGTCTATAAGTGAAAATTCTCAGCCAATATCAATGAGTCATCCTAGTTTACCAAATAAACCATAATAATGTGAAAGGATTGTTAAATAAAACTGGTTTTACAAAACATGAAAGTAACTTTTACTATTCCACATTCAGAGGTTACAGTGGCGTATGCTATTAACAGCCATGTTCAAAATAATTTGCTTTTTGGAAGTGATGCAATCAATTTAAAATTGTTAATCATTCGAATTGTGGGCAAAATAACTCGAGAGGAGCTTTCTGGAATTAGATACAAGTGCACTCATCACCTTTTCGGTGGAAATTTATTGGATGTTAATTTGTTTTTAGTTACATCAATAATTAGTATGTAAATTATGTGATATTGATTTCGGGTTACTTTAGAAACACAGAACCAACGCCGTTGACATTTTGCTGGTGTATAATAATAATAATAATAAATCGTCTTTATTTGGGCGAGATCGAGACTTAAAAGTCTCTTCTTCTATCTAACGCATCGTCATTAATTATAAAATAAGAAGTAGAAATAATTAGAAGAATTGTGGATGTAAAAAACCTAAGAGATTCTTAGGGAAAAAAGAATCCACTGCAGGAAAACAGCCACAAGGAAGGGGAGTGTGAAAAACCTACCGATAGAAATAGCTAAAAGATAAGAAAAGAGAAAAACATTCAAAAATAAACAAATACACTACCGATAAGTACTTACATGCGATACATAAATAAGAATCAGTCACATTTAAAAAAGAGATAGCAATATACAAAATAATGTTATACAAACAAAACAGAAAAACGAGGAAAACTTACATGGATTTTTATCCATAAAGTACATTGTGAGGAAAAATAAAAGAATTTTATGAAAAACAGTATCAAAATAATGCATACAGTATACTGCAGCCGCAGAATAGAATTTATTTCCCTCACATTGAAATCGTCCTCTGAAACATTCTACAGACGACATTCCCGTCCCTAACATACTCTCTCTTGAAGCAGAAAACAATTTAACGCTCTCGGATAGTCATGTGGACTGGGAGTTTACCTTTGGTGAAAGCAGTCCCAGGTTCGTTTCCCGGTGGGAGCCAATGTACGTGATGAGCCGTCGAAGCACATTTAATAATCCTACTACTATACCAATTTTACACAATCGCAATTCACGGATGGAATTACAGATTGAATAGAATGATTCAGGGAAAAAAAGCAAAATGGATATTTATTTAAAAATAGACTGTAAATCCGATATTTTTGAATTTATTTAGTGTGTATAAGTGCGTCATGAAATTCTGTTATCCTGTGTGATTCTTATAATATTTAGAAACATTAAAATGTTACGTTAAAGGAAGAATGTGTGCATATGTCCAACTCTTTGGAAGGCTAAATTCCTGAGAAATAGAACAACTGTTTGGCGAAGAAAAGAAAATTTAGTTTAGCCCTCTTAGTGCTATCCTTCTTCCTGAGGTACTGGCGAGAAATGCGGAGGGCGTTTTTAATAAAAGAAGCAAATTGACATGGAATAGATTTATTTGTACCGCAGAAGAAATTGTTACAGACGACCCAGGGTTTCGCCTGAAGATGATGCTATGCATCGAAACCCTGGGTCATCTGTAACAATTTCTTCTGCGGTAGTGGCATAAATAAACCTATTCCTTGTCAATTTGCTTCTTTTGTCATGGAATACCACCAAGTAAAGCCTCATTCATTCGAATTTATTTTAATAAAATGTAGAAACTAGGAAAAAATTAACAATATAAAGCTATTTTCTTACATATATATGCGGTTTTTTAATTAATAAGATTAAACTGGTTAATAATGAAATTTGTTTACGTTTACTGATATGTTAATTTTTTTTTAATTAAATAATGAACTACGCAAGAGCCGATATATCGGCCCGCCGCACTAAGAGTGAATTCATGAAAGGGGAGGAGTAATGCATCATTGTAAAAATGGGCGCTTTTAAAGCAATGACACCCGAAATAAATGTGAAGAGAGATAAAAAATAGCTGTCTCTTAAACCACTTCAGAGAAAGTAATATTTCGAGCTGAGGGAGAACTATCCTTGCAGCGCACCTCAGAATATTAATTACTGCGTTGCTGTGATCTTTGGAGGAGACAGAGCTTCAAGACTGCACGCTCTGCTTCTCGAAAGGAAAACACACGGAAATGTGACCACATTTATTTGCACGAGCCCCAAATCATGCCAAGTTTCGTTTTTCCTTGTTCTGCATCTGCAATGGTTCTCTTATATCTGAATGGTTATTTATTTTTAGTTTTAACATTTCATATCATTATCTTATAAGTTATTATTGTTTTAACTGGCAGCCAAAATTAGTTGAATAGAGAGAACGAATGTTACCACAAACGATATTTGACCCAAAATTATAAACAATTGAATTTGAGAAGTCGGTTGTGCGCAAGCAAAGTGAGCAGAATGAAGGAAATAATTTTTTTCTCCTTTCAAACAGGTATTTTGTACGGAATTCTGTTTATAATTTGGAATTTTAAGGGATATAATAAAATCGATTCATCAATGGAAATTATTTGGATGAAAAAGAAGTTATTTCTGGGAACCTTACAATTTATGTTCCTCATTTTTATATTCACTAATAATCAATCAATTAACGCAAATATCTCGATGAATTGGAGAGTAATAAATGGACACGGAGCTTCTTCTTTGTTTCGCTTAAATCTGAAAATTAATTACGGAATCGAAAGGCGATACTAGCCAATTAATTATGGAATTATCTATTAATTAAACTGTTCTCATAATGCATCTTTGATATCGATTTCTGTCAACTCTTTTATAGGTGATAAAAAAATTCAAACGTTTTTTCTATTTCGCATTAATCAGGTGCGTTGATTAGTGATTCCCGCCTCACGCTAATAGCAAATCACAGGTGATCATTAAAAGATTGAAAAGTTAATAATTTGTGCTAATGACGAATTAGGAGCTCCTGCTCAACTCAAATCCAAGTAAACAAACAAATTCACTAATTAACCAAAGTATATATATAAATAATTGTAAAAGTGAATCTTTTAATTATTTATTTGTTATGGATTTCCACAAAGTGAAGCCTTGGACCGTAGATTTTAAAGTATATTTATTTTTCTGGGTGAATTTGACGTCCCACCAGATTCCACTTGAACTGTTCGTTGTCAAAGTAATTATTCATAAATAATGAGGCATAAGTCTACGGGAGATACATTTTTCGATGCATTACTTTCCTGAAATTTACATAGAAAATTGCAGAATTACCGCCATCAGAGCAAAATACCCAATCTTCCATGCCCGTGCACTTAATATCTATGTATATTATTTTTATTTATTTTTATCTATTAATATTATAAATCGTGCTGTTACGGATTGGAATGATTTGCCTGCAGTTGTCTTGGAGCCCTTCCCAAAACATAATAAGGAGTTTGTGAAAATATTGGGTAAAAATATTAAGGGCGAGTGAGCTTTACGTTTACGAGTACAGATGGAGTATGTGGAGTGAATATATATATTTTTTTGTAATTGAAAAATGTATATGGGAATTATAATAATATGTGTAATATGTAATATGTGTTACCACCGGACGATTAGTCCACTTGTAGCATTTTTACAATAATAATAATAATATTTTTTAATTCGAGAACTAATATCCGGCGAATATACATTCCATGATCGTCGATACATATGCTCTTTTCAATAACTCACATCGGTATACATACCTGCTGTTGTAACTGAAAAAGAAGCTTAGCAAAGCAGCGAGAATATCATCCTCAGGAAAAAGACTGCATCAAAAACAAACGAGGTCGGAGGATCGCATAAATCAAGAGAGGGAATTAGCTTTTCAGGTTGCGAAGTGTCTTCGCCGATGAGCGAAGGTCTTTATCGGAGGATCGGCTCACCACTTATTTCCCAAAAATTGCCTCGCGCAAAAAATCCATGGCCTTCGAAATAACCGCTTAACTGTAAAATCCCACTTCCTATGACTAGTATACGCATGATTGCCGTTCTCTATCATTTTCATCTGACTTTTGGAAGATACATTGGTAACCCCCCTAATTTGCACCCCTAATAGTTACCCCCTCTTTATCTGTTCGCTAGCTTCAGAGGTATCTGCTACTCATGAAGATGAAAATTACGCATCGCAAGAAAATATCCGTAGTAGAGGTAGATTTATTTAGAAATACATTCCCTTAAGTACAAATGAGAATTACAAGTAAAACTACGAGTAAGAAAATCATATTGTGGCGTTTGGACCCTTTTTGACGCGAAGAATGGCCGAAAGGTCGCGGATCAAGATTTGTTTATTTACTCGTCGCACCGGACAACACATTGTAGCAGCGAATAAACAGCATTGTTGAGATTGCGGCTTTACACAGAAAAGATTCTCTCATTTGTATTTCGCCATTTATTTTACGGATTCAAGTTCTTTCTTGCTTCTAAGTGAGTCTTTAATTTCTCGGTGATCCTTGCGAACCTTCGGAACACGCAACGATATATATATATACATCAATCTTACAAAGTCTTGCGTATAAATTTCATCAATATAACACTTTACGTGCATACAATACACATAATTACACATCATTGTACACGTAATTATACAGATTTTTAAACTTGCAAAAAAAAACTATGCAGATCTTTAAATTAAATGTCAGATTCAACTCATTATTCCCTTTTACAATCCTGATACATTCTCTTGTAAACATTCTTCCATTCTCAATTCTGCGGACCCATTCACGAAGACTATTGAATAAGTCCATCACTAGAAAAATTGTAGTATTGTAGTATGTCTTTTTAAGTCATAAGTTTGTCGTGTGTCATAATGGTGGTGGCTAAAAGAAAATGTCAACTCCTGATTTAAATACCTTGGAACATTCAATATGGAGACAGTAAGTTAAATACAATGGACCCCTTAATAGGATTCTCTTGTTTCACAACAAATATAACTAACCTGGTCCTATAAACTCAACGGAATGGCGATTGACTTTGTGGTATTCCATGACTAAATGGTGAATAAAATATAACCACTTTTCTTGAGAAACTGGTAAAATTATATTCCCTTTTCACAGTATCACACAAAATCTTGCGTGGTGTGAATATAACGTTACCAGTTTCTCTGGAAAAATTGTTTTATTTTATTCTCTATACGTTAAAAGAAAAACAAATAATAATTTCAGAAACTGCATGCGTTTCTTAGAATACTTCCGTAAGTTTGAAATCTTGTTGCAAGAAAACGTTGCAGAAATGAAATGGTCCCTCCTCAGCGTAATGGGGATGTTGGTCCTCGAGAGATAGCTGGGGTCTGGCCATCCTTACTCTATGGGTCTGGCGGAGATCTCGAGGCGAAATAAAACGTCATCTAGCGTTTAAAATGGGAGGTCGATGTCAGTCAGACCGCAGCGGTGTGATGCAAATAGGGAAGTCGTTTAGTGCGAAGATTAACAGCAGAATGGATTTGATCATCGCATTTTACGGTCAACGGAATGCAGTAGAAGAGATAACGCTCGATCCAACTGTTTAATATTGGCTACACATGTATAATCCATCTACATGTGCATTCCATAGTCTGCAAGCGGTCACAGGAAAAGGTTTATCTCGAGATCCGGTTTTGTGTTTAAATATTACCCCTTTTGTCCTTCCCATTAATATGTCTAGTGAATAAAGATGTTGCAGCATTGTTTTTGATTGTGTAGAACATTGACAATAGGTGGAGTTTTCTTCTATCGTTGAACCAGCATAATAAGCATAATTCCGAAACATGTTGCTTTGCGTACAAATGAATCGAATACATGAGTACTGGACTCTTTCGAGTTTTTTGCTCAACAGGTAAATCCTGAAATACGGCATCGCAATAATGGGAGTGTGGAAAAAGGAACGAAGACGCAAGATTTTTTTCCTAAAAGAATTTTAAGTCCATTTCCAAGAATTAATATCTCGCAGATTATCAAGAGAAATCAATTTTCCGAGATTTTAAGATTCGCAGTTAAGAACAATTTCCCTTTCACAGGGATGTATCAAAACGAGATTTTAAAATGGGCAGGGGTTCCCCTAATCCATTGCCTATCGTAGATGTACAACAACATAATTCCATGTCTCCTTTGTTACATTGGCTGTGTTATCGTGTGTGTCGAGATATTTGCAGTTATTACGGTACTTATCAATTTTGTTACCAGTTCAATGGAAAGCAAAAATTCCAACATGTATTCCAGAAAAAATAAAGAGTGTTACTCAAAACTAAAGAGATGCTGACGTGAGGGGGTTGTGCAAACTTATAGCAATAACTGTTACTTTGCATATAGTTATAGATGTAGGTGGCAATGGCAGAAAGATGATAAAATAAATGTATTGAAATTGTAAACGAATATCCAATAAAATCCACAACGGAAGTAAACCATTAAAATACATTCTTATCCATCGTTCGCAATATTAAAAAAAAATGAATATCTGATTAAATCTGAGCAATTGAACAATGCTTCTTATTTCAGTAATGAGGGAAACGAGATTCTTTCTGAAAGAACATGTCACAACAACGCCGGAATTACTTTACCAGAACACCGGTATTTGAACACGAATGTATTCATATCTCAAATTAATTACGTATTTTATGCATTTATTTCTCAAAGCAAAGAAATTAAATGCTCGTTATTCAGAACTCTCAAAGATGGAAAGTTGTTTCATTTGTTGTCATTGTTCCAGGAATGACGTTCACCCATTAATGTAATTGTCACTGCGGCAGCCATCTTGAACGCATTGTTGAACGCTCTCGAGAAGTGACGCTTATCTAAAGAAAAAGAGTTATGAAAATGATTGGAGGAATAGAAAGAAGTGAATCAGCGAGGGTACACCTGCATTCGAATAGAAAGAAGTTGCTATTCGAGGACTACTTAAGAAAAGATCATTTGCGCCCCGAGTTATAAATAAGCTCTTTAGCGAAGAGGGCAGTTTATCATCTTCTCCTCGATTTCCCCAAAGCAATTACTCTTCCTCCCCCATCTCAGACGTAGCGATGTTAATTCCAGCTTCGTTAAAACAGGATGTTTTCGCAAGATCGTTAAGCTGACGATTCTATTGTCTAGATCATTAAGGTGGTTTAACTTCCCTTAAGGAGGCGCCTCTGATATAGACCTCCAATCCGCAATGAAAACATTTTAGAATGCCGAAAACAGGTACGTTCAATTGGATACTAATAACATGAAGCTGTATTGATGGAATTTACGTCTAGCATTTCCAAAAGAAGAATAATTGTCTTCCTTTCAGACTCTTGATAACACATTTTACCATTTATTTTCTGTTTTACTAAATATTTCAAATTTATTTATTAAAGGTTTTATAAATTAATTAATTAACCAATATAAAAAGAGGTTTTGCGGGATTTGATAAAATTTGCCTCAAGAATTTTAATTATGTAGAAAGTAAATTTCCAAGGCGTTTATAGCTCATTAAAAATAATTCAAAACTAATTCGTTATGTAGTAGGCAAAAAAGGTCCTGTTTCTAAGGGAACTCTCAGTTGGTTTTAGGTTAAATAAAGGTGAAACTTTAATTGGTTAATTAGTAGCATCTGTCACATGAGGAACCTGTTTAGAGTAAAAACCATCGAAGCAAAACATTTTCAAATCGTAATTCCAACGTTTTCTGAAGAAAATCTCTCGAAAAGACGAATTGTCGATGGAAACAGGTGGAAAGAAAGGATTTTCGGTTGCCTCTTCTACACGTCTCAGTAGGCCTACTGAAAGTCAAAAACAGCGAAGAAATGTGAAAATATCGTTCCTGAGTTTCTTTATCCCTTTTGGTGGGAGGTAGGGGAGAGTGGGGGAATGCCGGTATGTTAAACGGTTTCATTTATTGCTATTATAAAAATTGTTAGTTATTTGATTTAACATTTTTAGTGGTTAGTATGTATATAAATACACAATACATATTAATTGTATTTTTACTTTCTCCCTATACATAGTATAGAGAAACTATTGTATTCGCAAAAAAATTCGACCTCCAGATTTCGACGGAAAAAGTTGTTTTTGGGGCCCATAGAGCATGTTTTAGCTATTTTCCCGAACATGTCTGTCTGTGTGTCTGTCTGTGGTTAGAAAGTTTGTGGGCGCTCTATCTTAAAAAGCAATAATCCGATCATATTCAAAATTCATATTTTGATTTTTTCTAACAATGCCAAAAGTTGATTAGTTTTTATGAATATCGCTTAACCGGAAGTTGCGGTTTATCCGGAACAAAATTTCGTTTCTTAAATATCTCTGTAAAAATGCAATATAGGTATATACATTTACGCACAAAAGTTGTAGATAATGTACTTTACTACAACTTGTGTACAAAACATTTTTTCGTAACACTGATTTTTTAGGAGTTATTCTTTAATAATGGTTAACCGGAAGTTGTTTTTTATCCAGAAATCTAAGTTTTTCATACATATCTCTGTCAGAATGCAATATAGGTATATACATTTACACACAAAAGTTATAGATAATGTAATTTACTACAACTTTTGTATAAAACATTTTTTCGTAACCCTGATTGTTTAGGAGTTATTCTTGAATAATGGTTAACCGGAAGTTGTTGTTTACCCAGAAGTGGAAGTTTTTCATACATATCTCTGTCAGAATGCAATGTAGGTATACACAATTCTGTACCAAAGTTATAGAGAATGTTTTTTACTAAAAATGTTGTATGAAACATTTTCCTGTAACACTCATTGCTTTGGAGTTATTAATATATTTCCGGCATAGGCTTCTGTTTTCAATAGATATGGAGAAAGTCATGTGTTGGCCACATCAGATTTTTTTCCTACAAAAGAAATACTTAAAAAAAAAGAAATGAAAACCCTTACACATACCGTTATTACCCCACCCAGTGGGGTAATACCGGTAGGGGATTTCCCATGTATTTCTTATGGTAAAAGTTTACCCAAGATTATATCATGAGATTTTTGTACAAAAAGAATTTAAATAAGCTGGAAATAAGATAGGAACTAATACAAAAGTCATCAGTGTGAAAATACGTTTTCTTTAATAGGCCTCGGTGAAATATTGATGCTTCTAAATAAAATAAAAAGCAGTCAGTGCTATTGTACATATAGGCTTGTAGTAATTAATACAAAGGTAAACACTGACTTCAGTGGCATCACAAAGAAAGTTTTCAGCTGAATCAGCACCACTGCAGAGGGCATGTATCCACTGCTCACACAACACTCTTCTCCATCCTTACCAAACTCCTCACATACAAAACTCAAATTCTCATCTGTATCAAGTGGCATGTCGTCCATTTCGTCATCATCACACAATTATTTTTCGCTTCTTCATCTTCGGAATCAGAGGAAAAATCTCTTTAATTTTCTTGAAGTTTTGTTTTTTGTCGTCTTAGTCTTGGATTTTGATTTACCTACATTAGTTGCTTTAGTAGGCTTTATTTACTTTATAAAAATGGCCTGATACCTATTTTTAGACTTTGTTTAAAAAATTAATTGAGAGTTCAATAAGAGGCAATTAGTCATTAATCAGTTTTTATTTCCCCGTGAGGAATCTATGGACACTTTTGCCTCTCTGTACTACGAATGTGGGTGTTTATGTTCGCCTCGAGAAGCAGAACTGAAAACTACTTCTGTATAAATAAAACTATACGTTTGGTCCTTCTTTTTTGACAAACTAATCTTTCAAGATGTCGATGGAAAGAGGCACTTAATTGCTCTCAATACAAAATAAGTCGACCCAAAATCCTTCCCTTACAGGTTTAAAAAAACTCAGCTGTGATATTTTCTCATTTCTTCGCTGTTTTTGAATTGCAACAGGCCTAAAGAGATGTGTAGAAGAGGCGATCGAAAATCCATTCTCTCTGGCTTACACCTGTTTCCATCGACAACGACAAGATTGTTTGAAGCCCACCACTGTGATGGTGAATGTTAATGTTTGAGGGGACGATTAAGGAACGTGTGATGTGTTAGCCTGTTTTATTGAGTTCTCACGGGAGAGAAGGGAGGGATAATTCGTGACGTGGCCGAGGGAAGCAACTTTCCTAAACACCGAATAATAATCGGGTTTGCTTCGATCGAGATGTAATGAAAAGAGAAGCGGTAATTATAGGGGTCTCGATTCGGTCATTTTTAACACCTCTCTTTGCTCTTCGGATGTCCACATTCGCTTTTCATCGCTGAGATATCGGCGGACAATGGCGCAATGCTCTCGTATCCCTCACAACGATTTCTACTTTCCGTTCGAATAAAAAAAAGAGCGTGAGGCGAGGAGAGGAGTATACCTCGGGAAACTACCGTATATTTCCACAAGGCGATCTTCAAATATTTCGAGGTATTCGCCATATTGTAACCGTTTTAGCATATACCAACAAGACGACCCCTAAACTATGCATGTATCTATATATTGTTTAATGATGTAATATTTCATATGCTAGTAATTTTCTATATATTGTATAACTTCCTGTATATACCTTTCTATTATTTAGCGATTTCATACTGTAATTATTAGAAATTTCATCATTTAGTTATTTAAAATTATTTGTAATTTCATAACCATTCGCAATGTGTGTATGAATTACGTACGAGGGTTAAATGGAAGGTGGGACTTTTTAGTCCAAATTTCGCCCAATAAAGTCGTAAATAAATAATAAACTATAAACGACCTTTATTTTGGATCATCTGAATAATAAGACTCTGTGCATGGAATCATGTCCTATTCGTAATTTTTCGATTGAATGAATTTCACTTTATTGCGATTGCGGCAGACATTCGTTCTGATTATTTTTGTCCTATAAGACGACCCCGGATCTTGGGGGCCTTTTTTATGATTCAACTATCGTCTTCGCTGCAGAAATAATAGCCCAAACATTCTTCGGCCAAAGAAGAGATCTTTGGTTCATTCTCAGTCTGCGAAGGCCGACACCCGCGTGCACAAAACGCCTTCTTTTCATCAAAAGAGAAATACAAAATGAAAGTTTTAAGAGAGTGCGATTGTGTTTATTGGGTCGAACGGGAAATCAATTACCGGAAGATTCCGGTCGACGAAGATGATTCGGAAAGGAAGAATGCGCTTCTTATCCAAAGTTCATTCCGAAAAATTACGACACATCACTCAAAATGAAATTTGAAGAATATGTTACTAAAGTCATCAGGAATTTCGTGGAATTCCCCCACCGCAGAAAATAACAGAGGCTCAAAGGCCGTTATCACTCCCCCCTATGGCGGCATTACATCACGGCCCTGCATCACTTCATACTCCCGTGTTGAGATACATAGCCAAATACGCCCCGATAATCAATCAAACCAATAGTTAGATTCAAAAGTATTTGCATTTTATGATTAACACTTCGCTTTTTTGTCAGCAAACGTTTCACCTTTCCTTTTGTTTATATTTAAAACGCCTCTATTAAAATACCTTGTTATACTAAATAATACCTTGTTAACGTTCTTATACCTTTTCATATTAAAATGACTAAGTAAAATTCCACTTCACATCTGTGGATTTGCTTCACCTGGAAAAAACGGGGCAAACTCAAAAGAGCCGAACTTTTTGCGCTTGGAAACAGAAATCGATGTGCAAATCATTCATTTGTAATTCAACTAATAACCTTAAGAATAAGTCATTTTAACCTTAAGAATAAGTCATTTTCTTATGGTTATAAATTTATTCTGCGGTTCCGATACGATTCCTCCTGTTATGGAACGGCAATCCACCATCGATTCGTCAGCATTTAAGAGACTCATCCGAGCTGAGCATAGCATTTAATGTATACATTTCCTATAAAATAGTTTTTAATAAAATACTGTGGAAAAAGTACAAATTGTTCTCGTTCATCATTACGTATTTCCACAAGACAGAGACCGTGAATTTTATTTCCTATAAAACCGAACCAAATTTGACAAAAGCGAATTCCGATACGCGAATCATTAAAAGGCATCAATTCGAAAATCACGTGATCTTGGTACACATTTCTTCGGAAATCATTATCTCCTCATTACTTTACTAGTTTCCCTGTTGAGCTATCACCTACTCTTGCCTATTGTTAGTCTTTCCCTATTGCCTCTCCCACTTTCAGCCATTAGTCTTTCACCTCGTCCATTTAACTTACTCTTCCACGGCACTCACAAAGAACCGTTATCGGATATCTCATTTTTCATCGCTGACGTTTAAAAATAGATCCAAAGCTGAAGATACGATTCTACCATTTATGATATTTCCTTATCAATGAGTTCCATCATTATTTTCATATAGAAAGCAAAAATAAGATGTTTACTTTCCACAAATATTTATTAGAGCGACCATGGTTTCCGTATCATCACCATTTCTGTGGAAATTAAACATCTTATTTCTACTTCGATTGAAAAGAAATGAAATTCCACCAGATTTCACTAAATAGCATTATATTTCAAAAATTGGTAGTATTATGCTGTTATTTAATTCTTGATTTTGTTCGCTCACGTAAGATGTAATTGCAGTTTATTCCTGTTTTCCGTGTTTAAATTTTTGCTTTTTTTCAATTGGGTTTTGTATTAAAATGATTTTAATATATGTTTGCAAAATTCTGATTGAATTCATGCTTTGTATAAAATCTATGTATTTCTTTATGTATAGATATGTTGTGATGTTCATATTTTAATTTATGTATTTTAACCTATCTTTATTACATTAAATGTTCCTTTTTCCTCTTGTATAAGACAAAATACAATACAATACATTTTGATGTATAATCATGTTTAATGAAAAAGGGCACTTTTATGCCCGTTAATATAATCAATTCAATTATATTAGAAAGTCTTCATATAGCATTATATTCGCGAAGTACTTTCTCCTTCCGCACATTTCTAAATCATGAGATTCTGACGAAAAGACATATCGGAAACAATACTGTTGATTTTCAATTTGAGTTAAGAATAATACAAGAAATGATTTAAAGCAGCTAACGTAGTGAAGTGTTCAAATCCATCAAAAAGCCTATGATAATAGCTTTTTGATGGTATGAGTGTGAACCTATTTTATTAATAATCTATGGCAGAAGTCTTCACATTGTGGAACTCCATAAAATAAAAACACTAAGTATTATTCCATCTGAAGTGGAATTTTGCTTAGTCATTTTAATTTAATTAACTAATAATTGTTTTATGAATAGTGAAAAGAGATTACATTATGGTTAGAACTGTAGTTTAGGTATGCTATAAGGGGAAGAAAAATTTTAATAATACTATTCTGGAAATATATTTTGAAATAAATCTTTGTAGTAAATACTTTTGAATTCATCCGATTATTGATATTTACGACTCGTAACCGCAACTATAGATTTGCTGCGATGTTAGAATTGGATAAAGTTGAAGTCGATCGTGCTCAGATTTGCAAAAGCCGCTACGATCAGAACTATTCAGCTAAAACTAATTTGTCAAAAGTATTAAACTACTCCTGAGACAGAACAAACGAAGCAACAGAAACAATCAAAGAACTTTTATTCAAAAGGGAATAGATTGAAAAACACACTTATTCTAAACAACGACATTTAGCAAGTTGAACAAGCACTAGTAGATGGCAGGATATGGAGTAATATTCGTGCAATTTTCGAATGTTGAAAAATGATGACGAGTACTAATTGTCTTCACCTTCAAATGATGTAACGCAATCTTTTGGGACCTGTATAAGACAATGCCGATTTTCAGGACGACAGTAATTGAATAAATTAGTTATCAAAACGATTTCCTTTTCTAGTACTTTTGAATATATTTCCCTATTGAATAACTGAATTACTGAATAAATGGTGCTTCAATAGTTACTCCATTTCTCCCTCAATACTCTACAGGATGATTTCTAAAGCGTCAATTCGTATTCCTAACTATTTTAAAGATAAAATATGAGAATGTTTAAAACATAGAGAAACCCTACGATCATTAGAGGAAAGGAGCCAATTTTGGGCCCCCATTTTTTTGTTCTGCAACCCAGAGACAGTTGCTTAAATATTCCAAATTATTTTTTAAATGCTTTGATAAGTTCTTCATAAGATTCTGAATCTTTAATATATCTTTTTAAATATTAATTTCCCAATATCACAAGTTTATATAATAAAAGTTAAAACTCAACTTTTAGAAAAGAGGTTCCTAAAGCGCCCCTCCCTAAATCGCCCTAAAATCGTCTGAATTTTTATTGAAAACAACTTATTAAAGTAGATATGACAATAATTATTAACTTTCGAAGTATGAATAAAGGTGTTTGGGTTAAAAAATAACGTTTTGCATGTTTGTTAGGCCCCACCTTCCTATAAGGAAAGGGTTTAGGTGACTTTGCACATAAGGGCGTGCACCCAGGAAAATTCCCAAGGAAAAACGGACTTGAAAAAAGTCTGACAGGGCCGGGAATCGAACCCTTCCGAATTCTGGTCGGGTAGCCTAGATGGTTAAGGCAGCCTCTCGGTTAGAGGAAGATCCCGGGTTCGATTCCCGGCCCTGTCAGACTTTTTTCAAGTCCGTTTTTCCTTGGGAAACCCACCTTCCTTTTTCCTTATTGCATCTATGGCTTTAGCCATATTATCAGATTCCCAAATTTTTATTTTGGGGTTAATCTTGCCCATTTCTGATTTAAGACCTGCAAAAACAAGCGAAAAAATCTGATGTGGCCAACACATGACTTTCTCCGTATTTATTGAAAACATAAGCCTATGCCGGTAATATATAAATACTCCAAAACAATGAGTGTTACAGGAAAATGTTTCATACAAGCTTTGTAGTAAAAACATTATCTATAACTTTGGTACATAATTGTAAATACCTACATTGCATTCTGACTGAGATAAGTATGAAAAACTTCAATTTCTGGGTAAACAACAACTTCCGGTTAACCATTATTGAAGAATAACTCCTAAACAATCAGTGTTACGAAAAAATGATTTATACAAACGTTGTGGTAAAATACATTACCTATAACTTTTGTGTGTAAATGTATATACCTACGTTGCATTCTGACAGAGATATGTATGAAAAACTTCCTTCTCTGGGTAAACAACAACTTCCGGTTAACCATTATTGGGGAATAACTCCTAAACAATCAGTGTTACGAAATTTTTTTTGTACAAAAGTTGTAGTAAAGTATATTATCTACAACTTTTATTTTTAAATGTATATACCTATATTGCATTCTTACAGAGATATTTAAGAAATAAAATTTTGTTCCTGATAAACCGAAACTTCCGTTTAAGCGATTTTCACCAAAAACTAATAAACTTTTGGCATTGTTAGGAAAATTTTAAATATAAAATTTGAAAATGATCGGATAATTACTTTTTAAGATAGAGCGCCCACAAACTTTTCAACCACAGACAGACAGACAGACAGGCACACACACAGACAGACATGTTCGGGAAAATAGCTAAAACATGCTGTATGGGCCCCAAAACATCTATTTCCGTCGAAATCTGGAGGTCGAATTTTTTTGCGAATACAATACTTTCTCTATACTACGTATAGAAAGAAAGTAAAAATCAAACTTTTGTGAATACCCCTTCCCTTTTACGCTGAAATACGTGCATAAATGGGGGACCCGATTTTGGAACCAAATTGGTTGCCCGAATTAAGACACCTGGCGGTATGAAATTGAAATACTTGATTAAAAATTTCAAAGATAGCAATGCCCTAACCATATCAAAAGATTGCTTATTTCATAAGAAATGTTATGATACGTAATAAGAAGTACTCGCCAATACATAACCAGCTTCACAAGATCTCAACACACTTTTGGCAAAAGAGTAAACAAAGGCGTTGCCCGAGCACGTCGAATACTGCATAAAGGCGGGAGAATAGTGTACTACAGCGCCACGCAGTTGGAAGCTTCTAAACTAATAGTGGAATAGTTAATAATAAACGCCACCGTACAGAGCCAATATAACGGATCAGTAACCTCACTCTCCTCAACCAATTGGATTAAAATAAAAAAGCATTTAAATGCTTTACAACATCTGCGGGTAGATAATCAATCGATTGATACACACCACAAAGGTTTGCCCACGAAACCTTATGAGAAATTAAAGGTGCTGAATGATTGCTTTCTAAGCCTCAGAGGTCAACAACCAGAGGCGGCCAATTAGCTTTGTAGAGAGGCCAATTACGGTTTATCGAATTCTCTTTGAGCGCCTTCAGAAGACAAGTAGTCCATTAAAAGTGAAGGCTAACTTCTGAATCGCGAAACTTCGCGAATTTTGTGCTCGAAAATCGTTCGTTACTTACTTCATCCGGGTTCTTCCTTTCTGCACTTCGCTTTACTGTACAGCCGTTTGCTATGTCTTTGTAAAGGGAATCAAAAGCTATTCATTGCTTTCTAAGGAAAAATCGATTTTTCTGTAGTAGGTAAATATCGCCCAATACTAAAAGACTTTATTTATTTAATTTATTTTAACGTTCTAAACAACTGAAACATTGAAAAACCGTGGCAGGTGAATTGGCCCGGGGGGAATTCGTACGCGGGGAATTGATCTCCCGACAGATTGGTTTGCGGGGAATTGATCCCCCGCGCTGATGTTTTACTACTGTTATTCAGTCTTGTGTTAATCTACACGCCCTGATTATTGGTTAATGTTATAAATAAATTAACCGGAGGGGTTGGGTTGGTAGTACAACAGCGTACCAATCTGTAGGGAGATCAATTCCCCGCGTACGAATTCCCCTCGTACCAATTCACCGGGCGCCCTGAAAAACCATTTCATTTTTGAGTTATTCATCATGTGCCGACGCTACTAAGTATCGGTAGCTACTAATTATTATCTGTAGCTACTTCGAAATAAGTTATTCTTTGTTTTTCTATAAATATATTATCTGAAGTTGTTAGATTAACCAGGATTGGAATTGGACATTTCGTAAAAAAACGGTAAACGGATTTCTTCTGAAACTTCTTAAACACTGATAAACGATCTATCGTAAATTATCGAATCCCAAGTAACTCTTCGTCGGAGATTGTCAATGCTTTCTTCAATCGGATGGTAGAATTCGTATTTTTTTATTTTAAACGTTTCTAATTTCTTCCTGAATATGAAAACAGACGCTTCATCTAAGGCCCATCCATGTGCCCAAGTTGAATTAGGTATCAAGATTTATGATAAAGGGGACCCTTCACCTAGCCGTGCTGCCTTGAGTGGCTTCAAAATAATTGAATGTTATGATTCGGGGATCTTCGCCTGAAATACTTTTATTTTACGATTGCGTCCTTTTATCGTTTGGTGACCGTCCGCAGAAAAGTTTGGAAATGAATTTAGTTCGACTGTTTATGCTTTTCCCCATAGGGTTTTATCAATTATGACCAATTTAGAAGATGTGAATTGTCGACTTTTAAGACACCGATGATTGCCAAGCGGTCCTGTGTTCGAGCCCACGCCGCGATTAATTATCTAGCCCATTTATGGAAAATTATCGCCCTTAAGGTAATACCGGCAGAGATACCCCACCTAAGGAAAAGACTTCATAACAATGATTTCAGTGATAACAAGCATGTGAAACTGCGTGATAGAATATAACATTTATAGGTAATTCACAGCATATAAACTAATTTTGTTCAAAAATGTTTTCACCCAAAGTATACATTATTTCTACATCCAAGCATTTGGCCATCTGTCCCGATAGTCCGGGACCTCTGCGGGAGAGATGCCCCATCACCTTAATCTGAATTTAATCTGGGAAGCACTTGTTCCATGACAAAATTGTTAAATTTAACTTGAAATTAGGATCTAACTAATCATTTAAGTTGACTTTAATCCTATTTAGATTTCATTTGCAAAAATGTAGCCAAAAATTGTATTACATTTAGAGAACAATATCCGTTAAAAATATAATGCAATTTGCAATTTGTATGAATGGGGGCTACAATTAACACCGTCTTGAAGAGAATTCCTAACGGGAGTTTGTTGTAAAGTTAAACGCTAAAAGCCCATTCCATAGTTTTTTTAGTTAATTCCTCGAATATTCGAAGGATAGCATCCTTCCAAACAGTATTGGTGTCCCTTCTTTCCTTCCCTCCAAGAAAATTAATCTCATCACCTTTAAGTTGGGTCAGTGTGTACTCAGAAATATAATAGAAGTATTTATACAACAAATAAGATATTAAGTTTAATAAATAGGTGCGAAACGGCAATACATAGCTATAGCTACGAGCAACCGTGTTGACGAGGACGGAAAACAAAACAGCTTAATTTTACAGAATTTGTCTAATTTTTTATTCCCATCGGAGGCATCTCAGCCTCCTCTACAGGCATTTAAATAGCATGTTGAGGATTGGCCATCAGTTTATTTTGCAAATGACATCTTTTTACGCAAAAATATTGTAAATTTAACCGAAAAATTACAAATTTTAATTTTTTGTCGAAATTTCGAAACTTCGAGGCAAACATTCTCACAGAAGATATTTTTTGATTTCGAAAACATTTGATATTTGTAATGTTCATGCGGGTGAGCCACCTTTTCCGGGTGTTAAATTTCGATCAGAAAAGAAGTGGCAAAATGCACCACTCTAGCACTTACTAAACGTCATCTTTTGATCGTGCATAAAATTCATTCGACCGTGGATTTAAATCTGAATTGAAATTTAACGGACATCACAAACGTCTTCTTGACAAAAACCTTAATCAGTATCACCTTAAACTTAAGTTGATACTAATAGGATGATACTACGACTACGTTCAAAATATATTATTTTTTCCCGCGAAAACGCCAAGCAGGAGAAATGTTGAACTCCGGTGGTAGATAGCACCACATGTTGTACGGCTACTTACCATCTTTCTACTTATCTATCTACTGCCAGAATTTTACATTGCTCCTGCTAGGCGTTTTCGCGGGAAAAAATAATTTCGGGATAACATTTTGAACGCAATAGCATAGCTGTGAGGTATTTTCTTCATGGTTAGGTAGTTGGACCCTTTATTGGCGAGGTTAGGCCCTCTCTTCCACCTAACCTCGTATGTCGATTACATTTATGGTTAACTTATTAAAAAAATACAAAAAGAAAGAGTAGGATGTGGGAAAGAATCTATGCAACTGAAGGTTGACAAAGAAGAAACCCATGTTGCGGGAAAACACCCAAAAAGAAGGGGGGGGGGAATATACAAACAGTGACAAAGATTAGATAATGAACAATTATTTTACAAAGTAAATTTAACAAAAGGTATAGTAGAGTGAATTGATGTAGTTATAATAAAAGTTAAAAGCTATTATAAACTAAATAATCTAATATTCCAAAAGCTACAATATAATACAATAAAAAATTCATAAAATTTCTTCAACCGGAGGCATTTTTTCAATCGATTTTTTCATGGACTGTCTTGAAGTCCTTGTCTTTATATTAGTAATTCCTGTTAAATGGAAGAGCCTGTAAAAAAGTAAAGGAAAGAGGATACGGTGGATGAGAAGTATTCAAAGATTAGCAAAGTAATAAGTGAATCAAGTAACATCCATGCTCTAGTGTAAGAAGTTTACCGGTAGGTGTTGGAATGATGGCAAGTGCTAAAAGGATAGTCAGAATTGAATAGTCTATCAGTGATATGACGCTTGAAAGTGGGGAAAGATGATTGCGCTGATTTAGAATGGGTATGTGCGTTCCAGTATTTTGATCCAAGTACATAGTAACATTACCGTAACGAAGGCACCGGAATTGAAAGGTCGACTGATTCTCGGAAGATTCCATTGACGAAGTCTCAAAAGACTAAATCGGATATAAGAAATACGGCAAAGCGCGTAAAATGGACCGAATGAGGCATCTGAACTCTCGCTGGAGAAATGTATTGAGGAAAACATGCTCAAGGAAATGGAATGAACGTCCTAAGATGCGCCGCAAACGAGAACAGGTTTTCAGGGAAAAACGCCTATCAATGAGAAAGCATGAAATTCCAAATCTTCAAAGTGGTGAGACACACGTAGAGGTGAGATTGGGAAATGCATTTGATACGCGTGACCTTTGGCACAAAGCGGCTAATTTCTCCTTCAAAATTCTTACGCTTTTGACGGCTTCTTTATTTCGTCATTCGATACTACTTTTATGACACAAATGACATTTCTTTCTTAAGATGGAGGATGAACAAAATAGGTAGAGGTGTAAGAAGTGAAGCGTAAGTAAGAAATAAAGCTTACCTTGGGTAAGTCCAACGCTTTCCTGTACTAAGTCAAACTCCATTTACATCATTTGTAAAATTTCCTGGAGCGGATTTCTCTTAATTTCGCTTTGTGGTTCGGTTGCCTCAGTGAGGACGTCTGGTGGTGGTTGGTGCCACTACGTGGAGCACCATCACCTT
Organism: Sympetrum striolatum; assembly: GCA_947579665.1. Classification (NCBI taxonomy): domain Eukaryota; kingdom Metazoa; phylum Arthropoda; class Insecta; order Odonata; family Libellulidae; genus Sympetrum; species Sympetrum striolatum. The sequence goes on from OX388345.1 coordinate 7,924,833, forward strand.
GATGATAAAAGCCCCCAGCTACAGAAGGGAGAAGGACGTGGCTCGGTAGTTTAGCGGTTAGAACACTTGCCCGGAAAGTGGGAGACCTGAGTTCGAATCACTATTTTTCTCTTCTTGTACAAAATAGGCTGCTTAATTATAGTATAAAGGAAGGAAGTTTCACAGCGAAAGAGGTGTAAAGAAATATGTAAGAGTAGTTTTCTATTTTTCCGTCAGGTGTCGTGGTAATCTTGATGAGACGCAGTTAAAATTAGATTATGAGCGCAAATTAGGAGGGATTGGAAGCGTTTAGCTCCATTTCTGACTATTATATATTTAAATATCATCTATTGTTATGTTGATAACTGGATCAAAGAAGAGCCATGCTCAGTTACCTTTAAAACTTTCCCAATATTCGTTTCAAAAGAATTCTTCTACCCATTTGTTGGAACAATAAAATCTTTTTCTTGGTTTCTCTGGCTTTATTACGCGCTGATCTTTCTTTGTCTCAAGTTTGATAATTTCCACATCCAGAGCAATTAGATAACAAAGAAGCTCCTCTGTGCTTGATGTACTAATTACTGCAGGAAAATTTTGGAGTTTCTCGTTCAATATGCCAAAAGAAAAAAGAATGGATTCTTCTCAAGTTCATTACGGCGAGTTTTCTTAGAGAAGAGGAACTTTCGAACAAAGCGCCGAAGGAATAGGGCTTCTTACAGCACTTAAAATAAACGCCGTTTGAGATTTATTTGAAATAGAAAAATGTCTCCATCATACCAGTTTTTATTCCTTAAATAAAATTAACTAATAAACAAATATGGTTGATGATAGTTAAGCGGGGTATTCATCTTTATTTTTTTTCAGGTAGAAATTTCGAGGGTCACCGTGCTAATCCGGACCCTTAGCTCGGGAGCGCCCGACCTTCCCATCAGGGGGGACCATAAAAAAACTGACCGCGTGGAATACGATTTAAAAAGTTATAAGCAATTAAAATGAGCAACAATTAATTATCTTCGTAGTCTCACTCGTCCTAAGAGATATACAAGCGTCTTTTGATCAACGTTCTACGATGAAAATTAAGATTTTTTGTGATTGTACTAGAGATGACCCGTTTACACACGGCAACGTTGCTCAGTCAGATAGGCGGGTGTTTTAAATATCTCGACGGGGTTTGGGTTGGGTTAGGGGGAGGATTTATAGATTTTTGATAGAAATCCCTCCCCCCTACCCCAACCCAAGGGCAACGCTGCCGTTGAGAAGAATAATAATAATGGAAGATTTTTTTTTAAAGGATAAATATTGGAAAAACTTAGGTTATGGAAGGTAGCAAACATGGACAGGAAGAGTATCACAAATGAATAAAGAAAGTGGTAGAGTTCACCTTCCTCACGAAGGATGGGAGAGATGTTTTAAGTAGAATCAAACAAGCAAAGGACACATAAATATAAGCTGCAGATTGTCAATGAAATCAACCATAACCATAATCAATGATAAGGTTCCTAAATACTTACAAGTGGAGCACTGCGAGACATGGATTGTAGAAGAAAATAGCTTGAACTTTTCGAAATGTGGTGTTTTAAGAAAATGTTGAAGTGCCTTGGACCGATAAGGTTAGCAATGACAAGGTTCTCTATAGAATCGGAGAAATAAGAAAAATAGGTCTATGTAAGAACCCTGCAAGCCGCCTTCCGGCGTGTGGCAGGGGGTGCTGGCACCTTGACTCTATTTTCCTAAACGGTTGCTTTCGCGTAAACTTAAAAATGAATTTTTGAAACGATTCGTTCTAGCATAGCATTTCCCTAATCTTTCTGGCAGTATCAGCACGGCCCATATAACAGGGGGGTCGCATTGTATCGGTTACATTATCTGAGAACGTAATTTCTCTGAACTTATTTAATAAATTTATCCTTTGAATTAGTCTTCCATCTTCTAATGATTCCCATCCCGCGTCCTGTAACATCTGAGTGACACTCGCTGTTTTATCGTAGCAATTCTTTACAAATCGTATCGCCTTTCGTTGTACTTTTTCTAAATCCCGAATATGACATTTCTCGGCGGGGTCTCATACACTAGATGCATACTCAAGGTGAGGCCTAACTAAGGCTAAGTAACATCGCTCGCGAACTTTTTCTTCGCTCCTACCGACTATTCTTTTAACGAAATTAGGCGTTATTGAGATGAAAATAAGGCAAGGAAATCTTTGAAATTGGTTCAGCGTGAGGCATGCTCAAAGCAGAACAAGTAGAATAACACCATCTATACCATTGAAGCTTCGCTCCAGCGAAAACCTCTGTTGGAAATCGCTCGCAACTTCCACATTAAAAGCATTAAAAGTCTGACAACGTTTTACATTTGTTTCCACGCAATAGATTACATAAGTCTCCGCAGTTGTCGCTCTGTTTGCGTCAGTATTACTACGTTGCTCAGTCAGATAGGCGGGTGTTTTAAATATCTCAACGAGGGTTGTGTTGGGTTATGGGGAGGATTTCTAGATTTCTAGAGTATTGATAGAAATACCTCCCCCCTCCCCCAACCCAACGGCAACGTTGCCATCTGTAAACGGGTCATTTCTTGCAAAATCACGAAAAATCCTAATTTTCATCGAAGAACGTCGATCAAAAGACGCTTGTGTATCTCTTAGGACGAATGAGATGACGAAGATAATAAAATGTTGCTCATTTGAATTGTTTATAACTTTTGAAATCGTATTCCTAGGGGTCAGTTTTTTATGGTCCCCCCTGATGGGAAGGTCGGGCGCTCCCGAGCAGGGAAGCCCAGCTAAGGGTCCGGATAAGGATGGCGACCCTCGAAATTTTTTACCTGAAAATAACTAAAGGTAAAAACCCCGCTTAGCTACCACTGACCAAAATTTCTTCAAAATTGTCAATTAGATCGTAGCGAATATTTCTTTCGTAACATGACGCCTTGTTCCTCTAAAAATGCAACGTACTAAACATTACCAATTATCCATGAAAAGAATCTTTGCATTTTCATGCAAACGTCATTAGATTATGAGGAATTCTACGAAAAGTGAATGCTCGAGGAAAACAAATGAACCTGGTGAAGATACGGAATCTCGGCACTTGGAGGTATTCAAGTCACATCTGATCTATGCAATCCTTTTCCTCCAATTTCTCGCACCTTTTCATTCGTGATGTCTAAAATCGGATACCGCTGAAGTTCTCCACAGACAAACAGAGCCCACGTTGGCTGTTGGAAGTCTAAGAGGGAAGAACCAAGAGATCAAAACAGCGATGTGTTTTGCAACAAAAATCGTGATACTAAATCACGAATATTTTTAGGCGCACATCATGAAATACGTGGGCAAATTACTACCCTCGCGTTCACTTGGAAGCAGCTCAAATATCAGTCGTAAACGTCTTTAAGTGACCCGAGACGCTATAAATCTCCTGAAATATCCACCTTATACTCACCGAAAAGAATTGGAGGAGGTTGGTAAATAGGAGTTGCATAGATTAAATTGCTCTCTTAGAAACCAGCTGTCATTCCTTTCAGCTGTAATGATGCGTAAAAACACAGAGTTTAAAGTGTCTTCATTGGAAAATTTCAAAACATAGAATAAAGACCGCTTTCGGCGGCATTTCGTCGAATGAGAATGACGAAAACCACTGCTTAGAACTGGTCTATATTAGAAGGATAGTAAAAATTATTTCATTTTTAATTTCTCCCTTTACTTAGTATAGAGAAAGTATTGTATTCGCAAAACATTCGACATCCAGATTTCAACGGAAATAGATGTTTTGGGACCCATAGAGTTCGTTTTCGCTATTTTCCCGAACATGTCTGTCTGTGTGTCAGTCTGTGGTAAAAAAGTTTGTGGGCGGTCTATCTTAAAAAGTGATTATCAGATCATTTAAAGAAATTCGTATTTAGTATTTTCCTAACAATGCCAGGAGTTGATTAGTTTTTTATGAATATCTCTTAAACGGAAGTTGTGGTTTATCCGGAACAAAATTTTGTATCTCAAATCTCTGTCAGAATACAATTTAGCTATATACAATTACATACAAAAGTTATAGATAATGTACTTTACTACAACTTTTGTGCTAAACATTTTTTCGTAACACTGATTGTTTAGGAGTTATTCTTGAATAATGGTTAACCGGAAGTTGTTGTTTATCCAGTAATGGAAGTTTTTCATACATATCTCTGTCAGAATGCAATGTAGGTATGTACAAATAAATACAAAAGTTATAGATAATGTACATTACTACAACTTTTGTTCGAAACATGTTTCTGTAACACTAATTGTTTTGGAGTTATATACATATTACCGGCATGGGCTTCTGTTTTCAATAAATATGGAGAAAGTCATGTGTTGGCCACATTAGATTTTTGAACTAATTTTGACTCAAAAATTATCTTTTAAATTCTATAAATCTACATTTTCACGTTGCCCTTTTATTTCGTATACGACAAAATGTATGTTGTTTATATCATGTAACGCAGTTATTACCAGGAGAACTTGTATGTTATTTGAAATTAGACTTATTTACTCAATCAAGTGGTTTCAGAGGATTTAATCTGCTGACTTCCAATTAATCTTAACGATAAGTTTGTGAAGAATAAACTCATTCCATAAACACCGAGTTAACAATGAATGAAACAGCCGATTCCATCCACTTTAACAAGTCTTTCATCGAAAACAGCCTGACCAATAGATGAGCTTTCTTTATTGCGTACCCCACAAGTGTCCACGGCTTCACGAATGAAGAGAGACCGTAATAATTCAAGTCTGCAATCCACACTCCAGATGTTTTTTTTTTCATTTTAACTTACGTTCAGCCGTTTGGGGCGATCTTTAAAGATTCCGAGTGACAATTACAGGAAAAAATCCAAAATATGACTGGGTTAATTGAAACGTCATTAAAAGTTGTATACTTAGATGCCGTAGAGAAATCTAGCAGTTTCCGAAAGTACGAAGGATTTTTTCGACAGCCTTATTTAAAATACAAGTTAGAATGTAAGATTTAAATAGGAGAAATCTATCAACTCAGAATAACTATCATTTTCAACGTTCGCGGTAACCAAGTCGAAATTTAGCACTGGAAAAGTGTTTTTATTCTTTTGGTTACCTTCACGCTCTGGTGGTATTACCACAAAGACATTTACGTCTGACGTACTCCCACAAAGCTCTTTGGAAACGCTATGGGATACTTCATAAAGCTCTTCTGTAGCACAAAGAGATACAATTATCTCCGTTCCTCAACTGCAAATGTGGTAATACTCCAAGTTTCGAGACCTTTTCCCGAAGAGAAATCCAGCGAATCGCTGACGACTGGTAATGCGTTAGAAGTGATTGTCCGCAATTCTTATCGGCCTTTCATTCAATTAAAAGTAGAATCATTTCAAAATTATCGATTTCTATATTCCATTGTACCGCTTAGCTTAATGAATGGAATTCTGAATGAAATCGGAATGTGACGGACGAAAATTATTTTTCCTTTGAAAATTGCATTTAAAAGCCAAATCAAAATGTTGTGCATAATGAATCGGGTGATTAACGTCATTTGTAATCAGTTCCTCTCGGTAGATGGGAGCGGACCGGAAGTGAGTATCAACCCTTTCTCTTAATAGAACATTTAAGTTGGCCATAACAAATGACTTTGAGAAAATAGTACTTTTCCACGAGTTTTGTTTTTGCTTACCGTCATTATCTGGCGAACGACCCTCTGAAAACAATTTCTAAATACTAACTAGCCTCAGGATAGCAAGGGAGATTCAGGGGAATGGGGGTTGTAGATTAGGTGTAGAGAAAGGGACATTGAACGGGAAAAAGGGAAAGGGAGAAGACGCTCGATAACTTAGAATTATTTGGAAGAATTGGAATGTTAGCGAATATCAAGTTGGCTTAAGAAATTGATTCGGTGTAAGCGATTAGCTAGTTAGCGATTAGTTGGTTAGTGATTAGATAGTTAGCGATTAGTTAGTCAGCGATTAGTTGGTTAGCGATTTGTTAGTTAGCGATTAGTTAGTCTGCGATTAGTTGGTTAGCGATTTGGTGGAGGACAAAATCGGTGATGACGATCATTAGCAAAATCCGGTTGTGCAGTATTTGCTTTTCTTAAAAAAATATAAAACTTGTGGAAAAAGCACTATTTAGTTATTCTTCCCATAATGGATATCCACAATACCTAAGCTGAATAGTCGTTAAGGGTTTTCACAGTGAAGACGTAATTTTTCAAGTGAAAGTCTAAAGATTACGTTTGATTGATCAAATGACAGTCATTCGTATGAATAATCGCATGTATCGTTCAAGGAATGAATAGTGAAGATAATGTTATCATTTAAAACTGGTTCACGAGCAAACCTTTACTACACCACTCAATAAAATAAAACACGACCCAGGCTTAGCAAAATACATCATCAAGTTTTATTGTGTGGTCTAATGAAAGCTTTGCCATGAAGCAGTTTTGCGTGAATGAATTCCACCAAGTGAAACCCGAGTTTGCGTTGTTTATTTTATTATTTTCCTGAAACAAAAAGATCAGCTGTCGGACCGGCTCACAAGTAAGGGGACACAACGACCTTTCTGTTGTATACGGTAACGAGTAAAACGATTATGCGCCAAATAATATAATTAGATTATTTGCATCAATTCCCGTAGCTTTTATTTCCGTTATCTTTCATGTAACGGCAAAAATCTCAATACTATCACTGTTAAGATAAATAGTAACCGCATGACAACGATGTCAACACCAACGATGCCCATCAAGGCACTCATTTACACACTTAAATCACGAGTGTTTAAAAAAATATACAAGACTAAATTATCAATATTACGATATAGTTTGTAAACGATGCACATCATCACAAGCAATAACTTAAATGCTTCTAACAATCTAACTACAAACTGTAAAAATGAAATCGAGTGCTTATGCTACGAAGAAGAGAGTTTAAAAAAAAACGTCAATCTTAATGGTCGTTCGAAAAGCTTGTCTAACGTAAGATATCTTTGGAGAATTTTAGAACCGCCTCCGGTCAAAGATCCGAGTTTTTTACTCCTGTGGGGCGATTGCTTGTATCTCCTGTCACTTAGGTGAATGATGTATCACTTGCTTTTGTGGCGATGGTCCGTATTTTTCCACTGCTACCACCCTTATTTGTTCCTCCCCCTTTTCAATTCGTATTCCACGGAGGACCTCCGGAGGGAAGAGGGGAAATATTTGGTCTCCAATAGGTGTGGTATCCAAGCAACCGATTGCCGCAACCCTCCATTCTTTCCCTCGCTCTCTTTCATTCCCCCCTCTTCCCTTCTTTCTTTCTCTTCGCCCTTTAGTTTCCTTCCTTCGATATGTCCTTTGCTTCAGATGCCAAACAGCCGTGTTACCGCAACTTACGAAGTAAATAGCAGATCATATCATCATTTACCGTTTACATAAGCACTTATATCTGCCTCCATGTCCACAATTACATAATACCTCTAACATAAACACTGGTGTATTTAATAATTGTTTGCTTTACTCGTATGAGCAAAATGAGAAATATTCAGTGAGGTATCTAATATAAGTGATCTCCAAAGAAACCTAAAAAATAATCTGCTGCAACTCTAAGGTTTTCTTTCCAAACCCTGTATTTATTTCTAGTTTATAAATATTAACCTGAATTTAAAACTATACTCAATTCTTTTGCTTCGCATCTGCAATTGCGCTCAATCACAAAAATCTTATTTCGCGCAGACGCTTCGTTTCATTGTTATATGCATATGTATGCATATATATATCTATGTATGTATTATTATTATTATTATTATAATTATTATTATTATTATTAGGGGTCTTTATTATAGGCGAGAATGAGACTAAGAAGTCTCCTCTTCCATCTAACATGTCGTTAAGTCGTTACATTATTATAAGTATATTACATGTATCAATGAAACTTAGAGGAAAATAGAAAAAATGTAAGAAGGGATTGCGGATGTAAAAAAAACCTAAGTAAAGCTTAGGAAAAAAATATCCGCTGCAGGGAAACACCCACAATGAAGGGGACAAATGTATATGTATGTATATATGTATGTATATATGTATGTATATATGTATGTATATATGTATGTATGTATAAGGCATAGTTTTAATTACTTGTCATCCTTAGAATATGAAAATAGTTTCATGTAGTACAATTAAATATGTAAAAACCGACTGTATCTGTGTTCGGTAGAGGTGCTTGTATATTGTTTACTTGACTTGTTTGACACATTGTACTAATTGGGCCTATTGCTACTGTTAAGATGTGTCCACGGGAGGTTTTTGGAGGGGTTTCCCTCCCGTCCTTGGGCGAATGCCGGACAGATTGTATTTTTATTCCCCCCTCAACCGTTGCCACCTGGTATTAAAACCAACTTGCAGCGTTTAAATTTATAAATCATTAAATTGCTCTACCGGAGATTTCGAGAGAAACGCATCCAAATGAAAATTAAGGTGAAACTCTGCGTCTCCGAATGAAGGCCGAAGGGCTTCCGGAAATCGTTTAGCCAGAGAACCCCGACGTGGATAATGGTGGGTTCTTTGCAATTTAGTTCTCCGTGATGAACACTGAAAGCGATGTTTCAGTTTTATTTTCCGGAAACAACTGACCCGAATAGGCAAACGAAGGAACAACCGAGGAAGCAGAATGAATTCATGTTGCGGAAGTATAGTAACTCAGTTCTAATATAGACTTTCAGTGAGTCTCCACTAGGTGGAGTTTTTAATTCTTTAGTTCTCAGTAAAACGTATCGAAACTGCAACTTCATTGCAATCGAGAAAGTATATCTTAAATGCATTCCATAGTAACGAGTCCCCTTTGTTTCATCTGAGACCGTTCTTGAATAAACAGTTGCGTTGGCGACAAAACCTCTGGCAACCTTTCTGCCATGAGGCATAATTTTAAAATGAAGAATTCTTGAGGATAAAGATTTTTCAACTTCAACAACGAGACCATACGCAAAGCACCATAAGAAGTGTAAACTCTAATAAGAATACAATAAACTTTCGAGAAAAACAAACTCTCGTGGAAATTAAGGATAATGTTTGAATAATGTTCGTTTCCCGAAGGTGCGAAATTATTTTATTTACTTACTGCTTTTATGCACTTATTTCTACTACTATGTTGGAGATGGTCGGTTGAGCGGGAGGGCAAAAGCGTGGGAGGTCCTAGGACAATGCGAGGAACAACCCCCGTAAGCTGGAAGACCGGGTTCTGTTAGCGCCACCCCCAGCCGGGTCACAGGGTACAAGTGGCGGCTGCGCCATCTCCCACCTCATCGCTTTTCCATATATAAGGAGTGGCCGAAGATAAGTGAGAGCAATGCTTTCGGACAGTCATGTGGACGGCGCGTTTGCCTTTGGTGAAAGAGGTCCCGGGTTCAATTCCCGGTGGGAGCCAATATGCAAAAGTACTTTTTCATTAAGTAATACACAGAAATTGATAAAGTTGAATTTGAAGCCATGGCGCTGGTAATTCAATAACGCCCAAAAATTAAGAGGGCAAACAGTTGTGCTGTTTTCAGTGAGAGAAATTCAATTATCGGGGGTTAAGACTGCACGTAGTGAAGTTTCAGATCGACCGTTGAGTCCTCGCAAGGGGGCGTACGGAAGACGCTATTCCAGGGTTCGCCGTTAGGTCCTCTTTCGGGGACGTGCGGAAAGCCCCAACGTTTTGTCTTCAGCGAGAGACCGACGGGGAACAGACTATTAGCGAATACGTGGAAGTAGCGACGACGGCTCCCAGCGGCCACTCCTTGCCAACGCACCTCCTGCCAACGCCCCCTTTCAAGTTTCATAATTAAAAATAAAATGAACTGTTACTATTTTTCCATTAATTCCCTTGCACTACGACAACTACTTGAATAAAGTAAACGCTAACGAAATCAGGATAAGCAGTTCACTTATTTGCCATGTCACTTTCTGTTTTTATAATCTTCGAACTGCGTGTATTTTAATAAAGTTGGCGACATTCAGCGAAAATGATTCTGAATTCAACGCCGGTTAAAATTCCGCCGCAAGGAATACGGACACATTCAGTTTTTGAAACTATTCCTGAACAGATACATTGTTGTCACTCGGCATGCAAATGGAGAACGTTACTAAATTTATTAGCATTTCTAACCTTTTCCAAAATAATCTTGGGTTCGGTGCCAGATCGCTCAAAATATTTTATATAAAGAAATAGGAGAGAACTTAGGCCCGATGTCAGAGCCTATATGAAAACGGAAAATATTGGATTACGGATTCTTGAATCAAATACCTGCAGGATTGGAAAAAATAAACACAATGTATTCAAAAGTTGTGGAATTCAATACATTGGGTTTATTTATGGATTGGTTATGGAATTCCCCTAAGTTACGGCTGCTGCTATCGATTTTACTTACGGAATTCGTGTGAATTCAATATCAATCACTTGAACAGTAAAGTGCACAATAGAATTTCCTTACCAAGTTGGTGTTTTTTTCTTCCTTTGTGAAAGACTATGCATTTTATATGTATGTAAATATACATGTATGCATATTTATATTTATTTTTTAATATGGAGTACATAATTGTAATATTAACCCTCAAAAGACTACGGATGCCATATGGCATCATCCGACACCTACTATTATTTCATTTTGTATCACAGAATAGGAGAGCTCGATGACAGTGTTGCAATTTTGTATTTGTTAGGCTGGTTTCGTAAGTATGTTTGGCATAATGTTTTATGGGTATTGTTTTAAAACAATCACAAAGCGAAATGCGTAAGAAATTTAAAATACAGTAGAACCCCGGTAATCCGGACGAATTCAGGCACATAGGCGTCCGGATTAGCGGGGTTTCCGGATTAGCGAGGTTTTAAAAAAATAACGTAAAAAGCATTTTTTCTCAAAAATTATATTGTATAGATAATGCATGTATATATTACATAATGTATTACAACATAAAAAAGTGAGTGAATATTATCAGCGAGCAAAAAAGTCAGTTTTTTCTTTTGCGCGACCGTTATTTTTAAATCAAGTGCACTGTCTCTAAAACGTCTAAAGAGCATAATTTAATGTGCTTCAAAATTTTGCTCCAAGGCCCACTTTAATGATGTATTGAGTGCCGCCAAAGCCTCATAATGAGACATTTTGACTGAGTCCACAGGGTGGTGGTGGTCGTCGTCGTCATGATCATCATCTTCTGCCGTTACTGTTCTGATAATTTCGTCATCTGTTAAAGCTTCGTTTCGAGCCAAACTGTCGTCAGCCTCAGCAGCCCACACGAGAGCTTCAGAGTTAGATATTGGGTTCGAATTTTGTAACTGATTAATGAGTGGCGCAAGCTGAATTTCTTCAGTTTGCACATTTTCTAAAACTTCCGAACCTATAAAATTTGTGAGTAAATTTTTCCACGACTTGCTGATCATTAATTTAGACACAGATGCCCAACAGTTAGCTAGATTGAACACGACATCTTTTAAATTTACCTTTTTCAGTGCATTTTCCAAATTTTCATTGTTCACAGGATCATTAAGAATATTTGTAAGAAGCAACTTACGATATCCTAACCTAATGCTTTGAATAACATTCTGATCCATGGGTTGGATCAGCGCAGTCGTGTTATGGGGTAAAAACATTGCGGGAATTTCAAATCGTCATCAGTGCACAATTCTTCTGCAGAAGGATGGCTAGGACAATTAACAAGCAACAATAAAGCACGTTGTTTTGACGGATTTCATATGTTGTTGAACTGCTGGAACGAATTCTGTTTTAAACGAATCCAAAAATAATTCTCGTGTGACCCAAGCGTTTTTTTGCCCTCGATAGCACACAGGTAGCGTGACTGACTTGAAAGCAAGGGGTTTTTTTGGCTGTTCCGACAACAAACAGAGGAAGCTTATGTTTGCCAGTCACATTTGCACACGGCATAAATTTAATCCTCGCTTTAATTACTTTCTCATATATTACACACAGTAACTTAAAATTGTTTAGTTTTTCTCGCTTATAAACACCAACTCTATAGCCCATGCATGGTCATCCTCATTGGACGTCTATCAAAGGGAAAGATTGCTTCTTACGCCTCTTTTCTCATAGCTTTTTAATGAACGTGATGTTTTGAGAAGTGGTACCCTGCTGCAACTGAAAATTTATTGTCTTTCAAAATTGTTTAGTCTTGCACATATTAAGCATTCCTCTAATGGAAAAATGCTCTCTCAGAAAAGTATCACAACTTAGATGTGTTATCAAAATAAACGAAATACTTCGCTCTCCATCACTCCAATGTAGACATTTTTCAAATAGTCTGTCCACCTCTCGTTTCTTGTTACCAATATGTGTGTTTATATGTTCACAAGAAGAAGTTGCGGGTTTACATAACTCCTAATGGACCGTCCGGATTACCGAGGGTTCCGGATTAGCGAGTGTCCGGATTACCGGGGTTCTACTGTAATTACAAAAACTTAATTCCGGCCTTGGGGAGTTAATAATTTAGTAATCAATAATTTACTTTACTACTGTACTGTTTTTGTATCTGGCGGGACATCTATTCACTTCAGTGCAATATCTGAAATTATTGTGAATGTTACATGTCAATTAACAAACTAAACTAATGGCCAAAATCGGCTCTCGTTGTCTCTTCCCGCGATTCCAACCCAACCCATCCCAACCCAACCCAACCCATCCCAACCCAACTCTCCTGGCAATACAGCATTGACATAACTCACCAGGTGATTTCTATAGAAAACATAAAAAACCTTAATTTTCATCGTAGAACGTAGATCAAAAGACGCATATACTTGTCTTAAGACGAAGGATACGACTGATATATCAAATTATTGTATATTGCAATTGTTCATAACTTTTCAAATCGTACTGCACGCCTTTTTTTACCTCTCAATTGATATCTGCTGATAAGTCGAGGTCCCTTATCAGCTCCGAGTTCGAGTCGTGGGAAGAAAACTGTGATAAAGCTGCAAAAACGGCGCCTAGGGATGGACCTTTAAAAAAACCTCACTTAACTACCATTAACCTAAATTTCTTCCAAATTTGCATACACCGATTCATTGTGATCAAAATTTGATACTAAAATTTGGCAAAAGTCAAGGCTTAAAAACTCGATTTGATGTTAGTTGACTTCGTTCCCATCTCCCACAGATTTAGTGTTTAGCAAAACTTCGGCAAGATTAATACACAGCCGCTGAAATCATCAACACTTATATATCCAAAGATCGGTTTTCTGCAGCTCTCCAATTCATCCTAGGCAGTACCATGGAAGACTCCTTCTTCCATGGCAGTAATTCATAATTATTAACTTGAAAATTTCCCGCAATGCAACGTCGTCCATTACTCTTTTTAAAAGAATATCGTGGACCTCATTTAATTTCCTCTTTTCCATTAATAGTTTGCACAGGATTCATCTTCATTTACTCTTCATAGAACTTCTTAATTTACTCGGACAGTCCATTGAAATTTTGTCATTCGTCATTGGCAATACATAACTTCAACTCATTTTTGTCTATGCTTACAATCAATGTATCACAGCCGTACAAAGGGGCATCCACAGGTATGTTTTTTAAAGCCGTCTCTTAACATACCAACTTGTATTGCTGGATGCCAATAGGTTCCCTCTTTGCTTCTTCTATTCTACTTACTATTACCCTCTTGCTCCTAATACATACTGAAAAAATCGGAGGTACCTATTCTAAAGGGCCGGATCTATCTCGAGAGCAAGCCAAAAGAAAGTATACGGCATGATTAAAGGGAAAGAGGTTGTTTAAAATGCTATGGAACTGCCGACCGGTGTTCAAAAAGGCATATCGGTCGCATTGAGAGACACCGCTGAAGCCGCTGAATCATGGCTGAATCTCAAACTTCCGACCCTCCCGCTCCCGACGGATTCCAAAACAGGGAAACTCAGAAAGAATCTAAGAAACGCAGCTAAACTTAAAAACAGGCGCTTGGATGCAGTATACCCAAAGAAGAACGTTCGAAGGCCTACATAAGAGATCGCTATCTAAAAATGATTATTTTAGCGACAATTACAGCTAAATCAACAAAGGTAACGTTGGTAACCAAGCATAAATATGTCCACTAAATGCTTCAAAAATAAGGGATTACTGAGATAAATAAGACAGGGCACAGGATTCATAGAAAAAATATATTTTTAGAATAATAATGGTTTGCGTCTCTTTTCACATCTTGCTATACTTTCCCTTCTTTCTTGCTAAGTCCCAAGCGTCCCAAGTTTCCGATCAATTCCTTCATAATACCAGTATTTATGTCTGTTGTAATCGGTAATCGGTATTTATCTCGGTTGTAATCGTTGTAATTGCTGTAAGTCATGTTTCATACTTCATATGTCTAATCCGTCTAATCGCAGTAGATGCAGACGATGCCGACTTCCGGTATAGAAAATTACACAGAAGAGGTAAAAATGAATATTCGCAAATAAAAGGTTAAGTTTGTCATTATGGAGAGTGAATCATCAAGATAAGTGATACATGGATCCCAGATATCATAGTTTTGTTCCCAGGTTGCTTATATACAACGTTCTTTCACATTAAAATGATTGCGCCAATTCTTGGAAATTTTATGTGAAGTAATTACCGGGAAGTTAGAGAATCAAGACAGTGGTAGTGGAGGCGCCTCTGTAATGTAAACTGCAAAGACATCTTTATAAATAATTCTGGGTTTGACGCTAGGCTTATGCAAAATTCACATACATAAGAAACAAATAAAGTATATATTCATTCAGTATTAATCAGTCACTTCTTTGACCATGTTAGGTACCTCTTCATAGTTTTGTTCGTATAGTAGACAATATGTGTGACAATGTAAATGAAACTCCAGTATTCAATTCAACAAGAAATTGGAATATTTGAGTAGGTTGATTTTGTGGAATTCTTGGGAGGATTCAGAGATGCCTAATTTCGACAGGCCTGCTGTTCAAGGTTCTTGAAATGTGACTATGAGTCACTGTACTGACTTCCTTGGAATAAAACTGTAAACTTAAAGTTATTTTAGCATAGAAAGTGTAGCTTCTTATTAAGTGACAGCTTAACCAAGATCCACAGTTGATACTTTTTAACATCTAAGGGTGGCTTAAATAATTCTTCAGGAGTGCAAGAAACAAAAGAGGCTGAAAAGTAATGGCAAATATACCTAAAGTTTATGTTTTCTAATTTTGTGTGTACTTCTATCACATTTTGCTTCAAAGTTTAGAACATTAAGGTTACTTTAAGCAATGATAACTATTGCGGTTTGTTATCCACCTCTCTGTGCGATATCAACTTTTCATGTTGGAGTGGATTTTGTCGTCCAACGAAGATATTTGTGATGCTAGTTTGTCTGTAGAAAGGTTATTGCCAAGTAACTAGATTAATAAGGTGCCATATTGTTTAGTATTCAAGTAGTGATGATCGAAATTGGTAGAATTGTAAGTTGTCTCAAATAATCAGGTAGTGATTTAATCTAAGCTGAAATTCTTTCCTGAAAAGTTTTGCGGCTTTTGAATCTTAAAGCAATAAAAATTCTTAATTAGTATTTGCATTGCTGTACTTATTCAATCAAACTGAATTCGAAGCATTTTTCTTTATCTAATGAATTCCCTCTTAAACGTAGTAAAGCATGTATCTTAATTGAAGTTCACTATAAGTATGATTAAGCAAAGCGAATTTTGAGATACCTACATTTATAGTCTTCTGGTTTTGTATTATTCTTGCTTATGTAACTGTGCATCTTGTATTCTGATTCCATAGAAATATTTATTTTCTGTAACCTCTTAAATTTATTGCATGTAAATTCATTTATATGAAAACAGATGTGAATGTTTATAAATTTTATAATTCTGTTTGAGAAGTAGGGCAGAGTATAGTGATATTGATATGATGTAAAGTATATTGATAAAGGAAAAATAACTATGGAATAGAAAAGTCATAAAATAATACATTCATATTAGAAATAACTGTGGTTTATTCCGTTAGAATTGTAGAAATCCAAATGCATATGGTCATCAGAATATTTCTTGTGTCACTTATCTAGTAGTGCTTATAATGTTGTAAAAGTTCCTCTATTTCTTATCATATAATGAAAAGTTTTAGTGATTTCTCTCTTAAAAACATATTCTAATTTTATAAGAGTATTTCATTCCATGGTTTGAAAACCCATTCAAAGACACTATATATTGCTTATGCCATGAAGCTAAACTGGTATAAAGATTCCTAAATGTTAACAGTATAGAGATTATGATAAAATGTTTTCTTTTATCTCCAGAACATTCTAAATGCGTTAAACAGGTCCTAGAGGGGGAAGCGATTGCAATGGTTGTGAATGGGAAAGTGGGATGGACAGCAGTTTGTGGAGTACAGAAAAAGGACCTAGAAAAGTTACAACTACAGTTCGAGGGATCGGCGTTTATTTTAAAGAATGCAAATGATAGGACTTGGAACTTATCAAGATCTCATTTTGTAATTGTTTTTGTTGAATTTTTGAAATTGAATCTTTTAATTTTTTAACCATATCTCCAGTTCTATCTTAAGAAGAACTTGATCTTGTGAAATGTCAGCTCCTGGTTGTATCTCTCTTCTATACCCTTTTTCCGGATTGTTGTCGGCTGAGCCAGAATACGCTTGTGTGCCTTTCCCTTTTCTAGCCAATCACAGAAGAGGGGAACGTGAGGGAGGACTCTCTCTGACCTCCAAGCATTTCACGTTGCTCTTCAGCGTTGCCAAAGTGACTCACTCATTTAGTTACTTTCTTAAGTTTAGCTTAGTGTATAATTGTATTTTGAGAGAAAAGGTGATTAAGAGACAAAAATTATTGCATTCTATGCAACAGTAGCAGTATTTCCAAGTACTGGCAACACTGGTCAACCGCATGGAGGGGAAGATTGAGGGGAAAGGTGAGGTGGCCTCTCATCGGCTCTCCTCCTCCAGTTGCTAACAGTTGGGAAAAAGGGTATCGTAATCAATCTTCTTCGGATACCTATCCCAAGGAGAATTCCAAGGGTAAAGGTATGTTTTCATGAACGCATCTGGCAGTTGTACATGAAATACAAGTAAATATTATGTTTCAATAATTCTTACTCGTATAAAGTGAAAAGTTTTAAGATAGGTGATAGGCTATAGAGAGATATGAACTTGAAGAAGAATGTTGAAGTTGAAGAGAATGACACAGGATATCATTTAGCCAGTTTCCTCTTCAAGCTCAGGAGTTAATTATTTGCACAGAGTTTTACTTCAGCAACTCAATGAATAAGAAATGTAAGTTAAGTTAAAACGTATTGCCTCCCAATTGCATTCAACAATATAATTTGTAATGAACTTGATCAAAGTGACAAATGAATTATCCAATAGTTCATATTAAATGCCAAATGTATAGTGACAGACCAAGATGTCTTTGACTAGTTATTTAATTTAAATCTAAATGTAAAAACAAACGGAATATTTATTTGGATCTCAACAACACAATGCCTTTGTTATGCATAGGCCTGATAATTTTTCAAAATTCATGAGATGACATTTTAATAAAATTACAGCTCACTCAGAATTCAATGGCATGATCGAATATTTAAATTAAACCAAATTTTGTGTCAGGATTCACCAATCCAACGAGCAGGAAGATCACAAGAAAGGTTCTTCCAAGGAAGGTCTGACAGTACACATCACCGTGGACATGGTGACAATAAGGAAATAGACACGAGTCCAATATGACAGTTGTTGAGGATTTTTGAAATCTAGAGGATATCCTGAATTCTCAAGCTGAAAATTTGATGAAATGTATGTGAGAACCTTATACGATTGATGAAGGTATTTATAGTTAGGCAAGTTAATAAATAATTTCATACCTGCTTCTAAAATGCTACACCAAATAACTTTCTGTCTCTCCAGTAAAGAAACCCACAATACTTATACCATCAAAATTTGAAAAACAGTTATTATATAAACAATAGCCTATAGGCAAAAATGATGAGAGACACTTACTTTCAATATGGATTTTTTCATTGTGAGCTCATGTACAGTGGATAACTCTCTAAGTGGTAATTATTATATAAGTAATAGAAGTAAATATAATACATTTTTGATAATTAATTTCCATGCATGATTTTATAATTTGCCATAATTTTGATTTTATTTTGATGTTGTTTTCTCTATAAGACCTGAAATGTCTGTCGCTCCTCTAATTATATTACTACATATGCTCGTACTTAATTCTTTCAGCTTAAATAAATAAATATATCATGCAATATTTCCACAATTATTTTGAACTGACATTATTTTAGAGTCTAAATATAATTGGAATATATCAAATATATCATCCATTGGTATAACACAAACTTTTTCCATATTTACTCTTTGTATTAGATATCTCTTGACATGAAAGCAACAGGTGGTTTGTTTGATAATCATGTTTCACTAATACATCATTTATTTATGTAAATCATGAAAATTTGAGTTAAGGGATGTAAAATTTTAATTCTGTGAAATACTCAGAAAGAAGGTTAAGACAAAACTAATGTAAGAATAAAGATCTAACATATCTGAAATTAATTCCAATGGTAAAGGCATTTAATTATTCTAAACTAGTTTTATTTTTAAATTAACTGTCTTTAGAGTATAGTTAAAATTAGCTATGGAGATTTAGTGAACGTAGATAGCCTTTGGTTAATAAACTAATACTTTGAAAATCATTAACTCATTATTTATATATTACAACGGATACTTCATTAAAAATTTTACTTTTCATTTTAATTTTCTAACTGAAATTATGATTCAAAGGCTCCAGAATTAGAAATAATGGATGGCAACATTTTCAAGGCCTGTAAATAAATATTACTAAAGATCCTTCGACCTAAAAAAATAAACAAATAAGTTCTGTGGTAATCTATAACTGCAATTTCATATTCTCATAGAAGATTATTCTAGATGGAGTCTTTGTAGAGCAAACAAAATACAGTCCCATGAATATTGTTATAACAAGACAGAATACAAAAACAAAATTATTTTTATGTAAAATTTCAACTGACAATGAGTAAATAATCAATTTTTAGTTAGTAGGCAATTTTAAACTGTAAGCATCAGAAAAGAAGACAAATTTATGATCAAATTTCATTTTCTCGGAACATTTACCCATAACTACTAACATACACAAGTAATAATTGAGAGTCTCAAGTCACAATTGAGACAATTGAAGATAATATATAATTTATATTCCAAATAATTAAAAAAATCAAAATGATCATTGGATATGTAAGGCTTAGGTCTTTGTGAGACAAAACTAATTACATGAAAAATTACACATTAATAATACTTACTAAATGAATTATGGCAGCAGCTGTAAGCCATACTGAGATGAATATTGACACTAACTGAGCCAAGCGTATAGAACTTGAAGTCTTGAGAATATTTAGGTATTGCAGTATATCTGGAACTGTCATTAAACAAAGAGCTCAAAGGAATCTTAAACCTGAAAGTATTATTTTTAAAGCATGATTACTCATTAATATAACGTGAAAATAGACATGAAATGTCTTCAGAGGAATTAAGCAAGATAATCTTGTGTTGAGGTTGAAGCATGAGATTTCTTACATTATAAAGTCTGCATCCTGAAATTTCACTGACATTGAAAAGTATGTCTAAACTTCTTTTAATGTCAAAAATATATGTGTGATGATGTCATTAAAGCATTGAAAACAATAGTGTAGATCCTATTACCACAATCCATATTATATACAATTTTACATTAACTAAATCTAAGTTGATTGGCATACATCTAAGGACACTATGATAGAAGTGTAGTGTAATGTATTTGTTCGGCAGCCAATGAATTAGCTCAGGAGTCAACATGGGTAACATGTTTAGTCTCCTCAAATAACATGTGATTGATCATTCTAAATATTAAACACAATTAATATGCAACAACATCAGAATTGAGCAGTGGTTTTCTTCAGCTTTCGAATCCAAAAGATATTTCGTTGGAAGTATCTTTTACAATAAACTTCCCAAACATATAAAAATAGCTGAGACATCCAAATTTAAATATCTTTAAAAACTATTTGATGGAAAAATGCTTCTATTCTGTAAGTGAATATGTAAATACTTAATACTTAGAACTTTTACATTCAAATTCCTATTATTGTAAATAAATTTATTTACAATAATTTTATTTACGCAATATTATTATTTGTATTTTAGTTTCAGGTAACTTTTGTACTTTTATATGTAAACATTATGACTGATATGAATGAATATAATATTATGCATATTGTAAACTATATGAGTATGCCTATACATGACTCGTACATGTCCTGGGATGTAATAAAATATTATTATTGTCATTATTATTGCTACAGCATAATGATGTATAATAGACTTGGATGGGATTATCCATTAATATATGAGTGTAGAGGTCAGTTACATACAAGAAAGCTGAAATATATAAATCAAGCAAACAGATTGAAATATAAATAATATGAAAAGTATTCATAAGATTGTAATCAATAATATTTAATGTTTTTCTGTGTATGTTATAGCTTATATTTTCCTGGGAAAGACATTTTCTTCACTTGATTTGACTTTATAGCATAAAAAATCCAATACTTTCTGTAAAGTGTGCAATGTTGATTCTGGAGAAAAGTAAACATTTGCCTATCTTTTCAGGCATGAAAAATATTTTGAAGAACTGTTGATCTCTATAAATTATTAGCAGCTAAATAAATGCATGCAAGTAATTTTCAAGAAAGTGTATTATCTTGGCTATGATACGTATGATTTATTAGTTTATAAGAGAGGAATTGAACCCAAGCAGTATTTATAAGCAATATATTTTAATAATCAATGACTACTCAATTTAGCTGCAATAAGTATTATTATCTGATAAAATTTCTATATTTCTTCATGTGATTCTTATTTCACAGTATATACCTTGCATCTATCTCTATTGTAATGTATTTTCTCCACTTACCAAATCATTGTAACTGTACTAATATTTTCAGACAAATGAGAGTACTTATCTATCCATGTCCTGTCTAAATAAATTGAAACAAATGATGAAGGTATGGTGAAATAGTCCACAAATGAGTACATCTCCAACATGAACCACAACTTGTCACTGGCAGCTATAAACTGAAATGAGAGATTCATATATTTAGAAAACATATGGACATTTTGAATAAAAGCCATTCGTAAGCTAATTTGATAGGACTTGTCAAACAACTCTTTAGAATGTGTAGAAACACATTCTAAAAAAAATACACTCACAATAAAGTGAATAAATCATAATATAATGTTTACTGATAAGTGCTTATAACTGAGTGCATAATTACCTGAAACAATTACCAGTTTATAAATGGTTACCTGACCATGGAAGTTCAGGAGGAATTTAAAATTTCAAAGAAATAAGTGAATAATATAATTTTATGAATTATTCATTAAGCTCAAAGTTAGCTTAAACAATGAAAAACCCAGTATATGGTTGAATATACATGAATAGTTATTTATATGGTCACTATGCTTAAAATAAAAATTATACTGATGCTTAAAATAAAAAAATATAGCATCATGAAAAAGGAGCATATCTTTTTTTTAATGGTATTCTTTAAGATTTCTAATGAAGTGAACATGATATTCTTTGAAACCTTACAAAACATCTTGAAAACCCAAGAAAGTAACAAAGGTATTTATTTGTGACCATTTAAAGATAACCCATAACAGATTTTTAATGGAAATTAACACATTACAAACAATACCTTTCAAGAATAAAAACCAATAAACAAGGAGCGAGATATTTTAGTTATTGATTTGTTCCAATGATAAAAAACTTATACAAAGAATGTATAGTTAGTTAATCAGAGAAAACAGCAAGATACTAAGGAATACTTGCTATTGTCTGCGAATATTTGCATCTCTTTACAACTAAAATCTTATTACTTAAGCTAAGCTACTAGTATATTGATGGATCTCCTTCTTTAGCAGCTTTTAAATTGGTAAAAGAATTAAAAGTTCCAATGAGGCATTTTAAAGTTGATCCCTGATTACACGTAATGTCACAGCAAATTTGAATAAAGCCAATTAATGTGGAGCTTAATACTATTTTGAAGAAAGTACGTGACATATTATCTTTAATTATATCAAGTGTTGTCTTAATTCTGTTCAGAAACTAGGAAATCTATTTTTAAATTTGTTCATCAAATTTTTGAACATTCTTCATACTGCCTGAACTCTGCTTCTAGTGATCTCTAATAAATACAATTAGATGCACAGATGATACAATCACTGCAGAGAAAAATTTAAGCTAAACTGAATTGAAAATATATTCTTACAGAAAAAATTGAAACATGATTTAACTGAACCTACTCAAGAGGCATATTATAAATTCATTATAAAGTGGTCGGTAAATTTTAAAATACTTACACGTATAAAAACGTACACCATAAAAAATATATTGAAGGCTAAATCTATTTGCTGGGTGATGTTGTTGCTCCATTTCTGGCTCCTCCTCACCGAAAATGATTAGAGTTAAGTTATTTCTGTGCATTTGAAAACTCCCAGGGTATTTTTTTATTGCTGACACCAATATTCTAACACCAAAGAAGTAAATTCAAAGATTTACAAGCGGCAATTGAAGGCATGCTCAGACTATTCAGTGAATTACTACAATAAACAAACTTGAACAGCAACAAGTACTTACCCCATCAATTATTCATGAACGTAATAATTACAACAATAGGAAGAAGGGAAATATCTTTCATAAGAGAATCTAAACATTTCATGCAAGTTCAAAAAGGAAAGGCACCAAGAGGATGTTACAAAATTACCAAGTAAAACAAACTTGAATTTAGAAATGATATGCTTGATTAATGAGTCACTGCATGATGTTTTCAAGTGTTTTAAAGATTCCCTTGATTAAAATGCTAAACAGTAAAGGTAGGTTGAATGACTTAATTATTTATAAGGATCTTAAACGAATAAATTATTTTTATATATAATAAATTCAATATAATTAGATTGATAATTTAGACTGAAGAAAATTCACAAATTATAAATTAAACGCAAATTTCTATTTTTAAACTGAAATTTTTAATGAATAGCAAGTCTCAAGATGCTGAGGAGCCAAATTTTTTAAAGTCATCCTTGGACTCAAAAACTGAAATCCTTCTTTAAACATTGAAAATAATCATAATTAATGTTAATTAATGTATTATTTCAAATATGATAATAATATTAGTCAAATTATCTATGTCTTCTGGAATGAATATTGAATATGTTAACTAAACTCCATCCGGCGAAAGAAGTCTCCATGCGAAATTTGATTTAGAATTTTAAATTCTAAAAATAAATGGTAAAATTGTTTATATATATTTGCAAATTCATATTGACATCGTGTAACGGAGGCGGATATCCCATCGGAATGCTTTCCGGGCTTTCTATTTCAAACCGAGATTCTCTACACTGCTCAAAATTCGAATTCAAATTTCGCGGGGAGACACGCAGGGGGGGGGGGGCAGCAATTTTCACGATCGAATATACAACGAGGTTTAACCGGTTTAACGGATTCAAAATGCGCATGGTGTGGATTGGTCTGGGTCGTTGTAGATACGAGTATTTTAATGTGGCTGGACTTCTCCATTCTTCGGCATACGAGTTGTAATCGTGCTGCTGAGAACGCAAATTTGGTGAGTAAAACTTGTAAACGTACTGATTGTAGATATTTACAAAAAACATCCAATGTTAGCAAATTATCCAATATTATATTTTACTCGTTTTCTTCAGGTTTGCTTAGAGCCATTTATCTTCATCGTCATACATTTGTGGATGAAATTCACTCAGAATAAATAATAAGAGGAAGCTATTCAGTGAATTGACTAGAAGCGGTCGAAATAAATTATTAAAAGCTGATTTACAGCAGTGCTTGGAGACTGATGTTGAGTCGTTAGGGTACCCTATGTTTCTCAATGCTAGTGGGTCCGAAAATTGTGTGTTGGAAAACGAGGGGCACTCCATTCAAGACAGTGGGGGTAGATCAAAATCAAGAAAGAGAATAATTCTTCCTGTCTTCAGAGAGTGAAGTTGAAGTAAATGGCATTATTGAAAATGCTAAACATGCAAAGAAGAAATGCTGTGGAAATCTAAGGAGCAATGTAAGAACAGAGGAGGACGGGACCGAGTTGAGTGAGTGTATATCACTAGTTTGCTGCTACTAAAACAAGGGAGCTATAGATTGACAAATATGTGAGGTTTGATTTATCTCTTTCCCGACTGCAGGAAATATTAAGGACAATTCTCTTTGTGAAGAGAGCTGTTGTAGACATAGAACAGAGGCTAGATTCAATAGAAGAGAAAGCTACAATAGCAAAAGGTAACCCAGAACTATGAGGAGGAAGAAAAATTTAGTGGATTGGAATTTCCCCTGGGAACCCAAGAGGAGTTGGATACAGCAGAAGAAAAATTAAAGATGTGGGATTTAGAAAGATGTTGGTTAGATGAATGTTCATAAAATAAAGCTAGATAAAATATTAATCAACTGGAAAAGTCTGATTAATGTGTACTTTATCAATTTAATTGCAGGTGTCTGAGTTGTCCTTCATTGGAGGGAACACTGCAAAGGACATGATTGTATGTATTCAACGGCATGCCATGACAGACAACCTGTCTGCCAGTTATGGTTGGATTGGGCATAAAAAGAAAAAAGTATTCTCTGAACTCAGCTTGAAGACTGCAGTTTTTGGTATGCATTGCTTTAAAATTAATTGTATTCCTAGTGGGGAATTTAAAAAAAACTTAAAATTTGAGATCTGTTTGTCTAGTAACTGTCTAAAATTTTGAAGGGTTTACAAATGTAGGGATTTGCGAAACAGAATTTAGGCATCCATGGTGTGTGTGAAAATGTGTACATTTTCATAGGACTAAGAAAACATGCAGAAATTTATTAGAATTTAGTTAGATTGTATGTAATGTGTAGATGAAATACTCCACATATTAATGAAATTCCAGAAATCACTAATTTATGAAAACTATTGCAGTTATTTTCAGGGTGATCTTTATTTAATGTATCAAACTATAGTTATTGTTCATAGAAGAATTGACATTCTGTGTCCCATTGTCACAGCACTTCATTTGTTCTTCACAATGAGTTATACCATCGATATTATTTAAATTACTTCATTTTAGCTTGTCTTATTCCTAACATAAAGAGTAATTAAATGGTAATGTGTATGTACATGCTGTCAATAGCATGTAATGGGATATGTTCTCTTCTTATAGATGCCTTTCCGCATTCCAAGTGGGAATTCTCTTCTCTTCCAAGGACTTGGAAAATCATGTGAAGGATTGGTTACTAGTGTATTACTGGACAACTTTTTTATACAAACATGAGCAAAAGGTATGAGCAAAATGAGGCAGTATGTGGAGTGTATGAAGGAAAGAATGCAACAGCATGTATGAAATATTATTTAAATGTTGTATAAGTAAAATATTTGGGATAAAGGATACCAAAAAGCAAACGATTAAAAATGTCAATTAATAATTACACAGTGTGAAAAGCAGAAGGCTGAAACTTTGAAGGCCTTGTTTCTTCAAGTTCAAGTTGGCCTAATGCCATTGAGGCATGCTGATGAAATACATATTATAATTACCGTGGAACTAAGAGAGTTAACCTGTTGCAATGACTTTTATGTGTAGCACTATTTCCATTATTCATGACATAATTCAGACAGTATCTGACCTTCTCATAAAATATTATGGAACGAAAAACTTTCGGCGTGGAATCCAAGTAATGGGAATGAACGTCTTCAATCATGCAAATAAATTCAAAATATACCTAGTTCATTTTAAAAAGGAAATGAAAAATTTCTTGAGTTCTTGTATCTATATTTTTGTTTTCATTCATTTATATACAGTGAAACCCCTATTCAGTGGCCACCTAGTGGGGACAAAAAATAATGGCCGCTTAAGGAGGTGGCCGTTGAATAGAAGTGAAGTTATTTTGCCTGAAGGAATCCATGGAATGGATGGATAAGAACGTGTATGCTTAGGATAAATAATTAATTATTTTAAACTTTTTTTGTATTTACGTTTTAACTTAACAAAATAGTCTTTTATGGTTGATTGTTTAGAATTAAAACACTTTTGCTTGGCGGCACAAGGTTCAAAAGAGTCTATTAATATTTCTAACTGTTTTTGCGTGTTCTCCCCAAACTCCCTTCGGAGAGAGACCGCATGCGTCGTAGATTTTGCACTCCTTCAGCTATTGATCACGATGGTTCATCGGCATCATCATCTTCACTTTCTACGAAAACAGTGTCCGTGGATTCGTCTTTTTAAGATGTGCTCTCTCCTGCGAAAATATATTCTATTATCAGTTACACATCATACTATTATTATGTATTACTTATCAACAAGGCAGCTCTGCGAGTATAAATGAAAATTTAAATAAATTAGAAATATAGAAGTAGCTCTCTGAAATAGTTTCAAATATAATAATGATATATAAATTAAGGTAATACATGTGATTTATCAAAAAATATCGTAAATTGTTGAAATTATTTCTACTTAGCGAAGGAATACTGTCATCGATATCGGTCCTTGTTTTCTCTTTTTCATTTCAAATGCTCACGAATTAAATATTATTTATTGATTACCTTGATGGTCTTCCATCAGTCTAGCCTCCCAGTCTCCACTCAAATCATGGTAGCAGTCAATATTTTCCAATTCATCATCCACATCGAATGATGTCCCAAGAATTCTCCCTAGTAACTGTAATTCCTCACTCTTTCTCAGTTCTTCTTGCGATGCTTCTTCGTCAATCCTGTCGGTGATTATACCACAAATCCCGAAGCACATTTTGACGGTACTTCCACTAATTGCATTCCATGATGAAAATGACCAGGACAGAGCATCACTGACATTTACGAGCTTTAATAAATCGGAGACGCTGTCGGTTTTGTCCATCCTGGAAACAAGGGATCGTAGAACTCGCTTCCGATATTGGAGCTTAAACTACTGTATAATCCCTTGGTCTAGTGGCTGTAAGTTGGCAGTTGTGTTTGGAGGCAGAAGCAACAACTTGACATTAGTAAGGGAAACGCTTGGATGGCATGGGGCATTGTCAAGCAACAGAATCACCATCCGCTGTTCATAGACCATCTTAACATTGAAGTCCTTCAGCCAAGATTCGAAAATTGCCGATGTCATCCATGCCCTTCTATTCGCATGCCATTTTACTCCTAACTGTTGGGTATCAACTC
This sequence comes from Sympetrum striolatum, assembly GCA_947579665.1. NCBI lineage: Eukaryota > Metazoa > Arthropoda > Insecta > Odonata > Libellulidae > Sympetrum > Sympetrum striolatum. The sequence goes on from OX388345.1 coordinate 7,952,003, forward strand.
CATTAAAACAACGAGGTCTCCAAGATTTCCCTATTATCAACTGTTTCTCTCTCTCTCCCACCGCATTACTGCACAGCAGCACCGTTAATCTTTCTATAGACATCTTTCCTCCTTTGCACATCTCATTTATGAGGGTAAAGGATTTTTTAGGTATTGACCATTAAAAAAGGCCACTCTTGTTAGCATTAAATATGTCACGAGTGGCATAGCCATCTCAAAGGGATGGTAATCTTTTCTTCCAATCCTCATCATCCTTCGGATTTACATCTCCCCCTTCTCCACACATTGCACGATATGCAATATTGTGGCGTTTTCTGAAACACTCTAACCAACCATTGCTGGCAACAAAATTATTCACCTCCAATTCGTTCGCTAATTCTCGAGCTTTCTCTTGGATCATCGGTCCACTCACAGGTAATTTCTTTGCTCGCGCACTCGTAAACCACTTGTACACAACCACATTCACTTTCTCGTTACCCATCGATCCCTTCCTTTTCGTTGCGTGATTCTTATTGTCCTCCCAGTCCTTCAAAAAGGACCTTTTGTTTTTCAAACTGTTATTTATTTGTGTCCTTCCACAATTAAAAGTAATAGCCAATATTCTTGCCGAAGTTCCATTCTTACTCTCCAAAATAACTTTCCTTATCTCCTCCAGAGTCAGGACGAGTTTGTTCTTGCCTCCGCTCATTTTACCCATTTCACTGACTACTGCTGTATATTACTGAAAGAATTCGGTTGAACGCTAGAGACAATACGAAGTAAAAAAACTCAGAGTATCCGAATTAATCACTCGGTTTCTTCCCTATTTATGCCAGTTCAAATGGAGACGATCTGGAGTTCTATAGCGTTTCATGGTTCAGTCCAAGAGGTAAAACGCTACCCGCAGTAAAAAAAAATTACGTATGCTCATGTCATCACCTTACCGCTCATCCCAAACATGCCTATATTTTCGAGGTAAAGTGGATTGGAAAACACTGACAGAAAATAAAAGCATTGTGTGCTTCTGCACACGAGGGGCATTTTTCATAGCGATTTCTTTGGTCGAAAGACCCGGGGTCGCATCCTTCTTCCTCATCCATTACAGTGGTACTCACTTGCTCTCCGACTCTGTGCATGAGACGGTGAACAGTCACGGAAATAAATCTTCTCTATTTTACTCTTGGTTTATTAGTTGTTGTCAGCAGTGGGTCGTCACAACATTAATGGTGTTTGGCGTGGCTTCTTTGCGACAGCATCATCAAATTCAAGAGAGCCTCATGATAGACTAAAATGCTGATGAAGATTTCTATGATTTCTAACACCAAGAACCATAATACAACATAGTGGCGTCTTAGTAAATAAGTTTGTTTGAAGAAAAATCGGAAATCTTCGAAAGCAAGAAGTGTTTCTGGAAATAGTGGCCGCAGGCCTAACATAGAGTGACCGCTGGCCGCTGAAGGAGGTGACTGCTGAAAGGAGGTGAAATTTACATTGTTTATATGGGATATTCGTTCCGTTTCTGAAAAATTTGGCCGCTTGAGGAGGTGACCGCTTAAGGGAGGTGGCCGTTGAGGCAGGTTTCACTGTAATTCTAAATAGCCCTTTTCTGGTCTTTATGAAAATGTTTAAATTATATTTAGCAAGTTACAAAATTGAATGCCGCAGAACCAATATTGAAAAATACAAAATACACAAATGATTCATTCCAAAGGTTTTCTACATAACAAAAATGGATAATAAACCAGTAAGGAAGGTATTTAACATTTTGCCATATTAATCTAATGTCAGTTATTTAGCTCTTTTTACTGTGTCTACCTCAAAAGGAATTGCATAAGGGTCAAATAACTCTGTGACTGCTTTTTTATAATATTTCCTTTTAGTTCTATATTGTAGGGGCCAGGAATATGACCAGTTGCAGTGAGTAAGCTTGGCTGTAAGGCAAACAACTTTGTAAAAATATTGTACAGCTAACAGCAAAAAAAAGTTACCACCCCTGACCCACCAAGAAATTCTAAGTCCAAATTTTGGGCCGGCGAGCCTTTCTCTCGAAAAGGGAGAGAGAGAAAAGAAAGATGGAGAACATGGTACGTTACGCTTGCTCGGCTCTCGCGTTTGGATGGAGAATTTTCGTTATTTATATAATGATCATTTACTACTATCCATTATCTGCCGCAACATTTGGTGTGTTAACGCGTACTATTGAATTTGACGACGATCGACTGGAATATAACTAAAGAAATGAATCGAATTGAATGCAGCATTCAAAGTCACTCTCACTTTAATTTTCGATAACAGATTATTAAATCATTTCTAAAGCAATACAAATGAATTTAACTGAATACAACATTCGGTATCAAATTAACTCACATTTCGTTTTTAGAAAATCGATCGTTTAAATCACTTCCAACGATTGATTATGCTCATCAATGTGAACGAAACCAGCAACTTTTCTCTTCTTCTTAATTTCAAATAGGCCAAAACGCAGGATCTCGGATTCAACAATGGCATTTGTCGTCTGGGGGACCGGTTGTTTATACTCACAAAACTTTTCGTATTCCGTAAAATTCTCGAAAATTCAATTCGGAAACAACAATAAACGACCAAAATATGGTTTTCTATTCATTTAATCTGCTATTGGTTCTTGTCTCAATCTCGTATGACTATTATTTTTAATTTAATTTTGCAAAAGAAATGAAGCAGAAATGCAGCATGCAGCGACAAAAATGAACTTTACTTGCATTTCTTGCGGAAATGCTTTGACTCGTCTGGGATCGAAGCAAGGACAAAGTGTCACCATTTTTTACAATATAAACACTTTCGTATATATATATATATTTGAATGCAATGTTCTATAAAAATTTCAAGTCAATCGACCAAGTGATTTTTGAGTTTTGCGGGCACAAACATATGCAGGCTGAATTTTTATACATAAGATATTTGCATAATTCGGTGGATTATTATAATTTAATTTGATTGCTTTTACAACCCTTTCGTTTAACTTTCCCAATTGAAAAGCGTTCTATCATGAAGAGAAATAACTAAGGAATAAACACAAGGAAATAAAAGTTCCACATCTTCCACACAAAAAGTCGTGTAACTTTGACAAAGTTATTTATTTCCTTGTGCTTAGTTACCTATGGAGTTCCCCAAAGTTAAAGCTCATTCGATTGATTTTAATAAGGAATAATCTTTTCTAGGTTACCATTTCCCCTTACTCTCGTGACTTCTATAGATTATATAATCCAAGAATTTGTAAAATTAAATTATCCTTATAACAACACTGTAGCAAATTCTCACAATTAGCTTTGACGTTTACTAGCACCATCTTCAACATTTACATAAATACGCGATCCTCCATATGGCGTGTGCCTTTAAAAATAAGAAAGAATGAAAGGGAACAAAAGTGTGTGTGCAGGTGAAAGGGTAGAATTCTTGGAAAACTGTTAAACAGGACAAAACAAAATAGGTGGGGGAGAAGGACAAAATAAACCCTTAGTTGCCAAAGGGGAATCGAAAGGAAAAACTTTCTCGTTGGGAGAGGAGGACAGGTTGCAATTTGCTCGATTCATTTTGATTTTATCTAAAATAATGTGTCCACTAGCCTTCTCTGATATATGTATAATTTTTAGCTCGCAATTAGAAGAATGACTCGAAGAAATACACCTCTCATAAAGTGGGACTGCAGAGCATCAGATTAGAAATGTTGTATGTTCTTCAGCCTATAACCTACGAAATCTCACTTTTATCTGATGTGGATTGAATGAAAATAATCATAAATCGCTTGATGAAACTACCGTCCTAAAAATTTGATCCATGGATTCCTTATCGTTTCAGAGTAACGGGCTTACAGTAAATACTGTAGTAAAAGGCAAGCGGTAGACGTCCTTTTGGTAAAATTCTCGAAATTTTATTTCTCAAAAGTTACTTCTCTCATATTTTTTAGCTATTTACTGATCCACCAATCGACTCCGAAGAGTATTACAATTTGTTTATTTCGAAGTTCTCAGTATTTTAAGAAGACCATCTTTTATTTTATCAGTTACGAAAAATGATAAGACCGCTATCCGTGAAATTGTGACTTTTGCATGACAATGTTAATCGACGTCTAACCAAATTTCAGACTTAGCTAGAGTATGACTTATTAGTACTCGACGCAGGATGGGCAAGTTATTGCGTGTGTGTTACAGTAATGGCTATTATAGTTGTTTTTAAATACGTATTTAAATGACATCTTTATTTTGTATTTTATAAACCAGATGAGATCGACTACCAAATTTTATAAGTGAATCAAGATGAGTTTAACGTTTTGGCTATCATCAACTCTGAGAGAAAAAATCTATTCACTTTCTCTTGGTAGTTTTTTTATATTAATATTTAAGGTTCTTAAAATCTACGAAACTAATAACTGTATTTAACATTTAATGGGATAGAAGGATTAAAAACACTATACATTCAATGATAGTAATGAAAAAGAACCAAAGGAACGCTAGTTTACGCAAATAGCTATTTCTTAAATTTTCCCGTTCTGTTGTTGATTGATTTCTAAGGGTATCTTGAAGGTTTATGAAAATCATTGGTTAGAAGAAAAAGCCTGAAGAGATGAATGCAAATATTGAGAACGTAATTTTGGAATTAGAATGCTCCGAAGCTTAAATTTCTTCGGGAGTGATCTTTCTACGGTTAATATATGCTTAATTCTACTCCTGAAAGCATAGACGGTACGAGACATGGGCAGTCTGGGAGACCGTCGACAGCATTTGTGGGCTCTTCTCAGATCCCTTGAAGATTCTCAATGATAAAATTATACTCGTATAGCTTAGGTAATTTTAACGATTACACCCGGTCACAATATTTAGGTAAACTTTTTTTATCCATTAAGGGGAACTAGTTCTAAACGTCTGCCTGCCCAGAATGTCAATAATCTTCAGATTACCCCCTCCCAATGATTGGAATCAATTTCCTTCGCAATGGATGCAGCTTTCTTTGGTCCTAGTTCTCTGAGTAATTTCCTTTAATTCAAATTGATTGAAGAAGCCGTTACTTGGTGAAACTGCCTTATGTAAGAAATTGTGAATCTTTTTCCTTAGTTATTTCCACCATTCCTTATAGTCGTTGAGCTATGACTATATTTTTACGAAAATTATATTTAGGAAAACTGCTAAATCAGGCGTAATCCACCTGAGTTGCCCTTACATCGGTAAATGCTGTTTAATAATTAAAATTTAGCCTTCGTATTTTACCCTTTCTTTTTTTAAGGAGAGGCCATTTTAGTCCATCAGCGATCACTGAATAAAGCTCTAGAAATACTGACATCTCGTACATATTATCTATTATTACTCTTAAATAAGATGGGTAAAGCTTCCTTTCTTGGGAAATATGTCAGGAGAATCTATTACTGCTGAATCTTAATGCTGGTTTCCAAGCCTCACCTATTCTTCCTTAAAACTTCTTGGTTTAAAGATAAGGAAGACATTTACGATATCTTGAAGTTGCAGAAATTTAAATGTGTGAATAGCTCGACATTTGTGTGGGATCAACTGGCGGAAGATCTAATTGTATGCATGAATGTATTCACATGGTATGCATATTCTTATATGCCTACATGATTATATCCTACCCTATGCCAATAATTTTCGAAGCAAAATAAATTTACATTGATAATAAATAATTTCGACTATGATAGGTCTATTGTTAATGGTTTATGAATTTTGGATGCAAATGAACGTTTTAGAAGTCAGTTCACATAAAACCTAATTCAGTATGTTAGGAAAATGAAACTTGCAAACTGCCGCAAAAATCGGAACTTTTTCGAATCTTTGATCTAATTTACATTCCCTCTGGCTGAAGCATTGAAAACATATTTTTCCGGTCACCCTCTAACCTGCATTATTTTGTCTTAAAATGGCTTGAATCGTTTTCTCAATCTTATAAATAGCCAACATTCCAGGATCTCTGCACATCACTTCTGAGCCTGTTTACCACATTATCTTCATATTTTTTAGATGTATGTCTTAGAGTTGAAGAGAACAAACATTCTTTTCTTAGTAAGCATAAAATATTCCGTATTCCCATTGTTTATTTTCCTATCATCGTCTCCATGAAGTAACCCATTCATATTCCTTCTACGACGAACTTTTCTTTATATCACCAACCATGACGAAGAATGGCATTTTCAGGCAATTCTCTCTCTCATACAAAACCCTTAAACGATGCCTCGAAAATTAGAGGCACTGAAGACGGAAGTAACCTGTGACCGCTTCATTGAAGACCCTTTCTCTTTCCTCTCTCACCCCCATAGAGAAGCTCCATTGTTTTCTTGAGAAGGAAGGTATGCATGCTACCGATTAACCGTTATGTAGACAAAAACATTAAAAGCAGACGTAGCACCAAAAGGTAGGCTTGCCACAGAGATCCTCAGCAATAGCTTTAAATATATTTTTCATTCATGAGCGTTTACGTGCGAATATTTAGAGTGGAGTTGTAACAGCCTAAAGCTGTTGGCCCATACCTATTTTCTATGTTGAAACTCTTAATCGTTTTAGCATTTTAAAATTTTTGACCGAAGTTTAAATAAAGGAATTCAATATTTACAAGTATATTATTCAATTCTTTTTGCACTTTGCTCGACTCTGCACGACTAGTCCTTCTAAATTCATTACCCAAAAGAATTTCTCGCGCGTAAAATATAAAGCTGTTTGTTAAGAGACTACAGGTTAGATAGCAGTGAGTCCAAAATGATAGGAGCCCTCCGCTGGGTATCTTTTAAGAATATAACTATGTAAAGACAATAATTATTAAAGATATTCCTTAGCTGTGATTTACATGACGAAATACGCGACGACATGATCCCTATTCTCAACGATCGTTATTTTCACAGCCAGTTGGTGAAAATATTACCGCGAGATAATAGCGAGTACAGATGGTTTATATTGTTATCATCTTACGTATCGTATAAGGTGCGTAAATATTTAAATTATTTAGATAGTTGAGTGTTTCACATTTTCAGCAATAAGCCTTATGGGGGCTCGCGGATAGTCAATTTAAATGTATTTTTTACTTAACTATTTTTCACAAATCTGCAACACCATTATTATATTTATAATATACGTTTTTTTTCTTATCTTTCCTACTTCCGTTGACCTAATTTACAGTAGTTCATATTCTCTTAATTATCGTATCATAATTAAGCATAATCTTTGCGAAAACGATCATCCTGCGGGCATGTGGAGCATTAACTGAAATAACCGGTTTCATTATAAATCTGCATTGATGGAAAATGTTATGTATTATATATGTTAGGACGAACTATGAGCAGCCAAAGTAATTCTTGTCCAATATTTTAAGAAGAAGAGCGAATTACGCTTGATATTCGAGCCGATTTAACGAAATACGAATTTAATTATTTCATAATACAATACTGCTTCTACCGCAGCAAAAGCAATGACTTTTAGCGAGTATTTATAAAATATATATCATCACAAAAGCCTTCAAAACGTGCCAGGCATAAAGAGGAAGACGAAAAGCGCGCTCAAAACAGAGAATCTGAAAGACTCGCCCTTCTCGAGTTATGCTGGCAGCATCTTAGGTGGTAACTTTTTTATGCTGTTAGCTGTACTACTTTGTAATAGAGGGAAAATAAATTTTTTTGAAATGTAAATTTGTTTTTTTTTTATAATCAGCAGTCTCTGGTTAATGCATTCATTCGTCAATGGTTACTACTCCCATCAACTCACCTATAGGTGCCATCGGAACTCTTAAGTCCTTCTACCATGGTGATTAAAAATGAAAATTTTTAATCACCATGATGAGTACCCGCGAAAGTTTTAATGAAGAATCCTTCCAACTTGTAAAGTTTGTATTTCATGTGAAGGAATCTTTTTGGTGTATATTTTCATGCAGCAAAATGCATGAAATATTATTAATATCTCATACAGTCATTTTATGGATATCCTGCGTATATCGGATTTTGGGACATATCCTACGGACATCCGTGGGATATCGCCGGATGCTCATCGGACATCCGTGGGACGTACATAACATCCGTCATGGATGTCCATCCGTTGGATGTGTTGTTTGGGTTAGGTGAAAGCGCACACTTCCTCGTGCTAAGTGAAGTTTCATCTTGAAGTTCTTTAGAATTTTCATTGCTAAAACTGAGGTCCAACCTAATATTAGGCATCATTTTTCTCAATGAGGTAGACACTTCTTACCCAATTGGGAATCATTTGTCACTGCCATAGGAAGCTCAATGTTTACTTCTTTCAGGTTAATCATGCTCAATGAAAACTATTTAACACAATATGCTATGCGTATCAGTGTGCCTCCAAAGTTTCTTTTGTCAGTATTTCATTGATTTTTATAATAAATGCACTTTTAAGTATTGAATTTACTGTAGTTAATAGTACTAATAATACAACATTAAAGCATCCTTGCTTTCTCTAATATTTGCAATCTGTGGTAAATATAGGAAAACAACCTTAAACATGTCACTGAAATACATTTCATAACAGTTTTGAAGCTTCAGAAAGTTAATGATAATAATTAAAATTGAGCAATTTAATTTAATTATTGCTAAATGTATAACCATTCACACATTTATCCCTCCTTGAAGTATTTTTTTGCATAATTAATTTTGTGGTTAATTTTGGAGATTAACACAAGGAGGACTTCCTTAAGAAAATTCTTCAATGGGTTTCCAAGATGAAAATCAAAAGATTTTTATACTCGTTGTGAATAATTATAGTCAGAAGGTTTCAATGTTTAACTTGAGTATTATTCTTGATATTTACTCTTGCAAATGATTTCAATAAAATTAGAGTTATGTAGTATTGCTTCTGATCTTGAGGAGTATTATTTTGGACACTTTTTGGAAGGTAAAGATCCCTGTGTCCATTTATTGACATATACATATCCTGGCTCTTAGGTTAATGTGTAATGGATGTATGTTGTTGGTAAAATTGAATATGTAGTCTCTAAAGCAATACTCAATGCAACAACACACGAAGCTCGCCGTGAGGTAACTTTTCTGAAAATACTTTGTATCTCTTTTTTCTAATACTTTGCATACAATAAAAAAATACTGAATTATTGAATGGAAATGAATCAATAAAAAGCTTATTATTACAATAATCTCTATGGTATGAGGTTTATCATTATCAAACATAAATGATGTTGTAGTCCTTATTAGCAATATTGTTTTACTTAGTTATTTGGTAAATGAATATAGTAAAGGAAGTTCTGCTTATTGAGCCTTGGTTTATATAATATGTAGCTCTCTCTCTCTCTCTCTATATATATATATATATATATACGAGTAAAATGTAGCTTGCATACTGCAAGCATATTGATAACATAAATTTAAAGTCGAAATCATATCGAGAGGGTCCTCAAAAGAAGAAAAAAGGATTGAAATTATTCTTAACATTTGCTGCAATTTATTTGTCTGGGATCAAACCTGGGTCTTCCTGGTCATACTTACTGTGCATCACAACAGAAGATCCAACTATGTGTGAAAATTCAAGCAGAAATATTGGCTGCAACTGCCTGAAACGACGTCCTACTTTTCCCTTATATTCCTTATGAGAGAAAAGTTATTGTGCTCTGGCATCGAACCCAGGAATATTACCATCTTATAATAATTTTTTTCTTAAACACCTTTTACCATACATCTTCTAGCCAAGCAAGAACTTCCTATCATTTTGATAAGTGGTACAAAAAAAATAATGAAAAACTACTCCCATGTATTTTAAAGGGCAGATGTTTGCATCGTCCTAACATCGAACCCAGGATATTTTCCGTAAAAGTCTTTCATTTTTTCGATAGATCATGACTATATATATAGGCTCCTAGAGTTTTGATTTTCCACCTTTCTTGAAAGTATTTTTTTTTATTCTGGAAAATCAATGCAATGCATTTAAATGGAAAAAATCGGGACTTTGTGGCCCTCTGGAATTGAACCCATGACACTGAGGATGAAAATAACAATTTTTCTGGAGGTTAAACGTTATGGCCAAAATTTCAAATTGATGACGCTCATGGTTTACGCTGTGAATTAGTATCCTATCTATCTATCTATATGAATATATGAATGAATCTGGAGAAGCATCTATATATAATAGATATATATATATATATATATATATACGAGTAAAATGTAGCTTGCATACTGCAAGCAGATCGGCAATACATATTTCATATCGGCATCATATCGGGGCGGTCCTCAAAAGAAAAAGAAAAAGATTGAAAATATTCTTAAAATTCGATAAATTTTCACAGTCTTGCATCGAACCCGGGTCTTACTGGTGAACTAACTATGCAGCACAATAGAAGATCATCATCTCTAACCATGTGTGAAAATTCAAACAGAAATATTGGCTACAACTGCCTCAAAAGACGTTCTAATTATCACGAATGTAAATGGCTCTCTGGATTCGAACCAAGGACGATATTGGAAATCTAAAAGATGTTTCCAAAAGTTATTTATGATCTCTATCTATATGCCGAATTTCAAATTTCTATATTATTGGGAAAGGTTTCCAAATAATTCCTAAAAATCGGATCAACTTCTGATTGCAGAGACACCTGGTGTCGAACCCAGGACATATTGTAAGCTGTGAATGCAAAGTTTGATTTGTAAAGACTTTTTCTTGTATCTAGCAAAGTTTGAAGTCGATAGCATACCGGGAAGTACCTAAATTTTGTTTCCGTTATCTCCGTAAGGAATGCATTGAGAAGTGCAAATGGTCCTCTGGGATCGAACCAAGGACCATCAGCGAACATGTAAAATTTGATTACGAAATATATTTATGATATCTATCGACGTGCCGAGTTTCAAGTATCCATGTTATCGGGAAAGGATCCAAAAAAATTTTTCAAAATCGCCGTAATGCATTTTAAACGGCCGATATTTGCCCCGACCTAGCATCGAACCATGGACCAAATTCGGCGATGTCATTCTGATTTACGTTGGAGCTGCACGGCTTCTAGCGATCCCTTGAATTTCAATTCTCTACTTTTCCGGGAAGTGCCTCAAAAAAATTTTCGAAAATCACCGCCATGTATTCTTATGGAGAAAATCGCGACTTTGGGGCCCTCTGGAATCGAACCCATGACACTGAAGATCAAAATCGCAATATTTCTGCCGGTTACTCGTTATGGCCAATACGTCGTAAAAATTTCAAGACAATGACGCTTGTGGTTTAGGCTGTGAATAAGTATCCTATCTATCTATCTATCTATCTATCTATATCCTTGAATGAATCCGGAGAAGCATCTATATTTAACGAGTAAAATGTAGCTTGCATACTGCAAGCAGATCGACAACAATAATTTAAAATCGGCATTATATCGGGACGGTCTTCAAACGAAAAAAAAGGATTGAAAATACTCTTAAAATTCGCTTCAATTTAATCGTCTGGCATCGAACCTGGGTCTTCCTGGTGAACTTACTATACACCACAATAGAAGATCACCATCTCTGACTATGTGTGAAAATTCAAGCAGAAATATTTGCTGCAACTACCTCAAAAGACGTGCTACTTTTCACGAATGAAAATGGCTCTCTGGATTCAAACCAAGGACGATCGTAGAAATCTAAAACATGTTTTTGAAAGTTATTTATGATCTCTATCTATATGCTGAATTTCAAGTTTCTATATTATTGGGAAAGGTTTCAAAATAATTCCTGAAAATCGTATCAACTTCTGATTGCAGAGACGCCTGGTGTCGAACCTAGGAAATATTGGTAGCTGTGAATGCACAGTATGACTTATTAGGACTTTATCTTATTTCATACAAAGTTTGAAGTCGATATGATGCCGGGAAGTACCTAAAACTTCTTTCTTTCATCTCCATAAGAAATGCATAAAGGAATGTAAATGGCTCTCTGGGATCGAACCAAGGACCATCAGCGAAAATGTAAAATTTGATTATTAAATATATTTATAATATCTAAACCCATGCCGAATTTCAAGTTTCCATTCCATCGGGAAAGGGTCCAAAAAAATGATAAAAATCGCCACAATGCATTTTAAACGGCCGATTTTTGCCTCGACCTAGCATCGAACCCAGGATATTTTCAGTAAAACTCATTTATTATTTCAATAGATCATGACCATATATATCAGCTCCTTGAGTTTAAAGTCCCTACCTATCCGGCAAGTATTTTTTAAAAATTCCCGAAAATCAAAGCAATGCATTTAAAAGGGAAAAATTGGGACTTTGGGGCCCTCTAGAATCGAACCCATGACACTGAGGTACAAAATCGCAATTTTTCTGGTGGTTACACGTTATGGCCAATCTGTCGTAAAAATTTCAAGTCAATGACGCTTGTGGTTTGGCCTGTGAGTTTGTATCCTCTCTATATATATCATATATATATAGATGCTTCTCCGGATTCATTCATGTATCCATATATATATATATATAGAGAGGATACAAACTCACAGCCTAAACCACAAGAGTGATTGGGCTGAAATTTTTACGGCGTATTGGCCATAACGTGTAACCACCAGAAAAATTGCGATTTCGATCCTCAGTGTCATGGGTTCGATTCCAGGTGGCTCCAAAGTCCCGATTTTTCCCGTTTAAATGCATTGCTTTGATTTTCAGGAATTTAAAAAAAATACTTTCCGTATAGTTAGAGAATCGAAACTCAAGGAGCCTTTATATATGGTCATGATCTATCGAAAACATAAATGAGTTTTACGGAAAATATCCTGGGTTCGATGCTAGGTCGGGGCAAAAATCGGCCGTTTAAAATGCGTTGTGGCGATTTTGAAGATTTTTTTTGGATCCTTTCCCGATATCATGGAAACATGAAACTCGGCACGTGGATGGATATCATAAATATATTTTATAATCAAATTTTACATGTTCGCTGATGGTCCTTGGTTCGATCCCAGAGGGCCATTTGCACTTCTCAATGCATTTCTTACGGAGAAAACGGAAACAAAATTTAGGTACTTCCCGACGTGCTATCGACTTCAAACTTTGCATGATACAAGAGAAAGCCTTTACAAATCATACTGTGCATTCACAGCTTACATTATGTCCTGGGTTCGACACCAGGTGTCTCTGCAATCAGAAGTTGATCCGATTTTTAGGAAATAATTTGAAACCTTTCCCAATCATATAGAAACTTGAAATTCGGCATATAGATAGAGTTCATAAATACCTTTCAGAAACATTTTTTTGATTTCCAAGATCGTCCTTGGTTCGAATCCAGAGAGCCATTTAAATTCGTGAAAATTAGAACGTCTTTTGAGGCAGTTGTAGCCCATCTTTCTGCTTGAATTTTCACACATAGTTAGAGATGGTGATGTTCTATTGTGCTGCACAGTAATTTCACAGTAAAGACCCGGGTTCAATGCTAGACGATGGAATTTCAGCGAATTTTAAGAAAAATTTCAATCCAATTTTTCTTTTGATGGCCGTCCCGATATGATTCCGACATGAAAATAGTGTTGTTGATCTGCTTGCAGTATGCAAGCTACATTTTACTCGTATATATATACGAGTAAAATGTAGCTTGCATACTGCAAGCAGATCGCAATACTAATTTCATATCAGCATCATATCGGGAATGTCCTCAAAAGAAAAAAAAAGGATTGAAATTTTTCTTAAAATTCGCTGAAATTTCATCGTCTGGCATCGAACCCGGATCTAACTGGTGAACTTACTATATAGCACAATAGAAGATCACCATCTCTAACTATGTGTGAAAATTCAAGCAGAAATATTGGCTACAACTGCCTCAAAAGATGCTCTAATGTTCACGAATGTAAATGGTTCTCGGGACTCGAACCAAGGACGATCTTGGAAATTTAAAAAATGTATCTGAAAGTTATTAATGATCTCAATCCATAAGCCAAATTTCAAGTTTCTATATTATTGGGAAAGGTTTCAAAATAATTCCTAAAAATCAGATCAACTTCTGATTGCAGAGACACCTGGTGTCGAACCCAGGACACATTGATAGCTATGAATGCATAGTTTGATTTGCTAAGACTGGTTCTTTTATCGCGCTAAGTTTTAAGTCGATAGCATAACGGGAAGTACCTAAAATTAGTTTCCGTTATCTCCATAAGAAATGCATTGAGAAATGTAAATGGCGCCCTGGGATCGAACCAAGGACCATCAGCGAATATGTAAAACTTGATTATGAAATATATTTATAATCTCCAACTCCATGCCGAATTTCAAGTTTCCATGCCATCGGGAAGGGGTCCAAAAAAAATCTTAAAAATTGGCACAATACATTTTAAACGGCCGATTTTTGCCTCGACCTAGCATCGAACCCAGGATATTTTCCGTAAAACTCATTTATGTTTTCGATAGATGATGACCATATATTACGGCTCCTAGATTTTTGATTCTCTACCTATCCCGGAAGTATTTTTTAAAAATTCCCGAAAATCAAAGCAATGCATTTAAACGGGAAAAATCGAGACTTTGGGGCCCTCTGGAATCGAACCCATGACACTGAGGTGCAAAATCGCAATTTTTCTGGCGGTTACACGTTATGGCCAATACGTCGTAAAAATTTCAAGCCGATGACGCTTGAGGTTTAGGCTGTGAATTAGTATCCTATCTATATACCTATCTATATATATATACGAGTAAAATGTAGCTTGCATACTGCAAGCAGATCGACAACACTAATTTCATATCGGCATCATATACCGGGACGGACATCAAAAGAAAAAAAAAATTCAAAATATTCGTAGAATTCGCTGCAATTTAATCACCTGGCAGCGAACCCCGGTCTTCCTGGTGTACTTACTATGCAGCAAAATAGAAAATTACTATATCAAACTATGTGTGAAAATTCAAGCAAAACTATTTGGTGCAACTACCTCAAACGACGTCCTACTATTCACATACACTCCTTATTTGAGAAATTATAATGTGCTCTGGCATCGAACCCAGGAACAGCATGGTCTTATCTTTTTTTTTTCTTAAACAAAGGGTTAATATACATCTTCCATCTAAGCAAGAGCTCCCTTACATATCGATAAATGCATAAAAAAATTATGAAAAGATACCCCATAGTATTATATATGGGTGATATTTTTACTGCCCGGCATCGAACCCGGGTCTTTCAGGCAATACTTTCTATGCAGCACAACAGAAAAACACCATCTCTAACCGCGTATGCAAATTCAAGCAGAAATATTGGTTACAACTGCCTCAAATGACGTCCTACTTTTCCTTTATATTCCTTATGAGAGAAACGTTATTGTGCTCTGGCTTCGAACCCAGGAACAGTACGGTCTTATGAAAATTTTTTTCTAAAACTTATTCGTACCATACATCTTCCAGCCAAGCACGAACATCCTATCATTTCGATAAGTGCATCTAAAAAAATAATGAAAAACGGCTCCCATGTATTTTAAAGGGCAGATCTTTGCATCGTCCTAGCATCGAACCCAGGATAACTTTTGTAAAAGTCATTGATGTTTTCGAAAGTCCAAGACCATAAATATAGGCACCTTGAGTTTTACTTCTTTACCTATCCGGAAAGTATTTTTTTTTAATTCCCGAAAATCACGGCAATGCATTCAAACGGGAAAAATCGGGACTTTGGGGCCCTCTGGAATCGAACCTATGACACTGAGGATCAAAGTCTCTTTTTTCCTGGGGGTTTCACGTTATGGCCAATATGTCATAAAAATTTCAGATCAATGACGCTTGTAGTTTAGGCTGTGAATTTGTATCCTATCTATCTATATAGGTATATATATGAATGAATCCGGAGAAGCATCTATATATAATAGATGAATGAATCCGGAGAAGCATCTATATATAATAGATGATATATGAATGAATCCGGAGAAGAATCTATATATAATAGATATATACGTATAATACACACACACAAATACAGTAGAATAAAGAAGAAGCCTATTATAACGAGTACAGCATGTACTCAGAGTTGAGTTTTTGAGAGCTAGTGATATTTTGGCCATTGTCTGTCTCTCAGCAAAAAGAATAGGGAGTTATGTCTATTATGACAAGTGGTTATTTCTGTAGTATCGGTATAATGAGTGCCATGTTTCTGTATTTGCCTAGTAAGAGATATATCTCAGAATTGTCAATTGAAGTGAGAGACCAAGTCTGACAAGCAAACAGTAATCTGAGTCATGTTATCACTTCAAAGAGTAAAAAAACTGAAATGAAATTATGATAGTCACATGCATTTGTTTCCCACAACTTTTGTAACATTTCATTGGCAAGGATGCCCCTGGGAGCTTTGATCAGAGACTTCTCACGAGTTCCATTCTCCACTTTGCACATCCTATCCCTTCTTCTCGTTTCTTTTTGCCAATGCTCCCTCTAGCCTGCAAGGGAATTTTTAATTGAGTTCCCACCTAACTAGAATTCACCGGGGGGATTTTTTTTCATATAAAACCTGCCACCAAATTGTCTGATCCAGGATGGGTGGGAATATGGGAGATGAATGCAGTGGATTATGAAAAATATCTTGGGAAAGCCAGTTGGTATGAATTAGGTTACATAATGATATAACATTACTTTTGGATGATTATTGAGCAATATTTTTCCACATTTTACATTAGAGGATACATTTTGATTATGGTTTATGAATCAATGAAATAATATTTTTGACATGAATGTATGTAATTTTTATGCATTCAGTATTTGCATTAAAAACCCTACAGTTCCATTCTGCTGCACTCCCTGCACATTTAGCATTAGAAACTGGATATAACTAGTACACTTTATATTGAGTTTATAATGATACAATCATAATATTTGACAATCATATATATTTACATATATTTATTATTGTCATCATATGATCATATGTCTACAGCTTCCTCCTCCTATCTACCTAGCCCAAATTATTTCTATGTAACAGAGAAATTAAGATAAAGGATTAAAATTTTTTTTTTCTTTATTTCAGCTGCACTTGTTCTCACTTCAAATCCTGAATACAAAGGTTAAATTTTCAGCATGTGGATTCTTCACAGTAGATTTAAAGCTCCTAACGTTGGTATGTTGTTATGAATGCCAAAGAGCTTCTAATACTTGAATTTTCACTCTTCAAAATATAGTGAAATCCTGATCCTACATTCTTGTTTATAATATTTTTGTGGCTCTTAAGGTTGATATTTTGAGGTCCCAACAACAGCAACTGAATGTTTTGTTTATTGCATCTTAGGTTTTTCTGCAACTAGAGATCATTTTCCTTGGTGCGGTAAAAATTAGATCAAGATTGCATTGTATTCTTTAAAATTTTGTCTTATTTAAATGACCCAACCTTTTCAGTAACTTATGACTGTGCTATCTTTCAGGATAACCCAAAATTTAATCTGTTATCTGTATTTATTTTTCTCCTTTGTATTATTCACTCTGCCTTAGAATTTTCTATCCCAGTTTGAAAGTTCAATCAGTATCAGCTTTTCATGGGTAATAAGTTTTCAAATTAGTAATTAATGTCTTCATTTTAATTCCTTCTTTGAATAAAAAGTGTAGCCAGGGCATCAAAATGACTAATCTTTGTGATAATAGGTCATTCATCAATAACATATGTAATTCCAATTGTGCTACATGTGTGCAATTAATAGTACTGTTAATTTCATTATGAATCATGTTCCCAGAGTGACTATCTGTTAACACAAAATTGGTTAAAAGTTTCTTCAACATTCACTACAAATATATTTATGATCCCTTACATTCGGTGGCCAAATCTCCTAACCCTCAAATTTTTATTTTTGAATGGTTATAAAATGACAATAGGAATTAATGTGGAATTAATGCAATTCTCTGATTTTCTTCATTTAACCCTTTCACTGCCAGTTAATATCTTCGTTCGTCACCCCAGATGCCGGTTTCTGTGCATATTGGGGTTGCATACCCTTAAAGGATATAAATTTACCAACATTCTATTAAGCTTCTATTTTTCCGAAGCTAGAGCTTCAATTTTCTTTGATGAATCAAGCATATAATCAATTTTATGATGAATACAGATTGTAAATTAAATAACTATAATTTTTAATATTTTATTATGTTAATAACTATTATCAAATATTAGCGATAGTTATATTTAAGTAATACTATTCAAACGATATATATACACACACACACGTATTGTATGAATAAATATATATCTTAACGAGTAATATGTTGCTTGTATACTGCAAGCTTACTTAAAAGACCTTTTAAAATAAAAAGTGTTTTCGAAATTTTACGTCTCTCTGTTCAGCAGATCAGTTTCGCATAATTTCCTACGGTATTACTGAAATAGTGACCGAGAATCGAAGCCAGAGTCGCTATTGAATGAGTGTAATGCGTATATTTACGGATAACATGACCTTAATCATCACACAGGGCAACCTGCTCCTGACGGTAGAAGTTTGATCGTCCAAAGTCGAACCAAGTACCATTTTCACCGATGTCTTTCTGCTGTCCGTAACGTAAACGCAATATTATTATTATTATTAGGGTCTTTATTAGGCGAGATTGAGACTAAATATCAACCTATACATAGAATTTGAAATCGATATTCGTTCGGAAAGTTCATTAGAATTCGTGTTTGGTTTCCTATTATTCATTAGTGAAATTCCATACTGCTCCGGCATCAAGCCCAGGAACAAAATGGGAAAATAAGACAACGTTTTATTAAAGGATTTTCTTCCACATACCGGTTTACAGCCACTTATCTCTTCGGAAAGTACTTCAAAAACAACATACCAATATTACATAAATATAAGAAAATATTTATTGCGTAGCCATTTGGTTATGACAAAATATAATTACACACATACATATTAATTACAAGAAAGCATAGAAGAAAAGCATATATATACATATATATAACATTAAATGAGAAATAATACAATGACAATATATTTTACTATACAAGTATATCATTTGTGATGTTCATAAAAGCAAGGATGTAAACATAACCCTGGGGATCCAGGACATTCAACGCAGTGGTATATTGTGTCTTTCCGCACTTTTTTTGAAGTTGAACACCACTGGCATCGTTTTCTCATAGTTCTTTTCTTTTCTCCTTCCGATTTTTGAGAAATTTTTTCAGGCTTGTGATATTTCTTCGCCATTAACTTTTGAATGTTTTCTGGCTTGTCAGAGTCAACCAATATGTCTATAATCTCTAGTCTGTAATCGTACAAGCTCATTTTCTTTCCTGAATATTTGCAGTAGAGAAAATAACTATTCAACAGCATTTGTTGGAAGATATGAATCCCCACTTTCTTGTACCATCGTGTCGTTTTTCTCTCGCAAGGGTAGTAGGCCATCATTTGATCACTGTGATCAATACCTCCCATGTACTTATTATAACTTATGACGGATTTGGGTTTTTTAGTCATTCCACCGTTTCTCTTCTCCACTTCCATCATTTTTTCAGGGAATTCGGATGAAATCACAAGCACCTCTCTTCGGTCTTTCCACTTAGATACACACACGCTCTTTCCGCGAATGTACTGTGACCTAATCTCCCCTTTTCTTAGTTTCGCTCCAATTACGGATTTTGGATTTTCTCTTCTATTTTTTCGTAATGTGCCTGTCGAATGTGTCTCCTTAGCCAAGAGATTCAATGTTAACTCTACGCTGTTGTAAAAATTGTCCATGTAAATCGAGTGTCCCTTGTATAGCTTTCCATCTAGCAAACTCAACACAACATTCGACGCATGACCCTTTCCCCCAACTTCCATGTCTTGAGAGCCAGTATAAACAATTATTTTATGAACAAATCCAGTTGACTCAGCAAGCATGTAAAGTTTGATGCCGTATTTGTGCCGTTTTCCCCTAACAAACTGCTTAAAAACTAAACGACCCTTCCAAAGGATCATTCCTTCGTCAATGGACATTTCTCTTGCGGGGAAACAAATTTGATTCATGCGATTATTAAAGAAAATTATTAATGGCTTAATTTTAGATAAACGATCTGTGGGTGCAGATTGACCTTCTAAAACATTTGTAGAAAAATGAAGCACTCTCATTATGAGCATAAACCTATTCCTACTCATGAAATTCTTAAAGCACGAGAAATTGAATAATCTATGGGTTTTCCAGTAGTCTTGCAGTCTGTTCATTCTAATCGTCCCTGTATGAAATAGCAGTCCCAGAAATACTTTGAATTCTGCTATGTGTAACTCTTTCCATTTTGTGATCCTTGATTGATCGGAAACACCTTCCAAAAACACTGCTTCTGCATTCTTATTTGTTTCCTTCACAATCAGTTCGAAGAAATCACTTGTGAAAATTAAATTGAAGAAATCAATGGGTTTGTTACCGTCAGTATCAATCCTCAGCCCTGGATTTCCTATGAAAGGGATGTCTTGAAAAAGAGGCGACTCGTCCACCTTCTGTGACTTCAGTATCGCCTTCTTCATCGTCTGAGGATGAGTCGTCACTGCTTTGTTGGAGGTCATCTTCACCACTGCTGGATTCTTCAGATGTCAACTCCTCCAGAAGATCTGATATTCTCTCCTCCTCAGCAACAACTCCACTTGCAGATTTTTTTGCTTTCTTCCTAGGTTGGGATGTCCCTGACATTCCCGGCATTTCATCCATTTTCACTGAACATAATCATGATAATAAAATGTTAATGTAAAACTAGAATTTTTTATAAGAGTTAGAACTGAATGAATAGAAATGAATCTAATTCTACGATTTCACTTAAATAAAGACATTACTATAATCAACATAGGATATTACCGAATAATAAAATAAAATAATTAAAATAAAAAATATCAAATATATATATCTTACCTTTTTGAAGATAATGAAGTTCTCCAATAACCGAGGTTGATTAACCAGCTGCCGTTTGTATTCTCTAAATACAAATATAGAAAACTAAAACCCCGTATAATAGAAATCAACAGCGCACCAAAATCTACGGAGATGATTCTTGTTTGAGATGTTTAGTCAAACTGAAGGCAGACAGCTCAAAAATATATACGTAGAAATATTTAGAAATGGAGGGAGTTTATTGCAGACCAGCTGCAAGGAACGTGCGAAAAGGATGTATATGAAGATATCTGAGAAGAGCCGCTTTCTTTCAGAAATTGCAGTGTTTTTGGAAAATACCAACGGGCTTCCCACATCTGCTAGCGTAGAGCCGCAAATGAAAGCGAAGAAATCCCTCAGTAACAGGGTAATAAAATTTACAGCTAAAAATGAAACAATAGGGTGGCCTCTCTTACCATCCTAATTCAAGGGGAGACATCGGTCGAGTCATAAACCAAGCCCGGGAGGATTATCCCTATCCTGAGACACGCGCCTAACTTATATTCGCATGTTTAGATCTTCTTCACTGAAAAATGAAGCAGCTAAATATTTTCCCCAGATTGAACAACATATTCTCACCTCCGGATAAATATAAGGGTCACCTATGAACAAATAACAAAATTTTAGGGCTTTCCATAATAACGAGTATAAAAAATCAGCCGTGAAAGTGCAATGGAGTATTATATTTTAATTGCTAATTTGTAAAGTGAGAAAAAATAAAATACAAAGAGCATTTCCAAAACCACAGGTTTCAGAAGGCATATAAATAAAGAGGTGCCATAAAAGTTTAAAAAATACGAACCAATTAATCTTACAGTAAAGTAGAATTTCTTTTATACGGGAAAGGTTTTCTTAGATTATAATAAGCATTAGAATATTATAATAATAGACTTCCTACTAGTCTTGGTGGGAATTATATTATCTACTTAGCGAAATCTAACGGAACCAAAATCATAATAGTCATATTTAATCGTAAACAGAAATTGCAAACTGGTGAAAAGTGAGCGGAAAATTTAGCAAACATTTTCTTTTAAAAGTAAACTTCTTTTCTTTTCATAACCAAAATATTATGCATTGGCTTCAATTACATAACTCAATTACTATAAATTTAGAGATATATTTAAAACATCATGTAAATAAACATACGCTTAAGGAAGCTTTTCGAGCTTTTTAAACTTTTTCCCATTATTCTGGGTTTCCAATTCCGAGAAGATTTATTTCTCAACCTTCGTAAATATACGGGAGTCTAATTTTAATTCATAAAAAGAAATGCTACAAAAAAAAGTTGTAAATACTATGTCACAAAGATGATATAAATAGGAAAAGTTCACGTGATTCACACGAAAAATAAAAATTGATGAAATCCCAAAAAAAAATTAGCGACCCAAAAAAAAATGCGTATTCAGATGCCTCAGAGAGCAAACTGAGTGAGTCACTACGTGCCGGACGCTAGAGGATCCATTCCGACCGAAAGAAGCCCCGACGCCAAAGGCGGCGGGTGGCACTACGTGAGCGACATGGACCAACGCCACGTGGCGTCAGGTGGCACGCAAAGGGTTAAATGAAACATTTAGTCATATCATACTAGTCGTAGTAACAAAAAATAATTAATGCATTTGTTAAAAACTAAAGGGCTTTCCAAGTTTTTGATAAATTTATATAATAAAAAAACGTTTTACCTAATCTTCTCATCTGCCCTTTCCATATCATCCCAGTAAGGATGGATTAAGATTGATTAATTTTCAGATATCTTTACTTCTACAGTTATTTTGTAACCTCACAAATTAAATTAAAATTATGCCGTATGTGAGGTATTGATAAATAAAAAAATAATTTAAAACATACATCTGTGATAGTTAAATGCTAAAATTCATGGTGTTTAAATTTAGGAATACCTTGAAATGTATTGTGAGAGAAACTGATTTTCTATATATTAACATTTCTAAATCATCATAGAAACATGGAAATTCACTGCTTTCAAACCAATTTTCAATGTTTCTATGGTGATGTTGTTCTGATTAATAAAAGCAGCCAACCATAATATAATAAAATTACAAGTATACAATATTTTAAACTTTTATATGTGGAAATCTGGCAATCATTCAACAGCATCACTACTTTATTGATGTTACAGTAAGTTTAAGACAATGTATCATTACTTGTCTACTATTAATCTCTCAGATAATTTTTCAATTGCATTAAATTTTACTGTATGGAATTATGTTGTTGATAACATAATATTGTCAAATATAATAAGATGTAAAATATAGTTCTTAAATAGTGAATAATTAAAATCATTAAAATTATATGTTAGTTGAAAATATGCACATCTTCCTTTAAATCATTGCAAAAGTATATTATCACCTTCTGTGTTTTCTGTGAAATAATTCTATGTAGGCTAGGTAATTGTTATGAGGATACTACAATAAGGAATGTATGTTACTCACCTGTTCTTATATTCTTTTTCAGATATTTGCAGCTGCTACACAATACCTTGTAATTCTGTTTCAGTTTCACTTTGCTTGCAAAAGTGAATGTAAATGTGTCTAATTCTTGAGTTTAGCTCATCCAAATTAAAGTTTACACTCTGAGATTTATTTGCACATTCCTTTATTTTTGTTTTTATATATGATAATCTTACATCCATAAAGGTATGAAGTTATCATTCTTAAACAACATCAGCCACATTTTTATTTAAGAATGATGTATATACCTAGTTTGGTAATTAGAAAGATTTGTACACTTTTAGATAATGGAATAAATGTAATCAAACATAAGATTCAAAACCATAATGAGAGAGAGCTATACAGAAATGAGAATTGATATATAGACTGGGAATTGGTATGATAAAAGGCTGTTGTGAAAGTGAAGTTTATGCATGTGAGCAAATGTTTTATTAAATGGCATTCGTGGAATTGTGGTATCTCCTTGCCTTCTCCTGGGTAGTGATGCATACGATATTCATCAATTTCCCTAAGATGAATTCTATGATTTTCTTTATAATATTTATTAATAGGATAAAAAGTATAACTTCCCTCTCTTTGATATTTCTCTATTCAATACTCTCAATCTCTTTTTAGTTACTACTGATTTAGTTTAATTGATATTTTCCTGACTTCCTTTTGATGTTACCTGTTGGAGTGTATGATTTCTTCAGTTCCTTCCATTGTTTCATCATTTGCCAGGTTTCATGCATAGTTTCACGCATAGATATATTTATCACCCGGCATCAAACCCGGGTCTTTCTGGTGATACTTTCTATGCAACACAATAGAAGATCACGGTCTCTAACTATGTGTGAAAACCCAAGCAGAAATATTGGTTGCAATTGCCTCAAACGGCGTCCTACTTTTCACATGTATTCCATATGTGAGAAATTGTAATGTGTTCTGGCATCGAGCCCAAGAACAGAATGGTCTTATATAATTTTTTTCTTAAACAGGGTCCCAATTATTATTTATTCACTGTTAAATAATGAAACCTAGGTTATTTTTTTGGAAAATAGAGCTAATAGTCTATGTTAAGGCATTGCTTCTTAAATACTATGGCTATGAGATATGGAATGGTTGATTCTATATGTTACACTTATTACCCTGCTAAATGTATTTACATGAGGAATGATAAAGAAGTAAACCCTAAAAGTAAGAACAATATTTTATTATTTTTATGTACTAATATCGATCCTCATTTTAAATTTTGTTGTAAATACCAAGTTAATTTCATTTTTTGCCCAATGGCAAAATAATGTGATTCATTCTTCCTGTTATTTACATACGAATTCTTTCAGGATGGGGGATGGGATGTGAGTATCTTAAAAAGTTAGACATGAATTAAATCTAACTTAAATGTAATGGTATCCTGTCATGGAAGTGAATACTGTGAAAGGGCAAGGCATGAACTACTTCTGCAATGCTAATTATATGAGAAATAGAGCTGGTGATTCCTTAAATTAGAACAATTATTTTGAGAAATATTTTTAGAAAGAGAGTGATTGAGAAGTGCATACTGGTTACAAGAGCAATATTTTATTCATGCTTCACTTGCACCAGTTATAGATACTCGTTTTAAAATTTGGTGTTGATATCTAGTTAATTTTATGTTTTTACCCAATGCCAAAACCATAGGATACATTTATTTAACCTATATTAAATTACTTTGAACTTATTCGACATCCTGCATATTTCTCATTAGAGATTAAAAATAAAATAAAGGACCACCAGCAGTCTCTCAGAAAGTATCAATTCTTCAGCTGATGTGGAAGCTGAAATAGATGCAGAAATATAGTGTTCTTATGTGTGTATTTTTATATCTTTTCAGTAGTATGAATACAAAATGAACCATTGAGATTGTGTTACAGATGCACCATTCACATAAGGAAAGATCTTATTTTCTTCCTTTTTATGACTATATGCTAAACTTCCTTTGCCAAGGTGAAGACCTACATTTTATGATCACTGAAGTCAGTGAAGCTGTTCCATTAGGTATTTCATTAAATTAAAATATCTGTTGCTGAGAATTTTCATGATACCATGAAAATCAGTTTGGTCAATATTTGAGCCTCTTGCTAGCTACAAGGAAGCTCAAGGAAGTTCAAGTGGTTCAAGGGAATTCATTTAGTCTAGGTGTTTTCCCTGGTGTGAAATTATCCATCAAATGAAGAAATTAACTTAGGGATAACAGGTAACTTAGATATAAATATATATGTTGAATCTAATTTATGTACTGCAGAAGTTATATTAAGTTGGAATAACTTATCACATTTGTTCAGATGTCATAGGAAAGGTAAAAAAACAAGGTACCTCCCACCCACACTGATTTATTGTACAAAAAGTCAAGATTGTTATATTTTAAGTACAGGAAACCTCTGACTAATGCAAATAGCATGATTAGAAAATCAGTTCCTGAGTAATTAGGAGGTCCCTCAATTGCATGTCTGTTCTTTCCCCAATCCACTTTGCAATTGCTTCAGCAGCAAACCCAACTCTCTCATTGCATCACTGTGTTTAGGCTTTCCTTTTGCTGGAAAATGCATGAAAACTGGAGCAGTGTTGATTCGAAAGGTTTGGAAAATATCAGATCCTTCATCAAAATCCACAAGGGCAAAGAATAATTCATTAGATTGAAGTTGAGAACAGTGAAATGAATTAGCAACAATTAAAAATTCATGACATGCGGTCATACTCTTTTTTTATTAACATCCGTTGAAGAGTATTTAACATATATTTAATAGGGGAAAATCAACCATATCATGAAATATTCTCATGTCCATGTTTTGCAATTCCTATAGATTTTTTAAGCTTTCATCATAAGCACGAAATTAAATGGATGAACAATATTCAAAGTTAGGCAAAATAAATATAGTTTATCAAAATATTAGTCCATGAACTTCAATGTTTAGCATGTTAATGTGCTGTGTTAATTTTGGCCAGGTTTGTACACTCCTGGCCAAAATTAACGCAGGACCTCCCTAGCAATCCTTACGGCTGGTGCTGCGTTAATTTTGACCAGGACTGTACTTTGCTATGTCGGTGTACCTGCTATGAATGAATATCTTTACTTTACCAGTCATCCGTATTTTCAGTTAAATCAAAAATTCCCATACATACAGTAACACCAAATAAACAAAAAATTTCGTGTAGAGTGACATTACCCAGTTTTTATGAATCATCCCTTTGCAGTTTTGACATAACCTAACATAAAAATTAGTATTTACAGTAATATTACCGAAGAAAACCATCACCTTCATGTATACCTAAAATAAGTTAGTTAATCAATGTCTACTTCCAAATTGTGTATGGGGCCACAATATTATTATTAGTATATATTTCTATCTGTAACCCTTCACCTCTTGCAAGACCATTCACAGATGGTGTGATTTCTTTATCAGTATCACTCTCACTTGAAAAGGCTGCACTAATGATGGGCAATGTGTGAACAAGTCAGTTCAAATGAGGGGCTCAGCAAACAGAGCTGTGAGGGACTTGGATTTGGTGTGTCCTTCTCCTCTCTAGGCACACAACACTCATTTTCTGCTCTCTCTGTGCACACGACTATTTCTATGTGACAATTCTTCTGCTCTCCCTCCTTCTCCTTTATTTATCTTTATTCATATTTTTTAAATAATTCTTAACAAGAAGAAAGGTGTAAGGGATACATATTAAAAGTGGTGGGATTATTCTAAAAATTTGCAAATACCTGAAGAATACACATATTTAAAGTAAAACTTATAAGCCTCACATTAAAAGCCATTTTTTGGCATCAAGCTATAGATATCAGTATCAGGTTTGAGTCTATCCTGAATGGGTTTTTCTCCACTTATGGCAGCAATGCTATCTTGGTGAGCAAAAGTAAAATGAAAGAGTTGACCTAATAATTGTACATTAATTGTTTATAAAGACTCCTTTGTCCACTAGACCTTCTCCTTAAGAAAAGGAGGAAGGCAGAAAAGAGGCCAGTGCCTGCATTCACGCTGCTACAGATGTCGCGAGATTCAAAAGTCTACCGGCAATATTAGGATTAAGAATTGAAATCATTTCAGAAGCAGGCAGCACCCATACATGAATTGTATGGGGTATGGACACACAAAAAATTTCTGCAACCTAAAATTTTTAACATAAAGGAATATAAGAGAACCGTCCCCAATTACCCTACAAGGTAAGGATGGAGGTTTTAATTAGAAGAAATCCGGAGTCCGAAAAGGAATATCGTCGAGAGAGAGAAAGAGTTTCCTGAGTCTTTGCTTAGTTCCATTGGAACTGAGTTAGAACTGAACTTTCATTCGAACGGAGGCAAAAAGAAAACAGCAATGGCCATGAAGAAGAAGTGGCAAAGAAGAACATTTTGGATTTGAACCAAGGTCCTTCACGGCAGGGACCTCAAATTCCCTATCTATGAGTAAGCCCTTTCCCTCTCTATGAATATTCCCTCCTTCGGAAACGAGGTGGTCATTTGTCAACTCCCCATTCTAATACGTGCATTCTCATATTAGGATTCCAATACTTCCTTAGTTTTATTTTTGAAAACTTTGATAAACACGCATGCCTTACAGTGAGTTTGACAACTTCGAAAGGTGCGTGGAATATGTTAAGGCCAAGAAATCAACTTATTCGAAGAGCGGAAGTTAGAAAATTAAAAAAATAAATAGCTGTTTTGCAGAACACCATAGGGCGACTCTAGCTCATTATTCAATTTTATAATTCTTCGCCCGCAAAAAGAATACTTAAAATACAAATGAACAAACTCAAATGAACCCTCTAACAAATAAACAATGAATATTAAATAAGCCATTTATTAATTCCCTACTATGACAAATTCGAGAATAATCTGATTTCCAAGTAAAGGACACTAGTTCCAAGTGCAATCAAAAGAGACACTAAAATATACAATTGCCATCGATAAAGTGACCAGATTTCTGATCTGCTCAACCGGGACAAACTGTCACTTCTCCTGAAGCATAGGCAATATTACATGTATGTATGTATATATGCATACATGGCGAAATTAATAGGCGAAGTTGGGACAAAAAATGTATATGTTAAGCAAAAAAGGCATTTTAAGCCAATTTCAAATACACAACCACAAAAAATATTTAAACGTGAATTGAGAACAATAAAAAAGTACAAGAAAATGACCGACAATTTTGTTGAAAAACTCAACAAGGAGTGACCAGGAGGACATTTAGGTATGAACCAATCTTCAAATGAAATTTAAATTTCGTTGATCCAGAAAGGGGAAGCTACACTAGAAGGAAATTTGAATTGTCAAATTTTTTCTGCTCAGCGAAAACGAACGAAAGTATTGGTAGGCTTACGACTTGTTCGGTTCATGATTAAAATATAACATTCTGATAACTTTTGCTGAAAATTATTCAATGTATTACTTTGATTTTAAAAATAGTTTAAAATGGTATACATTGACTTTAACTCAACAATCTTATCCTTTTTACTTTCTCCATATACGAAGTATAGAGAAAGTATTGTTTTCATGAAAAAATTCGACTTCGAGATTTCAACGGAAATACATGTTTTGGGGTCCCTAGAACACGTTTTGACCATTTTCGGAATGATGTCTGTGTGTATGTGTGTGTGTGTGTGTGTGTGTGTGTATGTATGTATGTGTGTGTGTGATAGTGGACGCTCTAACGTGAAAACTATTGGTCGTATCAACACCAAACTTTATATGTAGTACTGTGGTGTGTGCTGTCAGAGTTGATTAGTGTTTGGAGTAAATCGGTCAACCGGAAGTCGAGCTTTATTCATTAAAGCTAATTTCCGGTTTTCAAAATATCTCCATAAATATGATATATACGTATATTGTATTACTTATAAAAGTTTTAGATAATATAATTTACTATAACTTTTGTATTTAACATATTTTTGTATCACCGGTTGATTAGGAGTTATTCGTGAAATATTGATAAACCGGATGAATATAATTATGTTCTTTGTGGGCGCTCTAACATGAAAACTGTTTGTCGGATCAACTCAAAATTTCATATATAGTACTTTTATTACAGTCGTTAGAGTTGATTAGTTTTTGGAGTGAATCAGTTAACCGGAAGTCGAGCTTCATTCATCAAAGCTCATTTCCGGTTTTCAAAATATCTCCATAAATATGATATTTAGGTATATACTCTTATTTATAAAAGTTTTAGAAAATGTAATTTACTATAACTTTTGATTGAAACATATTTTCGTATCACTGATTTTTTAGGAGTTATTTATGAAATACTGATCAACCGGAAGTTGCTGATTATGTACTTTGTGGGCGCTCTGGGCTCTATAGGCGGAAGGCCAATTCCATCGTTTTTCATCGATCATGTCCCGAAAAACATTATTTATAATGTTTTTGGCGTCAAAGATAATATATATATATTAATCACTCATCTTCCAAGTTTAGATTGAATATAGAGTTCGAAATCACTGGAGTAGATAAATATTTACATCTTATATATGGAGAAAGTCATGTGCTGGCCACATCAGATTTTTTGTTTTTGCAATTACTGTATCAAACATATGTAGGGCTTTTTCATGTAAGATGCTGTTTCAATCATTATTTTTACAAGCGTTTAAAAAAGAACAAAATTTAAAAAACAAACTTATTATTTTGATAGCCTTAATCCAAAGACCGGTACAAATTAGTGTTTTTGATTAGTCTTTCGGGACACCGGGACAAACGCCCCAAAACGGGTACGTTACCCATCGAGCAACGGACAATATTCTCACGTTAGTCGACATCAGTGTCTGCAACATCTCCCACTCGTGTTTGCTGATCGGCGATCTTGACCGAGATGCAATTTCGAAATTCGCATTGACTGAATTTTCTTTTCAGCGAATAAAACTCCATTGGACGCTAAAAATATCTGACTGAATCGTGCAATTAGTGTTCGTGCCATCGAGAAGTACGCTTGAACGACGTCTTACTGCATATCCGCCCGATATCTAAGTCTTAAAGTACGAATTGAGCGGCACTAAAAGTGTACAACCACCGGGCACCACACATTATTACGTCATAAAAGGCTTCGAAGTTAGGGTGGAGAAATACGTATTGCCGCGCAATATCCCCACCCGCGGGGGGAGCCACGCCCCACACCGAGGCGCGGCTCTGGGTTTGACAAGCACCGACTTATCAGCATTATTTCGTTCTGCAAACATTTCATGGATGCGACTGCGAAACCTAGCGCGAGATTCAGTTTGAAATAGATTTAATATCTTTTAAGTGCATCTTTCAATCTTCAGACTGCCAGACCTTTCAAACTTCAGTCAAATATCACTCTAAAAGAATACCTGATCACTTTCACAAAATTTGGCATCTGCACTGCCAAATTAGGCATTTTAGATTCCATTATGAAAGGCAGGTTTAAATTCCATCATGCTTCCACGGATACTTCTTTCCCTATACTTTTCTGATAAAAAGCCGCATTGCTTCCTTCAATTGCTCAGACTAAAGATAAAGAGGCTCTTGGCCTACGAAGGTGAAGCCACCGCACCTGGGCGACGTCACCCTTGGTGTCTCCAAGCGGTTGAATTGGATGAGACTTCAGTGAACACACTTTTTGGAACAAATTTCCCATTTTCTGGTATTTTCTAGCAATGACCGTCACACTTTGTATGGTGCAAGCGCAATTTTTTTATGATTCTCCATTTTAAATGCTATGCAACGTATTAATCTAATAACAGGAGGTTCGCAATCCGGCAATCTCACTCAACGTGCGCACTCCGGGGGCCGAATCTCTTTCAAAACTCCCGCACCTAAGGAAATAAGGACATTGTTATAACATGCTTCGCAACGCCTGTAGGGACATCTCACTAATCTAACCCCAATGTGACGATAAAATGACAAAATATCGGTTTAATGCAATTTTCACACATCAATTATTCATGTAACTTAGTTCTCTCGCCTCCTCACTAAGTCGAATTGAAGTTTATGTCGCTACTCCAATTTCACCTTTCGCCTCGCTGCACAAATTCCTCATTTCATACCGATTCCCTGCTCCGTTCATTCGGAGAAGTGTGATTCTGATGTTCATTTCGTCGATCATTTATGCGAAGATAAGGCTCCAAAGTCGAATGCAGAGGCGAGAATTTGCGTGATTTCACCTTCTATTAAGCCTGACATTAAGTTCGGGTATAATGTCTCCGGATGCACGTCATAACGTTAGGTTTAACTTATCAACAGGAAGTTTAATTGAATTTAATTTTTTTCTACAGTCAAAACTTAATTTTTTCGCCGAAGAACAATTTTTGGAGTGCAATGGAATGATCTCTGCATTATTAAGAAAAGAGACTTTAAAATGCCATGTTATTACAATTTGAAAGACTCCTTAGAGTGAACATTCCTCGCAAATAATAATGAGCTAGGGAGTGGAATGGAGGAGAACGTATTCCACTATTCAAATCCATATCTTCAAATTGTCTTATTCGCCCGTTAAGGTCTCTAAATAACATTCCGTCAAAATGGCATTTACGAAGAATAAATTGCACGCCTGTGGAAGAGCAGTGTAAAATACCCAAACTGGTCTAAATGACCACATGCAAACAGTACGTGTTTTCAAATACTTTATGAATAATTAAACACTTTATATAAAATTCAATTAGGATCCCTCGTTCAGCTTTACTCAAAAACACCCAGCAAATCTTCCATGGCATTGTCGATAAAATGTCTACGAATTTTTTGATTGAATTTCGACTTTCTTAATGTTCTCGAAGGACTGCAGTTATTACGACGAAGGAAGGAATATATTTCATGTAGAAATTAAGTTGAACGATTATTTCTCGTAATATATACAATGTAAGGAATTACAATTGCAATTCAGCAATCGCTTTCCCCATTGTGAATTTCGAATATCACCACGGAAAAGTAGTAACAACCTATACGCATATTTACCTAAAATTGGCTCCGACAATTTAATTATTTTGAACATTTCCTTGCTCGACTTTCGATATATTTATCTAAAAAAGAGAAAATGCGTATGAGAGAACGAAAAAGTGAAATAGGAGCGATCCATTCCAACGAATCCGTCCGAGCGGCAGGTCGCCCCTCTTCCCCTCCTTCCCATCCCTCACCAGCGTTCCTATATAGACCGTGAGCAATCAGCACTCGTCCCATTCTCAACGTGAGGATCGACGAGACGTCGAGCGGAGACCCCTCGAGAGCGAACACCTGAATTACTCGAGACTCCTCGGTGACGACCTTCCATTGCCTCATTACTTCAGAAGAGGTTTCTTCCGCACCTCCTGACGTTGACGCGGAAGATTTTCTTTCGAAACTAGACTTTTCCGGGAGAATGAGTTCGAGGCAGTTCCACCGAAAGAAATATCCAACACCTCGCGGAAGAACTCCAGAAAACCAAAGGACCAGTCACCGGAGGAATCATCTCATTCCTGTCAAAATCCACTCCGTTTTCCTGCAGTTAGAAATATCTGGACCATTCGATCCATGACGGAGAGTTGAATTGCGGAGATGACCGATCGAATTCTTTTTCTGAAAGCACACGTTTTGACAGCACTGAAGATCGCCAGCCAAATTCCCTGTGTTCCACGAACATTCTCGGCAAAATCGACGACGAGAAAATAATTCCTCTACGGATAGAAGCTTCTGCTGAGCATCGGAATCTTCAGCCTCCAGTAAAGAAGATCGAGAAGAAAGTGAGTGGTTTTAGTGTTGTGAGCTATGGTCATTTTAGTGCATAATAGTGAAAATAGTGAAGTGACTTCAAGAGGAGGTTCAGTACGCCGATGGAACGCTGAGCACGGCCACCGCTGGAGGATTCCCGCAGCTTAAGGTAAGGATCGTCGTCTTACAGGTGAAAGGGCGGCAGGTTCTATAGAAATGGGCCCGACACGAACCGGGCGTTAGCGAACAGGCCTGCATTAGAGTTTGGGGGGAGTGGGAAACTTGGTTAAGTAGGGCCCACTTGATGGGCGATAGTGAAATTCGCACTGCATTGTTTGGGGGGAGTGGGAAATTGAAGTGTCCGGTATTACACACACAAATACAGACAGGCTCGACAGCCATTAACGAATAAATGTAGTCTTCTTAAAAGTCTCTCTCTCTCTATCTTTTCCGTGGCAATGGTTTTCATGCCATTGTCACACCATGGTTTTATAGGGCTGGTTAATTGCAACTGTCGCGAGCGTCCCAATCCCCTCGAAAGGTTTATGGTAACAGTTGCAGTTTTCTGGCGAAATCCCTCCATTTAAAAATTGGGAAAAACGAGCTGTGCACGATACGTCATTACGTAGCTTGGAAACTCGTGCAAAATCTCTTTATTTTGTAATCTCTTATTTAACAACTGTAACAAATTGAGTTTTTTAAATTAATTTTTAGAAATTGAATGATTGTCACATTTACCAACGAAATTGTTCCAATAAGTTTAATATTTTTTGTTTGATTTCCAGAAACAAGGAAAATTTGTCAACAAGCGACAGGAAATTCAATGCCTTGGAGAACTTTTTTCCGGATAAAGGTCTGGGTAAGGAAATTCTAATTTTTTGAAGTTTGTTTGAAATCTATCCTTAGATGTTGAAGATTTTATAAAAGTGTGTTGTAGCCAAGTAATGTTATTATTAGAATGAATTTTCTGTAGTCCTTAAGATTAATTTCGTTAAAGTTAAAGAAGGCTTGAATGTAGTTTTCCTAACTTTCATTAGAAAAATTATTTTCAGAACGGTGATTATAATCAAAACTTAATTAAATTTTGAATCAGCATATCTATTAAAAAAATTCCATATACTCGGCTATTTATAAACTGTAATGGTTAGTTCAAAACTTTTTAGTTTTTTATTCATTAAAATGCTCTTGATGGGATTAAACAATGTTGAGTCTAACTATTTTTATTCAAAAGTCTCTTCATTACTGTTCTCAGAATATGCTGCATATCAAGCCAACACCTTAGAAAGTGATTGCTATTATATGGCTGCCAGTAAAGATTTTTCTTTCTTTTAAGATGTCTTGGAATAAATTAAAGGAAACCAATAGAATTGACATTCTCGAAATTACATCGTAATAATATATATTCTCGAAATTATATCGTAATAAAATGTAATACATGCTTTCTATTCTTCTAGGAATTCCTCCAGTTTGGTGTGCTTCTTTTCCATCACTGGGATTCCAAGATTTTATGCTAATAGCTTGTGATATTTTCATTGAAATTGTTAATAATAAATGCTTTAAGATAAATTATATCGGCTTCGAATTATTCATTATGGAAATGGGACTCTATTTCTCTAAATAAACTTTGTATATATTCTTTGCGACTCTGTTCTTAGTGTTTCCTTGCGAAGCACCCAGTTGTTGAGGATAGGTTCAATCCATTGCAAATGCTGTTTTCGCGGAAGAACGCGAAACTTAAATAAAACGGATTAAAATCACAATGGGCAGTAGTGGACGGTGAGTTGGACCTCACTGCAAAATGGTATTTTCCCTGGGAAACACAGCAAACCACCTGACTTATTAAAAACGGTAAACATCCTTACTTGGAATCCAATTGAATCTATATTGAAAACAAATTGCAGACATTGGTCCCCTTGATCATATGATAGTTTTTATTCCTGGGGAAGAGATTGAAAACCTGTTTGCACAGTCTCATTCTGTATTTAAAATCTAATTTGATTTTACGTGATCACTTATTTCTCTAATACTTCGCTGCAGGTGCTTAATCTTTGGACATAAAATTTCAGAAGTTGATGAGTCTTATTTTTTACTAATTTTTCCACATAATTTTCTGTCATACATTATTGGTAACAATTTTCAAAAAATCAAAGCAAATGTTCATCTGGTATTAAAAGGTTTGTAAATAACTGATTGGCATTGTCTGGTGTTTTCTGTAAATACTGTATTTTAATTCAGCAATCACACCACCATTCTCTATAGAAATTTGAAAGAATTGGTTCGAATGGGGTTCGCTTCACGTAGTATATTCCATGTTGGTTCTCGGGAACGCAGCAATGGTGATTTCATATGACGACATTTCGCCGGCGGTACTGCTGGCTTCTTCAGGTCGGACTTCCGGAAACATCATACGAAATGACCACCGCTGCGTTCCCGAGAACAAAAATGGAATTTAAAAAAATTGTTTGTAATACTACCATCTTCCTTTGAAAGAGGTGGCTGTTTACAACACAGTTCTTATATTTTTAGAAGTCATTTACATATTCTTTTCTTTGTAAGCTATTTCATTCTGTTTGCATTCTTCAGTTTTTCACTTATCAATTTTGAGGCAATTTTCTTCTAATAATTCCATCAATCCTTTCTTATTTAATAGAATCATTA
Source organism: Sympetrum striolatum (assembly GCA_947579665.1). Taxonomy (NCBI): domain Eukaryota; kingdom Metazoa; phylum Arthropoda; class Insecta; order Odonata; family Libellulidae; genus Sympetrum; species Sympetrum striolatum. The sequence goes on from OX388345.1 coordinate 7,987,532, forward strand.
TTTTTTGGATGAAACTTACAACTTCATAACGCTTAATAAATTTAATAAAATCTTTTGTATAGCTGAGAAAAATGTTGCAGGTTAGGGACAGCTGACAAAAATAATAGATGTTGTCTGATGATGCTGTCAATTGACTAAGGTCCAATGTATCTCAAAAGAGGGACTACAAATCCAAATGAAAGAACGAGTTTGCAGTATATTGCGTTACAAAACCCTGAATACCATTGATTTATTTATCTACCCCAAGCTAAGTAAAAGTCTACTTTCTTTCTAAATTATTCAATTTATTAATCACAAATGTTTCATTTTCATTACAGTAACCAGGTAAAAGGCATAAATTTCTGTAATGTATCATCTACTTTCCATCGAAATATGTCCATTACTTAACTACATGAATTTTTTCACTTCCTTAGAGGAAACTGGTTTTCTCGAGGAAGGAAAAGCTTTGAATTTTTTTTCAATATTGTGAATCGTTTTACTTCTGCTTGTTATCTCACATAGAATACACCCTCTAGGAATTCCCACCCCTTCATTATTTTGTCTTTTAATTTTTCAATCTCAATTTAATTTTGGTAATATTTCTGATTCTACACTTATATTGTAGAAAATGTTATCCAGAGAGATGCAAAGAGACCCAGAAGACAACTAATGATCTGATAGAACAGAGACATCATCAAGTACTTAGGAGTAACATGGCAAAGAGAAGCTCAGAATGTAATAACTTGGTTAAACATACATCAGATTTCAGATTGAAAATGGCTGAGCCCTAACTCCCAATATGCCACTCAGCCTCTTAAGGGTTATAAACTTAAATATGCTTCTATTTGTATATTTTTCTATTATTAAATGAAGTGCTCTGGGCTGTTATAAGTAGAGCCATGGGGCAGCTCAAATTTCCTCCATTGCTCCATTAATCAATATCAATATATATATTTCTTTACTTTAATGGAAGCATATGTGTATATACACCTGAAATTAGTAATGAAAAGAGTGATGTGGACTCTAAGTATGAAATTAACAGTATTATATACCCATTATGATTTTTTCCACCCCAAAAACAGTAATCTGCCATTATTGACTCAAAATCAATACTACCTTGAGTACTTATTATCTTGACTAATATATACTACCAAGATTTATCTATAAATGTGCATGTTATATGCATACATATGTATAATTTATAATGATACTTGTCAACATCAGCAGATCAACACTCAACTTGGTATTAATTAATCTTTACAAATGAAACAGTCAATTTTTCCAAATTATGTATGTTAGATAACTTTAATGATTGAAGAACTAATAATTTCTATCAATCATGGGAACAACATGTATAGAGAAACAGACATCTGATAACCTATTAATTAAGCATTAACACTTAACTAGTTGCTCCACAAAAATACGTTACCATCTGAAATTAATATTTGTTATAAAGAAGAACGTGAAAAGAAGATTTTCTTTGAGAAATGCCTTAATAAAGAGGTAACTTTTTTGGTCACAAATTTGTTTGTTAAGTTCCTTGTAGCAGGTCAGAGTAACAACCCTTTGACCTCCAAAACACATTAAAATTTTATTTGCAGTTATTACTAATCTACTTCTGAATTTGCTGTGAAGGAGACATGAACATTTTTTAAGAGTAGGGACACATAGATGCTATTGCTTTGTATTAAAAGTGTCTACTCACACTAGTTAATAACATTTTTGTTACTTGGAATATGATGGGTGTTCTAAGCTAATTTGATGGTGCTGTATACAAAAATGAAATTAGTTTTTTTCTCATCAGGCTCAGTATTCTGGGTAATACACTAATGATTTCTCTCAAACTTCCTTCAAAAAGCTTATGTTTGCTCATTCTTTAGTAACTAATTCTTTTGTTCTAGGGACATAATTACTTAAAATGGGTCCTATTACATGTGTAGAAACTTATATGTGTACTTTAAGTCATATACAACTTCTTGTCACATCACCCCTAGTGGTAATAAATGATAGCAATGAGGCAACATTGCAGAAATTGTACCCAATCACGTAAAATTGTATGTATTCAAATTTTTTCAGGACTACATCATAGAATTTTAGCATTTTGAAATAGAAAATATTGTTATTCTACAAGATGAAATATTTTTTCGATTCAGGTTTTAATTTTTCCTTAATATGATGCCTTAGTGTTGATAATGTATAATAATCAAATAAATTTTCGAGTGTTAGGAGGGTTTGCCATTCCTCGGATACATTCTGCTGCATGTCTTCTCAGCTTAGCTTACCCTTATGATAACACCAATCTAGGGACCCTTTTACTCAAATCCTGTGTTGAGTAATTCATGTAGTTAATGGATTTTGAAGGGCCCTAGCTATAAAACCCTGACAGGAAATTCACCATAGTTTTGCTGGTAAGGGAATGTTCCTCTGCAAGTTTTGTTATATATGTCAGTTTTTACGATAGTTCCTAAAGCTACTCTAGCTACAGCACCAGCTATAACGTCTTTATCCGTACCTATACCTAACTAATATTTTATAGATGCTTTATAAAATATTTTTCCTAGTGTGAAAAGCCTATGGTCATGAAATTTCTTATTTAATCGCATTTATTCAAAGTAATGTGAAATTTAATGACAGATATTTGTCAAGGAACCTTTATATTAGTAATGCTAGCCAGAGATCGCATTTAGCTGCCCGCTATTAATTCTTGGTGCTTGTGTTAGACGTTTTAAGGCATCTTCCCTCGTGTCTCCACTGGTCGCAATATTCCCTAAAATATTTTGTCGCTATATATCCCTTGGATAGTGTCATTGCTTATCTACACTATAATCATGTTCTTATATTTTATCCAATTTTAATCATCAATAAGAATAAATGAGATTCAAATCAATTATTATAGATTTAAAATAACGATGATTATCTTCTTGAGAGTCCTCCGTGGCACATTATTAACTGAAAATCAACTTTGTGTTTCCCGGTAAGTAATATACTAGTATATCGCTCTTCTATTGTTTCTGACGGCGCATGCGCTGGCCCAACTTTTATCAGAACCCAGTGACTGCTGGTAGAGTGTAGTTGTGTAAGGCATGTCTGTGAGTAATATCGTTGATTTCTTATTTTTACTATTGAAATATCTTTGAAAAACCCTAGTGTACTGTAGAATGAAACCTTGAGTTGATTTTAAATAAGATTATCGAGGATCCGCTGCTAAAATAATAAGAAATGTGTGATTAAAGAGTGATCTTGCATTTGATTCTTTGGACATTGCTTGTGTTTGATAATGTTTATACCAAATTATCGTCAACAGAGTAAATTCTAATTTCTTTAATCGATATTTCCACCGCAATGTCTTTAATGATTAAGGCAGTGTCATTAATCAGTCATTTTAGCACACGCTAAGAATGTTGTGTTGAATGAGGAGACTTTCTCTAAGAAATGTTTGGATGAATTTTACTTGTCGATTTAACCTTTCGATGTATGCAATACTGTATGCTGTATAGTATGCTAGTATAGTATGCTGTATATCAGTCAAGTATATCGTGAATGCCTCTTAAATCAGCTTGATGGAAGTTATTTGTCCGTAATGAATTATTATTTATTAATTTGTTATGTTTTTTGCACTTTCCCTTAGCTGTCAGTGGCTGGGTGTTGGTGGAACAAGTGGATGAAGTGTTACTGCTTTCGAGGGAATAGCCTGATGACCTGGTTCTGTGTAGCAGCACACTGCTAGTGTTCGCAAAGGTCAGGTCCGCCGCCTAGGGAGAACATCTGTGAGTACGCTACATGTCAGTAAATAATTTTGATTACGAAAAATTCCTCTGGTTTTTTATGTTAATTTATAGAAACGAAACTCCTCTCAGAACTTGTGAAACATACGTCGCAGGATGCTAGCAGAAATCAGTTTTTGAAATACCACAATATTTCTGTTTCGATATATTTTATTTTATGAAGTATTTGTGCTAGTATTCATCATCGAATGCAAAATTTTCCACTTGTATTTGGTTCAGGAGTTGGTAAATTTATAGATTTCAAATTTTTCCTGTTTGCTGTATTGCATTGGATTGCATTTTCCATAACAGATTGCTGCGGCTAAATTTAATTCTTTTAGGAATGAATCGCCACATTTTTTCGTCTTCTTTATTTCTTACATTTCAAGCACCATGTCTTGCAACTTTCTACCCTGATAATCCAGCTGAAGTTACTCTGTAAGCATCATTTTTGAATTTCTCTAATAGATTTGCATAATTGATTAATAAATTCATACACTTCTCTATTTCCATCTGTTTAGTCAGTTACTCATATATTTGTCACGATTATCAGAAAATTCATCTGATCTTAATTTTGTGGTTCATTTTCAAATATAATCAACTTATTCTTTCATCCCTTAATTGGTTATGATTCCAACACTTACTAAACATTATAATTCTTTAGAGATCCTTTTTTCTGTTTAATATAATCAATCTCATCTATTTCATGGGATTCAAAGTCAGGGAGTTACATTTCTGGAATAAATAATTTCATCCTCTAACTGAACTCGTCTGGTTTGGAATACAGTTCTTGTGTGTGGCTTTTCTCATTCTTGTTCATTGATCATCCGTGAATTTCACTCACAAATTTAACGTCTTTGTTCAGTATTCCTTGCATCTTTTCTTGGCCTCTTCTTCATTATGCCAGTTCTTTGTTGGTTAAGTCTCACATGTTTTCAACACTATTCTTCTGTGTATTGAATTCTCAAATTCTCTTCTGACACTTTCTCCCAAATTTCACTCCACTCACATCAATTACCTGGGGATTCATGGGCAAATAGTTTGAACTTCATTTAGATTGGGCAAGTATTTGAAAATAAATTTCTTATGATAAGTGAGACCTTGCATGAATTGAATTTTGCATGGCTTAGTAATAATTCGAAATTCTAAAATACAGTGTTTAATTATTGTTCATTTTGTGCACTAGTTGATGTGCTCCTCGTGAAAAACTTTTGTGATATTTTAAGAAATTAAGCTCCAAATAAGTTAATAACGTTGAGGACTTTGTATATTTAAGCTTTCAGGTGGCTATACGTGCACCATCAGGTCTCAACTACTTTTAAAATCTTTTAAAACTATATACTCATATCATGGAGTTCTTAAACTTTATCAAGCAGAACTTAAATTATTGTTATCATGAAGTATGTTTACATCCTTCTGGATTTAACATTTCTTGGCTACTTTTATTTATGAAATAGAACTTGGAATTTCTTCAACTTAAGTCTGAGAGAAAGAGTTTCATAGGATTTGATGAGCCTCTTATGGATTGAGTACTTTTGTGTGGCTTTATAATAATAATAATAAAGCATTGTATAGTGTGAACTATTTGAAGTGCTCCGAATGCAAAGCTTTCAGTGAGTGCGAGTGATTCTGGAAGTAATTATCCTTTGGGTAATTAGGCTCCAAACAGGCAAATGACCTTGAGGACTTCTGAATATTTAGTTTCCAGATTACAGACTATACACACACCATAATTTCTATTCTAATTACAACATTTCCTTCAATTAAATACTCATTGTCGTATATTTTATGGAGCTCTTAAGCTTTATCAAGTAGGACAGAATTTGCTTAAAATTTTTCACTATTTTTCAAACTCATTTAATTGTCAAGAAATCTCATGAAGACATTTGAAAAATGTGTAGGCATATGGTGATTTATTTTGGTTGTTCTTTTTTGTGAAGTTTTATTTTTAATTTCAAGATTTAATACACTGGGATATTGGATTACTGTATGTCTCCAGATAATTAATTTTGTTCTTTTGATGAGGTAAGTTGGAGAGATTTCTTCATTTATTTTTCCACAAATACCTTTCATTCCTTAATATACCAAAAACATACTATGGAAATGATTTTTTACGATTTAACGATTAATCGATTCTTAATTATATCAGCTTTAGTGGTTTCAAAGAAGAAATCTCTTACTTATCCTAAATTTTACACTATTTGGAACAAAAGTGCTGGGTGTTGATCTGAAATTGACAATGGCAGTTTCAATGTGTACTTGTTATTTTTAAAGCAGCTAGATTCACACAATCCACACAAATTTTGAATAAATAAATGAATCTTGGATAGTTTATGCTTAGAAATAATCTCTCTCATTCCATTCTTTTTTTCTGCTTATTATAGTTTATCCAATTTCATTACACTTCTATTCCTATGGAGTACAGCGTTGTAAAATGACTCTGAGAAATACAAAGTTAGGAAGTTGCTGGTTTCTTGTACAGTTTGCGTGTGTGAAGGAAGCTAAATAACATGTCATTGGAAAGCAATTTTAACATGTTCGTATCTGCTTCTTCATCATTTCAGTATTCTTTTGTTGTTTTCAAATCATTCCACTTTCTTTTCCTAGATAGTATTTGAATGTCTTGCATTTTCTATCTTATGATTTCACAGTTTAGGTGAATAATATTCTTATTATTCCTGAAGGAAGATAGAGTTACTGTTTCTTTGGTTGCTCTTTGGGTGCCAAGTTGTGTTGTAGCTCTATTAATGTTATGGAATTCATATCACTTCAAACAATATCTTCTTTACATCTTACAAACTGCTAGATATCTTTATATATATATATTTCAAAATTTTGTAGTTGCTTTTTAAAGGAATATGCTCAGATTAAATTTATTTTACTGGCCATCAATGTTTGTCAGCGTACATTCCATTTATGTTTTGTTGATTTTGGGGAAGTTTTCTAGAAACACTAGGTCCATTTAGAACCAAAAGATATTGTTATTCATTTTATAAAGGATTTTCTCAGGCTCGTAATTGGAAATGGCATATTCTTTTAAAATTCATGAGTCTTCATGTAGAAGTGTCATTTTATTTTGTAAGGTTTGGTGTTGATTAATTAAATGTTCACTTTATCGTAGGTAAAACAGTTTCTAATTGCATTTATTTTGAGAAAATTGTTAAAGCTCTTTTTACATAGTCTCTGAGAGTAAGGGCTTCTTTCTTACTGATTGAATTTTGTCTGACTTATAATCTGCATTTCTACAATTCAGTGTCAAATTGTCGTTCATTTAGTAGTTGTCCTTTGGGAAATTACACTCCTAAGAAGCTAATGATCTTTAACACCTGACTGACACGAGGAAGGTAATGATAAGGATTTCATCAAGTTTGATTAGTATATCTTGATGCATGTTCTGCAATACATTTGTTACATATTACACTGTTATTTATCTGTTTGTTTTAACGAGTCTTTAATAGTTTCTTTTCAACGTTGTTTTAATCTTCTTGAAATTTGTCTCAGTTTGCCAGTCCTATTAAATGTAATGGATTTATAGAAAAGTGTTTGAACAAGTTCTAGGCTCACTGAATTCCTGACGGAAGACGTTTTTATTTTTGTTGCAAATTCTCATTTCATCTGTCTGTCTCACAACTATTTTCTGTATTTTAATTTGAAAATTATGGCCCTTCATTTACAAGTGTCATTTTAAATCCCAGGTGTTAGTCATCTGAATTTAACACACTTCTGGGCTTAAAATTTCTTGGCTACATTTACTTTTAAGAAAAAGAACTTGAAATTTCTATAAACTAGGAGATCTGTTTGAGAGAAAGTGTTTCATTGGATTTTAAGAGTGTCTTAGGGAATGAATGCTTTATAATGATTAGGATTTCTGAATAATTGTATTGTGTAGGTTGTCAACTAATTGAAGTCCTCCAAGTGCAAAGTGTTCAGTGGATTCTAGTGGTTCTTTAAGTTAAGGGTTCTTTGGGAACTTAGGCTGCAAATAAGCAGATGACCTTGAGGACTTAAAGTTTTGCCTCTGGATTGCCGTGCGTACACTATGATTTCTTTTCTACTTAAAACATTTTCTTAGGTTTAGGAGTTCTTAAACTGTTTTCTGCAGAACTTTATTTATTTCTTGAAAGTTTCACAATTCTACATTCTATTTAATGCTCAAGAAAGAATTTGAACACTATCAAATTGTGATTTATTTCTATTTTTCCTATTTTGTAAAGTATTATTTTGTAATGCCAACATTTAAGGCACTTTATTTTCATGTCCAAGGGTCTGCATGTATATATTACATTGAGTTGCTATTTATTTATATATCTTCAGGTATATTGTTGTTTTCATTGGATTTGATTGGCCTTGATTAATTTCTTCAAAAACATTTTTGTCATAATGTGTGAAAAATATATTATGGAATTTTTTATGATGTGAAAATTCTTAATTATTTTAACATCAGTAATTTTGATAGTTAGTACAGATCTCTTATTTGATACTTGATATCTGGAAGAGTGATTTTTAATGAGTATCAATAACCATTCAAGCAACTTGATTCACTCAAACAAAGAGGAATTAAATAACATTGTGAAAATTAGATAGTTATTGCTTAGAAATCATATCACTCGTTCCTTTCCTTCTCTTTTTATTATTACATTTTGTTGGATTTAGTTCTTCTTCCCAAATACTTATGGAGTTCAATATTTTTAAGTTATTCAGAGGAATACTGCTCGAGAGAGTTGCTGGTTTGGTGTACAGTTCTTGTGTTTGACTTTCACTTTTCACGTCTGTGAATTGCACTTCTTAATACTTAGCCTTTGGAGAGCTGTCTTTACATGTATACTTAGTCTCTTCTTCGGTGCTTCGATATCTTTTAATTGGTTTCAAATTTCCTCTTTATTTGATTGGATTTTATTTGGTTTTCTTGCATTTCCCATTATATGGCTTCACAGTTTAAGTGCATTAGGTACTTTTTATTCTTGATTGTTTCTCAGATTCTTATATTGTTATTCAGATTGCTCTTTGAGTGTCAAGTTGTCTAGCATTATTTATATCTCACTTCAAACAATATCTTTATGACATGTTATAAACTGCTGAATATCTTTATATAATTGTTCAAAGTCTTCTGTAGTTGCTTTATAACTGAATATTCTCAAATTTAATTTAATTTTTCTTTATCTCTCGACATTTCATTATGTTCTTTTGATACTAGGAAAGTATTTCAACAGACAATAGGTTCATAGTGCAAACTCTCATTTTGGCATCGGTCAATAGCTACTATTTGCTTCTTGTTTTACAATTCAAGACCCTTTCTTTATCAATGTCGGTATTTTGCAATGTTAGGTGTGAATTAATTTAAAGTTCACTTTATTTGGTGTTCAACAATATTTAACAATTTATTTATGAATTAGTTTGAAATCCTTTTACATAGGACAACTGTTTGGGAGAAAATGTTTTTCGAGATTTTAATTATTTATCGAATGACTTTTGCGTGAATTTACATTTAGAAATTAAAATTATTTCAATGTTTAATTATTGAGCATGTAGGGAAATATTTGAGAGGTGACTCATTACGTAGTTGTTCTTCTGAGAATTTTGACTCCAAAGATGCGAATGACCTTTAGAACATTGAATATTTTTTAGGTTATGATGCATACCCCTTGTTTTCTTGTTTTTTAGAAAATTTTGATTTTAATTCTTATTTTTAGATTTGTAAACATCAGCAATGTTAAAGGATAAATAGATTTTCATTGACGTTTTCATAAGTGGGTTGAAATTACTCTTCATTGCACTCAATGGTAGAATAGTTTTGTCAGTTGCGTTCTTGATCTTCAAATGAAGCTTTGAATTGAATGCTTGTCGTTATCATTGCGATTTGCAATTTGAGGGTTTCCTTTCATCTTCATTAACGTAAAGCTTTATTTGTTGAATATTTAAGAATATCTGTAAACTAAATATAATGGGTGGCTTGTATTGTAGCGAAAATGATATAGAATTTGTTATTTCCTCATAAAATAAGTCAATTTATAAATATTTTGATCTTAATTAATAATATTTGGTAGTATTATTATTGATTATTTTGACATTTTTTAAAGCCAGTAGGTTCTTTGATAATTGGTTGACCATAAATGCGTTTCTAGTAAAAAAAATTGAATCCTTTTCAGTATTTCTCTTACTTGCTGTTGAAGACTGAATTTTTCAGTATTTACTTCATGATAAACAAAGATTACAGCAATGCTAATTTGAATAGAGTGCTGTTTTTTTAGATTTGTGTCCATTTTTTACTTAATTTTTTCAAGAAATTGTTTTTTCTCTGAGATGTTTTCATAAGTGAGTTATAATTGCATGACATAATGATGGAATTTGCAAGTTGATCGGTCACATTATACGGTGTTGTATCCTGGGAAAAGAATACTTTCAATTATTGAGGCTATGTATTCCAATGTCTTAAATTTAGAAATTGAATTTTTTTTAACTTTAAACGTTAGAAATTTAATTTTTATCTTCATAAAAGTTTGTTGTTTTAGTGTCAATTGAAAGTCTGGATAAAAGTTTTTTATTGAAATTGAATTTGTTTACTGTAGTTAAGATTTTTCAACATGACTGTTATTCAAAATTTATTTTGTTGTTAATTCATTTTTGTTGAATTGTACTGGTTGTCATGAGTTTATTGGGGTTTCAAGTTAGTAAATGAAACTGCAGTTGTTAGAAAGATTTGTAGAGCATTCACAGATTAAATTTTGGAGCATTTACAAACAAATATTAGTGGGTGATGATACTTTGAATTAGAATCTGAGTCTTTTTTTAGATTTTAAGCATTTTTCACCATTGCCACAAAGAAATAGTATTTGCTGAGAAATTTTTAGAAGTGAGTTTTAATTAAATGACATTGATATAATAAATAGTTGATCATTCCCATTGTTTAGTGCTGTATCTTGAAAAGTGATTACTTTTAACTTGAGATGTCATTGTCTTGAGAATAAGTAAGGGCTTTTTTTAAGTTTGTATTGATGCAAAACGATTTGTGATAGGGACTTGTTATTTTATACTTTGAATCCATAGAGTAATGAAAGGGAAAGCAACATAATCTAGTAAAGTTGCCATTACCAGCAAGAGAAATTGAAAGTCTGTAGTAACCAAAGTATATTCTTTGTATATACACATATAATATGGAGCCATGATAGTTTTGATGACAAACTTGGTATTTTTCATTTGTTTTGAGGAAACTTGCAGATTGTAAGAAATTCTCATTGTGTTGAATTATCCAAATTGAGGACTTAAGTTAATTCTGAGATAGTTTGCTGCTGCTTTTAAGTTCTTTCATAAGTTTCATTACAGTTTAGATACAAACTTGCACATTGGAAGTTGTTGCATGTAATAATCTCAATTATTTTCTTATGCATAGGAATGATGAATACCATGTGCTATATCAGTAAATGATTTCCCATGGAAAAGCATAATTAGTCAAACAAGTTTCAGTATCTTTTGTTTGGATGTTATTTATTTTTGAGTGGATTTTGTCAAAGTAAATTTCTTTTTACTTGCAGTTTTGTAATTATTTGAATCTAACATTAATAGAATTTTAGATATTTAGTTTGAATTTAAATGATGTACTTTGAATTTTATTAACTTGAAACAAAAATTATCAATTTAAAAAAATTTTATTGTTTTCATAAGATATTTGATTGGAAAATTTGATTTTATTGAAGTTTATTGTGTAATCAATTGAAATGTTCAATAAAATTTTCAAAGTTGTACGCATGTTTCTTCATTGCAGGTGGAAATATTCAAAGTCCGGAGCAGTGGAATATTTTCAAAGTTCAAATTGTAAACAGTGGAAAATAATCAAAGTCAAGAAACACAATAAGTTTCTCGGCTTTGATTATTTTCCAATGCTTACAATTTGGACTTTGAAAATATTCCACAGCTCTGGACTCTGAATAGCTCCACTGCAGTACATCTGTACCTGGTTGAACATTTCCAAGTCCTGAAAAATATGACCTTGAACTTAACCTTGAGGTGACCTTGAACCAAGTCTGTATCTCTGGAGATGGTCACTGTCCCAGTATTCACTTTTATCCCACATAGCAGTGGAAAACACCCCTTTTAGGGGTGCATTCCACTGCTCCTTCTTAATTATTATACAAGATACATTTTAAAATTCTTTATTTCAAAGAAGAAATAACAAGAAAATCAATTAGACATGTAACATGGAAAAAATTTAAAACTTAGAATATTACAATAAAGTTCAATGGAAAATTAAAATTTCAAAAAGAATTTCAGCAGTAATTAATCAGAAACAAAATAAATTTAGAAATTCACATTAAGTTCAATAAAAAATTAGCAGGAATTATAAATCAGAAATATTCATTTGAGGAAATCTTTACTGAGCTGAATGGAGAAATCAATAGAAAATGAATAGCAATTACATGTAAGATTAAAAATTTGAAATATGCAAAATAAAGAGAAAGTTAAATTCCAATGCAAATAAGCTGTAAAAATTCACTTTAATTAAAATTACATTGAAAACACATCTCAGATTAAAAACTTTCCCCTAAGTAAAAAATTGATACCACAGCTGGTTCAAGTCTCTGAAAAAATTCAGAAATAAAATGTTCACATTCATGCTTCATTAGATGCACTTGAAGTCGCTTGTTACTGGCACCTTGTCACTTCAATTTCACTAATAGTTACTTAGCACATTTCACTACATAATTAATCTTCCTCAAAATGTAGAAATTTGACATTTCAAATTGGTGAATCACAAATAATACAAGGAAATTTTTTTTCTAATTGAAAAAAAAGACAAATCGTTGGCAGAAGGAATGACAAATAACCTTAAAGAAATCAAAAACCAATTCAAATTTAATATTCCAAATCTGGCAGATTGAAATCTTACCCAATTTATGCTGCATTGCTTTGGAAAAAAAGAAACTAGGATGTTCAACAACTCAAAGTTTCCATTTCACTGACACGTTTTCACTTCACAAGTCACATTTCCTCAAGATGAATTAAAAATATACAATACAGAGCAGAAATTAATGTAATTGTACAATAAAAAAAAAAATCTCTGAACAATATAAAAAAATCTGGAAAGAAAATTGTATGTAGAAATAGTTCAGTAATTTCAGATTACTCAACTGATGATTCAAATAAAATAAGTAGATTAAGAATTTTAATTTCAATCAAATTTGATTTCACCTCAAGCAAATCAATTCTTAAAATTACAAGAATTATATTCCTAATCAATGAAAAATTATCTGAAATGAGATTTAAATGTCCCAAGGAAAAACGGACTTGAAAAAAGTCTGACAGGGCCGGGAATCGAACCGGGATCTTCCTCTAACCGGGAGGCTGCCTTAACCATCTAGGCTACCCGACTGTTCTGGTCGGGAGATCCCGGGTTCGATTCCCGGCCCTGTCAGACTTTTTTCAAGTCCGTTTTTCCTTGGGAATTTTCCTGGGTGCACGCCCTTATGCGCAAAGTCACCTTTACCCTTTCCTTATAGAGATTTAAATGCTTGCAAAATAATTAAAGTTTATGAAGAAACTAAAATCAAAGGATTTAATTATTGTCACTTCATTCTTTCACTTGGTCCTTGCCAGTTTGTTTCACTTCATAATTCTTCACTTCACAATCATCAGAAAAGTTTGTCAATTAGACAAATGTAAAAAACATGCAGCTCTGGAATTTAAGTTTTAATTCCAGTCACTTTTCACCATCACTCATCTTTTCACAACACTTCACATAGTTTGATAAAATGCCAATTTAACCAATCTCTATCAATAATGTTCAAATTCAGTATGCAGTATTTCAACACAAGGAAGAACACTTCACACATAAGATATCAATGATAGCAATAAGATTAAAATCACAAGGTAATCCTTCGAAGATTTTTAAATCTGCTGTGATCCAAGAAGATTCACATTCACACCTTTACATTTGACGAGATTCACAACAGAAATAGAGCATTAAAAAGACGATAAACGGAGGCTTACCTTCGGAGCAGTTGTCCATCTTGTACTGAGCAGCAAAAGGTAAGTTCGGGATTTAATTTAGCAAAGCAGTAATTAAAAATCCATTTTTAAATTTCAAAGTATTTTTTTGAGCCTCAATTTGAAGTGAAAAAAAAACAGTTTCACGGTATTGCTTCACGAGTATAACTCTGCTATCAATTCGGGAAACTAAGATCGAAAATATTTGTGACAATATCCTCCCAACGTTTCTGTGAATTTAATGCTCTAATAATATTCCATCAAATAAAAAGGAACTTTGGATGCGAAGTCATATAATGAAATTCGTGAAATCAATCTTAACCATTTTCTTCCTCATCTGACAAACCTGTCACTACCCTGTCTTTAAGACCACCAAGTTAAACTCCCACAAAATTTTACAAAGGGTGAATTCAGTAGGTAAATTAAACCGACAGAACAAAAAGCATTCAAACCCAGCGAAAATAATTACGGATAAATATGAAATAGCCTTCATTGAGAACCCAGAGAACAGATTGATTTTTCCCAACTCATCATCCTCTCCAAAATTTTATTTCAAACCTCTTATTTTTCAAAATAAATATTATGGATGCATTTCAAATTTCTACGCTACGAAACTTAAGGTGCGACCGCGTAAAACAAGTTCTACAAAACATCCCACGCTACATGCTCAAAGGAAATTAAGAGATATTAAAGCTTTCAGACCGAAGTAATTCTGCGCGATAGGAAATGAGAGAGCACGAGAATTTAATTTTGAGTATAAACTAGTAGAAGTTACGTAGAATCTTGGCATCTGGCCAAAAACTAATCTATGCTGGATTACAAGAGTTTATTGTAAAAGAAATAAAATTTAAGACCTTAAAGTAATTTCACCATCTAAACCGGTCACGACTGGTCAATTTTAGGTAGCTACTTCATTTAAGTAATAAATTGATAGTCTCGATATATACACTTTAGTACCTCGCATCACAAAAATATTCCCAACAAGATTCAAAAGTTGGAGTTTAAAAAGTCTGCAATACCTGAAAAAATGCTAAATTTTGCGCAAGATCCTGCAGGCACTACGCGTAATTTTCCGACGAAATGAATTTCTTCCAGGAAAGAAGAAAAAGAAATTCCAGAGAAAGTGGATCGGTAAAACGAGATAAAATATTCTATAGATTTAAGTTAAACTAACAGAAAAAAAAACATTTTAACCCAGCAAAACCAATTTCGGATAAATATGAAATGGCCTCCATTAAGATCCCAGAGAAAAGACAGATTTTCCTTCAAATAACTCATCAACCACTCCTGGTTTTTACTTCCAAAGATTTATCAATCAGAAGAGATATTTATTAATGCAAATTAAATCACAACGCTACGTAACTTTATTAGCGCGATCGCGTAAAACAAGACTTTCACAACATCTACGCTACATGCCGAAACGAAATTTAAAGCGTAAAGACCGAAGTAATACTACGTGATGGGATATGAGAGAGTGAGTCAATTTTTTGCACGAAGTAGTCAAAGTTTCGTGAAATCTTAACACTTGGCCAAAAAACTAACCGATGCTGGATTAAAAGATTTTAAGTGTTACTTCATTACTTAAATGTAGTTTCTAGCTAAATTTGACCAGTCGTGACCGGTTTAGATGGTGAAATTACTTTGTCGTCAGTACGTATCTCGAGTACGAAATTTTTTCCGATATCAAAACCGTACAGGTGTGGAATTGAGACCTCTTAGCACTGCTTCAGATTAAAGTGGTTTTGCGGATTAAAGTTCAGCAAGGTGTCCCCCTGAAATTAATTTAAAATCAAAGCAAAATAAGTGCTCGAGAAAAATCTAAATATTAAACATTTTGAAATTAATACTTTAAGATTAAAAAGGTATAGGCATTTCCAACCAAAATCCACAACAAATCTAAGAGAAAACGAACAAATTACCAACCTTACAATAATCTCATCTCAATATTTCAAAGAATTTATCAGAGAATTTTTTGGCGACATTGGATTTGGTGAACAAAGACTACCTAGACCTTAGAAGACTATTAAACCTTTCTTTTATCGAGATTGATCTTCAACCTTAGTCAAGGAGTCCATACAGATTTCGAATCTGATAATCAGATGTTTTCTGGGCGAAAAGCCTTCGACAGAAATAAATTCCAAATTTAATGTCATCCTTTGGACTTGGAAGAAATCTGTTACAATAAAACATTGTCAAGAGGGAAAAAGTTAAGGGAGAAAAAGAGGGGACGATGTTGGGAGGGGAAAAGAGGGAGATCCTGACGTATTTGCACCCTTCCCCAAAGTCCCCAAGGCCAATCCCCATGCCCTCCTGTATTTCCTCTTGCCCTCCCTTCACCTTGCTTTCACCTCAAATCAAATGAAGTAAATGACAGACGCTGAATGATTAAATGGCTCCCATTACAGCAAGTTGTAGAATCTCTGAAGTGCTATAAGATCGTATTTCTTAATTCACGGCGATTTTCCCGAATTTCTCCCCTTTCTTGGACTCATGTCCTAGTAGAAATGAGTATGGCAAAAAGGTTTCCGAGACAAATATTTCATTTTTTACCATTGACTTTTGCCTGTAAAAATTTTCAATGGGTGCATATTTAAAATATCAGACATGGTAATAATTATCGTAAGTGTTCAACACGTTTTGGCAGATTCATGAGCACTTCATTCATCACTTAATTAAATGCTCTTTCTCTTGATTTGCTGTTATTCCCTTTCATCCTTCCTTCAATTACTTTCTTTAGCAATCCCGTCTCCTCTTAATATATGTATTATTATCATAATGATTTCATCTGTCGACGCTTTGTCACTAAAATCGAAATTATTTTTTCCGGGGGCAGGATAATAAGGGGAATTGCTTCTTAAAACGTATCACATCAAATACGTAATGATTATCCAAATACGTATCATCTCTCTTACAAATTCCAATGTCAAAAAGTCTGTTCCGTTAAAAGTGACCATTTAATCAGCTGAAAAAGTGGCGAAATCTAATGCTTTTAGATTGAAAAAGTAAATTTTGCTCATTCGTTAATTATCGCCCTAAATAGATAGAAAACTTAGATTTGATATTTAAATGTAACAGAAGATCGTTTCTAGAGATTTTTCTTAATTATGAGAACTGAATTAATTGATTCGTCTAATGAAAGTATAATTTTGAACAGCAACAGCATTTGGCGAAGAGTTTCGAAGTCTTTATTGTTTAAATTCCATTATCTCGAAAGTAAAGAAAGAAAGCCAACCAAGTCCTTGTAAAGGATGAACAATTTATTTTTCTGAACACCGTAATTTTATATTTACGAATACAGGAAAAGGCGCTTTTCAGAGAACCGAGTGAAAACGGCGTTATAAGCAGGACGTTGTTTTAACCGGGAGAATTTTAGCTTTCGTTTCTTGGACATTTTATTTCTTGCATGTTGGAAAACAAATCAAGCTTTAAAAAATAAGCATTAATATTCTCGCTAGAATAATTAATTAATAATGCCAGAATGACCCTCCTCTTCAGCTGTCCATTTTCATATTGGATTTTTCATTCATTTTTTCCTTCCATTTTTATTGTAACCAGTTTCGGAAGACTTCAATCCCTTTCTTATCAAACGGTTATCTTTCCCAGAGAAAATGGGAATAATCTTTAAAATTCATTTGAACTCAAAATTAAGCATTTTCGCGGAAGATGAACCAAGGCGTCGAAGGACTCGGTCGTTTTGGAATTTTTGGAATTTTCAAACCCCTATATCTCCGTTATATGCAATGATATAGGGAAACCCTTGTTACTGGGTGATGATCTTCTGAAAATTTCAAACCCCAATATCTCCGTTATTTGCTATGATATAGGGTAACTCCTGTTACTGGGAGATGATAACTATGTAGTGCATCCATGCAAAATTTGAAATTCTCAATTCGAGGATTTAAAAAAAATTAAATTTTGAAATTTGTCCTATATCTCTGTTATTTGCAAGGATATAGGGAAACCTCTGTTACTGGGTGATGATCACTATGCAGTGTATCTATACAAAATTTCAAATTTTCAATTCGAGCAATTTTAAAAATTTAAATTTTTGGAATTTTCAAACCCATATAGGGTCATTTAGGGACATCCCGACACCTTAAGAGAAAAAACTAATTTTCTGATAGAAAAAACTTATTAATATAAACAAATTTTTGTGTATTATAAGATTTTTTGTTTTACTTTCATGTGATACAAGAATAAACATTTTTAGTGAAACAAATGTATCAAAATTAACGCCAAAACAAAGAAATACAAAATGTCGGTTTCTCCCTGAAATTAGGGAGATCTCGACAGGTAGTATAAAATTTAACATTCATCTTCAAACATAGTATACAAACTAAAATTTAAGCTAAATTAAATGTTACTTGCAAAATACTGAACATACAATGTCAGTGTTACCCTAGAACTAGAGATATCTTGTAATACATTACTTATATTGTTTAACTTTTTCAAACTTTTTTCGAGCCTAGCAAATGCAAACATTGCTGGCCACGCATATTACTAAAAGGTCAAACTTGTTGCTAAAAAGAAACACAAAGTGCCAATTTTATCTAGAAATGAGACAGATATACTTAGGAAAGTTACAAAAGTATCAGTATACTAATATAGGTAGATTATTTTGCATACAAGTTACTGGCAATTTTCGCAGATGAATTTTTTAACTTGGCCATTCTCCACACAGTTCACATGAAACCATTTACCACAGGCACCAAGACATTTAGCCCAACGTTCACCACATTTATCGTCATTATAGGAGGAGCTTGGACTATCTGTGGTTAGACGACGATTTGAGTGATGGTCGGTCTTATCCTTTACTTTCACAGATCTTCTTGTCCCTGTGGCTTTCTTTGCACAGTCTCGTAGTTTTTCTATGTATGCTGGCGAAGTGACAACGGCAGACTTGCTTCTTCTGTCCTTTCCTTTTAGAATGCTCTAGACTAGAAGATAGCACAGGGATTGGCGATAATTCTGACAAAAGTGAAGAGAAAGATGATGATGTGGGAGAGGGAACCGAATCATCTGTAACACTAACTTCAACACCGGGCGATGGTGTGATTTCGTATTCAAAAACATCTTCCTCAAGGACAACACAGGATTGTACGGATAAATTCCTGATTTCCAATATCCATTTGTAAAATTACCGGCAGTTGCTGATTTATCCCATGCCATTCTTAGCAAGTCGCCAAATTTTTCTTTGGTAATTCCCTTTCCTGAGTGCTGGCGCACAAAGTTTCTGCATGCTTCATTATAAAAGTGTTTCAAACTCTTGACAGATAAAATATCAAGTGGCTGGAGTTTTGAGTGCTACCTGGAGGTAGGCAAAGCATTTCAATACCCATGTTCACTGCCTTATCCAGCGAATGTGGATCTTTACAGTGATATGCATGTCCATCTAATATTAGCGAAATCTTCCCTGGAGGTTTGAACTTACCCAAATGATCAATAAAAAGTGAAAAAATTCCTGATGTCATGTACCCAGAGTCAGACATGTGCAAAACAGCCCCATTCAGCATCCCTCTCAAGTAAGCATCCCTCTCAAGTAAGCATCCCTCTCAAGTAAGCATCCCTCTGCCTTACGCCCTTCATTATGAGGAAGGGGGGTAGAGCCTGACCTGCACACCCTTACTGTAACAGTTGACCCCTTTTCCCCAGTTGTAGCATGGTACACATCTCTTTTTCCTTTGGAAGAAATAACTTTTCCTGGTTTAAAAATTAGTTGCAGCCCTGTTTCATCTGAGTTAAAAATTCCGCCAGGCTCTTCCCATAAGCCATGTTCATCATACATAGCTCCCAAATTCCTGAAACATTTTGTTACACCATCCTTATTCAGACCTTTTGAACGAGCATATGACAGACCAGTTTCCAAATTAAATTTATGACGCAGCCTCATCTTAACTGCATATTTAAATGCAAGCTGTCTGACATCACTTACAGTCAACCCATATCTTTTTGAGTCCAAAAGAATTAAATAGCGTGCTAACTGCTCCTCAAGATCTGGATTCAGCGTAGCGCCTTTCCCAAATTGTCTATTGCTCACGTTGCCCGTGGTCAGCCTTGCTCTCAATGTGTTTCTCGGGACACAATATTTTCTTGCAGCAGTTGCTGGGGGCATATTCCTCTCCTTTACTTCTTCTATTGCCTTAGCCATGCTATGAGGATCCCATTTCTCGAGCTTCCCTTTATAATCGTACACTCGTGGCATATTTTTCGCCTCCAACATGAACAAAATACAAAAAAATATCATGTTGACATATACCACTAATAATCACCTTCATTTTTTGCTACATAAATGAATACGATCGCATTATAATTAACCTAGCAATAACATTATACTAAACCGCGTAAAGATACTACCCTAAAATACCGTGCGAACTTTAATAGTTATAAAAAACTAAAGATTAGGGAGAACTCGACATGTCGACTTCTCCCCTTTACAGAGTGTCGGAATCACCCCGAGTTGCATGGTCAAGCTGCAGGTCGCAGTAATTGTAAGGGAGGCTGATTTTCAGACTGACATTTTGCGAGGGATAGCTAAAAAGCACCTGGTCACTACACAGCATATCGAAATCCATCTAAATTACCGTGTTTTCCACAAAGTAACGCCGGAATAGAAATTGATTATTATAGCATGCATTTTTCAGGGTATTTAAGACTTACCTATTTGGATTCTGAGCGTTGTGACTGCTTCAATTTATGGAAAGTGTTCTCTACAGTGTTTTCCGTGTGACCCTATGTCATCTAGCTTTCACTACTAAAAGTTCCAGTAAATCCCACTCAAAACCAGTGTCGCTAATGTGAAAATATTTAAAAAGTGTCGAGATCTCCCAAGTGTCGAGATATCCCTAAATGACCTTATCTCCGTTATTAGCAATGATATAGGGAAACCCTTGTTACTAGGAGATAATCACTATGTAGTGCATCTATACAAAATTTTAAATACTCAATTTGAGCAATTTTGAACATTAGAATTTTAGGAATTTTAACAACCCGTATAACTCCGTTATTTGCTATAATATAGGGAAACCATTGTTACTGGGTGATGACCTTCTGGAATTTTCAAACCCCTATATTTTCGTTATTTGTAATGATATAGGGAAACCCTTGCTACTGGGTGATGATCACTATGTAGTGCATCTATGCAAAATTTCAAATTCTCAATTCGAGGATTTTAAAAAATTGAAATTTTGGAATTTTCAAACCCCTATATCTCCGTTATTAGCAATGATATAGGGAAACCCTTGTTACTGGGAGATGTTAACTATGTAGTGCATCTATACAAAATGTCAAATACTCAATTCGAGCAATTTAAAAAATGTTATTTTTTGAAATTTACAAACCCCTATTTCTCCAAAAGTCTTTTTACTTCAACAAAGAAGGATTTTTTCCTTAAATTTTAAAAAATCCAAGATAAATTTTGAAAAATACCGAAGATAATTGAATCGAAAATCATAGATTTTAAAATAATTTTTTTTTTTTTCAACAAGTTAACCCTTGTGTAGGCACCCGGGTACCCGGGTACCCACTAAGGTATATTTTTGCTTGTACGTTGATTATAAAGAAAGATATCGCTGTGATGCTTCAGATCGTCGTTATCTACCTGAATCCCTAGTAAATACTACCATTATAAATACGTTAACTATATTTAAAGGTTGAATAAAAGCATTAAAAGTTCACACACGTCTTGGGGGCACCCGGGGTACCCGGGTACCCACCTGAAATTTCCTTCTCATTTTCTGACAAATATGCGTTGGATTCCGTTCCTTGAAAAATTTATTCAATAAATAGACATTTTCTGAAGATACCAAAGCCATTTCTATATCAATTGAACGGTTAGAACTCTTACTATGAATAAAAATAGAAAGGTATGTTTCTTACTTCCGTAAAACGGCCAGCGTCAGTCACGCGAAATATTGGCTTTTTTGTTAAGGAGGCTCAACTTTGGAGTCGTATAAAAGTTTAAGTAGAAATTGCACAAAATAACAATGAGACAAAGAAAGAGCAGGGCGAGTTAGGGATGTTAGAAACTCCCGAAGACATCAACACGGCAACACTGCTGCACAATTGCGAATCCCGGCGTTAAATATAAATTCGTATAAAAACATCCGCTAACTTGTAGTGAAAAATAATTATTTACCGTGAAAACTCATTTCGAAATCTTTCTAACGAACAAAATTTTGTATTTCTACGACTATCCACTCCCGAGAAAAAGTTGTTTTACAAAATCGACAACAACTTCTTCTCGTTTAATACAAATATTCTGAAACTTCGTAAATTAATTAACAATAAACGTATTAATATTCTATTAAAATATCTTTGAGATTGAAATAATAGCGTTTGAGGAACAAACGTTCAAAAAGAGCACTTCGTGTAACAGCTCGTAAAAATGGGCACTTTTCCGTTCCATCTATGATAAATACCAAATGTTATGAAAACAGAAATAATTAGCTTATATGGTTACAAGCGCAATAGAACGTACTAAACGTTGATGTCACTTGTTTTTGTGTGCAATTTATACTTTAAATTTTACAAGACTTCAAATTTGGATTTTAAATGAAAAAAAAGGAATTCAGGCGTCAAGAACCGAAGAATAAACATACCTTTCTTATTTTGTTAATTGTAGAAGTTCTAACCCGTCAAATGATATAAATATTACTTTAATATCTTCATAAAATACCTATTTATTAAATAAAATGTTCAGAGAACGAATTTCTTTACAAATGTGTTCAAAAATGAGATCTAAAGAGGTGGGTACCCGGGTACCCCGGGGCCCGAAAATAATTTTCGACTGAAATTGAAGATAATTATTTAAAAAATCCAAATATTTTACAAAAATTCTCTAATTATTTCAATAAATTAAGGATTTTCATCCTTAAAATGGAAAAATCCAAAATAAGTTTTTACGAAAATTGAAGATAATTATGAAAAAAATCCAAATATTTTACAAAATATCTTTTTATATCAACAAATGAAGGATTTTTTTCCTTAAATTTGAAAAATCTACAATAAATTTGACGGAAATTTAAGATAATTATTCCAAAAATTCCAATGATTTAAAAAAAAGTCTTTTTATTTCAACAAATGAAGGATTTTTTCCTTAAATTTGTAAAATCCAAGATAAATTTTGAAAAATACTTGAATACTTGATAATTGAATGAAAAATCCAAAGCATTTACAATAAATCTTTTTATTTCAACAAATTAAGTATCTTTTTTTCTAAAATTTGTTAAATACAATATAAATTTTAATTACAATATCGCTTAGCTTCGCTCCATTTATTTCAACAAGATAAGGATTATTTTCCTTAAATTTGAAAAATCCGTGATAAATTTTGACTGAAATTGAAGATAAATATTACAAAAATTTCAATGATTTAAAAAAAAGTCTTTTTATTTTAACAAATGAAGGATGTTTTTCCTTAAATTTGAAAAATCCAAGATAAATTTTGAAAAATACTGAAGATAATTGAATAAAAAATCCAAAGATTTTACAATTAATCTTTTTATTTCAACAAATTAGGTATCTTTTTTCAAAGATTTTGCTAAATACAAGATAAAGTTTTACTACAATATCGCTTGGACTCGCCTGGCTTCACTAGGACCCGCATGGCTTCGCTTGGCTTCGCGTGGCATTCCTTGGGATTTTTCTGCATAGGTCGGCATCGCTTGGCATCGCTCCGCATTGCTCCGCATTGCTCGGCATAGCTTGCCATCGCTCCGCTTCGCTCCGCATCGCTATATTTTAGAGAAATCTAAATTTTTTATTAAAAAAATTTAGATTTCTCTAAAATTATCTGTTTTAGTCCTTTTTTCTAGTATATAACGATAAAATGACGAAAATTAAGGCGAAATTGGAGGAGAAAAATGAAATTTCCTTAAAATTATCCGTTTTCGTTCCTTTCTTCGATCATATCTTCAATACCTTAGCAAAATTAATACAAATTAGAGGAAAAAAACAAATTTAACTAAAATTATCAATTTTCGTTGCTTTTTTCGATCTCGATAAAATATCAAAAAATAATGACATAATAGGGGAAAAAATTGAAATTTCGCTAAAATTACCCGTTTTCATTGCTTTTTTCGATAATATATCGATAAAATGACGAAAAATAAAGATAAAATTCAGAGGATTAAATTGAAATTTCGTTTAATTTATCCGTTTTCGTTGTTTTTTCGATCATATAAAATGACGAATATTATGGCGAAATAGAGGAGAAAAACATAAATTTCGCTAAAATTATCCATTTTCGTTGCTTTTTTCAATCATCTATTTATAAAAAGGCGAAAAAAAAGACAAAATTTAGAGGTAAAAAATTGAAATTTCGCTAAAATTATCCGTTTTTGTTGCTCTTTTCGATAATATCTCTATTAAATGACGAAAATAAAGACAAAATTTTGAGGATAAAATTGAAATTTCGCTTAAATTATCCATTTTCGTTTCTTTATTCGATCATAACTCGATAAAATGACGAAAATTAAAGCAAAATAGAGGAGAAAATTTGAAATTTAGCTAAAAATATCCGTCTTCGTTACTTTTTTCGATCATATCTCAATAAAATGACGAAAAATAAAGAAAAAAATTTAGAGTAAAAAATTGAAATTTCCCTTAAAATATCCGTTTTTGTAGTTTTTTCGATCATATCTCGATTAAATGACGAAGATTATAGCTAAATAGACTAGAAAAATATAAATTTCGCTTAAATTATCCGTTTTAGTTGCTTTTGTCTAAGATATTTCGAAAAATTGACTAAAATTAAGGCGAAATTGGAGGAGAAATATGAAATTTCATTAAATTTCGCTAAAAAAATCCGTTTTCGTTGCTTTTTTCGATAATAGCTCCATAAAATGACGTAAAATGAAGACTAAATAGAGTAAAAATAGAAATTTATTTAGAATTATGCATTCTTGTGTCTTTTATAATATATTTCATATATTTATAAAAAGGCAAAAATAAAGCCAAAATTTAAATGTAATAAATTTAAATTTCGCTTATATTAACCGTTTTCGTTGATTTTTCTATAATATCTCGATAAAATGACGTAAAATATAGACAAAATAGAGTAAAGTAATTGTAGCTTCCTTGAAATTATCCCTTTTCGTTGCTCTTTTCGATATTATCTCGATAAAAAGACGAAATATAAAGACAAAATTTAGAGGTAAAAATGGAAATTTCGCTAATTTTATCCGTTTTCGTTGCTTTTTTCGATATTATCTCGATAAACTGACGTAAAATATAGACAAAATAGAGTAAAAATAGAAATTTAGCAAGAATTATCCGTTTTATTTTGATTTTTTCGATAATATTTTTTTAAAATGACAAAAATAAGGCAAAAGGGAGGAGAAAAAAAAAATTTCAATAAAATTGTCCGTTGTCGTTCCTTTTTCGATCATATTCTGATTATATTTCGTAAAATAATGACAAAATAGGGAATAAAAATTGAAATTTCTCTAATTATATCCGTTTTCGTTGCCTTTTTCGATAATATCTCGATAAAATGATGTAAAAAATGACTAAATAGAGTAAAAATAGAAATTAAGCTGGAATTATCCGTTTTTGTTGCTTTCTTCGATCATATCTCGATAAAATGACGAAAAATAAAGACAAAATTTGGAGGAAAACATTAAATTTCGCTAATATTAACCGTTTTCGTTGCTTTTTTCGATAATAACTCGATAAAATGACGAAAAATAAAGAAAAATAGAGAAAAATAATTGAAGTTTTCCTGAAATTCTACGTTTTCGTTGCCTTTTTCGATAATATCTCAATAAAAAGACGAAATATAAAGAAATAATTTGCAGGTAAAAATGAAAATTTCGCTAAATTTATCCGTTTTTGTTGCTTTTTTGGATATCATCTCGATAAAATGACGTAATTTATAGACAAAATAGAGTAAAAATAGACATTTAGCTAGAATTTTCCGATTATGTTGATTTTTTCCATACAATCTGAATAAAATGACAAAAATAAGGCAAAAGAAAGGAGAAAAATTAAATTTTCGCTAAATTTGTCCGGTTTCGTTGCTTTTTTCGATCATATCTCGATTAAATTTGGAAAAATAAAGACAAAATAGGTAATAAGGGCCGTATTTATAGTCGACTCCTTCCCCTACATCTAACGAACCCCTCATGAGTAAGCTGCCAGGCGAGCGGTACCTATTGGTATTTATGAACGACTCCCCGCAGTCATCTGACAAGGAGACGAACTAGTGATACATTTGGCAACAGCGTTCCCAAAAAACAGTTTCGTTATTCAGTTTTTTTAAATATTCCTTTCTGCTAATTTGTTTTGGTTCAGATGAAATCTTGTATTGATGGCAAAGTTTGAATAGGTACTGTAAATTCTAATAACATTTAAGCTCTGCATGACAGTAAAAATCAGTGTCATGTCTTTCCTCTTCCATTTTCAGCTCTACCTGTATTTATTTTCATGTTTAAACCAAGGTTCTGCCGAGCTCAATGTTCCTGTTAATGACATTTACAACAGCCCAAGAAAGGAAATGTATATGAATAAAAAATAACTTCAATTTACAACAAAACTATTAAATTGATAATAATTTACCAACAATTTACTAAGGCAGCCGTTGTTGAAACTGCATTACTATAATCAAGATAGAAATGGCAGGTTAATGTTTGTGAGGTTGTAGTTACTTTATTGTATCTGGTATAATATTTCCAAATGTTCTTGAATGTTTAATTTGCGTCCTTTTGGTATTTTTTTTAAAGTGAGGGAAGAGGTGATTATACATTAGAAGGCTTTTGAAGAAGGACATTTTGTGAAATTTTAAACCTCCCACGAACTGAGTTCTCGTGTTATAGCTTTGACTTTAAAAATTCCCAACACCGATGTATCAGTTAGCGTAACTCAACGTATTAACGCCGGTAATGTCAACTTTAAGTCGATTAAATAAAAAAATCAAGAATAAATATTGCCTCGGTAGCATTAGATGAATGAAGCAGCTGCTTCATCCATTCAATGCTTAACAAGTTTCGGTATCTAGATACCGAAACTTGTTACACAAACAATAGAAATTTCGACGTCATAAGACAATATATAGGAGACTTTTCACCAACTTTCTTCACATTCACAGATAAATCCTATGAATACATTTTCTCACACACCATTGAATTCAACTGATTCTATCCATGAGATTTATGATTAGAATAGAATATTTTATTCAGAAAAATTGTTTGTTATTATTCTTTTGTTGTATTGTTTTGTTCAAACAATACAATAATGCAATTTAAATAATATCGCCTGCCTGTGAACGGCTTACAAATTAATTTACATGACATTTAAGTTCAAGAAACAGGATTGTAAACATTTGGTACTCTTGAACCAGATACAGGCTCATCAAAGCCTAATATTACAAATTATTTAAAATTTGTAGTATTTCATAAATTAATGATGAAAAATAAAAACAATTTCAAACGTTTCAAGCAAAATAAAGTATGAAGTTTACAAAAACTATCACAAAAAACTACTTATGACTCCAAAAATTGTAAATACTGCATCTACTTATCTATTGCACTTATTAAAATATGAAAATCAATATCAAATTCAGCAATTATATAATGATTCACAATGAACATATACCAAGTATGTATTACACAAGACTATAGAAAGCATTATATATATTTATATAAAATCACAAAGTACAACAGCAGATATAAACTTAGATACAATCATTAGCATCCCATAGTTAGAGCAATAAATATACAAAATCAACTCAATACAATTTTGACATATATCATAGGATGTACTAAGGGATCTGTTATACGTTTTTCAAAATTCAGTACAAAATTTTTAAGCAAATATATTTTGATATCTTTCTTTACGTTAGACATAGCATTTCTTAAGTGTATGTTATTAGGCAAGTCATTAAATAACATAAGTATTATGACATCAAGTCACTTCCTGCCGTACATATATTATAATAACTTGGTGCATTAAACGTTATTCTATCTCTCCCTATCATGCCATGTTTTGTAGCAAACTTTTCCTTGTGCTTACTGGAGAAGTAATTTTCTGTAAGCAGGATGTAAGTGTGTAGGTATTGTAGAGGTTTCACTTTATGATTTATTTCTTCTCTAACTCTAATTTTCGTCACTTTTGTCTTGTGAACATTTAGTTTTAATTTGTTATCATGGCACCATTTATTAATGTTATTTAAGTCAGTTTGTAGAGCTCTTTCAGCCTCATTGAAGTATTTGTGAACAGATATTAATACAGCGTCATCAGTAAACAAGTATAATTTACAGCACTTTATAACAGAAAATATATCATTGATATATATTAAAAATAGCAATAGGCCTAATACTGACCCTTGTAGCATTTCACTGTAAATATTTACTCTTTCTCCATGGTAGCCATCTGCGTCAAAGGTTACATATCACGACTACGACAACGAAATACCACAAAGAATCAGCAATCAAGAGTAGGAATCACCCTTGCACAGCATAAATATATTTCTACCAATAAGTATAGTAATTGCCAATAAATTCAACCTCAAGGAAATCAATATTTTACCTAATAAAACTAATAACTTCACATTTCTTAACGACTGCACAAGCTGAGGTTTTAAAACATTCGTTAGATAGTTTTAAATGCATTAGGATAAAATAAATATCTACCAAAAATATTCTGCTGATTTGTACACTAATTTAAAGAAACGTTGAGGATTTGACAGTCCACTATTTAATTTTATTCATCTATTGTTGAATCTAATCGAACGATTCGAACAGATTGACCACCATGTTTGTTGTTTACAAAATTAGTACGCAATTTGCCACCACCGGTATCACGCCTTAGGGGTTCGCTGGATCACCTACCTCGGTTACTCAGCTTTTCACAGCTTGCGAGTCTCTAAGGGGGTTGCAAGGGGGAGAAAGAGGACTATAAATACCGTTTTTGGCCTTAGGGGACTGCTAGGCGCTGCGGAACTCCTGGAAGTCGACTATAAATACGGCCCTAAAAATTGAAGTTTCGCTAAATTATCCGTTTTTTTTTTGCTTTTTTCGATCATATCTCGATAAAATGACGAAAAAAAAGACAAAATTTAGAGGAAAAAATTGAAATTTCCCTTAAAATATCCGTTTTTGTAGTTTTTTCGATCATATCTCGATTAAATGACGAAGATTATAGCTAAATAGACTAGAAAAATATAAATTTCGCTAAAATTATCCGTTTTAGTTGCTTTTGTCTAAGATATTTCGAAAAATTGACTAAAATTAAGGCGAAATTGGAGGAGAAATATGAAATTTCCCTAAAATTTCGCTAAAAATATCCGTTTTCGTTGCTTTTTTCGATAATATCTCGATAAAATGACGTAAAATGAAGACTAAATAGAGTAAAAATAGAAATTTATTTAGAATTATGCATTCTTGTGTCTTTTATAATATATTTCATATATTTATAAAAAGGCAATAATAAAGCCAAAATTTAAATGTAATAAATTTAAATTTCGCTTATATTAACCGTTTTCGTTGATTTTTCTATAATATCTCGATAAAATGACGTAAAATATAGACAAAATAGAGTAAAGTAATTGTAGCTTCCTTGAAATTATCCCTTTTCATTGCTCTTTTCGATATTATCTCGATAAAAAGACGAAATATAAAGACAAAATTTAGAGGTAAAAATGGAAATTTCGCTAATTTTATCCGTTTTCGTTGCTATTTTCGATATTATCTCGATAAACTGACGTAAAATATAGACAAAATAGAGTAAAAATAGAAATTTAGCAAGAATTATCCGTTTTATTTTGATTTTTTCGATAATATTCTGATTAAATTTCGAAAAATAAAGACAATATAGGGAATAAAAATTGAAATTTCGCTAAAATTACCAGTTTTTGATTCTTAATCCTGTCATAACTCGTTAAAATGACGAAAAATAAAGAAATATTAGAGAAAAGTAATTAATGTTTCCCTGAAATTATCCGTTTTCGTTGCTCTTTTCGGTATTATCTCGATAAAAAGACGAAATATAAAAAAAAAATTTAGAGGTATAAATGGAAATTTCGCTAATTTTATCCGTTTTCGTTGCTTTTTTCGATATTATTTCGATAAAATGACGTAAAATATAGACGAAATAGAGTAAAAATAGAAATTTAGCAAGAATTATTCGTTTTTTTTGATTTTTTCGATATTATCCGGATTAAATTTCGAAAAATAAAGACAATATAGGGAATAAAAATTGAAATTTCGCTAAAATTACCAGTTTTTGATTCTTAATCCTTTCATAACTCGTTAAAATGACGAAAAATAAAGAAATAATAGAGAAAAGTAATTGAAGCTTCCCTGAAATTATCCGTTTTCGTTGCTCTTTTCGATATAATCTCGATAAAAAGACGAAATATAAAGACAAAATTTTGAGGTAAAAATGGAAATTGCGCTAATTTTATCCGTTTTCGTTGCTTTTTTCGATATTATCTCTATAAAATGACGTAAAATATAGACAAAATAGAGTAAAAATAGAAATTTAGCTAGAATTATCCGTTTTTTTTGATTTTTTCGATAATACTTTTTTAAAATGGCAAAAATAAGGCAAAAGAGAGGAGAAAAAAAAAATTTCAATAAAATTGTCCGTTGTCGTTCCTTTTTCGATCATATTCTGATTATATTTCGTAAAATAATGACAAAATAGGGAATAAAAATTGAAATTTCTCTAATTATATCCGTTTTCGTTGCCTTTTTCGATAATATCTCGATAAAATGATGTAAAAAATGACTAAATAGAGTAAAAATAGAAATTAAGCTGGAATTATCCGTTTTTGTTGCTTTCTTCGATCATATCTCGATAAAAAGACGAAATATAAAAACAAAATTTAGAGGTAAAAATGGAAATTTCGCTAATTTTATCCGTTTTCGTTGCTTTTTTCGATATTATCTCTATAAAATGATGTAAAATATAGACAAAATAGAGTAAAAATAGAAATTTAGCTAGAATGATCCGCTTTTTTTGATTTTTTCGATAATATTTTTATGAAATGACAAATATAAGGCAAAAGAGAGGAGAAAAATACAATTTTCAATTAAATTGTCCGTTGTCGTTCCTTTTTCGATCATATTCTGATTATATTTCGTAAAATAATGACAAAATAGGGAATAAAAATTGAAATTTCTCTAATTATATCCGTTTTCGTTGCCTATTTCGATAATATCTCGATAAAATGACGTAAAAAATGAAAAAATAGAGTAAAAATAGAAATTTAGCTAGAATTATCCGTTTTTGTTGCTTATTTCGTTCATCCCTCGATAACATGACCAATTACTATAAAAATAGAGAAAAAAAATAAATATTTTGCTATAATTATCCCTTTTCGTCGATTTTTTCGAAAATATCTGAATAAAATGACATAAAATTAAGGCAAAGGAGAGGTGAAAAATTGAATTTTCGCTAAAATTATCCGTTTTCGTTGCTATTTCGATCATATCTCGATAGTATGACGAATCATAAAGACAAAATTTAGCTGAAAAAAATTGAAATTTCGCTAAAATTATCCGTTTTTGCAGTTTTTTCAATCATATCTCAAATAAATGACGAAAATTATTTCGAAATAGAGGAGAAAAATATAATTTTTGCTAAAATTATCCGTTTAAGTTGCTTTTGTCTAATATATTTCCATAAATTGACGAAAATTAAGGCAAAATTGGAGGAGAAATATTAAATTTTTCTTTGCTTTTTTCGATAATATCTCTATAAAAAGACGAAAAATAAAGAAAAAATTTAGAGGCAAAAATGAGAATTTCGCTAAATTTATCCGTTTTCGTTGCTTTTTTCGATATTATCTCGATAAAATGACGTAAAATATAGACAAAATAGAGTAAAATAGAAATTTAACTTGAATTATCCGATTATGTTGATTTTTTCGATAATATCCTGATTAAATTTCGAAAAATAAAGACAATATAGGGAATAAAAATTGAAATTTCGCTAAAATTACCAATTTTTGATTCAAATCCTTTCATAACTCGTTAAAATGACGAAAAATAAAGAAATAATAGAGAAAAGTAATTGAAGCTTCCCTGAAATTATCCGTTTTCGTTGCTCTTTTCGATATTATCTCGATAAAAAGACGAAATATAAAGACAAAATTTAGAGGTAAAAATGGAAATTTCGCTAATTTTATCCGTTTTCGTTGCATTTTTCGACATTATCTCTATAAAATGACGTAAATTATAGACAAAATAGAGTAAAAATCGAAATTAAGCTAGAATTATCCGTTTTCGTTGCCTTTTTCGATAATATCTCGATAAAATGACGTAAAAAATGACTAAATAGAGTAAAAATAGAAATTTAGCTGGAATTAACCGTTTTTGCTGCTTTTTTCGTTCATCCCTCGATAACATGACCAATTACTATAAAAAAATAGAGAAAAAAAATAAACATTTTTCTATAATTATCCGTTTACGTCGATTTTTTCGAAAATATCTGAATAAAATGACAAAAAATTAAGGCAAAAGAAAGGTGAAAAATTAAATTTTCGCTAAAAGTATCCGTTTTCGTTGCTATTTCGATCAGATCTCGATAGTATGACGAATCATAAAGACAAAATTTAGTTGAAAAAATTGAAATTTCGCTAAAATTATCCGTTTTTGCAGTTTTTTCGATCATAATGACGAAAATTATTTCGAAATAGAGGAGAAAAATATAATTTTTGATAAAATTATCCGTTTAAGTTGCTTTTGTCTAATATATTTCCATAAATTGATGAAAATTAAGGCGAAATTGGAGGAGAAAAATGTAATTTCCCTAAAATTTCGCTTATAAAATCCTTCTTCGTTGTTTTTTACTTTCTACATACACGAAGTATAGAGAAAGTATTGTTTTCATGAAAAAATTCGACTTCGAGATTTCAACTGAAATACATGTTTTGGGGTCCCTAGTACGCGTTTTGACCATGTTGGGAATGATGTCTGTGTGTATGTGTGTGTGTGTGTGTGTGTGTGTATGTGTGTGTGTGATAGTGGACGCTCTAACGTGAAAAATGAAATTTCCCTAAAATTTCGCTAAAAAAACCCGTCTTCGTTGATTTCTTCGATAATATCTCGATAATATGACGAAAAATAAAGAACAAATAGAGAAAAATAATTGAAGTTTCCCTGAAATTCTCCGTTTTCGTTGCTTTTTTCGATAATATCTCAATAAGAAGACGAAAAATAAAGAAAAAATTTAGAGGTAAAAATGAAAATTTCGCTAAATTTATCCGTTTTTGTTGCTTTTTTCGATATTATCTCGATAAAATGACGTAAAATATAGACAAAATAGAGTAAAAATAGAAATTTAACTAGAATTATCCGATTATGTTGATTTTTTCGATACAATCTGAATAAAATGACAAAAATAAGGCAAAAGAGAGGAGAAAAATTAAATTTTCGCTAAATTTGTCCGTTTTCGTTGCTTTTTTCGATCATATCTCGATTAAATTTCGAAAAATAAAGACAAAATAGGGAATAAAAATTGAAATTTTGCTAAAATTATCCGTTTTCTTTGCTTTTTTCGATCATATCTTGATTTACTGACTAAAAAGGATAAAATTGGGGTAAAAATTGAAATTTGAATTAAAATTTCCGTTTTTTATGCTTAATCCGTTCATATCTCGATAAAATGACGAAAAATAAAGAAATCATAGAGAAAAATTATTAAAATTTCACTGAAATTATCCGTTTTCGTTGCTGTTTTCGATCATATCTCGATTAAAAGACTAAAAAAAGACAAAATAGATGAAAAAAATTAAAAGTCGCTAAAACTAACCGTTTTATATGCTGGTGTTTGATTATATCTCGATAAAATATCGAAAAATAATGACAAAATATGGCTAAATTTAACATTTCGCTAAAATTATCCGTTTTCGTTGCTTTTTTCGATATTATCTCGATAAAATGACGTAAAATATAGACAAAATAGAAATTTAGCTAGAATTATCCGATTATGTTGATTTTTTCAATACAATCTGAATAAATTGACAAAAATAAGGCAATAGAGAGGAGAAAAATTAAATTTTCGCTAAATTTGTCCGTTTTCGTTGCTTTTTTCGATAATATCTCGATAAAATGACGAAAAATAAACACAAAATTTAGAGTAAAACATTGTAATTTGGCTAAAATTATCCGTTTTCGTTGTTTTTTCGATCAGATCTCGATAAAATGACGAAAATCCTTGCAAAATAGAGGAGAAAAAAAAAAAATTCGCTAAAATTATCCATTTTCGTTGCTGAGTTCGATCATATATTTATAAAAAGAAGAAAAATAAACACAAAATTTAGAGGTAAAAAATTGAAATTTCGATAATGTCATCCGTTTTCGTTGCTTTTTTCGATATTAACTCTATAAAATGACGTAAAATATAGACAAAATAGAGTAAAAATCGAAATTAAGCTAGAATTATCCGTTTTCGTTGCTTTTTTCGATATTATCTCTATAAAATGATGTAAAATATAGACAAAATAGAGTAAAAATAGAAATTTAGCTAGAATGATCCGCTTTTTTTGATTTTTTCGATAATATTTTTATGAAATGACAAATATAAGGCAAAAGAGAGGAGAAAAATACAATTTTCAATTAAATTGTCCGTTGTCGTTCCTTTTTCGATCATATTCTGATTATATTTCGTAAAATAATGACAAAATAGGGAATAAAAATTGAAATTTCTCTAATTATATCCGTTTTCGTTGCCTATTTCGATAATATCTCGATAAAATGACGTAAAAAATGAAAAAATAGAGTAAAAATAGAAATTTAGCTAGAATTATCCGTTTTTGTTGCTTATTTCGTTCATCCCTCGATAACATGACCAATTACTATAAAAATAGAGAAAAAAAATAAATATTTTGCTATAATTATCCCTTTTCGTCGATTTTTTCGAAAATATCTGAATAAAATGACATAAAATTAAGGCAAAGGAGAGGTGAAAAATTGAATTTTCGCTAAAATTATCCGTTTTCGTTGCTATTTCGATCATATCTCGATAGTATGACGAATCATAAAGACAAAATTTAGCTGAAAAAAATTGAAATTTCGCTAAAATTATCCGTTTTTGCAGTTTTTTCAATCATATCTCAAATAAATGACGAAAATTATTTCGAAATAGAGGAGAAAAATATAATTTTTGCTAAAATTATCCGTTTAAGTTGCTTTTGTCTAATATATTTCCATAAATTGACGAAAATTAAGGCAAAATTGGAGGAGAAATATTAAATTTTTCTTTGCTTTTTTCGATAATATCTCTATAAAAAGACGAAAAATAAAGAAAAAATTTAGAGGCAAAAATGAGAATTTCGCTAAATTTATCCGTTTTCGTTGCTTTTTTCGATATTATCTCGATAAAATGACGTAAAATATAGACAAAATAGAGTAAAATAGAAATTTAACTTGAATTATCCGATTATGTTGATTTTTTCGATAATATCCTGATTAAATTTCGAAAAATAAAGACAATATAGGGAATAAAAATTGAAATTTCGCTAAAATTACCAATTTTTGATTCAAATCCTTTCATAACTCGTTAAAATGACGAAAAATAAAGAAATAATAGAGAAAAGTAATTGAAGCTTCCCTGAAATTATCCGTTTTCGTTGCTCTTTTCGATATTATCTCGATAAAAAGACGAAATATAAAGACAAAATTTAGAGGTAAAAATGGAAATTTCGCTAATTTTATCCGTTTTCGTTGCATTTTTCGACATTATCTCTATAAAATGACGTAAATTATAGACAAAATAGAGTAAAAATCGAAATTAAGCTAGAATTATCCGTTTTCGTTGCCTTTTTCGATAATATCTCGATAAAATGACGTAAAAAATGACTAAATAGAGTAAAAATAGAAATTTAGCTGGAATTAACCGTTTTTGCTGCTTTTTTCGTTCATCCCTCGATAACATGACCAATTACTATAAAAAAATAGAGAAAAAAAATAAACATTTTTCTATAATTATCCGTTTACGTCGATTTTTTCGAAAATATCTGAATAAAATGACAAAAAATTAAGGCAAAAGAAAGGTGAAAAATTAAATTTTCGCTAAAAGTATCCGTTTTCGTTGCTATTTCGATCAGATCTCGATAGTATGACGAATCATAAAGACAAAATTTAGTTGAAAAAATTGAAATTTCGCTAAAATTATCCGTTTTTGCAGTTTTTTCGATCATAATGACGAAAATTATTTCGAAATAGAGGAGAAAAATATAATTTTTGATAAAATTATCCGTTTAAGTTGCTTTTGTCTAATATATTTCCATAAATTGATGAAAATTAAGGCGAAATTGGAGGAGAAAAATGTAATTTCCCTAAAATTTCGCTTATAAAATCCTTCTTCGTTGTTTTTTACTTTCTACATACACGAAGTATAGAGAAAGTATTGTTTTCATGAAAAAATTCGACTTCGAGATTTCAACTGAAATACATGTTTTGGGGTCCCTAGTACGCGTTTTGACCATGTTGGGAATGATGTCTGTGTGTATGTGTGTGTGTGTGTGTGTGTGTGTATGTGTGTGTGTGATAGTGGACGCTCTAACGTGAAAAATGAAATTTCCCTAAAATTTCGCTAAAAAAACCCGTCTTCGTTGATTTCTTCGATAATATCTCGATAATATGACGAAAAATAAAGAACAAATAGAGAAAAATAATTGAAGTTTCCCTGAAATTCTCCGTTTTCGTTGCTTTTTTCGATAATATCTCAATAAGAAGACGAAAAATAAAGAAAAAATTTAGAGGTAAAAATGAAAATTTCGCTAAATTTATCCGTTTTTGTTGCTTTTTTCGATATTATCTCGATAAAATGACGTAAAATATAGACAAAATAGAGTAAAAATAGAAATTTAACTAGAATTATCCGATTATGTTGATTTTTTCGATACAATCTGAATAAAATGACAAAAATAAGGCAAAAGAGAGGAGAAAAATTAAATTTTCGCTAAATTTGTCCGTTTTCGTTGCTTTTTTCGATCATATCTCGATTAAATTTCGAAAAATAAAGACAAAATAGGGAATAAAAATTGAAATTTTGCTAAAATTATCCGTTTTCTTTGCTTTTTTCGATCATATCTTGATTTACTGACTAAAAAGGATAAAATTGGGGTAAAAATTGAAATTTGAATTAAAATTTCCGTTTTTTATGCTTAATCCGTTCATATCTCGATAAAATGACGAAAAATAAAGAAATCATAGAGAAAAATTATTAAAATTTCACTGAAATTATCCGTTTTCGTTGCTGTTTTCGATCATATCTCGATTAAAAGACTAAAAAAAGACAAAATAGATGAAAAAAATTAAAAGTCGCTAAAACTAACCGTTTTATATGCTGGTGTTTGATTATATCTCGATAAAATATCGAAAAATAATGACAAAATATGGCTAAATTTAACATTTCGCTAAAATTATCCGTTTTCGTTGCTTTTTTCGATATTATCTCGATAAAATGACGTAAAATATAGACAAAATAGAAATTTAGCTAGAATTATCCGATTATGTTGATTTTTTCAATACAATCTGAATAAATTGACAAAAATAAGGCAATAGAGAGGAGAAAAATTAAATTTTCGCTAAATTTGTCCGTTTTCGTTGCTTTTTTCGATAATATCTCGATAAAATGACGAAAAATAAACACAAAATTTAGAGTAAAACATTGTAATTTGGCTAAAATTATCCGTTTTCGTTGTTTTTTCGATCAGATCTCGATAAAATGACGAAAATCCTTGCAAAATAGAGGAGAAAAAAAAAAAATTCGCTAAAATTATCCATTTTCGTTGCTGAGTTCGATCATATATTTATAAAAAGAAGAAAAATAAACACAAAATTTAGAGGTAAAAAATTGAAATTTCGATAATGTCATCCGTTTTCGTTGCTTTTTTCGATATTAACTCTATAAAATGACGTAAAATATAGACAAAATAGAGTAAAAATCGAAATTAAGCTAGAATTATCCGTTTTCGTTGCTTTTTTCGATATTATCTCTATAAAATGATGTAAAATATAGACAAAATAGAGTAAAAATAGAAATTTAGCTAGAATGATCCGCTTTTTTTGATTTTTTCGATAATATTTTTATGAAATGACAAATATAAGGCAAAAGAGAGGAGAAAAATACAATTTTCAATTAAATTGTCCGTTGTCGTTCCTTTTTCGATCATATTCTGATTATATTTCGTAAAATAATGACAAAATAGGGAATAAAAATTGAAATTTCTCTAATTATATCCGTTTTCGTTGCCTATTTCGATAATATCTCGATAAAATGACGTAAAAAATGAAAAAATAGAGTAAAAATAGAAATTTAGCTAGAATTATCCGTTTTTGTTGCTTATTTCGTTCATCCCTCGATAACATGACCAATTACTATAAAAATAGAGAAAAAAAATAAATATTTTGCTATAATTATCCCTTTTCGTCGATTTTTTCGAAAATATCTGAATAAAATGACATAAAATTAAGGCAAAGGAGAGGTGAAAAATTGAATTTTCGCTAAAATTATCCGTTTTCGTTGCTATTTCGATCATATCTCGATAGTATGACGAATCATAAAGACAAAATTTAGCTGAAAAAAATTGAAATTTCGCTAAAATTATCCGTTTTTGCAGTTTTTTCAATCATATCTCAAATAAATGACGAAAATTATTTCGAAATAGAGGAGAAAAATATAATTTTTGCTAAAATTATCCGTTTAAGTTGCTTTTGTCTAATATATTTCCATAAATTGACGAAAATTAAGGCAAAATTGGAGGAGAAATATTAAATTTTTCTTTGCTTTTTTCGATAATATCTCTATAAAAAGACGAAAAATAAAGAAAAAATTTAGAGGCAAAAATGAGAATTTCGCTAAATTTATCCGTTTTCGTTGCTTTTTTCGATATTATCTCGATAAAATGACGTAAAATATAGACAAAATAGAGTAAAATAGAAATTTAACTTGAATTATCCGATTATGTTGATTTTTTCGATAATATCCTGATTAAATTTCGAAAAATAAAGACAATATAGGGAATAAAAATTGAAATTTCGCTAAAATTACCAATTTTTGATTCAAATCCTTTCATAACTCGTTAAAATGACGAAAAATAAAGAAATAATAGAGAAAAGTAATTGAAGCTTCCCTGAAATTATCCGTTTTCGTTGCTCTTTTCGATATTATCTCGATAAAAAGACGAAATATAAAGACAAAATTTAGAGGTAAAAATGGAAATTTCGCTAATTTTATCCGTTTTCGTTGCATTTTTCGACATTATCTCTATAAAATGACGTAAATTATAGACAAAATAGAGTAAAAATCGAAATTAAGCTAGAATTATCCGTTTTCGTTGCCTTTTTCGATAATATCTCGATAAAATGACGTAAAAAATGACTAAATAGAGTAAAAATAGAAATTTAGCTGGAATTAACCGTTTTTGCTGCTTTTTTCGTTCATCCCTCGATAACATGACCAATTACTATAAAAAAATAGAGAAAAAAAATAAACATTTTTCTATAATTATCCGTTTACGTCGATTTTTTCGAAAATATCTGAATAAAATGACAAAAAATTAAGGCAAAAGAAAGGTGAAAAATTAAATTTTCGCTAAAAGTATCCGTTTTCGTTGCTATTTCGATCAGATCTCGATAGTATGACGAATCATAAAGACAAAATTTAGTTGAAAAAATTGAAATTTCGCTAAAATTATCCGTTTTTGCAGTTTTTTCGATCATAATGACGAAAATTATTTCGAAATAGAGGAGAAAAATATAATTTTTGATAAAATTATCCGTTTAAGTTGCTTTTGTCTAATATATTTCCATAAATTGATGAAAATTAAGGCGAAATTGGAGGAGAAAAATGTAATTTCCCTAAAATTTCGCTTATAAAATCCTTCTTCGTTGTTTTTTACTTTCTACATACACGAAGTATAGAGAAAGTATTGTTTTCATGAAAAAATTCGACTTCGAGATTTCAACTGAAATACATGTTTTGGGGTCCCTAGTACGCGTTTTGACCATGTTGGGAATGATGTCTGTGTGTATGTGTGTGTGTGTGTGTGTGTGTGTGTATGTGTGTGTGTGATAGTGGACGCTCTAACGTGAAAAATGAAATTTCCCTAAAATTTCGCTAAAAAAACCCGTCTTCGTTGATTTCTTCGATAATATCTCGATAATATGACGAAAAATAAAGAACAAATAGAGAAAAATAATTGAAGTTTCCCTGAAATTCTCCGTTTTCGTTGCTTTTTTCGATAATATCTCAATAAGAAGACGAAAAATAAAGAAAAAATTTAGAGGTAAAAATGAAAATTTCGCTAAATTTATCCGTTTTTGTTGCTTTTTTCGATATTATCTCGATAAAATGACGTAAAATATAGACAAAATAGAGTAAAAATAGAAATTTAACTAGAATTATCCGATTATGTTGATTTTTTCGATACAATCTGAATAAAATGACAAAAATAAGGCAAAAGAGAGGAGAAAAATTAAATTTTCGCTAAATTTGTCCGTTTTCGTTGCTTTTTTCGATCATATCTCGATTAAATTTCGAAAAATAAAGACAAAATAGGGAATAAAAATTGAAATTTTGCTAAAATTATCCGTTTTCTTTGCTTTTTTCGATCATATCTTGATTTACTGACTAAAAAGGATAAAATTGGGGTAAAAATTGAAATTTGAATTAAAATTTCCGTTTTTTATGCTTAATCCGTTCATATCTCGATAAAATGACGAAAAATAAAGAAATCATAGAGAAAAATTATTAAAATTTCACTGAAATTATCCGTTTTCGTTGCTGTTTTCGATCATATCTCGATTAAAAGACTAAAAAAAGACAAAATAGATGAAAAAAATTAAAAGTCGCTAAAACTAACCGTTTTATATGCTGGTGTTTGATTATATCTCGATAAAATATCGAAAAATAATGACAAAATATGGCTAAATTTAACATTTCGCTAAAATTATCCGTTTTCGTTGCTTTTTTCGATATTATCTCGATAAAATGACGTAAAATATAGACAAAATAGAAATTTAGCTAGAATTATCCGATTATGTTGATTTTTTCAATACAATCTGAATAAATTGACAAAAATAAGGCAATAGAGAGGAGAAAAATTAAATTTTCGCTAAATTTGTCCGTTTTCGTTGCTTTTTTCGATAATATCTCGATAAAATGACGAAAAATAAACACAAAATTTAGAGTAAAACATTGTAATTTGGCTAAAATTATCCGTTTTCGTTGTTTTTTCGATCAGATCTCGATAAAATGACGAAAATCCTTGCAAAATAGAGGAGAAAAAAAAAAAATTCGCTAAAATTATCCATTTTCGTTGCTGAGTTCGATCATATATTTATAAAAAGAAGAAAAATAAACACAAAATTTAGAGGTAAAAAATTGAAATTTCGATAATGTCATCCGTTTTCGTTGCTTTTTTCGATATTAACTCTATAAAATGACGTAAAATATAGACAAAATAGAGTAAAAATCGAAATTAAGCTAGAATTATCCGTTTTCGTTGCCTTTTTCGATAATATCTCGGTAAAATGACGTAAAAAATGACTAAATAGAGTAAAAATAGAAATTTAGCTGGAATTACCCGTTTTTGCTGCTTTTTTCGTTCATCCCTCGATAACATGACCAATAACTATAAAAAAATAGAGAAAAAAAATAAACATTTTTCTATAATTATCCGTTTACGTCGATTTTTTCGAAAATATCTGAATAAAATGACAAAAAATTAAGGCAAAAGAAAGGTGAAAAATTAAATTTTCGCTAAAATTATCCGTTTTCGTTGCTATTTCGATCAGATCTCGATAGTATGACGAATCATAAAGACAAAATTTAGTTGAAAAAAATTAAATTTCGCTAAAATTATCCGTTTTTGCAGTTTTTTCGATGATATCTCGATTAAATGACGAAAATTATTTCGAAATAGAGGAGAAAAATATAATTTTTATAAAATTATCCGTTTAAGTTGCTTTTGTCTAATATATTTCCATATATTGATGAAAATTAAGGCGAAATTGGAGAAGAAAAATGTAATTTCCATAAAATTTCGCTTATAAAATCCGTCTTCGTTGCTTTTTTCGATAATATCTCGATAAAATGACGTAAAATGAGGCCTAAATAGAGTAAAAATAGAAATTTATATAGAATTATGCATTCTTGTGTCTTTTATAATATATTTCATATATTTATAAAAAGACGAAAAATAAAGCCAAAATTTAAATGTAATAAATTGAAATTTCGCTTATATTTACCGTTTTCGTTGATTTTCCTATAATATCTCGATAAAATTACGTAAAAAATGACTACATAGGGTAAAAATAGCAATTTAACTAGAATTATCCGTTTTTGTTGCTCTTTTCGTTCATCCCTCGATAACATGACCAATAACTGTAAAAAATAGAGAAAAAAATAAATATTTTGCTATAATTATCCCTTTTCGTCGATTTTTTCGAAAATATCTGAATAAAATGACAAAAAATTAAGGCAAAAGAAAGGTGAAAAATTAAATTTTCGCTAAAATTATCCGTTTTCGTTGTTATTTCGATCATATCTCGATAGTATGACGAATCATAAAGACAAAATTTAGCTGAAAAAAATTGAAATTTCGCTAATATTATCCGGTTTTGCAGTTTTTTCGATCATATCTCGAATAAATGACGAAAATTATTTCGAAATAGAGGAGAAAAATATAATTTTTGCTAAAATTATCCGTTTAAGTTGCTTTTGTCTAATATATTTCCATAAACTGACGAAAATTAAGGCGAAATTGGAGGAAAAAAATGAAATTTCCCGAAAATTTCGCTAAAAAAATCCGTCTTCGTTGCTTTCTTCGATAATATCTCGATAATATGACGAAAAATAAAGGCAAAATTTAGAGGAAAACATTAAATTTCGCTAATATTAACCGTTTTCGTTGCTTTTTTCGATAATAACTCGATAAAATGACGAAAAATAAAGAACAAATAGAGAAAAATAATTGAAGTTTCCCTGAAATTCTCCGTTTTCGTTGCTTTTTTCGATAATATCTCAATAAAAAGACGAAAAATAAAGAAAAAATTTAGAGGTAAAAATGAAAATTTCGCTAAATTTATCCGTTTTTGTTGCTTTTTTCGATATTATCTCGATAAAATGACGTATAATATAGACAAAATAGAGTAAAAATAGAAATTTAACTAGAATTATCCGATTATGTTGATTTTTTCGATACAATCTGAATAAAATGACAAAAATAAGGCAAAAGAGAGGAGAAAAATTAAATTTTCGCTAAATTTGTCCGTTTTCGTTGCTTTTTTCGATCATATATCGATTAAATTTCGAAAAATAAAGACAAAATAGGGAATAAAAATTGAAATTTTGCTAAAATTATCCGTTTTCTTTGCTTTTTTCGATCATATCTTGATTTACTGAATAAAAAGGATAAAATTGAGGTAAAAATTGAAATTTGAATTAAAATTTCCGTTTTTTATGCTTAATCCGTTCATATCTCGATAAAATGACGAAAAATAAAGAAATCATAGAGAAAAATTATTAAAATTTCACTGAAATCATCCGTTTTCGTTGCTGTTTTCGATCATATCTCGATTAAAAGACTAAAAAAAGACAAAATAGATGAAAAAAATTAAAATGTCGCTAAAACTAACCGTTTTATATGCTGGTGTTTGATTATATCTCGATAAAATATCGAAAAATAATGACAAAATATGGCTAAATTTAACATTTCGCTAAAATTATCCGTTTTCGTTGCTTTTTTCGATATTATCTCGATAAAATGACGTAAAATATAGACAAAATAGAAATTTAGCTAGAATTATCCGATTATGTTGATTTTTTCGATACAATCTGAATAAAATGACAAAAATAAGGCAATAGAGAGGAGAAAAATTAAATTTTCGCTAAATTTGTCCGTTTTCGTTGCTTTTTTCGATCATATCTCGATTAAATTTCGAAAAATAAAGACAAAATAGGGAATAAAAATTAAAATTTCGCTAAAATTATCCGTTTTCGTTGCTTTTTTCGATAATATCTCGATAAAATGACGAAAAATAAACACAAAATTTAGAGTAAAACATTGTAATTTGGCTAAAATTATCCGTTTTCGTTGTTTCTTCGATCAGATCTCGATAAAATGACGAAATACCTGGCAAAATAGAGGAGAAAAAAAAAAAATTCGCTAAAATTATCCATTTTCGTTGCTTTGTTCGATCATATATTTATAAAAAGAAGAAAAATAAATACAAAATTTATCTATATTTATATATCAGTCCTCGGGTCACTGACCTTTGGTCATTGACCTCGGGTCATTAACCTCGGGTCATTGATATCGGGTCATTGACCTCGAGTCATTGACCTCGGGTCATTGACCGTTATCCCGAATCGACCTCCAGGAGTTGACCTCCAAGATTCGACCTCCCTTAGTCTCTTGGAGTCGATCTCTCTGAGTCGACTTCCCGGAGTCGACATCTTAGAGTCGATCACCCAGAGTTGACCTCTTAGAGTCTACTACCCGGAGACGGCCTCCTGGACTCGACCTCCCGGAGTCAACATCCAGAATCGACCTCCCGGAGTCGACTTCAAGAATTGACCTCCCGGAGTCGACCTCGGGTCATCGATCTCCTGGAGTCAACCTCCCGGAGTCGACTTCTGAATCGACCTACCAAAGTCGACTTCCGGTGTCGACCTCCCGGAGTCGACTTTTAGTTTTGACCTCCCGGAGTC
Source organism: Sympetrum striolatum (assembly GCA_947579665.1). Classification (NCBI taxonomy): domain Eukaryota; kingdom Metazoa; phylum Arthropoda; class Insecta; order Odonata; family Libellulidae; genus Sympetrum; species Sympetrum striolatum. The sequence continues at coordinate 8,031,916 of OX388345.1, forward strand.
AACCTCCCGGAGTCGATCTCGGGTCATTGATCTCCCGGAGTCAACTTTCCGGAGTCAACCTCACGGAATCGACTTCCAGAGTTTACCTCCCGGAGTCGACTTCCAAAGTTGACCTCCCGGAGTCAACCTCCAGGAGTCGACCTCCCAGGGTCGACCCCGGGTCATAGACCTCGGGTTAATGACCTATGGTCATTGTCCTCGAGTCATTGTTTTCGGGCTATTGTCCTCTGGTCATTGACCTCGGGTCATTGACCTCGGGTCATTGACCTCGGTTCATTGACATCGGGTCATCGACCATAGTTCATTGACCTCGGGTCATTGACCTTAAGTCATCCCAAAGTCGACCTTCCGGAGTCGACCTCCAAGATTCAACCTCTAGGAGTCGACCTCCCTGAGTCGACCTCCCGGAGTCAATCTCAATTAGTCGATCTCACGGAGTTGACTACCCGGAGACGACCTTCCGGACTTGACCCTCCTGGGTCGACTTCCTGACTCGACCTCCCGGAGTCAACTTCCGGAGTCGACCTACCGGAGTCAATTTCCAGAGTCGACCTCCCGGAGTCGACTTTTAGGGTTGACCTCCCGGACTTCCGTAGTCAACCTCCCGGAGTCGACTTCCGGTGTCGACCTCCTGGAGTCGACTTCCAGAGTTGACTTCCCGCAGTCAACCTCCCGGGGTCGACCTTGGGTCATTGATCTCCCGGTGTCAACTTCCCGGAGTCAACCTCCCGGAGTCGACTTACAGAGTTGACCTCCCGGAGTCGACTTCCAAAGTTGACCTCCCGGAGTCTACCTCCCGGAGTCGACCTCCCAGGGTCGACCTAGGGTCATCGAATTCGGGTTATTTACCTAGGCTCATTGTCCTCGAGTCATTGTTCTCGGGCCATTGACCTCGGGCCATTGACCTCGTGTCATTGACCTCGGGTCATTGAACTTAAGTCATCCGAAGTCAAACCGAAGTCGACCTCCCTGAGTCGACCTCCCGTAGTCGACCTCCTGGAGTCAATCTCAATTAGTCGATCTCCCGGAGTCAACTACCGGGAGACAACTTCCCGGACTCGACCCTCCTGAGTCGACTTCCTGACTCGACCTCCAGGAGTCAACTTCCGTAGTCGACCTACCGGAGTCGATTTCCGGAGTCGACCTCCCGGAGTCGACTTCCAGGGTTTACCTCCCGGAGTCGACCTCCCAGGGTTGACCTCGGGCCATCGACCTTTGGTCATCGGCCTCGGGTCATCGACATCGGGTCATCGAATTCGCGTCATCGACCTTGGGTCATCGACTTGGAGTCAATGACCACAGTTCATCGACCTCTGGTCAAGATAATATAGAAGAAAGCGACAAATTGGGTTAATTTTAGCGAACGTTTAACATTTTTGCTCTATTTAAGCAAAATGTTTGGCAATGTGATAGATAATATCGAAAAAAGCGACAAATTGGGTTAATTTTTGCAACATTTTTATATTTTTGCTCTATTTCTGCAATATTTTTTTTCTTTTGTGAAGATTATATCGACAAAAATCTGATGTGGCCAGCACATAACTTTCTCCATACATAAGATGTAAATATTTATATTTAACTTCCGGTTTATCAGTATTTCATGAATAAAAAATCAGTGATACAAAAATATGTTACATACTAAAGTTTTAGCAAATTACCTTAATTACCTTACTTTTGCCATAATTTTGGTAATTTTATTCAGATATTAACGAAAAAATCAACGAAAACGGATAATTATAGCGAAATTTTAATTTCTTTCATCTATTTTGTCTTTTTTTAGTCATTTCATCGAAATATGATCGAAAAAAGCAACTAAAATGGATAATTTCAGCGAAATTTCAATTATATTTCTCTATTTTGTCTTTATTTTTCGTCATTTTATCTAGAGATAATCGAAAGTAGCAACGAAAGTGGATAATTTTAGCGAAATTTTAATTTTTTCAGCTAAATGTTTCTTTATTATTCGTCGTATTATCGAGATATGATCGAAAACGCAACGAAAACAGATAATTTTAGCGAAAATTTAATTTTTCTGCTTTATTTTGCCTTAATTTTTGTCATTTTATTCAGATATTATTAAAAAAATCAACGAAAACGGATAATTATAGCGAAATATTAATTTTTTTCTCTATTTTTTCTATAGTTTTTGGTTATTTTATCGAGGGATGAACGAAAAAAGCAACAAAATCGGATAATTCTAGCTAAATTTCTATTTTAACACTATTTAGTCAATTTTCACGTATCGAGATATGATCGAAAAAAGCAACGAAAATGGATAATTTTAGCGAAGTTTCATCTTTCATGTATATTTGTCTTTATTATTCGTCATATTATTGTGATATGAACGATTAATCCAACGAAAACGGATAATTTTAGCGAAATTTCAAATTTTCTCTTCAATTTTTCTTAATTTTCGTCCTTTTATCAAGATATGTTCGAAAAAAGCATCAAAAACAGAAATTTTAGTGAAATATTTATTATTTTCTCTATTCTTCATACTATTATCGAGATATGTCCTAAACAGCATTGAATATGGATTATTTCAACGAAATTTCAATTTTTACCCCTATTTCATCTTTTTTTAGTTAGTTAATCAAGATATGATCGAAAAAAGCAATTAAAAAGGATAATATTAGCGAAATTTAAATTTTTTTCCCCTTTTTTTTCCTTAATTTTTTGCATTTTATCGTGATATATTAGAAAAAAAGACGGAAACGGATAATTTTAGCGAAATATAAATATTTTTTCGTCCATTTTGTGTTTTTGTATTCGTCGTTAATCAAGATATGATCAAAAAATGCAACAAAAAAAATAATTTTAGCGAAATTACAAAATCGCTATTTTTTCATTATTTTTCGTCATTTTTTCGGGATATAATCGAAAGTTGCAACCAAAACGGATAATTGTAGCGAAATTTCTATTTTCAGCTAAAATATGTCTATATTTTTCGCCTTTTTATAAATATATATTCGAAAGAATCACAAAAATGGATAATTTTAGCAAATTCTATGTTTTCTGCACTATTTCGCCACAATTTTCGTCATTTTATCGAGATATGATCGAAAAAACAACGAAAACGGATAATTGAAGCGAAATTTACATTTTCCTTTAAATTGTTTCTTTATTTTTCGTCAGTTTTTCGAGATATTATCGAAAAAAGCAACAAAAACGGATAATTTTAGCGAAATCTCAATTTTTTTCTTCTATTTGGTGTTTATTTTTCGTCCTTATATCAAGATATGTTCGATAAAAGCAACAAAAACCGAAATGTTAGCGAAATTTACATTTTTTCCTCTATTTTATCTCAATTTTCATCATTGTATCGAGATATGATTGAAAAAGGCAACGAAAAAAGATAATTTTAGCGATATCTCAATTTTTCCCTTTATTTTTTGTTTATTTTACGTCCTTTTAGAAGATATGATCGAAGAAAGCAACAAAAGCGGTTAATTTTAGCGAAATTTCAATTATATTTCTCTATTCTGTCTTTAATTTTCGAAATTTATTCGAGTTATGATCGAAAAAGCAACGAAAACGGATAATTTTAGCGAAATTTCAATTTTTTCCTCAAGGTTTTGTCTTTATTTTTTGTCATTTTATCGAGAGATAATCGACAGTAGCAACGAAAACGGATAATTTTAGCGAAATTTCAATTTTTTCAGCTAAATTCTTCTTTATTATTCGTCGTATTATCGAGATATGATCGAAAAAGCAACGAAAACGGATAATTTTAGCGAAAATTTAATTTTTCGTCTTAATTTTGCCTTAATATTTGTCATTTTATTCAGATATTATCAAAAAAATCAACGAAAACGGATAATTATAGCGAAATATTTATTTTTTTCTCTATTTTTTCTATATTTTTTGGTCATTCTATCGAGATTTAAAATTATCCGTTTTCGTTGCTTTTTCGATCATATCTCGATAATACGACGAATAATAAAGAAAAACTTAGCTGAAAAAATTGAAATTTCGCTAAAATTATCCGTTTTCGTTGCAACTCTCGATTATCTCTCGATAAAATGACGAAAAATAAAGACAAAACCTTGAGGAAAAAATTGAAATTTCGCTAAAATTATCCGTTTTCGTTGCTTTCTTCGATCATATCTTGTAAAAGGACGAAAAATAAACAAAAAATAAAGGGAAAAATTGAGATATCGCTAAAATTATCTTTTTTCGTTGCCTTTTTCAATCATATCTCGATACAATTATGAAAATTGAGATAAAATAGAGGAAAAAATGTAAATTTCGCTAACATTTCTGTTTTTGTTGCTTTTATCGAACATATCCTGATTAAAAGACGAAAAATAAACAACAAATAGAAGAAAAAAATTGAGATTTCGCTAAAATTATCCGTTTTTTTTGCTTTTTTCGATAATATCTCGATAAACTGACGAAAAATAAAGAAACAATTTAAAGGAAAATGTAAATTTCGCTTCAATTATCCGTTTTCGTTATCTCGATTAAACTTCGAAAAATAAAGACAAAATAGGGCATAAATATTGAAAAAATCGCTAAAATTATCCATTTTCGTTGCTTTGTTCGATCATATATTTATAAAAAGAAGAAAAAAAAAAGACAAAATTTAGGGGTAAAAAATTGAAATTTCGATAATTTTATCCGTTTTCGTTGCTTTTTTCGATAATATCTCAATAAAATGACGTAAAGAATGACTTAATAGAGCAAAAATAGAAATTAAGCTAGAATTATCCGTTTTTGTCGCTTTTTTCGTTCACCCTTCGATAAAATGACCAAGGGATATAGAAAAAATAGAGATAATATAGATATTTCGCTATAATTATCGGTTTTCTATGATTTTTTCTATTATATCTGAATAAAATGACAAAAATTGAGGCAAAAGAAAGGAGAAAATTTAAATTCTCAGTAAAATTATCAGTTTTCGTTTCTTTTTTCGATCATATCTAGATAATAAGAGGAATAATAAAGAAAAAATTAGCTGAAAGAATTAAAATTTCGGGTATATTATCCGTTTTCGTCGCTACTTTCGATTATATCTCGATAAAATAACGAAAAATAACGAAACATTTTGAGGAATAAATTGAAATTTCGCTAAAATTATCCGTTTTCATTGCTTTTCTCGATCATAACTAGATAAATTGACGAAAAATAAAGCAAAATAGTTAAAAAAATTGAAGTTTCGCTATATTTATCCGTTTCTTTTCTTTTATCGATCATATCTTGATATTATCTCTATAAAATCACGAAAATAAAGACAAAATTTAGTGTAAAAAATTGAAATTTCGCTTAAATTATCCATTTTCCTTTCTTTATTCGATGATTACTTGATAAAATGGCAAAAAGTAAGGCAAAATAGTGCAGAAAAATATAATTTTCGCTAAATTTATCCGTTTAAGATGCTTTTGTTTAATATATCTCTATAATTGACGATAATTAAGGCGAAATTTGAGGAGAAAAATGATATTTCCCTAAGATTTTGCTATAAAAAGCCGTCTTCGTTGCTTTTTTCGATCATATCTCGATAAAATGTCGAAAAATAAAAACAAAATATAGAGGAAAAAATGAAATTTCTGTATTATTAATCGTTTTCGTTGCTTGTTACGATGATATCTCGATAAAATGACGTAAAATGAAGACTACATAGAGTAAAAATAGAAATATAGCTAGAATTATGCATTCTTGTGTCTTTTGTAATATATTTCATATATTTATAAAAAGACGAAAAATAAAGCCAAAATTTAAATGAAATAAATTGAAATTTCGCTAATATTAACCGTTTTCGTTGATTTTTCTATAATATCTCGATAAAATGACGTAAAAAATGACTAAATAGAGTAAAAATAAAATTTTAGCTAGAATTATCCGTTTTTGTTGCTTTTTTCGTTCCTCCCTCGATAACATGACCAATTACTATAAAAAATAGAGAAAAAATAGATATTTTGCTATAAATATCCGTTTTCGTCGATTTTTTCGAAAGTATCTGAATAAAATAACAAAAAATTAAGACAAAATTTAGCTGAAAAAATGAAATTTCGCGTTGACCTCCCAGAGTCAACCTCCAGGAGTCGACCTCGGGTCATTGATCTCCCGGAGTCATCTTCCCGGAGTCAACCTCCCGGAATCGACTTCCAGAGTTGACCTCCCGGAGTCAACCTCCCGGAGTCGACCTCCCAGGGTCGACCCCGGGTCATCGACCTCGGGTTATTGACCTAGGGCCATTATCCTCGAGTCATTGTTTTCGGGCTATTGACCTCGGGTCATTGACCTCGGGTCATTGACCTTAAGTCATCCCAAAGTCGACCTTCCGCAGGCGACCTCCAAGAACTGACCTCTAGGAGTCGACCTCCCTGAGTCGACCTCCCGGAGCCAATCTCAATTAGTCGATCTCCCGGAGTCGACTACCCGGAGACGACCTCCCGGACTCGACCCTCCTGGGTCGACTTCCTGACTCGACCTCCTGGAGTCAACTTCCGGAGTCGACCTACCGGAGTCAATTTCCAGAGTCGACCTCCTGGAGTAGACTTCCAGAGTTGACTTCCCGCAGGCAACCTCCCGGGGTCGACCTTGGGTCATTGATCTCCCGGAGTCAACTTCCCGGAATCATCCTCCTGGAGTCGACTTCCAGAGTTGACCTCCCGGAGTCATCCTCCCGGAGTCTACCTCCCAGGGTCGACCTCGGGTCATCGAATTCGGGTTATTGACCTAGGGTCATTGTCCTCGAGTCATTGTTCTCGGGCCATTGACCTCGGGTCATTGACCTCGGGTCATTGAACTTAAGTCATCCCGAAGTCGACCTTCCGGAGTCGACCTCCAAGATTCGACCTCGAGGAGTCGACCTCCCTGAGTCGACCTCCCGTAGTCGACCTCCCGGAGTCAATCTCAATTAGTCTATCTCCCGGAGTCAACTACCCGGAGACGACTTCCCGGACTCGACCCTCCTGAGTCGACTTCCTGACTCTACCTCCAGGAGTCAACTTCCGGAGTCGACCTACCTTAGTCGATTTCCGGAGTCGACCTCCCGGAGTCGACTTCCAGGGTTTACCTCCCGGAGTCGACCTCCTAGGGTTGACCTAGGGCCATTGACCTTTGGTCATCGGCCTCGGGTCATCGACCTTGGATCATCGAACTCGCGTCATCGACCTTGGGTCAATGGGTTAATGTTATCCTCTTTTGTTGCTTTTTTCGATCATATCTTATAAAAGGACGAAAAATAAACAATAAATGGAGGAAAAAATTTGAGATATCGCTAAAACTATCTTTTTTTGTTGTCTTTTTCAATCATATCTAAATACAATGATGAAAATGAAGAAAAAAATTGATTGAAAAATTTGTTATTTCGCTAATATTATCCGATTTCATTGCTTTTTTCGATGATATCTTGATTTACTGACTAAAAAAAGATGAAATATAGGTAAAAATTGAAATTTCGTTGAAATAATCCTTATACGTTGCTTTTTGGATATATCTAGATAAAATTACGAAGAATAAACACAAAATAGGGAAAATAAAATGAAATTTTGCTAAAGTTTTTCTGTTTTTGTTGCTTTTTTCGAACAAATCTTGATAAAAGGACGTAAAATAAATACCAAATAGAGGAAAAAAATTGATATTTCGCTAAAATTATCCGTTTTTTTTGCTTTTTTCGATAATATCTCGATAAACTGACGAAAAATAAAGAAAAAATTTAAAGGAAAATGTAAATTTCGCTTCAATTATCCGTTTTCGTTGCCTATTTCGATAATATCTCGATAAAATGACGTAAAAAATGACTAAATAAAATAAAAATAGACATTTAGCTAGAATTATCCGTTTTTGTTGCTTTTTTCGTTCATCCCACGATAACATGACAAATTACTATAAAAAATAGAGAAAAAAAATAAATATTCTGCTATAATAATCCGTTTTCGTCGATTTTTTCGAAAATATCTGAATAAAATGACAAAAAATTAAGGCAAAAGAAAGGTGAAAAATTAAATTTTCGCTAAAATTATCCGAATTTGTTGCTTTTTCGATCATATCTCGATAGTATGACGAATCATAAAGACAAAATTAAGCTGAAAAAAATTGAAATTTCGCTAAAATTATCCGTTTTTGCAGTTTTTTCGATCATATCTCGAATAAATGACGAAAATTATTTCGAAATAATGGAGAAAAATATAATTTTTGCTAAAATTATCCGTTTAAGTTTCTTTTGTCTAATATATTTCCATTGATTGACTGATTAAGGCGAAATTGAAGGAGAAAAATGAAATTGCCCTAAAATTTCGCTAAAAAAATCCGTCTTCGTTGCTTTCTTCGATAATATCTCGATAAAATGACGGAAAATAAAGACAAAATTTAGAGGAAAACATTAAATTTCGCTAATTTTATCCGTTTTTGTTGCTTTTTTCGATATTATCTCGATTAAATGACGTAAAATATAGACAAAATAGAGAAAAAATAGAAATTTAGCTAGAATTATCCGATTATGTTGATTTTTTCGATACAATCTGAATAAAATGCCAAAAATAAGGCAAAAGAGAGGAGAAAAATTAAATTTTCGCTATATTTTTCCGTTTTCATTGCTTTTTTCGATCATATCTCGATTAAACTTCGAAAAATAAAGACAAAATAGGGAATAAAAATTGAAATTTTGCTAAAATTATCCGTTTTCTTTGCTTTATTGGATCATATCTTGATTTACTGATTAAAAAAGGATAAAATTGGGGTAAAAATTGAAATTTCAATTAAAATTTCCGTTTTTTATGCTTAATCCGTTTATATCTCGATAAAATGACGAAAAATAAAGTAATCGTAGAGAAGAATTATTAAAATTTCACTGAAATTATCCGTTTTCGTTGCTGTTTTCGATCATATCTCGATTAAAAGACTAAAAAAAGACAAAATAGATGAAAAAAATTGAAATGTCGCTAAAACTAACCGTTTTATATGCTGGTTTTTGATCATATCTCGATAAAATATCGAAAAATATTGACAAAATATGGGAAAAATTAAAATTTCGCTAAAATTATCCGTTTCCGTTGGTTTTTTTGATAATATCTCGATAAAATGACGAAAAATAAACACAAAATTTAGAGTAAAACATTGTAATTTGGCTAAAATTATCCGATTTCGTTGTTTTTTCGATCAGATCTCGATAAAATGACGAAAATCCTGGCAAAATAGAGGAGAAAAAAAATCGCTAAAATTATCCATTTTCGTTGCTTTGTTCGATCATATATTTATAAAAAGAAGAAAAAAAAAGACAAAATTTAGGGGTAAAAAATTGAAATTTCGATAATTTTATCCGTTTTCGTTGCTTTTTTCGATAATATCTCAATAAAATGACGTAAAGAATGACTTAATAGAGCAAAAATAGAAATTAAGCTAGAATTATCCGTTTTTGTCGCTTTTTTCGTTCACCCTTCGATAAAATGACCAAGGCATATAGAAAAAATAGAGATAAAATAGATATTTCGCTATAATTATCGGTTTTCTATGATTTTTTCTATTATATCTGAATAAAATGACAAAAATTGAGGCAAAAGAAAGGAGAAAATTTAAATTCTCACTAAAATTATCCGTTTTCGTTTTTTTTTTTCGATCATATCTAGATAATAAGAGGAATAATAAAGACAAAAATTAGCTGAAAGAATTAAAATTTCGGGTATATTATCCGTTTTCGTCGCTACTTTCGATAATATCTCGATAAAATAACGAAAAATAACGAAACATTTTGAGGAAAAAATTGAAATTTCGTTAAAATTATCCGTTTTCATTGCTTTTCTCCATCATAACTAGATAAAATGACGAAAAATAAAGAAAAAATAGTTTAAAAAATTGAAGTTTCGCTATATTTATCCGTTTTTTTTCTTTTATCGATCATATCTTGATAATATCTCTATAAAATCACGAAAATAAAGACAAAATTTAGAGTAAAAAATTGAAATTTCGCTTAAATTATCCATTTTCCTTTCTTTATTCGATGATTACTTGATAAAATGGCAAAAAGTAAGGCAAAATAGAGCAGAAAAACATAATTTTCGCTAAATTCATCCGTTTAAGATGCTTTTGTTTAATATATCTCTATAATTGACTGATTAAGGCGAAATTGGAGGAGAAAAATGAAATTTCCCTAAAATTTCGCTTTAAAAAATCCGTCTTAGTTGCTTCATTCGATCATATCTTGATAAAATGACGAAAAATAAAGACAAAATTTAGAGGAAAAAATGGAAATTTCCCTTAACCGTTTTAGTTACATTTGTCTAATATATTTCGATAAATTGACTAAAATTAAGGGGAATTTGGAGGAGAAAAATGATATTTCCCTAAGATTTTGCTAAAAAAAGCCGTCTTCGTTGCTTTTTTCGATCATATCTCGAAAAAATGTCGAAAAATAAAAACAAAATATAGAGGAAATAATGAAATTTCTGTAATATTATCCGTTTTCGTTGCTTGTTACGATGATATCTCGATAAAATGACGTAAAATGAAGACTACATAGAGTAAAAACAGAAATATAGCTAGAATTATGCATTCCTTTGTCTTTTATAATATATTTCATATATTTATAAAAAGACGAAAAATAAAGCCAAAATTTAAATGTAATAATTGAAATTTCGCTAATATTATCCGTTTTCACTGCCTTTTTCGATAAAAACTCGATAAAATGACGTAAAAAATGACTAAATAGAGTAAAAATAGAATTTTAGCTAGAATTATCCGTTTTTGTTGCTTTTTTCGTTCCTCCCTCGATAACTTGACCAATTACTATAAAAAATAGAGAAAAAATAGATATTTTGCTATAATTATCCGTTTTCGTCGATTTTTTCGTAAGTATCTGAATAAAATGACAAAAAATTAAGACAAAATTTAGCTGAAAAAATGAAATTTCGCTTTGACCTCCCATCGACCTTGGGTCATCGACCTCGAGTCATCGACCTCGGGTCATCAACCTCGGGTCATTGGCCTAGGGTCATTGTCCTCGGGTCATTGACCACGGGTCATTGAACTCGGGTCATCGACCTCGGGTCATTGACCTAGGGTCAATTTCCTCGGGTCACTGACCTCGGGTCATTGACCTCGGGTCATTGACCGTAAGTTATCCCGAAGTCGATCACCCGGAGTTGACCTCTTGGAGTCGACTACCCGGAGACGAACTCCCGAACTCGACCTCCCGGAGTCATCATCCGGAATCGACCTCCCGGAGTCGACTTCAAGAGTTGACCTCCCGGAGTCGACCTCGGGTCATGGATCTCCCGGAGTCAACCTCCCGGAGTCGACTTCTGAATCGACCTCCCGGAGTTGACTTCCGGTGTCTACCTCCCGGAGTCGACTTTTAGTTTTGACCTCCCGGAGTCAACCTCCAGGAGTCGACCTCGGGTCATTGATCCCCCGGAGTCATCTTCCCGGAGTCAACCTCCCGGAATCGACTTCCAGAGTTGACCTCCCGGAGTCGACTTCCAAAGTTGACCTCCCGGAGTCAACCTCCCGGAGTCGACCTCCCAGGGTCGACCCCGGGTCATCGACCTCGGGTTATTGACCTAGGGCCATTGTCCTCGAGTCATTGTTTTCGGGCTATTGACCTCGGGTCATTGACCTCGGGTCATTGACCTTAAGTCATTCCAAAGTCGACCTTCCGCAGTCGACCTCCAAGAACTGACCTCTAGGAGTCGACCTCCCTGAGTCGACCTCCCGGAGCCAATCTCAATTAGTCGATCTCCCGGAGTCGACTACCCGGAGACGACCTCCCGGACTCGGCCCTCCTGAGTCGACTTCCTGACTCTACCTCCTGGAGTCAACTTCCGGAGTCGACCTACCGGAGTCAATTTCCAGAGTCGACCTCCTGGAGTAGACTTCCAGAGTTGACTTCCCGCAGGCAACCTCCCGGGGTCGACCTTGGGTCATTGATCTCCCGGAGTCAACTTCCCGGAGTCATCCTCCTGGAGTCGACTTCCAGAGTTGACCTCCCGGAGTCGACTTCCAAAGTTGACCTCCCGGAGTCAACCTCCCGGAGTCGACCTCCCAGGGTCGACCTCGGGTCATCGAATTCGGGTTATTGACCTAGGGTCATTGTCCTCGAGTCATTGTTCTCGGGCCATTGACCTCGGGTCATTGACCTCGGGTCATTGAACTTAAGTCATCCCGAAGTCGACCTTCCGGAGTCGACCTCCAAGATTCGACCTCCAGGAGTCGACCTGCCTGAGTCGACCTCCCGGAGTCGACCTCCCGGAGTCAATCTCAATTAGTCTATCTCCCGGAGTCAACTACCCGGAGACGACTTCCCGGACTCGACCCTCCTGAGTCGACTTCCTGACTCGACCTCCAGGAGTCAACTTCCGGAGTCGACCTACCGGAGTCGATTTCCGGAGTCGACCTCCCGGAGTCGACTTCCAGGGTTTACCTCCCGGAGTCGACCTCCCAGGGTTGACCTCGGGTCGTCGACCTTTGGTCATCGGCCTCGGGTCATCGACATCGGGTCATCGAATTCGCGTCATCGACCTTGGGTCATCGACTTCGAGTCAATGACCACAGTTCATCGACCTCTGGTCAAGATAATATAGAGGAAAGCGACAAATTGGGTTAATTTTAGCGAACGTTTAACATTTTTGCTCTATTTAAGCAAAATATTTGGCAATGTGTTAGAAAATATAGAAAAAAGCGACAAATTCCAAAAAAGCGAAAAAGCAACGAAAACGGATAATTTTAGCGAAAATTTAATTTTTCGTCTTTATTTTGCCTTAATTTTTGTCATTTTATTCAGATATTATCAAAAAAATCAACGAAAACGGATAATTATAGCGAAATATTTATTTTTTTCTCTATTTTTTCTATATTTTTTGGTCATTCTATCGAGATTTAAAATTATCCGTTTTCGTTGCTTTTTCGATCATATCTCGATAATACGACGAATAATAAAGAAAAATTTAGCTGAAAAAATTGAAATTTCGCTAAAATTATCCGTTTTCGTTGCAACTCTCAATTATCTCTCGATAAAATGACGAAAAATAAAGACAAAACCTTGAGGAAAAAATTTAAATTTCGCTAAAATTATCCGTTTTCGTTGATTTCTTCGATCATAATTTGTAAAAGGACGAAAAATAAAGAAAAAATAAATGGAAAAATTGAGATATCGCTAAAATTATCTTTTTTCGTTGCCTTTTTCAATCATATCTCGATACAATTATGAAAATTGAGATAAAATAGAGGAAAAAATTTAAATTTCGCTAATATTTCTGTTTTTGTTGCTTTTATCGAACATATCTTGATTAAAAGACGAAAAATAATCAACAAATAGAAGAAAAAAATTGAGGTTTCGCTAAAATTATCCGTTTTTTTTGCTTTTTTCGATCATATCTCGATTAAAAGACTAAATTAAGACAAAATAGATGAAAAAAATTGAAATGTCGCTAAAACTAACCGTTTTATATGCTGGTTTTTGATCATATCTCGATAAAATATCGAAAAATATTGACAAAATATGGGAAAAATTAAAATTTCGCTAAAATTATCCGTTTCCGTTGGTTTTTTTGATAATATCTCGATAAAATGACGAAAAATAAACACAAAATTTAGAGTAAAACATTGTAATTTGGCTAAAATTATCCGATTTCGTTGTTTTTTCGATCAGATCTCGATAAAATGACGAAAATCCTGGCAAAATAGAGGAGAAAAAAAATCGCTAAAATTATCCATTTTCGTTGCTTTGTTCGATCATATATTTATAAAAAGAAGAAAAAAAAAGACAAAATTTAGGGGTAAAAAATTGAAATTTCGATAATTTTATCCGTTTTCGTTGCTTTTTTCGATAATATCTCAATAAAATGACGTAAAGAATGACTTAATAGAGCAAAAATAGAAATTAAGCTAGAATTATCCGTTTTTGTCGCTTTTTTCGTTCACCCTTCGATAAAATGACCAAGGCATATAGAAAAAATAGAGATAAAATAGATATTTCGCTATAATTATCGGTTTTCTATGATTTTTTCTATTATATCTGAATAAAATGACAAAAATTGAGGCAAAAGAAAGGAGAAAATTTAAATTCTCACTAAAATTATCCGTTTTCGTTTTTTTTTTTTCGATCATATCTAGATAATAAGAGGAATAATAAAGACAAAAATTAGCTGAAAGAATTAAAATTTCGGGTATATTATCCGTTTTCGTCGCTACTTTCGATAATATCTCGATAAAATAACGAAAAATAACGAAACATTTTGAGGAAAAAATTGAAATTTCGTTAAAATTATCCGTTTTCATTGCTTTTCTCGATCATAACTAGATAAAATGACGAAAAATAAAGAAAAAATAGTTAAAAAAATTGAAGTTTCGCTATATTTATCCGTTTTTTTTTCTTTTGTCGATCATATCTTGATAATATCTCTATAAAATCACGAAAATAAAGACAAAATTTAGTGTAAAAAATTGAAATTTCGCTTATATTATCCATTTTCCTTTCTTTATTCTATGATTACTTGATAAAATGGCAAAAAGTAAGGCAAAATAGGGCAGAAAAACAACTTTCGCTAAATTTATCCGTTTAAGATGCTTTTGTTTAATATATCTCTATAATTGACGATAATTAAGGCGAAATTGGAGGAGAATAATGAAATTTCCCTAAAATTTCGCTTTAAAAAATCCGTCTTAGTTGCTTTATTCGATCATATCTCGATAAAATGACGAAAAATTAGACAAAATTTAGAGAAAAATATTGAAATTTCCCTTAACCGTTTTAGTTACTTTTGTCTAATATATTTCGATAAATTGACTAAAATTAAGGCGAAATTGGAGGAGAAAAATGAAATTTCCCTAAAATTTCGCTTTAAAAAATCCGTCTTAGTTGCTTTATTCGATAATATCTCGATAAAATGACGGAAAATAAAGACAAAATTTAGAGGAAAACATTAAATTTCGCTAAATTTATCCGTTTTTGTTGCTTTTTTCGATATTATCTCGATTAAATGACGTAAAATATAGACAAAATAGAGTAAAAATAGAAATTTAGCTAGAATTATCCGATTATGTTGATTTTTTCGATACAATCTGAATAAAATGCCAAAAATAAGGCTAAAGAGAGGAGAAAAATTAAATTTTCGCTAAATTTTTCGTTTTCATTGCTTTTTTCGATCATATCTCGATTAAACTTCGAAAAATAAAGACAAAATAGGGAATAAAAATTGAAATTTTGCTAAAATTATCCGTTTTCTTTGCTTTATTCGATCATATCTTGATTTACTGATTAAAAAAGGATAAAATTGGGGTAAAAATTGAAATTTCAATTATAATTTCCGTTTTTTATGCTTAATCCGTTCATATCTCGATAAAATGACGAAAAATAAAGTAATCGTAGAGAAAAATTATTAAAATTTCACTGAAATTATCCGTTTTCGTTGCTGTTTTCGATCATATCTCGATTAAAAGACTAAAAAAAGACAATATAGATGAAAAAATTGAAATGTCGCTAAAACTAACCGTTTTATATGCTGGTTTTTGATCATATCTCGATAAAATATCGAAAAATAATGACAAAATATGGGAAAAATTAAAATTTAGCTAAAATTATCCGTTTCCGTTGCTTTTTTTGATAATATCTCGATAAAATGACGAAAAATAAACACAAAATTTAGAGTAAAACATTGTAATTTGGCTAAAATTATCCGATTTCGTTGTTTTTTCGATCAGATCTCGATAAAATGACGAAAATCCTGGCAAAATAGAGGAGAAAAAAAAAATCGCTAAAATTATCCATTTTCGTTGCTTTGTTCGATCATATATTTATAAAAAGAAGAAAAAAAAAGACAAAATTTAGGGGTAAAAAATTGAAATTTCGATAATTTTATCCGTTTTCGTTGCTTTTTTCGATAATATCTCAATAAAATGACGTAAAGAATGACTTAATAGAGCAAAAATAGAAATTAAGCTAGAATTATCCGTTTTTGTCGCTTTTTTCGTTCACCCTTCGATAAAATGACCAAGGCATATAGAAAAAATAGAGATAAAATAGATATTTCGCTATAATTATCGGTTTTCTATGATTTTTTCTATTATATCTGAATAAAATGACAAAAATTGAGGCAAAAGAAAGGAGAAAATTTAAATTCTCAGTAAAATTATCCGTTTTCGTTTCTTTTTTCGATCATATCTAGATAATAAGAGGAATAATAAAGACAAAAATTAGCTGAATGAATTAAAATTTTGGGTATATTATCCGTTTTCGTCGCTACTTTCGATTATATCTCGATAAAATAACGAAAAATAACGAAACATTTTGAGGAAAAAATTGAAATTTCGTTAAAATTATCCGTTTTCATTGCTTTTCTCGATCATAACTAGATAAAATGACGAAAAATAAAGAAAAAATAGTTTAAAAAATTGAAGTTTCGCTATATTTATCCTTTTTTTTTTCTTTTATGAGACAAAATAGATGAAAAAATTAAAATTTCGCTATAATTATCCGTTCTCGTTGCCTTTTTCGATAATATCTCGATAAAATGACGTAAAAAATGACTAAATAAAATAAAAATAGAAATTTAGCTATAATTATCCGTTTTTGTTGCTTTTTTCGTTCATCCCTCGATAAAATGACCAATTTCTATAAAAAATAGAGAAAAAAATAAATATTTTGCTATAATTATCCGTTTTCGTCGATTTTTTCGAAAATATCTGAATAAAATGACAAAAAATTAAGGCAAAAGAAAGGAGAAAATTTAAATTTACACTAAAATTATCCGTTTTCGTTACTTTTTTCGATCATATATCGATAATAAGACGAATAATAAAGACAAAATTTAGCTGAAAGAATTAAAATTTCTCCGTTTTAAAATTTATCCGTTTTTTTTTTGCTTTTTTCGATCATATCTTGATAATATCTCTATAAAATCACGAAAGTAAAGACAAAATTTAGAGTAAAAAATTGAAATTTCGCTTAAATTATCCATTTTCCTTTCTTTATTCGATGATTACTTGATAAAATGGCAAAAAGTAAGGCTAAATAGAGCAGAAAAACATAATTTTCGCTAAATTTATCCGTTTAAGATGCTTTTGTTTAATATATCTCTATAATTGACGATAATTAAGGCGAAATTGGAGGAGAATAATGAAATTTCCCTAAAATTTCGCTTTAAAAAATCCGTCTTAGTTGCTTTATTCGATCATATTTCGATAAAATGACGAAAATTAAAGACAAAATTTAGAGGAAAAAATTGAAATTTCCCTTAACCGTTTTAGTTACTTTTGTCTAATATATTTCGATAAATTGACTAAAATTAAGGCGAAATTGGAGGAGAATAATCATATTTCCCTAAGATTTTGCTAAAAAAAGCCGTCTTCGTTGCTTTTTTCGATCATATCTCGATAAAATGTCGAAAAATAAAAACAAAATATAGAGGAAAAAATGAAATTTCTGTAATATTATCCGTTTTCGTTGCTTGTTACGATGATATCTCGATAAAATGACGTAAAATGAAGACTACATAGAGTAAAAATAGAAATATAGCTAGAATTATGCATTCTTGTGTCTTTTGTAATATATTTCATATATTTATAAAAAGACGAAAAATAAAGCCAAAATTTAAATGAAATAAATTGAAATTTCGCTAATAATAACCGTTTTCGTTGATTTTTCTATAATATCTCGATAAAATGACGTAAAATATAGACAAAATAGAGTAAAAATAGGAATTTAGCCAGAATTATCCGTTTTTTTGATTTTTTCGATAATGTTTGTATAAAATGTCATAAATAAGGCAAAGGAAAGGAGAAAAATAAAATTTTCAATAAAATTGTCCGTTTTCGTTGCTTTTTTCGATCATATTCTGATTATATTTCGTAAAATAATGACAAAATAGGGAATAAAAATTGAAATATCTCTAATTTTATCCGTTTTCGTTGCCTTTTTCGATAAAAACTCGATAAAATGACGTAAAAATTAACTAAATAGAGTAAAAATAGAATTTTAGCTAGAATTATCCGTTTTTGTTGCTTTTTTCGTTCATCCCTCAATAAAATGACCAATTACTATAAAAAATAGAGAAAAATAGATATTTTGCTATAATTATCCGTTTTCGTCGATTTTTTCGAAAGTATCTGAATAAAATGACAAAAAATTAAGACAAAATTTAGCTGAAAAAATGAAATTTCGCGTTGACCTCCCATCGACCTTGGGTCATCGACCTCGAGTCATCGACCACGGGTCATCAACCTCGGGTCATTGACCTAGGGTCATTGTCCTCGGGTCATTGACCACGGGTCATTGAACTCGGGTCATCGACCTCGGGTCATTGACCTAGGGTCATTGTCCTCGGGTCACTGACCTCGGGTCATTGACCTCGGGTCATTGACCTCGAGTCATTGACCTCGGGTCATTGACAGGATAGTTATCCCGAAGTCGATCACCCGGAGTTGACCTCTTGGAGTCGCCTACCCGGAGACGATCTCCCGAACTCGACCTCCCGGAGTCAACATCCGGAATCGACCTCCCGGAGTCGACTTCAAGAGATGACCTCCCGGAGTCGACCTCGGGTCATGGATCTCCCGGAGTCAACCTCCCGGAGTCGACTTCTGAATCGACCTCCCAAAGTCGACTTCCGGTGTCGACCTCCCGGAGTCGACTTTTAGTTTTGACCTCCCGGAGTCAACCTCCAGGAGTCGACCTGGGGTCATTGATCTCCCGGAGTCATCTTCCCGGAGTCAACCTCCCGGAATCGACTTCCAGAGTTGACCTCCCGGAGTCGACTTCCAAAGTTGACCTCCCATAGTCAACTTCCCGGAGTCGACCTCCCAGGGTCGACCCCGGGTCATCGACCTCGGGTTATTGACCTAGGGCCATTGTCCTCGAGTCATTGTTGTCGGGCTATTGACCTCGGGTCATTGACCTTAAGTCATCCCAAAGTCGACCTTCCGCAGTCGACCTCCAAGAACTGACCTCTAGGAGTCGACCTCCCTGAGTCGACCTCCCGGAGCCAATCTCAATTAGTCGATCTCCCGGAGTCGACTACCCGGAGACGACCTCCCAGACTCGGCCCTCCTGAGTCAATTTCCAGAGTCGACCTCCTGGAGTAGACTTCCAGAGTTGACTTCCCGCAGGCAACCTCCCGGGGACGACCTTGGGTCATTGATCTCCCGGAGTCAACTTCCCGGAGTCATCATCCTGGAGTCGACTTCCAGAGTTGACCTCCCGGAGTCGACTTCCAAAGTTGACCTCCCGGAGTCAACCTCCCGGAGTCGACCTCCAAGGGTCAACCTCGGGTCATCGAATTCGGGTTATTGACCTAGGGTCATTGTCCTCGAGTCATTGTTCTCGGGCCATTCTCCTCGGGTCATTGTCCTCGGGTCATTGAACTTAAGTCATCCCGAAGTCGACCTTCCGGACTCGACCTCCAAGATTCGACCTCCAGGAGTCGACCTCCCTGAGTCGACCTCCCTGAGTCGACCTCCCGGAGTCAATCTCAATTAGTCTATCTCCCGGAGTCAACTACCCGGAGACGACTTCCCGGACTCGACCCTCCTGAGTCGACTTCCTGACTCGACCTCCAGGAGTCAACTTCCGGAGTCGACCTACCGGAGTCGATTTCCGGAGTCGACCTCCCGGAGTCGACTTCCAGGGTTTACCTCCCGGAGTCGACCTCCTAGGGTTGACCTAGGGCCTAGGGCGCTAATATTATCCGATTTCATTGCTTTTTTCGATGATATCTTGATTTACTGACTAATAAAAGATGAAATAGGGGTAAAAAATGAAATTTCGTTGAAATAATCCATATTCGTTGCTGTTAAGGACATATCTCGATAAAAGTATGAAAATAGTGAAAATAAAATGAAATTTCACTAAAATTTCTGTTTTTGATGCTTTTTTCGATCATATCTTGATTAACTGACTAAAAAAAGATGAAATATAGGTAAAAATTGAAATTACCTTGAAATAATCCTTATACGTCGCTTTTTGGACATATCTCGATAAAATTACGAAGAATAAAGACAAAATATGGGAAAAAAATGAATTTTCTCTAAAAATATCCGTTTTCGTTTCTTTTTTCGATTATATCTTGATAAACTGACTAAAAAAAGATAAAATTGGGGTATAAATTGAAATTTTGATGCTTAATCCGTTCATAACTCGATAAAATGACGCAAAATAATGAAATAATATAGAAAATAAATTGAAATTTCGCTAAAATTATCCGTTTTCGTTGCTACTTTCAATTATCTCTCGATAAAATGACGAAAAATAAAGACAAAACCTTGAGGAAAAAATTGAAATTTCGCTAAAATTATCCGTTTTCGTTGCTTTTTCGATCATAACTCGAATAAATTTAGAAAATTAAAGACAGAATAGAGAAATATAATTGAAATTTCGCTAAAATTAACCGCTTTTGTTGCTTTCTTCGATCATATCTTGTAAAAGGACGAAAAATAAACAAAAAATAAAGGGAAAAAATTGAGATATCGCTAAAATTATCTTTTTTCGTTGCCTTTTTCAATCATATCTCGATACAATGATGAAAATTGAGATAAAATAGAGGAAAAAATGTAAATTTCGCTAACATTTCTGTTTTTATTGCTTTTATCGAACATATCTTGATTAAAGGACGAAAAATAAACACCAAATAGAAGAAAAAAATTGAGATTTCGCTGAAATTATCCGTTTTTGTTGATTTTTTCGATAATATCTCGATAAACTGATGAAAAATAAAGAAACAATTTAAAGGAAAATGTAAATTTCGCATCAATTATCCGTTTTCGTTGTTTTCTCGTTCATATCTCGATAAAATGACGAAAATTGTGGCGAAATAGTGCAGAAAAACATAAAATTCGCTAAAATAATCCATTTTTGTTGATTCATTCGATCATATATTCATAAAAAGACGAAAAATTAAGACATAATTTAGCTGAAAAAATAGAAATTTCGCTACAATTATCCGTTTT
Source organism: Sympetrum striolatum (assembly GCA_947579665.1). NCBI lineage: Eukaryota > Metazoa > Arthropoda > Insecta > Odonata > Libellulidae > Sympetrum > Sympetrum striolatum. Next base: position 8,052,793 of record OX388345.1, read on the forward strand.
CGTTGCTACTTTCCATTATATCCCGAAAAAATGACGAAAAATAAGAAAAAATAGCGAAAAAAAATATTAATTTCGCTAAAATTATTTTTTTTGTTGCATTTTTTGATCATATCTTGATTAACGACGAAAAGTAAAACACAAAATAGACGAAAAAAACATTATATTTCGCTAAAATTATCCGTTTCCGTCTTTTTTTCTAATATATCACGATAAAATGACGAAAATTAAGGAAAAAAAAAGAGGAAAAAATTTTAAAATTCGCTAATATTATCCGTTTTCATTGCTTTTTTCGATCATATCTTGATAAACTGACTAAAAAATCTGATGTGGCCAGCACATGACTTTCTCCATATATATAAGATGTAAATATTTATCTACCGCAGTAATTTCGAACTCTATATTCCATCTAACTTGGAATATGAGTGATTAATATATATATATATATATATATATATATATATATATATATATATATATCTTTGACGCCAAAAACATGAATAATAATGTTTTACGGGACATGATCGATGAAAAACGATGAAATTGGCATTTCGCCCATAGAGCCCAGAGCGCCCACAAAGTAAATAATCAGCAACTTCCGGTTTATTAGTATTTCATGAATAACTCCTACACAATCAGTGATACAAAAATATTTTTCAACCAAAAGTTATAGTAAATTTTATTTTCTAAATCTTTTATAAATAATAGTATATACCTAAATATCATATTTATGGAGATATTTTGAAAACCGGAAATGAGCTTTGAAGAATACAGCTCGACTTCCGGTAAACCGATTTACTCCAAAAACTAATCAACTCTTAAGAAACTAAATAATGTACTATATATGAAATTTGGTGTTGATATAATGCATCGTTTTTAAGTTAGAGCGCCCACAAAGTACATAACGGCTACTTCCGGTTTATCGGTATTTCACGAATAACTCCTAATCAACCGGTGATACAAAAATTTGTTAAATACAAAAGTTATAGTAAATTACATTATCTAAAACTTTTATAAGTAATACAATGCACGTATATATCATATTTATGGAGATATTTTGAAAACCGGAAATGAGCTATAATGAATGAAGCTCGACTTCCGGTGAACCGTTTTACTCCAAAAACTAATCAACTCTGACAGCACACACCACAGTACTATATACGAAGTTTGGTATAAATACGACCAAAAGTTTTCACGATAGAGCGCCCACTAACACACACACACATACAGACACACACACACACACACACACACACACACACACACACATACACACAGACATCATTCCGAAAATAGTCAAAACGTGTTCTAGGGACCCCAAAACATGTATTTCCGTTGAAATCTCGAAGTCGAATTTTTTCATGAAAACAATACTTTCTCTATACTTCGTATATGGAGAAAGTAAAAAAGATGAAATAGGGGTAAAAATTGAAATTTCGTTGAAAAAATCCATATTCGTTGCAGTTTAGGACATATCTCGATAAAAGTATGAAGAAAAGAGAAAATAAAATGAAATTTCACCAAAATTTCGGTTTTTGATGCTTTTTTCGAACATATCTTGATAAAAGGACGAAAATTAAGAAAAATTGAAGAGAAAATTTAAAATTTCGCTAAAATTATCCGTTTTCGTTGGATTAATTGTTTATTTCTCAATAATATGTCGAATAATAAAGACAAATATACATGAAAGATGAAACTTCGCTAAAATTATCCATTTTCGTTGCTTTTTTCGAACATATATTTATAAAAGGACCAAAAATAAAGACAAAATTCAGAGGTTAAAATTGAAATTTCGCTAATTTTATCCGTTTTCGTTGCTTTTTTCGATAATATCTCGATAAAATTACCAAAAAATATAGAAAAAATAGAGAAAAAAATTAATATTTCGCTATAATCATCCGTTTTCGTTGATTATTTTGATAATATCTGAATAAAATGACAAAAATTAAGGAAAAATAAAGACGAAAAATTAAATTTTCGCTAAAATTATCCGTTTTCGTTGCTTTTTCGATCATATCTCGATGATACGAAGAATAATAAAGAAACATTTAGCTGAAAAAATTGAAATTTCGCTAAAATTATCCGTTTTCGTTGCGACTTTCGATTATCTCTCGATAAAATGACGAAAAATAAAGACAAAACTTTGAGGAAAAAATTGAAATTTCGCTAAAATTATCCGTTTTCGTTGCTTTTTCAATCATATCTCGATACAATGATGAAAATTGAGATAAAATGGAGGAAAAATTGTAAATTTCGCTAACATTTCTGTTTTTGTTGCTTTTATCGAACATATCTTGATAAAAGGACGAAAAATAAACACCAAATAGAAGAAGAAAATTGAGATTTCGCTGAAATTATCCGTTTTTGTTGCTTTTTTCGATTATATCTCGATAAACTGACGAAAAATAATGAAACAATTTAAAGCAAAATGTAAATATCGCTTCAATTTTCCGTTTTCGTTGTTTTTTCGATCATATCTCGATAAAATGACGAAAATTGAGGCGAAATAGTGCAGAAAAACATAGAATTCGCTAAAATTATCCATTTTTGTTGATTCTTTCGATCATATATTTATAAAAAGACGAAAAATAAAGACATAATTTAGCTGAAAAAATAGAAATTTCGCTAAAATTATCCGTTTTCGTTGCTACTTTCGACTATATCCCGAAAAAATGACGAAAAATAATGAAAAAACAGCGAAAATAATTGTAATTTCGCTAAAATATTTTTTTTTGTTGCATTTTTTGATCATATCGTGATTAACGACGAAAACTAAAACACAAAATAGACGAAAAAAATTTATATTTCGCTAAAATTATCCGTTTTCATTGCTTTTTTCGATCATATCTTGATAAACTGACTAATAAAAGATGAAATAGGGGTAAAAAATGAAATTTCGTTGAAATAATCCATATTCGTTGCTGTTAAGGACATATCTCGATAAAAGTATGAAGAATAGAGAAAATAAAATGAAATTTCACTAAAATTTCTGTTTTTGATGCTTTTTTCGATCATATCTTGATTAACTGACTAAAAAAAGATGAAATATAGGTAAAAATTGAAATTTCGTTGAAATAATCCTTATACGTTGCTTTTTGGACATATCTAGATAAAATTACGAAGAATAAACACAAGATAGGGAAAATAAAATGAAATTTTGCTAAAATTATCGGTTTTCGTTGCTTTTTTCGAACAGAACTCGATAACATGACGAAAAATAAAGACAAAATAGAGAAAATAAAATGAAATTTGCTAAAATTTCTGTTTTTGTTGCTTTTTTCGAACACATCTTGATAAAAGGACGAAAAATAAACACCAAATAGAGGAAGAAAATTGATATTTCACTAAAATTAACCGTTTTCGTTGCTTTCTTCGATCATATCTTGTAAAAGGACGAAAAATAAACAAAAAATAGAGGGAAAAAATTGATATATCGCTAAAATTATCTTTTTTCGTTGCGTTTTTCAAATATATCACGATATAATGACGAATATTAAGAAAAAATTGAGGGAAAAAATTGAAATTTCGCTAATATTATCCGTTTTCATTGCTTTTTTCGATCATATCTTGATAAACTGACTAAAAAAAGATGAAATAGGGGTAAACATTGAAATTTCGTTGAAATAATCCATTTTCGTTGCTTTTTTAGGACATATCTCGATAAAAGTATGAAGAATAGAGAAAATAAAATGAAATTTCACTAAAATTTCTGTTTTTGATGCTTTTTTCGATCATATCTTGATTAACTGACTAAAAAAAGATTAAATATAGGTAAAAATTGAAATTACCTTGAAATAATCCTTATACGTCGCTTTTTGGACATATCTCGATAAAATTACGAAGAATAAAGACAAAATATGGAAAAAAATTGAATTTTCTCTAAAAATATCCGTTTTCGTTTCTTTTTTCGATTATATCTTGATTAACTGACTAAAAAAAGATAAAATTGGGGTATAAATTGAAATTTTGATGCTTAATCCGTTCATAACTCGATAAAATGACGAAAAATAATGAAATAATATAGAAAATAAATTGAAATTTCGCTAAAATTATCCGTTTTCGTTGCTACTTTCAATTATCTCTCGATAAAATGACGAAAAATAAAGACAAAACTTTGAGGAAAAAATTGAAATTTCGCTAAAATTATCCGTTTTCGTTGCTTTTTCGATCATAACTCGAATAAATTTAGAAAATTAAAGACAGAATAGAGAAATATAATTGAAATTTCGCTAAAATTAACCGCTTTTGTTTCTTTCTTCGATCATATCTTGTAATAGGACGAAAAATAAACAAAAAATAAAGGGAAAAAATTGAGATATCGCTAAAATTATCTTTTTTCGTTGCCTTTTTCAATCATATCTCGATACAATGATGAAAATTGAGATAAAATAGAGGAAAAAATGTAAATTTCGCTAACATTTCTGTTTTTATTGCTTTTATCGAACATATCTTGATTAAAGGACGAAAAATAAACACCAAATAGAAGAAAAAAATTGAGATTTCGCTAAAATAATCCGTTTTTGTTGCTTTTTTCAATAATATCTCGATAAACTGATGAAAAATAAAGAAACAATTTAAAGGAAAATGTAAATTTCGCTTCAATTATCCGTTTTCGTTGTTTTTGCGATCATATCTCGATAAAATGACGAAAATTTTGGCGTAATAGTGCAGAAAAACATAAAATTCGCTAAAATAATCCATTTTTGTTGATTCTTTCGATCATATATTTATAAAAAGACGAAAAATTAAGACATAATTTAGCTGAAAAAATAGAAATTTCGCTACAATTATCCGTTTTCGTTGCTACTTTCGATTATATCCCGAAAAAATGACGAAAAATAATGAAAAAATAGCGAAATAAATATTAATTTCGCTAAAATTATTTTTTTTGTTGCATTTTTTGATCATATCTTGATTAACGACGAAAAGGAAAACACAAAATAGACGAAAAAAAATTATATTTCGCTAAAAATATCCGTTTCCGTCTTTTTTTCTAATATATCACGATAAAATGACGAAAATTAAGGAAAAAAAAGAGGAAAAAATTTTAAAATTCGCTAATATTATCCGTTTTCATTGCTTTTTTCGATCATATCTTGATTAACTGACTAAAAAAAGATGAAATAGGGGTAAAAATTGAAATTTCGTTGAAAAAATCCATATTCGTTGCAGTTTAGGACATATCTCGATAAAAGTATGAAGAAAAGAGAAAATAAAATGAAATTTCACCAAAATTTCGGTTTTTGATACTTTTTTCGAACATATCTTGATAAAAGGACGAAAATTAAGAAAAATTGAAGAGAAAATTTGAAATTTCGCTAAAATTATCCGTTTTCGTTGGATTAATTGTTCATTTCTCAATAATATGTCGAATAATAAAGACAAATATACATGAAAGATGAAACTTCGCTAAAATTATCCATTTTCGTTGCTTTTTTCGAACATATATTTATAAAAGGACCAAAAATAAAGACAAAATTTAGAGGTTAAAATTGAAATTTCTTTAATTTTTTCCGTTTTAGTTGCTTTTTTCGATAATATCTCGATAAAATGACGTAAAATATAGAAAAAATAGAGAAAAAAATTAATATTTCGCTATAATTATCCGTTTTCGTTGATTATTTTGATAATATCTGAATAAAATGACAAAAAATAAGGCAAAATAAAGACGAAAAATTAAATTTTTGCTAAAATTATCCGTTTTCGTTGCTTTTTCGATCATATCTCGATGATACGACGAATTATAAAGAATCATTTAGCTGAAAAAATTGAAATTTCGCTAAAATTATCCGTTTTCGTTTCTACTTTCGATTATCTCTCGATAAAATGACGAAAAATAAAGATAAAACCTTAAGGAAAAAATTGAAATTTCGCTAAAAGTATCCGTTTTCGTTGCTTTTTCTATCATATCTCGATACAATGATGAAAATTGAGATAAAATAGAGGAAAAATTGTAAATTTCGCTAACATTTCTGTTTTTGTTGCTTTTATCGAACATATCTTGATAAAAGGACGAAAAATAAACACCAAATAGAAGAAGAAAATTGAAATTTCGCTGAAAATATCCGTTTTTGTTGCTTTTTTCGATTATATCTCGATAAAGTGACGAAAAATAAAGAAACAATTTAAAGGAAAATGTAAATTTCGCTTCAATTATCCGTTTTCGTTGTTTTTTCGATCATATCTCGATAAAATGACGAAAATTGTGGCGAAATAGTGCAGAAAAACATAGAATTCGCTAAAATTATCCATTTTTGTTGATTCTTTCGATCATATATTTATAAAAAGACGAAAAGTAAAGATATAATTTAGCTGAAAAAATAGAAATTTCGCTAAAATTATCCGTTTTCGTTGCTACTTTCGATTATATCCCGAAAAAATGACGAAAAATAATGAAAAAATAGCGAAAATCATTGTAATTTCGCTAAAATTATTTTTTTTGTTGCATTTTTTGATCATATCGTGATTAACGACGAAAACTATAACACAAAATAGACGAAAAAATTTATATTTCGCTAAAATTATCCGTTTTCATTGCTTTTTTCGATCATATCTTGATAAACTGACTAAAAAAAGATGAAATAGGGGTAAAAATTGAAATTTCGTTGAAATAATCCATATTCGTTGCTGTTAAGGACATATCTCGATAAAAGTATGATGAATAGAGAAAATAAAATGAAATTTCACTAAAATTTCTGTTTTTGATGCTTTTTTCGAACATATCTTGATAAAAGGACGAAAATTAAGAAAAATTGAAGAGAAAATTTGAAATTTCGCTAAAATTATCCGTTTTTGTTGGATTAATCGATCATATCTCAACAATATGACGAATAATAAAGACAAATATACATGAAAGATGAAACTTCGCTAAAATTATCCATTTTCGTTGCTTTTTTCGATCATATCTCGATAGAATGACGTGAAAAATGACTAAATAGTGTTAAAATAGAAATTTAGCTAGAATTATCCGTTTTTGTTGCTTTTTTCGTTCATCCCTCGATAAAATAACCAAAAAATATGGAAAAAATAGAGAAAAAAATTAATATTTCGCTATAATTATCCGTTTTCGTTGATTTTTTTGATAGTATCTGAATAAAATGATAAAAATTAAGGCAAAATAAAGCAGAAAAATTAAATTTTCACTAAAATTATCCGTTTTCGTTGCGTTTTCGATCATTTCTCGATAATACGACGAATAATTATGAAACCTTAAGCTGAAGAAATTGAAATTTCGCTAAAATTTACCGTTTTCTTTGCTTTTTCGATCATAACTCTAATAAATTTCGAAAAATAAAGAAAAAATAGAGAAAAATAATATAAATTCCGCTGAAATTATCCATTTTAGTTGCTTTTTTCGATCATATTTCGATGAAATGACTAAAAAAAGACAAAATAGATGAAAAAATTAAAATTTCGCTATAATTATCCGTTTTTGTTTTTTTTTCGATATTATCTCTATAAAATGACGTAAAATATAGACAAATTAGAGTAAAAATAGAAATTTAGCTAGAATTATCCGTTTTTTTTGATTTTTTCGATAACATTTTTATAAAATGACAAAAATAAGGCAAAAGAGAGGAGAAAAATAAAATTTTCAATAAAATTGTCCGTTTTCGTTCTTTTTTCGATCATATTCTGATTATATTTCGTAAAATTATGACAAAATAGGGTATAAATATTGAAATTTCTCTAATTATATCCGTTTTCGTTGCCTTTTTCGATAATAACTCGATAAAATGACGTAAAAAATTGCTTAATAAAATAAAAATAGACATTTAGCTAGAATTATCCGTTTTTGTTGCTTTTTTCGTTCATCCCACGATAACATGACAAATTACTATAAAAAATAGAGAAAAAAAATAAATATTCTGCTATAATTATCCGTATTCGTCGATTTTTTCGAAAATATCTGAATAAAATGACAAAAAATTAAGGCAAAAGAAAGGTGAAAAATTATATTTTCGCTAAAATTATCCGTTTTCGTTGCTATTTCGATCATATCTCGATAGTATGACGAATCATAAAGACAAAATTAAGCTGAAAAAAATTGAAATTTCGCTAAAATTATCCGTTTTGCAGTTTTTTCGATCATATCTCGAATAAATGACGAAAATTATTTCGAAATAGAGGAGAAAAATATAATTTTTGCTAAAATTATCCGTTTAAGTTTCTTTTGTCTAATATATTTCCTTAAATTGACTGATTAAGGCGAAATTGGAGGAGAAAAATGAAATTGCCCTAAAATTTCGCTAATAAAATCCGTCTTCGTTGCTTTCTTCGATAATATCTCGATAAAATGACGGAAAATAAAGACAAAATTTAGAGGAAAACATTAAATTTCGCTAAATTTATCCGTTTTTGTTGCTTTTTTCGATATTATCTCGATAAAATGACGTAAAATATAGAAAAAATAGAGAAAAAAATTAATATTTCGCTATAATTATGCGTTTTCGTTGATTATTTTGATAATATCTGAATAAAATGACAAAAATTAAGGCAAAATAAAGACGAAAAATTAAATTTTCGCTAAAATTATCCGTTTTCGTTGCTTTTTCGATCATATCTCGATGATACGACGAATTATAAAGAAACATTTAGCTGAAAAAATTGAAATTTCGCTAAAATGATCCGTTTTCGTTGCTTTTTCAATCATATCTCGATACAATGATGAAAATTGAGATAAAATAGAGGAAAAATTGTAAATTTCGCTAACATTTCTGTTTTTGTTGCTTTTATCGAACATATCTTGATAAAAGGACGAAAAATAAACACCAAATAGAAGAAGAAAATTGAGATTTCGCTGAAATTATCCGTTTTCGTTGTTTTTTCGATCATATCTCGATAAAATGACGAAAATTGTGGCGAAATAGTGCAGAAAAACATAGAATTCGCTAAAATTATCCATTTTTGTTGATTCTTTCGATCATATATTTATAAAAAGACGAAAAGTAAAGACATAATTTAGCTGAAAAAATAGAAATTTCGCTAAAATTATCCGTTTTCGTTGCTACTTTCGATTATATCCCGAAAAAATGACGAAAAATAATGAAAAATAGCGAAAATCATTGTAATTTCGCTAAAATTATTTTTTTTGTTGGATTAATCGTTCATATCTCATCAATATGACGAATAATAAAGACAAATATACATGAAAGATGAAACTTCGCTAAAATTATCCATATTCGTTGCTTTTTTCGATCATATCACGATAGAATGACGTGAAAAATGACTATATAGTGTTAAAATAGAAATTTAGCTAGAATTATCCGTTTTTGTTGCTTTTTTCGATCATATCACGATAGAATGACGTGAAAAATGACTATATAGTGTTAAAATAGAAATTTAGCTAGAATTATCCGTTTTTGTTGCTTTTTTCGTTCATCCCTCGATAAAATAACCAAAAAATATAGAAAAAATAGAGAAAAAATTAATATTTCGCTATAATTATCCGTTTTCTTTGATTTTTTTGATAGTATCTGAATAAAATGATAAAAATTAAGGCTAAATAAAGCAGAAAAATTAAATTTTCACTAAAATTATCCGTTTTCGTTGCGTTTTCGATCATTTCTCGATAATACGACGAATAATTATGAAACTTTAAGCTGAAGAAATTGAAATTTCGCTAAAATTATCCGTTTTCGTTGCTACTTTCGATTATATCTGATAAAATGACGAAAAATTAAGACAAAACCTTGAGGAAAAAATTGAAATTTCGCCATAATTATCCGTTTTCTTTGCTTTTTCGATCATAACTCTAATAAATTTCGAAAAATAAAGAAAAAATAGAGAAAAATAATATAAATTCCGCTGAAATTATCCATTTTAGTTGCTTTTTTCGATCATATTTCGATGAAATGACTAAAAAAAGATAAAATAGATGAAAAAATTTAAATTTCGCTATAATTATCCGTTTTTGTTTTTTTTTCGATATTATCTCTATAAAATGACGTAAAATATAGACAAAATAGAGTAAAAATAGATATTTAGCTAGAATTATCCGTTTTGTTTGATTTTTTCGATAACATTTTTATAAAATGACAAAAATAAGGCAAGAGAGAGGAGAAAAATAAAATTTTAAATAAAATTGTCCGTTTTCGTTCTTTTTTCGATCATATTCTGATTATATTTCGTAAAATTATGACAAAATAGGGTATAAATATTGAAATTTCTCTAATTATATCCGTTTTCGTTGCCTTTTTCGATAATAACTCGATAAAATGACGTAAAAAATGGCTTAATAAAATAAAAATAGACATTTAGCTAGAATTATCCGTTTTTGTTGCTTTTTTCGTTCATCCCACGATAACATGACAAATTACTATAAAAAATAGAGAAAAAAAATAAATATTCTGCTATAATTATCCGTATTCGTCGATTTTTTCGAAAATATCTGAATAAAATGACAAAAAATTAAGGCAAAAGAAAGGTGAAAAATTATATTTTCGCTAAAATTATCCGTTTTCGTTGCTATTTCGATCATATCTCGATAGTATGACGAATCATAAAGACAAAATTAAGCTGAAAAAAATTGAAATTTCGCTAAAATTATCCGTTTTGCAGTTTTTTCGATCATATCTCGAATAAATGACGAAAATTATTTCGAAATAGAGGAGAAAAATATAATTTTTGCTAAAATTATCCGTTTAAGTTTCTTTTGTCTAATATATTTCCTTAAATTGACTGATTAAGGCGAAATTGGAGGAGAAAAATGAAATTGCCCTAAAATTTCGCTAATAAAATCCGTCTTCGTTGCTTTCTTCGATAATATCTCGATAAAATGACGGAAAATAAAGACAAAATTTAGAGGAAAACATTAAATTTCGCTAAATTTATCCGTTTTTGTTGCTTTTTTCGATATTATCTCGATAAAATGACGTAAAATATAGAAAAAATAGAGTAAAAATAGAAATTTAGCTAGAATTATCCGATTATGTTGATTTTTTCGATACAATCTGAATAAAATGCCAAAAATAAGGCAAAAGAGAGGAGAAAAATTAAATTTTCGCTAAATTTTTCCGTTTTCGTTGCTTTTTTCGATCATATTTTGATTTACTGATTAAAAAAGGATAAAATTGGGGTAAAAATTGAAATTTCAATTAAAATTTCCGTTTTTTATGCTTAATCCGTTCATATCTCGATAAAATGACGAAAAATAAAGTAATCGTAGAGAAAAATTATTAAAATTTCACTGAAATTATCCGTTTTCGTTGCTGTTTTCGATCATATCTCGATTAAAAGACTAAAAAAAGACAAATAGATGAAAAAAATAGAAATATCGCTAAAACTAACCGTTTTATATGCTGGTTTTTGATCATATCTCGATAAAATATCGAAAAATAATGACAAAATATGGGAAAAAATAAAATTTCGCTAAAATTATCCGTTTCCGTTGCTTTTTTTGATAATATCTCGATAAAATGACGAAAAATAAACACAAAATTTAGAGTAAAACATTGTAATTTGGCTAAAATTATCCGATTTCGTTGTTTTTTCGATCAGATCTCGATAAAATGACGAAAATCCTGGCAAAATAGAGGAGAAAAAAAAAATCGCTAAAATTATCCATTTTCGTTGCTTTGTTCGATCATATATTTATAAAAAGAAGAAAAAAAAAACAAAAATTAGGGGTAAAAAATTGAAATTTCGATAATTTTATCCGTTTTCGTTGCTTTTTTCGATAATATCTCAATAAAATGACGTAAAGAATGACTTAATAGAGCAAAAATAGAAATTCAGCTAGAATTATCCGTTTTTGTCGCTTTTTTCGTTCACCCTTCGATAAAATGACCAAAGGATATAGAAAAAATAGAGATAAAATAGATATTTCGCTATAATTATCGGTTTTCTATGATTTTTTCTATTAGATCTGAACAAAATGACAAAAATTGAGGCAAAAGAAAGGAGAAAATTTAAATTTTCACTAAAATTATCCGTTTTCGTTTCTTTTTTCGATCATATCTAGATAATAAGACGAATAATAAAGACAAAAATTAGCTGAAAGAATTAAAATTTCGGGTATATTATCCGTTTTCGACGCTACTTTCGATTATATCTCGATAAAATAACGAAAAATAACGAAACATTTTGAGGAAAAAATTGAAATTTCGTTAAAATTATCCGTTTTCATGCTTTTCTCGATCATAACTAGATAAAATGACGAAAAATAAAGAAAAAATAGTTAAAAAAATAGTTTCGCTATATTTATCCGTTTTTTTTTTTCTTTTGTCGATCATATCTTGATAATATCTCTATAAAATCACGAAAATAAAGACAAAATTTAGAGTAAAAAATTGAAATTTCGCTTAAATTATCCATTTTCCTTTCTTTATTCGATGATTACTTGATAAAATGGCAAAAAGTAAGGCAAAATAGAGCAGAAAAACATAATTTTCATTAAATTTATCCGTTTAAGATGCTTTTGTTTAATATATCTCTATAATTGACGATAATTAAGGCGAAATTGGAGGAGAATAATGAAATTTCCCTAAAATTTCGCTTTAAAAAATCCGTATTAGTTGCTTTATTCGATCATATCTCGATAAAATGACGAAAAATAAAGACAAAATTTAGAGGAAAAAATTGAAATTTCCCTTAACCGTTTTAGTTACTTTTGTCTAATATATTTCGATAAATTGACTAAAATTTAGGCGAAATTGGAGGAGAAAAATGATATTTCCCTAAGATTTTGCTAAAAAAAGCCGTCTTCGTTGCTTTTTTCGATCATATCTCGATAAAATGTCGAAAAATAAAAACAAAATATAGAGGAAAAAATGAAATTTCTGTAATATTATCCGTTTTCGTTGCTTGTTACGATGATATCTCGATAAAATGACGTAAAATGAAGACTACATAGAGTAAAAATAGAAATATAGCTAGAATTATGCATTCTTGTGTCTTTTATAATATATTTCATATATTTATAAAAAGACGAAAAATAAAGCCAAAATTTAAATGAAATAAATTGAAATTTCGCTAATATTAACCGTTTTCGTTGATTTTTCTATAATATCTCGATAAAATGACGTAAAATATAGACAAAATAGAGTAATAATAGGAATTTAGCTAGAATTATCCGTTTTTTTGATTTTTTCGATAATATTTGTATAAAATGACATAAATAAGGCAAAGGAAAGGAGAAAAATAAAATTTTCAATAAAATTGACGTTTTCGTTGCTTTTTTCGATCATATTCTGATTATATTTCGTAAAATAATGACAAAATAGGGAATAAAAATTGAAATTTCTCTAATTTTATCCGTTTTCGTTGCCTTTTTCGATAAAAACTCGATAAAATGACGTAAAAAATGACTAAATAGAGTAAAAATAGAATTTTAGCTAGAATTATCCGTTTTTGTTGCTTTTTTCGTTCCTCCCTCGATAACATGACCAATTACTATAAAAAATAGAGAAAAAATAGATATTTTGCTATAATTATCCGTTTTCGTCGATTTTTTCGAAAGTATCTGAATAAAATGACAAAAAATTAAGACAAAATTTAGCTGAAAAAATGAAATTTCGCGTTGACCACCCATCGAACTTGGGTCATCGACCTCGAGTCATCGACCTCGGGTCATCAACCTCGGGTCATTGACCTAGGGTCATTGAACTCGGGTCATCGACCTCGGGTCATTGACCTCGGGTCATTGACGTCGGGTCATTGACCTCGGGTCATTGACCTCGAGTCATTGACCTCGGGTCATTGACCGTAAGTTATCCCGAAGTCGATCACCCGGAGTTGACCTCTTGGAGTCGACTACCCGGAGACGACCTCCCGAACTCGACCTCCCGGAGTCAACATCCGGAATCGACCTCCCGGAGTCGACTTCAAGAGTTGACCTCCCAGAGTCGACCTCGGGTCATGGATCTCCCGGAGTCAACCTCCCGGAGTCGACTTCTGAATCGACCTCCCAGAGTCGACTTCAGGTGTCGACCTCCCGGAGTCTACTTTTAGTTTTGACCTCCCGGAGTCAACCTCCCGGAGTCAACCTCCCGGAGTCAACCTCCAGGAGTCGACCTCGGGTCATTGATCTCCCGGAGTCATCTTCCCGGAGTCAACCTCCCGGAATCGACCTCCAGAGTTGACCTCCCGGAGTCGACTTCCAAAGTTGACCTCCCGGAGTAAACCTCCCGGAGTTGACCTACCAGGGTCGACCCCGGGTCATCGACCTCGGGTTATTGACCTAGGGCCATTGTCCTCGAGTCATTGTTTTTGGGCTATTGACCTCGGGTCATTGACCTCGGTTTATTGACCTTGGGTCATTGACCTCGGGTCATCGACCTTAAGTCATCCCAAAGTCGACCTTCCGGAGTCGACCTCCAAGAACTGACCTCTAGGAGTCGACCTCCCTGAGTCGACCACCCGGAGCCAATCTCAATTAGTCGATCTGCCGGAGTCGACTACCCGGAGACGACCTCCCGGACTCGACCCACCTGAGTCGACTTCCTGACTAGACCTCCTAGAGTCAACTTCCGGAGTCGACCTACCGGAGTCAATTTCCAGAGTCGTCCTCCTGGAGTAGACTTCCAGAGTTGACTTCCCGCAGGCAACCGCCCGGGTTCGACCTTGGGTCATTGATCTCCCGGAGTCAACTTCCCGGAGTCGTCCTCCTGGAGTCGACTTCCAGAGTTGACCTCCCGGAGTTGACTTCCAAAGTTGACCTCCCGGAGTCAACCTCCCGGAGTCGACCTCCCAGGGTCGACCTCGGGTCATCGAATTCGGGTTATTGACCTAGGGTCATTGTCCTCGACTCATTGTTCTCGGGCCATTGACCTCGGGTCATTGACCTCGGGTCATTGAACTTAAGTCATCCCGAAGTCGACCTTCCGGAGTCTACCTCCAAGATTCGACCTCTAGGAGTCGACCTCCCTGAGTCGACCTTCCGGAGTCGACCTCCCGGAGTCAATCTCAATTAGTCTATCTCCCGGAGTCAACTACCCGGAGACGACTTCCTGGACTCGACCCTCCTGAGTCGACATCTGACTCGACCTCCAGGAGTCAACTTCCGGAGTCGACCTACCGGAGTCGATTTCCGGAGTCGACCTCCCGGAGTCGACTTCCAGGGTTTACCTCCCGGAGTCGACCTCCTAGGGTTGACCTAGGGCCATCGACCTTTGGTCATCGGCCTCGGGTCATCGACCTCGGGTCAATGGGTTAATGTTATCCTCTTTTGTTGCTTTTTTCGATCATATCTTATACTAGGACGAAAAATAAACAATAAATGGAGGAAAAAATTTGAGATATCCCTAAAACTATCTTTTTTTGTTGTCTTTTTCAATCATATCTAAATACAATGATGAAAATGAAGAAAAAAATTGATTGAAAAAATTGTTATTTCGCTAATATTATCCGATTTCATTGCTTTTTTCGATGATATCTTGATTTACTGACTAGAAAAAGATGAAATATAGGTAAAAATTGAAATTTCGTTGAAATAATCCATATTCGTTGCTTTTTTAGGACATATCTCGATAAAAGTATGAAGAATAGAGAAAATAAAATGAAATTTTACTAAAATTTCTGTTTTTGATGCTTTTTTCGATCATATCTTGATTAACTGACTAAAAAAAGATAAAATTGGGGTATAAATTGAAATTTTGATGCTTAATCCGTTCATTACTCGATAAAATGACGAAAAATAATGAAATAATATAGAAAATTAATTGAAATTTCGCTAAAATTATCCGATTTCGTTGCTACTTTCAATTATCTCTCGATAAAATGACGAAAAATAAAGACAAAACCTTGAGGAAAAAATTGAAATTTCGCTAAAATTATCCGTTTTCGTTGCTTTTTCGATCATAACTCGAATAAATTTAGAAAATTAAAGACAGAAAAGAGAAATATAATTGAAATTTCGCTAAAATTAACCGCTTTTGTTTCTTTCTTCGATCATATCTTGTAAAAGGACGAAAAATAAACAAAAAATAAAGGGAAAAAATTGAGATATCGCTAAAATTATCTTTTTTCGTTGCCTTTTTCAATCATATCTCGATACAATGATGAAAATTGAGATAAAATAGAGGAAAAAATGTAAATTTCGCTAACATTTCTGTTTTTATTGCTTTTATCGAACATATCTTGATTAAAGGACGAAAAATAAACACCAAATAGAAGAAAAAAATTGAGATTTCGCTAAAATAATCCGTTTTTGTTGCTTTTTTCGATAATATCTCGATAAACTGATGAAAAATAAAGAAACAATTTAAAGGAAATGTAAATTTCGCTTCAATTATCCGTTTTCGTTGTTTTTGCGATCATATCTCGATAAAATGACGAAAATTTTGGCGAAATAGTGCAGAAAAACATAAAATTCGCTAAAATAATCAATTTTTGTTGATTCTTTCGATCATATATTTATAAAAAGACGAAAAATTAAGGCATAATTTAGCTGAAAAAATAGAAATTTCGCTACAATTATCCGTTTTCGTTGCTACTTTCGATTATATCCCGAAAAAATGACGAATAATAATGAAAAAATAGCGAAAAAAATATTAATTTCGCTAAAATTATTTATTTGTTGCATTGTTTGATCATATCTTGATTAACGACGAAAAGTAAAACACAAAATAGACGAAAAAAAATTATATTTCGCTAAAAATATCTGTTTCCGTCTTTTTTTCTAATATATCACGATAAAATGACGAAAATTAAGGAAAAAAAATAGGAAAAAATTTTAAAATTCGCCAATATTATCCGTTTTCATTGCTTTTTTCGATCATAACTTGATTTACTGACTAAAAAAAGATGAAATATAGGTAAAAATTGAAATTTCGTTGAAATAATCCTTATACGTTGCTTTTTGGACATATCTAGATAAAATTACGAAGAATAAACACAAAATAGGGAAAATAAAATGAAATTTCCTAAAATTTCTGTTTTTTTTCCTTTTTTCGAACATATCTTGATAAAAGGATGAAAAATAAACACCAAATAGAGGAAAAAAATTAATATTTCGCTAAAATTATCGGTTTTCGTTGCTTTTTTCGAACATAACTCGATAAAATGACGAAAAATAAAGACAAAATAGAGAATATAAAATGAAATTTGCTAAAATTTCTGTTTTTGATGCTTTTTTCGAACATATCTTGATAAAAGGACGAAAAATAAACACCAAATAGAGGAAGAAAATTGATATTTCACTTAAATTAACCGTTTTCGTTGCTTTCTTCGATCATATCTTGTAAAAGGACGAAAAATAATCAAAAAATAGAGGGAAAAAATTGAGATATCGCTTAAATTATCTTTTTTCGTTGCGTTTTTCAAATATATCACGATAAAATGACGAAAATTAAGAAAAAATTGAGGGAAAAAATTGAAATTTCGCTAATATTATCCGTTTTCATTGCTTTTTTCGATCATATCTTGATAAACTGACTAAAAAAAGATGAAATAGGGGTAAACATTGAAATTTCGTTGAAATAATCCATATTCGTTGCTTTTTTAGGACATATCTCGATAAAAGTATGAAGAATAGAGAAAATAAAATGAAACTTTACTAAAATTTCTGTTTTTGATGCTTTTTTCGATCATATCTTGATTAACTGACTAAAAAAAGATAAAATTGGGGTATAAATTGAAATTTTGATGCTTAATCCGTTCATTACTCGATAAAATGACGAAAAATAATGAAATAATATAGAAAATTAATTGAAATTTCGCTAAAATTATCCGTTTTCGTTGCTACTTTCAATTATCTCTCGATAAAATGACGAAAAATAAAGACAAAACCTTGAGGAAAAAATTGAAATTTCGCTAAAATTATCCGTTTTCGTTGCTTTTTCGATCATAACTCGAATAAATTTAGAAAATTAAAGACAGAATAGAGAAATATAATTGAAATTTCGCTAAAATTAACCGCTTTTGTTTCTTTCTTCGATCATATCTTGTAAAAGGACGAAAAATAAACAAAAAATAAAGGGAAAAAATTGAGATATCGCTAAAATTACCTTTTTTCGTTGCCTTTTTCAATCATATCTCGATACAATGATGAAAATTGAGATAAAATAGAGGAAAAAAATGTAAATTTCGCTAACATTTCTGTTTTTATTGCTTTTACGGAACATATCTTGATTAAAGGACGAAAAATAAACACCAAATAGAAGAAAAAAATTGAGATTTCGCTAAAATAATCCGTTTTTGTTGCTTTTTTCGATAATATCTCGATAAACTGATGAAAAATAAAGAAACATTTTAAAGGAAAATGTAAATTTCGCTTCAATTATCCGTTTTCGTTGTTTTTTCGATCATATTTCGATAAAATGACGAAAATTGTGGCGAAATAGTGCAGAAAAACATAAAATTCGCTAAAATAATCCATTTTTGTTGATTCTTTCGATCATATATTTATAGAAAGACGAAAAATTAAGACATGATTTAGCTGAAAAAATAGAAATTTCGCTACAATTATCCGTTTTCGTTGCTACTTTCGATTATATCCCGAAAAAATGACGAAAAATAATGAAAAAATAGCGAAAAAAATATTAATTTCGCTAAAATTATTTTTTTGTTGCATTTTTTGATCATATCTTGATTAACGACGAAAAGTAAAACACAAAATAGACGAAAAAAAATTATATTTCGCTAAAATTATCCGTTTCCGTCTTTTTTTCTAATATATCACGATAAAATGACGAAAATTAAGGAAAAAAAAAGAGGAAAAAATTTTAAAATTCGCTAATATTATCCGTTTTCATTGCTTTTTTCGATCATATCTTGATTAACTGACTAAAAAAAGATGAAATAGGGGTAAAAATTGAAATTTCGTTGAAAAAATCCATATTCGTTGCAGTTTAGGACATATCTCGATAAAAGTATGAAGAAAAGAGAAAATAAAATGAAATTTCACCAAAATTTCGGTTTTTGATGCTTTTTTCGAACATATCTTGATAAAAGGACGAAAATTAAGAAAAATTGAAGAGAAAATTTGAAATTTCGCTAAAATTATCCGTTTTCGTTGGATTAATTGTTCCTTTCTCAATAATATGACGAATAATAAAGACAAATATACATGAAAGATGAAACTTCGCTAAAATTATCCATTTTCGTTGCTTTTTTCGAACATATATTTATAAAAGGACCAAAAATAAAGACAAAATTTAGAGGTTAAAATTGAAATTTCGCTAATTTTATCCGTTTTCCTTGCTTTTTCGATCATAACTCGAATAAATTTCGAAAAATAAAGAAAATATAGAGAAAAATAATTGAAATTCCGCTGAAATTATCCATTTTAGATGCTTTTTTCGATCATATTTCGATGAAATGACTAAAATAAGACAAAATAGATGAAAAAATTAAAATTTCGCTATAATTATCCGTTTTCGTTGCCTTTTTCGATAATATCTCGATAAAATGACGTAAAAAATGACTAAATAAAATAAAAATTGAAATTTAGCTATAATTATCCGTTTTTGTTGCTTTTTTCGTTCATCCCTCGATAAAATGACCAATTTTTTATAAAAAATAGAGAAAAAAATAAATATTTTGCTATAATTATCCGTTTTCGTCGATTTTTTCGAAAATATCTGAATAAAATGACAAAAAATTAAGGCAAAAGAAAGGAGAAAATTTAAATTTACACTAAAATTATCCGTTTTCGTTACTTTTTTCGATCATATCTCGATAATAAGACGAATAATAAAGACAAAATTTAGCTGAAAGAATTAAAATTTCGGGTATATTATCCGTTTTCGTCGCTACTTTCGATTATATCTCGATAAAATTACGAAAAATAACGAAAACTTTTGAGGAAAAAATTGAAATTTCGCTAAATTTATCCGTTTTTTTTTTGCTTTTTTCGATCATATCTTTATAATATCTCTATAAAATCACGAAAATAAAGACTAAATTTAGAGTAAAAAATTGAAATTTCGCTTAAATTATCCATTTTCGTTTCTTTATTCGATGATTACGTGATAAAATGGCAAAAAGTGAGGCAAAAGAGAGCAGAAAAACATAATTTTCGCTAAATTTATCCGTTTAAGATGCTTTTGTCTAATATATCTCTATAATTGACGATAATTAAGGCGAAATTGGAGGAGAAAAATGAAATATCCCTGAAATTTCGCTTAAAAAAGTCCGTCTTAGTTGCTTTATTCGATCATATCTCGATAAAATGACGAAAAATAAAGACAAAATTTAGAGGAAAAAATTGAAATTTCCCTTAAATTAACCGTTTTAGTTACTTTTGTCTAATATATTGTTTACTGTTTTCGATCATATCTCGATTAAAAGACTAAAAACAGACAAAATAGATGAAAAAAATTGAAATGTCGCTAAAACGAACCGTTTTATATGCTGGTTTTTGATTATATCTCGATAAAATATCCAAAAAGTAATGACAAAAATACGGGAAAAATTAAAATTTCGCTAAAATTATCCGTTTTCGTTGCTTTTTTCGATAATATCTCGATAAAATGACGAAAAATAAACACAAAATTTAGAGTAAAACATTGTAATTTGGCTAAAATTATCCGTTTTCGTTGTTTCTTCGATCAGATCTCGATAAAATGACGAAAATCCTGGCAAAATAGAGGAGAAAAAAAAAATTCGCTGAAAATTATCCATTTTCGTTGCTTTGTTCGATCATATATTTATAAAAAGAAGAAAAATAAATACAAAATTTATCTATATTTATAAATCAGTCCTCGGGTCACTGACCTCGGGTCATTGACCTCGGGTCATTAACCTCGGGTCATTGATTTCGGGTCATTGACCTCGAGTCATTGACCTCGGGTCATTGACCGTAAGTTATCCCGAATCGACCTCCAGGAGTTGACCTCCAAGATTCGACCTCCCTTAGTCTCTTGGAGTCGATCTCTCTGAGTCGACTTCCCGGAGTCGACATCTTAGAGTCGATCACCAAGAGTTGACCTCTTGGAGTCGACTACCCGGAGACGACCTCCCGGACTCGACCTCCCGGAGTCAACATCCGGAATCGACCTCCCGGAGTCGACTTCAAGAGTTGACCTCCCGGAGTCGACCTCGGGTCATCGATCTCCTGGAGTCAACCTCCCGGAGTCGACTTCTGAATCGACCTACCAAAGTCGACTTCCAGTGTCGACCTCCCGGAGTCGACTTTTAGTTTTGACCTCCCGGAGTCAACCTCCCGGAGTCGACTTCTGAATCGACCTCCCAAAGTCGACTTCCGGTGTCGACCTCCCGGAGTCGACTTTTAGTTTTGACCTCCCGGAGTCAACCACCCGAAGTCGATATCGGGTCATTGATCTCCCGGAGTCAACTTTCCGGAGTCAACCTCCCGGAATCGACTTCCAGAGTTGACCTCCCGGAGTCGACTTCCAAAGTTGACCTCCCGGAGTCAACCTCCAGGAGTCGACCTCCCAGGGTCGACCCCGGGTCATAGACCTCGGGTTATTGACCTATGGTCATTGTCCTCGAGTCATGGTTTTCGGTCTATTGTCCTCTGGTCATTGACCTTGGGCCATTGACCTCGGGTCATTGACCTCGGTTCATTGACCTCGGGTCATTGACCTCGGGTCATCGACCATGGGTCATTGACCTCGGGTCATTGACCTTAAGTCATCCCAAAGTCGACCTTCCGGAGTCGACCTCCAAGATTCGACCTCTAGGAGTCGACCTCCCTGAGTCGACCTCCCGGAGTCAATCTCAATTAGTCGATCTCCCGGTGTTGACTACCCGGAGACGACCTCCCGGACTTGACCCTCCTGGGTCAACTTCCTGACTCGACCTCCCGGAGTAACTTCCGGAGTCGACCTACCGGAGTCAATTTCCAGAGTCGACCTCCCGGAGTCGACTTTTAGGGTTGACCTCCCGGACTTCCGAAGTCAACCTCCCGGAGTCGACTTCCGGTGTCGACCTCCTGGAGTCGACTTCCAGAGTTGACTTCCCGCAGTCAACCTCCCGGGGTCGACCTTGGGTCATTGATCTCCCGGAGTCAACTTCCCGGAGTCAACCTCCCGGAGTCGACTTCCAGAGTTGACCTCCCGGAGTCGACTTCCAAAGTTGACCTCCCGGAGTCAACCTCCCGGAGTCGACCTCCCAGGGTCGACCTAGGGTCATCGAATTCGGGTTATTGACCTAGGCTCATTGTCCTCGAGTCATTGTTCTCGGGCCATTGACCTCGGGTCATTGACCTCGTGTCATTGACCTCGGGTCATTGAACTTAAGTCATCCCGAAGTCGACCTTCCGGAGTCGACCTCCAAGATTCGACCTCTAGGAGTCGACCTCCCTGAGTCGACCTCCCGGAGTCGACCTCCTGGAGTCAATCTCAATTAGTCGATCTCCCGGAGTCAACTACCGGGAGACAACATCCCGGACTCGACCCTCCTGAGTCGACTTCCTGACTCGACCTCCAGGAGTCAACTTCCGGAGTCGACCTACCGGAGTCGATTTCCGGAGTCGACTTCCAGGGTTTACCTCCCGGAGTCGACCTCCCAGGGTTGTCCTCGTGCCATCGACCTTTGGTCATCGGCCTCGTGTCATCGACATCGGGTCATCGAATTCGCGTCATCGACCTTGGGTCATCGACTTCGAGTCAATGACCACAGTTCATCGACCTCTGGTCAAGATAATATAGAAGAAAGCGACAAATTGGGTTAATTTTAGCGAACGTTTAACATTTTTGCTCTATTTAAGCAAAATGTTTGGCAATGTGATAGATAATATCGAAAAAAGCGACAAATTGGGTTAATTTTTGCAACATTTTTATATTTTTGGTCTATTTCTGCAATATTTTTTTTTTGTGAAGATTATATCGACAAAAATCTGATGTGGCCAGCACATAACTTTCTCCATACATAAGAAGTAAATATTTATATTTAACTTCCGGTTTATCAGTATTTCATGAATAAAAAATAAGTGATACAAAAATATGTTACATACTAAAGTTTTAGCAAATTACCTTAATTACCTTACTTTTGCCTTAATTTTGGTAATTTTATTCAGATATTAACGAAAAAATCAACGAAAACGGATAATTATAGCGAAATTTTAATTTTTTTCATCTATTTTGTCTTTTTTTAGTCATTTCATCGAAATATGATCGAAAAAAGCAACTAAAATGTATAATTTCAGCGAAATTTCAATTATTTTTCTCTATTTTGTCTTTATTTTTCGTCATTTCATCTAGAGATAATCGAAAGTAGCAACGAAAATGGATAATTTTAGCGAAATTTCAATTTTTTCAGCTAAAACTTTCTTTATTATTCGTCGTATTATCGAGATATGATCGAAAACGCAACGAAAAGAGATAATTTTTGCGAAAATTTAATTTTTCTGCTTTATTTTACCTTAATTTTTGTCATTTTATTCAGATATTATTAAAAAAATCAACGAAAACGGATAATTATAGCGAAATATTAATTTTTTTCTCTATTTCTTCTATATATTTTTTGGTTATTTTATCGAGGGATGAACGAAAAAAGCAACAAAATCGGATAATTCTAGCTAAATTTCTATTTTAACACTATTTAGTCATTTTTCACGTCATTCTATCGAGATATGATCGAAAAAAGCAATGAAAATGAATAATTTTAGCGATGTTTCATCTTTCATTTATATTTTTCTTTATTATTCGTCATATTATTGAGATATGAACGATTAATCCAACGAAAACGGATAATTTTAGCGAAATTTCAAATTTTCTCTTCAATTTTTCCTAATTTTCGTCCTTTTATCAAGATATGTTCGAAAAAAGCATCAAAAACAGAAGTTTTAGTGAAATTTCATTTTATTTTCTCTATTCTTCATACTTTTATCGAGATATGTCCTAAACAGCATTGAATATGGATTATTTCGACGAAATTTCAATTTTTACCCCTATTTCATCTTTTTTTAGTCAGTTAATCAAGATATGATCAAAAAAAGCAATTAAAAAGGATAATATTAGCGAAATTTAAATTTTTTTCCCCTTTTTTTTCATTAATTTTTTGCATTTTATCGTGATATATTAGAAAAAAAGACGGAATAGGATAATTTTAGCGAAATATAATTTTTTTTCGTCTATTTTGTGTTTTTGTTTTCGTCTTTAATCAAGATATGATCAAAAAATGCAACAAAAAAAAATAATTTTAGCGAAATTACAAAATCGCTATTTTTTCATTATTTTTCGTCATTTTTTCGGGATATAATCGAAAGTAGCAACAAAAACGGATAATTGTAGTGAAATTTCTATTTTTTCAGCTAAAATATGTCTATATTTTTTGCCTTTTTATAAATATATATTCGAAAGAATCACAAAAATGGATAATTTTACCAAATTCTATGTTTTTCTGCACTATTTCGCCACAATTTTCGTCATTTTATCGAGATATGATCGAAAAAACAACGAAAACGGATAATTGAAGCGAAATTTACATTTTCCTTTAAATTGTTTCTTTATTTTTCGTCAGTTTATTGAGATATTATTGAAAAAAGCAACAAAAACGGATAATTTTAGCGAAATCTCAATTTTTTTCTTCTATTTGGCGTTTATTTTTCGTCCTAATATCAAGATATGTTCGATAAAAGCAACAAAAACAGAAATGTTAGCGAAATTTACATATTTTCCTCTATTTTATCTCAATTTTCATCATTGTATCGAGATATGATTGAAAAAGGCAACGAAAAAAGATAATTTTAGCGATATCTCAATTTTTCCCTTTATTTTTTGTTTATTTTTCGTCCTTTTACAAGATATGATCGAAGAAAGCAACAAAAGCGGTTAATTTTAGCGAAGTTTCAATTATATTTCTCTATTCTGTCATTAATTTTCGAAATTTATTCGAGTTATGATCGAAAAAGCAACGAAAACGGATAATTTTAGCGAAATTTCAATTTTTTCCTCAAGGTTTTGTCTTTATTTTTTGTCATTTTATCGAGAGATTATCGACAGTAGCAACGAAAACGGATAATTTTAGCAAAATTTCAATTTTTTCAGCTAAAGTTTTCTTTATTATTCGTCGTATTATCGAGATATGATCGAAAAAGCAACTTATTTATTTATATATATTAAAGCAACTACTTTATTTTGCCTTAATTTTTGTCATTTTATTCAGATATTATCAAAAAAATAAACGAAAACGGATAATTATAGCGAAATATTTATTTTTTTCTCTATTTTTTCTATATTTTTTGGTCATTCTATCGAGATTTAAAATTATCCGTTTTCGTTGCTTTTTCGATCATATCTCGATTATACGACGAATAGTAAAGAAAAATTTAGCTGAAAAAATTGAAACTTCGCTAAAAGTATCCGTTTTCGTTGCTACATAAGATTATCTCTTGATAAAATGACGAAAAATAAAGACAAAACCTTGAGGAAAAAATTGAAATTTAGCTAAAATTATCCGTTTTCGTTGCTTTCTACGATCATATCATGTAAAAGGACGAAAAATAAACAAAAAATAAAGGGAAAAATTGAGATATCGCTAAAATTATCTTTTTTCGTTGCCTTTTTCAATCATATCTCGATACAATGATAAAAATTGAGATGAAATAGAGGAAAAAATGTAAATTTCGCTAATATTTCTGTTCTTGTTGCTATTATCGAACATATCTTGATAAAAGGACGAAAAATAAACAACAAATAGAAGAAAAAAATTGAGATTTCGCTAAAATTATCCGTTTTTTTTGCTTTTTTCGATAATATCTCGATAAACTGACGAAAAATAAAGAAACAATTTAAAGGAAAATGTAAATTTCGCTTCAATTATCCGTTTTCGTTGCCTATTTCGATAATATCTCGATAAAATGACGTAAAAAATGACTAAATAAAATAAAAATAGAAATTTAGCTAGAATTATCCGTTTTTGTTCCTTTTTTCGTTCATCGCACGATAAGATGACAAATTACTATAAAAAATAGAGAAAAAAAATAAATATTCTGCTATAATAATCCGTTTTCGTCGATTTTTTCGAAAATATCTGAATAAAATGACAAAAAATTAAGGCAAAAGAAAGGTGAAAAATTAAATTTTCGTTACAATTATCCGTTTTCGTTGCTATTTCGATCATATCTCGATAGTATGACGAATCATAAAGACAAAATTAAGCTGAAAAAAATTGAAATTTCGCTAAAATTATCCGTTTTTGCAGTTTTTTCGATCATATCTCGAATAAATGACGAAAATTATTTCGAAATAGAGGAGAAAAATATAATTTTTGCTAAAATTATCCGTTTAAGTTGCTTTTGTCTAATATCTTACCATAAATTGACTGATTGAGGCGAAATTGGAGGAGAAAAATGAAATTGCCCTTCAATTTCGCTAAAAAAATCCGTCTTCGTTGCTTTCTTCGATAATATCTCGATAAAATGACGGAGAATAAAGATAAAATTTAGAGGAAAAAATTAAATTTTGCTAAATTTATCCTTTTTTGTTGCTTTTTTCGATATTATCTCGATAAAATGACGTAAAATATAGACAAAATAGAGTAAAAATAGAAATTTAGCTAGAATTATCCGATTATGTTGATTTTATCGATACAATCTGAATAAAATGCCAAAAATAAGGCAAAAGAGAGGAGAAAAATTAAATTTTCGCTAAATTTTTCCGTTTTAGTTGCTTTTTTCGATCATATCTCGATTAAACTTCGAAAAATAAAAACAAAATAGGGAATAAAAATTGAAATTTTGCTAAAATTATCCGTTTTCTTTGCTTTTTTCGATCATATCTTGATTTACTGACTAAAAAAGGATAAAGTTGGGGTAAAAATAGAAATTTCAATCACAATTTCCGTTTTTTATGCTTAATCCGTTCATATCTCGATAAAATGACGAAAAATAAAGAAATCATAGAGAAAAATTATTAAAATTTCACTGAAATTATCCGTTTTCGTTGCTGTTTTCGATCATATCTCGATTAAAAGACTAAAAAAAGACAAAATAGATGAAAAAAATTGAAATGTCGCTAAAACTAACCGTTTTATATGCTGGTTTTTGATCATATCTCGATAAAATATCGAAAAATAATGTCAAAATATGGGAAAAATTAAAATTTCGCTAAAATTATCCGTTTCCGTTGCTTTTTTTGATAATATCTCGATAAAATGACGAAAAATAAACACAAAATTTAGAGTAAAACATTGTAATTAGGCTAAAATTATCCGATTTCGTTGTTTTTTCGATCAGATCTCGATAAAATGACGAAAGTCCTGGCAAAATAGAGGAGAAAAAAAAAATCGCTAAAATTATCCATTTTCGTTGCTTTGTTCGATCATATATTTATAAAAAGAAGAAATAAAAAGACAAAATTTAGGGGTAAAAAATTGAAATTTCGATAATTTTATCCGTTTTCGTTGCTTTTTTCGATAATATCTCAATAAAATGACGTAAAGAATGACTTAATAGAGCAAAAATAGAAATTAAGCTACAATTATCCGTTTTTGTCGCTTTTTTCGTTCACCCTTCGATAAAATGACCAAAGGATATAGAAAAAATAGAGATAAAATAGATATTTCGCTATAATTATCGGTTTTCTATTATATCTGAACAAAATGACAAAAATTGAGGCAAAAGAAAGGAGAAAATTTAAATTTTCACTAAAATTATCAGTTTTCGTTTCTTTTTTCGATCATATCTAGATAATAAGACGAATAATAAAGTCAAAAATTAGCTGAAAGAATTAAAATTTCGGGTATATTATCCGTTTTCGTCGCTACTTTCGATTATATCTCGATAAAATAACGAAAAATAACGAAACATTTTGAGGAAAAAATTGAAATTTCGTTAAAATTATCAGTTTTCATTGCTTTTCTCGATCATAACTAGATAAAATGACGAAAAATAAAGAAAAAATAGTAAAAAAAATTGAAGTTTCGCTATATTTATCCGTTTTTTTTCTTTTATCGATCATATCTTGATAATATCTCTATAAAATCACGAAAATAAAGACAAAATTTAGAGTAAAAAATTGAAATTTCGCTTAAATTATCCATTTTCGTTTCTTTATTCGATGATTACGTGATAAAATGGCAAAGAGTGAGGCAAAAGAGAGCAGAAAAACATAATTTTCGCTAAATTTATCCGTTTAAGATGCTTTTGTCTAATATATCTCTATAATTGACGATAATTAAGGCGAAATTGGAGGAGAAAAATGAAATATCCCTGAAATTTCGCTTAAAAAAGTCCGTCTTAGTTGCTTTATTCGATCATATCTCGATAAAATGACGAAAAATAATGACAAAATTTAGAGGAAAAAATTGAAATTTCCCTTAACCGTTTTAGTTACTTTTGTCTAATATATTTCGATAAATTGACTAAAATTAAGGCAAAATTGGAGGAGAAAAATGATATTTCCCTAAGATTTTGCTAAAAAAAAGCCGTCTTCGTTGCTTTTTTACATCATATCTCGATAAAATGTCGAAAAATAAAAACAAAATATAGAGGAAAAAATGAAATTTCTGTAATATTATCAGTTTTCGTTGCTTGTTACGATGATATCTCGATAAAATGACGTAAAATGAAGACTACATAGAGTAAAAATAGAAATGTAGCTAGAATTATGCATTCTTGTGTCTTTTATAATATATTTCATATATTTATAAAAAGACGAAAAATAAAGCCAAAATTTAAATGTAATAAATTGAAATTTCGCTAATATTAACCGTTTTCGTTGATTTTTCTATAATATCTCGATAAAATAACGTAAAATATAGACAAAATAGAGTAATAATAGGAATTTAGCTAGAATTATCCGTTTTTTCAGATTTTTTCGATAATATTTGTATAAAATGACATAAATAAGGCAAAGGAAAGGAGAAAAATAAAATTTTCAATAAAATTGTCCGTTTTCGTTGCTTTTTTCGATCATATTCTGATTATATTTCGTAAAATAATGACAAAATAGGGAATAAAAATTGAAATTTCTCTAATTTTATCCGTTTTCGTTGCCTTTTTCGATAAAAACTCGATAAAATGACGTAAAAATGACTAAATAGAGTAAAAATAGAATTTTAGCTAGAATTATCCGTTTTTGTTGCTTTTTTCGTTCCTCCCTCGATAACATGACCAATTACTATAAAAAATAGAGAAAAATAGATATTTTGCTATAATTATCCGTTTTCGTCGATTTTTTCGAAAGTATCTGAATAAAATGACAAAAAATTAAGACAAAATTTAGCTGAAAAAATGAAATTTCGCGTTGACCTCCCATCGACCTTGGGTCATCGACCTCGAGTCATCGACCTCGGGTCATCATCCTCGGGTCATTGACCTAGGGTCATTGTCCTCGGGTCATTGCCCACGGGTCATTGAACTCGGGTCATCGACCTCGGGTCATTGACCTAGGGTCATTGTCCTCGGGTCACTGACCTCGGGTCATTGACCTCGGGTCATTTACCTCGGGTCATTGACCTCGGGTCATTGACCTTGAGTCATTGACCTCGGGTCATTGACCGTAAGTTATCCCGAAGTCGATCACCCGGAGTTGACCTCTTGGAGTCGACTACCCTGAGACGACCTCCCGAACTCGACCTCCCGGAGTCAACATCCGGAATCGACCTCCCGGAGTCGACTTCAAGAGTTGACCTCCCGGAGTCAACCTCCCGGAGTCGACTTCTGAATCAACCTCCCGGAGTCGACTTTTAGTTTTGACCTCCCGGAGTCAACCTCCAGGAGTTGACCTCGGGTCATTGATCTCCCGGAGTCATCTTCCCGGAGTCAACCTCCCGGAATCGACTTCCAGAGTTGACCTCCCGGAGTCGACTTCCAAAGTTGACCTCCCGGAGTCAACCTCCCGGAGTCGACCTCCCAGGGTCGATCTCGGGTTATCGAATTCGGGTTATTAACCTAGGGTCATTGTCCTCGAGTCATTGTTCTCGGGCCATTGACCTCGGGTCATTGACCTCGGGTCATTGAACTTAAGTCATCCCGAAGTCGACCTTCCGGAGTCGACCTCCAAGATTCGACCTCTAGGAGTCGACCTCCCTGAGTCGACCTCCCGGAGTCGACCTCCCGGTGTCAATCTCAATTAGTCTATCTCCCGGGGTCAACTACCCGGAGACGACTTCCCGGACTCGGCTCTCCTGAGTCGACTTCCTGACTCGACCTCCAGGAGTCAACTTCCGGAGTCGACCTCCCGGAGTCGACTTCCAGGGTTTACCTCCCGGAGTCGACCTGCTAGGGTTGACCTAGGGCCATCGACCTTTGGTCATCGGCCTCGGGTCATCGACCACGGGTCATCGAACTCGCGTCATCGACCTTGGGTTAATGGGTTAATGTTATCCTCTTTTGTTGCTTTTTTCGATCATATCTTATAAAAGGACGAAATATAAACAATAAATGGAGGAAAAATTTGAGATATCGCTAAAACTATCTTTTTTGTTGTCTTTTTCAATCATATCTAAATACAATGATGAAAATGAAGAAAAAAATTGATTGAAAAAATTGTTATTTCGCTAATATTATCCGATTTCATTGCTTTTTTCGATGATATCTTGATTTACTGACTAAAAAAAGATGAAATATAGGTAAAAATTGAAATTTCGTTGAAATAATCCTTATACATTGCTTTTTGGACATATCTAGATAAAATTACGAAGAATAAACACAAAATAGGGAAAATAAAATGAAATTTTGCTAAAAGTTCTGTTTTTGTTGCTTTTTTCGAACATATCTTGATAAAAGGACGAAAAATAAACACCAAATAGAGGAAAAAAATTGATATTTCGCTAAAATTATCGGTTTTCGTTGCGTTTTTCAAATATATCACGATAAAATGACGAAAATTAAGAAAAAATTGAGGGAAAAAATTGAAATTTCGCTAATATTATCCGTTTTCATTGCTTTTTTCGATCATATCTTGATAAACTGACTAAAAAAGATGAAATAGGGGTAAACATTGAAATTTCGTTGAAATAATCCATATTCGTTGCTTTTTTAGGACATATCTCGATAAAGGTATGAAGAATAGAGAAAATAAAATGAAATTTCAATAAAATTTCTATTTTAGGTGCTTTTTTCGATCATATCTTGATTAACTGACTAAAAAAAGATGAAATATAGGTAAAAATAGAAATTACCTTGAAATAATCCTTAAACGTCGCTTTTTGGACATATCTCGATAAAATTACGAAGAATAAAGACAAAATATTGGAAAAAAATTGAATTTTCTCTAAAAGTATCCGTTTTCGTTTCTTTTTTCGATTATATCTTGAATAACTGACTAAAAAAAGATAAAATTGGGGTATAAATTGATATTTTGATGCTTAATCCGTTCATAACTCGATAAAATGACGCAAAATAATGAAATAATATAGAAAATAAATTGAAATTTCGCTAAAATTATCCGTTTTCGTTGCTACTTTCAATTATCTCTCGATAAAATGACGAAAAATAAAGACAAAACCTTGAGGAAAAAATTGAAATTTCGCTAAAATTATCCGTTTTCGTTGCTTTTTCGATCATAACTCGAATAAATTTAGAAAATTAAAGACAGAATAGAGAAATATAATTGAAATTTCGCTAAAATTAACCGCTTTTGTTGCTTTCTTCGATCATATCTTGTAAAAGGACGAAAAATAAACAAAAAATAAAGGGAAAAAATTGAGATATCGCTAAAATTATCTTTTTTCGTTGCCTTTTTCAATCATATCTCGATACAATGATGAAAATTGAGATAAAATAGAGGAAAAAATGTAAATTTCGCTAACATTTCTGTTTTGATTGCTTTTATCGAACATATCTTGATTAAAGGACGAAAAATAAACACCAAATAGAAGAAAAAAATTGAGATTTCGCTAAAATTATCCGTTTTTGTTGATTTTTTCGATAATATCTCGATAAACTGATGAAAAATAAAGAAACAATTTAAAGGAAAATGTAAATTTCGCTTCAATTATCCGTTTTCGTTGTTTTTTCGTTCATATCTCGATTAAATGACGAAAATTGTGGCGAAATAGTGCAGAAAAACATAAAATTCGCTAAAATAATCCATTTTTGTTGATTCTTTCGATCATATATTCATAAAAAGACGAAAAATTAAGACATAATTTAGCTGAAAAAATAGAAATTTCGCTACAATTATCCGTTTTCGTTGCTACTTTCGATTATATCCCGAAAAAATGACGAAAAATAAGAAAAAATAGCGAAAAAAATATTAATTTCGCTAAAATTATTTTTTTTGTTGCATTTTTTGATCATATCTTGATTAACGACGAAAAGTAAAACACAAAATAGAGGAAAAAAAATTATATTTCGCTAAAATTATCCGTTTCCGTCGTTTTTTCTAATATATCACGATAAAATGACGAAAATTAAGGAAAAAAAAAGAGGAAAAAATTTTAAAATTCGCTAATATTATCCGTTTTCATTGCTTTTTTCGATCATATCTTGATAAACTGACTAAAAAAAGATGAAATAGGGGTAAAAATTGAAATTTCGTTGAAAAAATCCATATTCGTTGCAGTTTATGACATATCTCGATAAAAGTATGAAGAAAAGAGAAAATAAAATGAAATTTCACCAAAATTTCGGTTTTTGATGCTTTTTTCGAACATATCTTGATAAAAGGACGAAAATTAAGAAAAATTGAAGAGAAAATTTGAAATTTCGCTAAAATTATCCGTTTTCGTTGGATTAATTGTTCATTTCTCAATAATATGTCAAATAATAAAGACAAATATACATGAAAGATGAAACTTCGCTAAAATTATCCATTTTCGTTGCTTTTTCCGAACATATATTTATAAAAGGACCAAAAATAAAGACAAAATTTAGAGGTTAAAATTGAAATTTCGCTAATTTTATCCGTTTTCGTTGCTTTTTTCGATAATATCTCGATAAAATGACCAAAAAATATAGAAAAAATAGAGAAAAAAATTAATATTTCGCTATAATCATCCGTTTTCGTTGATTATTTTGATAATATCTGAATAAAATGACAAAAATTAAGGCAAAATAAAGACGAAAAATTAAATTTTCGCTAAAATTATCCGTTTTCGTTGCTTTTTCGATCATATCTCGATGATACGAAGAATAATAAAGAAACATTTAGGTGAAAAAATTGAAATTTCGCTAAAATTATCCGTTTTCGTTGCTACTTTCGATTATCTCTCGATAAAATGACGAAAAATAAAGACAAAACTTTGAGGAAAAAATTGAAATTTCGCTAAAATTATCCGTTTTCGTTGCTTTTTCAATCATATCTCGATACAA
The DNA here is from genome assembly GCA_947579665.1 of Sympetrum striolatum. NCBI lineage: Eukaryota > Metazoa > Arthropoda > Insecta > Odonata > Libellulidae > Sympetrum > Sympetrum striolatum. The sequence continues at coordinate 8,085,896 of OX388345.1, forward strand.
TGATGAAAATTGAGATAAAATAGAGGAAAAATTGTAAATTTCGCTAACATTTCATTTTTTGTTGCTTTTATCGAACATATCTTGATAAAAGGACGAAAAATAAACACCAAATAGAAGAAGAAAATTAAGATTTCGCTGAAATTATCCGTTTTTGTTGCTTTTTTCGATTATATCTCGATAAACTGACGAAAACTAAAGAAACAATTTAAAGGAAAATGTAAATTTCGCTTCAATTATCCGTTTTCGTTGTTTTTTCGATCATATCTCGATAAAATGACGAAAATTGTGGAGAAATAGTGCAGAAAAACATAGAATTCGCTAAAATTATCCATTTTTGTTGATTCTTTCGATCATATATTTATAAAAAGACGAAAAATAAGGACATAATTTAGCTGAAAAAATAGAAATTTCGCTACAATAATCCGTTTTAGTTGCAACTTTCGATTATATCCCGAAAAAATGACGAAAAATAATGAAAAAATAGCGAAAATAATTGTAATTTCGCTAAAACTATTTTTTTTGTTGCATTTTTTGATCATATCGTGATTAACGACAAAAAACTAAAACACAAAATAGACGAAAAAAATTTATATTTCGCTAAAATTATCCGTTTTCATTGCTTTTTTCGATCATATCTTGATAAACTGACTAATATAAGATGAAATAGGGGTAAAAATTGAAATTTCGTTGAAATAATCCATATTCGTTGCTGTTAAGGACATATCTCGATAAAAGTATGAAGAATAGAGAAAATAAAATGAAATTTCACTAAAATTTCTGTTTTTGATGCTTTTTTCGATCATATCTTGATTAACTGACTAAAAAAAGATGAAATATAGGCAAAAATTGAAATTACCTTGAAATAATCCTTATACGTCGCTTTTTGGACATATCTCGATAAAATTACGAAGAATAAAGACAAAATATGGGAAAAAATGAATTTTCTATAAAAATATCCGTTTTCGTTTCTTTTTTCGATTATATCTTGATAAACTGACTAAAAAAAGATAAAATTGGGGTATAAATTGAAATTTTGATGCTTAATCCGTTCATAACTCGATAAAATGACGCAAAATAATGAAATAATATAGAAAATAAATTGAAATTTCGCTAAAATTATCCGTTTTCGTTGCTACTTTCAATTATCTCTCGATAAAATGACGAAAAATAAAGACAAAACCTTGAGGAAAAAATTGAAATTTCGCTAAAATTATCCGTTTTCGTTGCTTTTTCGATCATAACTCGAATAAATTTAGAAAATTAAAGACAGAATAGAGAAATATAATTGAAATTTCGCTAAAATTAACCGCTTTTGTTGCTTTCTTCGATCATATCTTGTAAAAGGACGAAAAATAAACAAAAAATAAAGGGAAAAAATTGAGATATCGCTAAAATTATCCTTTTTCGTTGCCCTTTTCAATCATATCTCGATACAATGATGAAAATTGAGATAAAATAGAGGAAAAAATGTAAATTTCGATAACATTTCTGTTTTTATTGCTTTTATCGAACATATCTTGATTAAAGGACGAAAAATAAACACCAAATAGAAGAAAAAAATTGAGATTTCGCTGAAATTATCCGTTTTTGTTGATTTTTTCGATAATATCTCGATAAACTGATGAAAAATAAAGAAACAATTTAAAGGAAAATGTAAATTTCGCTTCAATTATCCGTTTTCGTCTTTTTTTCGTTCATATCTCGATAAAATGACGAAAATTGTGGCGAAATAGTGCAGAAAAACATAAAATTCGCTAAAATAATCCATTTTTGTTGATTCTTTCGATCATATATTCATAAAAAGACGAAAAATTAAGACATAATTTAGCTGAAAAAATAGAAATTTCGCTACAATTATCCGTTTTCGTTGCTACTTTCGATTATATCCATAAAAAATGACGAAAAATAAGAAAAAATAGCGAAAAAAATATTAATTTCGCTAAAATTATTTTTTTTGTTGCATTTTTTGATCATATCTTGATTAACGACGAAAAGTAAAACACAAAATAGACGAAAAAAAATTATATTTCGCTAAAATTATCCGTTTCCGTCTTTTTTTCTAATATATCACGATAAAATGACGAAAATTAAGGAAAAAAAAGAGGAAAAAATTTTAAAATTCGCTAATATTATCCGTTTTCATTGCTTTCTTCGATCATATCTTGATAAACTGACTAAAAAAAGATGAAATAGGGGTAAAAATTGAAATTTCATTGAAAAAATCCATATTCGTTGCAGTTTAGGACATATCTCGATAAAAGTATGAAGAAAAGAGAAAATAAAATGAAATTTCACCAAAATTTCGGTTTTTGATGCTTTTTTCGAACATATCTTGATAAAAGGACGAAAATTAAGAAAAATTGAAGAGAAAATTTGAAATTTCGCTAAAATTATCCGTTTTTGTTGCTTTTTTCGTTCATCCCTCGATAAAATAACCAAAAAATATAGAAAAAATAGAGAAAAAAATTAATATTTCGCTATAATTATCCGTTTGCGTTGATTTTTTTGATAGTATCTGAATAAAATGATAAAAATTAAGGCAAAATAAAGCAGAAAAATTAAATTTTCACTAAAATTATCCGTTTTCGTTGCGTTTTCGATCATTTCTCGATAATACGACGAATAATATTGAAACTTTAAGCTGAAGAAATTGAAATTTCGCTAAAATTATCCGTTTTCGTTGCTACTTTCGATTATATCTCGATAAAATGACGAAAAATTAAGACAAAACCTTGAGGAAAAAATTGAAATTTCGCCATAATTAACCGTTTTCGTTGCTTTTTCGATCATAACTCGAATAAATTTCGAAAAATAAAGAAAAAATAGAGAAAAATAATTCAAATTCCGCTGAAATTATCCATTTCAGTTGCTTTTTTCGATCATATTTCGATGAAATTACTAAAAAAAGACAAAATAGATGAAAAAATTAAAATTTCGCTATAATTATCCGTTTTCGTTGCTTTTTTCGATATTATCTCTATAAAATGACGTAAAATATAGACAAAATAGAGTAAAAATAGAAATTTAGCTAGAATTATCCGTTTTTTTTGATTTTTTCGATAACATTTTTATAAAAAGACAATAATAAGGCAAAAGAGAGGAGAAAAATAAAATTTTCAATAAAATTGTCCGTTTTCGTTCTTTTTTCGATCATATTCTGATTATATTTCGTAAAATTATGACAAAATAGGGAATAAAAATTGAAATTTCTCTAATTATATCCGTTTTCGTTGCCTTTTTCGATAATATCTCGATAAAATGACGTAAAAAATGACCAAATAGAGTAAAAATAGAAATTTAGCTAGAATTATCCGTTTTTGTTGCTTTTTTCGTTCATCCCACGATAACATGACAAATTACTATAAAAAATAGACAAAAAAAATAAATATTCTGCTATAATTATCCGATTATGTTGATTTTTTCGATACAATCTGAATAAAAAGCCAAAAAAAAGGCAAAAGAGAGGAGAAAAATTAAATTTTCGCTAAATTTTTCCGTTTTCGTTGCTTTTTTCGATCATATCTCGATTAAACTTCGAAAAATAATGACAAAATAGGGAATAAAAATTGAACTTTTGCTAAAATTATCCGTTTTCTTTGCTTTATTGGATCATATCTTGATTTACTGATTAAAAAAGGATAAAATTGGGGTAAAAATTGAAATTTTGATGCTTAATCCGTTCATAACTCGATAAAATGACGCAAAATAATGAAATAATATAGAAAATAAATTGAAATTTCGCTAAAATTATCCGTTTTCGTTGCTACTTTCAATTATCTCTCGATAAAATGACGAAAAATAAAGACAAAACCTTGAGGAAAAAATTGAAATTTCGCTAAAATTATCCGTTTTCGTTGCTTTTTCGATCATAACTCGAATAAATTTAGAAAATTAAAGACAGAATAGAGAAATATAATTGAAATTTCGCTAAAATTAACCGCTTTTGTTGCTTTCTTCGATCATATCTTGTAAAAGGACGAAAAATAAACAAAAAATAAAGGGAAAAAATTGAGATATCGCTAAAATTATCCTTTTTCGTTGCCCTTTTCAATCATATCTCGATACAATGATGAAAATTGAGATAAAATAGAGGAAAAAATGTAAATTTCGATAACATTTCTGTTTTTATTGCTTTTATCGAACATATCTTGATTAAAGGACGAAAAATAAACACCAAATAGAAGAAAAAAATTGAGATTTCGCTGAAATTATCCGTTTTTGTTGATTTTTTCGATAATATCTCGATAAACTGATGAAAAATAAAGAAACAATTTAAAGGAAAATGTAAATTTCGCTTCAATTATCCGTTTTCGTCTTTTTTTCGTTCATATCTCGATAAAATGACGAAAATTGTGGCGAAATAGTGCAGAAAAACATAAAATTCGCTAAAATAATCCATTTTTGTTGATTCTTTCGATCATATATTCATAAAAAGACGAAAAATTAAGACATAATTTAGCTGAAAAAATAGAAATTTCGCTACAATTATCCGTTTTCGTTGCTACTTTCGATTATATCCATAAAAAATGACGAAAAATAAGAAAAAATAGCGAAAAAAATATTAATTTCGCTAAAATTATTTTTTTTGTTGCATTTTTTGATCATATCTTGATTAACGACGAAAAGTAAAACACAAAATAGACGAAAAAAAATTATATTTCGCTAAAATTATCCGTTTCCGTCTTTTTTTCTAATATATCACGATAAAATGACGAAAATTAAGGAAAAAAAAGAGGAAAAAATTTTAAAATTCGCTAATATTATCCGTTTTCATTGCTTTCTTCGATCATATCTTGATAAACTGACTAAAAAAAGATGAAATAGGGGTAAAAATTGAAATTTCATTGAAAAAATCCATATTCGTTGCAGTTTAGGACATATCTCGATAAAAGTATGAAGAAAAGAGAAAATAAAATGAAATTTCACCAAAATTTCGGTTTTTGATGCTTTTTTCGAACATATCTTGATAAAAGGACGAAAATTAAGAAAAATTGAAGAGAAAATTTGAAATTTCGCTAAAATTATCCGTTTTTGTTGCTTTTTTCGTTCATCCCTCGATAAAATAACCAAAAAATATAGAAAAAATAGAGAAAAAAATTAATATTTCGCTATAATTATCCGTTTGCGTTGATTTTTTTGATAGTATCTGAATAAAATGATAAAAATTAAGGCAAAATAAAGCAGAAAAATTAAATTTTCACTAAAATTATCCGTTTTCGTTGCGTTTTCGATCATTTCTCGATAATACGACGAATAATATTGAAACTTTAAGCTGAAGAAATTGAAATTTCGCTAAAATTATCCGTTTTCGTTGCTACTTTCGATTATATCTCGATAAAATGACGAAAAATTAAGACAAAACCTTGAGGAAAAAATTGAAATTTCGCCATAATTAACCGTTTTCGTTGCTTTTTCGATCATAACTCGAATAAATTTCGAAAAATAAAGAAAAAATAGAGAAAAATAATTCAAATTCCGCTGAAATTATCCATTTCAGTTGCTTTTTTCGATCATATTTCGATGAAATTACTAAAAAAAGACAAAATAGATGAAAAAATTAAAATTTCGCTATAATTATCCGTTTTCGTTGCTTTTTTCGATATTATCTCTATAAAATGACGTAAAATATAGACAAAATAGAGTAAAAATAGAAATTTAGCTAGAATTATCCGTTTTTTTTGATTTTTTCGATAACATTTTTATAAAAAGACAATAATAAGGCAAAAGAGAGGAGAAAAATAAAATTTTCAATAAAATTGTCCGTTTTCGTTCTTTTTTCGATCATATTCTGATTATATTTCGTAAAATTATGACAAAATACGGAATAAAAATTGAAATTTCTCTAATTATATCCGTTTTCGTTGCCTTTTTCGATAATATCTCGATAAAATGACGTAAAAAATGACCAAATAGAGTAAAAATAGAAATTTAGCTAGAATTATCCGTTTTTGTTGCTTTTTTCGTTCATCCCACGATAACATGACAAATTACTATAAAAAATAGACAAAAAAAATAAATATTCTGCTATAATTATCCGATTATGTTGATTTTTTCGATACAATCTGAATAAAAAGCCAAAAAAAAGGCAAAAGAGAGGAGAAAAATTAAATTTTCGCTAAATTTTTCCGTTTTCGTTGCTTTTTTCGATCATATCTCGATTAAACTTCGAAAAATAATGACAAAATAGGGAATAAAAATTGAACTTTTGCTAAAATTATCCGTTTTCTTTGCTTCTTTCGATCATATCTTAATTTAAATTAAAATATCCGTTTTTTATGCTTAATCCGTTCATATCTCGATAAAATGACGAAAAATAAAGAAATCATAGAGAAAAATTATTAAAATTTCACTGAAATTATCCGTTTTCGTTGCTGTTTTCGATCATATCTCGATTAAAAGACTAAAAAAAGATAAAATAGATGTAAAAAATTGAAATGTCGCTAAAACTAACCGTTTTATATGCTGGTTTTTGATCATATCTCGATAAAATATCGAAAAATAATGACAAAATATGGGAAAAATTAAAATTTCGCTAAAATTATCCTTAGCGTTGCTTTTTTTGATAATATCTTAATTAAATGACGAAAAATAAATACAAAATTTAGAGTAAAACATTGTAATTTGGCTAAAATTATCCGATTTCGTTGTTTTTTCGATCAGATCTCGATAAAATGACGAAAATCCTGGCAAAATGGAGGAGAAAAAAAAATCGCAAAAATTACCCATTTTCGTTGCTTTGTTCGATCATATATTTATATAAAGAAGAAAAAAAAAGACAAAATTTAGGGGTAAAAAATTGAAATTTCGATATTTTTATCCGTTTTCGTTGCTTTTTTCGATAATATCTCAATAAAATGACGTAATGAATGACTTAATAGAGCAAAAATAGAAATTAAGCTAGAATTATCCGTTTTTTTGCTTTTTTCGTTCACCCTTCGATAAAATGACCAAAGGATATAGAAAAAATAGAGATAAAATAGATATTTCGCTATAATTATCGGATTTCTATGATTTTTTCTATTATATATGAATAAAATGACAAAAATTGAGGCAAAAGAAAGGAGAAAATTTAAATTTTCACTAAAATTATCCGTTTTCGTTTCTTTTTCGATCATATCTAGATAATAAGACGAATAATAAAGACAAAATTAAGCTGAAAGAATTAAAATTTCGGGTATATTATCCGTTTTCGTCGCTTCTTTCGATTATATCTCGATAAAATAACGAAAAATAACGAAACATTTTGAGGAAAAAATTGAAATTTCGCTTAAATTATCCATTTTCCTTTCTTTATTCGATGATTACTTGATAAAATGGCAAAAAGTAAGGCAAAATAGAGCAGAAAAACATAATTTTCGCTAAATTTATCCGTTTAAGATGCTTTTGTTTAATATATCTCTATAATTGACGATAATTAAGGCGAAATTGGAGGAGAATAATGAAATTTCCCTAAAATTTCGCTTTAAAAAATCCGTATTAGTTGCTTTATTCGATCATATCTCGATAAAATGACGAAAAATAAAGACAAAATTTAGAGGAAAAAATTGAAATTTCCCTTAACCGTTTTAGTTACTTTTGTCTAATATATTTCGATAAATTCACTAAAATTTAGGCGAAATTGGAGGAGAAAAATGATATTTCCCTAAGATTTTGCTAAAAAAAGCCGTCTTCGTTGCTTTTTTCGATCATATCTCGATAAAATGTCGAAAAATAAAAACAAAATATAGAGGAAAAAATGAAATTTCTGTAATATTATCCGTTTTCGTTGCTTGTTACGATGATATCTCGATAAAATGACGTAAAATGAAGACTACATAGAGTAATAATAGAAATATAGCTAGAATTATGCATTCTTGTGTCTTTTATAATATATTTCATATATTTATAAAAAGACGAACAATAAAGCCAAAATTTAAATGTAATAAATTGAAATTTCGCTAATATTAACCGTTTTCGTTGATTTTTCTATAATATCTCGATAAAATGACGTAAAATATAGACAAAATAGAGTAATAATAGGAATTTAGCTAGAATTATCCGTTTTTTTGATTTTTTCGATTATATTTGTATAAACTGACATAAATAAGGCAAAGGAAAGGAGAAAAATAAAATTTTCAATAAAATTGACGTTTTCGTTGCTTTTTTCGATCATATTCTGATTATATTTCGTAAAATAATGACAAAATAGGGAATTAAAATTGAAATTTCTCTAATTTTATCCGTTTTCGTTGCCTTTTTCGATAAAAACTCGATAAAATGACGTAAAAAATGACTAAATAGAGTAAAAATAGAATTTTAGCTAGAATTATCCGTTTTTGTTGCTTTTTTCGTTCCTCCCTCGATAACATGACCAATTACTATAAAAAATAGAGAAAAAATAGATATTTTGCTATAATTATCCGTTTTCGTCGATTTTTTCGAAAGTATCTGAATAAAATGACAAAAAATTAAGACAAAATTTAGCTGAAAAAATGAAATTTCGCGTTGACCTCCCATCGACCTTGGGTCATCGACCTCGAGTCATCGACCTCGGGTCATCAACCTCGGGTCATTGACCTAGGGTCATTGAACTCGGGTCATCGACCTCGGGTCATTGACCTCGGGTCATTGACCTCGGGTCATTGACCTCGGGTCATTGACCTCGGGTCATTGACCTCGAGTCATTGACCTCGGGTCATTGACCGTAAGTTATCCCGAAGTCGATCACCCGGAGTTGACCTCTTGGAGTCGACTACCCGGAGACGACCTCCCGAACTCGACCTCCCGGAGTCAACATCCGGAATCGACCTCCCGGAGTCGACTTCAAGAGTTGACCTCCCAGAGTCGACCTCGGGTCATGGATCTCCCGGAGTCAACCTCCCGGAGTCGACTTCTGAATCGACCTCCCGGAGTCGACTTCCGGTGTCGACCTCCCGGAGTCGACTTTTAGTTTTGACCTCCCGGAGTCAACCTCCCGGAGTCAACCTCCAGGAGTCGACCTCGGGTCATTGATCTCCCGGAGTCATCTTCCCGGAGTCAACCTCCCGGAATCGACTTCCAGAGTTGACCTCCCGGAGTCGACTTCCAAAGTTGACCTCCCGGAGTAAACCTCCCGGAGTTGACCTACCAGGGTCGACCCCGGGTCATCGACCTCGGGTTATTGACCTAGGGCCATTGTCCTCGAGTCATTGTTTTCGGGCTATTGACCTCGGGTCATTGACCTCGGTTTATTGACCTTGGGTCATTGACCTCGGGTCATCGACCTTAAGTCATCCCAAAGTCGACCTTCCGGAGTCGACCTCCAAGAACTGACCTCTAGGAGTCGACCTCCCTGAGTCGACCTCCCGGAGCCAATCTCAATTAGTCGATCTCCCGGAGTCGACTACCCGGAGACGACCTCCCGGACTCGACCCACCTGAGTCGACTTCCTGACTAGACCTCCTAGAGTCAACTTCTGGAGTCGACCTACCGGAGTCAATTTCCAGAGTCGTCCTCCTGGAGTAGACTTCCAGAGTTGACTTCCCGCAGGCAACCGCCCGGGTTCGACCTTGGGTCATTGATCTCCCGGAGTCAACTTCCCGGAGTCGTCCTCCTGGAATCGACATCCAGAGTTGACCTCCCGGAGTCGACTTCCAAAGTTGACCTCCCGGAGTCAACCTCCCGGAGTCGACCTCCAAGGGTCGACCTCGGGTCATCGAATTCGGGTTATTGACCTAGGGTCATTGTCCTCGAGTCATTGTTCTCGGGCCATTGACCTCGGGTCATTGACCTCGTGTCATTGAACTTAAGTCATCCCGAAGTAGACCTTCCGGAGTCTACCTCCAAGATTCGACCTCTAGGAGTCGACCTCCCTGAGTCGACCTTCCGGAGTCGACCTCCCGGAGTCAATCTCAATTAGTCTATCTCCCGGAGTCAACTACCCGGAGACGACTTCCTGGACTCGACCCTCCTGAGTCGACATCTGACTCGACCTCCAGGAGTCAACTTCCGGAGTCGACCTACCGGAGTCGATTTCCGGAGTCGACCTCCCGGAGTCGACTTCCAGGGTTTACCTCCCGAAGTCGACCTCCTAGGGTTGACCTAGGGCCATCGACCTTTGGTCATCGGCCTCGGGTCATCGACCTCGGGTCATCGAACTCGCGTCATCGACCTTGGGTCAATGGGTTAATGTTATCCTCTTTTGTTGCTTTTTTCGATCATATCTTATAAAAGGACGAAAAATAAACAATAAATGGAGGAAAAAATTTGAGATATCCCTAAAACTATCTTTTTTTGTTGTCTTTTTCAATCATATCTAAATACAATGATGAAAATGAAGAAAAAAATTGATTGAAAAAATTGTTATTTCGCTAATATTATCCGATTTCATTGCTTTTTTCGATGATATCTTGATTTACTGACTAGAAAAAGATGAAATATAGGTAAAAATTGAAATTTCGTTGAAATAATCCTTATACGTTGCTTTTTGGACATATCTAGATAAAATTACGAAGAATAAACACAAAATAGGGAAAATAAAATGAAATTTTGCTAAAATTTCTGTTTTTGTTGCTTTTTTCGAACATATCTTGATAAAAGGACGAAAAATTAACACCAAATAGAGGAAAAAAATTGATATTTCGCTAAAATTAACCGCTTTTGTTTCTTTCTTCGATCATATCTTGTAAAAGGACGAAAAATAAACAAAAATTAAAGGGAAAAAATTGAGATATCGCTAAAATTATCTTTTTTCGTTGCCTTTTTCAATCATATCTCGATACAATGATGAAAATTGAGATAAATAGAGGAAAAAATGTAAATTTCGCTAACATTTCTGTTTTTATTGCTTTTATCGAACATATCTTGATTAAAGGACGAAAAATAAACACCAAATAGAAGAAAAAAATTGAGATTTCGCTAAAATAATCCGTTTTTGTTGCTTTTTTCGATAATATCTCGATAAACTGATGAAAATTTTGGCGAAATAGTGCAGAAAAACATAAAATTCGCTAAAATAATCCATTTTTGTTGATTCTTTCGATCATATATTTATAAAAAGACGAAAAATTAAGGCATAATTTAGCTGAAAAAATAGAAATTTCGCTACAATTATCCGTTTTCGTTGCTACTTTCGATTATATCCCGAAAAAATGACGAATAATAATGAAAAAATAGCGAAAAAAATATTAATTTCGCTAAAATTATTTTTTTGTTGCATTGTTTGATCATATCTTGATTAACGACGAAAAGTAAAACACAAAATAGACGAAAAAAATTGTATTTCGCTAAAAATATCTGTTTCCGTCTTTTTTTCTAATATATCACGATAAAATGACGAAAATTAAGGAAAAAAAATAGGAAAAAATTTTAAAATTCGCTAATATTATCCGTTTTCATTGCTTTTTTCGATCATATCTTGATTTACTGACTAAAAAAAGATGAAATATAGGTAAAAATTGAAATTTTGTTGAAATAATCCTTATACGTTGCTTTTTGGACATATCTAGATAAAATTACGAAGAATAAACACAAAATAGGGAAAATAAAATGAAATTTCCTAAAATTTCTGTTTTTGTTCCTTTTTTCGAACATATCTTGATAAAAGGACGAAAAATAAACACCAAATAGAGGAAAAAAATTGATATTTCGCTAAAATTATCGGTTTTAGTTGCTTTTTTCGAACATAACTCGATAAAATGACGAAAAATAAAGACAAAATAGAGAAAATAATATGAAATTTGCTAAAATTTCTGTTTTTGATGCTTTTTTCGAACATATCTTGATAAAAGGACGAAAAATAAACACCAAATAGAGGAAGAAAATTGATATTTCACTTAAATTATCTTTTTTCGTTGCGTTTTTCAAATATATCACGATAAAATGACGAAAATTAAGAAAAAATTGAGGGAAAAAATTGAAATTTCGCTAATATTATCCGTTTTCATTGCTTTTTTCGATCATATCTTGATAAACTGACTAAAAAAAGATGAAATAGGGGTAAACATTGAAATTTCGTTGAAATAATCCATATTCGTTGCTTTTTTAGGACATATCTTGATAAAAGTATGAAGAATAGAGAAAATAAAATGAAATTTTACTAAAATTTCTGTTTTTGATGCTTTTTTCGATCATATCTTGATTAACTGACTAAAAAAAGATAAAATTGGGGTATAAATTGAAATTTTGATGCTTAATCCGTTCATTACTCGATAAAATGACGAAAAATAATGAAATAATATAGAAAATAAATTGAAATTTCGCTAAAATTATCTGTTTTCGTTGCTACTTTCAATTATCTCTCGATAAAATGACGAAAAATAAAGACAAAACCTTGAGGAAAAAATTGAAATTTCGCTAAAATTATCCGTTTTCGTTGCTTTTTCGATCATAACTCGAATAAATTTAGAAAATTAAAGACAGAATAGAGAAATATAATTGAAATTTCGCTAAAATTAACCGCTTTTGTTTCTTTCTTCGATCATATCTTGTAAAAGGACGAAAAATAAACAAAAAATAAAGGGAAAAAATTGAGATATCGCTAAAATTATCTTTTTTCGTTGCCTTTTTCAATCATATCTCGATACAATGATGAAAATTGAGATAAAATAGAGGAAAAAATGTAAATTTCGCTAACATTTCTGTTTTTATTGCTTTTATCGAACATATCTTGATTAAAGGACGAAAAATAAACACCAAATAGAAGAAAAAAATTGAGATTTCGCTAAAATAATCCGTTTTTGTTGCTTTTTTCGATAATAAATTCGATAAACTGATGAAAAATAAAGAAGCAATTTAAAGGAAAATGTAAATTTCGCTTCAATTATCCGTTTTCGTTGTTTTTGCGATCATATCTCGATAAAATGACGAAAATTTTGGCGAAATAGTGCAGAAAAACATAAAATTCGCTAAAATAATCCATTTTTGTTGATTCTTTCGATCATATATTTATAAAAAGACGAAAAATTAAGGCATAATTTAGCTGAAAAAATAGAAATTTCGCTACAATTATCCGTTGTCGTTGCTACTTTCGATTAGATCCCGAAAAAATGACGAATAATAATGAAAAAATAGCGAAAAAATATTAATTTCGCTAAAATTATTTTTTTGTTGCATTTTTTGATCATATCTTGATTAACGACGAAACGTAAAACACAAAATAGACGAAAAAAAATTATATTTCGCTAAAAATATCTGTTTCCGTCTTTTTTTCTAATATATCACGATAAAATGACGAAAATGAAGGAAAAAAAATAGGAAAAAATTTAAAATTCGCTAATATTATCCGTTTTCATTGCTTTTTTCGATCATATCTTGATTTACTGACTAAAAAAAGATGATATATAGGTAAAAATTGGAATTTCGTTGAAATAATCCTTATACGTTGCTTTTTGGACATATCTAGATAAAATTACGAAGAATAAACACAAAATAGGGAAAATAAAATGAAATTTCCTAAAATTTCTGTTTTTGTTCCTTTTTTCGAACATATGTTGATAAAAGGACGAAAAATAAACACCAAATAGAGGAAAAAAATTGATATTTCGCTAAAATTATCGGTTTTCGTTGCTTTTTTCGAACATAACTCGATAAAATGACGAAAAATAAAGACAAAATAGAGAAAATAAAATGAAATTTGCTAAAATTTCTGTTTTTGTTGCTTTTTTCGAACATATCTTGATAAAAGGACGAAAAATAAACACCAAATAGAGGAAGAAAATTGATATTTCACTTAAATTAACCGTTTTCGTTGCTTTCTTCGATCATATCTTGTAAAAGGACGAAAAATAATCAAAAAATAGAGGGAAAAAATTGAGATATCGCTTAAATTATCTTTTTTCGTTGCGTTTTTCAAATATATCACGATAAAATGACGAAAATTAAGAAAAAATTGAGGGAAAAAATTGAAATTTCGCTAATATTATCCGTTTTCATTGCTTTTTTCGATCATATCTTGATAAACTGACTAAAAAAAGATGAAATAGGGGTAAACATTGAAATTTCGTTGAAATAATCCATATTCGTTGCTTTTTTAGGACATATCTCGATAAAAGTATGAAGAATAGAGAAAATAAAATGAAATTTTACTAAAATTTCTGTTTTTGATGCTTTTTTCGATCATATCTTGATTAACTGACTAAAAAAAGATAAAATTGGGGTATAAATTGAAATTTTGATGCTTAATCCGTTCATTACTCGATAAAATGACGAAAAATAATGAAATAATATAGAAAATTAATTGAAATTTCGCTAAAATTATCCGTTTTCGTTGCTACTTTCAATTATCTCTCGATAAAATGACGAAAAATAAAGACAAAACCTTGAGGAAAAAATTGAAATTTCGCTAAAATTATCCGTTTTCGTTGCTTTTTCGATCATAACTCGAATAAATTTAGAAAATTAAAGACAGAATAGAGAAATATAATTGAAATTTCGCTAAAATTAACCGCTTTTGTTTCTTTCTTCGATCATATCTTGTAAAAGGACGAAAAATAAACAAAAAATAAAGGGAAAAAATTGAGATATCGCTAAAATTACCTTTTTTCGTTGCCTTTTTCAATCATATCTCGATACAATGATGAAAATTGAGATAAAATAGAGGAAAAAAAGTAAATTTCGCTAACATTTCTGTTTTCATTGCTTTTATCGAACATATCTTGATTAAAGGACGAAAAAAAAACACCAAATAGAAGAAAAAAATTGAGATTTCGCTAAAATAATCCGTTTTTGTTGCTTTTTTCGATAATATCTCGATAAACTGATGAAAAATAAAGAAACAATTTAAAGGAAAATGTAAATTTCGCTTCAATTATCCGTTTTCGTTGTTTTTGCGATCATATCTCGATAAAATGACGAAAATTGTGGCGAAATAGTACAGAAAAACATAAAATTCGCTAAAATAATCCATTTTTGTTGATTCTTTCGATCATATATTTATAAAAAGACGAAAATTAAGACATGATTTAGCTGAAAAAATAGAAATTTCGCTACAATTATCCGTTTTCGTTGCTACTTTCGATTATATCCTGAAAAAATGACGAAAAATAATGAAAAAATAGCGAAAAAAATATTAATTTCGCTAAAATTATTTTTTTGTTGCATTTTTTGATCATATCTTGATTAACGACGAAAAGTAAAACACAAAATGGACGAAAAAAAATTATATTTCGCTAAAATTATCCGTTTCCGTCTTTTTTTCTAATATATCACGATAAAATGACGAAAATTAAGGAAAAAAAAAGAGGAAAAAATTTTAAAATTCGCTAATATTATCCGTTTTCATTGCTTTTTTCGATCATATCTTGATAAACTGACTAAAAAAAGATGAAATAGGGGTAAAAATTGAAATTTCGTTAAAATAATCCATATTCGTTGCAGTTTAGGACATATCTCGATAAAAGTATGAAGAAAAGAGAAAATAAAATGAAATTTCACCAAAATTTCGGTTTTTGATGCTTTTTTCGAACATATCTTGATAAAAGGACGAAAATTAAGAAAAATTGAAAAGAAAATTTGAAATTTCGCTAACATTATCCGTTTTCGTTGGATTAATTGTTCATTTCTCAATACTATGACGAATAATAAAGACAAATATACATGAAAGATGAAACTGCGCTAAAATTATCCATTTTCGATGCTTTTTTCGAACATATATTTATAAAAGGACCAAAAATAAAGACAAAATTTAGTGGTTAAAATTGAAATTTCGCTAATTTTATTTGTTTTCGTTGCTTTTTTCGATAATATCTCGATAAAATGACCAAAAAATATAGAAAAAATAGAGAAAAAAATTAATATTTCGCTATAATTATCCGTTTTCGTTGATTATTTTGATAATATCTGAATAAAATGACAAAAATTAAGGCAAAATAAAGACGAAAAATTAAATTTTCGCTAAAATTATCCGTTTTCGTTGCTTTTTCGATCATATCTCGATGATACGACGAATAATAAAGAAACATTTAGCTGAAAAAATTGAAATTTCGCTAAAATTATCCGTTTTCGTTGCTTTTTCAATCATATCTCGATACAATGATTAAAATTGAGATAAAATAGAGGAATAATTGTAAATTTCGCTAACATTTCTGTTTTTGTTGATTTTATCGAACATATCTTGATAACAGGTCGAAAAATAAACACCAAATAGAAGAAGAAAATTGAAATTTCGCTAAAATTATCCGTTTTTGTTGCTTTTTTCGATTATATCTCGATAAACAGACGAAAAATAAAGAAACAATTTAAAGGAAAATGTAAATTTCGCTTCAATTATCCGTTTTCGTTGTTTTTTTCGATCATATCTCGATAAAATGACGAAAATTATGGCGAAATAGTGCAGAAAAACATAGAATTCGCTAAAATTATCCATTTTTGTTGATTCTTTCGATCATATATTTATAAAAAGACGAAAAATAAAGACATAATTTAGCTGAAAAAATAGAAATTTCGCTACAATTATCCGTTTTCGTTGCTACTTTCAATTATATCCCGAAAAAATGACGAAAAATAATGAAAAAATAGCGAAAAATATTGTAATTTTCCTAAAATTATTTTTTTGTTGCATTTTTTTATCATATCGTGATTAACGACGAAAACTAAAACACAAAATAGACGAAAAAATTTATATTTCGCTAAAATTATCCGTTTTCATTGCTTTTTTCGATCATATCTTGATAAACTGACTAAAAAAGATGAAATAGGGGAAGAAATTGAAATTTCGTTGAAATAATCCATATTCGTTGCTGTTAAGGACATATCTCGATAAAAGTTCGAAGAATAGAGAAAATAAAATGAAATTTCACTAAAATTTCTGTTTTTGATGCTTTTTTCGAACATATCTTGATAAAAGGACGAAAATTAAGAAAAATTGAAGAGAAAATTTGAAATTTCGCTAAAATTATCCGTTTTCGTTGGATTAATTGTTCATTTCTCAATAATATGTCGAATAATAAAGACAAATATACATGAAAGATGAAACTGCGCTAAAATTATCCATTTTCGTTGCTTTTTTCGAACATATATTTATAAAAGGACCAAAAATAAAGACAAAATTTAGAGGTTAAAATTGAAATTTGGCTAATTTTATTTGTTTTCGTTGCTTTTTTCGATAATATCTCGATAAAATGACCAAAAAATATAGAAAAAATAGAGAAAAAATTAATATTTCGCTATAATTATCCGTTTTCGTTGATTATTTTGATAATATCTGAATAAAATGACAAAAATTAAGGTAAAATAAAGACGAAAAATTAAATTTTCGCTAAAATTATCCGTTTTCGTTGCTTTTTCGATCATATCTCGATGATACGACGAATAATAAAGAAACATTTAGCTGAAAAAATTGAAATTTCGCTACAATTATCCGTTTTCGATGCTTTTTCAATCATATCTTGATACAATGATTAAAATTGAGATAAAATAGAGGAAAAATTGTAAATTTCGCTAACATTTCTGTTTTTGTTGATTTTATCGAACTTATCTTGATACAGGACGAAAAATAAACACCAAATAGAAGAAGAAATTGAGATTTTCGCTGAAATTATCCGTTTTTGTTGCTTTTTTCGATTATATCTCGATAAACAGACGAAAAATAAAGAAACAATTTAAAGGAAAATGTAAATTTCGCTTCAATTATCCGTTTTCGTTGTTTTTTTTCGATCATTATCTCGATAAAATGACGAAATTGTGGCGAAATAGTGCAGAAAAACATAGAATTCGCTAAAATTATCCATTTTTGTTGATTCTTTCGATCATATATTTATAAAAAGATGAAAAATAAAGACATAATTTAGCTGAAAAAATAGAAATTTCGCTACAATTATCCGTTTTCGTTGCTACTTTCAATTATATCCCGAAAAAATGACGGAAAAATATTGAAAAAAAAGCGAAAATAATTGTAATTTTGGCGAAAATTATTTTTTTTGTTGCATTTTTTTATCATATCGTGATTAACGACGAAAACTAAAACACAAAATAGACGAAAAAAATTTATATTTCGCTAAAATTATCCGTTTTCATTGCTTTTTTCGATCATATCTTTATAAACTGACTAAAAAAAGATGAAATAGGGGGTAGAAATTGAAATTTTGTTGAAATATCCATATTCGTTGCTGTTAAGGACATATCTCGATAAAAGTTCGAAGAATAGAGAAAATAAAATGAAATTTCACTAAAATTTCTGTTTTGATGCTTTTTTCGAACATATCTTGATAAAAGGACGAAAATTAAGAAAAATTGAAGAGAAAATTTGAAATTTCGCTAAAATTATCCGTTTTCGTTGGATTAATCATTCATATCTCAATGATATGACGAATAATAAAGACAAATATACATGAAAGATGAAACATCGCTAAAACTATCCATTTTCGTTGCTTTTTCGATCATATCTCGATAGAATGACGTGAAAAATGACTAAATAGTGTTAAAATAGAAATTTAGCTAGAATTATCCGTTTTTGTTGCTTTTTTCGTTCATCCCTCGATAAAATAACCAAAAAATATAGAAAAAATAGAGAAAAATTAATATTTCGCTATAATTATCCGTTTTCGTTGATTTTTTTGATAGTATCTGAATAAAATGATAAAAATTAAGGCAAAATAAAGCAGAAAAATTAAATTTTCACTAAAATTATCCGTTTTCGTTTCGTTTTCGATCATTTCTCGATAATACGACGAATAATAATGAAACTTTAAGCTGAAGAAATTGAAATTTCGCTAAAATTATCCGTTTTCGTTGCTACTTTCGATTATATCTCGATAAAATGACGAAAAATTAAGACAAAACCTTGAGGAAAAAATTGAAATTTCGAATAATTATCCGTTTTCGTTGCTTTTTCGATCATAACTCGAATAAATTTCGAAAAATAAAGAAAAAATAGAGAAAAATAATTGAAATTCCGCTGAAATTATCCATTTTAGTTGCTTTTTTTGATCATATTTCGATGAAATGACTAAAAAAAGACAAAATAGATGAAAAAATTAAAATTTCGCTATAATTATCCGTTTTCGTTGCTTTTTTTCGATCATATCTTGATTAACTGACTAAAAAAAGTAGAAATAGGGGTAAAAATTGAAATTTCGTTGAAATAATCCATATTCGTTGCAGTTTAGGACATATCTCGATAAAAGTATGAAGAAAAGAGAAAATAAAATGAAATTTCACCAAAATTTCGGTTTTTGATGCTTTTTTCGAACATATCTTGATAAAAGGACGAAAATTAAGAAAAATTGAAGAGAAAATTTGAAATTTCGCTAAAATTATCCGTTTTCGTTGGATTAATTGTTCATTTCTCAATAATATGTCGAATAATAAAGACAAATATACATGAAAGATGAAACTGCACTAAAATTATCCATTTTCGTTGCTTTTTTCGAACATATATTTATAAAAGGACCAAAAATAAAGACAAAATTTAGAGGTTAAAATTGAAATTTCGCTAATTTTACCCGTTTTCGTTGCTTTTTCGATCATAACTCGAATAAATTTCGAAAAATAAAGAAAAAATAGAGAAAAATAATTGAAATTCCGCTGAAATTATCCATTTTAGATGCTTTTTTCGATAATATCTCGATAAAATGACGTAAAAAATGACTAAATATAATAAAAATAGAAATTTAGCTATAATTATCCGTTTTTGTTGCTTTTTTCGTTCATCCCTCGATAAAATGACCAATTTGTATAAAAAATAGAGAAAAAAATAAATATTTTGCTATAATTATCCGTTTTCGTCGATTTTTTCGAAAATATCTGAATAAAATGACAAAAAATTAAGGCAAAAGATAGGAGAAAATTTAAATTTACACTAAAATTATCCGTTTTCGTTACTTTTTTCGATCATATCTCGATAATAAGACGAATAATAAAGACAAAATTTAGCTGAAAGAATAAAAATTTCTGGTATATTATCCGTTTTCGTCGCTACTTTCGATTATATCTCGATAAAATTACGAAAAATAACGAAAACTTTTGAGGAAAAAATTGAAATTTCGCTGAATTTATCCGTTTTTTTTTTGCTTTTTTCGATCATATCTTGATAATATCTCTATAAAATCACGAAAATAAAGACAAAATTTAGAGTAAAAAATTGAAATTTCGCTTAAATTATCCATTTTCGTTTCTTTATTCGATGATTACGTGATAAAATGGCAAAAAGTGAGGCAAAAGAGAGCAGAAAAACATAATTTTCGCTAAATTTATCCGTTTAAGATGCTTTTGTCTAATATATCTCTATAATAATTGGAGGAGAAAAATGAAATATCCCTGAAATTTCGCTTAAAAAAGTCCGTCTTAGTTGCTTTATTCGATCATATCTCGATAAAATGACGAAAAATAAAGACAAAATTTAGAGGAAAAAATTGAAATTTCCCTTAAATTAACCGTTTTAGTTACTTTTGTCTAATATATTGTTTACTGTTTTCGATCATATCTCGATTAAAAGACTAAAAACAGACAAAATAGATGAAAAAAATTGAAATGTCGCTAAAACGAACCGTTTTATATGCTGGTTTTTGATTATATCTCGATAAAATATCCAAAAAGTAATGACAAAAATACGGGAAAAATTAAAATTTCGCTAAAATTATCCGTTTTCGTTGCTTTTTTCGATAATATCTCGATAAAATGACGAAAAATAAACACAAAATTTAGAGTAAAACATTGTAATTTGGCTAAAATTATCCGTTTTCGTTGTTTCTTCGATCAGATCTCGATAAAATGACGAAAATCCTGGCAAAATAGAGGAGAAAAAAAAAATTCGCTAAAATTATCCATTTTCGTTGCTTTGTTCGATCATATATTTATAAAAAGAAGAAAAATAAATACAAAATTTATCTATATTTATAAATCAGTCCTCGGGTCACTGACCTCGGGTCATTGACCTCGGGTCATTAACCTCGGGTCATTGATTTCGGGTCATTGACCTCGAGTCATTGACCTCGGGTCATTGACCGTAAGTTATCCCGAATCGACCTCCAGGAGTTGACCTCCAAGATTCGACCTCCCTTAGTCTCTTGGAGTCGATCTCTCTGAGTCGACTTCCCGGAGTCGACATCTTAGAGTCGATCACCAAGAGTTGACCTCTTGGAGTCGACTACCCGGAGACGACCTCCCGGACTCGACCTCCCGGAGTCAACATCCGGAATCGACCTCCCGGAGTCGACTTCAAGAGTTGACCTCCCGGAGTCGACCTCGGGTCATCGATCTCCTGGAGTCAACCACCCGGAGTCGAATTCTGAATCGACCTCCCAAAGTCGACTTCCGGTGTCGACCAACCGGAGTCGACTTTTAGTTTTGACCTCCCGGAGTCAACCACCCGGAGTCGATCTCGGGTCATTGATCTCCCGGAGTCAACTTTCCGGAGTCAACCTCCCGGAATCGACTTCCAGAGTTGACCTCCCGGAGTCGACTTCCAAAGTTGACCTCCCGGAGTCAACCTCCAGGAGTCGACCTCCCAGGGTCGACCCCGGGTCATAGACCTCGGGTTATTGACCTATGGTCATTGTCCTCGAGTCATGGTTTTCGGTCTATTGTCCTCTGGTCATTGACCTTGGGTCATTGACCTCGGGTCATTGACCTCGGGTCATCAACCATGGGTCATTGACCTCGGGTCATTGACCTTAAGTCATCCAAAAAGTCGACCTTCCGGAGTCGACCTCCAAGATTCGACCTCTAGGAGTCGACCTCCCTGAGTCGACCTCCCGGAGTCAATCTTAATTAGTCCATCTCCCGGTGTTGACTACCCGGAGACAACCTCCCGGACTTGACCCTCCTGGGTCGACTTCCTGACTCGACCTCCCGGAGTAACTTCCGGAGTCGACCTACCGGAGTCAATTTCCAGAGTCGACCTCCTGGAGTCGACTTTTAGGGTTGACCTCCCGGACTTCCGAAGTCAACCTCCCGGAGTCGACTTCCAGAGTTGACCTCCCGGAGTCGACTTCCAAAGTTGACCTCCCGGAGTCAACCTCCCGGAGTCGACCTCCCAGGGTCGACCTAGGGTCATCGAATTCGGGTTATTGACCTAGGCTCATTGTCCTCGAGTCATTGTTCTCGGGCCATTGACCTCGGGTCATTGACCTCGTGTCATTGACCTCGGGTCATTGAACTTAAGTCATCCCGAAGTCGACCTTCCGGAGTCGACCTCCAAGATTCGACCTCTAGGAGTCGACCTCCCTGAGTCGACCTCCCGGAGTCGACCTCCTGGAGTCAATCTCAATTAGTCGATCTCCCGGAGTCAACTACCGGGAGACAACATCCCGGACTCGACCCTCCTGAGTCGACTTCCTGACTCGACCTCCAGGAGTCAACTTCCGGAGTCGACCTACCGGAGTCGATTTCCGGAGTCGACTTCCAGGGTTTACCTCCCGGAGTCGACCTCCCAGGGTTGTCCTCGTGCCATCGACCTTTGGTCATCGGCCTCGGGTCATCGACATCGGGTCATCGAATTCGCGTCATCGACCTTGGGTCATCGACTTCGAGTCAATGACCACAGTTCATCGACCTCTGGTCAAGATAATATAGAAGAAAGCGACAAATTGGGTTAATTTTAGCGAACGTTTAACATTTTTGCTCTATTTAAGCAAAATGTTTGGCAATGTGATAGATAATATCGAAAAAAGCGACAAATTGGGTTAATTTTTGCAACATTTTTATATTTTTGCTCTATTTCTGCAATATTTTTTTTTGTGAAGATTATATCGACAAAAATCTGATGTGGCCAGCACATAACTTTCTCCATACATAAGATGTAAATATTTATATTTAACTTCCGGTTTATCAGTATTTCATGAATAAAAAATAAGTGATACAAAAATATGTTACATACTAAAGTTTTAGCAAATTACCTTAATTACCTTACTTTTGCCTTAATTTTGGTAATTTTATTCAGATATTAACAAAAAAATCAACGAAAACGGATAATAATAGCGAAATTTTAATTTTTTTCATCTATTTTGTCTTTTTTAGTCATTTCATCGAAATATGATCGGAAAAAGCAACTAAAATGTATAATTTCAGCGAAATTTCAATTATTTTTCTCTATTTTGTCTTTATTTTTCGTCATTTCATCTAGAGATAATCGAAAGTAGCAACGAAAATGGATAATTTTAGCGAAATTTCAATTTTTTCAGCTAAAACTTTCTTTATTATTCGTCGTATTATCGAGATATGATCGAAAACGCAACGAAAAGAGATAATTTTTGCGAAAATTTAATTTTTCTGCTTTATTTTACCTTAATTTTTGTCATTTTATTCAGATATTATTAAAAAAATCAACGAAAACGGATAATTATAGCGAAATATTAATTTTTTTCTCTATTTCTTCTATATATTTTTTGGTTATTTTATCGAGGGATGAACGAAAAAAGCAACAAAATCGGATAATTCTAGCTAAATTTCTATTTTAACACTATTTAGTCATTTTTCACGTCATTCTATCGAGATATGATCGAAAAAAGCAACGAAAATGAATAATTTTAGCGATGTTTCATCTTTCATTTATATTTGTCTTTATTATTCGTCATATTATTGAGATATGAACGATTAATCCAACGAAAACGGATAATTTTAGCGAAATTTCAAATTTTCTCTTCAATTTTTCCTAATTTTCGTCCTTTTATCAAGATATGTTCGAAAAAAGCATCAAAAACAGAAATTTTAGTGAAATTTCATTTTATTTTCTCTATTCTTCATACTTTTATCGAGATATGTCCTAAACAGCATTGAATATGGATTATTTCGACGAAATTTCAATTTTTACCCCTATTTCATCTTTTTTTAGTCAGTTAATCAAGATATGATCGAAAAAAGCAATTAAAAAGGATAATATTAGCGAAATTTAAATTTTTTTCCCCTTGTTTTTCATTAATTTTTTGCATTTTATCGTGATATATTAGAAAAAAAGACGGAATAGGATAATTTTAGCGAAATATAATTTTTTTCGTCTATTTTGTGTTTTTGTTTTCGTCGTTAATCAAGATATGATCAAAAAATGCAACAAAAAAAAATAATTTTAGCGAAATTACAAAATCGCTATTTTTTCATTATTTTTCGTCATTTTTTCGGGATATAATCGAAAGTAGCAACAAAAACGGATAATTGTAGCGAAATTTCTATTTTTTCAGCTAAAATATGTCTATATTTTTCGCCTTTTTATAAATATATATTCGAAAGAATCACAAAAATGGATAATTTTAGCAAATTCTATGTTTTTCTGCACTATTTCGCCACAATTTTCGTCATTTTATCGAGATATGATCGAAGAAACAACGAAAACGGATAATTGAAGCGAAATTTACATTTTCCTTTAAATTGTTTCTTTATTTTTCGTCAGTTTATCGAGATATTATTGAAAAAAGCAACAAGAACGGATAATTTTAGCGAAATCTCAATTTTTTTCTTCTATTTGGTGTTTATTTTTCGTCCTAATATCAAGATATGTTCGATAAAAGCAACAAAAACAGAAATGTTAGCGAAATTTACATTTTTTCCTCTATTTTATCTCAATTTTCATCATTGTATCGAGATATGATTGAAAAAGGCAACGAAAAAAGATAATTTTAGCGATATCTCAATTTTTCCCTTTATTTTTTGTTTATTTTTCGTCCTTTTACAAGATATGATCGAAGAAAGCAACAAAAGCGGTTAATTTTAGCGAAGTTTCAATTATATTTGTCTATTCTGTCATTAATTTTCGAAATTTATTCGAGTTATGATCGAAAAAGCAACGAAAACGGATAATTTTAGCGAAATTTCAATTTTTTCCTCAAGGTTTTGTCTTTATTTTTTGTCATTTTATCGAGAGATTATCGACAGTAGCAACGAAAACGGATAATTTTAGCAAAATTTCAATTTTTTCAGCTAAAGTTTTCTTTATTATTCGTCGTATTATCGAGATATGATCGAAAAAGCAACTTATTTATTTATATATATTGAAGCAACTACTTTATTTTGCCTTAATTTTTGTCATTTTATTCAGATATTATCAAAAAAATCAACGAAAACGGATAATTATAGCGAAATATTTATTTTTTTCTCTATTTTTTCTATATTTTTTGGTCATTCTATCGAGATTTAAAATTATCCGTTTTCGTTGCTTTTTCGATCATATCTCGATAATACGACGAATAATAAAGAAAAATTTAGCTGAAAAAATTGAAACTTCGCTAAAATTATCCGTTTTCGTTGCTACATAAGATTATCTCTTGATAAAATGACGAAAAATAAAGACAAAACCTTGAGAAAAAAATTGAAATTTCGCTAAAATTATCCGTTTTCGTTGCTTTCTACGATCATATCATGTAAAAGGACGAAAAATAAACAAAAAATAAAGGGAAAAATTGAGATATCGCTAAAATTATCTTTTTTCGTTGCCTTTTTCAATCATATCTCGATACAATGATAAAAATTGAGATAAAATAGAGGAAAAAATGTAAATTTCGCTAATATTTCTGTTCTTGTTGCTTTTATCGAACATATCTTGATAAAAGGACGAAAAATAAACAACAAATAGAAGAAAAAAATTGCGATTTCGCTAAAATTATCCGTTTTTTTTTGCTTTTTTCGATAATATCTCGATAAACTGACGAAAAATAAAGAAACAATTTAAAGGAAAATGTAAATTTCGCTTCAATTATCCGTTTTCGTTGCCTATTTCGATAATATCTCGATAAAATGACGTAAAAAATGACTAAATAAAATAAAAATAGAAATTTAGCTAGAATTATCCGTTTTTGTTCCTTTTTTCGTTCATCGCACGATAAGATGACAAATTACTATAAAAAATAGAGAAAAAAAATAAATATTCTGCTATAATAATCCGTTTTCGTCGATTTTTTCGAAAATATCTGAATAAAATGACAAAAAATTAAGGCAAAAGAAAGGTGAAAAATTAAATTTTCGTTACAATTATCCGTTTTCGTTGCTATTTCGATCATATCTCGATAGTATGACGAATCATAAAGACAAAATTAAGCTGAAAAAAATTGAAATTTCGCTAAAATTATCCGTTTTTGCAGTTTTTTCGATCATATCTCGAATAAATGACGAAAATTATTTCGAAATAGAGGAGAAAAATATAATTTTTGCTAAAATTATCCGTTTAAGTTGCTTTTGTCTAATATATTTCCATAAATTGACTGATTGAGGCGAAACTGGAGGAGAAAAATGAAATTGCCCTTCAATTTCGCTAAAAAAATCCGTCTTCGTTGCTTTCTTCGATAATATCTCGATAAAATGACGGAAAATAAAGATAAAATTTAGAGGAAAAAATTAAATTTTGCTAAATTTATCCTTTTTTGTTGCTTTTTTCGATATTATCTCGATAAAATGACGTAAAATATAGACAAAATAGAGTAAAAATAGAAATTTAGCTAGAATTATCCGATTATGTTGATTTTATCGATACAATCTGAATAAAATGCCAAAAATAAGGCAAAAGAGAGGAGAAAAATTAAATTTTCGCTAAATTTTTCGTTTTCGTTGCTTTTTTCGATCATATCTCGATTAAACTTCGAAAAATAAAGACAAAATAGGGAATAAAAATTGAAATTTTGCTAAAATTATCCGTTTTCTTTGCTTTTTTCGATCATATCTTGATTTACTGACTAAAAAAGGATAAAGTTGGGGTAAAAATAGAAATTTCAATCACAATTTCCGTTTTTTATGCTTAATCCGTTCATATCTCGATAAAATGACGAAAAATAAAGAAATCATAGAGAAAAATTATTAAAATTTCACTGAAATTATCCGTTTTCGTTGCTGTTTTCGATCATATCTCGATTAAAAGACTAAAAAAAGACAAAATAGATGAAAAAAATTGAAATGTCGCTAAAACTAACCGTTTTATATGCTGGTTTTTGATCATATCTCGATAAAATATCGAAAAATAATGTCAAAATATGGGAAAAATTAAAATTTCGCTAAAATTATCCGTTTCCGTTGCTTTTTTTGATAATATCTCGATAAAATGACGAAAAATAAACACAAAATTTAGAGTAAAACATTGTAATTAGGCTAAAATTATCCGATCTCGTTGTTTTTTCGATCAGATCTCGATAAAATGACGAAAATCCTGGCAAAATAGAGGAGAAAAAAAAAATCGCTAAAATTATCCATTTTCGTTGCTTTGTTCGATCATATATTTATAAAAAGAAGAAAAAAAAAGACAAAATTTAGGGGTAAAAAATTGAAATTTCGATAATTTTATCCGTTTCCGTTGCTTTTTTCGATAATATCTCAATAAAATGACGTAAAGAATGACTTAATAGAGCAAAAATAGAAATTAAGCTACAATTATCCGTTTTTGTCGCTTTTTTCGTTCACCCTTCGATAAAATGACCAAAGGATATAGAAAAAATAGAGATAAAATAGATATTTCGCTATAATTATCGGTTTTCTATGATTTTTTCTATTATATCTGAACAAAATGACAAAAATTGAGGCAAAAGAAAGGAGAAAATTTAAATTTTCACTAAAATTATCCGTTTTCGTTTCTTTTTTCGATCATATCTAGATAATAAGACGAATAATAAAGTCAAAAATTAGCTGAAAGAGTTAAAATTTCGGGTATATTATCCGTTTTCGTCGCTACTTTCGATTATATCTCGATAAAATAACGAAAAATAACGAAACATTTTGAGGAAAAAATTGAAATTTCGTTAAAATTATCAGTTTTCATTGCTTTTCTCGATCATAACTAGATAAAATGACGAAAAAAAAGGAAAAAATAGTAAAAAAAATTGAAGTTTCGCTATATTTATCCGTTTTTTTTTCTTTTATCGATCATATCTTGATAATATCTCTATAAAATCACGAAAATATAGACAAAATTTAGAGTAAAAAATTGAAATTTCGCTTAAATTATCCATTTTCGTTTCTTTATTCGATGATTACGTGATAAAATGGCAAAAAGTGAGGCAAAAGAGAGCAGAAAAACATAATTTTCGCTAAATTTATCCGTTTAAGATGCTTTTTTCTAATATATCTCTATAATTGTCAATAATTAAGGCGAAATTGGAGGAGAAAAATGAAATATCCCTGAAATTTCGCTTAAAAAAGTCCGTTTTAGTTGCTTTATTCGATCATATCTCGATAAAATGACGAAAAATAAAGACAAAATTTAGAGGAAAAAATTGAAATTTCCCTTAACCGTTTTAGTTACTTTTGTCTAATATATTTCGATAAATTGACTAAAATTAAGGCAAAATTGGAGGAGAAAAATGATATTTCCCTAAGATTTTGCTAAAAAAAAGCCGTCTTCGTTGCTTTTTTCCATCATATCTCGATAAAATGTCGAAAAATAAAAACAAAATATAGAGGAAAAAATGAAATTTCTGTAATATTATCAGTTTTCGTTGCTTGTTACGATGATATCTCGATAAAATGACGTAAAATGAAGACTACATAGAGTAAAAATAGAAATGTAGCTAGAATTATGCATTCTTGTGTCTTTTATAATATATTTCATATATTTATAAAAAGACGAAAAATAAAGCCAAAATTTAAATGTAATAAATTGAAATTTCGCTAATATTAACCGTTTTCGTTGATTTTTTTATAATATCTCGATAAAATAACGTAAAATATAGACAAAATAGAGTAATAATAGGAATTTAGCTAGAATTATCCGTTTTTTTTGATTTTTTCGATAATATTTGTATAAAATGACATAAATAAGGCAAAGGAAAGGAGAAAAATAAAATTTTCAATAAAATTGTCCGTTTTCGTTGCTTTTTTCGATCATATTCTGATTATATTTCGTAAAATAATTACAATATAGGGAATAAAAATTGAAATTTCTCTAATTTTATCCGTTTTCGTTGCCTTTTTCGATAAAAACTCGATAAAATGGCGTAAAAATGACTAAATACAGTAAAAATAGAATTTTAGCTAGAATTATCCGTTTTTGTTGCTTTTTTCGTTCCTCCCTCGATAACATGACCAATTACTATAAAAAATAGAGAAAAATAGATATTTTGCTATAATTATCCGTTTTCGTCGATTTTTTCGAAAGTATCTTAATAAAATACCAAAAAATTAAGACAAAATTTAGCTGAAAAAATGAAATTTCGCGTTGACCTCCCATCGACCTTGAGTCATCGACCTCGAGTCATCGACCTCGGGTCATCATCCTCGGGTCATTGACCTAGGGTCATTGTCCTCGGGTCATTGACCTAGGGTCATTGAACTCGGGTCATCTACCTAGGGTCATTGACCTAGGGTCATTATCCTCGGGTCACTGACCTCGGGTCATTGACCTCGGGTCATTTACCTCGGGTCATTGACCTCGGGTCATTGACCTTGAGTCATTGACCTCGGGTCATTGACCGTAAGTTATCCCGAAGTCGATCACCCGGAGTTGACCTCTTGGAGTCGACTACCCGGAGACGACCTCCCGAACTCGACCTCCCGGAGTCAACATCCGGAATCGACCTCCCGGAGTCGACTTCAAGAGTTGACCTCCCGGAGTCAACCTCCCGGAGTCGACTTCTGAATCGACCTCCCGGAGTCGACTTCCGGTGTCGACCTCCCGGAGTCGACTTTAAGTTTTGACCTCCCGGAGTCAACCTCCAGGAGTTGACCTCGGGTCATTGATCTCCCGGAGTCATCTTCCCGGAGTCAACCTCCCGGAATCGACTTCCAGAGTTGACCTCCCGGAGTCGACTTCCAAAGTTGACCTCCCGGAGTCAACCTCCCGGAGTCGAGCTGCCAGGGTCGACCCCGGGTCATCGACCTCGGGTTATTGACCTAGGGCCATTGTCCTCGAGTCATAGTTTTCGGGCTATTGACCTCGGGTCATTGACCTAGGTTCATTGACCTCGGGTCATTGACCTCGGGTCATTGACCTTAAGACATCCCAATGTCGACCTTCCGGAGTCGACCTCCAAGAACTGACCTCTAGGAGTCGACCTCCCTGAGTCGACCTCCCGAAGCCAATCTCAATTAGTCGATCTCCCGGAGTCGACTACCCGGAGACGACCTCCCGGACTCGACCCTCCTTAGTAGACTTACTGATTCGACCTCCTGGAGTAACTTCCGGAGTCGACCTACCGGAGTCAATTTCCAGAGTCGACCTCCTGGAGTAGACTTCCAGAGTTGACTTCCCGCAGGCAACCGCCCGAGGTCGACCTTGGGTCATTGATCTCCCGGAGTCAACTTCCCGGAGTCATCCTCCTGGAGTCGACTTCCAGAGTTGACCTCCCGGAGTCGACTTCCAAAGTTGACCTCCCAGAGTCAACCTCCAGGAGTCGACCTCCCAGGGTCGATCTCGGGTTATCGAATTCGGGTTATTGACCTAGGGTCATTGTCCTCGAGTCATTGTTCTCGGGCCATTGACCTCGGGTCATTGACCTCGGGTCATTGAACTTAAGTCATCCCGAAGTCGACCTTCCGGAGTCGACCTCCAAGATTCGACCTCTAGGAGTCGACCTCCCTGAGTCGACCTCCCGGAGTCGACCTCCCGGTGTCAATCTCAATTAGTCTATCTCCCGGGGTCAACTACCCGGAGACGACTTCCCGGACTCGACTCTCCTGAGTCGACTTCCTGACTCGACCTCCAGGAGTCAACTTCCGGAGTCGACCTCCCGGAGTCGACTTCCAGGGTTTACCTCCCGGAGTCGACCTCCTAGGGTTTACCTAGGGCCATCGACCTTTGGTCATCGGCCTCGGGTCATCGACCTCGGGTCATCGAACTCGCGTCATCGACCTTGGGTTAATGGGTTAATGTTATC
Source organism: Sympetrum striolatum (assembly GCA_947579665.1). Classification (NCBI taxonomy): domain Eukaryota; kingdom Metazoa; phylum Arthropoda; class Insecta; order Odonata; family Libellulidae; genus Sympetrum; species Sympetrum striolatum. Next base: position 8,116,570 of record OX388345.1, read on the forward strand.
CTCTTTTGTTGCTTTTTTCGATCATATCTTATAAAAGGACGAAATATAAACAATTAATGGAAGAAAAATTTGAGATATCGCTAAAACTATCTTTTTTTGTTGTCTTTTTCAATCATATCTAAATACAATGATGAAAATGAAGAAAAAAATTGATTGAAAAAATTGTTATTTCGCTAATATTATCCGATTTCATTGCTTTTTTCGATGATATCTTGATTTACTGACTAAAAAAAGATGAAATATAGGTAAAAATTGAAATTTCGTTGAAATAATCCTTATACGTTGCTTTTTGGACATATCTAGAAAAAATTACGAAGAATAAACACAAAATAGGGAAAATAAAATGAAATTTTGCTAAAAGTTCTGTTTTTGTTGCTTTTTTCGAACATATCTTGATAAAAGGACGAAAAATAAACACCAAATAGAGGAAAAAAATTGATATTTCGCTAAAATTATCGGTTTTCGTTGCTTTTTTCGAACATAACTCGATAAAATGACGAAAAATAAAGACAAAATAGAGAAAATAAAATTAAATTTGCTAAAATTTCTGTTTTTGTTGCTTTTTTCGAATATATCTTGATAAAAGGACGAAAAATAAACACCAAATAGAGGAAGAAAATTGATATTTCACTAAAATTAACCGTTTTCGTTGCTTTCTTCGATCATATCATGTAAAAGGAATAAAAATAATCAAAAAATAGAGGGAAAAATTGAGATATCGCTAAAATTATCTTATTTCGTTGCGTTTTTCAAATATATCACGATAAAATGACGAAAATTAAGGAAAAAAAAGAGGAAAAAATTTTAAAATTCGCTAATATTATCCGTTTTCATTGCTTTTTTCGATCATATCTTGATAAACTGACTAATGAAAGATGAAATAGGGGTAAAAATTGAAATTTCGTTGAAATAATCCATATTCGTTGCTGTTAAGGACATATCTCGATAAAAGTATGAAGAATAGAGAAAATAAAATGAAATTGCACTAACATTTCTGTTTTTGATGCTTTTTTCGATCATATCTTGATTAACTGACTAAAAAAAGATGAAATATAGGTAAAAATTGAAATTACCTTGAAATAATCCTTATACGTCGCTTTTTGGACATATCTCGATAAAATTACGAAGAATAAAGACAAAATATGGGAAAAAAATGAATTTTCTCTAAAAATATCCGTTTTCGTTTCTTTTTTCGATTATATCTTGATAAACTGACTAAAAAAAGATAAAATTGGGGTATAAATTGAAATTTTGATGCTTAATCCGTTCATAACTCGATAAAATGACGCAAAATAATGAAATAATATAGAAAATAAATTGAAATTTCGCTAAAATTATCCGTTTTCGTTGCTACTTTCAATTATCTCTCGATAAAATGACGAAAAATAAAGACAAAACCTTGAGGAAAAAATTGAAATTTCGCTAAAATTATCCGTTTTCGTTGCTTTTTCGATCATAACTCGAATAAATTTAGAAAATTAAAGACAGAATAGAGAAATATAATTGAAATTTCGCTAAAATTAACCGCTTTTGTTGCTTTCTTCGATCATATCTTGTAAAAGGACGAAAAATAAACAAAAAATAAAGGGAAAAAATTGAGATATCGCTAAAATTATCTTTTTTCGTTGCCTTTTTCAATCATATCTCGATACAATGATGAAAATTGAGATAAAATAGAGGAAAAAATGTAAATTTCGCTAACATTTCTGTTTTTATTGCTTTTATCGAACATATCTTGATTAAAGGACGAAAAATAAACACCAAATAGAAGAAAAAAATTGAGATTTCGCTGAAATTATCCGTTTTTGTTGATTTTTTCGATAATATCTCGATAAACTGATGAAAAATAAAGAAACAATTTAAAGGAAAATGTAAATTTCGCTTCAATTATCCGTTTTCGTTGTTTTCTCGTTCATATCTCGATAAAATGACGAAAATTGTGGCGAAATAGTGCAGAAAAACATAAAATTCGCTAAAATAATCCATTTTTGTTGATTCTTTCGATCATATATTCATAAAAAGACGAAAAATTAAGACATAATTTAGCTGAAAAAATAGAAATTTCGCTACAATTATCCGTTTTCGTTGCAACTTTCGATTATATCCCGAAAAAATGACGAAAAATAAGAAAAAATATCGAAAAAAAATATTAATTTCGCTAAAATTATTTTTTTTGTTGCATTTTTTGATCATATCTTGATTAACGACGAAAAGTAAAACACAAAATAGACGAAAAAAAATTATATTTCGCTAAAATTATCCGTTTCCGTCTTCTTTTCTAATATATCACGATAAAATGACGAAAATTAAGGAAAAAAAAGAGGAAAAAATTTTAAAATTCGCTAATATTATCCGTTTTCATTGCTTTTTTCGATCATATCTTGATAAACTGACTAAAAAAAGCTGAAATAGGGGTAAAAATTGAAATTTCGTTGAAAAAATCCATATTCGTTGCAGTTTAGGACATATCTCGATAAAAGTATGAAGAAAAGAGAAAATAAAATGAAATTTCACCAAAATTTCGGTTTTTGATGCTTTTTTCGAACATATCTTGATAAAAGGACGAAAATTAAGAAAAATTGAAGAGAAAATTTAAAATTTCGCTAAAATTATCCGTTTTCGTTGGATTAATTGTTCATTTCTCAATAATATGTCGAATAATAAAGACAAATATACATGAAAGATGAAACTTCGCTAAAATTATCCATTTTCGTTGCTTTTTTCGAACATATATTTATAAAAGGACCAAAAATAAAGACAAAATTCAGAGGTTAAAATTGAAATTTCGCTAATTTTATCCGTTTTCGTTGCTTTTTTCGATAATATCTCGATAAAATGACCAAAAAATATAGAAAAAATAGAGAAAAAAATTAATATTTCGCTATAATCATCCGTTTTCGTTGATTATTTTGATAATATCTGAATAAAATGACAAAAATTAAGGAAAAATAAAGACGAAAAATTAAATTTTCGCTAAAATTATCCGTTTTCGTTGCTTTTTCGATCATATCTCGATGATACGAAGAATAATAAAGAACCATTTAGCTGAAAAAATTGAAATTTCGCTAAAATTATCCGTTTTCGTTGCGACTTTCGATTATCTCTCGATAAAATGACGAAAAATAAAGACAAAACTTTGAGGAAAAAATTGAAATTTCGCTAAAATTATCCGTTTTCGTTGCTTTTTCAATCATATCTCGATACAATGATGAAAATTGAGATAAAATGGAGGAAAAATTGTAAATTTCGCTAACATTTCTGTTTTTGTTGCTTTTATCGAACATATCTTGATAAAAGGACGAAAAATAAACACCAAATAGAAGAAGAAAATTGAGATTTCGCTGAAATTATCCGTTTTTGTTGCTTTTTTCGATTATATCTCGATAAACTGACGAAAAATAATGAAACAATTTAAAGCAAAATGTAAATATCGCTTCAATTTTCCGTTTTCGTTGTTTTTTCGATCATATCTCGATAAAATGACGAAAATTGAGGCGAAATAGTGCAGAAAAACATAGAATTCGCTAAAATTATCCATTTTTGTTGATTCTTTCGATCATATATTTATAAAAAGACGAAAAATAAGGACATAATTTAGCTGAAAAAATAGAAATTTCGCTACAATTATCCGTTTTAGTTGCTACTTTCGATTATATCCCGAAAAAATGACGAAAAATAATGAAAAAATAGCGAAAATAATTGTAATTTCGCTAAAACTATTTTTTTGTTGCATTTTTTGATCATATCGTGATTAACGACAAAAAACTAAAACACAAAATAGACGAAAAAAATTTATATTTCGCTAAAATTATCCGTTTTCATTGCTTTTTTTCGATCATATCTTGATAAACTGACTAATAAAAGATGAAATAGGGGTAAAAAATGAAATTTCGTTGAAATAATCCATATTCGTTGCTGTTAAGGACATATCTCGATAAAAGTATGAAGAATAGAGAAAATAAAATGAAATTTCACTAAAATTTCTGTTTTTGATGCTTTTTTCGATCATATCTTGATTAACTGACTAAAAAAAGATGAAATATAGGTAAAAATTGAAATTACCTTGAAATAATCCTTATACGTCGCTTTTTGGACATATCTCGATAAAATTACGAAGAATAAAGACAAAATATGGGAAAAAAATGAATTTTCTCTAAAAATATCCGTTTTCGTTTCTTTTTTCGATTATATCTTGATAAACTGACTAAAAAAAGATAAAATTGGGGTATAAATTGAAATTTTGATGCTTAATCCGTTCATAACTCGATAAAATGACGCAAAATAATGAAATAATATAGAAAATAAATTGAAATTTCGCTAAAATTATCCGTTTTCGTTGCTACTTTCAATTATCTCTCGATAAAATGACGAAAAATAAAGACAAAACCTTGAGGAAAAAATTGAAATTTCGCTAAAATTATCCGTTTTCGTTGCTTTTTCGATCATAACTCGAATAAATTTAGAAAATTAAAGACAGAATAGAGAAATATAATTGAAATTTCGCTAAAATTAACCGCTTTTGTTGCTTTCTTCGATCATATCTTGTAAAAGGACGAAAAATAAACAAAAAATAAAGGGAAAAAATTGAGATATCGCTAAAATTATCTTTTTTCGTTGCCTTTTTCAATCATATCTCGATACAATGATGAAAATTGAGATAAAATAGAGGAAAAAATGTAAATTTCGCTAACATTTCTGTTTTTATTGCTTTTATCGAACATATCTTGATTAAAGGACGAAAAATAAACACCAAATAGAAGAAAAAAATTGAGATTTCGCTGAAATTATCCGTTTTTGTTGATTTTTTCGATAATATCTCGATAAACTGATGAAAAATAAAGAAACAATTTAAAGGAAAATGTAAATTTCGCTTCAATTATCCGTTTTCGTTGTTTTCTCGTTCATATCTCGATAAAATGACGAAAATTGTGGCGAAATAGTGCAGAAAAACATAAAATTCGCTAAAATAATCCATTTTTGTTGATTCTTTCGATCATATATTCATAAAAAGACGAAAAATTAAGACATAATTTAGCTGAAAAAATAGAAATTTCGCTACAATTATCCGTTTTCGTTGCTACTTTCCATTATATCCCGAAAAAATGACGAAAAATAAGAAAAAATAGCGAAAAAAAATATTAATTTCGCTAAAATTATTTTTTGATCATATCTTGATTAACGACGAAAAGTAAAACACAAAATAGACGAAAAAAAATTATATTTCGCTAAAATTATCCGTTTCCGTCTTTTTTTCTAATATATCACGATAAAATGACGAAAATTAAGGAAAAAAAAAGAGGAAAAAATTTTAAAATTCGCTAATATTATCCGTTTTCATTGCTTTTTTCGATCATATCTTGATAAACTGACTAAAAAAAGATGAAATAGGGGTAAAAATTGAAATTTCGTTGAAAAAATCCATATTCGTTGCAGTTTAGGACATATCTCGATAAAAGTATGAAGAAAAGAGAAAATAAAATGAAATTTCACCAAAATTTCGGTTTTTGATGCTTTTTTCGAACATATCTTGATAAAAGGACGAAAATTAAGAAAAATTGAAGAGAAAATTTAAAATTTCGCTAAAATTATCCGTTTTCGTTGGATTAATTGTTTATTTCTCAATAATATGTCGAATAATAAAGACAAATATACATGAAAGATGAAACTTCGCTAAAATTATCCATTTTCGTTGCTTTTTTCGAACATATATTTATAAAAGGACCAAAAATAAAGACAAAATTCAGAGGTTAAAATTGAAATTTCGCTAATTTTATCCGTTTTCGTTGCTTTTTTCGATAATATCTCGATAAAATTACCAAAAAATATAGAAAAAATAGAGAAAAAAATTAATATTTCGCTATAATCATCCGTTTTCGTTGATTATTTTGATAATATCTGAATAAAATGACAAAAATTAAGGAAAAATAAAGACGAAAAATTAAATTTTCGCTAAAATTATCCGTTTTCGTTGCTTTTTCGATCATATCTCGATGATACGAAGAATAATAAAGAAACATTTAGCTGAAAAAATTGAAATTTCGCTAAAATTATCCGTTTTCGTTGCGACTTTCGATTATCTCTCGATAAAATGACGAAAAATAAAGACAAAACTTTGAGGAAAAAATTGAAATTTCGCTAAAATTATCCGTTTTCGTTGCTTTTTCAATCATATCTCGATACAATGATGAAAATTGAGATAAAATGGAGGAAAAATTGTAAATTTCGCTAACATTTCTGTTTTTGTTGCTTTTATCGAACATATCTTGATAAAAGGACGAAAAATAAACACCAAATAGAAGAAGAAAATTGAGATTTCGCTGAAATTATCCGTTTTTGTTGCTTTTTTCGATTATATCTCGATAAACTGACGAAAAATAATGAAACAATTTAAAGCAAAATGTAAATATCGCTTCAATTTTCCGTTTTCGTTGTTTTTTCGATCATATCTCGATAAAATGACGAAAATTGAGGCGAAATAGTGCAGAAAAACATAGAATTCGCTAAAATTATCCATTTTTGTTGATCCTTTCGATCATATATTTATTAAAAGACGAAAAATAAAGACATAATTTAGCTGAAAAAATAGAAATTTCGCTAAAATTATCCGTTTTCGTTGCTACTTTCGACTATATCCCGAAAAAATGACGAAAAATAATGAAAAAAACAGCGAAAATAATTGTAATTTCGCTAAAATATTTTTTTTTGTTGCATTTTTTGATCATATCGTGATTAACGACGAAAACTAAAACACAAAATAGACGAAAAAAATTTATATTTCGCTAAAATTATCCGTTTTCATTGCTTTTTTCGATCATATCTTGATAAACTGACTAATAAAAGATGAAATAGGGGTAAAAAATGAAATTTCGTTGAAATAATCCATATTCGTTGCTGTTAAGGACATATCTCGATAAAAGTATGAAGAATAGAGAAAATAAAATGAAATTTCACTAAAATTTCTGTTTTTGATGCTTTTTTCGATCATATCTTGATTAACTGACTAAAAAAAGATGAAATATAGGTAAAAATTGAAATTACCTTGAAATAATTCTTATACGTCGCTTTTTGGACATATCTCGATAAAATTACGAAGAATAAAGACAAAATATGGGAAAAAAATGAATTTTCTCTAAAAATATCCGTTTTCGTTTCTTTTTTCGATTATATCTTGATAAACTGACTAAAAAAAGATAAAATTGGGGTATAAATTGAAATTTTGATGCTTAATCCGTTCATAACTCGATAAAATGACGCAAAATAATGAAATAATATAGAAAATAAATTGAAATTTCGCTAAAATTATCCGTTTTCGTTGCTACTTTCAATTATCTCTCGATAAAATGACGAAAAATAAAGACAAAACCTTGAGGAAAAAATTGAAATTTCGCTAAAATTATCCGTTTTCGTTGCTTTTTCGATCATAACTCGAATAAATTTAGAAAATTAAAGACAGAATAGAGAAATATAATTGAAATTTCGCTAAAATTAACCGCTTTTGTTGCTTTCTTCGATCATATCTTGTAAAAGGACGAAAAATAAACAAAAAATAAAGGGAAAAAATTGAGATATCGCTAAAATTATCTTTTTTCGTTGCCTTTTTCAATCATATCTCGATACAATGATGAAAATTGAGATAAAATAGAGGAAAAAATGTAAATTTCGCTAACATTTCTGTTTTTATTGCTTTTATCGAACATATCTTGATTAAAGGACGAAAAATAAACACCAAATAGAAGAAAAAAATTGAGATTTCGCTGAAATTATCCGTTTTTGTTGATTTTTTCGATAATATCTCGATAAACTGATGAAAAATAAAGAAACAATTTAAAGGAAAATGTAAATTTCGCATCAATTATCCGTTTTCGTTGTTTTCTCGTTCATATCTCGATAAAATGACGAAAATTGTGGCGAAATAGTGCAGAAAAACATAAAATTCGCTAAAATAATCCATTTTTGTTGATTCATTCGATCATATATTCATAAAAAGACGAAAAATTAAGACATAATTTAGCTGAAAAAATAGAAATTTCGCTACAATTATCCGTTTTCGTTGCTACTTTCCATTATATCCCGAAAAAATGACGAAAAATAAGAAAAAATAGCGAAAAAAAATATTAATTTCGCTAAAATTATTTTTTTTGTTGCATTTTTTGATCATATCTTGATTAACGACGAAAAGTAAAACACAAAATAGACGAAAAAAACATTATATTTCGCTAAAATTATCCGTTTCCGTCTTTTTTTCTAATATATCACGATAAAATGACGAAAATTAAGGAAAAAAAAAGAGGAAAAAATTTTAAAATTCGCTAATATTATCCGTTTTCATTGCTTTTTTCGATCATATCTTGATAAACTGACTAAAAAATCTGATGTGGCCAGCACATGACTTTCTCCATATATATAAGATGTAAATATTTATCTACCGCAGTAATTTCGAACTCTATATTCCATCTAACTTGGAATATGAGTGATTAATATATATATATATATATATATATATATATATATATATATATATATATATATATATATATATATATATATATATATATATATATATATATATATTATCTTTGACGCCAAAAACATGAATAATAATGTTTTACGGGACATGATCGATGAAAAACGATGAAATTGGCATTTCGCCCATAGAGCCCAGAGCGCCCACAAAGTAAATAATCAGCAACTTCCGGTTTATTAGTATTTCATGAATAACTCCTACACAATCAGTGATACAAAAATATTTTTCAACCAAAAGTTATAGTAAATTTTATTTTCTAATCTTTTATAAATAATAGTATATACCTAAATATCATATTTATGGAGATATTTTGAAAACCGGAAATGAGCTTTGAAGAATACAGCTCGACTTCCGGTAAACCGATTTACTCCAAAAACTAATCAACTCTTAAGAAACTAAATAATGTACTATATATGAAATTTGGTGTTGATATAATGTATCGTTTTTAAGTTAGAGCGCCCACAAAGTACATAACGGCTACTTCCGGTTTATCGGTATTTCACGAATAACTCCTAATCAACCGGTGATACAAAAATTTGTTAAATACAAAAGTTATAGTAAATTACATTATCTAAAACTTTTATAAGTAATACAATGCACGTATATATCATATTATGGAGATATTTTGAAAACCGGAAATGAGCTATAATGAATGAAGCTCGACTTCCGGTGAACCGTTTTACTCCAAAAACTAATCAACTCTGACAGCACACACCACAGTACTATTACGAAGTTTGGTATAAATACGACCAAAAGTTTTCACGATAGAGCGCCCACTAACACACACACACATACAGACACACACACACACACACACACACACACACACACACACATACACACAGACATCATTCCGAAAATAGTCAAAACGTGTTCTAGGGACCCCAAAACATGTATTTCCGTTGAAATCTCGAAGTCGAATTTTTTCATGAAAACAATACTTTCTCTATACTTCGTATATGGAGAAAGTAAAAAAGATGAAATAGGGGTAAAAATTGAAATTTCGTTGAAAAAATCCATATTCGTTGCAGTTTAGGACATATCTCGATAAAAGTATGAAGAAAAGAGAAAATAAAATGAAATTTCACCAAAATTTCGGTTTTTGATGCTTTTTTCGAACATATCTTGATAAAAGGACGAAAATTAAGAAAAATTGAAGAGAAAATTTAAAATTTCGCTAAAATTATCCGTTTTCGTTGGATTAATTGTTTATTTCTCATAATATGTCGAATAATAAAGACAAATATACATGAAAGATGAAACTTCGCTAAAATTATCCATTTTCGTTGCTTTTTTCGAACATATATTTATAAAAGGACCAAAAATAAAGACAAAATTCAGAGGTTAAAATTGAAATTTCGCTAATTTTATCCGTTTTCGTTGCTTTTTTCGATAATATCTCGATAAAATTACCAAAAAATATAGAAAAAATAGAGAAAAAAATTAATATTTCGCTATAATCATCCGTTTTCGTTGATTATTTTGATAATATCTGAATAAAATGACAAAAATTAAGGAAAAATAAAGACGAAAAATTAAATTTTCGCTAAAATTATCCGTTTTCGTTGCTTTTTCGATCATATCTCGATGATACGAAGAATAATAAAGAAACATTTAGCTGAAAAAATTGAAATTTCGCTAAAATTATCCGTTTTCGTTGCGACTTTCGATTATCTCTCGATAAAATGACGAAAAATAAAGACAAAACTTTGAGGAAAAAATTGAAATTTCGCTAAAATTATCCGTTTTCGTTGCTTTTTCAATCATATCTCGATACAATGATGAAAATTGAGATAAAATGGAGGAAAAATTGTAAATTTCGCTAACATTTCTGTTTTTGTTGCTTTTATCGAACATATCTTGATAAAAGGACGAAAAAATAAACACCAAATAGAAGAAGAAAATTGAGATTTCGCTGAAATTATCCGTTTTTGTTGCTTTTTTCGATTATATCTCGATAAACTGACGAAAATAATGAAACAATTTAAAGCAAAATGTAAATATCGCTTCAATTTTCCGTTTTCGTTGTTTTTTTCGATCATATCTCGATAAAATGACGAAAATTGAGGCGAAATAGTGCAGAAAAACATAGAATTCGCTAAAATTATCCATTTTTGTTGATTCTTTCGATCATATATTTATAAAAGACGAAAAATAAAGACATAATTTAGCTGAAAAAATAGAAATTTCGCTAAAATTATCCGTTTTCGTTGCTACTTTCGACTATATCCCGAAAAAATGACGAAAAATAATGAAAAAAACAGCGAAAATAATTGTAATTTCGCTAAAATATTTTTTTTTGTTGCATTTTTTGATCATATCGTGATTAACGACGAAACTAAAACACAAAATAGACGAAAAAAATTTATATTTCGCTAAAATTATCCGTTTTCATTGCTTTTTTCGATCATATCTTGATAAACTGACTAATAAAAGATGAAATAGGGGTAAAAATTGAAATTTCGTTGAAAAAATCATATTCGTTGCAGTTTAGGACATATCTCGATAAAAGGATGAAGAAAAGAGAAAATAAAATGAAATTTCACCAAAATTTCGGTTTTTGATGCTTTTTTCGAACATATCTTGATAAAAGGACGAAAATTAAGAAAATTGAAGAGAAAACTTAAATTTCGCTAAAATTATCCGTTTTTCGTTGGATTAATTGTTATTTCTCAATAATATGTCGAATAATAAAGACAAATATACATGAAAGATGAAACTTCGCTAAAATTATCCATTTTCGTTGCTTTTTTCGAACATATATTTATAAAAGGACCAAAAATAAAGACAAAATTCAGAGGTTAAAATTGAAATTTCGCTAATTTTATCCGTTTTCGTTGCTTTTTTTCGATAATATCTCGATAAAATTACCAAAAAATATAGAAAAAATAGAGAAAAAAATTAATATTTCGCTATAATCATCCGTTTTCGTTGATTATTTTGATAATATCTGAATAAAATGACAAAAATTAAGGAAAAATAAAGACGAAAAATTAAATTTTCGCTAAAATTATCCGTTTTCGTTGCTTTTTCGATCATATCTCGATGATACGAAGAATAATAAAGAAACATTTAGCTGAAAAAATTGAAATTTCGCTAAAATTATCCGTTTTCGTTGCGACTTTCGATTATCTCTCGATAAAATGACGAAAAATAAAGACAAAACTTTGAGGAAAAAATTGAAATTTCGCTAAAATTATCCGTTTTCGTTGCTTTTTCAATCATATCTCGATACAATGATGAAAATTGAGATAAAATGGAGGAAAAATTGTAAATTTCGCTAACATTTCTGTTTTTGTTGCTTTTATCGAACATATCTTGATAAAAGGACGAAAAATAAACACCAAATAGAAGAAGAAAATTGAGATTTCGCTGAAATTATCCGTTTTTGTTGCTTTTTTCGATTATATCTCGATAAACTGACGAAAAATAATGAAACAATTTAAAGCAAAATGTAAATATCGCTTCAATTTTCCGTTTTCGTTGTTTTTTCGATCATATCTCGATAAAATGACGAAAATTGAGGCGAAATAGTGCAGAAAAACATAGAATTCGCTAAAATTATCCATTTTTGTTGATTCTTTCGATCATATATTTATAAAAAGACGAAAAATAAAGACATAATTTAGCTGAAAAAATAGAAATTTCGCTAAAATTATCCGTTTTCGTTGCTACTTTCGACTATATCCCGAAAAAATGACGAAAAATAATGAAAAAACAGCGAAAATAATTGTAATTTCGCTAAAATATTTTTTTTTGTTGCATTTTTTGATCATATCGTGATTAACGACGAAAACTAAAACACAAAATAGACGAAAAAAATTTATATTTCGCTAAAATTATCCGTTTTCATTGCTTTTTTCGATCATATCTTGATAAACTGACTAATAAAAGATGAAATAGGGGTAAAAAATGAAATTTCGTTGAAATAATCCATATTCGTTGCTGTTAAGGACATATCTCGATAAAAGTATGAAGAATAGAGAAAATAAAATGAAATTTCACTAAAATTTCTGTTTTTGATGCTTTTTTCGATCATATCTTGATTAACTGACTAAAAAAAGATGAAATATAGGTAAAAATTGAAATTACCTTGAAATAATCCTTATACGTCGCTTTTTGGACATATCTCGATAAAATTACGAAGAATAAAGACAAAATATGGGAAAAAAATGAATTTTCTCTAAAAATATCCGTTTTCGTTTCTTTTTTCGATTATATCTTGATAAACTGACTAAAAAAAGATAAAATTGGGGTATAAATTGAAATTTTGATGCTTAATCCGTTCATAACTCGATAAAATGACGCAAAATAATGAAATAATATAGAAAATAAATTGAAATTTCGCTAAAATTATCCGTTTTCGTTGCTACTTTCAATTATCTCTCGATAAAATGACGAAAAATAAAGACAAAACCTTGAGGAAAAAATTGAAATTTCGCTAAAATTATCCGTTTTCGTTGCTTTTTCGATCATAACTCGAATAAATTTAGAAAATTAAAGACAGAATAGAGAAATATAATTGAAATTTCGCTAAAATTAACCGCTTTTGTTGCTTTCTTCGATCATATCTTGTAAAAGGACGAAAAATAAACAAAAAATAAAGGGAAAAAATTGAGATATCGCTAAAATTATCTTTTTTCGTTGCCTTTTTCAATCATATCTTGATAAACTGACTAATAAAAGATGAAATAGGGGTAAAAATTGAAATTTCGTTGAAAAAATCCATATTCGTTGCAGTTTAGGACATATCTCGATAAAAGGATGAAGAAAAGAGAAAATAAAATGAAATTTCACCAAAATTTCGGTTTTTGATGCTTTTTTCGAACATATCTTGATAAAAGGACGAAAATTAAGAAAAATTGAAGAGAAAATTTAAAATTTCGCTAAAATTATCCGTTTTCGTTGGATTAATTGTTTATTTCTCAATAATATGTCGAATAATAAAGACAAATATACATGAAAGATGAAACTTCGCTAAAATTATCCATTTTCGTTGCTTTTTTCGAACATATATTTATAAAAGGACCAAAAATAAAGACAAAATTCAGAGGTTAAAATTGAAATTTCGCTAATTTTATCCGTTTTCGTTGCTTTTTTCGATAATATCTCGATAAAATTACCAAAAAATATAAAAAAAATAGAGAAAAAAATTAATATTTCGCTATAATCATCCGTTTTCGTTGATTATTTTGATAATATCTGAATAAAATGACAAAAATTAAGGAAAAATAAAGACGAAAAATTAAATTTTCGCTAAAATTATCCGTTTTCGTTGCTTTTTCGATCATATCTCGATGATACGAAGAATAATAAAGAAACATTTAGCTGAAAAAATTGAAATTTCGCTAAAATTATCCGTTTTCGTTGCTACTTTCGATTATCTCTCGATAAAATGACGAAAAATAAAGACAAAACTTTGAGGAAAAAATTGAAATTTCGCTAAAATTATCCGTTTTCGTTGCTTTTTCAATCATATCTCGATACAATGATGAAAATTGAGATAAAATGGAGGAAAAATTGTAAATTTCGCTAACATTTCTGTTTTTGTTGCTTTTATCGAACATATCTTGATAAAAGGACGAAAAATAAACACCAAATAGAAGAAGAAAATTGAGATTTCGCTGAAATTATCCGTTTTTGTTGCTTTTTTCGATTATATCTCGATAAACTGACGAAAAATAATGAAACAATTTAAAGCAAAATGTAAATATCGCTTCAATTTTCCGTTTTCGTTGTTTTTTCGATCATATCTCGATAAAATGACGAAAATTGAGGCGAAATAGTGCAGAAAAACATAGAATTCGCTAAAATTATCCATTTTTGTTGATTCTTTCGATCATATATTTATAAAAAGACGAAAAATAAAGACATAATTTAGCTGAAAAAATAGAAATTTCGCTAAAATTATCCGTTTTCGTTGCTACTTTCGACTATATCCCGAAAAAATGACGAAAAATAATGAAAAAACAGCGAAAATAATTGTAATTTCGCTAAAATATTTTTTTTTGTTGCATTTTTTGATCATATCGTGATTAACGACGAAAACTAAAACACAAAATAGACGAAAAAAATTTATATTTCGCTAAAATTATCCATTTTCCTTGCTTTTTTCGATCATATCTTGATAAACTGACTAAAAAAAGATGAAATAGGGGTAAAAATTGAAATTTCGTTGAAATAATCCATATTCGTTGCTGTTAAGGACATATCTCGATCAAAGTATGAAGAATAGAGAAAAGAAAATGAAATTTCACTAAAATTTCTGTTTTTGATCCTTTTTTCGAACATATCTTGATAAAAGGACGAAAATTAAGAAAAATTGAAGAGAAAATTTGAAATTTCGCTAAAATTATCCGTTTTCGTTGGATTAATCGTTCATATCTCAATAATATGACGAATAATAAAGACAAATATACATGAAAGATGAAACTTCGCTAAAATTATCCATTTTCGTTGCTTTTTTCGATCATATCTCGATAGAATGACGTGAAAAATGACTAAATAGTGTTAAAATAGAAATTTAGCTAGAATTATCCGTTTTTGTAGCTTTTTTCGTTCATCCCTCGATAAAATAACCAAAAAATATAGAAAAAATAGAGAAAAAAATTAATATTTCGCTATAATTATCCGTTTGCGTTGATTTTTTTGATAGTATCTGAATAAAATGATAAAAATTAAGGCAAAATAAAGCAGAAAAATTAAATTTTCACTAAAATTATCCGTTTTCGTTGCGTTTTCGATCATTTCTCGATAATACGACGAATAATATTGAAACTTTAAGCTGAAGAAATTGAAATTTCGCTAAAATTATCCGTTTTCGTTGCTACTTTCGATTATATCTCGATAAAATGACGAAAAATTAAGACAAAACCTTGAGGAAAAAATTGAAATTTCGCCATAATTAACCGTTTTCGTTGCTTTTTCGATCATAACTCGAATAAATTTCGAAAAAGAAAGAAAAAATAGAGAAAAATAATTCCAATTCCGCTGAAATTATCCATTTCAGTTGCTTTTTTCGATCATATTTCGATGAAATTACTAAAAAAAGACAAAATAGATTAAAAAATTAAAATTTCGCTATAATTATCCGTTTTCGTTGCTTTTTTCGATATTATCTCTATAAAATGACGTAAAATATAGACAAAATAGAGTAAAAATAGAAATTTAGCTAGAATTATCCGTTTTTTTTGATTTTTTCGATAACATTTTTATAAAAAGACAATAATAAGGCAAAAGAGGGGAGAAAAATAAAATTTTCAATAAAATTGTCCGTTTTCGTTCTTTTTTCGATCATATTCTGATTATATTTCGTAAAATTATGACAAAATAGGGAATAAAAATTGAAATTTCTCTAATGATATCCGTTTTCGTTGCCTTTTTCGATAATATCTCGATAAAATGACGTAAAAAATGACTAAATAAAATAAAAATAGACATTTAGCTAGAATTATCCGTTTTTCTTGCTTTTTTCGTTCATCCCACGATAACATGACAAATTACTATAAAAAATAGACAAAAAAAATAAATATTCTGCTATAATTATCCGATTATGTTGATTTTTTCGATACAATCTGAATAAAAAGCCAAAAATAAGGCAAAAGAGAGGAGAAAAATTAAATTTTCGCTAAATTTTTCCGTTTTCGTTGCTATTTCGATCATATCTCGATAGTATCACGAATCATAAAGACAAAATTAAGCTGAAAAAAATTGAAATTTCGCTAAAATTATCCGTTTTTGCAGTTTTTTCGATCATATCTCGAATAAATGACGAAAATTATTTCGAAATAGAGGAGAAAAATATAATTTTTGCTAAAATTATCCGTTTAAGTTTCTTTTGTCTAATATATTTCCATAAATTGACTGATTAAGGCGAAATTGGAGGAGAAAAATGAAATTGCCCTAAAATTTCGCTAAAAAAATCCGTCTTCGTTGCTTTCTTCGATAATATCTCGATAAAATGACGGAAAATAAAGACAAAATTTAGAGGAAAACATTAAATTTCGCTAAATTTATCCGTTTTTGTTGCTCTTTTCGATATTATCTCGATAAAATGACGTAAAATATAGACAAAATAGAGTAAAAATAGAAATTTAGCTAGAATTATCCGATTATGTTGATTTTTTCGATACAATCTGAATAAAAAGCCAAAAATAAGGCAAAAGAGAGGAGAAAAATTAAATTTTCGCTAAATTTTTCCGTTTTCGTTGCTTTTTTCGATCATATCTCGATTAAACTTCGAAAAATAATGACAAAATAGGGAATAAAAATTGAAATTTTGCTAAAATTATCTGTTTTCTTTGCTTTTTTCGATCATATCTTGATTTACTGACTAAAAAAGGATAAAATTGGGGTAAAAATTGAAATTTCAATTAAAATATCCGTTTTTTATGCTTAATCCGTTCATATCTCGATAAAATGACGAAAAATAAAGAAATCATAGAGAAAAATTATTAAAATTTCACTGAAATTATCCGTTTTCGTTGCTGTTTTCGATCATATCTCGATTAAAAGACTAAAAAAAGATAAAATAGATGAAAAAAATTGAAATGTCGCTAAAAATAACCGTTTTATATGCTGGTTTTTGATCATATCTCGATAAAATATCGAAAAACAATGACAAAATATGGGAAAAATTAAAATTTCGCTAAAATTATCCTTTCCGTTGCTTTTTTTGATAATATCTCAATAAAATGACGAAAAATAAACACAAAATTTAGAGTAAAACATTGTAATTTGGCTAAAATTATCCGATTTCGTTGTTTTTTCGATCAGATCTCGATAAAATGACGAAAATCCTGGCAAAATGGAGGAGAAAAAAAAATCGCAAAAATTACCCATTTTCGTTGCTTTGTTCGATCATATATTTATATAAAGAAGAAAAAAAAAGACAAAATTTAGGGGTAAAAAATTGAAATTTCGATATTTTCATCCGTTTTCGTTGCTTTTTTCGATAATATCTCAATAAAATGACTTAATGAATGACTTAATAGAGCAAAAATAGAAATTAAGCTAGAATTATCCGTTTTTTTGCTTTTTTCGTTCACCCTTCGATAAAATGACCAAAGGATATAGAAAAAATAGAGATAAAATAGATATTTCGCTATAATTATCGGATTTCTATGATTTTTTCTATAATATATGAATAAAATGACAAAAATTGAGGCAAAAGAAAGGAGAAAATTTAAATTTTCACTAAAATTATCCGTTTTCGTTTCTTTTTCGATCATATCTAGATAATAAGACGAATAATAAAGACAAAATTTAGCTGAAAGAATTAAAATTTCGGGTATATTATCCGTTTTCGTCGCTTCTTTCGATTATATCTCGATAAAATAACGAAAAATAACGAAACATTTTGAGGAAAAAATTGAAATTTCGTTAAAATTATCCGTTTTCAATGCTTTTCTCGATCATAACTAGATAAAATGACGAAAAATAAAGAAAAAATAATTAAAAAAATTGAAGTTTCGCTATATTTATCCGTTTTTTTCTTTTATCGATCATATCTTGATAATATCTCTATAAAATCACGAAAATAAAGACAAAATTTAGAGTAAAAAATTGAAATTTCGCTTAAATTATCCATTTTCCTTTTTTTTATTCGATGATTACTTGATAAAATGGCAAAAAGTAAGGCAAAATAGAGCAGAAAAACATAATTTTGGCTAAATCTACCCGTTTAAGATGCTTTTGTTTAATATATCTCTATAATTGACGATAATTAAGGCGAAATTGGAGGAGAAAAATGAAATTTCCCTAAAATTTCACTTTAAAAAATCCGTCTTAGTTGCTTTATTCGATCATATCTCGATGAAATGACGAAAAATAAAGACAAAATTAGAGGAAAAAATTGAAATTTCCCTTAACCGTTTTAGTTACTTTTGTCAAATATATTTCGATAAATTGACTAAAATTAAGGCGAAATTGGAGGAGAAAATGATATTTCCCTAAGATTTTGCTAAAAAAAGCCGTCTTCGTTGCTTTTTTCGATCATATCTCGATAAAATGTCGAAAAATAAAAACAAAATATAGAGGAAAAAATGAAATTTCTGTAATATTATCCGTTTTCGTTGGTTGTTACGATGATATCTCGATAAAATGACGTAAAATGAAGACTACATAGAGTAAAAATAGAAATATAGCTAGAATTATGGATTCTTGTGTCTTTTATAATATATTTCATATATTTATAAAAAGACGAAAAATAAAGCCAAAATTTAAATGTAATAAATTGAAATTTCGCTAATATTAACTGTTTTCGTTGATTCTTCTATAATATCTCGATAAAATAACGTAAAATATAGACAATATTGAGTAATAATAGGAATTTAGCTAGAATTATCCGTTTTTTTGATTTTTTCGATAATATTTGTATAAAATGACATTAATAAGGCAAAGGAAAGGAGAAAAATAAAATTTTCAATAAAATTGTCCGTTTTCGTTGCTTTTTTCGATCATATTCTTATTATATTTCGTAAAACAATGACAAAATAGGGAATAAAAATTGAAATTTCTCTAATTTTATCCGTTTTCGATGCCTTTTTCGATGAAAACACGATAAAATGACGTAAATAATGACTAAATAGAGTAAAAATAGAATTTTAGCTAGAATTATCCGTTTTTCGTTTCTCCCTCGATAACATGACCAATTACTATAAAAAATAGAGAAAAAATAGATATTTTGCTATAATTATCCGTTTTCGTCGATTTTTTCGAAAGTATCTGTATAAAATGACAAAAAAATTAAGACAATTTTAGCTGAAAAAATGAAATTTCGCGTTGACCTCCCATCGACCTTGGGTCATCGACCTCGAGTCATCGACTCGGGTCATCAACCTCGGGTCATTGACCTAGGGTCATTGTCCTCGGGTTATTGACCACGGGTAATTGAACTCGAGTCATCGACCTCGGGTCATTGACCTAGGGTCATTGTCCTCGGGACACTGACCGCGGGTCATTGACCTCGGGTAATTGACCTCGGGTCATTGACCTCAGGTCATTGACCTCGAGTCATTGACCTCGGGTCAATGACCGTTAGTTATCCCGAAATCGATCACCCGGAGTTGACCTCTTGGAGTCGACTACCCGGAGACGACCTCCCGGAGTCGACTTCAAGAGTTGACCTCCCGGAGTCGACCTCGAGTCATCGATCTCCCGGAGTCAACCTCCCGGAGTCGACTTCTGAATTGACCTCCCGGAGTCGACTTCCGGTGTCGACCTCCCGGAGTCGACTTTTAGTTTTGACCTCCCGGAGTCAACCTCCCGGAGTCGACCTCGAGTGATTGATCTCCCGGGGTCATCTTCCTGGAGTCAACCTCCCGGAATCGACTTCCAGAGTTGACCTCCCGGAGTCGACTTTCAAAGTTGACCTCCCGGAGTCAACCTAACGGAGTCGACCTCCCAGAGTCGACCCCGGGTCATCGACCTCGGGTTATTGACCTAGGGCCATTGTCCTCGAGTAATTGTTTTCGGGCTATGACCTCGGTTCATTGACCTCGGGTCATTGACCATGGGTCATTGACCTCGGGTCATTGACCCTAAGTCATCCCAAAGTCGACCTTCCGGAGTCGACCTCCAAGATTCGACCTCTAGAAGTCGACCTCCCTGAGTCAACCTCCCGGAGTCAATCTCAATTAGTCGATCTCCCGGAGTCGACTACCCGGAGACAACCTCCCGGACTCGACCCTCCTGAGTCGACTTCCTGACTCGACCTCCTGGAGTCAACTTCCGGAGTCGACCTACCGGAGTCAATTTCCAGAGTCGACCCCCCGGAGTCAACTTTTAGGCTTGACCTCCAGGAGTCGACTTCCGGAGTCGACCTCCCGGAGTCGACTTCCGGTGTCGACCTCCTGGAGTAGACTTCCAGAGTTGACTACCAGAGTTGACTTCCCGCAGGCAACCTCCCGGAGTCGACCTCGGGTCAGGGATCTCCCGGAGTCAACCTCCCGGAGTCGACTTCTGAATTGACCTCCCGGAGTCGACTTCCGGTGTCGACCTCCCGGAGTCGACTTTTAGTTTTGACCTCCCGGAGTCAACCTCCCGGAGTCGACCTCAAGTGATTGATCTCCCGGAGTCATCTTCCCGGAGTCAACCTCCCGGAATCGACTTCCAGAGTTGACCTCCCGGAGTCGACTTCCAAAGTTGACCTCCCGGAGTCAACCTCCCGGAGTCGACCTCCCAGGGTCGACCTCGGGTCATCGAATTCGGGTTATTGACCTAGGGTCATTGTCCTCGAGTCATTGTTCTCGGGCCATTGACCTCGGGTCATTGACCTCGGGTCATTGAACTTAAGTCATCCCGAAGTCGACCTTCCGGTGACGACCTCCAAGATTTGACCTCTAGGAGTCGACCTCCCTGAGTCGACCTCCCGGAGTCGACCTCCCGGAGTCAATCTCAATTAGTCTATCTCCCGGAGTCAACTACCCGGAGACGACTTCCCGGACTCGACCCTCCTGAGTCGACTTCCTGACTCGACCTCCAGGAGTCAACTTCCGGAGTCGACCTACCGGAGTCGATTTCAGGAGTCGACCTCCCGGAGTCGACTTCCAGGGTTCACCTCCTGGAGTCGACCTCCTAGGGTTGACCTAGTGCCATCGACCTTTGGTCATCGGCCTCGGGTCATCGACCTCGGGTCATCGAACTCGCGTCATCGACCTTGGGTCAATGGGTTAATGTTATCCTCTTTTGTTGCTTTTTTCGATCATATCTTATAAAAGGATGAAAAATAAACAATAAATGGAGGAAAAAATTTGAGATATCGCTAAAAATATCTTTTTTGATGTCTTTTTCAATCATATCTAAATACAATGATGAAAATGAAGAAAAAAATTGATTGAAAAAATTGTTAACTCGTTAATATTATCCGATTTCATTGCTTTTTTCGATCATATCTTGATTTACTGACTAAAAAAAGATGAAATATAGGTAAAAATTGAAATTTCGTTGAAACAATCCTTATACATTGCTTTTTGGACATATCTAGATAAAATTACGAAGAATAAACACAAAATAGGGAAAATAAAATGAAATTTTGCTAAAATTTCTGTTTTTGTTGCTTTTTTCGAACATATCTTGATAAAAGGACGAAAAATAAACACCAAATAGAGGAAAAAAATTGATATTTCGCTAAAATTAAGGTTTTCGTTGCTTTTTTCGAACATAACTCGATAAAATGACGAAAAATAAAGACAAAATAGAGAAAATAAAATGAAATTTGCTAAAATTTCTGTTTTTGTTGCTTTTTTCGAACATATCTTGATAAAAGGACGAAAAATATACACCAAATAGAGGAAGAAAATTGATATTTCACTAAAATTAACCGTTTTCGTTGCTTTCTTCGATCATATCTTGTAAAAGGACAAAAAATAAACAAAAAATAGAGGGAAAAAATTGAGATATCGCTAAAATTATCTTTTTTCGTTGCGTTTTTCAAATATATCACGATAAAATGACGAAAATTAAGAAAAAATTGAGGGAAAAAATTGAAATTTCGCTAATATTATCCGTTTTCAATGCTTTTTTCGATCATATCTTGATAAACTGACTAAAAAAAGATGAAATAGGTGTAAACATTGAAATATCGTTGAAATAATCCATATTCGTTGCTTTTTTAGGACATATCTCGATAAAAGTATGAAGAATAAGGAAAATAAAATGAAATTTCTGTTTTTGATGCTTTTTTCGATCATATCTTGATTAACTAACTAAAAAAAGATGAAATATAGGTAAAAATTGAAATTACCTTGAAATAATCCTTATACGTCGCTTTTTGGACATATCTCGATAAAATTACGAAGAATAAAGACAAAATATGGGAAAAAAATTGAATTTTCTCTAAAAATATCCGTTTTCGTTTCTTTTTTCGATTATATCTTGATTAACTGACTAAAAAAAGATAAAATTGGGGTATAAATTGAAATTTTGATGCTTAATCCGTTCATAACTCGATAAAATGACGAAAAATAATGAAATAATATAGAAAATAAATTGAAATTTCGCTAAAATTATCCGTTTTCGTTGCTACTTTCAATTATCTCTCGATAAAATGACGAAAAATAAAGACAAAACCTTGAGGAAAAAATTGAAATTTCGCTAAAATTATCCGTTTTCGTTGCTTTTTCAATCATATCTCGATATAATGATGAAAATTGAGATAAAATAGAGGAAAAATTGTAAATTTCGCTATCATTTCTGTTTTTATTGCTTTTATCGAACTTATCTTGATTAAAGGACGAAAAATAAACACCAAATAGAAGAAAAAATTGAGATTTCGCTAAAATTATACGTTTTTGTTGCTTTTTTCGATAATATCTCGATAAACTGATGAAAAATAGAGAAACAATTTATAGGAAAATGTAAATTTCGCTTCAATTATCCGTTTTCGTTGTTTTTCGATCATATCTCGATATAATGACGAAAATTGTGGCGAAATAGTGCAGAAAAACATAAAATTCGCTAAAATAATCCATTTTTGTTGATTCTTTCGATCATATATTCATAAAAAGACGAAAAATTAAGACATAATTTAGCTGAAAAAATAGAAATTTCGCTACAATTATCCGTTTTCGTTGCTACTTTCGATTATATCCCGAAAAAATGACGAAAAATAATGAAAAAATAGCGAAAATAATTGTAATTTCGCTAAAATTATTTTTTTTGTTGCATTTTTTGATCATATCATGATTAACGAGGAAAACTAAAACACAAAATAGACGAAAAAAATTTATATTTCGCTAAAATTATCCGTTTTCATTGCTTTTTTCGATCATATATTGATAAACTGACTAAAAAAAGATGAAATAGGGGTAAAAATTGAAATTTCGTTGAAATAATCCACATTCGTTGCTGTTTAGGACATATCTCGACAAAAGTATGAAGAAAAGAGAAAATAAAATGAAATTTCACTAAAATTTCTGTTTTTGATGCTTTTTTCGAACATATCTTGATAAAAGGAAGAAAATTAAGAAAAATTGAAGAGAAAATTTGAAATTTCGCTAAAATTATCCGTTTTCGTTGGATTAATCGTTCATATCTCAATAATATGACGAATAATAAAGACAAATATACATGAAAGATGAAACTTCGCTAAAATTATCCATTTTCGTTGCTTTTTTCGATCATATCTCGATAGAATGACGTGAAAAATGACTAAATATTGTTAAAATAGAAATTTAGCTAGAATTATCCATTTTTGTTGCATTTTTCGTTCATCCCTCGATAAAATAACCAAAAAATATAGAAAAAATAGAGAAAGAAATTAATATTTCGCTATAATTATCGGTTTTGGTTGATTTTTTTGATAGTATCTGAATAAAATGATAAAAATTAAGGCAAAATAAAGCAGAAAAATTAAATTTTCACTAAAATTATCCGTTTTCGTTGCGTTTTCGATCATTTCTCGATAATACGACGATTAATAATGAAACTTTAAGCTGAAGAAATTGAAATTTCGCTAAAATTATCCGTTTTCGTTGCTACTTTCGATTATATCTCGATAAAAAGACGAAAAATTAAGACAAAACCTTGAGGAAAAAATTGAAATTTCGCCATAATTATCCGTTTTCGTCTCTTTTTCGATCATAACTCGAATAAATTTCGAAAAATAAAGAAAAATAGAGAAAAATAATTGAAATTTCGCTGAAATTATCCATTTTAGTTGCTTTTTTCGATCATATTTCGATGAAATGACTAAAAAAAGACAAAATAGATGAAAAAATTAAAATTTCGCTATAATAATCCGTTTTCGTTGATTTTTTCGATAATATCTGAATAAAATGATAAAATTTAAGGCTATAGAAAGGAGAAAATTAAATATTCGCTAAAATTATCCATTTTCGTTGATTTCTTTGTTAATATCTGAATAAAATTACAAAAATTAAGGCAAAAGTAAGGTAATGAAGGTTATTGGCCAAAACATTTGTATGTAACATATATTTGTATCACTGATTTTTTATTCATGAAATACTGATAAACCGGAAGTTAAATATAAATATTTACATCTTATACATGGAGAAAGTTATGTGCTGGCCACATCAGATTTTTGTCGATATAATCTTCACAAAATACAAAAATATTGCAGAAATAGAACAAAAATATAAAAATGTCGCAAAAATTAACCGAATTTGTCGCTTTTTTCGATATTATCTATCACATTGCCAAACATTTTGTTTAAATAGAGCAAAAATGTTAAATGTTCGCTAAAATTAACCCAATTTGTCGCTTTCTTCTATATAATCTTGACCAGAGGTCGATGAACTGTAGTCATTGACTCGAAGTCGATGACCCAAGGTCGATGACGCGAATTCGATGACCCGAGGTCGATGACCCGAGGCCGATGACCAAAGGTCGATGGCCCGAGGTCAACCCTAGGAGGTCGACTCCGGGAGGTAAACCCTGAAAGTCGACTCCGGAAGTTGACTCCTGGAGGTCGAGTCAGGAAGTCGACTCAGGAGGGTCGAGTCCGGGAAGTCGTCTCCGGGTAGTTGACTCCGGGAGATAGACTAATTGAGATCGACTCCGGGAGGTCGATTCAGGGAGGTCGACTCCTAGAGGTCGAATCTTGGAGGTCGTCTCCGGAAGGTCGACTTCGGGATGACTTAAGTTCAATGACCCGAGGTCAATGTCCCGAGGTCAATGACCCGAGGTCAATGACCCGAGGTCAATGGCCCGAAAACAATGACTCGAGGACAATGACCCTAGGTCAATAACTCGAATTCGATGTCCCGAGGTCGACCCTGGGAGGTTGACTCCGGGAGGTTGACCCCGGGAGGTCAACTTTTGAAGTCGACTCCGGAGGTTGACTCCGGGAAGTTGACTCCGGGATATCAATGACCCAAGGTCGACCCCGGGAGGTTGCCTGCGGGAAGTCAACTCTGGAAGTCTTCTCCAGGAGGTCGACACCGGAAGTCGTCTCCGGGAGGTCGACTCCGGAAGTCGACTCCGGGAGGTCAACCCTAAAAGTCGACTCCGGGAGGTCGACTCTGGGTATTGACTCCGGTAGGTCGACTCCGGAAGATGACTCCAGGAGGTCGAGTCAGGAAGTCGACTCAGGAGGGTTGAGTCCGGGAGGTCGTCTCCGGATAGTCGACTCCGTGGAATCGATTTATTGAGATTGACTCCGGGAGGTCGACTCAGGGAGGTCGACTCCTAGATGTCGAATCTTGGAGGTCGACTCCTGAAGGTCGACTTTAGGATGACTTAAGGTCAATGACCCGAGGTCAATAGCCCGAAAACAATGACTCGAGGACAATGACCCTAGGGCAATTAACCCGAGGTCGATGACCCGGGGTTGACCCTGGGAGGTCGACTACGGGAGGTCAACTTTGGAAGTCGACTCCGGGAGGTCAACTCTGGAAGTCGATTCCGGGAGGTTGACTCCGGGAAGATGACTCCGGGAGATCAATGACCCGAGGTCGACTCCGGGAGGTTGACTCCGGGAGGTCAAAACTAAAAGTCGACTCCGGGAGGTCGACACCGGAAGTCGACTCCGGGAGGTCGACACCGGAAGTCGACTCCGGGAGGTCGATTCAGAAGTCGACTCCGGGAGGTTGACTCCGGATGTTGACTCCAAGAGGTCGAGTTCGGGAGGTCTTCTCCGGGTAGTCGACTCCAAGAGGTCAACTCCGGGTGATCGACTTCGGGATAACTTACGGTCAATGACCCGAGGTCAATGACCCGAGGTCAATGACTCGGGGTCAATGACCCGAGGTAAATGACCCGAGGTCAATGACCCGAGGTCGGTGACCCGAGGACAATGACCCTAGGTCAATGACCCGAGGTCGATGGCCCGAGTTCAATGACCCTAGGTCAATGACCCGAGGACAATGACCCTAGGTCAATGACCCGAGGATGATGACCCAAGGTCGATGACTCGAGGTCGATCACCCAAGGTCGATGGGAGGTCAACGCGAAATTTCATTTTTTCAGCTAAATTTTGTCTTAATTTTTTGTCATTTTATTCAGATATTTTCGAAAAAATCGACGAAAACGGATAATTATAGCAAAATATCTATTTGTTCTCTATTTTTTATAGTAATTGGTCATGTTATCGAGGGAGGACCGAAAAAAGCAACAAAAACGGATAATTCTAGCTAAATTTCTATTTTTACTCTATTTAGTCATTTTTTACGTCATTTTATCGAGTTTTTATCGAAAAAGGCAACGAAAACGGATAAAATTAGAGAAATTTCAATTTTTATTCCCTATTTTGTCATTATTTTACGAAATATAATCAGAATATGATCGAAAAAAGCAACGAAAACGGACAATTTTATTGAAAATTTTATTTTTCTCCTTTCCTTTGCCTTATTTATGTCATTTTATACAAATATTATCGAAAATATCAAAAAAACGGATAATTCTAGCTAAATTCCTATTTTTACTCTATTTTGTCTATATTATACGCATTTTATCGAGATATAATAGAAAAATCAACGGAAACGGTTAATATTAGCGAAATTTCAATTTATTACATTTAAATTATGGCTTTATTTTTCGTCTTTTTATAAATATATGAAATATATTATAAAAGACACATGAATGCATAATTCTAGCTACATTTCTATTTTTACTCTATGTAGTCTTCATTTTACGTCATTTTATCGAGACATCATCGTAACAAGCAAAGAAAACGGATAAATTACAGAAATTTCATTTTTTCCTCTATATTTGGTTTTTATTTTTCGACATTTTATTGAGATATGATCGAAAAAAGCAACGAAGACGGCTTTTTTTAGCAAAATTTTAGGGAAATATCATTTTTCTCCTCCAATTTCGCCTTAATTTTAGTCAATTTATCGAAATATATTAGAAAAAAGTAACTTAAACGGTTAATTTAAGGGAAATTTCAATTTTTTCCTCTAAATTTTGTCTTTATTTTTCGTCATTTTATCGAGATATGATCGAATAAAGCAACTAAGACGGATTTTTTAAAGCGAAATTTTAGGGAAATTTCATTTTTCTCCTCCAATTTCGCCTTAATAATCGTCATTTAGAGATATATTAAACAAAAGCATCTTAAACGTATAAATTTAGCGAAAATTATTTTTTTCTGCTCTATTTTGCCTTACTTTTTGCCATTTTATCAAGTAATCATCGAATAAAGAAAGGAAAATGGATAATTTAAGCGAAATTTCAATTTTTTACTCAAAATATTGTCTTTATTTTCGTGATTTTATAGAGATATTATCAAGATATGATCGATAAAAGAAAAAAAAACGGATAAATTTAGCGAAACTTCAATTTTTTTAACTATTTTGTATTTTTTAAGTCTATAAATCAAGATATGATTGATAAAAGCAACGAAAACGGATTATTTCAGCAAAATTTCAATTATTATTTTTTTCTATTATTTCTTTATTTTTCGTCCTTTTATAAATATATGATCGAAAAAAGCAACGAAAATGGATTATTTTAGCGAAGTTTCATCTTTCATGTATATTTGTCTTTATTATTCGTCATATTATTGAGATATGAACGATTAATCCAACGAAAACGGATAATTTTAGCGAAATTTCAATTTTTCTCTTCAATTTTTCTTAATTTTCGTCCTTTTATCATGATATGTTCGAAAAAAGCATCAAAAACAGAAATTTTAGTGAAATTTCATTTTATTTTCTCTATTCTTCATACTTTTATCGAGATATGTCCTAAACAGCAACGAATATGGATTATTTCAACGAAATTTCAATTTTTACCCCTATTTCATCTTTTTTTAGTCAGTTAATCAAGATATGATCGAAAAAAGCAATGAAAACGGATAATATTAGCGAAATTTAAATTTTTTTCCACTTTTTTTTTCTTAATTTTCGTCATTTTATCGTGATATATTAGAAAAAAAGACGGAAACGGATAATTTTAGCGAAATATAAATTTTTTCGTCTATTTTGTGTTTTACTTTTCGTCGTTAATCAAGATATGATCAAAAAATGCAACAAAAAAAATAATTTTAGCGAAATTAGAATTTTTTTCGCTATTTTTTCATTATTTTTCCTCTTTTTTTCGGGATATAATCGAAAGTAGCAATGAAAACGGATAATTGTAGCGAATTTTCTATTTTTTCAGCCAAATTATGTCTTTATTTTTCGTCTTTTTATAAGTATATGATCAAAAGAATCAACAAAAATGGATAATTTTAGCGAATTCTATGTTTTTCTGCACTATTCCGCCACAATTTTCGTCATTTTATCGAGATATGATCGGAAAAACAACGAAAACGGATAATTGAAGCGAAATTTACATTTTCCTTTAAATTGTTTCTTTATTTTTCATCAGTTTATCGAGATATTATCGAAAAAAGCAACAAAAACGGATAATTTCAGCGAAATCTCAATTTTTTTCTTCTATTTGGTGTTTATTTTTCGTCCTTTCATCAAGATATGTTCGATAAAAGCAACAAAAACAGAAATGTTAGCGAAATATAAATTTTTTCCTCTATTTTATCTTAATTTTCATCATTGTATCGAGATATGATTGAAAAAGGCAACGAAAAAAGATAATTTTAGCGATATCTCAATTTTTCCCTTTATTTTTTGTTTATTTTTCGTCCTTTTACAAGATATGATCGAAAAAGCAACGAAAACGGATAATTTTAGCGAAATTTCAATTTTTTCCTCAAGGTTTTGTCTTTATTTTTCGTCATTTTATCGAGAGATAATCGAAAGTAGCAATTTAAACGGATAATTTTAGCGAAATTTCAATTTTTTCAGCTAATTTTTTCTTTATTATTCGTCTTATTATCGAGATATGATCGAAAAAGCAACGAAAACGGATAATTTTAGCGAAAATTTAATTTTTCGTCTTTATTTTGCCTTAATTTTTGTCATTTTATTCAGATATTATCAAAAAAATCAACGAAAACGGATAATTATAGCGAAATATTAATTATTTTCTCTATTTTTTGTATATTTTTTGGTCATTTTATCGAGATTTAAAATTATCTACTAATATATATATTTTATATTAACGAAAACGGACAATTCTAGCTAAATTCCTATTTTTACTCTATTGAGTCATTTTTGACGTCATTTTATCGAGATTATATCGAAAAAAGCAACAAAAACAGATGTAATTAGCGATATTTCCATTTTTACCTCTAAATCGAAAGTGACGAAATGGATAATTTCAGGGAAGCTTCAATTATTTTTTCTATCATTTCTTTATTTTTCGTCATTTTATCGATTTATTAACGGATTATGCATCAATAATTGGTAATTTTATCGAAATTTCAATTTTTATTCCCTATTTTGTCATTATTTTTCGAAATTTAATCAGGATATGATCGAAAAAAGCAACAAAAACGGACAATTTTATTGAAAATTTTATTCTTCCCCTCTCTTTTGCTTTATTTTTGTTATTTTATACTGTTATTATCGAATAAATTAAAAAAACGGATAAACCTTGCTAAATTTCTATTTTTACTCTATAAAAATTAAAATTTCGCTAAAATTACCAGTTTTTGATTCTTAATCCTTTCATAACTCGTTAAAATGACGAAAAATAAAGAAATAATAGAGAAAAGTAATTGAAGTTTCCCTGAAATTCTCCGTTTTCGTTGCTCTTTTCGATATTATCTCGATAAAAAGACGAAATATAAAGACAATATTTAGAGGTAAAATGGAAATTTCGCTAATTTTATCCGTTTTCGTTGCTTTTTTCGATATTATCTCTATAAAATGACGTAAAATATAGACAAAATAGAGTAAAAATAGAAATTTAGCTAGAATTATCCGTTTTTTTTGATTTCTTCAATAATATTTTTATGAAATGACAAATAAGGCAAAAGAGAGGAGAAAAATAAAATTTTCAATAAAATCGTCCGTTGTCGTTCCTTTTTCGATCATATTCTGATTATATTTCGTAAAATAATGACAAAATAGGGAAGAAAAATTGAAATTTCTCTAATTATAACCGTTTTCGTTGCCTTTTTCGATAATATCTCGATAAAATGACGTCAAAAATGACTTAATAGAATAAAAATAGACATTTAGCTAGAATTATCCGTTTTTGTTGCTTTTATCGATACAATCTGAATAAAA
The DNA here is from genome assembly GCA_947579665.1 of Sympetrum striolatum. Classification (NCBI taxonomy): domain Eukaryota; kingdom Metazoa; phylum Arthropoda; class Insecta; order Odonata; family Libellulidae; genus Sympetrum; species Sympetrum striolatum. Next base: position 8,147,131 of record OX388345.1, read on the forward strand.
TGCCAAAAATAAGGCAAAAGAGAGGAGAAAAATTAAATTTTCGCTAAATTTGTCCGTTTTCGTTGATTTTTTCGATCATATCTCGATTAAATTTCGAGAAATAAAGACAAAATAGGGAATAAAAATTGAAATTTTGCTAAAAATATCCGTTTTCTTTGCTTTTTTCGATCATATCTTGATTCACTGACTAAAGAAGGATAAAATTGGGGTAAAAATTGAAATTTCAATTAAAATTTCCGTTTTTTATGCTTAATCCGTTCATATCTCGATAAAATTACGAAAAATAAAGAAATCATAGAGAAAAATTATTAAAATTTCACTGAAATTATCCGTTTTCGTTGCTGTTTCCGATCATATCTCGATTAAAAGACTAAATAAAGACAAAATAGATGAAAAAAATTGAAATGTCGCTAAAACTAACCGTTTTATATGCTGGTTTTTGATCATATCTCAAAAAAATATCGAAAAATAATGACAAATTATATGGGAAAAATTAAAATTTCGCTAAAATTATCCGTTTCCGTTGCTTTTATCGATAATATCTCGATAAAATGACGAAAAATAAACACAAAAGTTAGAGTAAAACATTGTAATTTGGCTAAAATTATCCGATTTCGTTGTTTTTTCGATCAGATCTCGATAAAATGACGGAAATCCTGGCAAAATAGAGGAGAAAAAAAAATCGCTAAAATTATCCATTTTCGTTGCTTTGTTCGATCATATATTTATAAAAAGAAGAAAAAAAAGACAAAATTTAGGGGTAAAAAATTGAAATTTCGATAATTTTATCCGTTTTCGTTGCTTTTTTCGATAATATCTCGATAAAATGACGTAAAGAATGACTTAATAGAGCAAAAAAAGAAATTTAGCTAGAATTATCCGTTTTTGTTGCTTTTTTCGTTCACCCTTCGATAAAATTACCAAAGGATATAGAAAAAAAAAATAGATATTTCGCAATAATTATCGGTTTTCTATGATTTTTTCTATTATATCCGAATAAAATGACAAAAATTGAGGTAAAAGAAAGGAGAAAATTTAAATTTTCACTAAAATTATCCGTTTTCGTTTCTTTTTTCGATCATATCTAGATAATAAGACGAATAATAAAGACAAAAATTAGCAGAAGGAATTAAAATTTCGGGTATATTATCCGTTTTCGTCGCTACTTTCGATTATATCTCGATAAAATAACGAAAAATAACGAAACATTTTGAGGAAAAAATTGAAATTTCGTTAAAATAATCCGTTTTCATTGCTTTTTTCGATCATAACTAGATAAAATGACGAAAAATTAAAAAAATAGTTAAAAAAATTGAAGTTTCGCTAAATTTATCCGTTTTTTTCTTTTATCGATCATATCTTGATAATATCTCCAAAAAATCACGAAAATAAAGACAAAATTTAGAGTAAAAAATTGAAATTTCGCTTAAATTATCCATTTTCGTTTCTTTATTCGATGATTACTTGATAAAGAGGCAAAAAGCGAGGCAAAAGAGAGCAGAAAAACATAATATTCGCTAAATTTATCCGTTTAAGATGCTTTTGTCTAATATATCTCTATAATTGACGATAATTAAGGCGAAATTGGAGAAGAAAAATGAAATTTCCCTTATATTTCGCTTAAAAAAATCCGTCTTAGTTGCTTTATTCGATCATATCTCGATAAAATGAGAAAAATAAAATTTTCAATAAAATTGTTCGTTTTCGTTGCTTTTTTCGATCATATTCTGATTATATTTCGTAAAATAATGACAAAATAGGGAATAAAAATTGAAATTTCTCTAATTTTATCCGTTTTCGTTGCCTTTTTTCGATAAAAACTCGATAAAATGACGTAAAAAATGACCAAATAGAGTAAAAATAGAAATTTAGCTAGAATTATCCGTTTTTGTTGCTTTTGTCGTTCCTCCCTCGATAACATGACCAATTACTATAAAAAATAGAGAACAAATAGATATTTTGCTATAATTATCCGTTTTCGTCGATATTTTTGAAAATATCTGAATAAAATGACTAAAAATTAAGACAAAATTTAGCTGAAAAAATGAAATTTCATGTTGACCTCCCATCGACCTTAGGTCATCGACCTCGAGTCATCGACCTCGGGTCATCAACCTTTGGTCATTGACCTTGGGTCATTGTCCTCGGGTCATTGACCACGGGTCATTGAACTCGGGTCATCGACCTCGGGTCATTGACCTAGGGTCATTGTCCTCGGGTCACTGACCTCGGGTCATTGACCGTAAGTTATCCCGAAGTCGATCCCCCTGAGTTGACCTCTTGGAGTCAACATCCGGAATCGACCTCCCGGAGTCGACTTCTGAATCGACTTCCCGGAGTCGACTTCCGGTGTCGACCTCCCGGTGTCGGCTTTTAGTTTTGACCTCCCGGAGTCAACCTACAAGATTCGACCTCTAGGAGTCGACCTCACTGAGTCGACCTCCCAGAGTCAATCTCAATTAGTCGATCTCCCGGAGTCGACTACCCGGAGACGAACTCCCGGACTCAACCCTCCTGAGTCGACTTCCTGACTCGACCTCCTGGAGTCAACTTCCAGAGTCGACCTACCGGAGTCAATTTCCAGAGTCGACCTCCCGGAGTCGACTTTTAGGGTTGACCTCCCGCAGGCAACCTCCCGGGGTCGACCGTGGGTCATTGATCTCCCGGAGTCAACTTCCCGGGGTCAACCTCCCGGAGTCGACTTCCAGAGTTGACCTCCCGGAGTCGACTTCCAAAGTTGTCCTCCCGAAGTCAACCTCCCGGACTGGACCTCCCAGGGTGGACCTCGGGTCATCGAATTCGGGTAATTGACCTAGGGTCATTGTCCTCGAGTCATTGTTCTCGGGCCATTGTCCTCGAGTCATTGATCTCGGGCCATTGACCTCGGGTCATTGACCTCGGGTCATTGACCTCGGGTCATTGAACTTAAGTCATCCCGAAGGCGACCTTCCGGAGTTGACCTCCAAGATTCGACCTCTAGGAGTCGAAACCCCTGAGTCGACCTCCCGGACTCGACCTCCCGGAGTCAATCTCAATTAGTCGATCTCCAGGAGTCAACTACCCGGAGACGACTTCCCGGACTCGACCCTCCTGAGTCGACTTCCTGACTCGACCTCCAGAAGTCAACTTCCGTAGTCGACCTACCGGAGTCGATTTCCGGAGTCGACCTCCCGGAGTCGACTTCCAGGGTTTACCTCCCGGATTCGACCTCCTAGGGTTGACCTCGGGCCATCGACCTTTGGTCATCGGCCTTGGGTCATCGACCTCGGGTCATCGAACTATCGTCATCGACCTTGGGTCATCGACTTCGAGTCAATGACCACATTCATCGACCTCTGGTCAAGATAATATAGAAGAAAGCGACAAATTGGGTTAATTTTAGCGAACGTTTAACATGTTTGCTCTATTTAAGCAAAATGTTTGGCAATGTGATAGATAATATCGAAAAAAGCGACAAATTGGGTTAATTTTTGCAACATTTTTATATTTTTGCTCTATTTCTGCAATATTTTTGTATTTTGTGAAGATTATATCGACAAAAATCTGATGTGGCCAGCACACAACTTTCTCCATATATAAGATGTAAATATTTATATTTAACTTCCGGTTTATCAGTATTTCATGAATTAAAAATCAGTGATACAAAAATATGTTACGTACTAAAGTTTTAGCCAATTACCTTCATTACCTTACTTTTGCCTTAATTTTTGTAATTTTATTCAGATATTAACAAAAAAATCAACGAAAATGGATAGTTTTAGCGAAAATTTAATTTTTCTCCTTTCTATAGCCTTAAATTTTATCATATTATTCAGATATTATCGAAAAAATCAACGAAAACGGATAATTATAGCGAAATTTTAATTTTTTTCATCTATTTTGTCTTTTTTTAGTCAATTCATCGAAATATGATCGAAAAAAGCAACTAAAATGGATAATTTCAGCGAAATTTCAATTATATTTTTCTATTCTGTCTTTAATTTTCGAAATTTATTCGAGTTATGATCCAAAAAGCAACGAAAACGGATAATTTTAGCGAAATTTCAATTTTTTCCTCAAGGTTTTGTCTTTATTTTTCGTCATTTCATCGAGAGATAATCGAAAGTAGCAACGAAAACGGATAATTTTAACGAAATTTTAATTTTTTCAGCTAAATTTTTCTTTATTATTCGTCTTATTATCGAGATATGATCGAAAAAGCAACGAAAACGGATAATTTTAGCGAAAATTTAATTTTTCGACTTTAGTTTTCCTTAATTTTTGTCATTTTATTCAGATATTATCAAAAAAATCAACAAAAAAGGATAATTATAGCGAAATAATAATTTTTTTCTCTATTTTTTCTATATTTTTTGGTCATTTTATCGAGATTTAAAATTATCCGTTTTCGTTGCTTTTTCGATCATATCTCGATAATAGGACAAATACTAAAGAAAAATTTAGCTGAAAAATTGAAATTTCGCTAAAATTATCCGTTTTCGTTGCTACTTTCGATTATCTCTCGATAAAATGACGAAAAATAAATACAAAACCTTGAGGAAAAAATTGAAATTTCGCTAAAATTATCCGTTTTCGTTGCTTTTTCGATCATATCTTGTAAAAGGACGAAAAATAAACAAAAAATAAAGGGAAAAAGAGAGATTTCGCTAAAATTATCTTTTTTCGTTGCCTTTTTCAAACATATCTCGATACAATGATGAAAATTGAGATAAAATAGATGAAAAAATGTAAATTTCGCTAACATTTCTGTTTTTGTTGCTTTTATCGAACATATCTTGATAAAAGGACGAAAAATAAACACCAAAGAGAAGAAAAAATTGAGATTTCTCTAAAATTATCCGTTTTTGTTGCTTTTTTCGATAATATCTCGATAAACTGACGAAAAATAAAGAAACAATTTAAAGGAAAATGTAAATTTCGCTTCAATTATCCGTTTTCGTTGTTTTTCGATCATATCTCGATAAAATGACGAAAATTGTGGCGAAATAGTGCAAAAAAACATAGAATTCGCTAAAATTATCCATTTTTGTTGATTCTTTCGATCATATATTTATAAAAAGACGAAAAAAAAAGACATAATTTAGCTGAAAAAATAGAAATTTCGCTACAATCATCCGTTTTCGTTGCTACTTTCGACTATATCCCGAAAAAATGACGAAAAATAATGAAAAAATAGCGATTTTGTAATTTCGCTAAAATTATTTTTTTTGCTGCATTTTTTGATCATAACTTGATTAACGACGAAAAGTTAAACACAAAACAGACGAAAAAATTTATATTTCGCAAAAATTATCCGTTTCCGTCTTTTTTTCTAATATATCACGATAAAATGACGAAAATTAAGGAAAAAAAAGAGGAAAATAATTTAAATTTCGCTAATATTATCCGTTTTCATTGTTTTTTTCGATCATATCTTGATTAACTGACTAAAAAAAGATGAAATAGGGGTAAAAATTGAAATTTCGTTGAAATAATCCATATTCGTTGCTGTTTAGGACATATCTCGATAAAAGTATGAAGAATAGAGAAAATAAAATGAAATTTCACTAAAATTTCTGTTTTTGATGCTTTTTTCGAACATATCTTGATAAAAGTACGAAAATTAAGAAAAATTGAAGAGAAAATTTGAAATTTCGCTAAAATTATCCGTTTTCGTTGGATTAATCGTTCATATCTCAATACTATGACGAATAATAAAGACAAATATACATGAAAGATGAAACTTCTCTAAAATTATCCATTTACGTTGCTTTTTTCGATCATATCTCGATAAAATGACGTGAAAAATGACTAAATAGTGTTAAAATAGAAATTTAGCTAGAATTATCCGTTTTTGTTGCTTCTTTCGTTCATCCCTCGATAAAATTACCAAAAAATATAGAAAAAATAGAGAAAGAAATTAATATTTCGCTATAATTATCCGTTTTTGTTGATTTTTTTGATAATATCTGAATAAAATGACGAAAATTAAGGCAAAATAAAGCAGAAATATTAAATTTTCGCTAATATTATCCGTTTTCGTTGTGTTTTCGCTCATATCTCGATAATACGACGAATAATAAAGAAATTTTAAGCTGAAAAAATTGAAATTTCGCTAAAATTATGCGTTTTCGTTGCTACTTTCGATTATCTCTCGATAAAATGACTAAAAATTAAGACAAAATCTTGAGGAAAAAATTAAAATTTCGCCATAATTATCCGTTTTCGTTGCTTTTTCGATCATAACTCGAATAAATTTCGAATAATAGAGACAAAATAGAGAAAAATAATTGAAATTTCGCTTAAATTATCCATTTTAGTTGCTTTTTTCGATCATATTACGATGAAATGACTTAAAAAAGACAAAATAGATGAAAAAAATTAAAATTTCGCTATAATTATTCGTTTTCGTTGATTTTTTCGATAATATCTGAATAAAATGACAAAATTTAAGGCTATAGAAAGGAGAAAATTAAATTTTCGCTAAAATTATCCATTTTCGTTGATTTTTTTGTTAATATCTGAATAAAATTACACAAATTAAGGCAAAAGTAAGGTAATTAAGGTAATTTGCTAAAACTTTAGTATGTAAAATATTTTTGTATCACTGATTTCTTATTTATGAAATACTGTTAAACCGGAGGTTAAATATAAATATTTACATCTTATATATGGAGAAAGGTATATGCTGGCCACATCAGATTTTTGTCGATATAATCTTCACAAAATACAAAAATATTGCAGAAATAGAGCAAAAATATAAAAATGTTCCAAAAATTAACCCAATTTGTCGCTTTTTTCGATATTATCTATCACATTGCCAAACATTTTGCTTAAATAGAGCAAAAATGTTAAACGTTCGCCAAAAATTAACCCAATTTGTCGCTTTCTTCTATATAATCTTGACCAGAGGCCGATGAACTGTGGTCATTGACTCGAAGTCGATGACCCAAGGTCGATGACGCGAGTTCGATGACCCGAGGTCGATGACCCGAGGCCGATGACCAAAGATCGATGGCCCGAGGTCAACCCTTCATTATTCGATCATATCTCAATAATATGTCGAATAATAAAAAAAAATTAGCTGAAAAAATGAAATTTCGGTAAAATCATCCGTTTTCGTTGCTACTTTCGATTTTATCTCGATAAAATGGTAAAATTAAGGAAAAATAGAGGAGACAAATTAAAATTTCTCAAAATTTATCCGTTTTCGTTGCTTTTTTTAATTATATCTCGATTATATATCGAAAAATAATGACAAAATAGGGGAAAAAATTGAAATTTCGCTAAAATTACCCGTTTTAAGAGCTTTTTTCGAAATTATCTCGATAAAATGACGAAAATAAAGAAATGATAGAAAAAAATAATTGAAATATTGCTTAAATAATCCGTTTTCGTTGCTTTTTTCAATCATATCTTGATTTAAAGACTAAAAAAAGACAAACTAGATGAAAAAAATTGAAATTTCGCTAAAATTAACCGTTTTTGTTGCTTTTTCAATCATATCTCAATAAAATTACGAAAAATAAAGACAAAATAGGGAAAAAGTTTGAAATTTCGCTGAAATTATCCGTTTTCCTAGATTTTTTCTCTCATATCTCGATAAAATGACGAGAACAAAAGACAAAATAGAGAAAATGAATTGAAATTTCGCTAAAGTTATCCTCTTTTGTTGCTTTTTTCGATCATATCTAGATAAAAGGACGAAAAATAAACAAGAAATAGAGGAAAAAATTTGAGATATCGCTAAAATTATCTTTTTTCGTTGTCTTTTTCAATCATATCTAAATACAATGATAAAAATTAGGAAAAAATAGAGAGAAAAAATTGAAATTTCGCTAATATTATCCGTTTTCATTACTTTTTTCGATCATATCTTGATTAACTGAAAATAAAGGATGAAATATTGGTAAAAATTGAAATTTCGTTCAAATAATCCTTATACGTTGCTTTTTGGACATATCTCGATAACATTACGAAGAATAAAGACAAAATAGAGAATATAAAATGAAATTTTGCTAAAATTTCTGTTTTTGTTGCTTTTATCGAACATATCTTGATAAAACGACAAAAAATGACCACCAAATAGAGGAAAAAAATTTAACTTTTGCGAAAATTATCGGTTTTCGTTCCTTTTTTCGAACATAACTCGATAAAATGACGAAAAATAAAGACAAAATAGAGAAAATAAAATGAAATTTTGTTAAATTTCTGTTTTTGTTCCGTTTTTCGAACATATCTTGATAAAAGGACGAAAAAGAAACACCAAATAGAGGAAAAAAATAGATATTTCGCTAAAATTATCCGTTTTCGTTGCTTTTTCGATAATATCTCGATAAAATGACGAAAAATAAAGACAAAATTTAGAGGAAAAAATTTAAATTTCTCTTAAATTATCCGATTCCGTCGTTTTTTCTATCATATCTCGATAAAATGACGAAAATTATGGCAAAATAGGGGAAAAAATCATAACTCGAATAAATTTCGAAAATTAAAGACAGAATAGAGAAAAATAATTGAAATTTTGATAAAATTAACCGCTTTTGTTGCTTTCTTCGATAAAATCTCGATAAACTGACGAAAAATAGAGAAAAAATTTAGAGGAAAAACGTAAATTTCGCTTAAATTATCCGTTTTCGTTCTTTTTCGATCATATCTCGATAAAATGACGAAATTTGTGGCGAAATAGTGGAGAAAAACATAGATTTCGCTAAAATTATCCATTTTTGTTGATTCCTTCGATTATATATTTATAAATTAGACGAAAAATAAAGACATAATTTAGCTAAAAAAATAGAAATTTCGTTACAATTATCCGTTTTCGTTACTACTTTCGATTATATCCCGAAAAAATGACGAAAAATAATGAAATAATGAAGAAAAAAATTGAATTTTAGCTTAAATTATCCTCTTTTGTTGCTTTTTTTGATCAAATCATGATTAACGACGAAAAGTAAAACACAAAATAGAGGAAAAAATTTATATTTCACTAAAATTAGCCGTCTTCGTCTTTCTTCTAATATATCACAATAAAATGACGACAATTAAGGAAAAAAAGAGGAAAAAAATTGAAATTTCGCTAATATTATCCGTTTTCATTGCTTTTTTCGATCATATCTTTATTAACTGCCTAAAAAAAGATGAAATAGGGGTAAAATTGAAATTTCGTTGAAATAATCCATATTCATTGCTTTTTCAGGACATATCTTGATAAAAGAACGAAAATTAAGAAAAATTGAAGAGAAAATTTGAAATTTCGCTAAAATTATCCGTTTTCGTTGGATTAATCGTTCATATCTCAATAATATGACGAATAATAAAGACAAAATTTACCTGAAAAATGAAATTTCGCTAAAATTATCCATTTTCGTTGCTTTTTTCGATAATATATTCATGAAAGGACGAAAAATAAAGACATAATTTAGAGGTTGAAATTGAAATTTCGCTAATTTTATCCGTTTTCGTTGCTTTTTTCGATAATATCTCGATAGAATGACGGGAAAAATGACTAAATAGCGTTAAAATAGAATTTTAGCTAGAATTATCCGTTTTTGTTGCTTCTTTCGTTCGTCCCTCGATAAAATGACCAAAAAATATAGAAAAAATAGAGAAAAAAATAAATATTTCGCTATAATTATCCGTTTTCGTTGATTTTTTTGATAATATCTGAATAAAATGACAAAAATTAAGGCAAAATAAAGACGAAAAATTAAATTTTCGCTAAAATTATCCGTTTTCGTTTCTTTTTCGATCATATCTCGATAATACGACGAATTATGAAGAAAAACTTAGCTGAAAAAATTAAAATTTCGATATAATTATCCGTTTTCGTTGCTTTTTCGATCATAACTCGAATAAATTTCGAATAATAGAGACAAAATAGAGAAAAATAATTGAAATCTCGCTTAAATTATCCATTTTAGTTGCTTTTTTCGATCATATTACGATGAATTGACTTAAAAAAGACAAAATAGATGAAAAAAATTAAAATTTCGCTATAATTATTCGTTTTCGTTGATTTTTTCGATAATATCTGAATAAAATGACAAAATTTAAGGCTATAGAAAGGAGAAAATTAAATTTTCGCTAAAATTATCCATTTTCGTTGATTTTTTTGTTAATATCTGAATAAAATTACACAAATTAAGGCAAAAGTAAGGTAATTAAGGTAATTTGCTAAAACTTTAGTATGTAAAATATTTTTGTATCACTGATTTCTTATTCATGAAATACTGTTAAACCGGAGGTTAAATATAAATATTTACATCTTATATATGGAGAAAGGTATGTGCTGGCCACATCAGATTTTTGTCGATATAATCTTCACAAAATACAAAAATATTGCAGAAATAGAGCAAAAATATAAAAATGTTGCAAAAATTAACCCAATTTGTCGCTTTTTTCGATATTATCTATCACATTGCCAAACATTTTGCTTAAATAGAGCAAAAATGTTAAACGTTCGCCAAAAATTAACCCAATTTGTCGCTTTCTTCTATATAATCTTGACCAGAGGCCGATGAACTGTGGTCATTGACTCGAAGTCGATGACCCAAGGTCGATGACGCGAGTTCGATGACCCGAGGTCGATGACCCGAGGCCGATGACCAAAGATCGATGGCCCGAGGTCAACCCTTCATTATTCGATCATATCTCAATAATATGTCGAATAATAAAAAAAATTAGCTGAAAAATGAAATTTCGGTAAAATCATCCGTTTTCGTTGCTACTTTCGATTTTATCTCGATAAAATGGTAAAATTAAGGAAAAATAGAGGAGACAAATTAAAATTTCTCAAAATTTATCCGTTTTCGTTGCTTTTTTTAATTATATCTCGATTATATATCGAAAAATAATGACAAAATAGGGGAAAAAATTGAAATTTCGCTAAAATTACCCGTTTTAAGAGCTTTTTTCGAAATTATCTCGATAAAATGACGAAAATAGAGAAATGATAGAAAAAAATAATTGAAATATTGCTTAAATAATCCGTTTTCGTTGCTTTTTTCAATCATATCTTGATTTAAAGACTAAAAAAAGACAAACTAGATGAAAAAAATTGAAATTTCGCTAAAATTAACCGTTTTTGTTGCTTTTTCAATCATATCTCAATATAATTACGAAAAATAAAGACAAAATAGGGAAAAAGTTTGAAATTTCGCTGAAATTATCCGTTTTCCTAGATTTTTTCTCTCATATCTCGATAAAATGACGAGAACAAAAGACAAAATAGAGAAAATGAATTGAAATTTCGCTAAAGTTATCCTCTTTTGTTGCTTTTTTCGATCATATCTAGATAAAAGGACGAAAAATAAACAAGAAATAGAGGAAAAAATTTGAGATATCGCTAAAATTATCTTTTTTCGTTGTCTTTTTCAATCATATCTAAATACAATGATAAAAATTAGGAAAAAATAGAGAGAAAAAATTGAAATTTCGCTAATATTATCCGTTTTCATTACTTTTTTCGATCATATCTTGATTAACTGAAAATAAAGGATGAAATATTGGTAAAAATTGAAATTTCGTTCAAATAATCCTTATACGTTGCTTTTTGGACATATCTCGATAACATTACGAAGAATAAAGACAAAATAGAGAATATAAAATGAAATTTTGCTAAAATTTCTGTTTTTGTTGCTTTTATCGAACATATCTTGATAAAACGACAAAAAATGACCACCAAATAGAGGAAAAAAATTTAACTTTTGCGAAAATTATCGGTTTTCGTTCCTTTTTTCGAACATAACTCGATAAAATGACGAAAAATAAAGACAAAATAGAGAAAATAAAATGAAATTTTGTTAAATTTCTGTTTTTGTTCCGTTTTTCGAACATATCTTGATAAAAGGACGAAAAAGAAACACCAAATAGAGGAAAAAAATAGATATTTCGCTAAAATTATCCGTTTTCGTTGCTTTTTCGATAATATCTCGATAAAATGACGAAAAATAAAGACAAAATTTAGAGGAAAAAATTTAAATTTCTCTTAAATTATCCGATTCCGTCGTTTTTTCTATCATATCTCGATAAAATGACGAAAATTATGGCAAAATAGGGGAAAAAATCATAACTCGAATAAATTTCGAAAATTAAAGACAGAATAGAGAAAAATAATTGAAATTTTGATAAAATTAACCGCTTTTGTTGCTTTCTTCGATAAAATCTCGATAAACTGACGAAAAATAGAGAAAAAATTTAGAGGAAAAACGTAAATTTCGCTTAAATTATCCGTTTTCGTTCTTTTTCGATCATATCTCGATAAAATGACGAAATTTGTGGCGAAATAGTGGAGAAAAACATAGATTTCGCTAAAATTATCCATTTTTGTTGATTCCTTCGATTATATATTTATAAATTAGACGAAAAATAAAGACATAATTTAGCTAAAAAAATAGAAATTTCGTTACAATTATCCGTTTTCGTTACTACTTTCGATTATATCCCGAAAAAATGACGAAAAATAATGAAATAATGAAGAAAAAAATTGAATTTTAGCTTAAATTATCCTCTTTTGTTGCTTTTTTTGATCAAATCATGATTAACGACGAAAAGTAAAACACAAAATAGAGGAAAAAATTTATATTTCACTAAAATTAGCCGTCTTCGTCTTTCTTCTAATATATCACAATAAAATGACGACAATTAAGGAAAAAAAGAGGAAAAAAATTGAAATTTCGCTAATATTATCCGTTTTCATTGCTTTTTTCGATCATATCTTTATTAACTGCCTAAAAAAAGATGAAATAGGGGTAAAATTGAAATTTCGTTGAAATAATCCATATTCATTGCTTTTTCAGGACATATCTTGATAAAAGAACGAAAATTAAGAAAAATTGAAGAGAAAATTTGAAATTTCGCTAAAATTATCCGTTTTCGTTGGATTAATCGTTCATATCTCAATAATATGACGAATAATAAAGACAAAATTTACCTGAAAAATGAAATTTCGCTAAAATTATCCATTTTCGTTGCTTTTTTCGATAATATATTCATGAAAGGACGAAAAATAAAGACATAATTTAGAGGTTGAAATTGAAATTTCGCTAATTTTATCCGTTTTCGTTGCTTTTTTCGATAATATCTCGATAGAATGACGGGAAAAATGACTAAATAGCGTTAAAATAGAATTTTAGCTAGAATTATCCGTTTTTGTTGCTTCTTTCGTTCGTCCCTCGATAAAATGACCAAAAAATATAGAAAAAATAGAGAAAAAAATAAATATTTCGCTATAATTATCCGTTTTCGTTGATTTTTTTGATAATATCTGAATAAAATGACAAAAATTAAGGCAAAATAAAGACGAAAAATTAAATTTTCGCTAAAATTATCCGTTTTCGTTTCTTTTTCGATCATATCTCGATAATACGACGAATTATGAAGAAAAACTTAGCTGAAAAAATTAAAATTTCGATATAATTATCCGTTTTCGTTGCTACTTTCGATTATCTCTCGATAAAATGACGAAAAATAAAGAAAAAAACCTTGAGGAAAAAATTGAAATTTCGCTATAATTATCCGTTTTCGTTGCTTTTTCGATCATAACTCGAATAAATTTCGAAAAATAAAGACAAAATAGAGAAAAATAATTGAAATTTCGCTGAAATTATCCAATTTAGTTGCTTTTTTGATCATATTTCGATGAAATTACTAAAAAAAGACAAAATAGATGAAAAAAAATTAAAATTTCGCTATAATTATCCGTTTTCGTTGATTTTTTCGATAATATCTGAATAAAATGACAAAATTTATGGCTATAGAAAGGAGACAAATTACATTTTTGTTAAAATTATCCATTTTCGTTGATTTTTTTGTTAATATCTGAATAAAATTACGAAAATTAAGGCAAAAGTAAGGTAATTAAGGTAATTTGCTAAAACTTTAGTATGTAACATATTTTTGTATCACTGATTTTTATTCATGAAATACTGATAAACCGGAGGTTAAATATAAATATTTACATCTTATATATGGAGAAAGTTGTGTGCTGGCCACATTTTTGTCCAGAGGTGCCCATCCCCCCCAAAGGCTATGGCGCATTCCCCCCCAAAACCCCACCAGTTAATCCCCCCCTTCCTCCCAAAATCCTACCCTATTTCCCAACAAAAAAATCAAATTCCGACAAAAAGCGCACTTATGTAAATTTTACAATTTTAAATGGCTTCCAAAGAAACATAATAATATTCATTAATATTAAAATTAAAACTTTACAAAGTTTTATAAGTATAATATTTAGTTACTTACTCATATAAGACTAATTCATAGTATAGCTTTTAGGTAAATAAAAAAAAGAAATGCAAATACATTACTTTCTAAAAAATATTTAATGGATTTTCCGAGGAAATCAAACAATGTACTTGTATGAAAGTAAACAAAAGTACAAACTAATTACACTATGAAAATATACACCAATACATTAGACTACTTTTAAACATTATTTGCCCTAAAATACATTATGATAGGTGTTATATAATCAAATACCGTACATAGATAATGAATATCTCTAAAAAGAGCACAGTAACTGACCAAATATGTAAAAATAGGAAAGAATAACTTAAAACAAAAACCTGTATTTAAAATACAAGCATAAAAACAAGCGATACACAAGATTTTGATGCATGAAGTTTTTATCCTGTCATCATAATATAGCAATAATTCAAATGTAGGCAAAGCAATAATTTGAAACCTTAGAACAATAATTAGAATAGTTGTGTTCTACAAGGTAACAAAATTGTATGAAATACGCTAAAAAGTCAAAACAACTTATTCTAATAAAACACTATTTTTACAAATAATTATATACATATTTACATTTGTACATCTATAAAGAGATTATAAATACATAAGCTGCTTACAAATTTAATTACAATCACAGCTAGAAGTGTTTCTGTCTCTACTCTTGATGGCTTTTGTACAGAAGTAATTTACTTCTTGGCACGGTTGTTAGGGCGAATTTATCAATAATTTCGCTGTTAGAAATTGATTTTAATATGTCATTTTCGGAAGCCAGTATGAGCAAGTTAGACAGCCAAACATCCCCCATACTGCTTCTTAGCCTATTTTTGACGATTTTCAATCTGCTCATTGTTCTTTCTGCTGAGCAGCTTGTTACTGGTAATGAAAGGATGATATGATATAACATCATTAGGTTTCGAAAGCCAGACATATTAATCAAAAATCTATAAGGTTTGATGAAACCCTTCTTGACCCACTGGTCTAGAACTCGTTCTTTTGATGTCTCTGTCACTTCAGCTGGGTTGGGTGAGTCATCATCGTGAAGATTTTGTGAGCCACATTCCTCATTCTCTTCCAGGATATCAAATAAATTAATGTTTCTGTGCCCTTCTTTGTACAGGCGGCTGAAATCATTTACTTCTTTGCAGGTTTCATCAGCATCAATTCTGTAAAACTCACACAAACCATTTATTTGAGTTGGGTTAATGGTTCCGTCTTCATTATCAGCAATCTTCAATAAACCTTCATGCGAAAAATATGTCATTTGCTGCACAATATGGAGAGTGCTTTCTGGAAATCTATCCTCTAACTGGGTAATCAGAGAATCTAGTAGTTTGAAATAAACTTCAACTCTTATTTTGGCCATCAGGTTTGTTATTGGCTCATCCACAGATAGTTCATCCATAAACCTTTTGTTCTTACGAGGTCTTTTGGCGAGGGGTTGAGATATGTTGTGGTCTTCTACGAAGCTGTTGATGTGCTGTAACATTTCATCATTCCATGATTCGTCACTCCTTAGAGCCTCCAATCTAGCCTTCGTCTCACACAGAATAGCGGGCACTATTCCGTAATCAATGTTTTTTGATTGGAAACATATGGTTACTGGTGCGAGAACTTTGAAAACTGTGGATGCGATTTTCATTGTTGCCACTGTTTCAAATTCAGACAACGCTTTAAAGAGTCCATTTGCTCGAGTAGTAGTGTCATTGTCTGACTTTTCATCCTTCGATATTTCACATAAGGATTCCCTAAGGACATCGTAACAACTTATAACTGTTGCCAAAGCATCATTCCGACTTGACCATCTAGTCGTGAGGACTCTTTTTAAGCGCTTTTTTCTAATATTAGGAGGTCCTTTGTTCAACTTCTCTGTAAAGAAATGATGTCTTTTATGTCCCGACATGAAAACGTATAGTTCTTGAAGTGTCGAAAACATATCTCTTATTTGGGGGCAAATATCCATAGATTTTTCTATGACTAATGCAAATCTGTGGGAGCAGCACCAAATGTAAAATGCTTTAGGACATTCTTTTAAAACAAAAGTCTTAACTCCACTTAATCTCCCACGCATATTACCTGCTCCATCCATACTTTGCCCAACCAACCAATTGTTATCCAAACCTAATGATAGCAGGGTGTTGAGAAGCTCTGATGACAAATGTTCTCCAGTTGTTTCTCCACTCGTGAAGACCTTTATCAGTCTCTCCTCTGGTTTGACATCATCTTTCATGCATCCTTGAGAATCTTTTATCTCCACATAACGAACCAGCAGAGTCGTGCATTCTTTTTTGCTAATATCCTGAGTGGAATCGAGGATAACTGAATAGGCATTTGTCTCTTTCACATGTTGAACAATTTTGGAAACGACCATTTCACTCATGGTATGAATTATGTCAAACATGTTTCTATAACTTAAAAGGTTGGACGCAAATTTTGCTTTTCCTTCCTTAGCTTTATCCAGCTTTTCTAAGTAAACCCTTGCATCTGGGCTATATTTTGCTAGCAGTCTAAAAAGATTATGAAATTTTCCATCCAGAGATCCTTTTTTTCTAAAGGCTAACATTTCTGTTGATAGGTATCTACAACAATCTACAATAACAGAGAGTATTTCTCGGTGATGTGCAACTAGTGAATCTGTTTGCTTCGCCAGGGTTTTGTCGATTCTTTGTTGTGAAATCCACTGAAGTCTTGCGATTTGGGAAGACACATGGTATTTAGATTTTTCATGTTGGTCAATATCACGATCACCCCTGTGGTCTATCCAACCCCTATAACCCGTAGTGCCCCATACAGTCATTTCTTTAGGTAAAGTGAAGAGGAGGCAGTGGAGACAAAATGCAGCATCTTTGTATTTGCTATACACAAGCCATTTTCGTTCGGTCGATGTCCCATTTGGCAACATAACCTGCTTTGCCTTTCCGTTGAATTTCCTCCCGCCAGTATTGGGAAAATTAAATATATCCAAGTTTTGGTTTTCTAGTTTCAAAGCTGCATTAATCATTTCTGGAGACAATTTTTTGTTGGCAAAGTAAGCTGGATCTTCTGACGAAGGCGTCAACTGGTTGTCCTCTTCAATGGTACAAGCCACATCTTCATCTATCTGCATCTGTTGGTTACCGTCGTAGGTTGGATCTTTTGTTGGTAAAGTCGAGTCGTTATCATCTTTAATTAAATCACATAAGTTTTTCTCTATCTCTTTGGGTTGTTGCACTCTTGTAGAATGTAAAACACCTTCTGAAGAAAATGTCAAGCTTTTATCCTCTTCGATTTGTGCAATATTTTGAGGTTCCTGCTGCGGGTCAGAGTTATTGAGGAATTCAATCTCTTGATTGGGATTTAATGAATCATTTATTACTTCCCGCTCACGAACACTTCTATCGGAGTCAGAACCAGGAAGTGGTATTACACTCTTAGTCTGGTTTGTGCTGGTACGAGCAGAACTTGTCACTGTCGTAGAAGTAGATGGTACAGATATGTCCCACTCAGATTCTCGTAATCTAAAAAGAAAAAGCCACACTTAATACTATATTTATACATCTTATACGATAGTAAAAAATATGCTCATTTTTGCAACAATAAAAAATGGTGACTTTATGTATACAAGCTAAAAGCATAAAACATTGTTTTTAATTTTGATGAACATTAAAAAAATACATTTATTTTATTTTCTATATTCTTTATTCCACATACATGGCTAAAACAAACGTGCGTAATATTTTTGAAACGTACATAAATAAATGGAAAAATATAAATACTGTAACAAGTTAAACTTAAAAAAAATAACGAAATAAACAAATAAATTAAGTTCGCCAATTCACTAAATTGCTATTAAATTAGAGACAGACGATTAATACAACGTTTTTTATAAATACGAAGTATATAAGTACTCAACTACAGAAGGCTCAAATACAGAAATAGTCAAATATCGTATTATCCACTGTTCACACGGCACTTGCTCGCTATCACCAGGTAAACGCAATTCGGAAGTTGTAAAATACATATAGCCTGGCGTGGTTTTTATTAAATCGAAGAAAATTTGATTTAATATACTGCTCTTAATATATTTAATTATATTTAATATACTAAACAATTGCGACTGAATAATTAAAAACAGTCCTCGAACATTGATTATATACATAATCAATTTGTTATTTATGCCATCGGTTGACGGACACGAAGATAGTATCCGTTGCAATAAGAAACATATGATACATTTAATTAGCACATACTATAGTTTGTCGTGCAAAACTGTACACCAACATTTTAAAAAAATTTCAGATATTTTAACTTTAACTTATTTTGAATATTTAATTAAATTAGTTTTGTAAATTTTCTCGACTTGCGTTACAAATTTTTATTGAGTACGGCATTTACTTCTGAAATACTGGGTACGGGCATTTGTTTACATGAAACTGTTACATTTTCATATAACATAAAATTGCCTTTGCATAGTATTTTTGACGTTCCAGTTCCACACAATACTTGCTGTGAATATAAAAATAAACATTTTCAAAATTGACACTATAAGATCTTTTAAAATGCATGCACAAAATAAGCTGAAATCAATAAAAATTAATAAAATAATGTTATTAAGCCTATAGCCAAACTTAAATGTAAAAGTAGGTATTTAAAAGTATGGGTCCGCTCTACCTCGAAGGATTTTTCCGACTCGCTCCGTATTCAACTGGGCTATCCTGATGAAAGAACAACACGCGTGGAAGCTTGCAAGCCTTTTCCTTTTACAGATCCCTAATTGTATATAAACTTTTTTACAGAACAATGAGCTTTTCACACTTGTCTGATTCCAATCCATATCTGCCCGTTTTATTTTTTTCGGAACACATTTCATTTTATTACTAAAGAACTTCAAAACGCTTTATTTTGACAACTTTATTGATGGCCCATTTATTTAAGTTAAATTTTCAAAAACGGAAAACAACAAACAAACGTTTAATTAATTGAATGAGAAAATTTATTGATTAAGTGTGATTGGTTAAGAACTGACCATAAATTGGGAAAAATACAAAACCTTCTTTTAGAGCATAACAGACTGGTAGAACTCACCCCTAAGATATATGCTAATTGCTCATTTTCTAACCGTTAGAATCAAACAGTAACAATGCTTTAGATTCTTAGCAATTAACATCTTACCAGCAAAATTAAATCCAAACAACAATAATTTTAGTAGTGTATTGTATTATGATAATTAAAAAAAAATTAAATGGCAAAATAATGTTCACCAAATAATGTACGTTAGGAATTGAGAAGTAAAGTGATAACGTTGTTTGAAACAAGTATCCTAATATACTCGTATACTGTATATACATATTTTAGTTTGAAGAATTGAAGTTAGTACCATAATACATCTTTAAAAAATAATAACTCCTCAACCTCAAATACAAGCAAAAAACAATTATTTTAATTATAGTTTTTTCTCATTTATTACTTTTCTCTTATTATTTACTAGCGGAGTGCCCGTTGATTCTCAACGGAAATATGAATGGAATGTAGTTCGAAAGAAGTCATGAAATTGAGATATGAAAAAATTAGATATGAAAAGTCTTAAATTTATGTAAAAACAATACTTCTCTTCAAAGTTGATGGGCAGAGAATTGCCAGAATTTTCATTGCACATTAATTAACTAATAGAGTGACCAGTTTTCACTAAAAGAGGAAACGGAATAAGATTGCTATGACAGCGTAAGAACGAATTTCAAAAAGATGATCAAAAAGGGGTATTTACATTTAATTAAGTAAAAAAGTTCAAAGTGCCTCTTGGTATCGCAGAATCACAAAAACAGTTACACTAATATAAATCATAAACTAAACAAATGCACCAGTCGCTACAGCAAATAGAAGAAACCACTGAGTACGAAATGAATGGAGACGAAATCACAAACATAGCCACACAAATCTTGTAAACCACAAACGAAAACGAATGAACCAGTCGCTTAGCACGTCCAATATGTCTGACAGACTGCGAGCGAGTGAGCGAAATCATCGTAACTATCAAATAAACGGCCGCAATCGAATTAGAATGTAAAGTAGTTAATCTAATTAGAACTCGTCCTTTTATGAATTAACACCTAATTTATTCCTTAAGATGACGTTGGCTGTTCTTTAATTAAATTACTTAACACTTCATAATTAACCCTCTGCTGTAAAATTAATTGTAAGAATTGTGAAGAAAATTTTTATCCAATAACAATGTAAGCGGATTGAATAGGATTTAATTTAATTTCAATGTTTTCAGATCCCGTTGACGAAAAATACTGTCTTCAGATATTTTTATATACGTGGAGATAGGAAACGTAATCCAAGCGAAAGTAGACATTCAAACTTATGGGAGTTATCTCATTAAAGCGATGTAATCGGTAGTGATAAGAAGTGCTCGCAAGTTTTTCTCGCGATATTTCCTCAAAAATTCATGAAATCTAAATAGCAAAAATTAACTACATTTCCTTTACTTGGCCATTTATTTTTCAGTCTAATTTGCATGATTTTAACTCGCAATCATGAACAAATACTATAAATTCTGCTTTAATCTCACAGTACCTCTAAAACGAACACCAGTAGAAATAAGATGTACCAAGAAGAGCAAAACCAATTGTCAATATAAACTTAGAAATGATTCAATTTTGTGTCAATTCTGTTAATCATTTGCGATTGTTTTCGGCGATATCGGCAAATAATTGAAATTCAGGGACATGAATCCTATAGTTAAAATATTCAAAGATGATATTTTCTTGTATAGAGTAACATATTTGAAAAAAAAAATTACTGAGTTTAATACTAGACTAAAGGCAAACCATATACCAGCAATACTTCTTTAGAGGGAATTTCTATAGTACATGTAACTGAAATTGTGAAGTAAATTAACGAAAAAGACTTCGAAAGTGATATATCTTGTTGGAGGTATTTCTTCGAAATGATGCTTATTCGACTAAATTCTCATTCAGTTATCCAATTCTTCCTTACCTAGACGTACAATCTATTAGTTACAGGAATTAAAAGAATACATGAATACTTCATTTCTTTTGATACTTGTCTAGAGTCCGTAAAATGAATACTACTTTGATTTTTTGGAATAATTTAACCCTGCAACATACAAAATACATATTGAAGCGTATATCTAATGATAACATTTGAGCAGCCTGCATAGAACCGAAGCATAAAATTAAAGGACATTCGCCATAATCTGAAAGAGGTGTTCCATATTTTAAAATCTAACAAACTTATGACGCATCGAAAATCGTTTAACATGAACATTTAAACATATTATTTAAGATATAACAAAATACCAATGAGTATGACTATCACCATCATGAAAAAATATAGGTGGATAGTACCTATGCTAAAACACACCAATATATGATCCACTAAAACATTTCTTGTTTTAATTTCCAATGCTATATCTAAAAGCATAAAATTCGTTTACCTTTTCCCAGTCAGGTATAAAAGGATTGTGACTCCTTGCTGCTTTATATCCAACTCTTGACACTTCAAAACGAAGCAATTACTGAATTCAGGGATATTTCAACGATCTTGATTGATTCATTTTTTAGCGTTAACGATTAAATTCACGGCGGGACGCTAAATGAAACGATTAGTATTTAGATCGGAAAATAAGAATGAAAATGTAGTTAACTTACCAAGCTAAGAAGATATAATTACTTTATATGAGAAAAGGAAATTCATTTAATATGACGATGAACATTAATTTCACGTAAAGAATCAATAAACATCGGTGTTGCTATAAACAAAGCTCTGTTGCTGCAGACGCGCTTCAACGAACTTGAATTTAAAAATATAGCTTGGTCTTGACGACGGGTTGTTTACAATGTCAGATTTTCAAAAAAATTTCGTATTTTACTTCCAAATTCTCACAACTTCGAAGCGAAAGCAATATTCTATGACCAAAATAAGAAACTTCATTCCATTTCCTTTGTTTTGGTGTTAGTTTTAGTTTTCAACGACCGTTATTTCTAATTTAATTTCATTATAGAAAAGTACCCTGCAAATGATAAAATTTTCTTCCCATGTATTTCTTATGGAAACTCTTCGACTATCTGGAGTCGAACCGAGTACAGTTGGGTCAACAAAAAGTAGCCTATCATTTGCGCAGAGGAGATTTTTAATATTGTACGAATTTTGAAATTTTGAAAATATTTAGCTTTAGAGTTATAGCGTGAAATAGATTTTTGACCCCGACTGGAGACAAACTGGAGACAGATAAGTGGATAAAAGGTAGCCTATGTCACAAGTCGGATGACAAATGACCAGCATGCCAAATTTCATCAAAATCGGTTGGATAGTTTTTGAGTGATGCTGTAACAGACAGACAGACATGAAAATTTCTAAAAGGTGTTTCGGACTCGGGAACAACCCTAGTATCCAGCAATACAACTTTTTTTTAAGTCGGATCAATGTACAGACACGACCCCCTCTACAGATTTATTATATATATAGATTAAAGAATTGTAACCAACTTACCTTTGCTCACTTGTTGGCTTGTATGGGATCCATGGACTCTGGCCTTCTTTAACTTGAACAATAGTGTATTTAATGTTTAAATTGTTTTTAAATTTATAGGAATGTTTACTTTTGCAATGTTCTAGCCACTTATCGTGCCGATGTACGGTATTGCATAATAGCTCGAGGCATTTATATTTAAACTGTTTTTTAAGTTTTCGAGGCATTTTCAGGATTAGGTTCGAAAATAGAATCCAGAAAGCTTGAATGCACTCAAATTAGGATGCAACGTGTTTTAAGTAATATTAAAAATCACTACAAATAGTGTAGCCTGCGATTTATAAAACGTATTTCTAAACACGCGTTTAAACACATTCAACGCATTTTTAAAAACATCAAGAGAAAATCCTTAATAAACAATAAAACTCTCTGATAAAATCACCAAATCACAACGCACACAATAACCTTCCGGTCCGTCTCACTGCTCTTGTCTTAACTGAGTGTCAACCAAAACCAGAGATGGGGAGTATCCGAGTTAAAGTAACTCAGTTACCGGTAACGATTACATTTTAGGTATTTTTTACTTGTAATCGTTACATTTGAAAAAATGTAACTATTACTTGTAATCTACTCATTGCTTTCTGAAAGTAATCGTTACTTTCCCACTACGATTACCAAAACATTGTGTTAATTGGTATGAACACGTATTCGTCGGTCATCCTGATTGGAAGACGTCGGGCGTCGTCGGACGGGGAATCTCATTACAATGTAGGCACCTACATTATAAACTTTGAGTTTCCTTTTCTTCCGACGACGGCCGACATCGGATCGGGGGAAATACGGATCCAATGTAGTTGCGGCCTTCGACGTATTCCAGCACATTTCGACCACTTCGACGATTTCGTTCGTTTTTTTAATTTTCCCCACAAATTTAAAAATCCCCCCCAAATTTGAAAATCCCCCCCAAATTTTATCTTGATGGCGCAACTTGCGCCATCGATCCCCCCCGTGGGCGGCCCTGTTTTTGTCGATATAATCTTCACAAAATACAAAAATATTGCAGAAATAGAGCAAAAATATAAAAATGTTGCAAAAATTAACCCAATTTGTCGCTTTTTTCGATATTATCTATCACATTGCCAAACATTTTGCTTAAATAGAGCAAAAATGTTAAACGTTCGCTAAAATTAACCCAATTTGTCGCTTTCTTCTATATTATCTTGACCAGAGGTCGATGAACTGTGGTCATTGACTCGAAGTCGATGACCCAAGGTCGATGACGCGAGTTTGATGACCCGAGGTCGATGACCCGAGAACGATGACCAAAGGTCGATGGCCCGAGGTCAACCCTGAGAGGTCGACTCCGGGAGGTAAACCCTGGAAGTCGACTTTGGGAGGTCGACTCCGGAAATCGACTCCGGTAGGTCGACTCCGGAAGTTGACTCCGGGAGGTCGAGTCAGGAAGTCGAAACAGGAGGGTCGAGTCCGGGAAGTCGTCTCCGGGTAGTTGACTCCGGGAGATCGACTAATTGAGATTGACTCCGGGAAGTCGACTCCGGGAGGTCGACTAAGGGAGGTCGACTCCTAGAGGTCGAATCTTGGAGGTCGACTCCGGAAGGTCGACTTCGGGATGACTTAAGTTCAACGACCCGAGGTCAATGACGCGAGGTCAATGACCCGAGGTCAATGAACCGAGGTCAATGACCCGAGGTAAATGACCCGAGGTCAATGAACCTAGGTCATTGACCCGAGGTCAATGGCACGAGAACAATGACTCGAGGACATTAACTCTAGGACAATAACCCGAATTAGATGACCCGAGGTCGACCCTGGGAGGTCGACTCCGGGAGGACATTTTAGAAGTCGACTCCGGGAGGTCAACTCTGGAAGTCGACTCCGGGAGGTTGACTCCGGGAAGTTGACTCCGGGAGATCAATGACCCAAGGTCGACCCCGGGAGGTTGACTCCGGGAAGTCAACTCTGGAAGTTGACTCCAGGACGTCGACACCGGAAGTCGACTCCGGGAGGTCGACTCCGGAAGTCGACTTCGGGACAACTTACAGTCAATGACCCGAGATCAATGACCCGAGGTCAAGACCCGAGGTCAATGACCCGAGTTCAATAACCCGAGGTCAATCACCCAAGGACAATGACCCTAGGTCAATGACCCAAGGTCGATGACCCGAGGTTGACCCTGGGAAGTCGTACCGGGAGATCGATGACCAGAGGTCGACTCCAGGAAAACTCTGGAAGTCGACTCAGGGAGGTCGACACCGGAAGTCGACTCAGGGAGGTTGAATCTGGGAGGTTGACTCCTGGAGGTCGACATCGGGATAACTTACGGTCAATGACCCGAGGTCAAGACCCGAGATCTATGACCCAAGGTCAAGACCCAAGGTCAATGACGCGAGTTAAATGACCCGAGGTCAATGACCCGAGGACAATGACCATAGGCCAATGACCCGAGGTCGATGACCCGAGGCCGATGACCAAAGATCGATGGCCCGAGGTCAACCCTGGGAGGTCGACTCCGGGAGGTAAACCCTGGAAGTCGACTCCGGGAGGTCGACTCCGGAAATCGACCCCCGTCGGTCGACTCCGGAAGTTGACTCCGGGAGGTCGAGTCAGGAAGTCGACTCAGGAGGGTCGAGTCCGGGAAGTCGTCTCCGGGTAGTTGACTCCGGGAGATCGACTAATTGAGATTGACTCCGGGAGGTCGACTCAGGGAGGTCGACTCCTAGAGGTCGAATCTTGGAGGTCGACTCCGGAAGGTCGACTTCGGGATGACTTAAATTCAATGACCCGAGGTCAATGAAACGAGGTCAATGACCCGAGGACAATGGCACGAAAACAACTACTCGCGGACAATGACCCTAGGTCAATTACCGGAATTCGATGACCCGAGGTTGACCCTGGGAGGTCGACTCCGGGAGGTTGACTCCGGGAGGTAAACTTTTGAATTCGACTCCGGGAGATCAGCTCTGGAAGTTGAATCCGGGAGGTTGACTCCGGGAAGTTGACTCCGGGAGATCAATGACCCAAGGTCAACCCCGGGAGGTTGACTGCGGGAAGTCAACTCTGGAAGTCGACTCCAGGAGGTCGACACCGGAAGTCGACTCCGGAAGTCGACTCCGGGAGGTCAACCCTAAAAGTCGACTCCGGGAAGTCGACTCTGGAAATTGACTCCGGTAGGTCGACTCCGGGAGGTCGACTCCGGGAGATGGACTGATTGAGATTGACTCCGGGAGGTCGACTCACGGAGGTCGACTCCTAGAGGTCGAATCTTGGAGGTCGACTCCTGGAGGTCGACTTTGGGATGACTTACTGTCAATGACCCGAGGTCAATGACCCATGGTCAATGACCCGAGGTCAATGAACCGAGGTCAATGACCCAAGGTCAGTTACCTGAGGACAATGACCCTAGGTCAATGATCCGAGGTCGATGACCGGTTTTCAATGACCCGCGGTTAATGACCCGAGGACAATGACCCTAGGTGAATGACCCGAGGTCGATGACCCGAGGAGGATGACCCGAGGTCGATGACCCGATGTCCATGACCCAAGGTTGATGACCCGAGGTCGACCCTGGGAGGATGACTCCGGTAGGTCAACTCTAAAAGTTGACTCGGGGAGGTTGACTTCGGGAGATTGATGACCCGAGGTCGACTCCGGGAGGTTGCCTCTGGGAGGTCAACTCAGGAAGTCGACTCCGGGAGGTCAGCTCTGGAAGTCGATTCCGGGAGGTTGACTCCGGGAAGTTACTCCGGTATATCAATGACCCGAGGTCGACTGCGGGAGGTTGACTCCGGGAGGTCAAAACTAAAAGTCAACTCCGGGAGGTTGACACCGGAAGTCGACTCCGGGAGGTCGAGTCCGGAAGTCAACTCAGGGAGGTCGACTAAGTCAGGTCGACTCCTAGAGGTTGAATCTTGGAGGTCGACTCCTGGAGGTCGACTTCGGGATAACTTACGGTCAATGACCCAAGGTCAATGACCCGAGTTCAATGACCCGAGGTCAATGACCCGAGGAAAATGACCGGAGGTCGATGACCCATGGTCGATGACCCGAGTTCGACCCTGGGAGTTCGACTCCTAAATGTCGACTTCGGGAGGTCAACTCTGGGAGTCGACTCCGGGAGGTAAACTCCGGGAGTTAACTCCGGGAGGTTGACTCCGGGAGATCGATGACCCGAGGTCAACTCCGGGAGGTCGTCTCCGGGTAGTCGACTCCGAGAGGTCAACTCCGGGTGATCGACTACGAGATATCGACTCCGGTAGGTCGACTCAGGGAGGTCGACTCCGGGAGGTCGACTTTGGGACGTCACTTCCTGGACGGTCGACTCCGGGATGACTTACAGTCTATGACCCAAGGTCAATGACCCGAGGTAATGACCCGAGGTAATGACCCTAGGTCAATGACCCGAGGTCAATGACACTAGGTCCATGACTATATATCGATGACCAAAGGTCGATTACCTGAGGTCGATTAACCGAGGTAGATGTCCCAAGGTCGATTACCCGAGGTCGAGTACCCGAAGTCGAAGACCCGAGGTCGATGACCCGAGGTCGATGATCCGAGGTCGATGACCCGAGGGTCATGATCCTAATTATTCTACTCGAGGTTAATGAAACGAGGTAAAAGATACTAAGGCATTTCTGGGATTCGACGACGGCAGGTCGACCTCCCGGAGTCGACCTGCCAGATTCAATCTCTCGGAGTCGATCTCCCTGAGTCAACATCTCGGAGTCAACATCCGGAATAGACCTCCCGGAGTCGACTTCCAGAGTTGACCTCCCGGAGTCGACTTCCAGAGTTGACTTCCCGGAGTCAACCTTTTGGAGTCGACCTCCCAGGGTCGACCTCGGGTCATCGACCATGGGTCATCGACCTCGTGTCAACGACCTCGGGTCATCGACCTATGGTCATTGACCTTGGGTCTTGACCTCGGGTCATTACCTCGGATCATGACCTCGGGTCATTGACCTCGGGTCATAGACCTTAAGTCATCCCGGAGTCGACCTTCCGGAAGAGACGTCCAAAAGTCGACCTCCCGCAGTCGACCTGCCAGATTCAATCGCTCGGAGTCAATCTCCCTGAGTCGACATCTCGGAGTCAACATCCGGAATAGACCTCCCGGAGTCGACTTCCAGAGTTGACCTTCCGGAGTCGACCTCGGGTCATCGACCATGGGTCATCGACCTCGTGTCATCGACCTCGGGTCATTGGCCTATGGCCATTGTCCTCGGGTCATTGACCTCGGGTCATTTAACTCGCGTCATTGACCTTGGGTCTTGACCTTGGGTCATAGATCTCGGGTCTTGACCTCGGGTCATTGACCGTAAGTTATCCCGAAGTCGACCTCCAGGAGTCAACCTCCCAGATTCAACCTCCCTGAGTCGACTTCCGGTGTCGACCTCCCTGAGTCGACTTCCAGAGTTTTCCTCCAGGAGTGAACCTCCTGGAGTCGACCTCGGGTCATCGATCTCCCGGGGTCGACCTCCCGTAGTCGACTTCCAGAGTTGACCTCTAAAAGTCAACCTCCCGGAGTCGACTTCCCAGGGTCAACCTCGGGTCATCGACCTTGGGTCATTGACCTAGGGTCATTGTCCTTGGGTCATTCACCTCGGGTTATTGAACTCGGGTCATTGACCTCGGGTCTTGACCTCGGGTCATTGATCTCGGGTCATTGACTGTAAGTTGTCCTGAAGTCGACTTCTGGAGTCGACCTCCCGGAGTCGACTTCCGGTGTCGACGTCCTGGAGTCAACTTCCAGAGTTGACTTCCCGGAGTCAACCTCCCGGGGTCGACCTTGGGTCATTGATCTCCCGGAGTCAACTTCCCGGAGTCAACCTCCCGGAGTCGACTTCCAGAGTTGACCTCCCGGAGTCGACTTCTAAAATGTCCTCCCGGAGTCGACCTCCCAGGGTCGACCTCGGGTCATCTAATTCGGGTTATTGTCCTAGAGTTAATGTCCTCGAGTCATTGTTCTCGTGCCATTGACCTCGGGTCAATGACCTAGGTTCATTGACCTCGGGTCATTTACCTCGGGTCATTGACCTCGGTTCATTGACCTCGGGTCATTGACCTCGCGTCATTGACCTCGGGTCGTTGAACTTAAGTCATCCCGAAGTCGACCTTCCGGAGTCGACCTCCAAGATTCGACCTCTAGGAGTCGACCTCCCTTAGTCGACCACCCGGAGTCGACTTCCCGGAGTCAATCTCAATTAGTCGATCTACCGGAGTCAACTACCCGGAGACGACTTCCCGGACTCGACCCTCCTGTTTCGACTTCCTGACTCGACCTCCCGGAGTCAACTTCCGGAGTCGACCTACCGGAGTCGATTTCCGGAGTCGACCTCCCAAAGTCGACTTCCAGGGTTTACCTCCCGGAGTCGACCTCTCAGGGTTGACCTCGGGCCATCGACCTTTGGTCATCGTTCTCGGGTCATCGACCTCGGGTCATCGAACTCGCGTCATCGACCTTGGGTCATCGACTTCGAGTCAATGACCACAGTTCATCGACCTCTGGTCAAGATAATATAGAAGAAAGCGACAAATTAGGTTAATTTTAGCGAACGTTTAACATTTTTGCTCTATTTAAGCAAAATGTTTGGCAATGTGATAGATAATATCGAAAAAAGCGACAAATTGGGTTAATTTTTGCAACATTTTTATATTTTTGCTCTATTTCTGCAATATTTTTGTATTTTGTGAAGATTATATCGACAAAAATCTGATGTGGCCAGCACACAACTTTCTCCATATATAAGATGTAAATATTTATATTTAACCTCCGGTTTATCAGTATTTCATGAATAAAAA
Source organism: Sympetrum striolatum (assembly GCA_947579665.1). NCBI lineage: Eukaryota > Metazoa > Arthropoda > Insecta > Odonata > Libellulidae > Sympetrum > Sympetrum striolatum. The sequence continues at coordinate 8,176,639 of OX388345.1, forward strand.
TCAGTGATACAAAAATATGTTACATACTAAAGTTTTAGCAAATTACCTTAATTACCTTACTTTTGCCTTAATTTTTGTAATTTTATTCAGATATTAACAAAAAAATCAACGAAAATGGATAATTTTAACAAAAATGTAATTTGTCTCCTTTCTATAGCCATAAATTTTGTCATTTTATTCAGATATTATCGAAAAAATCAACGAAAACGGATAATTATAGCGAAATTTTAATTTTTTTCATCTATTTTGTCTTTTTTTAGTAATTTCATCGAAATATGATCAAAAAAGCAACTAAATTGGATAATTTCAGCGAAATTTCAATTATTTTTCTCTATTTTGTCTTTATTTTTCGAAATTTATTCGAGTTATGATCGAAAAAGCAACGAAAACGGATAATTATAGCGAAATTTCAATTTTTTCCTCAAGGTTTTTTTCTTTATTTTTCGTCATTTTATCGAGAGATAATCGAAAGTAGCAACGAAAACGGATAATTATATCGAAATTTTAATTTTTTCAGCTAAGTTTTTCTTCATAATTCGTCGTATTATCGAGATATGATCGAAAAAGAAACGAAAACGGATAATTTTAGCGAAAATTTAATTTTTCGTCTTTATTTTGCCTTAATTTTTGTCATTTTATTCAGATATTATCAAAAAAATCAACGAAAACGGATAATTATAGCGAAATATTTATTTTTTTCTCTATTTTTTCTATATTTTTTGGTCATTTTATCGAGGGACGAACGAAAGAAGCAACAAAAACGGATAATTCTAGCTAAAATTCTATTTTAACGCTATTTAGTCATTTTTCCCGTCATTCTATCGAGATATTATCGAAAAAAGCAACGAAAACGGATAAAATTAGCGAAATTTCAATTTCAACCTCTAAATTATGTCTTTATTTTTCGTCCTTTCATGAATATATTATCGAAAAAAGCAACGAAAATGGATAATTTTAGCGAAATTTCATTTTTCAGGTAAATTTTGTCTTTATTATTCGTCATATTATTGAGATATGAACGATTAATCCAACGAAAACGGATAATTTTAGCGAAATTTCAAATTTTCTCTTCAATTTTTCTTAATTTTCGTTCTTTTATCAAGATATGTCCTGAAAAAGCAATGAATATGGATTATTTCAACGAAATTTCAATTTTACCCCTATTTCATCTTTTTTTAGGCAGTTAATAAAGATATGATCGAAAAAAGCAATGAAAACGGATAATATTAGCGAAATTTCAATTTTTTTCCTCTTTTTTTCCTTAATTGTCGTCATTTTATTGTGATATATTAGAAGAAAGACGAAGACGGCTAATTTTAGTGAAATATAAATTTTTTCCTCTATTTTGTGTTTTACTTTTCGTCGTTAATCATGATTTGATCAAAAAAAGCAACAAATGAGGATAATTTAAGCTAAAATTCAATTTTTTTCTTCATTATTTCATTATTTTTCGTCATTTTTTCGGGATATAATCGAAAGTAGTAACGAAAACGGATAATTGTAACGAAATTTCTATTTTTTTAGCTAAATTATGTCTTTATTTTTCGTCTTTTTATAAATATATAATCGAAGGAATCAACAAAAATGGATAATTTTAGCGAAATCTATGTTTTTCTCCACTATTTCGCCACAAATTTCGTCATTTTATCGAGATATGATCGAAAAAGAACGAAAACGGATAATTTAAGCGAAATTTACGTTTTTCCTCTAAATTTTTTCTCTATTTTTCGTCAGTTTATCGAGATTTTATCGAAGAATGCAACAAAAGCGGTTAATTTTATCAAAATTTCAATTATTTTTCTCTATTCTGTCTTTAATTTTCGAAATTTATTCGAGTTATGATTTTTTCCCCTATTTTGCCATAATTTTCGTCATTTTATCGAGATATGATAGAAAAAACGACGGAATCGGATAATTTAAGAGAAATTTAAATTTTTTCCTCTAAATTTTGTCTTTATTTTTCGTCATTTTATCGAGATATTATCGAAAAAGCAACGAAAACGGATAATTTTAGCGAAATATCTATTTTTTTTCCTCTATTTGGTGTTTCTTTTTCGTCCTTTTATCAAGATATGTTCGAAAAACGGAACAAAAACAGAAATTTAACAAAATTTCATTTTATTTTCTCTATTTTGTCTTTATTTTTCGTCATTTTATCGAGTTATGTTCGAAAAAAGGAACGAAAACCGATAATTTTCGCAAAAGTTAAATTTTTTTCCTCTATTTGGTGGTCATTTTTTTGTCGTTTTATCAAGATATGTTCGATAAAAGCAACAAAAACAGAAATTTTAGCAAAATTTCATTTTATATTCTCTATTTTGTCTTTATTCTTCGTAATGTTATCGAGATATGTCCAAAAAGCAACGTATAAGGATTATTTGAACGAAATTTCAATTTTTACCAATATTTCATCCTTTATTTTCAGTTAATCAAGATATGATCGAAAAAAGTAATGAAAACGGATAATATTAGCGAAATTTCAATTTTTTCTCTCTATTTTTTCCTAATTTTTATCATTGTATTTAGATATGATTGAAAAAGACAACGAAAAAAGATAATTTTAGCGATATCTCAAATTTTTTCCTCTATTTCTTGTTTATTTTTCGTCCTTTTATCTAGATATGATCGAAAAAAGCAACAAAAGAGGATAACTTTAGCGAAATTTCAATTCATTTTCTCTATTTTGTCTTTTGTTCTCGTCATTTTATCGAGATATGAGAGAAAAAATCTAGGAAAACGGATAATTTCAGCGAAATTTCAAACTTTTTCCCTATTTTGTCTTTATTTTTCGTAATTTTATTGAGATATGATTGAAAAAGCAACAAAAACGGTTAATTTTAGCGAAATTTCAATTTTTTTCATCTAGTTTGTCTTTTTTTAGTCTTTAAATCAAGATATGATTGAAAAAAGCAACGAAAACGGATTATTTAAGCAATATTTCAATTATTTTTTTCTATCATTTCTTTATTTTCGTCATTTTATCGAGATAATTTCGAAAAAAGCTCTTAAAACGGGTAATTTTAGCGAAATTTCAATTTTTTCCCCTATTTTGTCATTATTTTTCGATATATAATCGAGATATAATTAAAAAAAGCAACGAAAACGGATAAATTTTGAGAAATTTTAATTTGTCTCCTCTATTTTTCCTTAATTTTACCATTTTATCGAGATAAAATCGAAAGTAGCAACGAAAACGGATGATTTTACCGAAATTTCATTTTTTCAGCTAATTTTTTTTATTATTCGACATATTATTGAGATATGATCGAATAATGAAACGAAGACGGATAATTTTAGCGACATTTCAAATTTTCTCCTCTTATTTGCCTTAATTTTCATCATTTTATCGAGAGATGATCGAATAAAGTAATGAAAATGGATAATTTTAGCGAAAATTCTATTTTTTTCCACTACTTTGCCTTACTTTTCGTCATTACATCGAGATATAACCGAAAAAAGTATCGAAAACGGATAGTTTTAGCGACATTTCAAATTTTCTCCTCTATTTTGCCTTAATTTTCATCATTTTATCGAGAGATGATCGAATAAAGTAATTAAAATGGATAATTTTAGCGAAAATTCTATTTTTTTCCGCTACTTTGCCTTACTTTTCGTCATTACATCGAGATATAACCGAAAAAAGTATCGAAAACGGATAATTTTAGCGAAAATTTAATTTTTCTCCTCTCTTTTGCCATAATTTTTTTCATTTTATTCATCTATTATTGAAAAAATCAACAAGAACGGATAATTCTAGCGAAATTTCAATTTTTACCTCTAAATTTTGTCTTTAATTTTAGTAATTTTATCGGTATATTTTAGAAAAAAGCAACGAAAACGGATAAATTTAGCAAAATATCTATTTTTTGTCTCTATTCTGTCTTTATTTTTCGTCCTTTTATCGAGATATGATTAAAAAAAGTAACGGAAAGGGATAATTTTAGCCAAATATAAGGGTTATAAAATTTCAATAATTCAAATTTTTATAATTGCTCAAATTGGTATTTTGAAATTTTGTATAGATGTGCTACATTGTGATCATCTCCTAGTAACAAGGGTTTTCTAATATCATTGCAAATGACGGAGATATAAGGGTTTTAAAATTTCATAAATTCAAATTTTTATAATTGCTGGAATTGGTAATTTGAAATTTGGTATAGATGCGGTAATTAATGCTCATCTCCTAGTAACAAGGGTTTCCGTATATAATTTCAAATAACGGAGATATAAGGGTTTAAAATTTTTTAAAATTGCTCCAAATGAAAATTTGAAATTTAGTATAGTTGCGGTACATAGAGATCATCACCCAGCAACAAGGGTTACCCTATATCATTGCAAATGCCGGTTATAAGAGGGTTTTAAAATTTCAAAAATTCAAATTTTTTAAATTGCTCGATTTGAAAATTTGAAATTTTGTATAGATGCGGTAATTAGTGGATTATCTCCTAGTAACAACGGTTTTTCCATATCATTGCAATTAACGGAGATTTAAGGATTTTAAAATTTCAAAAATACGTTTTGAAGATGAGTAAAATAATTATACCTAAGGTCCAAATTAATTGATTTTTATTTGAAGCAATTTTAAAATTACGATTTTGCATTTTTTCAAACCCTTATATCTCGCTTATTTGCAATGATATTCCAAAATCCTTACGTGTAGAGGAACGACAATAACTACTGCTTTCATTTGAATTAATGGATTTTGATTCGGAGCAATTTAAATAAATACGATTTTTTATTTTTCAAACACTTATATCCCACTTATTTGCAATGATATCCCAAAAGCCTTGCATGTACAGTAACAAAAATAATTAAACCTACTGTATAAATTAATTGATTTTGATTTTGAGCGATTATAAATAGTGTGATTTTTTATTTTTTCAAACACATCTTGCTTATCTGCAATGATACCTCCAAGCCCCCCACCGGAGCTGAGTGAAGATTTTCTCACCTTGTTTTTTACATATTCAGTACTTTTATTCTGTTATTTATTTATTTATTTTCAAGGTGTTTTAACAGGTTAAATGTTTGTCACCTTGTTTTTACATACCCATCACTTTTATCCATGTTTTATTTAATTTTGTTTTCAAGGTGATTTTTAACAATGAAGTCTTTTTCACCTTGTTTTTATACCACTTACACTTTTATCTATGTTTTTACTTAATTTTTTAAAGGTGTTTTTTTTAACGGTTGAGACCTTTTTCACCTTGTTTTTATACACCGTGCTTAGCACTTTTACCAATGTATTTATTTATTTATCTCAAGGTGGTTTTTACATTTGAAATGTTTTTCACCTTGTTTTTACACTGATCGTACCTTTATCTATGTATTTATTTAAATTTTTCAAGGTGTTTTTTAATAGGGGAGATCTTTTCATCTTGTTTTATATACAACGTTTTACCAACTTATTTACTCATTTACCTCAAGGTGTTTTTTAACAGTCGTAATATTTTTTACCTTTTTTTATGTACATACCATTTTTAGCACTTTTACTTATTTATTTACTTATGTATCCAAAGGTGTTTTTATTAGTTTTTTACCTTGCATTTATATGTATTTTATGAGAACTTCTATTCACATATTTATTTACAATTTTATACTCTTATTTATTGTATATTTATGTATTTATTTATTTACATATTTATTTATTTATGTATTTATTTATTTATATACTATTGTACTTGACTAAACAAAATGTACGATCTTTGTAATAACTTGGAGAGCTGCTGGGGTAGGGGAAGAGGGGGCGACTGCGCCTCACCTACCCCAGCATATGAATAAAAAACAAGTCAAGCCAAGGATTCCTAACCTACGTCTGAGAGCATTATTGTACTTTTTTATCGTAGCATTTCTAAACAGAACGAACCGCTTTACGCTGCACCTTCTCGAGTTCGCGAGTACGTTTCATCCGCCATATACTTGCCGCAAATTCTTGAAAGGGTCTGACCAAGGGAAAATAACATCGCTCTCTCAACTTTTCATCGCATTTACCGACAATATGCTTTTCAAGGCCTTTTACTTGCAGATTTTTTGAATATGCGTGCTTTAATTTTCGTTACTAGTAATGTTGATCCTGAGGTATTAGATATTGACTTTGTACGGGTGATTTGGACGCAACTATTTTTGTAAAATTAACTACGGAGAATTAACCTACATTGATATCTAATTCCCATTTTTCGCACCGCGAGTTCCAAAAAGGAACAATAAAAGTAGCAGGAAAGAGGGTTACCACCTCTCCTTCCTCTTCCCCCAACACTCCTCCCCCTTTCTCTCCTCCCCTGCATTGCATATTGCTTATTTGCCGGGGATACATGGTGTGTACGCAAATTTTTACAAAAAATTACAAATATATATATAATAAAATTCCTTTTATTAGTATAAATCAGTAGAACCATGTGTACAATATACATACAAGTAAATAATATATCAAGTAAATCATTAACATACATCAAATGATAAAAATCTACACTTGGGAAATAAACATAGAACTTAGTAATTCTCACAGCAATATATTTGGCACTACTACTTCCACCTACATTTAGACATCATCAAGCATGTAGATGAAACTAGTCATGCTAAATATATTTCTGTGGAAACTACTAAGTTCTATAATTTTGTAAGCATCACAAAATTCCATTAAGTATAGCTTGAACTTTTAAGAACTAGAATATCTACAAGTAACAACATCAATTTGGTCTAATATGATATAGAATCATAATTTATACTGGAATGCGCTTCAGTCGTAAAATTCATTCTTCAAGAAGCTTAGGAAGATCGGAATCTATATCCTGGGCTTCCGCAAGCTCGTAGACCTCAACTGATATGCTTATTCCCTCGACTCTGAATACAGCATCGGCGACACAGTTGGCGGAACCTGAAACATGACGAATATCCGTAGAAAATTGACCAATGAAATCTAACCAACGATATGGCCGTGGTGAGCAGCGATCAGGTCTTTGCCACCACAGAGGCTTTGATAATTTTACAGAATTCATTTGGAAATGTTGCTCTTACGAAGTCAGGAAAAGTATCAAACGAAGGTTAATTAAATAAAGAATCTTAATATAGTCGTAAGATACACTTTTTGAATGGAAATTACGACAACTTTGACAAAATAATCTAGCATTTTTCAAAATTTTGCCGTAGTAAACAACAAGTCCCCATGACGACCAAGGTGATTGTAGATCCGATACATTCATATTCCCACACAAAAATACACGGCGATTTTAAGTCCATACAGCATTAATGGTAAGAACTAACGTCAGAAGGAGGCAATTTACTGAGATTTCAGCGAATTTAAACTCCAATATTTAAGTAACAGGAGCGAAATTAAGGCCATTTTGTAGTTTTTCTTTATCAAACCGTTTTTAGGGACATTAACCATTCGTTTGAGGTGATGGCGAAGAAATATTACGTCGAGGAAGATTTCTGAGGGACAGAATTTTAACGCAAAGTTGATTTTATAGCAAAGATTTTAAAGCAGTGGGTTTGTGTGATTATCACGAACTGCACAATGTTCAATGGAATCGAATTCGTAATTTTCCGGAATTTCGCTAATATTCTTTTTTTATAATTAAGATATTTATTTATCTATGTATATACATAGTTACAAAGTCAATTAAGTATACATATCAGACAAAATTGAACAAAAAATTGCACTTGAAGGTATTGGTTTCTTTTCTCCTGAGCCAATAATTTGCTCGTCAGGAGGTGCGCAAATAAACAGACAACCAGAATATAGATAGAATATAGAATACTAAAGAATTGCAGATATACAACTTACTTCTAAAAACTTTAGGAATACTCAGTCATTAACTACCATAAGTTTTACTCAAAACATAACTTTATTTCTATACACATATCTTATCAAAAATAGATTATAAAATTATATTTAAAAAATTATATTGTTTCATTGTGTAGAAGGAAGTTTTTCATACTTTTTTAAGGTCACTCAATGATGTTAAATACTACAGATGTGTTGGCAATTTATTTAAGATATTTGGTACAACACTGTTTAACTTATGAGCACCATAATTTGGTTAACATTCTATTAGTATTAGTATTTATCAAGAGAATTGGGATATGAAAAAGCTATATATTAAGTCATCTATATGTAAGTGTTGCATATTCAATAAAAAATTGAAATTAATACCCATCAAGAAAATAAACCAAACATAAATGTGTGTGCGTTTTACCGACCACCAAACTCTTCTCGACAGGTTTTGCGATATCTTAACGATGAAATAAATTTCTAAACGAGTAAGAACAATCAGAGTATAACTTTAATCGGGGGGATTTTTATCTTCCTGGTATCGACTGGAATAATCATAGCATAAAGAAAAGGGCCCGGTATGTCGACTCATGTAAAAAGTTATTAAATTTACTCCAGAAAAACTCGCTAAGCCAAGCAGTAAAATCGCAAACCAGGGGTGAAAAATTCCACTTTGTAGGTAAATTACGAACTAATCCGCGAGAATTGGGCATTTTTCGAACTTTCACTTTTATGGCTGTATTTTTCCTAATACTCGAGAAAAGCTATTCAAGTAAGGATTTGTTTTGAAGAACTTACTGATTTTCTTAGATATTTTGCACAAAAATTCCACTTTTATCAGCAAAGAACGGAGAAATAAGAGAAAATTGGGAATATTTTCGATACTGTTCAGGTTTTGGGCTGTAATTTACCTGACATTTGAGATAATATAGCCATATTTAGACTAGCCTTAATGACTCAAGCAAAAACATTCCATATATAGAAATTCAATTCCTTTTTCATTAGCAATTTTCGGAATATGGGGATTTTTATAATTTTTCAGAACTTTTGGTTGTATTTTGTTTTATTTTAGAAAACCTAATCCAATTCGGAATCGTTTTGAAGATTCCGAATTGATACTTGTTAATCAGATACCTGTTAATCCCATATTTTAAACAAATATTCCACTTTAATTGGTGATTCTCCGAAAAATTGGCCAAAAATGAACACTTTTTTTAATTTTTCATATTTTGACTTTATTGTGGAAAAATTTTATATAAACTATTCGAAATATGAATCATTTTTATGATATTAGAGAGATATTCACATATTTTTTAAATTCCATTTTAATTAGCATATTTCGAAAAAAAGAGATTTATGACAATGTTTTGATAATTTTTCTCTCATTTGGCTGTATTTTGCCTAAGTTTTGAGAAAATATCGTCGTTTTTGTACACACAATGAAGAACTGAGAGAAAACCTACCATATTTTGAAGGAAAACTCCACAATTATCAGCAAATTTCAGAAAATCGACGAAAAATTGGCATTTTTTCGACAAATTTGTGATTTATTGCTGTATTTTGCTTAAAATGCGAGAACACCTAATCACGCTTGAACTCCTTTTAAGTTATACGAAAAAAATCCATATTTTGAACAAAAATTTCAAATTTATAAGCAAAATACAGAAAAATCGGCAAGAATTTTTTCGAAAAATTAAATTTTCTGGCTGTATTTCCATGAAATTTGAGAAAACCTAGTTGAATTTGGACTCGTTTTGATAACAGCAAGATTTTTCCATGTTTTGAACAAAAATTCCACTTTTACCAGCAGATAACGGGATAATTGGCGAAAGTGGGACATTTTTGGAAATATTTCAGTTCTTTAGTTGTAGTTTGCCTAACCTTCGAGAAAACAGTGTCGTATATGGACTCTTATAGAAGAACTGAGCGATATGCTTCCATATTTTGAACCAAAATTCCACATTAATCCACACATTTCGGAAAAATCGGCAAAAATTGTACATTTTTTAGATCATTTTCAGTATTTTGGCTGTCTTATGCCTAAAATTCGAGATAACTTAGTCGTATCGGAAAGGCATTAAAGATTCCAATTTTTCCATATTTTTAACAAAACTCCCACATTTATCAGTAAATTTCGGAAAAATCAACAAAAAATGGGCATTTTTTTCCAACCTCTTCAGTAATTTGGCTGTATTTCGCCTTAAATTCAAGAAAAATTGTTGAAGAAGTACTCAAAAAGAAGACCTTACCATGATTTATACTTAATTTAAACAAATATTCTAAATTAATTCACAAATTTCGGACACTTCAACAAAATATTGGCATTTATTCGACATTTTTAGCTTTTCGCTGTATTTCGCTTGCAATTCGAAAATATTTAATCGTATTTGGACTCGTATTGAAGATCCAACCGAGATTGTTCCACATTTTGAACAAAAATTCCACATCTATCAGCCAATTTCGGAAAAATCGAAGAAAAATGGTAATTTTTTCAAGCTTATTCAGTATTTTGGCAGTTTTGCCTTAAATTGGAGAGCACTAGTTGTTTAAAGACTCTTATTGAAGATATTACCGAGATTTATACATATTTTGTACAAATATTCTATATTAATCCACAAATTTCGGAAAAATTGGCAAAAATTGGCATTTTTTTTCGAAAAGTTTTACTTTTTCTGGTTGTATTATGCCTAAAATTCGAGATATTATTACTTTCTCCATATACGAAGTATAGAGAAAGTATTGTTTTCATGAAAAAATTCGACTTCGAGATTTCAACGGAAATACACGTTTTGGGGTCCCTAGAACACGTTTTGACTATTTTCGGAATGATGTCTGTGTATGTGTGTGTGTGTGTGTGTGTGTCTGTATGTGTGTGTGTGTTAGTGGGCGCTCTAACCTGAAAACTATTAGTCGTATCAATACCAAACTTCATATATAGTACTGTAGTGTGTGCTGTCAGAGTTGATTAGTTTTTGAAGTAAATCGGTAAACCGGAAGTCGAGCTTCATTCATCAAAGCTCATTTCCGGTTTTCAATATATCTCCATAAATATGATATATACGTATGTTGTACTAAAATAAAAGTTTTAGATAATGTTATTTTCTATAACTTTTGTATTTAACATATTTTTGTATCACCGGTTGATTAGGAGTTATTCGTGAAATTCCGATAAACCGGAGATAGCTGTTATGTACTTTGTGGGCGCTCTAACATGAAAACTATTAGTTTTATCAACACCAAATTTCATATATAGTACCTTGCTTCATGTATTTAGAGTTGATTAGTTTTTGGAGTAAATCGGTAAACCAAAAGTCGAGTTTCATTCTTCAAAGCTCATTTCCGGTTTTCAAAATATCTCCATAAATATGATATTTAGGTATATACTATTACAAATAAAAATTTTAGAAAATACTATTTACTATAACTTTTGTTTGAAACATATTCTTGTATCACTGATTGTTTAGGAGTTATTCATGAAATACTGATAAACCGGAAGTTGCTGATTATGTACTTTGTGGGCGCTCTGGGCTCTATGGGCGAAAGGCCAATTTCATCGTTTTTCATCGATCATGTCCCGAAAAACATTATCTTTAATGTTTCTGACGTCAAAGATAATAATATATACATATTTATCACTCATCTTCCAAGTTTAGATGGAATATAGAGTTCGAAATTACTGTCGTAGATAAATATTTACATCTTATGTATGGAGAAAGTCATGTGCTGGCCACATCAGATTTTAGTCATATGTGGTCACGTATTGACGACCCAAGCGAAAATTTTCCATATTTTAATAAAAATTCCCTCATTAATATTATATTTCGAACAAATATTCCACTTTGTAAGCAATTTAAGAAGTAATCCGCTAAAAATTGGCATTTTTTCGAACTTTTTCACTTTTTTGGCTGTATTTTTCCTACAATTCGAGAAAACCTGACACGTGTATCTGGACACGTATTGAAGATATAAGCGAGATTTTTCCATATGTTTGTAATGTCTGCCCTTCAGTTAATCGAGAGACAGTACAATTACTTTAAATTAATGGGTTCTTTGCCAGGTGTCGGTGATTTCCGGAGAAATAAAATATCACAAGCTTCATGTAAAAATATAAAAATAGTTTTAATTTCTTACTTTTGGCTCCTATACTGCGTCGTATGCGGGAGATGGCAAGACACTGAGAATGGGAAGAATAGGCAACGTATCCTGTAATGGTTCGGGCGGCACTTTTGTCAGAGCGCAAAGTGTTCGAGACTGATGGGCTCGTTTACAGACGAGAATTTTATACCTGTTCCTGCTAAATTATGAGAGGTACAAGAGTACGTTGGGGTGACATGGTCCATAGGAGAAACTCTGACATTTAAAGGTTACATTTACAGCTACTCGGTGAAACTTTTGAGAGTCCTTTCCTATCCTGAAGGGAAAATAGTTGAATATATTCAACTATTTTGGAGAGGCCTAAATCCGCGATCTAAAAGCAAAATGAAAGCGTGCTGTTTTCCGAGATGGCAGCAATTCCTCTCGTCTCCGTGTCCGTTCACCTCTTGCGTAATAACACAACGAAAAGAGCAAAATGACATGACATACAGACAAATGAATCCCAATAAAACCCAATCAAAAAAACCCGGACACTACATGTTCAATAAAAATTCGACATTTATCTGCAAATTTCGGATATATAAAAGATAAATGGGTATTTTTTCGAACATTCTCTGATTTTTTGCTTTATTTGCCTAAAACTCGAGAAACGTAGTATCAATTTGGACTCGTTTTCAACATCTATGCATACCTTCCATATTTTGAAAGAAAATTCCACTTTTACCAGCAAATTACTAGAAAATTGGCGAAAAATGGGTATTTTTCGAAAATATTCAGATGTTTGGTTATATTTTGACTTTTTTCGAAGAAGTAAGCGATTCATTTAGATATTTTCAACAAATAATTCACTTTTCTTAGGAAATACCGGAGAAATCAGCGAAAATTGGGAATATTTTCGAAATATTTCAGTTTTTTCGCTGTATTTTGCCCTAAAATTAAAAAAAGATAGTTGTGTTTGGTGTCGTATTTAAGATCGTATGTATGCATATTGTAATGTATACATATTTTGAACAAATATTCCTCAATAAATCAGAAAATTATAGAAAGATCGGCAGAAAATGGTTATTCTTTCGAACATTTTCATAAATTCTATGGTATTAGGCCATTTTCAGTTTTTGGCGGTATTTTGCCAGAAATTCGTGAAAACATACCTGAATATGGACTCGGTTTAAGATGAAACTGGGTCATTCCATGCCGAGTGGATTTCAGAGAAGTGCCCCGCTCGACCATCACGGATTTCGATGAAATTTTGTATGGACATTTACACATGTCTCTCATGAACATTTGTAAAGTTTTACTTTCGTCGATGGTATACTTGGTGAGATAAAGAAGATTGTTTGACCCCGCGTCGCTGCCTTCTTCAACATGAATATGAGTTTTCAGTAACTTTGAGGCGTCGTATCTCAGAAAATTGTTCTATGAAGTAAACGCACTTTGGCTATCTTAAACAACTTTTTGCGCTCTATTAAAAAAAGTAATAATAATAACTGTAAGAGCGACTTTCTTGCAGAAATGTCTGTGCAAAATTGGCCCAAAAAATTGCGGATCGAAAAAAAATTTAAAATTTGGCTTTTTATATTTCAAGAAGAAATGATATAATCAACGTGGAACTTATTGCATGATTACATTTCAATACATAGTTTATAAATATAAAATTTCATCTTCCTAGTACTTTCCATTATTTTAAAAATTGAGTCAACATTTGAAAATTTTTGTAAAAAAGCCAAAAATAGGCTATTTTTACCCCGCTTTTACAAAAAAAACCTCTGGAATTTCTTTTAAAAAATCTTATTAAATAGAGAATGATTTCAAACCTCTAAAAAAGTATATCTAGTTTTTCATCGAGAGCACGTAGAGCCCTTAAAGATATTAACAAAATTGAGAACGTTGCTATGGTGGCGCCACATGTCTTCTGTTGTTTATCGTCCTGGTTATTTTATGTAGACATTTTTAATATATTGCGTTGGTCCATGACTGGTCCCGGTAGTGACATCGTCACTACCAGTTCAGGCATTTGAACCAGTAACCCCATCGCCGTAGGGGTCACGCCCGATAGCCATGCAATACCTGCCACGGGTGGGTTTCTTGGTTGAGGATCCCAAGCCTGCAATTTGCTTTCTTCGATGAGGTTGTAAATCCTTGTGTGCTTATTTATCTGGTGGTATTAAGACAAAATATTGTGCCGGCGGGACATCATGGACAACAAAGTAACAAATTAAATCAATCTGGTAAGCATTAACTTAGTGTAACTGCATCTAAATGGGTGGAAATAACTTATCAAAATTCCACTTTTAAAGTTTTTAATATCTGCGACCGGTTTCAGACTTTAGTCCATTATCAAGCACAAGAGTTATTCAGGAGTGCATATATATATACAAAGAATAAAAAACCAAGGCACCAATCAGATTAGCTACTGTTGTTAGTGGAAGAGGTGTTAGGGGGAGGAGGAAGGGGGTTAACAATGTTCAGAATGGGAGAATAATCAGTAAAGTTAATTAACTTCAAAGTTAGTTAATTTACTAAATAACAAATTATAACAAAGTAACAAATCAAAACAAAGTTTCTGTTGAAACATGAGTAAAGAATCTTTAGTAGAGACTTCGGTTAAGTCGTGGCTATGTGGCCATTCTGTTGTGTGTTACTTCGAGTTTTTTTTTAAATAGTGAGTTTTGCCATATTTTTATTTCTTGGATACTTCAAATTTCATCCATACTCCACTTCAGGTTCCTCTAGAAAATTGACAGCTGCTTAGTATTCTGTAAGTATTTTATTTACATAGCACTCTCGCATGGCCACGTTTTGAACTGAGCTGCTGTATTTGTCGTATTCCATCATATTTTTATAACTTCTTTTTCCAGAATTTGCACTAAATATTGCGATTTCACTAACTCTAAATGGATGTCGAAGAGTCAGATGAAAATCCCACCTTGCCCTTTTGCGTTGTTGGGGAAAAACTTTCTTCCATTTGCCATCATGGTTCATTTTATTCCAATAAATTTGGGCTGCAATATGTGCACAATTTATCGTTGCACGAAAAATTGCTCATTTCTCTGCAATCAGAGGTTGAGATCACAGAGTACGATCAAATCTGTTTCTATCACAAAGCAATGTATTTAGACAAGTATTAAATTAAACAAAAGTCATGCTGCAACCCATTTAACAAAACAAACATCCAGCTAAACATGAGCTGCTGAAAGTCAATCTAGCCTTGTCTAATGATTTGCAAAAATGGGCAAAAACAAATGTGAAGCCTGGTCAAAAAATTTGTTCCAAGATATACAGCCAAATATGTTTTATGGTCCAAAACACTACTGACTCTTTGTATTCGGAAAATTGCGATATGTATATTTCGGACACGGTAAATCAAAGTTTTACTGATTTGGAATCTACTCCGTTAAGAATTCGGAGAGTGAGTAGTAGGGATAAAATGAACCTACGTGTAACGAAAAGTTTAACGCATGCAGAAAGTAATAGCAGACAAAATAACGTTAGCCGCTGGAATACCAGCTGAAGATATAGTGTACTTTTTTAAGAGGTTTGAAACATTCTCTTTTAAATGAAAATAATTTACAAGAGTATCGAAAAGGTCTTTCTTTTCTTAGAGCGGGAAGAAAATAACCTATTTTTGTCGTTTTTACAAATGTCATCCTCAAAGTTGTCCCTATTTCTAAGGCCTTATATGCTCGAGATGAAAAACTAGATATACTTTTTTAGAGGTTTGAAATCATTCTCTATTTAAATTAAATTTTTTTTATGAAATTCCAGAGGGTCTTTTTTTGTAAAAGCGGGGTAAAAATAGCCTATTTTTGGCTTTTTTACAAAAATTGTCAAATGTTGACTCAATTTTGAAAATAATGGAAAGTACTAGGAAGATGAAATTTTATATTTATAAACTATGTATTGATATGTAATCATACGATAAGTTCCACGTTGATTATATCATTTCTCCTTGAAATATAAAAAGCCAAAGTTTAAATTTTTTTTCGATCCGCAATTTTTTGGGCCAGTTTTGCACAGACATTTCTGCAAGAAAGTCGCTCTTACAGTTATTATTATTACTTTTTTTAATAGAGCGCAAAAAGTTGTTTAAGATAGCCAAAGTGCGTTTACTTCATAGAACAATTTTCTGAGATACGACGCCTCAAAGTTACTGAAAACTCATATTCATATTGAAGAAGGCAGCGACACGGGGTCAAACAATCTTCTATATCTCAGCAAGTATACAATCGACGAAAGTAAAACTTCATTCAAGTTCATGAGAGACATGTGTAAATGTCCATACAAAATTTCATCGAAATCCGTGATGGTCGAGCGGGGACCACTAGGCCATTTGGCATGGAATGGCCGAAATAGAAATTTCCATATTTTGCACAGATATTCCTATATTTAAGGAAATTTCAGATAGATTGGTGATAATGTTCATTTTTTTCAAAAATTTATTTTCTGATGTATTTTCCTAAATTTTGAGAAAACCTACTTGAAATTGGACTTGTTTTGATGATCTCAGCAAGATCTTTCCATTTTTTGAACAAACATTCCAATTTTACCAGCAAGTTACGGGTAAATTGGCAAAAATTGGGCATTTTTTCAAAAGTCTTCACAACTGAAAAAACATTTATACTTTTTATAAGTTCCTGAGTAAAATCTTTTATGGAAAAATATTAATCAGTTTTCAGTTATACCTTTCTACAACATCTCGGCCGAATCGTTAGATTATACAAATTTTTCAGATTGTTGGCTGTTATTTTGCCTAATATTCGAGAAAGCTACACAAATTTGGATTTGTCTTGAAGAACTTACCTATTTCCCTAAATGAATTGCACAAAAATCCCCTTTATTAGCAAAGAACGGAGAAATCAACGAAAACATTAATTTTTCGATACTGTTCAGTTTTTGGGGTGTATATTGCCTGAAATTTACAAAAATATAGCCGTATTTAGACTCTCCTTAATCTCGCAAGCAAAAACATTCCATATATGGAAATTAAATTCCTTTTTTATTAGCAACTTTCGGAAAAATCTGCGAAATATGGGCATGTTTATAATATTCAGTTTTTTTGGCTGTATTTTGTTTTAATTTTTTAAAACCTTAATATAAACCGTTAATATAACATAAATTTTAAAACACTTATACATCCCAAGGAATAATGGACATGATAAAGGTCTGACAGGGCCGGGAATCGAACTCGGGATCTTCTTCTATCCGGCAAATTGAAATTTAATATAGTCATCAGGAACACTGTCGTAGATAAAAATATTATTTATGGAGAAAGTCATGTGCTGGCAACATCAGATTTTTACTTTCTTAATATACGAAGTATAGAGAAAGTATTGTTTTCACGAAAAAATTCGACTTCGAGATTTCAACGGACATACATGTTATGGGGTCCCTAGAACACGTTTTGACCATTTTCGGAATGATGTGCGTGTGTGTGTGATATTGGGCGCTATTGGTCGTATCAATACCAAACTTCATATATAGTACTGTGGTGTGTGCTGTCAGAGTAGATTCGTTTTTGGAGTAAATCGGTTTACCGGAAGTCGAGCTTCATTCATCAAAGCTCATTTCCGGTTTTCAAAATATCTCCATAAATATGATGTATAGGTATATTGTATTACTTATAAAAGTAGTAGTAGTAGTATAGGTTATAAGGTGCCTCGACAGCAAAGGTCATGTTGCACCGTATACAGAGGAGATATATGTATCATAATATTATTTAATTTTTAGCACAAGTTGAAATTTTAAAATCCGATTCAAATTTATTCTTTAATACTTATATTTTTAAACTATTTTATATTTTTAAATTAATTTTACTTCACTTACGAATTTAAGGACAGAGTCTAATTTGTCCACATCATCCCCCAGGATTTCCTTGAGATGACCTTGGAAATACCTATTTCTGATGAACTGATATTTAGTACATTCAGTCAGGAGGTGTCTTATAGTTAGGCGAGATTCACAATGGTCACAATATGGAGGATTCTTCTCTTGCGTGAAGAGATACGAGTGCGCAATGCCCTATCCTCAAGCGTGTGATCACTACTTCCTCCCGCCTACTTCTCCTGATAGAGGAAGACCAAGGGGCTGGGACGGACTTGATCTCGCGCAATTTATAATTTTCGATGGTCAGCCATGAGTCCTGCCATAATTTTATGGATAAATGGATTGCAATGCACTCATTGAGTCACTACAGATCATGAACTGGGTATCGCTGGACATAATGTTAGCTAACGCAAGCTTGATTGCATATAGCTCTGCTGTATAAATACTACTTTCTGAGGGCAACTTTGCCATGGAGATAACGTCTTGGGAGGATACTACTGCACAGGCACAGGCTGTTTCTGATTTTGAACCATCCGTGAAAAAGAGAGTGGCTCCTGGGTGCTTGTTGAGGATGTCCATGAATCTGTGCATGTATTCTCTTGGATGAGTGTCTAACTTCTTATATAAATTTAATTCCAAACAGATTTTTGGTTGTGGTATCTGCCATGGTGGGATTTTGTTATATCTAATTCTATGCACTTCGGGAAGCTGTATTCCTGCGTCTTCAATAAAAACCTTAAAACGGATTCCTAAGGGCTTAGTTGCCCTAGGCCTTCTATAAAATAAATCAATAAACTGGGTTTAAAAACATGATTAAAACATGGGTGCTCCCTTTGAGAAAGAATCTTGCTGGTGTAGTTTAGCATTAAGATTTTTCTCCGTGTCTCAAGAGGTGGCTCTCCAGTATCACAATAAATACTCTGAATTGGACTGGTTCTGATGACTGACTGGTTGAAGACTGGTTGAAGGCTCCAGTAGCCAACCTTAGACCAGAATTGTGTATGGTCTCCAATGGGCGGAGGTAACTCTTTCGCGTCGAGGAGTATATTATGGAGCCATAGTCTAGTTTTGACCTCACCAATGCCCTGTATACAAGAAGCATTGACTTACGGTCTGCACCCCATGACGTGTTGCATAAGTATCTTAAAATATTTAAAACTTTAAAGCACCTGTCTTTTAAAATTTGGATATGTGTTCTCCAGTTCCATCTTCTGTCCAGTGTCATTCCCAGGAAATGTATGGAGTCCACTGATGGAAGAGGGACATCCCCAAGTTTAAGGTTGGGCTGGGGGAATAGGCCACGGTGTCGAAAAAAGTGCATACACCTGGTCTTCTCTTCTGAAAAAAGAAAACCAGTTTCTAGAGACCATTGATGGAGCCTATTAAGGGTGATTTGTAGCTGCCTTTCTGCCGTATTAATTTTTGATGACCTGCAGGAAACACCAAGATCATCGACGAAAAGTGCTGTTATGGTTGGTGATTTTATGTTGTTAACAACGTCATTAATAGCTATGGCAAATAGAGTTACTCCCAACACTGACCCTTGTGGGATACCATTTTCTTGAGTGAACCACTGGGATAGACAGTTTCCCGCTCGAACTCTGAATCTCCGGTCAGTTAAAAAATTTTTGATAAATATAAGAATTCTACCCTTGAAGCCCCATGCTTTTAGGATACATAAGATCCTGTGTCGCCATGTTTTGTCATATGCATTTTTTATGTCAAAGAATACTCCTAATACATGTTGGCGTAAAAGAAATGCCTCTTGAATAAAGCTGTCAATCCTAACTAAATGGTCCATGGTAGACCTGTTGCGTCTAAACCCACACTGGACATTTGAGAGAAGGTTACGGTGTTCAAGACACCAAACTAGCTTCTTATTCACCATTCTCTTCACCAGTTTGCACAGGCAACTGGTCAAGGAAATCGGGCGGTAGCTGGATGGGAGACTCTTATCCTTTCCCTGTTTAGGTATTGGAATTACTATGGATTCCTGCCAGGATTCTGGGAAGACCCCTTCAGCCCAAATCTGATTGATGGTATTGAGGAGACTTTCATTAGCACCCTCTCGGAGATTTTTCAGGAAGGCATTGTGAATACCATCAGCACCAGGGCAGGAATCCTTTCCGACATCTATAGCTGATTTCAGCTCACACACCGAAAAAGGTTCATTGTATGACGCTGGGAACCTGACATCGCCGAGTTCTAGTTTGGCTCATTCTATTCTCTCCTTCTTTTGGATAAAGGAGGGTGCGTATTCAGCTGTGCTGCTTGCTTTGGCATAATGACAGCCTAAGGCTTCCACGATGGCATCCGGTGAAGTGGCAATTTGGCCATCGATGTCTATACCTGCGATGTTTGGGGAAGAATGTTTGCCCGAGATTTTAGTGACCTTATTCCAGACCTGTGCAACTGGCGTTCTGTGGGTGATGGACGAAACATAATTTATCCAAGAGGACGTTTTGGCATTTTTAATAGTTAGACGAGCTTTTGCCCTCAGCCGTCTGAAAGCTGCAAGATTAGTACTCGTGGGGTATCGATTGAAAATACGTAGTGCTCGTTTCCGTTTCAAGATGGCCTCCGCGCACTCCTCGTTCCACCAGGGAACAGAGTTATGGTGTGCCCTACTAGTAGACCTTGGAATGCTTTTACTCGCAGCGTCAATGACAGCTGCGGTGAATTCTTTAACGTTTTGCAACCCACCACGAGTTCTATCAAATGTATAGTTAAAATTTGATTTAAAAGATGGCCAATTGGCTCTACGTGTAGCCCAAATCCCTTCATGGTTGGAATTTACAGATTTGAATGTATTCTGCTTGATTATGATGGGGAAATGATCGCTGCCACAAACGTCATTATGAACAGAAATGCTAAAAAGTGGTGCAATGGCACTAGTACAAATCACAAGATCAATTGAAGAATAGCTTCCATTAAAAGCATTGAAATGAGTTTTTTCTTGGTCATTCATTAAAATCAGGTTAAAATCATTAAAAAGGTTTTCTAGAAGTCGTCCTCGACCATTATTATCAGCCATTGAACAACCCCAGAGGGTGTTGTGGGCATTGAAATCTCCCAGAAGTACGAATGGCCTTGGTAGCTGCCTGACTAGGTCCTCGAGGTTCAGCCGGTTGACTGGAGCACACTCCGGGAGGTATACATTTCAATAGGTAATTGGCTCTGGAGTTGCAATAGTGACAGCTATGGCCTGGAGGGGTGTCTGCAACACCACCCGTGAAGTGTAAAGGGCTTCCCGGGTGAATACAGCAACCCCTCCACGAGCTCTGTTACCAGAGTTGTCATCATTTCTAAAAATGTTAAAACCGTTTAAATGAACCTGACTAGTATGTTTAAAATGAGTCTCCTGTATAAAAAGACAAGAAGGATTTAGATCCCTTAGCAAGATCTTAACCTCCTCTTGGTGTGTGTAGAATCTATTGCAGTTCCACTGTATTAAAATCATAAAAATGAATAAATAAATAAAATGTGCAGGTAAAATAAATAAATTAATAAATAAATAAATAAGGGTTTAAACATTAAAATCTATGATCCATCAGAAGTTGGATCTGTGTCAGAATTTATCTTTTAATTTTGACTTTCCTCCCTTTTCTCCATTCCAGGAGCACCTTCTGGAGTTCTGTCTCTGAGACACTCTCGTCTTCCTCCATGTTGGAGTCAGATGCTCTACTAGAAGATATTTGTAGCTGAGGGTTTTGAACCTCCTTTCTTGGAGGTTTCCCTTTTTTCTGCTCCAGGAGCAACGTCTTGTGTTCTGTCTCCGACAGACTCCCATCTTCCTCCATGTTGGAGTCAGAGTCTCTACTAGATGGTAATTGTGAGGGAGATTTCTCCTTCCTGGGAGGAGGCTGTAAGGCAGCTGGAGGTTTTTGATTTTGAACCTCCTTTCTTGGAGGTTGACTTTTTCCGGGTTTTTTCCCATCACCTGTACTCTGCAATATACCTTTATTTTTTTTATCCGTCTCTTTGGACTTATTTTCTGGGGGATCAGTTTGGCAAGACACAGTCATCTTTTTAACAGGTGTAATGGCTACACTGGCAAATGATCTTGAGAAAGTGGGACACATTAATTGTCTGAATTTTCTCCTGGCCTCATTATATGGAATTTTATCCGTGACCTTGATTTCCATTATTTTTTTCTCCTCTTGCAGCTTATGACAGTCTCGTGCATAGATAGGGTGACTTCCATTACAATTGCTGCAAAGAGGTGGACTGGTGCACGGCTCCCCATCGTGTTTATCCTTTGCACATTTTGGGCAGGTGGACTTGCCCTTGCATGACTGGGCAGTGTGCCCATATACATTGCACTGGTAACAGCGCAAAGGACTGGGGATAAATGGCCTTACTGAGCATGCTTCATATCCAACAAACACTTTCTCAGGAGTCTTTTCCAATTTGAATGTGAGTATGACGGATGTTGTTTTCACTGTTTCTCCATTTTGCCTCTTAGTGAGTCTGCGAAAAGAGGTGACTCCCTGGGATGCCATCTCTTTCGCTATCTCTTCTTCTGAGACATACAGTAGGTCATAGCATGACATGACTCCTTGACAGGTGTTTTGCCGTTTGTGAACTTCTACCTTCACAGGAATATCATGAAGCATTCTCATCGCCAGGAGTATGTTGTTCTGCTTGTCGTCTGCTGTTTTTATTAGAAGTGTGCCGTCCCTCAGCTTCTTGACTGACTCAAGGGTTCCTGGAACAGTATTGGAGAGCACTTTGTGTATTAAGAAAGGAGACACCTAGGTCAGATTTTTGCCTTCTTTTTCACTTTTAATTAACAAGTACTTCTTGCATTTTGAAATCTGTTCTCGCCCACTCATTCCTGAGCGGGGTCTTTTTAGTGGAGGAGGGTTTGGATGCATATGATGCATAATAAAATTCATCCCCTGAGCTCCCCACCCACCATGGAGCCACACAAACTGGGACGCCGCATCGCAAACTGATACGGTCGCCAGGGCTACCCAAGGGATATAGCGCCCAGGATGCCGCAGAACAGACTGGATATGGCCTCCGGGACAGCAGTGGCTCCTCCAAACCACACCCCCCCATTGGCCTCCACCAGAATGGTGCGTGCCTCCCAAGCACTCACACAGGACTGACGTACGCTAGAAAGGATTTTATCCCCAGCCATCAGTAGCCGATTGACCAGGGTGTGCTATTCCCTGGCCTCCTGTTTACAGTGAATTTGGGGCCAAAGAGGTGTGTTGTGCCAGAAAATAAAAATAGTCCAGTTGGACCAGAAGTGCCTCAGCAGTTACTGTGCTGGTGGTTGGCACTCAACCTCCAGGACACCCATCTCCTCCTTACGGGTCTCCACGCATGGCAAACACGTGGGTGAATCCTTGGTCAGCTGGCATGACCGCACACAGACAGTTGATTCACGGGACTGCCCGGACTCAGCCCTTGCTGAACGAGGGGTTTGTTTTTGGGGTTTTCTCCCCGCCCGATTAGTCGCCTCTTACGACAGGCAGGGATGCCACGGGAGTATTCTACATCCCCCTACCCGCAGGGGGAAACTTATAAAAGTTTTAGATATTAAAATTTACTATAACTTTTGTATTCAACATATTTTTGTATCACCGGTTGATTAGGAGTTATTCGTGAAATACCAATAAACCGGAAGTAGCTTTTATGTACTTTGTGGGCGCTCTAACATAAAAACCATTCATTGTATCAACTCTTAATTTCATAAATAGTATTTTGGTTGGTGTTGTTAGAGTTGATTAGTTTTTGGAGTAAATCGGTTAACCGGAAGTCGAGCTTCATTCTTCAAACCTCATTTCCGGTTCTCAAAATATCTCCATAAATATGATATTAGGTATATACGTTTATTTATATATGTTTTAGAAAAATATTTACTATAACATTTGTATGAAACATATTTTTGTATCACTAATTACCTTACCATTACACATTACTTTTACACTACCTTAATATACATTACCAAGTTGAAACTCTAACCAACAATAAAGGGGAGACACAGAAATTTTAAAAAAACTTTTGTCCTCAGGAAATATTGTGAGAAAGCTCCTGAAGTGTTCACAAAAACAGCATTTGACATCAAATTGGAAAATATTTTGGAAAATTATTATTTATCTCACAATAGATTCCAAAGTTTTGAGAGGAAATTATTAATCAAAGATACAAAATCTTTCTATTTCTATGGAAAATTTGAATTGATTAGAAAGTAGTAGTAGTAGATGAGAAAATACATAAAGAACACATCAACACCTTACTTTATTCCATGCTTTTTGAATGGCATCCATCTAACAACACTTCTATCCTCAACTTATATCTGGAGCATAGGCAGAGAAGAGGTTTTCCAGTTCATGATGTGGACATACATATTTTCTTTCACAATATTCTTCTTTCATAGTAACTGATATTCCATCTTACCTCACTACATATACAACCTTGTAGATAATAATAATATATTTATTACAAGTGTTATCGCATTGACAGTTTACAATAAAAACATCTTCAGTATTATAAAATACTATTGCAATAAGAAATATAGCCAGGAAAAATAAATGTAATCAATAAAATACTATCTAGAAAATAAAATCAATAAAATAATGTTAACTTAACATCTAAATTTTTATTTTTAAAACGAATGTTATCTTAGGTGAAGGAATTATTTATTCAAAAGATGTGAGATAAAATATTGAGTTATTGTGGTTTTGTAGACTTTATTAAGACTTTTTTTGTTTATTGCTTTCAAAATTATCTTAGCCTGGCATTGGCAATCATCCTACAATTATAAAGTCTGTGTTACGATAAAAATTCAGTTGGTTACACTGGTAATTATCATTGTTTATTTTACCGTTGAAGATCAACAGGCATTTCAGCTAGCTATTATGTTATAATTATTCACTTTGAGAAAAAAAACAAGCTGCAATAATTTGGACACTGTCATATAGCATACATGCATTTTACTACTTTATTTACCGCAGAATATGATATTTGCATTAATGCATTATAGCTTATGCATCACAATAATTGCTTATTAGCTACACTTGGGAGTGTTTTAACATCAACCCCACTTAATTGAAATGCAATGTAAATGTTGAATTGAATTCAAGTAAAATAATTCACTAATACTACTTCATTTAATTAAGTAAAAAACAATATTGCAATGCAGGTAGGGCTAACACAGGCTAACCAAACCACGTAATTAGATGCACTTTATGAATGGCCAGCTTGCTTGTCCATACACCAGCAACGTAACTCGTTCATAAACTTTTTGTGAAGAATAAATTAATCTAAAAATGTGATTAATATACAACAACTTGCTTATATTTGTTCCAATATTAATTAAATTGTATATCACCTCTCCATATCGCAATTCAAATTGGAAATATGTTGAGTAAATTTTGTTTGTTATCATCAGTATATTTTATAACAACAGTGTGTGTAGTGGAGAAAAGCTGGGAAAGTATCAAAGGTTAATAGGATTCTGACTGATTGACTCCAAATGGAGTCTTTCTCTATAAGAATCCAATCCACAGAAATATAACAAAAAATGAACTTCAGTTACAGAGCGATACAGACTTTAAACAAAAACAAAAAGTTAGTACTAACCACAAAGGTAGAACTTTTTAAATACCATGTCATCCTGAAAAAATGTAAGTTGATTGGAAATATTGATAATGATTGGATGCTTGAAATACATGTTGAACTGAGAGAGATCAGATTTCCATCAATTGAAATACACCTAGACCTTCTTCGTTTCACTTTTATGTCATTTGAAAGTTATCTAAAATCATTGTTCAAATCATGCAAAAGTTATTAATATATCCTTAGAATCAAGTATTTGAGTTTGATAATTGTTAAAATGCTTGTCAATTTTTCCTTTTATCACCCTTGTTTTGACTTGAGTCTTGGAGACCCAAAAGCAGGTTAGAGCGTTTTCCGTACCACCATTAGACACCAAGAGCTAGAGAAAGGCTATACCACAGTAGCTTGCACTTCATTACAGTCATGAATATGATTGAGATAAGTGAGAGCAAAATGTACTTTTCTATATTTTGTACCAAAATAGGATTAGAAAAATGCAATTTTATTCAACTATTGTTTTCTAAAATGTGCACAGTCATAATACAAATATATGTAATTATAAATTATCCCATAGCTAAATTAGATGGATAATGTATACCGTGATGTAAGAAAGGCTGGTATAAAACTGGTCCTTTAGGAATGAATGATCAGAAAACGTTGTTTCCACACCATGTTTAAGTCCCATAAACTGTTCTGTAATTTAAAGATGTCTACATTTGCATAAAAGTACAAATCCGATTTTCAAATCTGATATCCTTTCATATGGAATCCATTATCTTGTCAACCTGTGGAACACCGTACCAAATTCAGCTTGTTGTAGACCTTCACAAAATTTGAAGTATTGTGACTTGGACAAAACTAATGCAAACATTTCTGGAAATAATAAAATTATAATTCAGTTAACCCCAATTTAGATTATATATATTTTTAATCATTAATTCTCTTCTGAGCTTTACAATCGACTGATCACAAAAAATAAATGTTCATAGAATTGAAATACAATATTTAAGATTAATAACATGATATGATGTTAAGTATATTCTTTAGATAAAGAAAAACATTCAGAAATAGATTTGCACAAATAATGTTGTCCAATTATGGATATAGTACAATAATGACCTTGTTAAATCCCAATATTCCTACATAATTACCGATACTGTCAATACCTACAGCTGATTCACAAATAAGATGAATATTACCCTAGATGTATTTTTAATTAGGAAATTTTGTACAGACATGTACACATAACATTTAAAAAAATGTATTTGCTTCTCTCCTTAGCTTTAAACTCCAAAAGTTGATGAGTAAGAGAAAATATTCGGTAAATTTATATAATAACACAGGCTGACAAGATTTAGGTAACATTGAAGTTGTCATTTGTTTCTTCATGCATTTTTTGAGGTAAATTCAGTAGTGTTTTGGAAAGTTGTTCACCCCATACAGTTTTTTTAGAATTTTGCATAAACGTTATAGAAAAAAGTAATTTATTTGTAAATTTTTATCTTTATATTTTTAGGTTTTAGTCAATGTAAGTGTGTATCCAAAAAGTTTATGAGTTCATAAATTGACTATATTTACTCTTAAATTTTATTCCTAGACAAATTTCTAGATTTCAGAAAAGCTTTCGATCGAGTATCGCATGTAAAATTAATTCATAAGTTGATGGCTTACGGGATTAACGGAAAAGTTGTTGAGTGGATAGAGTAATTTCTTGGGGAAAGATCGCAGCGAGTTGCCTTGGACGGGATTTTATCTGGTGAGGTTCGCGTCACATCCGGTGTTCCACATTTAAGTGCATTAGGACCAATTTTGTTCCTGATATATATTAACGATGTCATGGATAATGTTAAATGCAAGGTTAGGTTATTTGTTGATGATACTGTTGTGTATAGGGAGATCGTAACTGCAGATGACATTGGTTGTTTGCAGAACGATCTGAATATGATCTCGGGTTGGTGTAGTGATTGGCAGCTTGAGCTGAATATAAAGAAATGTGTTGCCATGACTATCACGTGGTCCACTAACATTACCTGTGCACCCTACAGAATTTCAGGAAATCCCTTGGAGCTTGTGATGCACCATAAATATCTAGGACTTTCGCTCAGCAGTAATTTTTCCTTCAAAGAGCATATTCGATGTGTAGTAGGAAAGGAAAATAGAATGTAATGGTTAGCCAGCAGAATCCTTAGGGGATGTTCATCGAGAGTAAAAGAAATTGCGTACTTTTCCCTAATTCGGCTTCTACTTGAGTATTGCTGTGCGGTTTGGGATCCTAATTAAGATTAATTTCCGATCTCGAGATGGTTCAACGCAGAGCAGCATGGTTCGTCAAGGGAGATTTCACATTTGACAGCAGTGTTTCGGCTATGATAGAATCTCTTGGTTGGAACTCTCTTAGTGATAGAAGACGTGAACATCGACGGAAGCTTTTTGATAAATGTATCACTACCGATTTCAGGGAGGAGATAACAGATATTGTCATCCCAGTTTTATACCTACGTGACCTTAGAGAGAAAACAAAAAAGAGTTACAGGGAAGTAGTTGCCAGGACAGATAGCTACTTTTGGTCATTTTTTCCGCGAAGAATTAGAGAAGCGAATAGCTCTCCAGATTAGATAGGTATTTTGGTGTCTTACACCCCCTGCCACGCACCACTGGCGGATTGCAGGGTTTAAATGTAAATGTAAATGTAGACCAAATTTAGAGAGTAAGAAAATGGGGAGTTGACAAGGTCTCCTGCTCTGTGCCTGCAAGTTTACGAAAATGCTCCTTTCTCAAAGAGTTTGAAACTTACAAGACATCATCTACATTCACATTAAAGATCTTAAAAAGGCCTTTATACTAATCTAGAATTGTATTCCAATCCAAGTAGTTCTTGTCGATTTTAGGCAAAATACAGTTATGCCCCGCTAAGTTACGATTGAAATGCTCAAACATCGAATCCATCAATGGGTTCCCATTTCTAGCTGTAAATATTTAGAAAACTAAAAATTCAATAGTTTTTTTTAAGGGAAGACTGAACACCACACAAACCAAAGGAGTTAGGCAGAAAAATGATTCAGTTAATATTTCAGCAGATTTTTTTGGCCATGTTCAAGGGTAGTGTTCATTTATATTTCTTAAAGAAACTATGCATAAAATTTCGATAATATTTCCCATTTCGAATATAATGTCTTAGTATTTCGTACAACATTGAAGAAACAAGAAGGAATACTCTAACATGATTATTGCAGTGTTGGCACAAGTGGAATTATGGTTAATAAAAAAGGCATAAGTTGTTATAAGAAAATTTGAGCATTTTTTGAATTTTTTGAGTTCAAATCTATAATCAGCGACACAAAATTAGTTGAGATCAGCTGTTTTGATCCTTGATATCAAAATAATGCTAAAATTTGTCAGCCTGTGTAATTATAGCATAGCTAAATACGACACCAAATGGATAGCGTGACGTAAAAAACGACGATGTACTGAAACTAGTATTAACTAAGGAATGCTCAGCAAATGAATCTAATTTTAAGAAAAAGTTGGAACATATGTACATATAAGTAAACACTGTGCGTGTTCATAAAAATACAAGTTTATTTTCAGGGAAGATTCCTTTTGTTAATTATCAGCAGTAATTGGCTTTGTGGTGTATGTTGATGTTTGCTAATAAATAAATAAATTTCAGTAATAATAGCGATGATATTAAGTATTGCTGAATATTCTTGTGTAACAATAATCAGATATGTTCCCTTGATCAAATATATATTCATTAGTATACTAACATATTGATATTGTTCAACAATTTTATTACCTTCTTGAATAAGCATGCTAATGATATTACCAAATCACAATATTCCACTTTCATTTCCTTTGCTGCCAACATAACAAATTCTGCAATAAAACCTGAACAACATGAATTCTGAGCGCATTAAAATCATATTATTAGTATAGGAAGAAATGCTATTATAACCCAAGAATCTTACTCCAAAAGGGCTTGCCGTCAAAGAGGCTTAATTGAAAGCCTAACCTCCAGTAAGGCAAGATGAATTTAATAATACGTGCGACTATGTCGTTGGCCAGCAGTTTCAAATTGGATCTCTTTCAGAAGGGACTTCCAAAAAGAATGGAAACCTATTTCTCAGGAGTGTTCTTCAGAATTTATACGTTAGTTGCTGGAAAAACCATTTCCAAGAAGATTTCGGGCAGTTATAATTCAGTTGTGATCCCAAACCAAGTCCACGAGAGCTCAATGGTACTCTGTAAGCTAAGATTCGGTAAGAGAGTGAGTGTGGAATCCACCGATAGCCAAAAGGTGTCAGTGTTGATGGGAGTGAGTCAGTTTAAAGACAAACTGTGGCATTTGTGTGCATATTTAACAAAATCATCAAGGCAAATATGCTAATTGAATGCTCATAATTTTTTCTACAACCAAGTCTTAATATAAATTTTAATTAATTAAGCGAGACCTTCCTATCATTTCGATAAATGCATCAAAAAATAATGAAATACTACCTCAATGTATTTTAAATGACAGATTTTTGCATCAACCCAGCATCAAACCCAGGATATTTTCTGTAAAAATCATTTACGTTTTTGATAGATCATGACTATATCTATAGGCTCCTTGAGTTTTGATTCACTACCAATCCAGGAGGTAGTTTGCTTTAATTCCCAAATATCAAACCAATGCTTTTAAATGGGAAAAATTGGGACCTTGGTGCACTCTGATTCAATATCGCAATTTTTCTGATGGTTGCATGTTATGGCAAATATGTAGTAAAAATTTCAAGTCAATGACACTTGTAGTTTAGCCTGTAAATAAGTATTCTATCTATATACATGAATAAATCCGGAGAAGCATCTATATATAATAGATACAATTTTCATGTCTATAATATATCGAGAAGGTCCGCCAAAAAATTAGTGATTGGAAATATTCTTAAAAATTGCAGCAATTTATTTTAAAAAGGTGAAATCATCACCAACCTGGTGGCAAACTAGCACATATTAGGTGAGATTTTTATAGATATATATAGATAGGGTTTTTTGGGAAATCTATGATTTTGAATTCCCTATCCAAGTATCAAAGGAGGGAGGGAATACATATAATTCCGTGGTAGATATATAACTTATATAATTGAAATACTGAGGTCAATATCTTACCAGGAAGGTACTAAAATAACACATCGTTATCCCCTATTGAAATGCAGAAAGAAATGTATATGGCTCTCAGGGATTGAACCAAGGATTATTACAAAACCTATGAACAATGTATATAAAATGTGTTTATGATCTCTAATCAAATGCCCAGTTTTAAGCTTCTTTGTTATTGGGAAAAGTTTTTTTTAAATCTTAAATATTGACACAATGCATTTTAAATGGGAGAATATTTGCCCTGACCTATAGTCAAACCAAGGATAATTGTAGAAGATATTTTTGTTTTATCAGATGTGCACAATTTCCAGAAATCCCTTGAATTTCTTTTATCTGCTATGCCGAGAATTTCCTCAAAATATTTTTCAAAATCACTGCAATGGATCTTTAAGGAGAAATTTAGGACTTTGGTACCTTCTGACATCAAACCTATGGCTCTGAGGTTCAAAGCAACACTTTCTCTGCCCATTACAGTATATGGCCAGTATGAAGCAAAAAGTTCAAGTCAATGACACTTGTGGAACATGTTTAGAGTTTTGATCGCTTACATATATACTAGTAGAAATGTCCATTGAATCTCAATTGGGGAATTGCAGTTGATAAATACCAGTGTAAAAACCTTGATCCTATCAATGCCTCATCATTTTAGGCAGATAGCAAATACCAGGCTATAAATATTTCCAAGCTGATAAACATAGAAAAGGGAGTAGTAATTAAGTCTACAAATTTGCTTAAATATTATAATACATTTTTATAACTTATTGCATTCTTCAAATAAATAAACATAAACTTACTTTACCTTTTTTAGGAATTTTACATCCATTCACTGTTGTATTGATTGAGAGAAAGCAATTTATCTAACAGACTGCTATAAACCCATTTATCTCACAAAATAGTCAGTAAACAATAACGTTGATATGAATAAAACTTGCTTGATACAGAAGCTTCCATAAAATAAGAAAAACTTTCTAAAATACTAGTATTTGTACATTATATGCTTGATTCTTCACACTATATCATTCATTGCTGCAGTTACTAATATCTCCTTAAATTTCTCCCTCTTCATATAATCTATCAGTTATTCCTAACATTAATTTTAGTTGGGCATATTCTCTCAATGTGTTCTTACCAATATATACATGAGTTGGGGACTCAACAATCGCCTTTATCATCCGGGGGATGGGTTGTTTAGGAACACAAAATTTCAATAAATTATTTACATACTTTATCAAAATGTGCGCAAGCTTGAATATCAAACGATATTCCAAGATTACAAAAAGAATCCTTATTCTATTTTGTTCTTATGGTGCTTAATTTGACTTCTTACAACAATTATTTCTAATTTAATTTTGAAAAACAAATTAACCCTGCAACAAAAAATGACCTTGACACATATTTCATAAGAAAATGTTTTCACCCGACTGGGTACGAAACATGGACTTCAGGGAAATAAAGAGTAGCCTGTAAGTAGCCTAAGAGTAGCCTCTGCAGGGGGTTGACTTTTAATAATGTAGAATATTTCTAAGTTGTGTGACTCTTGGTTCTCGAGTATTTAGTAAACATACACACACACACGCACACACACACACACTCACACAGTATTTTATAATTTTACGTATATATTCATATAAAAGACTAGTTTAAGTGCTCATTGATTCTCAAGGGGAATATTTAAATTGATAAATACATTGTTATAGAGCTGATAGTAACACATACCTCATAATTAAGGCTACATAGAAAATGCTAGGCTATAATTATTTCCAAACCAATAAACAAGCAAAATAAATTTTTAATAAAGTATGTAAAATCACCTATATATTAGAAATCATATCCTTTGAATCAAAAATTTATTTGATGAAGACAACATTTGTTTGAGGATAATAAAAATTTATTCGAAGATAGCATTAGGATAAGAAGCATCATGTTTAAGGAGATATTTTAGGAAAGGCACAAATGGATATCGGAATCAATGAACAAGCACAAAAGAGATATATTTTATGAGTAAAATATAGCTTGCATACTGCAAGCAAATCGACAACATTAATTTCATGTTGGCATCATATCGGGACTGTCCTCTAAAGAAAAAAAAAGGATTGAAAATATTCTTAACATTTGCTGCAATTTAATCGCCTGGCAATAAACCCGGGTCTTTTTGGAGATACTTCCTATGCAGCACAACAGAAGATCACCACCTCTAACTATGTGTAACAATTCAGGAAGAAATATTGGCTTCAACTGCCTCAAACAACGTCCTACTTTTCCCATATATTCCTTATGAGAGAAATTTTAAAGTGCTCTGGCATCGAACACAGAAACAGCATGGTCTTATCTAATTGTTTTTCAAACAGAGTCTTAATATACTTCTTCCATTGCAGCAAGAACTCCCTATTATTTTGATAAGTGCATGAAAGAAATAATTAAAAACCATCTCAATGTGTTTTATATGACAGATACATTTACCGCCCAGCATTGAACGCGGGTCTTTCTGGTGATTTTTCCTATGCAGTACAACAGAAGATCACCACCTCTAACTATGTGTAACAATTCAGGAAGAAATATTGGCTTCAACTGCTTCAAACAACATCCTACTTTTCCCTTATATTTCTTATGAGATAAATTTTAATGTGCCCCGGCATCGAACCCAGGAGCAGTATGGTCTTATCTAAATTTTTTCTTAAACTAATTTTTAATATACATCTTTTAGCCGATCACTAAC
Source organism: Sympetrum striolatum (assembly GCA_947579665.1). Classification (NCBI taxonomy): domain Eukaryota; kingdom Metazoa; phylum Arthropoda; class Insecta; order Odonata; family Libellulidae; genus Sympetrum; species Sympetrum striolatum. Next base: position 8,209,755 of record OX388345.1, read on the forward strand.
TTCCTATCATTTCAATAAGTGCATGAAAAACAATAATGAAAAAATACCTCAATGTATTTTAAACAGCCGATTTTTGCATCTTCCTAGCATCTAACTCAGGATATTTTCTGTAAAATTCATTTATGTTTTCGATAGATAATGACCATATATATTGGCTCCTTGAGTTTCAATTCTCTACCTATCCGGGAAGAATTTTTTAAAAATTCCAGAAAATCAAAGCAATTCATTTAAATGGAAAAAAGCGGGAATTTGGGTCCCTCCAGAATCAAACCAATGACACTGAGGTTCAATATCGCAATTATTCTGGCGGTTCTATGTTATAGCCAATATGTGGTAAAAATTTCGAATAAATGACGCTAGTAGTTTAGCCTGTGAGTTAGTATCCTATCTGGGTATATACATGAATGAATCCAGAGAAGCATCTATATATAATAGATATCACTCTAAAACAACCAATGAATATTCTTTGCAGAAAGTAAGTGTATTATGGATCTGACTTGTGCCCCAATGCTAACATGGAGCTCGATCAAATAACACAAATGCAGTCACAGTGCCTAAACAGATGCAGAGATTAAACACCAATAACTGAAAAATATGAAAGGTATATGAAATGAAAGCACACACAAAAATCTGATGTGGCCAACACAAGACTTTCTCTATATTTATTGAAAACAGAAGCCTATGCCAGTAATATATAAATAACTCAAAAACAATGAGTGTTACAGAAAAATATTAAAAAAAAAATTGTAGTGAAGTATATTATCTGTAACTTTTGTGAATAATTGTATATACCTACATTACATTCTGACAGAGATATGTATGAAAAACTTCTTTCTGGATAAACAACTTCTGGTTCACCATTATTCAAGAATAACACCTAAATCATCAGTGTTGCAAAAAAAATGTTTCAAACAAAGGTTGTAGTAAAGTGCATTATGTATAACGTTTTTGCATAATTGTATATACCTACACTGCATTCTGACAGAGATATTGATGAAACAAAATTTTTTCCAGCCAAACCACAACTTCCGGTTAAGTGGTATTCATCAAAAAATAATCAACTATTGGCAATGTTAGGAAAATACTAAATATGAATTTGGGAAATGATCGCATAATTACCTTTTAAGATAGAGCGCCTACAATTTTTTTTACGTCAGATAGACACACAGACAGACATGTTCGGGAAAATAGCAAAAACAAACAATATGGGCCCCAAAACATCTATTTCGGTTGAAATCTGGAGGTCGAATGTTTTGCGAATACAATACTTTCTCTATGCTGTGTATATGGAGAAAGTAAAAATACTATGAATTAGTTTTTTCATTCTGCATATAACAAAACATAAACTTGCTTTACCTCTAGGATCAAGGAATATGGTGTTGGAGATTTGCTACAACATGACAACTCGCTGTTTAACAGCATATCGTTCATAGCTGCAGCTACTAACATCTCATTTAATTTCTCCCTCTTCCTATAATCTATCAATTATTGCTGACATTAATTTGAAGTACTCATATCTTCTCAATTTGTTCTTACCAATAAATGCATTAGCTAGAAAAAAACAAATACCTTGATCGTCAGGGGGATGGGTTATTTACGAATTAAAAATATCGATAAAATATTCACATATTTTATCAAAATATTCGCAATTTCGAATCAAGCACGAAATTCAACGACCAATATAAGAATCTTTATTCTGTTTGCCTTCTTTTGGTGCTTAAATCGACTTTTGAAGACTGTTATTTCTAATTATATTTTGAAAAAGAAATAGACCCTGCAACAAAAGAAATGAATTTTACGTCTATATCTTATGAAAATGTTTTGACCGTGGACTGTTCTGGATTTGGACCGTGGACTTTACCTAAGTAAATAAAAAGTAGCCTATACTCTGCGCGACCTTTAATAATGTAGAAAATCTCAAAGTTTTGCAACTCACCAGTTTTTAGAGAAGATATAGAGAAACACACCCACAGTCTAATTTATATAAATATATTGTGTATATTTACTTATAATCTATAAAGTAAATATTCAGAAAATATTAAAATCTTTATAATTGAGAATAAAATGTCAATGGTAGTCGGTTCACTGTTACTGTCGTCCGGTAACATATCTACCTTCCGATGATGAGAATACAATTTGCAGCACTTTTAAAAAATATCTAAGATGATAAAACTTAAGATTGTAGGCAATTTTCTGGTCAATTTATATTATGAGAGTAATAAAGTAATAATATATATAGATAATCCAAAGTTACTGCTTCGCCTCTAGGAATACATTTTAGTCACCTCTAAAAGTCCACTCATGTACAATGTCGCGATTTTTTCTGAAATTTACGCTTCTTGGCTTCTTGCTATAATCATTTTGTTTGGACATAAATATTAAGTCCTAATTTCATTGCTCAAAACTCAAGAACACCAGCAAATACAGATGTGATATAATTAGTAAAGAATTGTTGGAAAATGATAAGTACAAATTCAAAATGGCCTAATTGTAACATCTGCAGCATGTTTATGTAGCATCAATTATATCATAGATACATTATTTAACATGCTACTGAAGGACTGAAAAAGTAGCTCCATCAAAAAGAGGAATAAAAGTATAAACTTTGAGGTATATTTCGTTGATTTTTAAACATATTCAGGAATACGAATGCAAACATAAATGCTACAACGGTTAATATACATTCTTGTGACACATTTGCACTTGAGTTTATTTATTCATGGAATAAGGTGATTCAGCCAAATGCCAATATATTTATCTCGACCGATAATTTAAAAGCTCAAGTCCACATCCCATACCACATATGCTCCCTGCTCTCAAGCAAAAGTATTTGCATGATTTTTTAATCCTGAAAAATGCTAAAACTAACTTCTATAGCAAATTAATAATGAAAATTTCTTATTTTGAAGACTGGTTATTTTTTATGTAATTAATACCTGACTATGATTTAAAATAAAAATATTTAACCAATTTATTGTAAGCCTATTGCTTAAAATTAATGATGGAATATTTTTACCTATCAAAGAGGTAAAGAAGGAGTTACTAGAAAATGGTGTGATGGATACTTAGAAATAAAAAACATAATAGAAATCAGTATATCATGAAGTATATTTGGACAATTTCACTGAACTACGGTTAGCATGTATGTTTCTTAATGCAAACTCTTTGCCCGGTCACTTGAGATTTGTGTTAGTGAGGGTTTACTGTGTTCTAGAATAATAATAATTAATAATCTATTAACAATATAATCATAGTATGTACGAGCAAAAGTTATATAAAAGCATATTGATAATGCAAATGAAAAGACGGTATCAAATCAAGTAGTCCCTCAAACCTATTTTTGTATTCCCTCTTACAAATATATGGTTGAATACAAATGGTGCCCTAGCTAGAACCAATTTTCATAAGGTGATAGACAAACTATTTTAAAGAAATATTTATCAAATCTCTTCACATGCCTGGCTAGAGAATTTTCAACTTTTGGTTAATGAATATAAAAAATTGAAATTCCCGCATTTCAAATGGTAGAGCTAACTGGTCTTGAACCCAGGAATTTTCCAATAATGTGAATACATAGAATTATCATATAGGAATAAAACTTTACAAGGTTTTAAGAGGATATCATATCTGGGTTATCCTTAAAAAAGAATCCTTAATCCACATTTTCATAGCATAGAGAAATGCAAATGGCATTGTCCTCGAACCAAGGATCATGAGAGAAACCGTTAAATTCTCACATGAAATGTACTTATGATCTCTATTTACATGCAGGATTTTATGTTTGAATTTCATCGGATAAGAGATTGAAAAAATTCTTTAAAATTGCAACAATTTGTCTTAAATAGAAGAAATTTTCACTCACCCAAGGCATAGGAACCTTAATTTTTCCATATAGAAATCGATTCTGTATTCAGCAGATCTGGTGCCGAACCAAGTATTTTTTTCAGACGAAATGACATGGAAAAACTTGCTTTGGGATAATCTGACCATTTCTAAAATCCCAAGTCAATTATCGCCAATGTCTTAAAATGGAACTCTATATTTGCGTTAAATTGAATGATGGATTCCAAACCGTGCATCGAACTAATGACCATAAGGTAAATGATTAGCTGTATTCATGAAACAACCATTACTTCTGTTCATATGCATGGTCATAATTTCAACCTTAAACCAATCATAAAAAATTTGAAAATCTCGATATACATACTTTTAAAAAAGTAGAGATGCCTAGTGTAAAACCCAAAAACATTTGGAGGTTTTGAATACGTAGAAAGTCCTGGAAGGAATATAACATACTTAACCCAAAGTTTGAAGTCAATATCATTAAAGGAAAAACCTACGATAAGTTTCTATTATCCTCATTTGCAATGCATAGAGGAATGTAAATGGCTCTCTAGGATCAAACCAAGGACCATCTGGGAAACAATGAATAATTTATATAAAAAGGATTTAAGATCTCTATTCACAAGACACGTTTAAAGTTTCTATGTTATCATGAAAGGTTTTAAAAACATCTTAAAAATCATAGCAATTTCTAATTTTAGAGATGCCTGGTGTCAAACCCAGGACTTGTTGGCAGATGTGAATACAAATTATAGCTTGGTAGAACTTTAATTTATTTAGTGCAAATTTTAAAGTCAATATCATACCGGGAAGGCACTAAAACTGGATTCCATTTTTCTCATAAGAAATGCATTTATAAATGGAAATAACTCTATGGGATTGAACCAAGGACCATCAGCAAAACATAAAAATGTGTATATGCAGAGTTTCAAGTTTCCATGTCATGGGGAAAGGGTTGAAGAAAATCTTATATATATTGTCGCAATGCATTTTAAATGGGATAATATTTTCCCTGACCTAGCGTCAAACCAAGAATATTCGTCAAAGATATCAGTTTGATTTTTGTCGGATATTCACACCTGCCAGTGTTCCTTCAATATTCAACTCTAATTTACTGGGATGTGCATCAAAAAAAAATTGAAAATCCCCATAATGCATCCTTACGGAAAAACCGTTTGGGGCCAACTAGCATCAAACTCATGACTATGAAGCTCAAACTCGCTTTCAACTTGGTGGTTACAGGTTATGGCCAGTACATTGTAAAAATTTCAAGTCAGTGACACTTATAAAATACGGTTACAATTTTAATCCCCTATGAATGAATGAGTCAGTGAATGTATAATTAGGTATAATTGGAGAAACATCTATATGTAATAGATAGGAGATGGATTACCAGATATAACTAAAATTTGTAATCATCATAAAGTAATTTTTAATAGAGTCTGATAATATCAACTATTTCAAAATTTAATGACAATTTAAATGCTACTTAAGAGAATACTGAAAGGGACTAAATGAAGAAATATTGGTAGGAGATGATGAGTAAGAGGCATTAGTGAAGGCACTCATCTAAAATCCTCATGCACAAGTCTCAAGCAATAGCCTCTGCCTGCATGCATGGTACTCAGTTGCCATCCTTGTAAGTTCCTGGAGAGTTTCTGCAGCACTGTCCTTTCATGTGGTTCTCAGGAGTCACTCTCACCGAAGCTGTCATCAAGCCAGTGGTTTATATTGTTGTCCTTGGAAATTGGCAACCTTTTCTGTCGCTAAGCCATTGTTGTCCGCCACCACCATTAACAGTGGTACTGATGTGCGGTCATCAGAGCTGACAAATGAAAAGCAAGAACAAAAATCAAAATAAGTTCTCAGCCAGTATTTCTGAGGAAGACCTGATATGATGAAAAGCCATTTCTGAAGTCAGTGAAACACAATGTTGTTTAGACTCATCATCATCATTACCCCAACATCATTCATTAACCTCTACCAAACCCATAGCAGAGGTCAACAGAAGCATGGTAGCCCACCATCCTCTTAGCGAGATATACAGCTGCCATCCTCACCATCTGTACCAACCTTTTCATATCCTAAAAGATTTCTGGCCCAATCAGATTTGTTTCGAGCCTGTTTTTCATTCGGAGTTTTCCTTGGTGGATGGCCTTATATGCTAAGTACCTTTAGACCTTTCCTTATGATTCCTTAAGGTAAGTCTATCCTTAACACACATTGTGTTACCAGTGCCTCTATGAGGCCATGGCCTGGTTTTCCCCATCCCACATCCTAAGTCCACTGTATCATCCTCGAAACCCAATTAACTTATCATTACCATTTTAAAACATAAGTTGACATCATATAACACCATTGAAACTTGATCAAAGAAATAATTAGGTCATACATTGTTTTGGAAAACTTAGAGATGCATTTCAAAGCATAGAATTGAAACTAATATATGTAATAATATCTTACTCTGAAGCCACCCTTAGAGCACTCAGTGGCTGCCATTATACTTCCCTCTCCCTCCACAGGAGCCATCGAGAGACCTCGTCCATTCTTCCAACGAATTTATCAGCAATGTGGTGTCCCTTTTAAGCAAATGTCCCATATTGTAGACAGTAGTTGTCCATTTCCAGCATCCTCCACTTTATTTGCAAGCTGGAACACACTGGAGCTTCTCGCATTACTTGAGGAACATTCAGTGCATATTCTATATATGAAAAACAGGACAAACAAATAATATATTAAATATAATTATAAATGCCAATTGAAATTACAGTAAGAACAGAAAATCATGTTAGATATTTACAAAGCAGGTAAATAAGGCAATTACAATTTTGGATGCTTAGTGCTACACCTATATTGAAATGAGGATCTATTAAATGAGTATAGAGTTACCTTAGATTATTCAAGAGGAGAGCCTGCACGAACCTTCCCAAACTAACCTGAAGTATCTGGTTCATCAAATTCTACCACATCATAGCTTGGTAGTAGGTGATGGTATCGAGTCAAGATCAATAGGTACAGAAAGACTTATGTCGCCAGAGCAATTTATAATGTGCTGCTTTTCCTATGTAATTTACCTTTTTCCTCTTCCACAGATACGTTCAGGTGGAGATTTTAAGGTAGGTAAACCAGTACACCTTTATCAATAGTGTTTTTATAAGCACCCCATTCCTGAAAGGTTAGAAAAGAGACCATTAATATTCAATTTAAAAAATTTAATCATAAAAATTATAATTTTCTAATGATAATCAGATACCAATACTTAAAAAATATATATTCTAAAATCTTACGATAAACATACCTTATTTTGCCATCACCAATTGGAATCACTCCATCCAACGATAATCACAAATAAGATGCCTTTTTCAAAGTGCATCGATTATTAAAACGTCTCTCTCAACATGAGAGGTCAGATCAGACCCTCTACATGAAATCTTCAAGTTTTAATCCCATAATGGGCAGAACTTCTCTATCGAGAGAGGCAAAATGCCTCTCGGTGACGAGAATTGTATCTGCAAATGGTATCTCTCTTTTGATCGCTACCAGAAAGTCTTGAAGGGCAAAACATCTCAATCGGAATCCTGATCGTCGATGAGAATATTATTTTGCCAAAGGTAGCTTTCTATTAAGTGATACCATGAGGTACACAGACCCTCTTTCCATGGGCAGAACCTCTCAAACAGGAGAGGCATTACACCTCCCCTGAAGAGAACTGTATTCTGAAAATGGTACCTTTCATTTAAGAGCTACCTTGTGGTACCCAGACCCACTCGATTGGCAGAATCTCTCGACCTGGCAGTGGCATCACACCACTCCATAGTGAGAATTTTATTCTGCTAGGGTAGCTCTCTTTTGAAGTTACCAGAAGACAAGTAGACCTCTCCATATGGGTACCTATAAAACAAGGGTTATTAATTATGGCCTTAAAATAATTGAATAATTTTGTCCAATTTTATTTAGATATTTTCAAAGTATTCTAGGCTTAAACCTATTTACTCTAAAATTTTAACCCTATGTTGATTCATTACCTCGAAGGTCCTGTTAATATATTGAAGAAGTAGTCAGGTTTCCCTGTTCCTATCCAACAACATCCAAAGATATCTAATTTTTTGCCCCTAGCTGCTGGGGTTCAATGAACATAGGTACTGCATTGCTTAGTCCCACATTAAGTTGACCTCAACTAATGCTGACTTATGATCTTCATCTGCGTTCTCATAGGAGTTGCTTTTGTTGACCATCTCTTTCTAATGCCGTCTATGGTTATTGTTTCTCTGCTGCGAATAATTCTTCAAATGCACTCAAATATTTATAATAATTTTCAAACTTTGGATTAAGTTTTACCATAAAGCTAGTTTAGTTTAGTTTTCACATGTTAATTTACTATACTGAAATATGCTTACCTTTCTGGATCATTAGTGGCCGATATCCATTGTTTTTCCATAGTAGTCAGCATCGAACACAGAAAACTGAAGCTAAAAATCGATTTTTTCTTGGTGATGAAATGTTATGGCCAGTACACTGAAAAAATTTCAAGTCAGTGACACTTATGAAATATGGTTACAATTGTAATCCCCTATGAATGAATGAGTCAGTGAATGTATGATAAGGTATATTTGGAGAAACGTCTAAATGTAATAGATAGGAAATTGATTACCAGATAAAACTTTAATTCGTAATCATCATAAAGTCATTTATGATACACCACTCTGTGTTACCAGTGCCTCAATGAGGCCATGGCAGTGGACGATGATGCACATTCGGACGAAACCACACTTGCCCTTGCACGCAAAGTTCCCAAAATGGCGTGTGAAAAAACAACTACTCAATCGTGGACCCATAACCTTGTGCCCAAAGCAGTGCGGAGCTTGTGTTAAAATTTAATGTACTCAAACCAAACTAGCTAGGCATACCTATTGCTCCAAAGGACTGGATGCACAAAGAATATATTTCAATGAATTTCTTTCAACCTATTATATTCCCATAAGAAGTTCTATTGGAAATGGATACGTTGCCAATAAAGAATAGCAATTATGCATCTGAAAATGAATAATATTAATCAATTACTAATGTAAATTTTTAAAATTAGGTCTCATAATTTTCCTTAAGTAATGGTTTGTCAGAAAAATAGAACACATTACATCTTAAGTATCAACCCATTTTCAGTAAAAATACATAATTAATATTGTAAATCATAAATGATCTGTGTAACAATTTCCAATATTTTATGGTAACCTATAATATGACAAGCATATTCCGAAATTGATATCATAAAGTTTTATTTATATATCCTATTGCATAAATTCTATACATATTTTATAATTTTAAAAATCTATATTGGAACATTAAGATATCCAAACCAATACATGAGTAAAACCTAACCATGAAAAGGAAACCATTGTTCAAATGCGATGAAATTCTGCCCCAATCAAAAACACCACTAATAACAATCAAAACGAGAGCAAGGAAAACACCTACATGTCAACAAAACGCTATTTTGGGATACATGAGAATAGCTGCAATGCATCATAAAAAAAAATCTGATGTGGCCAGCACATGACTTTCCTCATGTATAAAATGTCAAAATTTTTTTACGACAGTATTTTCGAATTCTATATTTAAACTAAACTTGGAAGATAAGTGATTAATTTATATCATAATATCTTTTACGTCACGATTACTTATATATAAGTATATTATATTAAGTAATGTTTTTCAGGACATGTTCGATGAAAAACAGTTAAAACTGCCTCTTGCCCAGAGTGCCCACAAAGTATATAATCAGCTACTTCCGGTTTATCAGTATTTAACGAATAACTCCTTAGCAATCACCAATAAAAAATATGATCAATACAGCAGTTATAGAAAATTACATTTTCTGAAACTTTTATAAACAATCATATATACCTAAATATATTATTTTTTTGAGATATTTCACAAAAACGGAAATTTGCCTCCAGGAATAAAAAAAGCTCAACTTCCGGTTAAACTTTTTGCTGCAAAAAATAATGAACTCTGTCAGCACACCAAAGTATATATGTGAAGCTTGGTACTAATAGGCGTAATAGTTTTCACGTTAGAGTACCCACAGGCACACACACACACACACACAAACTTCTTCCAAAAAATGGTCAGAACATATTCTAGGGAGCCCAAAACATGTAATTCTGTTGAAATCTCAAAGTCAAATTTTTTCGTTAATGCAATACATTCTATATACTATGAATATGGGGAAAGTAAAAATCCGAATAGTATGAAGGAATAGACCCTAAAATACATTGTATATTGTACGTTTGCAATAACAAAAGTGTAAAATATTCTACCGCTATTCAAAGGGTCTAATCAATATCAGTTATAGACCACTCATTGCCATTTCCCACTACCATTAGTTCATTCAATGTAAGAAAAAAAAATTCAACAAAGAAAACCAAATGACAGCTTAAATGTAGTGTAACCACAAGTATGATAATGGAAATAATTTAGATTTCCAGAAATACATCCCACGAACTTCGTCTATGATCTTAAATTGGAAATATTCCTATAAATATAATGAAATCTGCTAGTTAAGATTGCAGACATTGGCTGACTTAAATAGAAAATTGAGGAAGTCACAATGCAACCTTTATAACAGAAAATATTGACAGTAATTGTAATATTATATCTAAATATATATTATAACTCAAATAATGCATGCTATATATATAAAAAATTATGAACTCCCCAAAATATTATGATCATGTATCCCCAAATCTAGCGTAGAGCAATGTGAAAGGAAAAGCCGGAGCAAAAATATTTTGAAAGGAGAGGATTTAACAGTACTTCAACAGAACTAACCAAGAACCACAACAATTCAACAGAGGAAAACTGGAGCAAGAGCTTATGAAAAACTGCCTGGTTTTCCCCATCCCACATCCTAAGTCCACTGTATCATCCTCGAAATCCAATTAACTTATCATTACCATTTTAAAACATAAGTTGACATCATATAACACCATTGAAACTTGATCAAAGAAATAATTAGGTCATAAATTGTTTTGGAAAACTTAGAGATGCATTTCAAAGCATAGAATTGAAACTAATATATGTAATAATATCTTACTCTGAAGCCACCCTTAGAGCACTCAGTTGCTGCCATTATACTTCCCTCTCCCTCCACAGGAGCCATCGAGAGACCTCGTCCATTCTTCCAACGAATTTATCAGCAATGTGGTGTCCCTTTTAAGCAAATGTCCCATATTGTAGACAGTAGTTGTCCATTTCCAACATCCTCCACTTTATTTGCAAGCTGGAACACACTGGAGCTTCTCGCATTACTTGAGGAACATTCAGTTCATATTCTATATATGAAAAACAGGACAAACAAATAATATATTAAATATAATTATAAATGCCAATTGAAATTACAGTAAGAACAGAAAATCATGTTAGATATTTACAAGGCAGGTAAATAAGGCAATTACAATTTTGGATGCTTAGTGCTACACCTATATTGAAATGAGGATCTATTAAATAGTTACCTTAGATTATTCAAGAGGAGAGCCTGCACGAACCTTCCCAAACTAACCTGAAGTATCTGGTTCATCAAATTCTACCACATCATAGCTTGGTAGTAGGTGATGGTATCGAGTCAAGATCAATAGGTACAGAAAGACTTATGTCGCCAGAGCAATTTATAATGTGCTGCTTTTCCTATGTAATTTACCTTTTTCCTCTTCCACAGTTACGTTCAGGTGGAGATTTTAAGGTAGGTAAACCAGTACACCTTTATCAATAGTGTTTTTATAAGCACCCCATTCCTGAAAGGTTAGAAAAGAGACCATTAATATTCAATTTAAAAAATTTAATCATAAAAATTATAATTTTCTAATGATAATCAGATACCAATACTTAAAAAATATATTCTAAAATCTTACGATAAACATACCTTATTTTGCCATCACCAATTGGAATCACTCCATCCAACGATAATCACCAATAAGATGCCTTTTTCAAAGTGCATCGATTATTAAAACGTCTCTCTCAACGTGAGAGTTCAGATCAGACCCTCTACATGAAATCTTCAAGTTTTAATCCCATAATGGGCAGAACTTCTCTATCGAGTGAGGCAAAATGCCTCTCGGTGACGAGAATTGTATCTGCAAATGGTATCTCTCTTTTGATCGCTACCAGAAAGTCTTGAAGGGCAAAACATCTCAATCGGAATCCTGATCGTCGATGAGAATATTATTTTGCCAAAGGTAGCTTTCTATTAAGTGATACCATGAGGTACACAGACCCTCTTTCCATGGGCAGAACCTCTCAAACAGGAGAGGCATTACACCTCCCCTGAAGAGAACTGTATTCTGAAAATGGTACCTTTCATTTAAGAGCTACCTTGTGGTACCCAGACCCACTCGATTGGCAGAATCTCTCGACCTGGCAGTGGCATCACACCACTCCATAGTGAGAATTTTATTCTGCTAGGGTAGCTCTCTTTTGAAGTTACCAGAAGACAAGTAGACCTCTCCATATGGGTACCTTTAAAACAAGGGTTATTAATTATGGCCTTAAAATAATTGAATAATTTTGTCCAATTTTATTTAGATATTTTCAAAGTATTCTAGGCTTAAACCTATTTACTCTAAAATTTTAACCCTATGTTGATTCATTACCTCGAAGGTCCTGTTAATATATTGAAGAAGTAGTCAGGTTTCCCTGTTCCTATCCAACAACATCCAAAGATTTCTAATTTTTTTGCCCCTAGCTGCTGGGGTTACATGAACATAGGTACTGCATTGCTTAGTCCCACATTAAGTTGACCTCAACTAATGCTGACTTATGATCTTCATCTGCGTTCTCATAGGAGTTGTTTGCTTTTGTTGACCATCTCTTTCTAATGCCGTCTATGGTTATTGTATCTCTGCTGCGAATAATTCTTCAAATGCACTCAAACATTTATAATAATTTTCAAACTTTGGATTAAGTTTTACCATAAAGCTAGTTTAGTTTAGTTTTCACATGTTAATTTACTATATTGAAATATGCTTACCTTTCTGGATCATTAGTGGCCGATATCCACTGTTTTTCCATAGTAGTCAGCATCGAACACAGAAAACTGAAGCTAAAAATCGATTTTTTCTTGGTGATGAAATGTTATGGCCAGTACGCTGAAAAAATTTCAAGTCAGTGACACTTATGAAATATGGTTACAATTGTAATCCCCTATGAATGAATGAGTCAGTGAATGTATGATAAGGTATATTTGGAGAAACGTCTAAATGTAATAGATAGGAAATTGATTACCAGATAAAACTTTAATTCGTAATCATCATAAAGTCATTTATGATACACCACTCTGTGTTACCAGTGCCTCAATGAGGCCATGGCAGTGGACGATGATGCACATTCGGACGAAACCACACTTGCCCTTGCACGCAAAGTTCCCAAAATGGCGTGTGAAAAAACAACTACTCAATCGTGGACCCATAACCTTGTGCCCAAAGCAGTGCGGAGCTTGTGTTAAAATTTAATGTACTCAAACCAAACTAGCTAGGCATACCTATTGCTCCAAAGGACTGGATGCACAAAGAATATATTTCAATGAATTTCTTTCAACCTATTATATTCCCATAAGAAGTTCTATTGGAAATGGATACGTTGCCAATAAAGAATAGCAATTATGCATCTGAAAATGAATAATATTAATCAATTACTAATGTAAATTTTTAAAATTAGGTCTCATAATTTTCCTTAAGTATTGGTTTGTCAGAAAAATAGAACACATTACATCTTAAGTATCAACCCATTTTCAGTAAAAATACATAATTAATATTGTAAATCATAAATGATCTGTGTAACAATATGCAATTATTTTATGGTAACCTATAATATGACAAGCATATTCCGAAATTGATATCATAAAGTTTTATTTATATATCCTATTGCATAAATTCTATACATATTTTATAATTTTAAAAATCTATATTGGAACATTAAAATATCCAAACCAATACATGAGTAAAACCTAACCATGAAAAGGAAACCATTGTTCAAATGCGATGAAATTCTACCCCAATCAAAAACACCACTAATAACAATCAAAACGAGAGCAAGGAAAACACCTACATGTCAACAAAACGCTATTTTGGGATACATGAGAATAGCTGCAATGCATCATAAAAAAAAATCTGATGTGGCCAGCACATGACTTTCCTCATGTATAAAATGTCAAAATTTTTTTACGACAGTATTTTCGAATTCTATATTTAAACTAAACTTGGAAGATAAGTGATTAATTTATATCATAATATCTTTTACGTCACGATTACTTATATATAAGTATATTATATTAAGTAATGTTTTTCAGGACATGTTCGATGAAAAACAGTTAAAACTGCCTCTTGCCCAGAGTGCCCACAAAGTACATAATCAGCTACTTCCGGTTTATCAGTATTTAACGAATAACTCCTTAGCAATCACCAATAAAAAATATGATCAATACAGCAGTTATAGAAAATTACATTTTCTGAAACTTTTATAAACAATCATATATACCTAAATATATTATTTTTTTGAGATATTTCACAAAAACGGAAATTTGCCTCCAGGAATAAAAAAAGCTCAACTTCCGGTTAAACTTTTTGCTGCAAAAAATAATGAACTCTGTCAGCACACCAAAGTATATATGTGAAGCTTGGTACTAATAGGCGTAATAGTTTTCACGTTAGAGTGCCCACAGGCACACACACACACACACACAAACTTCTTCCAAAAAATGGTCAGAACATATTCTAGGGAGCCCAAAACATGTAATTCCGTTGAAATCTCAAAGTCAAATTTTTTCGTTAATGCAATACATTCTATATACTATGAATATGGGGAAAGTAAAAATCCGAATAGTATGAAGGAATAGACCCTAAAATACATTGTATATTGTACGTTTGCAATAACAAAAGTGTAAAATATTCTACCGCTATTCAAAGGGTCTAATCAATTTCAGTTACAGACCACTCATTGCCATTTCCCACTTCCATTTGTTCATTCAATTTAAGAAAAAAATTTCCAACAAAGCAAACCAAATGACAGCTTAAATGTAGTGTAACCACAAGGATGATAATGGAAATAATTTATATATTATGTAGATACCTAAATCTATTATTTTTTTGAGATATTTCACAAAAACGGAAATTTGCCTCCAGGAATAAAAAAAGCTCAACTTCCGGTTAAACTTTTTGCTGCAAAAAATAATGAACTCTGTCAGCACACCAAAGTATATATGTGAAGCTTGGTTGTAATAGGCGTAATAGTTTTCACGTTAGAGTGCCCACAAGCACACACACACACACAAACTTCTTCCAAAAAATGGTCAGAACATATTCTAGGGACCCCAAAACATGTAATTCCGTTGAAATCTCAAAGTCAAATTTTTTCGTGAATGCAATACATTCTATATACTATGAATATGGGGAAAGTAAAAATCCGAATAGTATGAAGGAATAGACCCTAAAATACATTGTATATTGTACGTTTGCAGAAACAAAAGTGTAAAATATTCTACCGCTATTCAAAGGGTCTAATCAATATCAGTTATAGACCACTCATTGCCATTTCCCACTACCATTAGTTCATTCAATGTAAGAAAAAAAAATCCAACAAAGAAAACCAAATGACAGCTTAAATGTAGTGTAACCACAAGTATGATAATGGAAATAATTTAGATTTCCAGAAATACATCCCACGAACTTCGTCTATGATCTTAAATTGGAAATATTCCTATAAATATAATGAAATCTGCTAGTTAAGAATGCAGACATTGGCTGACTTAAATAGAAAATTGAGGAAGTCACAATGCAACCTTTATAACAGAAAATATTGACAGTAATTGTAATATTATATCTAAATATATATTATAACTCAAATAATGCATGCAATATATATAAAAAATTATGAACTCCCCAAAATATTATGATCATGTATCCCCAAATCTAGCGTAGAGCAATGTGAAAGGAAAAGCCAGAGCAAAAATATTTTGAAAGGAGAGGATTTAACAGTACTTCAACAGAACTAACCAAGAACCACAACAATTCAACAGAGGAAAACTGGAGCAAGAGCTTATGAAAAACTGCCTGGTTTTCCCCATCCCACATCCTAAGTCCACTGTATCATCCTCGAAACCCAATTAACTTATCATTACCATTTTAAAACATAAGTTGACATCATATAACACCATTGAAACTTGATCAAAGAAATAATTAGGTCATACATTGTTTTGGAAAACTTAGAGATGCATTTCAAAGCATAGAATTGAAACTAATATATGTAATAATATCTTACTCTGAAGCCACCCTTAGAGCACTCAGTGGCTGCCATTATACTTCCCTCTCCCTCCACAGGAGCCATCGAGAGACCTCGTCCATTCTTCCAACGAATTTATCAGCAATGTGGTGTCCCTTTTAAGCAAATGTCCCATATTGTAGACAGTAGTTGTCCATTTCCAACATCCTCCACTTTATTTGCAAGCTGGAACACACTGGAGCTTCTCGCATTACTTGAGGAACATTCAGTGCATATTCTATATATGAATAACAGGACAAACAAATAATATATTAAATATAATTATAAATGCCAATTGAAATTACAGTAAGAACAGAAAATCATGTTAGATATTTACAAGGCAGGTAAATAAGGCAATTACAATTTTGGATGCTTAGTGCTACACCTATATTGAAATGAGGATCTATTAAATGAGTATGGAGTTACCTTAGATTATTCAAGAGGAGAGCCTGCACGAACCTTCCCAAACTAACCTGAAGTATCTGGTTCATCAAATTCTACCACATCATAGCTTGGTAGTAGGTGATGGTATCGAGTCAATATCAATAGGTACAGAAAGACTTATGTCGGCAGAGCAATTTATAATGTGCTGCTTTTCCTATGTAATTTACCTTTTTCCTCTTCCACAGTTACGTTCAGGTGGAGATTTTAAGGTAGGTAAACCAGTACACCTTTATCAATAGTGTTTTTATAAGCACCCCATTCCTGAAAGGTTAGAAAAGAGACCATTAATATTCAATTTAAAAAATTTAATCATAAAAATTATAATTTTCTAATGATAATCAGATACCAATACTTAAAAAATATATTCTAAAATCTTACCATAAACATACCTTATTTTGCCATCACCAATTGGAATCACTCCATCCAACGATAATCACCAATAAGATGCCTTTTTCAAAGTGCATCGATTATTAAAACGTCTCTCTCTACGTGAGAGGTCAGATCAGACCCTCTACATGAAATCTTCAAGTTTTAATCCCATAATGGGCAGAACTTCTCTATCGAGAGAGGCAAAATGCCTCTCGGTGACGAGAATTGTATCTGCAAATGGTATCTCTCTTTTGATCGCTACCAGAAAGTCTTGAAGGGCAAAACATCTCAATCGGAATCCTGATCGTCGATCAGAATATTATTTTGCCAAAGGTAGCTTTCTATTAAGTGATACCATGAGGTACACAGACCCTCTTTCCATGGGCAGAACCTCTCAAACAGGAGAGGCATTACACCTCCCCTGAAGAGAACTGTATTCTGAAAATGGTACCTTTCATTTAAGAGCTACCTTGTGGTACCCAGACCCACTCGATTGGCAGAATCTCTCGACCTGGCAGTGGCATCACACCACTCCATAGTGAGAATTTTATTCTGCTAGGGTAGCTCTCTTTTGAAGTTACCAGAAGACAAGTAGACCTCTCCATATGGGTACCTATAAAACAAGGGTTATTAATTATGGCCTTAAAATAATTGAATAATTTTGTCCAATTTTATTTAGATATTTTCAAAGTATTCTAGGCTTAAACCTATTTACTCTAAAATTTTAACCCTATGTTGATTCATTACCTCGAAGGTCCTGTTAATATATTGAAGAAGTAGTCAGGTTTCCCTGTTCCTATCCAACAACATCCAAAGATTTCTAATTTTTTTGCCCCTAGCTGCTGGGGTTCAATGAACATAGGTACTGCATTGCTTAGTCCCACATTAAGTTGACCTCAACTAATGCTGACTTATGATCTTCATCTGCGTTCTCATAGGAGTTGTTTGCTTTTGTTGACCATCTCTTTCTAATGCCGTCTATGGTTATTGTATCTCTGCTGCGAATAATTCTTCAAATGCACTCAAATATTTATAATAATTTTCAAACTTTGGATTAAGTTTTACCATAAAGCTAGTTTAGTTTAGTTTTCACATGTTAATTTACTATACTGAAATATGCTTACCTTTCTGGATCATTAGTGGCCGATATCCACTGTTTTTCCATAGTAGTCAGCATCGAACACAGAAAACTGAAGCTAAAAATCGATTTTTTCTTGGTGATGAAATGTTATGGCCAGTACGCTGAAAAAATTTCAAGTCAGTGACACTTATGAAATATGGTTACAATTGTAATCCCCTATGAATGAATGAGTCAGTGAATGTATGATAAGGTATATTTGGAGAAACGTCTAAATGTAATAGATAGGAAATTGATTACCAGATAAAACTTTAATTCGTAATCATCATAAAGTCATTTATGATACACCACTCTGTGTTACCAGTGCCTCAATGAGGCCATGGCAGTGGACGATGATGCGCATTCGGACGAAACCACACTTGCCCTTGCACGCAAAGTTCCCAAAATGGCGTGTGAAAAAACAACTACTCAATCGTGGACCCATAACCTTGTGCCCAAAGCAGTGCGGAGCTTGTGTTAAAATTTAATGTACTCAAACCAAACTAGCTAGGCATACCTATTGCTCCAAAGGACTGGATGCACAAAGAATATATTTCAATGAATTTCTTTCAACCTATTATATTCCCATAAGAAGTTCTATTGGAAATGGATACGTTGCCAATAAAGAATAGCAATTATGCATCTGAAAATGAATAATATTAATCAATTACTAATGTAAATTTTTAAAATTAGGTCTCATAATTTTCCTTAAGTATTGGTTTGTCAGAAAAATAGAACACATTACATCTTAAGTATCAACCCATTTTCAGTAAAAATACATAATTAATATTGTAAATCATAAATGATCTGTGTAACAATATGCAATTATTTTATGGTAACCTATAATATGACAAGCATATTCCGAAATTGATATCATAAAGTTTTATTTATATATCCTATTGCATAAATTCTATACATATTTTATAATTTTAAAAATCTATATTGGAACATTAAAATATCCAAACCAATACATGAGTAAAACCTAACCATGAAAAGGAAACCATTGTTCAAATGCGATGAAATTCTACCCCAATCAAAAACACCACTAATAACAATCAAAACGAGAGCAAGGAAAACACCTACATGTCAACAAAACGCTATTTTGGGATACATGAGAATAGCTGCAATGCATCATAAAAAAAATCTGATGTGGCCAGCACATGACTTTCCTCATGTATAAAATGTCAAAATTTTTTTACGACAGTATTTTCGAATTCTATATTTAAACTAAACTTGGAAGATAAGTGATTAATTTATATCATAATATCTTTTACGTCACGATTACTTATATATAAGTATATTATATTAAGTAATGTTTTTCAGGACATGTTCGATGAAAAACAGTTAAAACTGCCTCTTGCCCAGAGTGCCCACAAAGTATATAATCAGCTACTTCCGGTTTATCAGTATTTAACGAATAACTCCTTAGCAATCACCAATAAAAAATATGATCAATACAGCAGTTATAGAAAATTACATTTTCTGAAACTTTTATAAACAATCATATATACCTAAATATATTATTTTTTTGAGATATTTCACAAAAACGGAAATTTGCCTCCAGGAATAAAAAAAGCTCAACTTCCGGTTAAACTTTTTGCTGCAAAAAATAATGAACTCTGTCAGCACACCAAAGTATATATGTGAAGCTTGGTACTAATAGGCGTAATAGTTTTCACGCTAGAGTGCCCACTAGCACATAAACACAAACTTCTTCCAAAAAATCGTCAGAACATATTCTAGGGACCCCAAAACATGTAATTCCGTTGAAATCTCAAAGTCAAATTTTTTCATGAATGCAATACATTCTATATACTATGAATATGGGGAAAGTAAAAATCCGAATAGTATGAAGGAATAGACCCTAAAATACATTGTATATTGTACGTTTGCAATAACAAAAGTGTAAAATATTCTACCGCTATTCAAAGGGTCTAATCAATTTCAGTTACAGACCACTCATTGCCATTTCCCACTTCCATTTGTTCATTCAATTTAAGAAAACAAAATCCAACAAAGCAAACCAAATGACAGCTAAAATGTAGTGTAACCACAAGGATGATAATGGAAATAATTTATATATTATGTATATACCTAAATCTATTACTTTTTTGAGATATTTCACAAAATCGGAAATTTGCCTCCAGGAATAAAAAAAGCTCAACTTCCGGTTAAACTTTTTGCTGCAAAAAATAATGAACTCTGTCAGCACACCAAAGTATATATGTGAAGCTTGGTAGTAATAGGCGTAATAGTTTTCACGTTAGAGTGCCCACAAGCACACACACACAAACTTCTTCCAAAAAATGGTCAGAACATATTCTAGGGACCCCAAAACATGTAATTCCGTTGAAATCTCAAAGTCAAATTTTTTCGTGAATGCAATACATTCTATATACTATGAATATGGGGAAAGTAAAAATGCGAATAGTATGAAGGAATAGACCCTAAAATACATTGTATATTGTACGTTTGCAGAAACAAAAGTGTAAAATATTCTACCGCTATTCAAAGGGTCTAATCAATATCAGTTATAGACCACTCATTGCCATTTCCCACTACCATTAGTTCATTCAATGTAAGAAAAAAAAATCCAACAAAGCAAACCAAATGACAGCTTAAATGTAGTTTAACCACAAGGATGATAATGGAAATAATTTATATATTATATTTATACCTAAATATATTATTTTTTTGAGATATTTCACAAAAATGGAAATTTGCCTCCAGGAATAAAAAAAGCTCAACTTCCTGTTAAACTTTTTGCTGCAAAAAATAATGAACTCTGACAGCACACCAAAGTATATATGTGAAGCTTGGTACTAATAGGCGTAATAGTTTTCACGCTAGAGTGCCCACAAGCACACACACACAAACTTTCTTCCAAAAAATGGTCAGAACATATTCTAGGGACCCCAAAACATGTAATTCCGATGAAATCTCAAAGTCAAATTTTTTTGTGAATGCAATACATTCTATATACTATGAATATGGGGAAAGTAAAAATCCGAATAGTATGAAGGAATAGACCCTAAAATACATTGTATATTGTACGTTTGCAATAACAAAAGTGTAAAATATTCTACTGCTATTCAAAGGGTCTAATCAATATCAGTTATAGACCACTCATTGCCATTTCCCACTACCATTAGTTCATTCAATGTAAGAAAAAAAAATCCAACAAAGAAAACCAAATGACAGCTTAAATGTAGTGTAACCACAAGTATGATAATGGAAATAATTTAGATTTCCAGAAATACATCCCACGAACTTTGTCTATGATCTTAAATTGGAAATATTCCTATAAATATAATGAAATCTGCTAGTTAAGATTGCAGACATTGGCTGACTTAAATAGAAAATTGAGGAAGTCACAATGCAACCTTTATAACAGAAAATATTGACAGTAATTGTAATATTATATCTAAATATATATTATAACTCAAATAATGCATGCAATATATATAAAAAATTATGAACTCCCCAAAATATTATGATCATGTATCCCCTAATCTAGCGTAGAGCAATGTGAAAGGAAAAGCCAGAGCAAAAATATTTTGAAAGGAGAGGATTTAACAGTACTTCAACAGAACTAACCAAGAACCACAACAATTCAACAGAGGAAAACTGGAGCAAGAGCTTATGAAAAACTGCCTGGTTTTCCCCATCCCACATCCAAAGTCCACTGTATCATCCTCGAAACCCAATTAACTTATCATTACCATTTTAAAACATAAGTTGACATCATATAACACCATTGAAACTTGATCAAAGAAATAATTAGGTCATACATTGTTTTGGAAAACTTAGAGATGCATTTCAAAGCATAGAATTGAAACTAATATATGTAATAATATCTTACTCTGAAGCCACCCTTAGAGCACTCAGTGGCTGCCATTAGACTTCCCTCTCCCTCCACAGGAGCCATCGAGAGACCTCGTCCATTCTTCCAACGAATTTATCAGCAATGTGGTGTCCCTTTTAAGCAAATGTCCCATATTGTAGACAGTAGTTGTCCATTTCCAACATCCTCCACTTTATTTGCAAGCTGGAACACACTGGAGCTTCTCGCATTACTTGAGGAACATTCAGTGCATATTCTATATATGAATAACAGGACAAACAAATAATATATTAAATATAATTATAAATGCCAATTGAAATTACAGTAAGAACAGAAAATCATGTTAGATATTTACAAGGCAGGTAAATAAGGCAATTACAATTTTGGATGCTTAGTGCTACACCTATAATGAAATGAGGATCTATTAAATGAGTATAGAGTTACCTTAGATTATTCAAGAGGAGAGCCTGCACGAACCTTCCCAAACTAACCTGAAGTATCTGGTTCATCAAATTCTACCACATCATAGCTTGGTAGTAGGTGATGGTATCGAGTCAAGATCAATAGGTACAGAAAGACTTATGTCGCCAGAGCAATTTATAATGTGCTGCTTTTCCTATGTAATTTACCTTTTTCCTCTTCCACAGTTACGTTCAGGTGGAGATTTTAAGGTAGGTAAACCAGTACACCTTTATCAATAGTGTTTTTATAAGCACCCCATTCCTGAAAGGTTAGAAAAGAGACCATTAATATTCAATTTAAAAAATTTAATCATAAAAATTATAATTTTCTAATGATAATCAGATACCAATACTTAAAAAATATATTCTAAAATCTTACGATAAACATACCTTATTTTGCCATCACCAATTGGAATCACTCTATCCAACGATAATCACCAATAAGATGCCTTTTTCAAAGTGCATCGATTATTAAAACGTCTCTCTCTACGTGAGAGGTCAGATCAGACCCTCTACATGAAATCTTCAAGTTTTAATCCCATAATGGGCAGAACTTCTCTATCGAGAGAGGCAAAATGCCTCTCGGTGACGAGAATTGTATCTGCAAATGGTATCTCTCTTTTGATCGCTACCAGAAAGTCTTGAAGGGCAAAACATCTCAATCGGAATCCTGATCGTCGATGAGAATATTATTTTGCCAAAGGTAGCTTTCTATTAAGTGATACCATGAGGTACACAGACCCTCTTTCCATGGACAGAACCTCTCAAACAGGAGAGGCATTACACCTCCCCTGAAGAGAACTGTATTCTGAAAATGGTACCTTTCATTTAAGAGCTACCAAGTGGTACCCAGACCCACTCGATTGGCAGAATCTCTCGACCTGGCAGTGGCATCACACCACTCCATAGTGAGAATTTTATTCTGCTAGGGTAGCTCTCTTTTGAAGTTACCAGAAGACAAGTAGACCTCTCCATATGGGTACCTATAAAACAAGGGTTATTAATTATGGCCTTAAAATAATTGAATAATTTTGTCCAATTTTATTTAAATATTTTCAAAGTATTCTAGGCTTAAACCTATTTACTCTAAAATTTTAACCCTATGTTGATTCATTACCTCGAAGGTCCTGTTAATATATTGAAGAAGTAGTCAGGTTTCCCTGTTCCTATCCAACAACATCCAAAGATTTCTAATTTTTTTGCCCCTAGCTGCTGGGGTTCAATGAACATAGGTACTGCATTGCTTAGTCCCACATTAAGTTGACCTCAACTAATGCTGACTTATGATCTTCATCTGCGTTCTCATAGGAGTTGTTTGCTTTTGTTGACCATCTCTTTCTAATGCCGTCTATGGTTATTGTATCTCTGCTGCGAATAATTCTTCAAATGCACTCAAATATTTATAATAATTTTCAAACTTTGGATTAAATTTTACCATAAAGCTAGTTTAGTTTAGTTCTCACATGTTAATTTACTATACTGAAATATGCTTACCTTTCTGGATCATTAGTGGCCGATATCCACTGTTTTTCCATAGTAGTCAGCATCGAACACAGAAAACTGAAGCTAAAAATCGATTTTTTCTTGGTGATGAAATGTTATGGCCAGTACGCTGAAAAAATTTCAAGTCAGTGACACTTATGAAATATGGTTACAATTGTAATCCCCTATGAATGAATGAGTCAGTGAATGTATGATAAGGTATATTTGGAGAAACGTCTAAATGTAATAGATAGGAAATTGATTACCAGATAAAACTTTAATTCGTAATCATCATAAAGTCATTTATGATACACCACTCTGTGTTACCAGTGCCTCAATGAGGCCATGGCAGTGGACGATGATGCACATTCGGACGAAACCACACTTGCCCTTGCACGCAAAGTTCCCAAAATGGCGTGTGAAAAAACAACTACTCAATCGTGGACCCATAACCTTGTGCCCAAAGCAGTGCAGAGCTTGTGTTAAAATTTAATGTACTCAAACCAGTCTAGCTAGGCATACCTATTGCTCCAAAGGACTGGATGCACAAAGAATATATTTCAATGAATTTCTTTCAACCTATTATATTCCCATAAGAAGTTCTATTGGAAATGGATACGTTGCCAATAAAGAATAGCAATTATGCATCTGAAAATGAATAATATTAATCAATTACTAATGTAAATTTTTAAAATTAGGTCTCATAATTTTCCTTAAGTAATGGTTTGTCAGAAAAATAGAACACATTACATCTTAAGTATCAACCCATTTTCAGTAAAAATACATAATTAATATTGTAAATCATAAATGATCTGTGTAACAATATGCAATTATTTTATGGTAACCTATAATATGACAAGCATATTCCGAAATTGATATCATAAAGTTTTATTTATATATCCTATTGCATAAATTCTATACATATTTTATAATTTTAAAAATCTATATTGGAACATTAAAATATCCAAACCAATACATGAGTAAAACCTAACCATGAAAAGGAAACCATTGTTCAAATGTGATGAAATTCTGCCGCAATCAAAAACACCACTAATAACAATCAAAACGAGAGCAAGTAAAACACCTACATGTCAACAAAACGCTATTTTGGGATACATGAGAATAGCTGCAATGCATCATAAAAAAAAATCTGATGTGGCCAGCACATGACTTTCCTCATGTATAAAATGTCAAAATTTTTTTACGACAGTATTTTCGAATTCTATATTTAAACTAAACTTGGAAGATAAGTGATTAATTTATATCATAATATCTTTTACGTCACGATTACTTATATATAAGTATATTATATTAAGTAATGTTTTTCAGGACATGTTCGATGAAAAACAGTTAAAACTGCCTCTTGCCCAGAGTGCCCACAAAGTATATAATCAGCTACTTCCGGTTTATCAGTATTTAACGAATAACTCCTTAGCAATCACCAATAAAAAATATGATCAATACAGCAGTTATAGAAAATTACATTTTCTGAAACTTTTATAAACAATCATATATACCTAAATTTATTATTTTTTTGAGATATTTCACAAAAACGGAAATTTGCCTCCAGGAATAAAAAAAGCTCAACTTCCGGTTAAACTTTTTGCTGCAAAAAATAATGAACTCTGTCAGCACACCAAAGTATATATGTGAAGCTTGGTACTAATAGGCGTAATAGTTTTCACGTTAGAGTGCCCACAAGCACACACACACACACACAAACTTCTTCCAAAAAATGGTCAGAACATATTCTAGGGACCCCAAAACATGTAATTCCGTTGAAATCTCAAAGTCAATTTTTTCGTGAATGCAATACATTCTATATACTATTAATATGGGGAAAGTAAAAATCCGAATAGTATGAAGGAATAGACCCTAAACTACATTGTATATTGTACGTTTGCAGAAACAAAAGTGTAAAATATTCTACCGCTATTCAAAGGGTCTAATCAATATCAGTTATAGACCACTCATTGCCATTTCCCACTACCATTAGTTCATTCAATGTAAGAAAAAAAAATCCAACAAAGCAAACCAAATGACAGCTTAAATGTAGTGTAACCACAAGGATGATAATCGAAATAATTTATATATTATATTTATACCTAAATATATTATTTTTTGAGATATTTCACAAAAATGGAAATTTGCCTCCAGGAATAAAAAAAGCTCAACTTCCTGTTAAACTTTTTGCTGCAAAAAATAATGAACTCTGTCAGCACACCAAAGTATATATGTGAAGCTTGGTACTAATAGGCGTAATAGTTTTCACGCTAGAGTGCCCACAAGCACACACACACAAACTTCTTCCAAAAAATGGTCAGAACATATTCTAGGGACCCCAAAACATGTAATTCCGTTGAAATCTCAAAGTCAAATTTTTTCGTGAATGCAATACATTCTATATACTATGAATATGGGAAAAGTAAAAATCCGAATAGTATGAAGGAATAGACCCTAAAATACATTGTATATTGTACGTTTGCAATAACAAAAGTATAAAATATTCTACTGCTATTCAAAGGGTCTAATCAATATCAGTTATAGACCACTCATTGCCATTTCCCACTACCATTAGTTCATTCAATGTAAGAAAAAAAAATCCAACAAAGAAAACCAAATGACAGCTTAAATGTAGTGTAACCACAAGTATGATAATGGAAATTATTTAGATTTCCAGAAATACATCCCACGAACTTCGTCTATGATCTTAAATTGGAAATATTCCTATAAATATAATGAAATCTGCTAGTTAAGATTGCAGACATTGGCTGACTTAAATAGAAAATTGAGGAAGTCACAATGCAACCTTTATAACAGAAAATATTGACAGTAATTGTAATATTATATCTAAATATATATTATAACTCAAATAATGCATGCAATATATATAAAAAATTATGAACTCCCCAAAATATTATGATCATGTATCCCCAAATCTAGCGTAGAGCAATGTGAAAGGAAAAGCCGGAGCAAAAATATTTTGAGAGGAGAGGATTTAACAGTACTTCAACAGAACTAACCAAGAACCACAACAATTCAACCGAGGAAAACTGGAGCAAGAGCTTATGAAAAACTGCCTGGTTTTCCCCATCCCACATCCTAAGTCCACTGTATCATCCTCGAAACCCAATTAACTTATCATTACCATTTTAAAACATAAGTTGACATCATATAACACCATTGAAACTTGATCAAAGAAATAATTAGGTCATACATTGTTTTGGAAAACTTAGAGATGCATTTCAAAGCATAGAATTGAAACTAATATATGTAATAATATCTTACTCTGAAGCCACCCTTAGAGCACTCAGTGGCTGCCATTATACTTCCCTCTCCCTCCACAGGAGCCATCGAGAGACCTCGTCCATTCTTCCAACGAATTTATCAGCAATGTGGTGTCCCTTTTAAGCAAATGTCCCATATTGTAGACAGTAGTTGTCCATTTCCAACATCCTCCACTTTATTTGCAAGCTGGAACACACTGGAGCTTCTCGCATTACTTGAGGAACATTCAGTGCATATTCTATATATGAAAAACAGGACAAACAAATAATATATTAAATATAATTATAAATGCCAATTGAAATTACAGTAAGAACAGAAAATCATGTTAGATATTTACAAGGCAGGTAAATAAGGCAATTACAATTTTGGATGCTTAGTGCTACACCTATATTGAAATGAGGATCTATTAAATGAGTATAGAGTTACCTTAGATTATTCAAGAGGAGAGCCTGCACGAACCTTCCCAAACTAACCTGAAGTATCTGGTTCATCAAATTCTACCACATCATAGCTTGGTAGTAGGTGATGGTATCGAGTCAAGATCAATAGGTACAGAAAGACTTATGTCGCCAGAGCAATTTATAATGTGCTGCTTTTCCTATGTAATTTACCTTTTTCCTCTTCCACAGTTACGTTCAGGTGGAGATTTTAAGGTAGGTAAACCAGTACACCTTTATCAATAGTGTTTTTATAAGCACCCCATTCCTGAAAGGTTAGAAAAGAGACCATTAATATTCAATTTAAAAAATTTAATCATAAAAATTATAATTTTCTAATGATAATCAGATACCAATACTTAAAAAATATATTCTAAAATCTTACGATAAACATACCTTATTTTTCCATCACCAATTGGAATCACTCCATCCAACGATAATCACAAATAAGATGCCTTTTTCAAAGTGCATCGATTATTAAAACGTCTCTCTCAACATGAGAGGTCAGATCAGACCCTCTACATGAAATCTTCAAGTTTTAATCCCATAATGGGCAGAACTTCTCTATCGAGAGAGGCAAAATGCCTCTCGGTGACGAGAATTGTATCTGCAAATGGTATCTCTCTTTTGATCGCTACCAGAAAGTCTTGAAGGGCAAAACATCTCAATCGGAATCCTGATCGTCGATGAGAATATTATTTTGCCAAAGGTAGCTTTCTATTAAGTGATACCATGAGGTACACAGACCCTCTTTCCATGGGCAGAACCTCTCAAACAGGAGAGGCATTACACCTCCCCTGAAGAGAACTGTATTCTGAAAATGGTACCTTTCATTTAAGAGCTACCTTGTGGTACCCAGACCCACTCGATTGGCAGAATCTCTCGACCTGGCAGTGGCATCACACCACTCCATAGTGAGAATTTTATTCTGCTAGGGTAGCTCTCTTTTGAAGTTACCAGAAGACAAGTAGACCTCTCCATATGGGTACCTATAAAACAAGGGTTATTAATTATGGCCTTAAAATAATTGAATAATTTTGTCCAATTTTATTTAGATATTTTCAAAGTATTCTAGGCTTAAACCTATTTACTCTAAAATTTTAACCCTATGTTGATTCATTACCTCGATGGTCCTGTTAATATATTGAAGAAGTAGTCAGGTTTCCCTGTTCCTATCCAACAACATCCAAAGATTTCTAATTTTTTTGCCCCTAGCTGCTGGGGTTCAATGAACATAGGTACTGCATTGCTTAGTCCCACATTAAGTTGACCTCAACTAATGCTGACTTATGATCTTCATCTGCGTTCTCATAGGAGTTGTTTGCTTTTGTTGACCATCTCTTTCTAATGCCGTCTATGGTTATTGTATCTCTGCTGCGAATAATTCTTCAAATGCACTCAAATATTTATAATAATTTTCAAACTTTGGATTAAGTTTTACCATAAAGCTAGTTTAGTTTAGTTTTCACATGTTAATTTACTATACTGAAATATGCTTACCTTTCTGGATCATTAGTGGCCGATATCCACTGTTTTTCCATAGTAGTCAGCATCGAACACAGAAAACTGAAGCTAAAAATCGATTTTTTCTTGGTGATGAAATGTTATGGCCAGTATGCTGAAAAAATTTCAAGTCAGTGACACTTATGAAATATGGTTACAATTGTAATCCCCTATGAATGAATGAGTCAGTGAATGTATGATAAGGTATATTTGGAGAAACGTCTAAATGTAATAGATAGGAAATTGATTACGAGATAAAACTTTAATTCGTAATCATCATAAAGTCATTTATGATACACCACTCTGTGTTACCAGTGCCTCAATGAGGCCATGGCAGTGGACGATGATGCACATTCGGACGAAACCACACTTGCCCTTGCACGCAAAGTTCCCAAAATGGCGTGTGAAAAAACAACTACTCAATCGTGGACCCATAACCTTGTGCCCAAAGCAGTGCGGAGCTTGTGTTAAAATTTAATGTACTCAAACCAAACTAGCTAGGCATACCTATTGCTCCAAAGGACTGGATGCACAAAGAATATATTTCAATGAATTTCTTTCAACCTATTATATTCCCATAAGAAGTTCTATTGGAAATGGATACGTTGCCAATAAAGAATAGCAATTATGCATCTGAAAATGAATAATATTAATCAATTACTAATGTAAATTTTTAAAATTAGGTCTCATAATTTTCCTTAAGTATTGGTTTGTCAGAAAAATAGAACACATTACATCTTAAGTATCAACCCATTTTCAGTAAAAATACATAATTAATATTGTAAATCATAAATGATCTGTGTAACAATATGCAATTATTTTATGGTAACCTATAATATGACAAGCATATTCCGAAATTGATATCATAAAGTTTTATTTATATATATCCTATTGCATAAATTCTATACATATTTTATAATTTTAAAAATCTATATTGGAACATTAAAATATCCAAACCAATACATGAGTAAAACCTAACCATGAAAAGGAAACCATTGTTCAAATGCGATGAAATTCTGCCCCAATCAAAAACACCACTAATAACAATCAGAACGAGAGCAAGGAAAACACCTACATGTCAACAAAACGCTATTTTGGGATACATGAGAATAGCTGCAATGCATCATAAAAAAAATCTGATGTGGCCAGCACATGACTTTCCTCATGTATAAAATGTCAAAATTTTTTTACAACAGTATTTTCGAATTCTATATTTAAACTAAACTTGTAAGATAAGTGATTAATTTATATCATAATATCTTTTACGTCACGATTATTTATTAATAAGTATATTATATTAAGTAATGTTTTTCAGGACATGTTCGATGAAAAACAGTTAAAACTGCCTCTTGCCCAGAGTGCCCACAAAGTATATAATCAGCTACTTCCGGTTTATCAGTATTTAACGAATAACTCCTTAGCAATCACCAATAAAAAATATGATCAATACAGCAGTTATAGAAAATTACATTTTCTGAAACTTTTATAAACAATCATATATACCTAAATATATTATTTTTTTGAGATGTTTCACAAAAACGGAAATTTGCCTCCAGGAATAAAAAAAGCTCAACTTCCGGTTAAACTTTTTGCTGCAAAAAATAATGAACTCTGTCAGCACACCAAAGTATATATGTGAAGCTTGGTACTAATAGGCGTAATAGTTTTCACGTTAGAGTGCCCACAGGCACACACACACACACACACAAACTTCTTCCAAAAAATGGTCAGAACATATTCTAGGGAGCCCAAAACATGTAATTCCGTTGAAATCTCAAAGTCAAATTTTTTCGTGAATGCAATACATTCTATATACTATGAATATGGGGAAAGTAAAAATCCGAATAGTATGAAGGAATAGACCCTAAAATACATTGTATATTGTACGTTTGCAATAACAAAAGTGTAAAATATTCTACCGCTATTCAAAGGGTCTAATCAATTTCAGTTACAGACCACTCATTGCCATTTCCCACTTCCATTTGTTCATTCAATTTAAGAAAAAAAAATCCAACAAAGCAAACCAAATGACAGCTTAAATGTAGTGTAACCACAAGGATGATAATGGAAATAATTTATATATTATGTATATACCTAAATCTATTACTTTTTTGAGATATTTCACAAAAACGGAAATTTGCCTCCAGGAATAAAAAAAGCTCAACTTCCGGTTAAACTTTTTGCTGCAAAAAATAATGAACTCTGTCAGCACACCAAAGTATATATGTGAAGCTTGGTAGTAATAGGCGTAATAGTTTTCACGTTAGAGTGCCCACAAGCACACACACACACACACACAAACTTCTTCCAAAAAATGGTCAGAACATATTCTAGGGACCCCAAAACATGTAATTCCGTTGAAATCTCAAAGTCAAATTTTTTCGTGAATGCAATACATTCTATATACTATGAATATGGGGAAAGTAAAAATCCGAATAGTATGAAGGAATAGACCCTAAAATACATTGTATATTGTACGTTTGCAGAAACAAAAGTGTAAAATATTCTTCCGCTATTCAAAGGGTCTAATCAATATCAGTTATAGACCACTCATTGCCATTTCCCACTACCATTAGTTCATTCAATGTAAGAAAAAAAAATCCAACAAAGCAAACCAAATGACAGCTTAAATGTAGTGTAACCACAAGGATGATAATGGAAATAATTTATATATTATATTTATACCTAAATATATTATTTTTTTGAGATATTTCACAAAAATGGAAATTTGCCTCCAGGAATAAAAAAAGCTCAACTTCCTGTTAAACTTTTTGCTGCAAAAAATAATGAACTCTGTCAGCACACCAAAGTATATATGTGAAGCTTGGTACTAATAGGCGTAATAGTTTTCACGCTAGAGTGCCCACAAGGACACACACACAAACTTCTTCAAAAAAATGGTCAGAACATATTCTAGGGACCCCAAAACATGTAATTCCGTTGAAATCTCAAAGTCAAATTTTTTTGTGAATGCAATACATTCTATATACTATGAATATGGGAAAAGTAAAAATCCGAATAGTATGAAGGAATAGACCCTAAAATACATTGTATATTGTACGTTTGCAATAACAAAAGTATAAAATATTCTACTGCTATTCAAAGGGTCTAATCAATATCAGTTATAGACCACTCATTGCCATTTCCCACTACCATTAGTTCATTCAATGTAAGAAAAAAAAATCCAACAAAGAAAACCAAATGACAGCTTAAATGTAGTGTAACCACAAGTATGATAATGGAAATTATTTAGATTTCCAGAAATACATCCCACGAACTTCGTCTATGATCTTAAATTGGAAATATTCCTATAAATATAATGAAATCTGCTAGTTAAGATTGCAGACATTGGCTGACTTAAATAGAAAATTGAGGAAGTCACAATGCAACCTTTATAACAGAAAATATTGACAGTAATTGTAATATTATATCTAAATATATATTATAACTCAAATAATGCATGCAATATATATAAAAAATTATGAACTCCCCAAAATATTATGATCATGTATCCCCAAATCTAGCGTAGAGCAATGTGAAAGGAAAAGCCGGAGCAAAAATATTTTGAGAGGAGAGGATTTAACAGTACTTCAACAGAACTAACCAAGAACCACAACAATTCAACCGAGGAAAACTGGAGCAAGAGCTTATGAAAAACTGCCTGGTTTTCCCCATCCCACATCCTAAGTCCACTGTATCATCCTCGAAACCCAATTAACTTATCATTACCATTTTAAAACATAAGTTGACATCATATAACACCATTGAAACTTGATCAAAGAAATAATTAGGTCATACATTGTTTTGGAAAACTTAGAGATGCATTTCAAAGCATAGAATTGAAACTAATATATGTAATAATATCTTACTCTGAAGCCACCCTTAGAGCACTCAGTGGCTGCCATTATACTTCCCTCTCCCTCCACAGGAGCCATCGAGAGACCTCGTCCATTCTTCCAACGAATTTATCAGCAATGTGGTGTCCCTTTTAAGCAAATGTCCCATATTGTAGACAGTAGTTGTCCATTTCCAACATCCTCCACTTTATTTGCAAGCTGGAACACACTGGAGCTTCTCGCATTACTTGAGGAACATTCAGTGCATATTCTATATATGAAAAACAGGACAAACAAATAATATATTAAATATAATTATAAATGCCAATTGAAATTACAGTAAGAACAGAAAATCATGTTAGATATTTACAAGGCAGGTAAATAAGGCAATTACAATTTTGGATGCTTAGTGCTACACCTATATTGAAATGAGGATCTATTAAATGAGTATAGAGTTACCTTAGATTATTCAAGAGGAGAGCCTGCACGAACCTTCCCAAACTAACCTGAAGTATCTGGTTCATCAAATTCTACCACATCATAGCTTGGTAGTAGGTGATGGTATCGAGTCAAGATCAATAGGTACAGAAAGACTTATGTCGCCAGAGCAATTTATAATGTGCTGCTTTTCCTATGTAATTTACCTTTTTCCTCTTCCACAGTTACGTTCAGGTGGAGATTTTAAGGTAGGTAAACCAGTACACCTTTATCAATAGTGTTTTTATAAGCACCCCATTCCTGAAAGGTTAGAAAAGAGACTATTAATATTCAATTTAAAAAATTTAATCATAAAAATTATAATTTTCTAATGATAATCAGATACCAATACTTAAAAAATATATTCTAAAATCTTACGATAAACATACCTTATTTTTCCATCACCAATTGGAATCACTCCATCCAACGATAATCACAAATAAGATGCCTTTTTCAAAGTGCATCGATTATTAAAACGTCTCTCTCAACATGAGAGGTCAGATCAGACCCTCTACATGAAATCTTCAAGTTTTAATCCCATAATGGGCAGAACTTCTCTATCGAGAGAGGCAAAATGCCTCTCGGTGACGAGAATTGTATCTGCAAATGGTATCTCTCTTTTGATCGCTACCAGAAAGTCTTGAAGGGCAAAACATCTCAATCGGAATCCTGATCGTCGATGAGAATATTATTTTGCCAAAGGTAGCTTTCTATTAAGTGATACCATGAGGTACACAGACCCTCTTTCCATGGGCAGAACCTCTCAAACAGGAGAGGCATTACACCTCCCCTGAAGAGAACTGTATTCTGAAAATGGTACCTTTCATTTAAGAGCTACCTTGTGGTACCCAGACCCACTCGATTGGCAGAATCTCTCGACCTGGCAGTGGCATCACACCACTCCATAGTGAGAATTTTATTCTGCTAGGGTAGCTCTCTTTTGAAGTTACCAGAAGACAAGTAGACCTCTCCATATGGGTACCTATAAAACAAGGGTTATTAATTATGGCCTTAAAATAATTGAATAATTTTGTCCAATTTTATTTAGATATTTTCAAAGTATTCTAGGCTTAAACCTATTTACTCTAAAATTTTAACCCTATGTTGATTCATTACCTCGATGGTCCTGTTAATATATTGAAGAAGTAGTCAGGTTTCCCTGTTCCTATCCAACAACATCCAAAGATTTCTAATTTTTTTGCCCCTAGCTGCTGGGGTTCAATGAACATAGGTACTGCATTGCTTAGTCCCACATTAAGTTGACCTCAACTAATGCTGACTTATGATCTTCATCTGCGTTCTCATAGGAGTTGTTTGCTTTTGTTGACCATCTCTTTCTAATGCCGTCTATGGTTATTGTATCTCTGCTGCGAATAATTCTTCAAATGCACTCAAATATTTATAATAATTTTCAAACTTTGGATTAAGTTTTACCATAAAGCTAGTTTAGTTTAGTTTTCACATGTTAATTTACTATACTGAAATATGCTTACCTTTCTGGATCATTAGTGGCCGATATCCACTGTTTTTCCATAGTAGTCAGCATCGAACACAGAAAACTGAAGCTAAAAATCGATTTTTTCTTGGTGATGAAATGTTATGGCCAGTATGCTGAAAAAATTTCAAGTCAGTGACACTTATGAAATATGGTTACAATTGTAATCCCCTATGAATGAATGAGTCAGTGAATGTATGATAAGGTATATTTGGAGAAACGTCTAAATGTAATAGATAGGAAATTGATTACGAGATAAAACTTTAATTCGTAATCATCATAAAGTCATTTATGATACACCACTCTGTGTTACCAGTGCCTCAATGAGGCCATGGCAGTGGACGATGATGCACATTCGGACGAAACCACACTTGCCCTTGCACGCAAAGTTCCCAAAATGGCGTGTGAAAAAACAACTACTCAATCGTGGACCCATAACCTTGTGCCCAAAGCAGTGCGGAGCTTGTGTTAAAATTTAATGTACTCAAACCAAACTAGCTAGGCATACCTATTGCTCCAAAGGACTGGATGCACAAAGAATATATTTCAATGAATTTCTTTCAACCTATTATATTCCCATAAGAAGTTCTATTGGAAATGGATACGTTGCCAATAAAGAATAGCAATTATGCATCTGAAAATGAATAATATTAATCAATTACTAATGTAAATTTTTAAAATTAGGTCTCATAATTTTCCTTAAGTATTGGTTTGTCAGAAAAATAGAACACATTACATCTTAAGTATCAACCCATTTTCAGTAAAAATACATAATTAATATTGTAAATCATAAATGATCTGTGTAACAATATGCAATTATTTTATGGTAACCTATAATATGACAAGCATATTCCGAAATTGATATCATAAAGTTTTATTTATATATATCCTATTGCATAAATTCTATACATATTTTATAATTTTAAAAATCTATATTGGAACATTAAAATATCCAAACCAATACATGAGTAAAACCTAACCATGAAAAGGAAACCATTGTTCAAATGCGATGAAATTCTGCCCCAATCAAAAACACCACTAATAACAATCAGAACGAGAGCAAGGAAAACACCTACATGTCAACAAAACGCTATTTTGGGATACATGAGAATAGCTGCAATGCATCATAAAAAAAATCTGATGTGGCCAGCACATGACTTTCCTCATGTATAAAATGTCAAAATTTTTTTACAACAGTATTTTCGAATTCTATATTTAAACTAAACTTGTAAGATAAGTGATTAATTTATATCATAATATCTTTTACGTCACGATTATTTATTAATAAGTATATTATATTAAGTAATGTTTTTCAGGACATGTTCGATGAAAAACAGTTAAAACTGCCTCTTGCCCAGAGTGCCCACAAAGTATATAATCAGCTACTTCCGGTTTATCAGTATTTAACGAATAACTCCTTAGCAATCACCAATAAAAAATATGATCAATACAGCAGTTATAGAAAATTACATTTTCTGAAACTTTTATAAACAATCATATATACCTAAATATATTATTTTTTTGAGATGTTTCACAAAAACGGAAATTTGCCTCCAGGAATAAAAAAAGCTCAACTTCCGGTTAAACTTTTTGCTGCAAAAAATAATGAACTCTGTCAGCACACCAAAGTATATATGTGAAGCTTGGTACTAATAGGCGTAATAGTTTTCACGTTAGAGTGCCCACAGGCACACACACACACACACACAAACTTCTTCCAAAAAATGGTCAGAACATATTCTAGGGAGCCCAAAACATGTAATTCCGTTGAAATCTCAAAGTCAAATTTTTTCGTGAATGCAATACATTCTATATACTATGAATATGGGGAAAGTAAAAATCCGAATAGTATGAAGGAATAGACCCTAAAATACATTGTATATTGTACGTTTGCAATAACAAAAGTGTAAAATATTCTACCGCTATTCAAAGGGTCTAATCAATTTCAGTTACAGACCACTCATTGCCATTTCCCACTTCCATTTGTTCATTCAATTTAAGAAAAAAAAATCCAACAAAGCAAACCAAATGACAGCTTAAATGTAGTGTAACCACAAGGATGATAATGGAAATAATTTATATATTATGTATATACCTAAATCTATTACTTTTTTGAGATATTTCACAAAAACGGAAATTTGCCTCCAGGAATAAAAAAAGCTCAACTTCCGGTTAAACTTTTTGCTGCAAAAAATAATGAACTCTGTCAGCACACCAAAGTATATATGTGAAGCTTGGTAGTAATAGGCGTAATAGTTTTCACGTTAGAGTGCCCACAAGCACACACACACACACACACAAACTTCTTCCAAAAAATGGTCAGAACATATTCTAGGGACCCCAAAACATGTAATTCCGTTGAAATCTCAAAGTCAAATTTTTTCGTGAATGCAATACATTCTATATACTATGAATATGGGGAAAGTAAAAATCCGAATAGTATGAAGGAATAGACCCTAAAATACATTGTATATTGTACGTTTGCAGAAACAAAAGTGTAAAATATTCTTCCGCTATTCAAAGGGTCTAATCAATATCAGTTATAGACCACTCATTGCCATTTCCCACTACCATTAGTTCATTCAATGTAAGAAAAAAAAATCCAACAAAGCAAACCAAATGACAGCTTAAATGTAGTGTAACCACAAGGATGATAATGGAAATAATTTATATATTATATTTATACCTAAATATATTATTTTTTTGAGATATTTCACAAAAATGGAAATTTGCCTCCAGGAATAAAAAAAGCTCAACTTCCTGTTAAACTTTTTGCTGCAAAAAATAATGAACTCTGTCAGCACACCAAAGTATATATGTGAAGCTTGGTACTAATAGGCGTAATAGTTTTCACGCTAGAGTGCCCACAAGGACACACACACAAACTTCTTCAAAAAAATGGTCAGAACATATTCTAGGGACCCCAAAACATGTAATTCCGTTGAAATCTCAAAGTCAAATTTTTTTGTGAATGCAATACATTCTATATACTATGAATATGGGGAAAGTAATAATCCGAATAGTATGAAGGAATAGACCCTAAAATACATTGTATATTGTACGTTTGCAATAACAAAAGTGTAAAATATTCTACTGCTATTCAAAGGGTCTAATCAATATCAGTTATAGACCACTCATTGCCATTTCCCACTACCATTAGTTCATTCAATGTAAGAAAAAAAAATCCAACAAAGAAAACCAAATGACAGCTTAAATGTAGTGTAACCACAAGTATGATAATGGAAATAATTTAGATTTCCAGAAATACATCCCACGAACTTCGTCTATGATCTTAAATTGGAAATATTCCTATAAATATAATGAAATCTGCTAGTTAAGATTGCAGACATTGGCTGACTTAAATAGAAAATTGAGGAAGTCACAATGCAACCTTTATAACAGAAAATATTGACAGTAATTGTAATATTATATCTAAATATATATTATAACTCAAATAATGCATGCAATATATATAAAAAATTATGAACTCCCCAAAATATTATGATCTTGTATCCCCAAATCTAGCGTAGAGCAATGTGAAAGGAAAAGCCGGAGCAAAAATATTTTGAAAGGAGAGGATTTAACAGTACTTCAACAGAACTAACCAAGAACCACAACAATTCAACCGAGGAAAACTGGAGCAAGAGCTTATGAAAAACTGCCTGGTTTTCCCCATCCCACATCCTAAGTCCACTGTATCATCCTCGAAACCCAATTAACTTATCATTACCATTTTAAAACATAAGTTGACATCATATAACACCATTGAAACTTGATCAAAGAAATAATTAGGTCATACATTGTTTTGGAAAACTTAGAGATACATTTCAAAGCATAGAATTGAAACTAATATATGTAATAATATCTTACTCTGAAGCCACCCTTAGAGCACTCAGTGGCTGCCATTATACTTCCCTCTCCCTCCACAGGAGCCATCGAGAGACCTCGTCCATTCTTCCAACGAATTTATCAGCAATGTGGTGTCCCTTTTAAGCAAATGTCCCATATTGTAGACAGTAGTTGTCCATTTCCAACATCCTCCACTTTATTTGCAAGCTGGAACACACTGGAGCTTCTCGCATTACTTGAGGAACATTCAGTGCATATTCTATGTATGAAAAACAGGACAAACAAATAATATATTAAATATAATTATAAATGCCAATTGAAATTACAGTAAGAACAGAAAATCATGTTAGATATTTACAAGGCAGGTAAATAAGGCAATTACAATTTTGGATGCTTAGTGCTACACCTATATTGAAATGAGGATCTATTAAATGAGTATAGAGTTACCTTAGATTATTCAAGAGGAGAGCCTGCACGAACCTTCCCAAACTAACCTGAAGTATCTGGTTCATCAAATTCTACCACATCATAGCTTGGTAGTAGGTGATGGTATCGAGTCAAGATCAATAGGTACAGAAAGATTTATGTCGCCAGAGCAATTTATAATGTGCTGCTTTTCCTATGTAATTTACCTTTTTCCTCTTCCACAGTTACGTTCAGGTGGAGATTTTAAGGTAGGTAAACCAGTACACCTTTATCAATAGTGTTTTTATAAGCACCCCATTCCTGAAAGGTTAGAAAAGAGACCATTAATATTCAATTTAAAAAATTTAATCATAAAAATTATAATTTTCTAATGATAATCAGATACCAATACTTAAAAAATATATTCTAAAATCTTACGATAAACATACCTTATTTTGCCATCACCAATTGGAATCACTCCATCCAACGATAATCACAAATAAGATGCCTTTTTCAAAGTGCATCGATTATTAAAACGTCTCTCTCAACATGAGAGGTCAGATCAGACCCTCTACATGAAATCTTCAAGTTTTAATCCCATAATGGGCAGAACTTCTCTATCGAGAGAGGCAAAATGCCTCTCGGTGACGAGAATTGTATCTGCAAATGGTATCTCTCTTTTGATCGCTACCAGAAAGTCTTGAAGGGCAAAACATCTCAATCGGAATCCTGATCGTCGATGAGAATATTATTTTGCCAAAGGTAGCTTTCTATTAAGTGATACCATGAGGTACACAGACCCTCTTTCCATGGGCAGAACCTCTCAAACAGGAGAGGCATTACACCTCCCCTGAAGAGAACTGTATTCTGAAAATGGTACCTTTCATTTAAGAGCTACCTTGTGGTACCCAGACCCACTCGATTGGCAGAATCTCTCGACCTGGCAGTGGCATCACACCACTCCATAGTGAGAATTTTATTCTGCTAGGGTAGCTCTCTTTTGAAGTTACCAGAAGACAAGTAGACCTCTCCATATGGGTACCTATAAAACAAGGGTTATTAATTATGGCCTTAAAATAATTGAATAATTTTGTCCAATTTTATTTAGATATTTTCAAAGTATTCTAGGCTTAAACCTATTTACTCTAAAATTTTAACCCTATGTTGATTCATTACCTCGAAGGTCCTGTTAATATATTGAAGAAGTAGTCAGGTTTCCCTGTTCCTATCCAACAACATCCAAAGATTTCTAATTTTTTTGCCCCTAGCTGCTGGGGTTCAATGAACATAGGTACTGCATTGCTTAGTCCCACATTAAGTTGACCTCAACTAATGCTGACTTATGATCTTCATCTGCGTTCTCATAGGAGTTGTTTGCTTTTGTTGACCATCTCTTTCTAATGCCGTCTATGGTTATTGTATCTCTGCTGCGAATAATTCTTCAAATGCACTCAAATATTTATAATAATTTTCAAACTTTGGATTAAGTTTTACCATAAAGCTAGTTTAGTTTAGTTTTCACATGTTAATTTACTATACTGAAATATGCTTACCTTTCTGGATCATTAGTGGCCGATATCCACTGTTTTTCCATAGTAGTCAGCATCGAACACAGAAAACTGAAGCTAAAAATCGATTTTTTCTTGGTGATGAAATGTTATGGCCAGTACGCTGAAAAAATTTCAAGTCAGTGACACTTATGAAATATGGTTACAATTGTAATCCCCTATGAATGAATGAGTCAGTGAATGTATGATAAGGTATATTTGGAGAAACGTCTAAATGTAATAGATAGGAAATTGATTACCAGATAAAACTTTAATTCGTAATCATCATAAAGTCATTTATGATACACCACTCTGTGTTACCAGTGCCTCAATGAGGCCATGGCAGTGGACGATGATGCACATTCGGACGAAACCACACTTGCCCTTGCACGCAAAGTTCCCAAAATGGCGTGTGAAAAAACAACTACTCAATCGTGGACCCATAACCTTGTGCCCAAAGCAGTGCGGAGCTTGTGTTAAAATTTAATGTACTCAAACCAAACTAGCTAGGCATACCTATTGCTCCAAAGGACTGGATGCACAAAGAATATATTTCAATGAATTTCTTTCAACCTATTATATTCCCATAAGAAGTTCTATTGGAAATGGATACGTTGCCAATAAAGAATAGCAATTATGCATCTGAAAATGAATAATATTAATCAATTACTAATGTAAATTTTTAAAATTAGGTCTCATAATTTTCCTTAAGTAATGGTTTGTCAGAAAAATAGAACACATTACATCTTAAGTATCAACCCATTTTCAGTAAAAATACATAATTAATATTGTAAATCATAAATGATCTCTGTAACAATATGCAATTATTTTATGGTAACCTATAATATGACAAGCATATTCCGAAATTGATATCATAAAGTTTTATTTATATATCCTATTGCATAAATTCTATACATATTTTATAATTTTAAAAATCTATATTGGAACATTAAAATATCCAGACCAATACATGAGTAAAACCTAACCATGAAAAGGAAACCATTGTTCAAATGCGATGAAATTCTGCCCCAATCAAAAACACCACTAATAACAATCAAAACGAGAGCAAGGAAAACACCTACATGTCAACAAAACGCTATTTTGGGATACATGAGAATAGCTGCAATGCATCATAAAAAAAAATCTGATGTGGCCAGCACATGACTTTCCTCATGTATAAAATGTCAAAATTTTTTTACGACAGTATTTTCGAATTCTATATTTAAACTAAACTTGGAAGATAAGTGATTAATTTATATCATAATATCTTTTACGTCACGATTACTTATATATAAGTATATTATATTAAGTAATGTTTTTCAGGACATGTTCGATGAAAAACAGTTAAAACTGCCTCTTGCCCAGAGTGCCCACAAAGTATATAATCAGCTACTTCCGGTTTATCAGTATTTAACGAATAACTCCTTAGCAATCACCAATAAAAAATATGATCATTACAGCAGTTATAGAAAATTACATTTTCTGAAACTTTTATAAACAATCATATATACCTAACTATATTATTTTTTTGAGATGTTTCACAAAAACGGAAATTTGCCTCCAGGAATAAAAAAAGCTCAACTTCCGGTTAAACTTTTTGCTGCAAAAAATAATGAACTCTGTCAGCACACCAAAGTATATATGTGAAGCTTGGTATTAATAGGCGTAATAGTTTTCACGTTAGAGTGCCCACAGGCACGCACACACACACACACAAACTTCTTCCAAAAAATGGTAGGAACATATTCTAGGGAGCCCAAAACATGTAATTCCGTTGAAATCTCAAAGTCAAATTTTTTCGTTAATGCAATACATTCTATATACTATGAATATGGGGAAAGTAAAAATCCGAATAGTATGAAGGAATAGACCCTAAAATACATTGTATATTGTACGTTTGCAATAACAAAAGTGTAAAGTATTCTACCGCTATTCAAAGGGTCTAATCAATTTCAGTTACAGACCACTCATTGCCATTTCCCACTTCCATTAGTTCATTCAATTTAAGAAAAAAAAATCCAACAAAGCAAACCAAATGACTGCTTAAATGTAGTGTAACCACAAGGATGATAATGGAAATAATTTATATATTATGTATATACCTAAATCTATTACTTTTTTGAGATATTTCACAAAAACGGAAATTTGCCTCCAGGAATAAAAAAAGCTCAACTTCCGGTTAAACTTTTTGCTGCAAAAAATAATGAACTCTGTCAGCACACCAAAGTATATATGTGAAGCTTGGTAGTAATAGGCGTAATAGTTTTCACGTTAGAGTGCCCACAAGCACACACACACACACACACAAACTTCTTCCAAAAAATGGTCAGAACATATTCTAGGGACCCCAAAACATGTAATTCCGTTGAAATCTCAAAGTCAAATTTTTTCGTGAATGCAATACATTCTATATACTATGAATATGGGGAAAGTAAAAATCCGAATAGTATGAAGGAATAGACCCTAAAATACATTGTATATTGTACGTTTGCAGAAACAAAAGTGTAAAATATTCTACCGCTATTCAAAGGGTCTAATCAATATCAGTTATAGACCACTCATTGCCATTTCCCACTACCATTAGTTCATTCAATGTAAGAAAAAAAAATCCAACAAAGCAAACCAAATGACAGCTTAAATGTAGTGTAACCACAAGGATGATAATGGAAATAATTTATATATTATATTTATACCTAAATATATTATTTTTTTGAGATATTTCACAAAAATGGAAATTTGCCTCCAGGAATAAAAAAAGCTCAACTTCCTGTTAAACTTTTTGCTGCAAAAAATAATGAACTCTGTCAGCACACCAAAGTATATATGTGAAGCTTGGTACTAATAGGCGTAATAGTTTTCACGCTAGAGTGCCCACAAGCACACACACACAAACTTCTTCCAAAAAATGGTCAGAACATATTCTAGGGACCCCAAAACATGTAATTCCGTTGAAATCTCAAAGTCAAATTTTTTTGTGAATGCAATACATTCTATATACTATGAATATGGGGAAAGTAAAAATCCGAATAGTATGAAGGAATAGACCCTAAAATACATTGTATATTGTACGTTTGCAATAACAAAAGTGTAAAATATTCTACTGCTATTCAAAGGGTCTAATCAATATCAGTTATAGACCACTCATTGCCATTTCCCACTACCATTAGTTCATTCAATGTAAGAAAAAAAATCCAACAAAGAAAACCAAATGACAGCTTAAATGTAGTGTAACCACAAGTATGATAATGGAAATAATTTAGATTTCCAGAAATACATCCCACGAACTTCGTCTATGATCTTAAATTGGAAATATTCCTATAAATATAATGAAATCTGCTAGTTAAGATTGCAGACATTGGCTGACTTAAATAGAAAATTGAGGAAGTCACAATGCAACCTTTATAACAGAAAATATTGACAGTAATTGTAATATTATATCTAAATATATATTATAACTCAAATAATGCATGCAATATATAT
This sequence comes from Sympetrum striolatum, assembly GCA_947579665.1. Classification (NCBI taxonomy): domain Eukaryota; kingdom Metazoa; phylum Arthropoda; class Insecta; order Odonata; family Libellulidae; genus Sympetrum; species Sympetrum striolatum. The sequence goes on from OX388345.1 coordinate 8,253,938, forward strand.
AAAAAATTATGAACTCCCCAAAATATTATGATCATGTATCCCCAAATCTAGCGTAGAGCAATGTGAAAGGAAAAGCAGGAGCAAAAATATTTTGAAAGGAGAGGATTTAACAGTACTTCAACAGAACTAACCAAGAACCACAACAATTCAACCGAGGAAAACTGGAGCAAGAGCTTATGAAAAACTGCCTGGTTTTCCCCATCCCACATCCTAAGTCCACTGTATCATCCTCGAAACCCAATTAAATTATCATTACCATTTTAAAACATAAGTTGACATCATATAACACCATTGAAACTTGATCAAAGAAATAATTAGGTCATACATTGTTTTGGAAAACTTAGAGATGCATTTCAAAGCATAGAATTGAAACTAATATATGTAATAATATCTTACTCTGAAGCCACCCTTAGAGCACTCAGTGGCTGCCATTATACTTCCCTCTCCCTCCACAGGAGCCATCGAGAGACCTCGTCCATTCTTCCAACGAATTTATCAGCAATGTGGTGTCCCTTTTAAGCAAATGTCCCATATTGTAGACAGTAGTTGTCCATTTCCAACATCCTCCACTTTATTTGCAAGCTGGAACACACTGGAGCTTCTCGCATTACTTGAGGAACATTCAGTGCATATTCTATATATGAAAAACAGGACAAACAAATAATATATTAAATATAATTATAAATGCCAATTGAAATTACAGTAAGAACAGAAAATCATGTTAGATATTTACAAGGCAGGTAAATAAGGCAATTACAATTTTGGATGCTTAGTGCTACACCTATATTGAAATGAGGATCTATTAAATGAGTATAGAGTTACCTTAGATTATTCAAGAGGAGAGCCTGCACGAACCTTCCAAAACTAACCTGAACTATCTGGTTCATCAAATTCTACCACATCATAGCTTGGTAGTAAGTGATGGTATCGAGTCAAGATCAATAGGTACAGAAAGCCTTACGTCGCCAGAGCAATTTATAATGTGCTGCTTTTCCTATGTAATTTACCTTTTTCCTCTTCCACAGTTACGTTCAGGTGGAGATTTTAAGGTAGGTAAACCAGTACACCTTTATCAATAGTGTTTTTATAAGCACCCCATTCCTGAAAGGTTAGAAAAGAGACCATTAATATTCAATTTAAAAAATTTAATCATAAAAATTATAATTTTCTAATGATAATCAGATACCAATACTTAAAAAATATATTCTAAAATCTTACGATAAACATACCTTATTTTTCCATCACCAATTGGAATCACTCCATCCAACGATAATCACAAATAAGATGCCTTTTTCAAAGTGCATCGATTATTAAAACGTCTCTCTCAACATGAGAGGTCAGATCAGACCCTCTACATGAAATCTTCAAGTTTTAATCCCATAATGGGCAGAACTTCTCTATCGAGAGAGGCAAAATGCCTCTCGGTGACGAGAATTGTATCTGCAAATGGTATCTCTCTTTTGATCGCTACCAGAAAGTCTTGAAGGGCAAAACATCTCAATCGGAATCCTGATCGTCGATGAGAATATTATTTTGCCAAAGGTAGCTTTCTATTAAGTGATACCATGAGGTACACAGACCCTCTTTCCATGGGCAGAACCTCTCAAACAGGAGAGGCATTACACCTCCCCTGAAGAGAACTGTATTCTGAAAATGGTACCTTTCATTTAAGAGCTACCTTGTGGTACCCAGACCCACTCGATTGGCAGAATCTCTCGACCTGGCAGTGGCATCACACCACTCCATAGTGAGAATTTTATTCTGCTAGGGTAGCTCTCTTTTGAAGTTACCAGAAGACAAGTAGACCTCTCCATATGGGTACCTATAAAACAAGGGTTATTAATTATGGCCTTAAAATAATTGAATAATTTTGTCCAATTTTATTTAGATATTTTCAAAGTATTCTAGGCTTAAACCTATTTACTCTAAAATTTTAACCCTATGTTGATTCATTACCTCGAAGGTCCTGTTAATATATTGAAGAAGTAGTCAGGTTTCCCTGTTCCTATCCAACAACATCCAAAGATTTCTAATTTTTTTGCCCCTAGCTGCTGGGGTTCAATGAACATAGGTACTGCATTGCTTAGTCCCACATTAAGTTGACCTCAACTAATGCTGACTTATGATCTTCATCTGCGTTCTCATAGGAGTTGCTTTTGTTGACCATCTCTTTCTAATGCCGTCTATGGTTATTGTATCTCTGCTGCGAATAATTCTTCAAATGCACTCAAATATTTATAATAATTTTCAAACTTTGGATTAAGTTTTACCATAAAGCTAGTTTAGTTTAGTTTTCACATGTTAATTTACTATACTGAAATATGCTTACCTTTCTGGATCATTAGTGGCCGATATCCACTCCTTTTCCATCATGTTTAGTGAGAAAACATTCCACAGTTCACCAACCTATTATTCAGCTGGAAATTATTTCTTAGCATTAAGTGTCATGCAGGAGGAAAACTTTTAAGAACAGTTTCATATACATTAATATATTTCTTGGCATTCCGTAAGGAGAGACCTTGATCAGTACAATTATTCACTCAGACCTTTGTAGCTTTCAATTCATCACAACCATGATCAAGGCTGAGACGAAAGAAAATGAGAGATCTATTTTTCTGTATCCTGTACCACATGACAAATGAAAACATTCCATTCATCAGAGTACGATAGCAGGAACAAAGAAGAGTAATTGAAGTAAAAATAGAAGGAATGGGAGGAATGGCAAAAAGAGGAATGTGGATTCTAGATTATGTAAAAATGGGCCGAAGTTACATGCAATTTCAATAAGATGACCAGGATCAACTACATTGAAATGTTTGCAATTGACTTAAGCCAGAAGTTGTCAATTAACTCTTGTTGCAAAGAATTATTGCTTAATAAAATGTAATGGCATACAAACTACAGGAAAACAAAAATCTGATATATTGATAGTGATTTGCTAAGGATAATTGAGACAGAAGGATTTAGGGAATCATGAAATCAATACAGAGGAATATAGAATAGACTAGATTATCCTACAACTCACTAAGTTTGCTAGTAAAACTTCACAATCCTTAAAACCATAATTTGAAAAGACAGAAAAGAATAGTAATGAACCGTAATATTGTAGAAAGAATGAAATAATTTTCATGTTATGTTCTATAAATATTTTTTACTTTCTCCATATACAAAGTATAGAGAAAGTATTGTTTTCATGTAAAAATTCGACTTCGAGATTTCAACGGAAATACATGTTTTGGGGTCCCTAGAACACGTTTTGACCATTTTCGGAATGATGTCTGTGTGTATGTGTGTGTGTGTGTGTGTGTGTGTATGTGTGTGTGTGATAGTGGACGCTCTAACGTGAAAACTATTGGTCGTATCAACACCAAACTTCATATATAGTACTGCGGTGTGTGCTGTCAGAGTTGATTAGTTTTTGGAGTAAATCGGTCAACCGGAAGTCAAGCTTTATTCATTAAAGCTCATTTCCGGTTTTCAAAATATCTCCATAAATATGATATATACGTATATTTTATTACTTATAAAAGTTTTAGATAATGTAATTTACTATAACTTTTGTATTTAACATATTTTTGTATCACCGGTTGATTAGGAGTTATTCGTGAAACACTGATAAACCAGAAGAAGATGATTATGTACTTTGTGGGCGCTCTAACATAAAAACTATTTGGCGGATCAACACCAAATTTCATATGTAGTACTGTTATTACAGTTTTTAGAGTTGATTAGTTTTTGGAGGAAATCGGTTAACCGGAAGTTGAGCTTCATTCTTCAAAGCTCATTTCCGGTTTTCAAAACATCTCCATAAATATGATACTTAGGTATATAGTATTATTTATAAATGTTTTAGATAATAAAATTTACTATAAATTTTGTATGAAACATATTTTCGTATCACTGATTGTTTAGGAGTTATTCCTGAAATACTGATAAACCGGAAGTTGCTAATTATGTACTTTGTGGGCGCTCTGGGCTCTATGGGCAAAAGGCCAGTTTCATCGTTTTTCATCCAGCATGTCCCGAACAACATTATTTATAATGTTTAGAGTTCGAACTTACTGTCGTAGATAAGTATTTACATCCTATATATGGAGAAAATCATGTGCTGGCCCCATCAGATTTTTTGTTATTATTTCTCTAAATACTATCAATTTTTAGAGGAAATATTAAGGTCAACGAATGCGACAAAGGTCGGCAAATTATAAAATGAAAAATATATATGAAATGTGCAAAAGAAAATCAAAGGAATTGGGTAATTTAATAGTGAAGCTTGTAATGTTGTGCTCACTACCTAAGTAAAGCACTTACTTTAAGGAATCAGCTGTCGTGTGACCTAGGACGTGACTTTCTCTTACGACTGAGTTTCACTTTCTACATCGGCGAGGGAAATCAGCAGAGTACTGATGAAGAAAAACATCCCAGTTACTAATCACCTGTAAAGAAATATTTACTTTATTAAGTTGCATGACAAATTGTCAGTTCACAGTTATTACTATTATTAATATAAATTGATATTAATTCAGCAAGGACTTATTAAATTTACAATAAAACATTATAATCATTATGTGAGTAAAACTTGCCTGAAATCGGCTTACGCGATTAAAATTCATGATTAAATTAAATGTATTGAAAGTGATGTACTCATTTTGTTACAAACAAGAATAAAATATTTTGATTTGATGTCATTAGAATGACAAATCTAAAAAGAATGCAAATTTAATTATAAATATGGTATAAATACAGAATACAGTAAAGTACATAAAAAACAGAATAATAATGTTAACAGTTATCGTGACTTGGCACAACGCACTTTTGTGCTGCTAAATATTATCGCAAATGGTCATAATATGGTTTGCTAAAATATAATACAAATTATAATATTTAGGTGACTATATTCTGATACCATTTAAATAATTATTTATACCACTGGCATCGCTGCTGATTTTTTAAATCCCAAAATCCCTTATGGTTACCATTGCCATTATACCTCATCGGAAGACACTTAAAGTAAAGAATTTAAAAAGGTGTGTGCAAAACTACAAAGTAGTTTTTGAAAGTTTCAGAATACTAAATAGTGATCGATTTAAAACATATAACGCATTTTTAATTCCTAACCATCGTATCCAAATAGACACACGACCAAATTACTTTTTTCTTCTAAAAGTCGGCAATTGATAAGTTAAAATTAAATTCAATGATAGAATCGACATTTAAGAATAACCACCTCTTCTTGCTTTATCCGATTACCGGAGAAAAAACGAGGAGATCCGACAACCACGGTTTTTTGAGATATTAAATCTCTAAGTCATTAGCAGCTGTGTTACAAATTTTCTCTCTTTACATAAGAATTGATTCGTATTACCAAAAAGAAGAAATGCTGAGAAACGGAAAAGACCTAAGAGCAGTGGATACTTTGATGAACACTTCTTGGCTAATAAATATTTATGCCACTGGAATAGACACTGAATTTGAAATCACGAATTCCGTTAGAGTTCCCGTTGGCAAAATCTCGCAAGAAACTGGAAAATATTTCAAAACGTAGGTTGAAAATTCGATCCTTAATATTTGTTGAAAGTTACAGAACACCCATTAATGACGGATGAAAAAACAACTAATTCTTGATTCCTAAACAAAAATCAAAAATGATAAGCGACCGAATTACTCGGGCAAAATCTTCTAAAAGTCGGCAATTGATACATAAAAATTTCAATCGACGATAAATGCAAAAGAATATTTCGAAATAGAGATATTGAAATCAAGAGTAAGGTGGTAGTTTTATGGACGAAGGTCAAGGTATGGGAAAGCGCCTCCTTATCTCAAACAGACAGCTTTCCGGTGACGCTTGGTTTCCACTGAATTCCAGTAATTAAATCACTGTATTATGCTGTAGCACGTACTACACAATAGAAAGATCGCGCGGCTCATACGACGGGAATAAATTCAGTAATTAGACACATATTAATGAAGCAGTTACCTTATAAGCGTAATAATGTATAATCGCTTGAAGTAAGTATTGATAAATCTATGTGAACGTAATGCAATTTGAACTCCCGATGATCGTTACCGTTGGTGACTTCTCGTATAGAGCTCGAAAGGTTTTTAACACGATTTTAAACCTCTTATTCACTAACAGCCGTGTTCCAAATTTTGGTTCGTTACATGAGAATTATTTAGAAATATTAACTTCCAATAAACCCGAGGCTTGCAAAAGAACATAATTGGAACAGTTTCGAAGTTAAAATGTTATTCACGGCTCCAGCAACGCATATTTCGCAAAGTCATAAAACGAAACGTCAGAAGTATCACACAAGGCATATTCACTTATTCGATCATAGGTGAACTTAACGAACGATGACTTTGCTTATTAAATGATTACTTAGCTTATCACATAATAATTAAGCTAAGCATGTGATAACTTCTTTTCTTAAGAGATAATTCCGCTTAGGATATAATAATTCCGCTTCTCAAACGATAACTTAGCTTAACATTTAGTAAATTATAATCCTAAAAACTGTAACATATATTCTTAAATGAAAGCTTTGCTTAGCAAAGGATAATTCTGCTTACAAAATGACAACTTCTCAAATTATGATATAACCTCGCTTTTAAGTGAAAACTTCGCAAAGCAAATGATAATATTAGCTTCTCTAATGGAAAAAAAAGATCCCGATTATATCCACTTAAAAAGTTAATGCTATTTACAAAGACACAACCAACCCCTAGCAAGAAAAATTCCGACTTGCCGGGGTTGGAGCCCGAGACCTTTGCGTTGGAGTGGCTAACGCGCTAACAACTCCTTCACCGCAGTCGGCAACATACTTAATTTGAGATTCCTTAAGAACAGAAATTTCTTTCGCGTCAGTAAAAATCTAATAATTTGAATTTCCGAATGTTGAAAATACGATACAAATTTCATTTGCCGAATGTTCAATTACCTGCAAGCTCATTCGGAAAATATCGTTCACAGAAACCCTCCGTGTCATGGTAGATTAGCAATAGATAGGTTAAGTGCAGATATTGCATCCAAATACACTACGCTTTTAACATATATCAGAACTTCAAACGTTTAAACATAACGAAAAAAGATTCAAATTCTTACCGTTACTGCGGAAGTGTATAAGCACGACCTTTCCCCCACGAAGTCTCATCGGGAACTGAAAATTTTGTCACAGAAACCATTACGAAAGAGAAGCTGCGCTCTGATTGGTGGAAATTTGTTTTCCCCCACCCCTACCCCCGTCAACCGTTACATTTAAAATCACCAAAAAAAATGAAAATAAATAAATATTGCTTTTAAATAATGGAATTTTGTTTAAATAACTAAATTTTTGAAAATGGAATGAATTGTAAAATATTACTTCTAACTTTAAGCGAATTCTATGATAACCTCGAAGTTAACGATGGTTGGTATTCTCTGGGTTAGGATAAACGCTACGGAAAGAATCATATTGAGATATGATTTAGTCCTAGAGTATGGAAATAGATTACATTTCAAAATTTAATTAAGTTGTCGGTCGTTGGACGATTAAATATCTTTTGGTTCCCACTTATAAAAACCCGTTCTCACTTTATTGGAAATTTCATGGATTCAAATATGGCATTGGTCGTCAGGAGGACTGCTTCTTTATAATATCGAAATTTTAGAATTTTTACGATTATTTTGTCGAATTGCTCGAATGAAAGATTCGAAAACGATATTCCACGATCAAAATAAGAATCTTCGTTCAATTCCGTACTTCTGGTGCTTGTTTGGACTCAGAACGACCATACCTTCTAATTTAATTCTTCAAAAGAAATGAAGCCTGCAAAAGATAAAAGTGAAGTTTAGGTGTATTTATTATGGAAAATTGTTTGAGTGATCTTGGTTCGAACCCAGAAAAGGTATCGAAGAAAAATTAAACAATACTTCGTTTCTGATCTTGAAGAATACTTGTGCAAAGTTTCACCCAGTTCGGACAAACGCGGTGGACTCTAATCGACGACAAACACTGAATTTCTGCTTTACAAATAAGGTTAGCATTTAGTTAAAATTTTCCTATAAATCAACGTTTCAAGCGAGTCCAATCCTTAAGGCGATCAGTGATCATACTACGACACAAGTTTTTCAATAATCCCACCTCTTTGTATCTGATTAACACACAAAGAAATTAATGTTTCATTGGGAAATTGATTCCTCTATTTGAATCGTTAACACCTTACACGACTTTGAGTAGATAATAGCGACATTCTGGAAGGAATACTAAAGAAATGAATGCCATGGTAACGGAAAATCCATGGCAACACCATCATGATGAACAAAACCATCTCAAAACTTTTCCAATTAACAGTTTTAACCGGTATTTGCAACCCAATATCACACTTTGTTAATGCACGACTTGTACAATGCATGTCATTCGATAATTTTACCTTCAACGTCCCTCAATAACACGTTCATCGGAAGAAAGATCGATTTCGTAAAGGATTACTCCCGTATAATTGTTACCTTTGAATAGAAGTAGATATTCCCAACCATAGAAGCTGTACGACATGTCATTCAGTTGCACAAGAAGCACAATCCAAGGAACCAGGTTCAATCTTCCAGCACAACTCTCAATTCCACCTCGTGGTTGGTATAGCTACGACACCACTCACAAACACACGTAATATTTAAATATATTCATTACGAAACGTAATAAATTATACTTTTTAGTCGGCACAACCAGATTGGAGTCAATTATTCGTAGAAACAGAGTCAATTATTCGTAGAAACAGAGTCAATTCTTCCACTCACCGTACTTCGCTTCGCTACTCGCGATTCTTCTGAAAATAAAAGACAGTCCAACGAAGCGTTTCCGAAGGTGACATCGTCATTAGTGATGACCTCGTGATTTCGAAAGCTAAGTAAGAATTGCCGATTTTTAAGAGACGCAAACCTTCCTTTCCGACGTTTTCAGGTAGGAAATAGCTATGAATACAATTGGGCATTTCGCTGATATCGTACGTACTCCACCACTTAATCTTAACCGTTCTTCTTGAGCGAAAACATAATCCCAACTTCTCCTTTCCCCCTTGATTCTATGTTTCAAACTTTGCAGCAAATACACTTTTATCAATCGTGAATTAAACACTTTGCTCCATAGGAAAACGTTTACTAAACCAATCAGTAGTACATTATGTTACGTGTCAGCTGATCTTGGAGGCACGCCATGAAACCATGGTTGATCTTTATAATACTGGGTGGTTTAGTAAATGTTTTCCAATTTCGCTAGAAGATTTTACAGGAGCAGAATTTACACCACAAACCAACCTTATGTCATCCATACAATTCGCTTCTCCCTTGCATGAAATGACGACACTTAAAGTTGCCTTCGGAAAATTTCAGAACGATCGGAACTCGATGTTCTTTCTTTCCACGTCTGACTGACGTAACTTCAAATTCCTATGCATTGGGAAATGGTCTTATCTAGAATTTTCAAAGTGACTAAAAATTCCTCGTCTTTGTGAAGTTGATTTGTTTGAAAGAAGTCCTTTTCCTCTAGATTTCTGTATTTTACATGTGTTTCGTTAGAGTATACGTACGGGAAACATACATGAAGAAAGTTTATCGACAGTTGAAGGCCTCAACTCGACTCACAGCAATGTCGTAAATCAAGTGTCGAAAAGTGTGTTGTTCAAAATCTGTGATCGAAAAATTCCCAAGGAGATACTTCTGATAATTCATTGATTTTGTGCTGCAGTTCACAGGAATTTTGAATCCTTCGATCTAGTTACAATATTAAAATGCAGGATTGTACTGTAAGTACAATGACATGGTGCATTGATTTGAATCTAGATGTATGTGAATATGAAATTTCACCTCGTGGTTAAGCAAAGAGTGGTTCTACTTGGCTCTCTGATATCAGAATTCACAGTACAAATACATTCGTATTCTAGATTATTTAGTATTTACAAGCATAACTTGATCGATAGTACTTACATAGGAAAGATGTTTTAGTGTTCAATCGATCAAAAAATAATTTGAATTTCGATGCAGAAATCTAACGATGCTAACTGTTCTACTCTATTTATCTAGTCTTGTTGCTCTATTGAATTTGTTAGCCCTTTATCTTGTGAGTAAAGTCATTGAGTAGAGCGGAGGTTCTTTGGGATATCTTTTGCTCGTTTCAATCATTTGAATGATTACGAAACTTTTTCGGAAGGAATCGTAGCATACGCAGTTGATGAGCAAGAGAATAGGTATCATGATGAGGGGATGTTGAAAGTAAAGCATAATCTTTTTTTAGAAAATGCATATCTTTTCGTCTAACTTAATCCTTTCAATTTGAACAATAGCAGACACAGTCACCACACTCAATTACTTAAGCTGTTGCATGTACTTGATAACTTTCAGAAGTGATTAGTATTATGTAATCCCAAAAAGATTCCTAATTGTCGTATGAATTTGCAGGTCTCAGAAATTTCAATATGTTTTTGGGAAATTTATTGTATAGGATATTTCCCTATCAATCTAAATCCAACAAGGTGCAAAGTATAACAGATAGGTTACGATATTGAGAAGTCTTCAGCATGAAAGACTTCAGATAAGATGCTCCTTCTATGAGTTTTAAATGCGACCCTTCTGATGTTTGGTAATCGGAAATTCTTCGCAGTTGGGCTAAGTCTTTGGTGGAAGGGTTATTTATTCAGTCTTTTACATTAAGTAGGAAATTTGAAGGTCACTAATCTCGCGAATTCTTAGCTAATTCTCTTCTCTGCTGAATGTCTTTATCGGTCTACAATTGATATCCCCTACACCGATATCCATTCTTTTCCCTTACGATGACGTCTTTTATAGGTGAATTCTTTTATCATTATATCTATGTCGAAAATATTGATACATTAAACATACATCTTTGCAAAAATGTAGATTCAATAGGTTTTGTGAATATATATTTAATATCCAATCTTAAAAGATTTCGCTATAGATTTCTCTTAGAGTTCGCGAAATAAATGGGTGATTTTCGACGAAAATGATTTTGCAAAAAAATTAAAAAATATTTTTAAAATGATACTTTTTGAAATTCGTCTAAATATAATGGTAGGCAATGGTAACAGTAGTGGAAAATTTCCAAAGCGGTTGGTGGGGTGGGCCAGATTGACAGACGGTTAAATTTCGACCAATCAGGTGACGGCAATTTCGATCATCGGTTGCGCAGACGGTTTTTTTGTCAGTTCTTGTCGAGATTTCTTCCGGTGAGGAAGTGCTGCCAAACCGATTTGTGGAAAGACCGTTGGAGATTTGAATTTGCCAACGCGATCCAAGTTCGTGAATGTTTTTTAGAGTACCGATATTGTTACTTTCGCATAATCTAATAGCAATAATTAATATTCGAGATTGTTTATATTTTTAAGAAGAGGCCAGTATTCATTTTTCAACATCCATCGCCGTCTTCACCCAGGAATTTCAGCGAATGGTAAGTTACCAAATATACCTAATTAGATTTTGTCTTCTTTTTTATAAAGTCTTTGATAGAATTACTGTACCGTGAAATATAAGGGATTCAAGTGTCGTTGATGGGTCATATCGGTACTCAACGTTCCAGATTCTAAGATTAGGACTAAAAATCCTGTCCGTCAAAGTTATTTCTCTTAATTTTTCACATTATATAGCTACACGAAAAGGGTAGATTGGGCTGTTTATAGCAAAGATACGTGGGCCATTATGTCAACGACAATAAGACGTATAGTAAGCAAATATTATTAGTTTAACCAAAAAAGTGTTTTTGTTGGAAGATATTGCTTGTAAATGGATACTAGGTGATTGCAAAGCTGCATACGGAGAATAAGCTACGAATAATCTATCTATGCACTAAAAATTCGTTGTTGGAGCCGTAAATATCTTATAATATTTTGTTCTCCGGCAAGCATCAGTTTCATCGAAAGTTAATATTTGTAAATCAAACTCACGAGAGAAAATTTGGAACGTGGCTGTTAATGAATTCGAGGTTCTAGATCTGAGTTCTGGTTCAAAACCTTTCGAGTTCAATACGAGAAGTCACCAACGGTAACGGTCATCGGGAATTCAAAATGCATTATGCCACATAGATTCGTCAATGCTTTATTCGAGTGATTGTTCATTATGTCACTTATAAGAGACCTTCTTCATTAATACGTATGTATTTACTAGATTTATTCCCATCGTAAGTGCCTCGTAATTTTTATTGTATAGCAAATTCTGCAACTCAACCTACCGATTACAGGAATTATGTGCTAAACTGAAGGTCATGGAACAGCTGTTTGTTTTGAGATTTCAAGGAACTTTCTTTTTACCCATGCGCGAAAGTATTTTGCCTTCGCTTTGACCTTCTTTATCATAACTACTTTTGCTTTCAAAATATCTCTATCTCAAAAGATTTACATTTTTTAAATCATCAACTCAAATTTCTAACTTTCATTTGCCGACTTTTAGAATAAATCTTAGAAGTAATTCAGTCGTTTATCATGTTTGAACGGATGGCTAGGAATAAAGAATGAGTTATTTTTAAATCAGTCACCGATGAGTGTCCTTTTATTTTAAAATTCCATTTAAGAATCAGACTTACTTGCCCTAGCTTTTTAAATACTCAGGCATTGTCTCACGAAACATCACTATCTGTTATCTTAACGGATTTCGGGGTTTCAATTTCATGGAAACTTTCCTGTGGTATTAGTGTTTATAAATTAACTAGTGAGTTTCCCAGGTGAAGATGACGGTATTAAATATAAATTTATTTACCGAAAATATTAATAATCCAGAATATATATTGGATTTTTTTAGAAACGTTTATGGAATTATTACTTCGCTGATTTACCCACCAGTTAAGAAAGTGAGACAATAATAATAATCGTTTATAAGTCTGAATTTTTATCGTTTCGCAATAGTTTTTAGGTCTTCTCAAGTCTACGGAATGAATTTTAAGTTCAATAACTCTCTCATCTGAATAGTATTAACTTCTTACCGAGTTGATTTACAATTTTATATTGAGAGACACTTTTTTCAGGAATCTTATTCAGGTTTGAAGAATCGGTATAGTGAGCAACATTTAGTCCACCATTCATAACCTTTTGTCACAAACGAATCAATGAAAATTGGATGAAATTTTTGCGAAACTTTTATTCTAATTTTAAGGATATAATTTCTGAATTGATTCTCTGATTGATACTTCTTATAAAGGTAACCAGATTTTTTAAATCTTTCACGGAAACGTGTTTTCAAAACAACGGATTTCCTCATTTGAAAAATTATTAGTTTCGTTTTACATACAGATTCACAAATCTCAAGAAAAATACTTATTTTTTTCTCAACATGCGATGCAAATTAAATTTAACTTAGCAGAGGAAACTTAAACAGTGTAGTACAAGAAGTGTAAAATAGTGATTTTGCTAGGACTCGAAGCCAAGCACACCACTCTAAAGGATGTAGCATAGTAAATAAGATACCAGTATTTTAGTGGTTAGAATGACGGTAATTTTGAGCTATTATATTACCCGTCAGGATTGTGAGAGACCCGGGTTCGTGTCCCAGTCATGTCACTATTTTTCACATCTCGTAAACACCTTTATCGTTATTAATTTGCATTTGTTTGTCTTTAAGGATTTATGGAGAGCTGCAATCGATACTGCGCAGGTGTGATGTGACAGAGAGAAAACATCACCGGAGATCCGCATGGAGACGTCGGAGTTCAAATTAGGGTAATGAGAATTTTTAATTACTACGAATCGCTGTATTTCAACTTCTAGCATTTTAAACATAGAAGTAGAGAAGTACGTCTATTTTACGATCTAAATCTTAAAAATTTATTTGGTTCAAATTAATATAACGTCGTCGTCATCAATATCGCTCATAAATAAAAGACTTTCCTACATTTAAAATGTTTTCGGTTTCAATAAATAAATATAAATATATATAAATTATGGTTCAAGAAGGATTTGAACCGGCTCCTGAATAAAAAAAAAGAAAACAGCAGACTGAATGCCGTTTTAATTTTTGGGTGATATTGAATATCCAGCCCCTTGGCTGCGAATTCAACTTCTTCAATTTCTGCATCATTCTTAATGTAAAAGTGCTTTTGCATATTGGCACCCACCGGGAATCAAGCTAGGGACCGCTTTCACCAAAGGTGCCGTCCACATTGGCCACACACGCCTTGACACGTAGATGTTTTTCCTGAAGTGGTCGTTCAATATTGGTGAAAAGTAAAAGGCGAGGATTTAAATTAATTACGGTCAGAATATTAAAAATATATACTTAATGTACTTTGGAATTAAAAGAGATCGTTTGACATTATTCGATCTGTCATACCCTAAAATAATTTTATTGTTTTCATTTTAAAATCGATGAAGAGTCAAAGATAAATAAAAACGGACGCGGCGGCGCGCGGGTCTTTTGAATTTAAAATGTACGATAATAATTGATTGAAATCAGAGGATAGAAATAGTGAAAGGTTTTGAAAATGAATAAATAATTAATTAATTAAGAACAATAATTAAAAAATAAGATATACGCGTAGTTGCCTAGTCCTAGTTTAAAATAAGAGTTGCAAGCTTAGAGGCATACTTGGGCTTTTATATTTAGGGCAGCAATCCCTTGGGGAGTCCCACATACTTCGGAAGAGCTCGGAAGGTCCTTGAGGTAGAGGATCATTTACATTTATAACAGGTTCTTTTAGCCCTGTTTCAATTGGCTTGAGTTTGCCCCAATAAATGTCCTTCATAGAGGTTATTTTCGGAACTCTTAAAATGTTTTTTGTAGTCTTTCTCTCGAATGCAATTAATTAGTATAATATGGTGGGAGAACAGTATTGCCAATCCGGGCTCGCGTACGCCAGTATTGATCAGATGATCCTATTGAGTAATAGAATTTTACGCTATCAAATTTGAATTTATTTCCCGAAAATATTATTAACCAAGATAATATATTGGATTTTTTTATAAATGTTTATGGAATTATGACTCCGCTGATATACTGTCCCAATTCAGAAAGTGAGACAATAATTGTTTGAATCAAACTCCAAAACATGATTAATTGAAGTTTGAATCTTTATCGTTTCGCAGTAGTTTTCAGTTTCTCACCAGAATAACATTCATTTTTACCGGAATCATTTGCAATTTTAAAATTGAGTGATACATTTTTTCACAAACGAATCTCTGAGAATCGGATTAAATTTTAGTCAAACATTTATCTAAATTCTAAGGATTAAATTTCTGAATTGATTCTCCGATTGATACTTATTATAAAGTTAACCACTTTTAGTCGAAAAACATTTAAATTTTCGACCAAAATTTCGCGTTTATGCTCTTTTTCGCATATTTCATGATGAATTGGAAAGTTTTTATCAAATTTGGTTTAATCTCGTCGACATCTATAATACGAGAACCAATTTTATTACGTTTTTCGAACTTTTTGTATTCTTAGGCGAAAAAAACGTAAATTTTCTACTGAAATATAGCATGTTTCAACGTTTTTTCGTAAACATTTTGATAAATAGATAAATCATGTATTATTTCGATGGATATTTTCAATAGATTTACAACCGGATTCAGGCATGTTCCGCCGATACAATGATTTTAATACTGTATCGGTAATTGAATTTATATTAACGTTTGGACTTTTAGTTTATAATAAAATAATAAGAACTCCTAAAGAATATTCCTAGTAATACTGCATCTCTTTATTTTAAGGTATCCGATATTTGGAATGATCCTGGTCTGATAAATAGTCCGCTGGTTTTTCTCACCGATTGGGAAAGTGAATCTCTGTGGCAAGTGAAAGTCACACCAAGGTCACGAGACAGCTGATTATATAAAAGTTGGTAAACAAGGATAAGGCGTGAGTTGATTTTTATATTTTTTATGTTTTTGAAAATTGGAATGGAAAAATGTTATTGATAATCTCCCATTCCAGTGCTTAACTCTGAATTAGTCCCGTAAAAAATAAACGTAATTTGTCTCTTGGGGAAAAAATGACCACATAATTCTCTGAATTCTTATGACCTCTTTCAATAATAAATCATTTGATTAAATTTATCGTTGTTCAAAAGTGATTATTAAAAAAAAAATGAAGGTATCGATATTCTTCCTATGAGGAACTGAGCTGAAGAACTGGAATTCGGTGAAACAGAAGGTCACGAAACAGCTGTTTGTTTTCAGATTACAAGGCACTTTCATTTTCCCCATGCTAGAAAGCATTTTGCCTTCACCTTGACCTACTTTATCAGAACTACTCTTGCTTTCAAAACATTTACATTTGTTCAATCATCGATTCAAATTTCAAACTTTCATTTCCGACTTTTAGAATAAATTTTCGATGTAATTCAGTCGTTGATCATGTTTGAACGGATGATAAGGAATTAAGAATGAGTAATTTTTTTAATCGGTCACCGATGAGTGTTCTTTCGCTTTGAATTACTACTTAAGCATCAGCTTTACTTTCCCTACCTTTTTAAACAATCATGCATTGTCTTACGAGATATCACTATCGGTTATCCTAACGTATTTCGTGATTCAAATTCAGTGGCGAGTCTAGTGTTACATACGATTACTTTACTCATATTCTACAGGAAATAATTAACAGGAGTTTTTATCTTCATTATTGCTAGGCTGATTTTCCGTGCACATTCAGTGAAAATTGAAACACCGCTCATGTGACAGGATCCAGGAGCTTGAAATTTTATCTTTTCTCAAAGGGTTTTCAGTTCTCCTCAAGTGTATGAAATAAGATCTTAAGTTCAATATCTCTCTCATCAGAATTATGTGTATTTCTTACCAAATAACTTTAAAAGTTAATAATGAGATGTGCTATTTAAGGAATTTTAATTCAATTTGGAATAAAACAGTATTAAGAAAACAATTAATCAATCAATAGTAATCTTCTTTCCTAAATGGTTGTATATTCATCAGTTTAGAATTGTGTAAAATAATAATTCTCAATTTAAAGAATGAATATCTGAATTGATTCTCTCTGATTCATATTTTGAGTAAAGTTTACCAGATTTAAAAAATAATAATTAAAGGAGATATGTTTCCAAAGTAACTTATTTCCTCATTCAACAAATTAATAATTTTATCCCGTATATGCTCCTGGCTGTGAAATAATAAACTTCATTCTTATTAATAAACGATGGAAATGAAGTTTGACTTAGTAAAGGAAAGCGTGCGACTTAACCAAAGCGTTGTAGAGTAAGTAAAAAAGTGACTTGCTCAGGATTCGAACCAAGGTTTTCCAATTTCCAGGACGTGGCTTGGAGGTATATTGGATATAATTCTAGTAGTTAGAATACCACTATTTAGTTAAAATTAGTTTAATGATTATTTTCATTCGATGCATTATTAATTTTCATTTTTAATTTTTTTCTTAAGGTTTGAGGAGAGCTCTAATCTATTTACATCGATATTGCCCAGGAAACAACTCAATCAAAAGCTACTGGCGCAGAGAAAAACCATCACTGAAGATGCTCATGGAGACGCCGGAATTCCAACTTAATAAGAATAGAATGAGAATTAATGAGAGAGAATTTGAGGTAATGAGAATTTTCAAATACTCTGAAACACCACTTCGCCTTATGGATTTGAAAAATCTTTCGTGTTTCTTATATCGAATCCTGTAACATTATTTGAACATTGGCAAATTACGTCCGTGCTATTGAATTATAATAGAAATGATTTAGCATAACTTGGTGGTACGCCACTGAGAAGAAATAAAAATTATTACACTCTTTGCACTACCTTCTATTAAAAAAAATACGATCAGATGGTCGATTATTAGTAAAAACACCGTTTATAAACTGCAAAGTGGTTATATTCCTATCCTACGAAATAATTACTACATTGATAGCTAAAGCTTATGGTTTTTGCTTTCCAATACTAAATTCTGTTGTAAATTCAGATTTTTAATCGATAAGGTATACTACAATAATTATCAAAATTATCCTGAAACTAACTTATATATTGACTACAAAATAACATGCAAAGCTTAGATATACTTGCAAGACCTAATTTTGTTAGAAATTATAGGCAAGTCATAGCTCAGTTTGAATAGAATTATCTAAGTACAATTACGTATTCTAAATAGATGCCAATGATTTCGTTTTCGAGAATTTACTTTGCATTTGTTTTTCACGGTTCAATTTACGACTTTTAGAATAAATTGGTGAAGTAATTCAGTCATATGTCATTCCTTTCGTACGATGGCAAGGAATAAAGAATCTGTAATTTTTTTTAATCAGTCATTAATGAGTGCTCTGTTACTTTGAATTACAACTTAAGATCGAGTTTTGTACCTTCTTAAATATTCTTCAATTGTTTTACAAGAAATCGCTAACGGCAACCATAAAGAAAATCGAGTTTTCAAATTAATTTGAGAGTCCAATGGTAGAGATAATTCTTAACTTATTAAAAATAACCCGCCGAAAAAGATGCATTTCATTTCAATAAATTGCAGTTCTTTGTCCATTACATGCTCTAATATAAACCCTTAATTATTTGCGTGTGGTCAATATGAAGTGTATTTCCTTTGGTAACAAAGAAACCAATGAAGGTATTTCAACCAAATTTTCGTTATGTAAAGATGTTTGCTATGGTATAATCTGCGAATTTAGTTAAATTCAAGTAATGAAAAGTAAGCAATTTTATCAGTGTTACCAATTTTACGAAGATAATTTTTAATGACGATCTAAACCAAATTTCTATAATTTATAAGTGCCATTACATAAAGTAATTAATTTCTAAGAATCAAAAAAATACTGCACGTATCGCCAAATGAGAAAAATTTTCAAAACATAATTTTTTGTGGATATCTTAAAGATTTTACCAAACATTTTTTGAATGCAACTGAAATGATTAAAATGCTCTTAGGGTTAAAAGCTTTATTAAAGCTCACTGAGTAAATTTATATTAAAGTAATTCAGTTAAAGTAATAAAGAATTACGCAAAAAAATTTTGAATAATTACTTTTTAAAAGTTGGTACTCCAGTTTTGTGCAGTTTATAGGCTGGATAAAGGTTAAGAAATGTCAATTTATAACAGCTTAGTTAAAATAATATTAATACGCCAAAAATTTACCATCATAAAAAATACTTTCATTAAATAAAACTAATATAGGTAACACTGATAAGGAAAAAAGTCCCATTTTGAAATATAACTTATCGTTTAGTCATAGTTTGGAAACCACTTTGAGGTAACCTTTTAAAATTTTGACTCATTTATAAGCTGTCGGAAGGATTCGTCCTACAAAAAATATTATTTTAACTACCGAGTTCCACCGTAAAGTGTGACGGAGATAAAGTTAAATCTATTTACGTATTTTACACGGACGGATGATAATTCTTAGTTGTTATATTCCCATATTTCTTTATTTGGTTGCTAGAACATTATTTCCTTGCATTGTTAAGCCAAATTAAAACATAAATTATAGAAGGTAGAGATGAATAGCTGAATGTTCAATCTACTTCTGTGTATATAATGATACAGTCTAGGTATTAATGTTATTGTTTTCCTTGGAACTATACTTATATTTACTTTTCTATTCATAAAAAATAATTCGATAGGAAATTAAAGATTCATTTCCTTAATTTTCCTTCCATAGGACTTCTTGGTGCCCTACAAAAAGCAGGAAAAAGACTTCACGGCCCAAGCGAAAGAAGACGGAAGAAGTTGCACAGCGCATCCAGGGGTGGGAAGGAGTTGAGGTCCTCCCCAAATCTCTAAAGCATCGCTCTACCCCGGAAGATGAATCAGAAGTGAAATACATTTTTTTCTTCCAAGCCAAAATATATTTTCAATTATGTATATTAAAATATTTTTAAGGCCTGAATTTGCATAGTGTTCTATGACCTGATTTGTATATGATATGGATTTAAAAAACTTAGCCAAACTATTGCAGAATGTATAGATTTGTTACGATGTGTCAGGCGGGGATATGAATAATTTATAGATTCTGTACCCTTACTTTGAATTACCCATATTTGTCCTGATGTCTGATTTGGAAGATGAATAAGAATTGAAAAACAATATTTTTCTCCCGAGCCAAACTATATTTTAATTATGTATAGTATACAAGTTTGTAAGGCAGGAATTTGTATAGTTTTCCATGACTTTAAATGCTATAATATATAAAAAATTGCGCCCTTAGCCAAACACACTATTGCTGAATGTACAGACATGTTACGATGTGTAAGGCGGGGATATGTATAAATTATGAACTTTGTACCTTTACATTCAATTACCCCTATTTTACCTATTGTCTAATTCAGAATAAAGAATGATTGATGGGAGATGGTTATGGTAGAGGAAGGGAAGGAAGCAATTGATTGGGAGAGGGGCGGAATTGAGTGCATAGTGGGCGTTATAGAGAAAGGGATTGTAATGGGAAGGGCAGAGGATTCGATGTCGATGGGCCATAAAGTTGGGAATAGGTGTAAGGGTCTAGATGAAGCAGTGGCAAGGAAATGTGGGAATGATCGGAATAGTGAGACGGATATAGTGGTTGGCTTTCGAGGGTGGCAAAGGAGTAGGGAGCTTAGAGGGAGGGATGGGAGCGGGTGGGGTAGAGGGTGAGAGGGGAGCGGGTGGGTTAAAGGGTAGGCTTGGAGTGGGTGGGGTTGTGGGTGGGCTTGGAGTGGGTAGGGTAGAGAGTGGGATAGTAGCGGGGGGGTAGAGGGTGGGATGGTAGTAGGTGGGGTAGAGGGAGGGGTTGGAGCGGATGGGGTAGAGGAAGGGATGGGAGCGGGTGGGGCTGAGGGTGGGAGGGGAGTGGGTGGGGTAGAGGGTGGGATGGGAGATGGTTAGGTAGAGGGAGGGGTTGGAGCAGGTGGGGTATAGTTTGGGATGGGAGAGGGTGGGGTAAAGAGTGGGTGGGAGGTGAGCGTGTGGGTTAGAGGGTGGGGTAGGAGTGGGTGCGGAAGATGAGGGGGTAGAGGGTGGGGTTTGAACGGGTGGGGAAGGGGGTGGGATATATGTCAGGTGGGGATATAATAATTAATTGAATCTATACTTTTACGCTGAATATTAGTATTAAATTTACATGAACAGGACTTCGCTTTATAAAAGCTCGTCAAATATTCAAAATGAGACAAGAATTAGAAAAATACAAGGAAATACTTGGTAAAAGTAGTAAAAATTCTAAGTCTAAAACACTTAAAAAAGACAAAAGAAGACAATACATTAAATATTATCGAATGAAGAAGATACTCCATTGCTTCGATTTTAATGCATCTCATCGTTATTATTATTTACTTTGTTGAAGTTCAATTTACGACGATATCATTAGCATTCATTGATTACAAAAACAAGTAAATAATGCTCTTACTTCCACTGTACTATTAAACTACTGAATTCGTAAAAAATGACTAAAAATACCAAATATATAAAAAGACCCGATACTACAATGGATTCTTCTTTCAAAATATATTGATTTTAATCTCAATATTTTAAATATCGATTACCTAAGTTCATTAATGGTTTCATTGTCTTAAATAGTTGGGTTTTCTTCCCCGTAAATTTGAAATGAGCCAATATTTCCCATATATTCATATGAAAGCTCGACAATACCTTTGTCGTTAGGGAATAATTTATGCCCTCAAAGTCAGAGCAATTTGTCGTCGTTTTGCCAAGATTCTCTCAATATTTAATTAAATACTATATTCTACGTCCATAATAAGAATCTATATCTAATTTCCTTTCTAATGGCATTTATCTAGACTTAAGACCACAATTATCCTTGATTTAACGCTAAAAATGAAAAATTATCTACAACAACGTTGAAAATTAAATAAGATAAACGATCAAATTTCATCGTGAACCAATTAATTATTCCCGAGGAAAAACGGACTTGAAAAATTGAGACTGGGCCAGGCCAGGCTCACTATAGGCTGTGTAGTGGGAGGCTGAGTTAATCATCGTAGCTACTTGAGCCAGGCTCAAGTAGCTACGATGGTTAACTCAGCCTCCCACATACAGGAAGATCTCGAGTTCGATTCCAGGCCCCGTCAGTTTTTTTTTCAAGTCCATTTTTCTTGGGAATTTCCCTTGGTTCATGCCCTTATATGCAAAATCACATCAACACTTTTCCTTCAACTTATTATCATGAAAGTCGTGACAACTTCATCATAGCGTCATGACGTCACTTAGTCAAATAAAAAAAACTTTTCATCAGACACGTTTCTATTTTAAATGATTAATTTACGTGGCAGGTACAATTTTGGGTTTAAATGATCCATTGTCGTTAATTAGTTGGTTCTACAGAATGGAAGACTGGAAATTACGACGCATGTGTGTAAATATTTGCCACCAGATTTGAATGTTCGACATTTCTCTATCTTTCGAAGCGGTAAGACCCTATCGAGGAACGTAACCTCTCACGTCCGAAGAAATTACTGGAGAGTGTGTTTAAATTAGCTAACTAGTATGCTATTAAAAATGCGGAATGAATAAAAGTATCCTATTCATCAAAATATCCTATTCTTTAATGAAAATCGTGAATGAAACCAGAGCTTTAAGTACACAAATACCTGAAATTGAATATCCTAAAATAAAATGAATTTTTATTTTATCGAACCTAAACTATACTAGAGTATACAACTGAGTGGCCCACAGTCTAACGAGAATGTCATCTCCAATTTGAAAGCACAGAACCAAGGAAAACCCGAATAAAGTCAAAAGGTTTTGCAATAATGCAATATGCAATCAGTGACCACTGGCAACCACCCAACATACTTCAATGAAATCAAATCGCAACAAAACTTGGTCTCAGTCTCTATTTTGTGGCAAAAATTGGCAATCCTCCGCATCTATGTTAGCCTTCTACATTTTCCTTACGAACTGTTAGGATGAAGAAGGTTAATCATACGCAAATTAAGCATGCGAGAGATATAAATGATCCGAGGTAATAAAATCCTTTAAGAACTCAATTCTGGAAAGTTCCTTTCCGAATACCTTTCTCCAGAAAACCCGATAATCTAATCGGGTTCTCTCCAGCAAGAAACTAACTCAACAGACATTCCGATATTAACCCTCCGTCAGTCGCGCTGTTGTATTCTGTACTACACAGACAATTTTTCGGTTCCCGTTTCTACCTGGGTGGTCCCTTGAACCTCATGCCCGGGTCTATTCCTTTATGTCACCTACCTTTAACTTGTAAAGGCCTCAAACGCTTCTTTTTAGTCTTAAGCCGACTGCGAAAGCGAGTAAATCTGTGAAGTAACTACTTTTTTAACACATACAACGCACGACCCCTTGGGTAAGTTCTTCGCTGGTGAACTCTATTTTTGCATATTATAAAGTTTACAAAGAGTTTTTCACTTATTTTGTCTTAAAATTTATTTGACGCATATCCATTTCGGAACTTATAGACATCTAGCTTCCCATTCATCAAGATAAGTAGGTAGAACATAGATAAAATCATAATGAGCAAAATACAGCAACCAAAAAACTTGATATTTATGAATATTGATATGAAACGCATCGCTATAAATTCTCGTTTCCTCTCGTCTGGATACGGCCAGCGAAATGATAAGGAAGTGAGCGGTGAGGAGAGATGTAAGGAGAAAGATAAACGAAAGGAAATGAAAGAAGAAGAAAGAGAGAGATTGATAGAGAAGTGGAGATTGAAGCGGGACAGCGCTGGAGGAATATTAAAGTTGTAGAGGGAGTTACCACGGTTACGTACGGTTACCAAGAGATATGACGAAGAAGAGAAGATAAACACGAAGAGTAAGATGGAGAAAGTGATCCCGCGAGTGAAACAGGATGGCAATCAAGTCGACGATGATGGAAGGTTGATGCAGACAGGGTTACCAGATGATCCGAGTCGAAAAAGCAGACATTCCACGACCCCCCCCATTAGTAATTGAAGAATGAAATAAAAATTTCAATTGTAAAATTTAAAAAAAAAAAAATTTATTAACAGTGTTACTTACTCGATGAGTCTCAAACAACGATAGTTTTTTTCTAGTGTCTACCAACTGTCAGGCAAAAAATATACTGAAGTACTTGGTGAAAGATTGTGTAAGATGGAAATATGTATAAAAATAGTTGATTGAGAGAAAAAACGGACATTTCAGTAAAAAAGCGGACAGGGGACAGAAAAAGCGGACGTCTAGTAACACAAGAAGCAGAGAGGGAATGGAGAAAGGAGGAAGGCTTCAAGGGGAAAAAATGAAGGAAAACGGTATATTGAGATGAATTTCTCTGAAGATGACGAAGGAGGGGGGTGGAAATTGAGGATATGAAGAGTCCTTTTGATGGAGGAAAAATGCATCACTTAAGACCCAAAGAAGGCAGGAGATGTAAAAAGTGCGAGAAGAGGATGGCAAATGGGAAGTAAATGATGCAAACGCATAGCACAAACGCACTCGTGAGGAATTGCCCCAAACGTTGCATAATGTTATAGAAGAAATTGTACCTTTTTTATACACTCAAGGTAAGAAGGAAGTTCTAAAGTAAAGGAACTGTTCAGTAATGATTGTCCGCAATTACCCAATGCGCTGAAAGCGTTCTTTTGGGAAAAATTGGGGAAATAGATACAAAAGCATCATTTGATACAGAACGTAATTCATACACCCTTTTACTATAATTATATTTCAACGATTGCCTGCATGTCAACACGGAACATTTTCATCCCAATTAAGCCATGATTCTCTAAGCACGAATTTGACTGAAAATTACGCCATTAAATATACATAGATAAATAAACATTCCAATATTAAGCTAGGCACCGCCAAAGGTCTTTAATCCATTGCTCAGTATTCTACGGAAAATCTGAAACAATTCTTAAAATATTATGTATGTGAAGACATTTAAAAAGAATAGGAATATAGATATTTTATAAAAATACATATCCAAGGTTCTCCTGAGTTGGCCCATCAGGATGTACCAGGAAACTCTACTACACAGTAGTTAAAAAAACCGAATTGAGGAGAAAAGAATTTAAAGATTATATACTGGTCATTGCCACAAAATAACAGTTTATTCACAGTTAGTACAATAACGTCAAAAATATACTCTAAAATATAATTCAGCATAAAACTTATGCATTTTATAAAACGCGCAGAGAATATTTTTATCAAAAGAAAACGTAAGACATAAGTCATTGTTTATGCATTACATATAGAAATGCCCATTTGACATCATCTTGTCAAACATGTTATTATCTATATAATGAAATATCAGTTAATAAAATAAACGAAAAATAATGTGAAATTTTGAGATTATAAACAAACAATTTCCCTAGACAACCTGAACAACTGACAACTCAACTATTATGCGGCCACTACATCATCTTCCTTCGGCGAGTTTAAGCTGGACGCATATGCCAGAAGGAATTGTTTTTCATTTTTAGCAATGTGTTTATTACGTCACTTATTGCGAAATATTGCGTTTATATTATATTTCACATTTCTGTTCCCTACTTTACTCATTCACATACATTTCACCAACTTTACTTACGACTTTCCATTAAGTCTTTCCATATTTATCGATTTCTGTAATTCGATTATCGTAATTGGTAATTTACATAATTTTTTTAAACACTTTTAATGAGAAGTTTATCATCTATAAGGTATGTAATGTAATATCGTTTTATAAAGATATTTTTCTTTTAAAATACTACATTTTCGTCTTTTTGAAAACACTACGTCACCAAGATTTCGGCGCGTGACGTCACGGCACGGTATCGCTGCAGACGTCGCATGGGCTAGAATCAAAAAAACCAGGACAAGGGGCGAAAAATGGGTTTTTTGAGTGCGGATATTAAAACTAAACATAGTTATTGCAAAAGGATCGATTGTATGCTCCTGCTCGTCGTTTTTTTTAATTTATCAGGCGTCAAACTATTCTCACAAAAACGGGAAATTTCGGATTTTTCGGAAAAACGTTCAAGTTCGTTGATATATAATTCCTTTTAAGAGAAACTGTCAGAAAAAAAAACAAGAATATAATAATCTAGCATAACTATTTTTCTTTCAATTCGCTGAATGTTTCATGGTCTAAGATGATTCTTTGCTCATTTAAAGCAACAAAATGGCGGACACCTTTTTCGGATAAATTTCGAGATGGGGTAAGGAAATCAACTTGGTAAATAGCAATGGACTATCAAGTCTCTTATGCCACGTCAATCTACAAGGCTTTTAGATAAGGAATATGGAAATACTATTTCATTTCACCTCCTACCCTGTGATTGCGGTGGATTTTTCGTAAGCGCTGGGCTGCTGTTTTTTTGTCCGGCTGGGCGCCTAAGAATCCCCAAATCCAGTTTAGGCGTCTTTTTGGTTGAGTCGAAAATGTGGCTTCTTTTATGTTACATTTTGGCATATCATATGTAAAACTTATTTGAATACAGTTTAAGATACGAATTTGGGACCTTTACCTTAGATAATAAATGCGGAATTAAGAAATTTTGGAACGGGAAATTTCACAAATTTTGCAAATTCACTTCGCAAGTCGCTTCCGAAAGGATAATCGCTTCTGGATATGCAACACACTTAGCCCTTCGTATTCTTTCATAACTAGGATAAAACTTATGTCTCTTTTTCTCAGCCATCATGCGGATTATTTTGTACTGACTTTTCAATCATTTCCTGTTTATTGTCAGTAGAGCCTCGTCCTCTGTAAGCTCAGTTTGAACGGTCTCTTTCTTTTCATTTTGCAAGTACTCGCCTAACTCTTGTTGGGGTCGTTGCTGTTATTTCCTGGATCAGTTTGGAGGCTGTTTGATCTCCTTAGCTTCTCTGATTCATTGAGGCAGCAAAAGGAAGCTCAGTGGAAGAATGGGATGTTCGAACTTGAACGTTTTTCCGAAAAATCCGAAACTTTCCATTTTTGTGAAAATTTCTCAAGTTTGACGTCTGAAAATTAAAAAAACGACGAGCAGGAGTATAAAATTCAATTATATGCAATATATTGCAATAACTATGCTAAGTTTTAATATCCGCACTCAAAAAAAAACATTTTTCGCCCCTTGTCCAGGTTTTTTCAAATTTAGCCCACTGTGCGTCGTTCAGCTTTTGCCGGTGGAGGTATGTTCTTTACTAAATTTTTGGCGTAAGTTGTTGTATATATCTCATTTGTTTGATACAGTTAACATATTTCACTAGATTTTTTATTTACTCAGTATGAATCGTAACAGGAAAAGCGTCCCTAAAATATATAAGTCCTGTATTGCGCTATGTTGCACGAACACCTCTATTTCTACGCCAGGAAATATTTTTATTTACGTTCCGTAAGATGTAAAGAAGAGAAATAAATGGATTAAGGCCTCCAGAAGGAAGGATAACTCTTTAAGTAAGATGTCCACCGCGTATTGTTGTGAGGACCATTTTAATGTAGGTAAGCGTAGGTACCTATATAACACTTAAATTTACTTGTATAAGTCAAGTGTCGATTGCACGTGATGTGAGTGTATATAGTTACCTGCCAAGTTTACCAGAGAAAACGATTTTTTACTAGCTTTAGCTAATCCTATATTACATTTAGCACACGGAATGTAATTCTTTTATCATTTGACTTATTGAGAAAATTTTCACGTTTTACAAACCATCGAAATAGATTTCAGAAAACAATTTCACATTGTTGTGGTTCCTCTATGAAACAGCTAAAAAGAGGCAATCTCCCATTCTGATGACTTAATGGTCCCACACAACTGTTGCATAGGTTTTAGTGTAAAAACAGATGCAGAAATGCGTTTTCAAATTTTATGATATGGTTTACGAGAAAGAAAAATGAGTATGTCATTCTTAAGGAGATTTTGGAAAGAGTAAACTATCTACGCATTAACATTATAGCGATTATGATTCTGCTTATTAGCGTAAAAACTTGAAGCAAATACAGTTTTGAATACATGCGTAATACTTCAAAGATTTTTCAGTTCAAGTTAAATGTTTTAACGATTAGTCTGGCTAATCCCGATGGGAGAACGAAATCAATGTTTGCAGTACGTGAACATTATGGAAATCAGTAATAACTTATTCAATCAATATATCTATCGTAAGGTCAACGTACCTTTAATAAATACTAATTATATATTTTAATAATAATAGCCCCTGCACCCTATTCTAAGCATATTAGTATATATCATGATATATATCATGATAAAAATGTAGAAGAATTAAGATTGTTATTACATGGGGCAATAGTCACTATCTTTTGAAAAATAAAAGGGTTTCATTACTTCGTTCACACACACACACTAATTAAGATATTTAAACCAAATCCACGCTTTGTAAAGATGTTTGTATTTTATGATTTTCTGAGATTTTCGTCAACTTCAAGCAATAAAAAGTATGCAATTTAGGCAGTGTTTCGAAATTAACAAAATATAAATTAAAATAATTATATAAGCAATTTTTTATACTTTTTATGCGCCTATGCTCAAAAATAGTCATTGCTAAGAGTCATAAAATTAATGTACACTATGTCATGCATACCAAGTGAAACATATTAATTTCCAAATCGTAATTATTCACGAATATTTTAAAGATTTTACCAAATATTTTTCGAACGCATCTAAAATGTTAAAAATGTTCCTAGGGATCACGAAATGCTTTCCTAATGCTCACGGAGCAAATATGTTTAAATATATTTCCAATATAGTAACAAAAAACTACGCAATAAAAACTTTTGAATATTTTTACTTTCTCCCTATACGTAGTATAGAGAAAGTATTGTATTCGCTAAAAAATTCGACCTCCAGATTTTGACGGAAATAGATGTTTAGGGGCCTATAGAGCATGTTTTAGCTATTTTCCCGAACATGTCTGTCTGTCTGTGGTTAAAACGTTTGTGGGCACTCTATCTTAAAAAGTAATTATCTGATCATTTTCAAAATTTATATTTAGAATTTTACTAACAATAGCAAAATTTGATTAGTTTTTGGTGAATATCGCTTAGCCGGAAGTAGCGGTTTATCCGGAATAAAATTTTGTTTCTTAAATATCTCTGTAAGAAGACCATAAAGGTATATACATTTACGCACCAAAAATGTAGATAATGTAGTTTACTACAACTTTTGTACAAAACATTTTTTCAGAACACTGATTGGTTAGGAGTTATTCCCCAATAATAGTTAACCGAAAGTTGTTGTTTAACCATAAATGGAAGTTTTTCATACTTATCTCTGTCAGAATGTAATGTAGGTATATACAATTATGTACCAACGTTATAGAAAATGTTTTTTACTACTAAGCTTGTATGAAACATTTCCCTGTAACACTCATTGTTTTGGAGTTTTTTATATATCACCGGTATATGCTTCTGTTTTCAATAAATACGGAGAAAGTCATGTGTTGGCCACATCAGATTTTTTTATTAATAGTTGATACTAGACATGGGCGCCGTTATAATTTTTGTCAGCGGAAAAGGAGGAAAATGAAGCCGGCGGCGGCGGCGTAACGGCGTGAACGCTGACTGCTTAATCGTCGGCGGCGGCGCGGCGTATCCGGTGGCGTGTAAAATTCGTTCGTATATGGCAGAAAAAAGGCGAATAACTCAAATATCTGAGAGTACATTATTACAATAATATCATACCAATAACTACAATGTAGAGCTATCTTGAATATGCAGCACAATGGGCTAGAATCCAAAAAACCTGGCCAAAAACATTTTCTTTAGTGCGGACTTTAGTACTGGAAATTCTCGAATAAATCTTGCCTATTACTACCAAATTATTTACGCCGATTTCTACCATTTAAAATTCTACAAGTGGTCAAAATTGACCAAAATTCACGAATAATGCCAGGTTTAGATTTTTGCAAAATTCTTCAGCCTCAAACCAAACCCAATGAGCAGAATCATCGGGAAAAAATCAATACAATGTTAAATAATCAACGCTTATGCTTATTTATGATTTTTTAAGTTATCACAGTTGAATATTTGAATTATTGCATCTCTACCATCAGATCTCTGAATTATCTACTGTTGGTGAAATTCTCACTTCATGCAACATGTCTTTTAATTTATATTTCTTTCTCTTATCCTCTCTCGGACCCTCCGATTTAAGGAAAACGAGCTCACATAATACGTTGTCTGGGAATATTATATGCAGAACTTATTGAGGTATGGAAATACGAAGTTTCAAAGTTCACACTCAAAAAATATTTCCTTATTCTTGGCCAGCATTTTTCGATTCTAGCTCGCTCTGCGCCGTAAAGGGGTTAATTTAGCAATACGTTGCTTTCCTTATTTTCAAAAAGGATGCTTCTTATAATTAGGCTACATTACTTCAAGAACGTTTAAAGAGTGGTATCACAAATTGGGCACAAATAGCCAGTAGAATGTCGATCAATGGATGTACTATTGTTGTGAATTAGTTTTAACATCATATTTGCGCCACATTTTTCAAGTATGGAATCCAGGAATAGACGTTCAATTGAAATTTCCAGAAAATAAAAAATGTATAAATGATGAACGCAAATCAAAACATTTAAGTTTAAACAAACTAAAATAATAATTAGCAAATGAATGAATGAGAGGAGTTTAAAATAAATATATTAATAACATTCAGCGGTAGGTTACACTCTGTCAACAAAATCTTTGCACAACGCATAGTTGTCATGGATGAATACCATTTTATTCAAACTCTGTGGCTCTAGTCTGCTTTCCTTATCGCTGAGAGTGAGAATGCATGTACAAAAACTCCTCTCAATGGGAGTGCCGGTTGCGGGAATACACTATGTTCTAATAAAGATATTCGATCGATTATAATATTTTAGAACTCTGGATTAGACGTTTTTTATAAATCAAAAGATGCTTCAATTATTAGGAATTGAAGTTAATCCAGGAAAATATTGTTGTACCCTATGAAGAAAATTCTCCTATTGGAGTAAAATTTTTGCTTTACATGTATGTTCAAGATGGTTTTTATCAAAGTATTCACATAAATTAAGACACGTAATGAATAGACATTACTTGCCATTACTAAAGCCCAACGTATCTCAAACGGCCCCATATTCATAAGATAGATTGATGCACGTAGTAGAAATATACGCGTTGAAAGAGAAAGGTAGCCAAAATTAATTTTAATATTATACCACATGGAGATACAGTAATTGAAAGCTGTTCAGTGAAATTTAATTATAGTTAATTATTATCATATTTAAAAGGAAAAATAAGAAAAGAAATATATTTAAAATTTAAAATTTGGAAATTCGTAGCGAATTTGTTTGTACTTGTTCTTTGAATACTCACTCTCATTTCAGAAACGAAGAAGTTCTTATTCTTGATAATTTGCTTCCTTTTATGATCTTTTTTCGATACTGTTAAATTTCCTGGTAAATATTCTGGGAAAATACGTCCTGAAAATTTTGAAGGGAATATCGAGAGGTTTGAGAAAAATGCGTTCAAAAAAGTAGTTGCCAACTACTTTTCGCTATACTTCAATCATTAAAAACATCCAGCGAGATAGTATTCTGAGAAAAGACTGAATTTTATATGTATTATTTTAATCCCTATTTTCTATTATAAACATTCGAAAACGAACATACATTGCGGAAGTTACATCTTCCGCAATGTATTGTATGAATTATATTATGTATGAAATATACTATTATATATACATATAAAATTAAATTTTCTACCAAGAGCTTGGTAACGAAACCAAGTTTGCAATCGTACCTACTTTCATTACTGAGAAAAAGTTGTTTTTCATAATCGGTAACAACTTTTTCTGGTGACAAGGAAATATATTTTATTTTTTTATTTTTGATTTAAAATATATACCGCAATATTGTGTTAATAAAGTTAATTTTTTTTTTTGAGTTATCATTTTTCAAATTGGGCGCTCTGTTTGAGAGCGCGAAATAACGGGAACTTATTTATTTCTGACTGCGATAAAGTACCAAAAAGATTAAAACAAAAAAATTTCTATTACATGGTTACACATGCAATATACATATCAAGCTAAAATTTGATAGGACTTGCTTTTTCTGTGAACATTCTTGTGTGAGTTTTATTCAACTCAAAACTCAATGGAATTACTATAATGGAAAGACCGACAAAAATAGCTTTTTAATTTATTTAAAATTCATAACTTTTTTATTAATAAGATATGATATAATAACTCGTAATTCCTTTAAAACTTATGTCTGATAATTAGAAACAAGTTTCCGCATATTCTAAGGCAAAAAAATTGCTAATATGTGAAGAAAACTATGCGTTAAGTGATAACCGCCTGAGTAAAGTGTAACCCGCCCGGGCAAGGCACACTTGTCAAGTGAACGCCACCTTCTGGTGGGACTCACTGTACAGTGACTCCTGCCCGTTAAGTGCTCCTCGACTCCTACACCGGCACCGATTTTGCCGGCACGTGTACAAACGGCCTAATCGTAACACGTATCGATATCAAGTATAACTCAGCGCCCTCGTGGAAAGCCCGAGATGTGTACTATCCGTTCAAAGCGTATTTCTTCGAACTATTTGTCAGCATACTTTCGACTGGGGTACTTTGTTTTTAAATCCAAGCCACGCCGCGCCGCCACCGATAAAATTTCCGGTGGCGGCGCGGCGGCGCGCCGTAGTTATTTCCTCGGCGGCGGCGGCGTGCCCAATATTGTCGGCGGCTGGCGTAATCGGCACGGCGCTCATCTCTAGTTGGTAGCCCTGCTATGTGTACTTATTTATTTATTAATCAAAACCTAAAATAGGCAAAGGTGGTATTCAAATCGTGGGGGGGGGAGGATATTACATAATCTGCCTGGTATTCACCCTAGTCGGGAGGAAAGGCAGTATATATATAATTATACAATGCACAATATTCTTCAAAATTTACAACAATGATTCACAATTTAAAATATTTGAGTAATATTACAATATTATAAAAATTGCTACATTACAGCAAAAATCACTAAAACCCTCTTAATTTTATTGATAAATATATTATAAGAAGAGGGAAAAGGTTCTAAAAATTTCCAGGTAAATTTTTACATTCTACCATTCCTTATTAAGCTATATATAGGTTCAGAAATGTTAATTAATAACAAATTGTTTAAAAAGCGATTTCCATGCCAAAAATTTAGCCTAATAGATGAATATTTTTTTAGAATAATGCTTAAGATTGTTAACACTGATAAGGCTTTATTTTACTATTTTTAAAGTACCGTTTTGTCATAGTCGAAAACCCGTTAACTGAAACTTTCGTAAAAAAAATTCGACGAATATATTTTCGTCCCATATTTCGACTTTTTTAGGAAAGAGTGAAATTAATTTTCATTATTTTCTGACAGATGGAATTTAAAACATATTGTAATTTTGCTATAATAAAATTTGTCGCGGGGAACCGCGGCCGTGATAACTTTGACAGAAGTTTGACCTTTACGATCCTCCCGCTTAGTCTGGTAATGGGAGAGCAAGGGGTTTCCCGGGATTGGGAAACTCACCAATCTTTTCCGGTGCTGTCCTTTTCTTCTCCATGGACTGATGGCTTCTGTTCTTAGAACTGCTCACCACTCTCGCCTTGGTGAGGGGTGAGGAAGGTGAGAGGGGTAAGGAAGGTGGGATAGGCGCGGGAGAATTTAAAACTTGGCCAGCGCGTAAACATACCCCGCCCACCCGAATTTAACAAATTCGCATCCTGGTGCAATATACAATAAAATAAATCTTCTGCGCTAAGAAACGACATAACTAATGAGAAAAATAAAAAAATAAAATAAAATAAAATAGGTTATATCGTGCGCTGTAAATGAAAGGAAATTAAGGTAATGAATAGGGAAGGATCCCGAATACCTTCACTCTGGAGGGAGCCATCACCAGAGACTTGAACGAAGATCGGTAGCTCACGGTAAAGGTTAATTAAACAGCACACGATTACCTTGGTTCTTATATAAATTAAAAAGGCAACTAGCCAAAAAAAAGGTTAATTAGAGAAGAGAAAATTAATCTGATCTGGGAAGAGGCACTAGCTTTATAACAGGCCTCTTTAATATCCCTGATTCAGTTTTTATTTCTACGACTCGGGTTACCCCAGCCGAATCTGGAAAACATTGTGTGACCCTTCCCATTCGCCAACACGACGGGGGTAAATTTGGATCTTTTATTAGGTATAATGTTCCGGGTTGAACAGAGGGGATATTCTTTAACCATTTTGTTCGTTGCTGGAGCGTGTGTAAATATTCATCAGACCACCTTTTCCAAAAATGGTTTTTCATTTGCTCTATAAGCTTCCACCTGGCAGATAGAGAAGCATCCGAATCTCGAGATTGTGGGTCCATTTCAGGCAAATCTAAGATTGGCTGACCAATTAAGAAGTGCCCCGGTGTTAGGCAATTTATTTCGGAAGGGTCTGGCGACAACGAAGCTAATGGTCGTGAATTCAGTACCGCTTCTATCTGGCAAAAGAGTGTGGAATACTCTTCAAAATTCAAGGTGTGTCCGTGAATTACCCGGCGGAGGTGGAACTTAACAGACTTAATTACCGCCTCCCATAAACCGCCGAAATGCGGAGCGGCAGGAGGATTAAATTTCCACTCTATTCCAGCATCGGGGAACATAGAGGACATCTCTTCTTTATGTCGTGCGGTACGAATATGCTTATACAGCTCCGTCAGGTAACGATCGGCTCCCACAAAATTAGTTCCACAATCTGAATAAATAGTGGAAGGAATTCCCCTACGACAGACAAATCGCCGAAAGGCTGCCATGAACGAGCGAGTCGACAAGGACGTAACAATTTCCAAATGTACGGCCTTTGTGCAGAAACAGACAAAAAGACACAGATAGGCTTTCAGCTTAGCTGCATTTCGACGATTGCTGCACTTATAAACAAATGGCCCGCCATAGTCCACTCCCACCACGGCAAAAGGTCGTTGCGGGGTGACTCTAGTGACCGGAAGATCGGCCATGATAGGTTGTAGGACGTTACCTCGATATCGGCTGCAACGCACACACTTTGTTAGTTCCGATTTAATTACCACCCGGACAGACAAAATCCAAAACTTCTGTGAAACGAGCGCTTCTACCGCCCTGGGTCCGCCATGCAAAGATGCGACATGGTAGTGGCGTACAATTAGTCGAGAGAAGAAATCATTTCTCGGGAGCAGCCACGGCTGTTTAGAGCTACTCGCCAGTAACGAATGCTGCAAGCGGCCACCTACCCTAATACACCCGTCTTCATCGATGAAGGGTCGTAGGCGAGCCAGGCTAGGAGGAAGACGACTTCCACCCTTTATAGCTGAATAATAGTCACAAAAATAAAAATTCTGAATAAGTAGGACTACCTTTCTTAATGCACAAAACCATTCTGTGCCCGATAATGGAGTATCCCGTTTATATTTGAACCCTTTAAGGGCATTCCGGAATCTCAGCACATACGCCATCACACGCACTACCTTTACGTAAGAGGAAAGTCTTCGTATCCATGACAGTGTATCAACTGGAACTCCTAAGGTCCCTACTGTTAATGAATGGGCTTTCAATTCAGGCAGTGATTTATGATCTAACAAGTTTGAATTCCCAGAAGGCCACTCTACCTCCGAGAAATGGTGGTCCCTGCCAATATAATCTGGCCTCCTTAAATTGCATGGGTGTTAAGCCCCGCGATATACAGTCGGCAGGATTTAATTTTGACGTAACATATTTCCAATAAGAATATGGAATATAATCATTGATTTCAACTACCCGATTTGCAACGAACATTTTCAGTATATGTGAGGGAGTGTTCAACCATGACAAAACCGTCTGAGAATCTGTCCACGCTGATATTTTATTAAACACGATCTTTCCTCGATAGACATTCATAACTCTGAAAACAAGACGTGCGAGCAAAAGGAGAGCACACAATTCTAACTTAGGAATAGTCAATACCTTCAGAGGCGCTACTTTACTTTTGGCTAGTATAAACTTGATTTTAATATTTCCGGAAGTGGACACGGAACGCAGGTAAATAACAGCGCCATACCCCTTTTCAGATGCGTCGCAAAACCCGATCAATTGGTAATCATTGGCTTCCATATCGTAAATGAAACGAGGTATTTGGATCAATTTCTGACATAAAATTTTCCCATTGAGTTTTGACTTCTAGAGGCACCGGTTCATCCCATCCAATATTCAATTTCCATAAGGTTTGTAATAGACATTTGCACCAAAATATAATTGGGGACAAACCTCCGATGGGATCAAATATTCGAGCAATGTTGGATAACAACATTCTTTTTGAATTAGTTACTCGTTGAAAATTTATTTTATAAGAAGAAACATCTGCATTCACGTCCCAAAAGAGTCCTAATACTTTAACTCGAGTGAAATCATCGCCATCAAAATATATTTGTGATTCGGCATTATCTTCGGAGCAGGTAATCATAAATTCCTTGGAGTTGCTTGCCCATTTATCAAGAGCGAATCCACCTAACTTTAATAGTTCAATTAGCTCTTCCCGTACCTTTTCAGCCTCCGAAACAGAATCCGCACCCCCAAGAATATCATCTATATAACAGCTATTAAGGAGCAATTCCGAGGCACGGGGATATTTCAGACCTTCATTTTGTACTAGTTGGCGAAGAACTCGAAGAGCCAAAAACGGTGATGAAGTTAGTCCATACGTAAGAGTATTCAATTGATAGGACTGTAACGCTTGCGAACCTTCGCGACGCCAAACGATATTTTGAAATAAACGATGCTCCGGAGAAATTAAAATTTGTCTATACATTTTTGTGATATCAGTCACAAATGCAATGTTGTGCAAGCGGAATCCAAGCAAAATATCTAATATATCCTTGTGTAGTTTGGGGCCAACCATAAGTAAATCGTTCAGTGATACGTCTAAGTTTCTCTTTGCAGACGCATCAAAAACCACACGAATTTTAGGACCGGTGGGACCTTCCTTTACCACCGCATGGTGTGGGATATAATATAAGCCCAACTTATTAACGGGAGACATATGACCAAGTCTCTCATATTCACTCAAAAACTTCTCATACTCCGCTTTCAATTGTGTCTTTTGTGATAAACGTCGTTCTAAATTTAACCATCTATCAACTGCATAATCATAAGACTGCCCCATATCTGTAGGTATCGCTTAAACGGAAGCGAAACTATATACCGGCCAAATTTATCTCTTGTGCAAGTATCTCTAAATATTTTTTCACACAATTCATCATCCGGATTGGTATGCATTTTTTCAGAAGCCTCTTCCAACTGCCAAAACTCTTTTAACTGATTATTTAAGGCAGAATCCTGAATGGTGAAGCCAGTTAAATTAGGAATAGAACAAGGGACAGTAGCAGTCGACAGTGAACCGAAAACAATCCACCCGAATATTGATTTTAATGCAATTAGATTACTCTGGGGCAGCATCCTTCTACCTCCGGTTAAAATTTGTGGAAACAAGTCCATTCCCAATAACATCTCCACGTTAGCAGGCTGATCAAATGAAGGATCGGCCAAGAAAAGATCCGAAAATTCACCCCTTACCTCAGAGGGAAGCATTACGCTTGGTAATGGCCCTGCGATTTTGGGTAAAACAACAGCATGCGTCATTAAAATGGTATTGGGAGATTGACGAGGTGAAACCGTACATTGAACATAAGTCTTCGGCCCTTTTATAAGTGTCTTCGACAATCCCAAAAGTGAACCATGATAAGGAAAACGAGGCAATTTCAATCTCTTGGCAGCTTCGTTCGAAATCGCCGAGATCATAGAACCCGAATCCACTAATATGCGGATGGAATTCGCCCTTCCTTCACGGTCAAAAACGGAAATTACTGCAGTCCCTAAAACAATCAACTGAGAATTGTTGCATTGAATACATGAGGTAAACTGAATTCGAGGAGGGGGCGAGGAGGTTTCATTTTCACCGCCCACCGTTTCTGAACGCGATGGAGAATGCAACGAATTGCGATTTACTTCCGGGAATTGGCCTCTTATTTCCTCTTTCGAACTATGCAATGAGGTGTTATGTCTACGATGTCATTTTAGGCAGCGGAGCCTTTTGACTGGGCACCTCGGCGACCAATGTCCGGTTTTCAAACAATTAAAACATAACTTTCTTGAGCGTACAAAGGACTCACGCTGACTAGCTCCCATCTCTAGGTATCTCGGGCACTTAGAGGGACATGCGATGCCGAGCATAAAATACACTTCGGAGTTAGAAGGGAGCTGACCCGCCCCCTTTCACCGCGACTGTCTGCCGTTGCAAGGGACACGGTCGGTTTATCTCGCACAGCTCGTGATCCTCCACGAAAAGAATATTTTGAAATTGTACCTTGAGAACTTTGAAGGACGTTCACATGACGTTTGACGAATGCTATGAGTTGGGAAACTGTAGGAAAACCTTCAGCCTTATTAGACTCTTCAAATTTCGTCAACGTCGCGGGATCCAAACTTCGAGCAGCCAGCCGATACAAAAAGAATTCACCCATATCGGGAATATTTAAAGTTTTTAAAGAAGCATAAACTTCAGAAAATGTGGTAACGAAGTTTTGAAGGTTACGAAGGGATGCTTCAACAATGGGAGGAAATCCCAACAATTTATCGACGTAATTAAAACCCAACAACTTTGGATTGTCAAAATATTCCGGCAATTCCTTCCAGGCCACAGAATAATATGCCTCGCCAAATGGAACTGAACCAATGAGAGCCAAAGCCTCGCCCGATAAGGCAGTTTTTAAATATGAGAACTTTTCGGTCTGAGAAATATCTTCCCGATCGTGAACAATCGATCTAAACAGATCCCGAAAAGCCTCCCAGTCCGCAAATGCACCTGAAAATTGCGGAATCTTAATTTTAGGCAAGGAACACCTTTGAGACGAAAGTGAACGATGTAAAGAATTAAGCCGCTCATCGTCATTTGATTCCCGCTTTGTCTCTATTAACTCACGTACCGAGAGCGTTTGATAATATTCCGATTCAACTTCTCGTGCTCTTTCAAGATCTTGATTTAAAACGTCTACTTGGCCGGATTTATGGCAAATTTCCACAATTTGTTCCTGATGCACCTGAAAATTATTGTACACATTTGATAACTCGGCACATCGGGCCTTAAATACTCTAATTTTATCCCGTTCAATGAGCTCCAGAGGGGCTTCGGCTACTTCCACCAACAACTCTTTCGCCGCCTTAATCGTAGCCCCTAACATATCCCTTTTAAATCTCATCAGTTTTAATCTGGAACTAAACTGCTCTCGTGTCTGAGCGGGTACCCCTTTCTGTTCCTCAGGGTTCGGCATTGTAACAAAACGCCCGCCTTAATAATTAAATTGCACCAAGATGGAACATAAAATATCCAAAAACCAAAAAATCCCAAAAAACGAAAATCCCGGGTTTCGGCACCAAAATGTCGTGGGGAACCGCGGCCGTGATAACTTTGACAGAAGTTTGACCTTTACGATCCTCCCGCTTAGTCTGGTAATGGGAGAGCAAGGGTTTTCCCGGGATTGGGAAACTCACCAATCTTTTCCGGTGCTGTCCTTTTCTTCTCCATGGACTGATGGCTTCTGTTCTTAGAACTGCTCACCACTCTCGCCTTGGTGAGGGGGTGAGGAAGGTGAGAGGGGTAAGGAAGGTGGGATAGGCGCGGGAGAATTTAAAATTTGGCCAGCTCGTAAACAAATTAAATAATAAACTTACAACGGCACACTCCAAAAGATTAACGTTAACAGATAATAGGAAAAATGATAATTATAAAAGTAACTGAATTCTGGTAAACGTCTTAAAAATTCATAGAATTTTAGGGTCATTTTCACCCCACGCGAATAATTACGTAACTTTGACCAGACTAATTAAGGGTTGCAGTCACGAACAAGAAAATGCAAAACTATGAAAATTTCACATTATTATGGAATAATGTACAATTGATGTAATGAATGCCTCGCAGACAATATCACTACCATTCGTGTATTAATTGGATAAAAGGAATTCTCAGATGGGTAGAATGTATAACCTATCAGCAGCTATTTCCAACGCAAAAATAAATATTTATCATTGGTGCTTGGGACAAGTATTATTAAAACAAAATGTTGCGAATTTTCACTTTCATTTGAGAATACGAAAAATATATTAAATACTTCCTATACTTTCCTGGAAGCAAACTGTACCTTAGCTGAAATATCTATCATATATAGACGTAATTTCGTATATACCTACAAATATATCATCATTGTGCTTCTGTCCGCGGACAGGTTTCAGCGGAAGTTGCTCCTCCAGGCATCCCTATCCTGTGCCTCTCTTTTTAGAACTTGATATTCTTTTCCTTGTTTTAAATCAGTCAGCATTCCGAATTTTCTTCTTCCTCGTTTCCCATTGATCTTTCCTTCAAAAATCGACTTCTGTAGGCAATCTGCTCTTAGTATATGGCCTATCCATCTTGCTTTCCTTTTCCTTATGTTTCCCAAAATTACTCGTTGTTCTCCAACCCTCCTCAGTACCTCTTCATTTTTTATCTTGTCTTTCTAACTTATTCTCTCCATTCTTCGCCATAGCCACATTTCAAAGCTCTCTATGTATTTTTCTTCTCTCCTTCTCAATGTCCATGTTTCGGATCCATATAACACAATACTCCAGATAAAACACTTAGCAAATCTTTTCCTTAGCTCCATCTTGATGTTCTTTGCTGTCAAAATATCTTTTATCTTTTGGAGGGTTGCCTTTCCCTGAGCTATTCTACTTCTTATTTCCTCTGTACAACTTCCATTAGATGTGATGGTGCTTCCCAAATATCTAAATTTCTCGACCTGCTTTAATTCCTTCCCATTCAACTTAATTTGTACTGGGCCAGCCTTCGTTGATATTTTCAATACCTTCGACTTTTCAATGTTAACTTTCATTCCATATTCCTCTCCTTTTATACTGATTTCTCTACCATTTCTTGCAGCATTTCTTCACTCTCTGCTATCACAGCCTGATCATCTGCATATTTAATGGTTTTCATACTTTCTCCTCCTACCACTATCCCTCCAATCCCCTCCAAGGCTTCCTCTACCAGTTTGTCACCATATATATTATATAAAATTGGTGACAGGCAACATCCTTGTCTTACACCTCTGCCTATCGATGTCTGCTTCGTCTCATCTCCCCCTATCCTCACCATTACTCTTTGTCCTTTATAAAGTTGTTTTAATGCCCTCCTATCCTTCCAATCCACTCCAATTTCCTTTAGAATCACCATCAGTTTATCCCATTTCACCCTGTCAAATGCTTTCTCGTAATCAATAAAGCAGATGAAGATCTCTCTGTCTACCTCCAGTACCCTTTCGCTCAGCATTCTCATGCACCCTATTGCATCCCTTGTTCCCTTTCCTCTTCGAAATCCAAACTGGTCCTCTCCCAAGTTTTCCTCTATCCTAGTCTCAA
The DNA here is from genome assembly GCA_947579665.1 of Sympetrum striolatum. Lineage (NCBI taxonomy): Eukaryota > Metazoa > Arthropoda > Insecta > Odonata > Libellulidae > Sympetrum > Sympetrum striolatum. The sequence goes on from OX388345.1 coordinate 8,295,200, forward strand.
TCCTCTTCATTATTATTCTGGTCATCATCTTTGTCACATGCGCCATAAAACTGATTGTACGGAAATCTTTGCAAGCTTGAGGGTTATTTTTCTTAGGCAATGGCATAATTATTGTTTTCAGAAAATCCTCAGGCCATTCCCCTGTGTCATATATCTTGTTAGCAAGATTAGTGATTCTACTAATTGCACCTTCCCCTAAGGCCTTCAACACCTCTGCTGGGATTCCATCAGAGCCCACTGTCTTATTGTCCCTCAGGTCTCTTATTGCTCTCTCAACTTCATCTTTCAAAATCCTTGGACCCTTCGAATCCTCCTCGCATGTACTTTCATCCTCTAGCTCTACACTTCCATTGCATTCATGTGTACAGTACAGTTCTTCTATGTACTCCTTCCACAGAATCTTAATCTCTTCCTCATCTGTAGTTATTTTCCCATTTTTGTCTATCATTCCTTTCTTACTTATTCTTCTATGGTCTCTCTTAGTTAGACATCTTGCGGTTTTATACATTTCTTCTATTTTCCCAGTCCTCTCCAATTCCTCTATCATTTGGCACTGTCTTTTTATCCAATCCTCTCTGGCTTTATCTGTCTCCCTCCTCAGCTCGTTATTTAGCTTCCTGTATTTTCTTCTCCCATGTTCTGTATTATCACATTTCCACTTTCTTCTTTCTTCCATCTTGTCTATCATTTCCTGAGTGATCCACTCTTTTTTATTTCTTTGACTTCTCTCCATCCTCACCTCCTGTTTTAGAACCTCTATAATACCAGACTTAATATCAATCCATTCTTCTTTAACACATTCTTTCTTTTCTTGCATTCGAAATTTTTCTTCTACAGCTATAGTGAATGCGGTTCCATCTGATTTCAACTTCTTTACGTCCCATTTCTTTTCTTCCCTTCTTTCCCTTTTCACGTGTTTCAGTTTTGTCTTCAGGTCTGCAATTAACAGGTTGTGGTCCGAGTCTATGTTAGCACCTGGAAGGGTTTTGGCATTCTTAACGCTGTTCTTAAATCTTTGGTTGATTAAAATAAAGTCTATTTGGTATCTATTTATATCCCCCGGACCTTTCCAGGTGTACAACCTCCGATCATGATTCTTAAACCATGTGTTTGCCACCCATAGGTTGTTCTCTATACAGAACTCCAGCATTTTCTCTCCTCTGTCATTCCTTTTTCCCAAATACAAATATATAGGCGATCAAAATTCCAACCGTGTTCCAAAAGTTCCACTTTATTGACATTTTAACGGCGTATTTGCGATAGCGTGTAACCGCCAAAAAATGCGATTTAGAACCTCTGTATCATGAGTTCGATTCCAGAAGGCCCCTTTGGGTCTTTGCGGGGATTCCGAAATTTTTTGAGGTATTACCCATCAAATAAGATTGTTGAAATTCGAGGGATCGCTGGAAGCCGTATATTTCAAACGAAAACTTCAAAGATATCTTCTAAGGTCGTCTTCAGAGTCGTCTCCTAACCTCCGAAGGTGAAGGTCGCACGTCGTTAACGCTCCCTTCCTCCCTATACCCTCACGAAGTCTCTCTATTCACCTTCTCCGCCATGGCCGGTACTCGCCCCACTGTGACATCGCTACAGACATCGATTGATGAACTTCTGAAGAAGGTTGAAATGTTCGACTCACGACTCACTGAGGCCAAGTCCAGATCCACCGTTGATTCCATTGACGACGAATTTTCACTATTTAAATCCGAAGTAATGAGCCATGTCGATGCTGTGAGGAACGAAATCCAGAAGATGGAATCCCGGATCTGTCACCTCGAAGATGCTGCCACGAAGACGGATGTACGACTGGACGAATTGGAGCAATATAGCCGCCGCAACTGTTTGTTAATTCATGGTCTCCGAGAGGCGAAGAATGAAGACTGTATTGCTCTAGCTAGTAACTTCCTGTCTTCCCAACTACGCGTCGAAGTGCATCCCCTTATGCTAGACAGAGCCCATCGCATCGGCCAACACCGCGACTCTAAGCATCGTCCTGTGATAGTTAAATTTATTAATTATCAGGACCGTTCGAGAGTATGGCGTTCGAAAAAATCCCTGAAAGGCAGCGGCTTCGTCATCACCGAGTCTCTAACAAACCACCGAATGAAACTTCTGACGGAGGCTAGAGATATATTTGGCAGATCAAAGGTATGGACATTCGACGGCAAAATTGTCATTATCAAAGACGATGGCCAACGCACCTTCATCACCACATCTTCTGAACTGTTCGACATTAAACCTTCCCCATAAACGGCCGACGGAAATAGTTCGATAACTCTTCTTACCATGTCATAATTACTGGTACTCTTTTGGGAGGAAAGTTTTCTTTTGTTGTATTGTATTATTTCTTCTGTGTTTTATCTTCGCCTTAGCTATACTTACGGAACTCTCCTATTGTTTTATTCCTGACTGTGTCACCTTATTCAGTGATTAGTGCAAAAACTTAGATTATTTTACCTCATTCCGTAGTACGTGTTTTTAGTGATTACTGTGTGAAGATATAGTGCATAAACCTAGTTTATTCTACTTCATTTCCTTTCCGTGTGCTTACAGTGATTGCCATATTACAGTGTTTAGATACAGTGCATAAACTTAGGTTATCTACCTTATCCCGTAGTGTGTGTTTTTCAGTGATCATTCTATTACCTTATTGGTAAATTCGTTACTTGTGTGGAATTTGCTTCCCGTATAACCCTATTTAGTCATCTTAGTGTTGATATTGTGAATCAAGTTAGAATAGTCAATATTAGACAGTGTGACTCAGGCTATTGCTCAGTGTATTCCCTTTTTTGCCATTTTTTTCAGTGCATAATTACTTGTGATTCCTTTTTATTTTCTTTACTTATCTCACGTATCTCAATGACACTCGCAGCCAGTGGAATGCAGCATACTATCCCTTTGTCTCTTACCTCGCAGGCACACCAGCATGATTCCCAGAACAGGACTCGCCAAAATATTTTTCCTCATAGCTTCAATAGCATTCTTAACCCTGAGGCTCCCATCTACACTGCAGGTACTTCCTCCATCTTACCCTCTCAAAACCCTTGCTCAACCTTTTCCGGGTCATTCCTTTCAGGCTCTCTTCATTCTTCTCTCAGTCCTCACGACAACCAATCCATAGCTTGCGCCCCCGCTGATCCTGTTGTTTCCTCGCTCAATCCGTTTGCTAATGAGTTCTTTCCTCAGCAAACACTTTCTCCTCCTTCCGCGAACTGTTTTTCCAACAACTCTAAGAACTCGAATTTCTCTCTTTCAACTAAATTGTCCCTCCACCCTCGGTGCTTTCAGGTTATCTATCTTAATGCCCAAAGCATCCACGCGCACCTCGATGAGATCCGCTCTCTTGTCCTAAATACAAATGTACATGCCATTGCTATAAGTGAAACATGGCTACAACCTAACGTGCCGTCAACTGCAGTTGAAATAGCTGGTTACAAACTCGTTCGTAATGATCGCATTGGGAAACGTGGTGGCGGCGTTGGATTATACATTAAAAATGACCTTTCTTCTAAAACTATTGCCCACAGCATACCGAAATACAGTAGAAAGCCAGAATATCTTCTGGTCGAGGTTACTTTAAAAACACAGAAAATCCTACTTGGCATAATCTATAGACCCCCTAAAGTCGGCAATTTGAACGACATAGAAATCACACTATCGACTCACTTACATAACTATCAGCATGTCATCTTAACTGGCGATTTCAATGCTAATTTTTCCTCTATGAATCGTGACGCTTTATTTCTCAAAAGCACTTTTCATACTCTTGGACTCAGTATCCTTCCTCTAAATCCCACGCATCATACCCTTAACTCCTCAACATGGATCGATGCTTTACTAACAACCAACAGCGAAAAAGTAGTGACTTATGGCCAACTATCTGCTTCAGGAATATCAGCGCACGACTTACTATATGTGGCTTATTCTATTAAATGCCCAAAACACTCTCCTAAATTCTTAACTCACCGTAATTTGAAGGCAATCTGCAATGATCATCTTTTAGCAGATGCCGCTATCATTCCATGGGATTCAATAGAGTGTATCAGTGACATCAACGAGAAAGTACAAATTTTCAATGATTTTATTATCCATCTACTAGACATTCATGCTCCTCTCAAAACCATTCGCATTTCAAAACCCAAATCTCCGTGGATGAACGACGAAATCAAGGACGCGATGGCGATACGAGACGCTGCCTTCAGACATTTCAAAAAATTCAAAAACTCTGACACATTCAACCGCTACAAAAATCTACGAAATCGAACAAAACAACTCATTAGAAACTCTAAGATCAGATATATGCACCGAATATCAACAGGAGGTTGCTCTCAGTCTTCTCTCTGGCATAGTCTTAAAAACTTAGGGATCGGCAAGCCTAGAAAATCGTTTTTACCACCCGATATCTCCCTGAATAAGGTTAACCAAGAATTCATAGTCCCCGAGTCAAGCTGTAACAAATCCGCTAAAAAGCTCTATATTGATAGTCTTAGTCACTTAGCCATTTCTACCTCTAAAAATACTCGCCATTACTTCAATTTTACTCCTGTCACACAACTACAGGTCCTCCGGTCTCTCCGCAAAATAAAATCTCAGTCCCAAGGAGCCGATGGCATTCCTATCTCCATAATACTAAAATTAGCCATTTATACACTCCCTGTCATCACTCACATATTTAACTTTTCTCTTCTTCAAGGGATTTTCCCATCCCAATGGAAATTGGCAATAATTCGTCCTATAATAAAGAGATCCTCCTCCTCAGACGACTCCCCCCAATTTAGACCAATCAGCCTTCTCCCTGCCATTTCTAAATCCTTTGAGAAAATTATTCACGAACAAATTACTACCTATTTATCAGCTAATAACTTGTACGATTCCTTCCAGTCTGGATTCCGGAAATCACATAATACAAGCACTGCTTTATTAAAGATTACCGACGATATACGTCACGCAATGGACCACACCGAAGTCACAATTATGACTCTCCTCGATTTCAGCAAGGCATTCGATTCCATTGACAGAGATATATTGATAAGTAAACTCCGGTTGCTAAATTTCTCGCCGATGTCCCTACAATGGTTCTCCTCCTACCTAGAAGACCGCTATCAGAAGGTAACTTACAATAACATGTCATCTGATTGGGCTCAAACATACAAAGGCATCCCTCAAGGCTCTACCCTTGGCCCTCTATTATTTACCATATACATCAACGACATCTCCTCTACCATATCCTATTGCAAATACCACTTGTATGCCGACGATCTTCAGCTATATTACCACTCATCAATTCCGACTCTAAATAATGCTATCTTTAAGATGAACTCTGATATTGCTCAGCTCTTCAACTGGAGCAACATTAACCAATTAAAGATCAATCCAACCAAAAGTAACTCCATCATAATAGGACATAAAAATCTCCTCCATGGCCTAAACAATAAAAACCTACTTCCGATAAAAATAGGTGACCAACTTGTCCCTCTCGTCAAATCACTCATTAATCTCGGAGTGGTTATCAACGAAAATCTCTCTTGGGCAGATCAAGTTAATAAGATCTGCAAAACAGTCTATGGATCTCTGTATTCACTCGTGCGACTGAAAACATTTCTTTCCTTTCAACTCAGAAAGCAGCTGATCTCCTCTCTTATTTTTCCTCACTTCGATTATTGTGATGCTGTATTCAACGACCTCTCTGAAGAACTTGCACACAAACTACAACTAGCACAGAATTCCTGTATTAGATTCATCTGTGATCTCAGAAAAAAAGATCATGTTTCTAAATACTACTACCAACTTGGATGGCTCAAGCTCCAGTCAAGACGAAATCTTCACCTTCTCACTCAGCTCTTCTCCATAAGAATTAATAACCTGCCTCAGTATCTATCTGGTCTTTTTCAAACAATGCACAGCATACATTGTCTTCCGACTAGAAATAACCAGCTTCTTCAGATACCAAAACACCGAACCGAAATTTACCATAATTCCTTTCATGTCTCCGCATGCAGGCTCTGGAACTCTCTCCCCACACATATTCAAAACTCTCCTTCGCTATTGGCATTCAAGAATCGCTACTACCAATTCCTTTTTCTTAATCAAACCTCCACTGACTCAGATAAACTTTAGCAGATTAACTTTTCCCTTCACTGAACATCTTTTTTTTCTCCTTTTCTTTTTTCCTTTTATTCCACATATCCTTATCGTTCTCGCACACTCTCACCCCTACTCTTCTTCAAACGTTATATTCCTTTTTATATCGACTGTATTTACCTGTATCGATATATGTATATATATATATATGCACATACTTGTATATATTTTCTTTTCTCTTTATGCTCATTTGAACTTCTTTAACAAATTTGTTTTTTGTTTTGACTCGCCAAATGTTTATTTTTTTTAATTTCTTTTTTATTATTATGATTATCATTGTCTTTTTATTTCATTATTTATCCACTTTTTTGCACCGGGTTAAATGTAAGATGGGACTAATCAGTCTCAATTTCGCCCGACAATAAAGACCTTTATCTATCTATCTATCTATCTATCTAAGGTTATCATTGGTTCGATGCTAGGTCAGGGCAACTTTTCTCCTATTTAAAATAATTGCGAAGATTTTTATTAATTTTTGAATCCGTTCCCGATAACATGGAAACTTAAAGCTTTGCATATAAATGAAGATCATAAATACGTTTCATATACGCTTTTCATCGTTTCCCTGATGATCCTTGATTCGATTCCAGAGCGCCATTCACATTCTACTATACACTGCAAATGGGGATAATAGATTCGTATTGTAGGTTATTTCCGGCATGATATCAACTCCAAACTTTGGATTAAATAAGTTTTATTCCTACCTGGTCGTTTAATGACTTCACATCTTGCAAAAGGCCTCGTGTTCGACACTAGGCGACTCTACTTTTGCGTAATTGGCTCTAGAACTTTGTCGTACTTATTAGTTAGTATTTAGAATATCTATTGGACGCATTAACATTTTTCTTCGTTGCCATGGCGCAATTCGGATCCGAACCGATTTTCGGAAACGCCTTTATCTCTCGCTTATCTGAATGAACTCTCTGAAGCGAGATAACAAGGCAGGTGTCCATCGATACGGCGAGCACCGTATAAAAGGCGTGATTGTGATGAAGAAATATTGTCGTCTGTACCCCAATTGCTTGCGGATCAGCGTCTCACCGAAAGGGCAATTGAGACTTCTTACCGAAGATTCCAGCGTGCTTCCTCTTCAAGCATCGTCTCCAGAAGGTAAGTCTTCCATGAATTCATTCTTTTACCAATAATTAACGCATTGAATACGATTAAATTACACTTCAATCATGCTTCTAACACACTGCTCTGGCATACGAAGCGGTGATATTAAAAGCTTATTGTAGGCCGAGGAAGCAGGGGATGACGGGGCGGAATGAAGTTCGTCGTTTTTCGGTGTTACATAGATGTTTATTATGAGCGTCAATCAGCATAAATAGACCAACATGTTACTTATCAACTTAGGCATCCATGTTAGTATGGTTTTTTCCAGCGTTGCTGTGCGAGGTTTCCGTTGTGAGATTTTTCGCTATCGAATTGGAACTTTTGAGGTTTTTGTAACCAATGAAAGGAAATGCATACCTGATTCCATTTAAATTATAGTTAGGGAATTCTAAAAGTGCGTACAATTATCTTTGGTTTCTTGTTTTAAACGTTTGTATACGTATCTTCCAAGAGTGACTTTACCTCCCTCACATGAGTATAGAATGGGATAACTACCACCCGCAACGTTGTTAGCTACTATGGATTTCGGATATATTTCTTAAGAGACTACTCCAACTCCATCTGCTCTCAAACCCGAAGCAACGTCTGGTGTAAGAGCCTTGGGATTTTAAAAAGTAGCTGATGAGGCTGTCCTAGAGTTTGAATTTAGCGAATATGCTTATGAAAAGGACACATTCGATGAAAACTGTAGTTAAACCTTGGTAGCAACTTAAAACAAGAGAAATATAGAGTAACCTTATCTTTTATGTAATTCCACTTGTTTTAACTGCTTTTGTAGTAACTTATCTTTACCACCTCATTCTGTAAACGGGGTACAACGGGCAAAATGGCATCTTTTTTATAAATAAAATAAAACTATTGTCCCTACGTTTTCTTACAATATAATTGTATTTTTGTAATTATAAAACTACAATGTGTTCACAGAAAAAATGCAGCTTCCTCATTAACCCTTTTGTGCCTTCAAAACGTATTATCTACTAGGTACCGTGTTCTTCCCCGGGTTCCCTAGTATTATTGTAGCGAATGTTTTGAAGAGAAACGTCACCTCAACTACAAGCACTTTCTGCAAATGAGATCCTAGAATGGTTAAATCGATGATATTTAAAAACAGGAGATTTTATAATCGATATTTTTCACAACGTATTTGCTAATGAATAATTTTTGCAACTGAATAGCAAAATATCTATAAATAAATGCTTCAAATCAAAGCAATATCAAAAATAAAATCGAGAGGTGCTTTATGCAATACATGAAAAAAATACGAAGAGGGTTGGCAGATTGATAAAGAGGTTTTGCTGGAGAAAAAAGGGAAAATCACATACAGGGTGTCCGGGTTAGACATATAATAACACAAAATGTGATAACTTCAGAAGTGATTGAGATATTTATTGACGATTCGCTTCTACAAGTAACTCAGAATGTTTGCTTGATGTTGGCGCAATACTTTGCAGTGATAGTGAGGGATTTCTCTTGATAATTAGTTCCCAAATCGCTTGATTGGTAGTACATCGAATTCCCTATAAACCCGGATATGACTTTTCTGTGGATGCACCAGACACCAGTTGGTGATCTACCAGAACTGCGCCATCGAATTCCTGCAGTTATTGTAAATTTTACACCTGTAAAAAACTTGGAGGGAGTAAAATACAGCCTTAGAGGAATTTATAATGGTGAACATATCGAGGTTTATTACTATACTTCTAAAAGCAAACCGCTAATAAATATCTCAATTACGTCTCGCGTTATTAAATTTCGTAATATTACTTTATGCTAAATGTTTTATGTTTAACCGGGACATACTCTATTTTCAAACATAAACTTTTGCTGTTTTTGAGCCTAAAATCGGAGCTAACTTTAATTCGAGTGCGTCTAATATTTTAAATTGCCATCACATCGTTTTAATGAAAGTTTAGTTTATCACAGAAAATTTACTTAAACTACAACCTCCTAAGCTACAACTGAGCTTCATGCCAAACATTATTCCTTTGATAAGCACACATTTCAGTGCATTTGGCGTCTTGACGAATTTCGGAAAACTAAGAAACCCTTTTCCCTGATACCAACGCACTATATCCTTAATATTGAGCAACAAACAAGAAATATATTAATTAAATTGCAATTATATCACTTTGGAAGTATTGAGAAAAACCATCAGGAAGAACTGCAAAAGTTTGACATTTTTCGTAGCCATTTAAAATGTACAGTGTAGAGCGGAACCTCAAAGATATAATCTCAGAGAGTTGAAATTTTTTGTGTTACGAGCTAAACTCGGCCAATCTCTGCTTTGGTTCAGAGAGATATGAAATGAAATACGAAAGAAATGAATCGCATTGAAAGGAAAAAAACAAATATACAGCAACTTATACGTTGATTTTCGTAAAGAGATAATTAAATCACTTCCAAAACAATTGAACTGAATACAACATTAGGTATCAAATTAACTAACGTTTCGTCTTCCGGAAATAGACTATTCAAATCGCTTCCAACGATTGATTATGCACGTCAATGTAAACGGAATCGACAGCGTTTCTCTTCTTCTTAACTCTAAATAGGCCAAAATGCAGGATTCAACAATGGCATTTGTCGTCAGGGGGAACGGTTGTTTACACCCTCGAAATTTCACAAATATCTCGTGTGTATTTAATTTAATTTACAAACAATTATCTAAAATCAAAACAAGATTTTTAGTTAATTTTCCCTTCTTTTGGCACTTGTCTCAATTTCGTACGACCATTCTTTCTAAATTAAATTTAGCAAAAGAAACGAAGCTTGCAGCGGCAAAAATGAACTTTACGTGCATTTCTTATGGAAATGCTTTGACTCGTCTGGGATCGAACCAAGGACGAAATATCAACATTTTTTTACAATAAAAACACTTTTTATAATGTGACGCTGAGTTAAAATTTCAAATCAATCGACCGATTATTTTCGAGTTTTGCGGCCACAAACATACGCAGACTGAATTTTGTATAGAAGACTAGCTGAAGCGCCCGTTGATTCTCAACGGGGAATATAGAATTAGATTAAATTCAAGTTGCCGGTCGTGCAATGCGTAAATTCCCTTTAGATTACAGTCTAAAATCCCAAGCTATTCTTACTGTACAGGAAAATTCATGAGCTCGGCCCAACAATCGCATAGATCGTGAGGAGGATTGGCTGTTTACAACCTAAACAATTTAGGATAATTCACGCGTATTTGATCAAAATTCTCCAAATTTCGATTCGGAAACAATATTCCACGATCAAAATTAGAACATTCATTTAATTTCCGTTCTTTTGCTTCTTGTTTCGACTCCGCACGACTATTTTTCTGTTTTAATTCCTCAAAAGAAATATAGCCTGCTACCGATTAAAGTGAAGATTAGATTTATTCTTTATGGAAACCCATCTGAGCGATCTTGGTTCGAAACCAGCAAAATTATCGAATAAAATTGAAACAGTACGTCCTTCCTGGTCCCACAAATCACGTACGCAAAGTTTGACGCGAATCTGGAAAACAGTGTGTACTAAAATCGAAGACACACAATCTCCTGACTGTAATTACGTACCTGCAATTGCTGGTTACCTTCTTAAAGAAAATTTCTCCTTATCTATGTAATATATCGTATTCTTCAATCATCAGCTTTATGGGCCTAAAGTCCACGAGTATTTTTACGGGATAAAACATCGGATTCAACAATGGGATCGGTCGTCAGGGGGATGAGTTGTTTACAGCCTCCAATTTTCACGAAAGTTTTGTATATTTTACCAATATTCTCGCAAATTCTAACCGAAAGTAAGATTCCACGACCAAAATAAGAATCTTTATTCAATTTTCTTTCTTTTGGTGTTTGTCTCGACTCTGTACGACATTCCTTCTAATTTAATTCTTCAAAAGAAACAAAGCCTGGAACCAATAAAAGTGAAGCTTACGTGTATTCCTTATGAAAATCTATCTGAGCGATCTTGGTTCGAACCCAGCAAAATTCTTGAATAAAACTGCGACAGTACTTCCTTCCTGATATAAATGGACACGTATGCAAAGTTTGAAACAAATCGGGCAAACGATGTGGACTCCAATCCAAGACAAACAAACCCACAAAATCACACAAACCCACATACAAACCCACAGAATTTCTGCTTTATATATATAGATGGTAGAGACCGCTAACCACAAGCATTAGCCGTTGATCGATTAAAAAATTTGTTTGATAGCAGCGTTACGGCAATGATAGAGTCCATCGGTTGGAATTCACTACAGATGAGAAGATCTGAATATCGTCGGAAACTTCATTTGAAAAGTTTCGTTCGTTCAGAGAATTTACAGACGAAGTAAGTGAAATGTTAGTGCCAGTAAGGAGCAATCTCCGAGAGGCATCGACGAAGCGTAATAGGGAAGTAATCGCAAGGACGAATAATTATTTTTGATCGTATTTTCCCCAGGCTATTACAGATGATAATAGGGATGAATGAATAATGGTGGTGTATTACACCCCCTGCCATATGCCTCTGGCGGCTCGCGGGGTATATTTCTAAATCTATCTATATATAGGCGATCAAAATTCTAATTATGTTTCACAAGTGCCACTTACTTGAAATTTCTCCGACGTATAGGCCAAACGGTGAAAAAATTGCGATTATAATTTTGGACCTCAGGATCATGAGTTCCATTCCAGAAGGCCTCAAAGTCCCTATTTTTTACATTGATGGGAGATTGTGGGATATGTTTTGATGCATTTTCCGGCAAATTAGATAGTAGAAATTCGAGAGATCGTTGGAAGCCATGCATATCCAACGAAAACTACAAAGACATCCTCCAAGATTATCCTTGGCTCGACGCTAGGAAATATTTTACGTAGGAAATGCAAGTAAAGTTTGTTTGTTTTTACAAGATTCATTTCATTTGAAAAATTAAATAGGAAATAAGGGTCGTTCGAATTCGAGACAATTATTATAAGAAAGAAAATTGAATAAAGATTCTTATTTCGGCCGCGGAATATCGTTTTCGAGTCGAAATTGCGAGAATTAAAAGAAAACAGCTGAAAATTACGTGAAATGTCGCCGTAGTAAACAAACTATCCCCCTGACGACCAAAGTGATGGTTGAATCCGAGCTCAAGAGTGTTCTCAATTGAATGCACGGGGATTTTAAGCTTATATCATATCAATAGAAAAAACTCAGGTATGAATATATGAAAAGGTGAACATTTTTTGAAACGTCAATATATTTAAACTATGAAATGTCAATAGCAGAGACAATATTACAGCCATTTTTGCTACATTCCGCGAAATTTTGAAAAATATTTTACAAAATTTCTTTCCCGACTTCCCGATAGGATAGAAAATTCAGAATCACGTCTGTCCCAGGGGACGCAATATTCTATATCAATAATCACACAAATTTCACCAAATGAGCGTGAGTTCGACGCCAGGTGGGTGCAAACATTCTGTTTAAAACCACATTGCGTTAATTTGTAAGAATTTTTGGAATCACTTCCCGATAAAACGGAAAAGTAAAACCCGGTATGTGAATAGAGATCATAAATACATAAATACGCTTCTTATACGCAGTTTACTGTTTCCATAAAGACACTGGCTTCGATGCCAGATCGACATTAACATTCATTCATGTATTTCAAATGAGGAAAACAGGAATCTTAATTTAGGATGTTCCTTGTATGATATCGACTTCAAACATTGCATTAAATAAGACCAAGTCGTACCAAGTTATAATAGGGTTTTCACATCTGCCAATATGTTCTGGGATCGACACCAGGAGTCTCTAAAGGTAGAAATGGATACGATTTTTAATATTTTTAGAACCCCTTTCCCGATAATATACAAACTTAAAACTTGGCATGCGAATAAAGATCATAGATACAATTCAAATACGCTGTTTTAGGTTTCCCATATCGTCCTCGGTTCGATCCCAGAGAGCCATTTACATTAGCCTTAGCATTTCAGATGGGGATAATGGAGTCTTAATTTTGGACCTTCCCGGTATGATATCGACTTCTAAATTTGAATAAAATAAATTTCATTTCTGCCAGGGCGTTATATGTATTTATACTTACAAAAGGACATGGGTTCGACATCAGGTGTCTCTACTATTTGAAATCTACGGCGGGAATTACAAATTAATGATGGTTCAGTTTCGAAAATATTTTCAGCTATATCCCGGTATGATAAGGAAATCAAAGCACAGAGGTCCCAGAAAAAGCACTCTTCTATATCAATATCTATCGAACTGTCATTAAATGAGCTTGAGTTCGACGCCCGGTGGGTGCACAGTTCTCCAATTTAAATAAATTGCGAGGATATTTGAGATTCTTTTTCATTTAAGAATTTTATGGTTTTCCTAATGATCCTTGGTTCGATGCCATTTACATTCCTCTTTGCATTGCAAACGGGGATAATGGAAACTTATTTTAGGTTCTTCCCGTAATGATATCTACTTCAAACTTTGGAATAAATTAGTGGTATCCCCACCAGGTCATTATACGTAATCATATCTTGCAAAATCATTACGAGATCAACACCAGGTGATTTTAATTCTCGTTGATGAAATGGATGCCGGAGATATCAAATTTTTCTATGGAACATTTCCCGAAATAAATACATAACCAGACACGTGAGAGGCAGTAATGAACACGGTTCACAAACGCAATGCACCGATTTCTTAAAGGTCCTTGGTTCAAAGCCAATGAACCATTTGAAAACGTACGTTCATTTAAAAGGGAATTCAGAGTTACTTTGGAGGACTTTACCGATTTATCGACTTCAAATTTGATAAACCGTGAGAGACCTTGGGACTCTGTGCACGCTATTACATTTTCAATTGCTTGGTACAGCACCCCACAAAAAAATCGAACGGCGTAGTCGTAGCTGCATAAGAGTCCATTATTTTTAACATTTCGTAGGTGCAGGCAATAGTATATAATTCTTAAACATGCTTGCATATTGCAAGACGACCAAAATCTTGATGAAGTATGCGCAAAGTTCATTGCTATCGATGGAGGCTCTATTTCGTTTGAAAAGTTAAATTAGAAAGAATAGTAGCAGGAAGTCGAATCTAGCACCAAAAGAAAGGGAAGAAAAGAGAGATTTCTTATTATGGTCGATTCGAATTTGCGAGAAAAATCATAAAATACAAGAACATTTTGTTAACATTTTGAGATTATAAACATTCCATTATAAGCATTCCATCTGCGCTATCACTGCAGGCAACAAGGTTCCGGGTTCGAATCCCGGCTGATGGGATTTTCCGATCAGTGAGTGGTTGTCAGTGTTCGTTGCTGCCCCCTGACAAGTTCATCAGAGCTTACTTCACCGATAAAAGGCTACAGTGGCTACTCATAAATAAAAGACATTGAAAATCGAAAACCGCTTAAAATTAAACCTAATAATAAATAATACTCTATATGAAAAAAAAATATTTTATGAGATTTAAACATGAGGGGTTGCTAAAAATATCCTTTGAAGAATCTCGCAGAAAACTATACAAAATCTTAAAATAATTCGAAGTTTGTTTAAGCTTCTGTACCAGCCGAGTTTTTCTGAGATATATGAATAAGATTGAAGATATTTTCATAAATAAGTTAGGGTATTGAATATTGAGTTTTTGGGGCTTTGTAGATGCTATTATATTTTCAGTTTCTTGGTATATTGGTTTCGAAAGAATTATAGCCATGTATTTGCCATCTTCCAACAATTAGGAGGCATGTATTAAGATTAAGGCTTTTGCACGGATATTCACGAAATTTACTTTCCCCATTGAGATTAAACTGGAATTTCCGCTGATTTATTTTTGTAATTCTTTAACAGAAATATGGAACTGATTGCTAAGTTCAATTCAGCTGTTTTCTAATGCTTGCATTTTCTTCCAGTGCCATCTCATTGTGCTGTGGACCTCGTGCAGTTGGAGTGGTTGCAATGGACGCCAGGAGTGTAAGAAATTGCACGAGGCCATCGAGGATGGGGACTTCGACCTCGTGAGTCGTCTGATGGAGAAACATGCAGCTGAGCAGTACTTCTTACATGAAGGAGACTCCGCTCTGTACCATGCATTCTCAGAGGAGAAGTATGAGATTGCTGCCCTTCTTATTTCTAACGGTGCAAAGATTCATGAGTCCGAGATCGATGATTTATATAATCTGAAAATAGATCTAATTCGTGTAAACCACCTTTTTAAATATTATAACAAAAAAATCTGACAAATCTTGTATCGATAAATTGATGTCCGTTAGTCAGTGTCTGCAGGGCTTTGACGGGCCGCAACGGAAAGCAGTTAGGACCATGTACGAGGATTTATTTGAATCCGTAATCATGAAATTGTCAATGATGGTCTTGGAGACTATAGATTTTGATGTATATTATGATTTCGAGTCCGAGGACGTAAATAGATTACATCGTCTGGAGGTGGAAGAGATGGAAATCAATGGATTGAATCTGTCAAATTTGAAGGAAATCTTCATCGGAGCCAAGAACTTGATGTCCGGTGACCCTCAAAAGAGGGCATTGGTGTACGGTGTGGTGGCGGAGGAACAGTGTCACTTGGCAATGACCACTCTGTATGAAAATGGAGCGAAGCCATACATAGAGGAAGAGACCAAGATGACACAGGACTTCCGGAATATCATCAGAGCAGTGGAATCATTAGCAGGTTACTCCTGTCACTTAGAATCGTCTATTGAAACAATGTTCACAGATTATGAGGAGTGCAAGTGGGAGTGTGAGCTAATAGCTCGTGTACCATATGTCATAGGATTCTACGGTGAAGAAACTGGGAGAGGGATTCTAATGGAATCTTCCGAATTGTCCGGACTACTTTCCTTTTATGAAAAAAATGTCATTCCCAAGTGCAGAGAGTACACAGATCCAAGGCTTAACACGAAAGCTCACCGGATTATGGAAGAGTTAATGGAGAAGCATGATTTGATATCATCCAAAGAATCGAAAATAACACCACTAAAAGAAGAATTTCCTACATTCAGTGAATACTTGGAGGATTTCCCATCGTTCCCAGAGCATCCAAAATTGGAGAGAGAAGGGATTTTTGTGTTAACGACGAACTGCACTAAACTGTGCACCTTACACGTGTTCCACGACTTTAAAGAGAAGTACGGGGATAATCTGATGAAAAAGGTACTCTTCTTCTCAAGGAGCTGCATAGAAAGGGAAAACGATAAAATAATAAATGCCTTGAAAGGTAATGTTTGGGATTACTTTATACTTCTTATGGACAAGAAGGCATTGAATCTATTGGAATTTTACTTTGAATACCTTGAGAATTTCAATGCATTCCTAATCAATGGAAAGAAAATAATAATGATTGCAAGCTCCCAGTCCATTGATCAAAAGTTAAACTTTGAAAGGGCTGTAAATTATAAGTGGGATGATTTGACATATGAATACAAAAACAAACTTGAAATTATACATTTTTTATTCAAGGGCCAGGAGAAGTATGTATACGTTGAGAAGGGAGATTTCCCAGAGTATTTTAATGAGGATGACATTATGCAAATAATCGGTGAAGTAATTGAAGTATATGATGGTGAGGATCTATATTCACAGGGTTACGTTCCTGAGACTTATATTGAGAGAGAATTTACGGCAACTACAGTGAATGGAGATTTTTTGACAATATCCCTCGAGACACTAGTGTTTTTTGTCCGGATTCAGTAAGATGGATTTCGAGGAAGGATTGATAAAAAACCTTTGAGTGCAGTGGATGGAGAAATCAGATGATAAAATGCAGGAAGTGAAATCAGTATATATCTCTAGAGGTTGTGATTTCACGACTTTTATGGATTTAGTAGGGAAAAACCCAAGAAAAACTACAATCTGGCTGCACCACGAGGAGAAAGGGTTTTATCTGAAAAACTCAAATTCGACTAGCGATGAATTCAAAAAGCATTCGAAGGAAGTGTCATTCTGTGAAAATGAGATATTGGATTTCCTGAAAAGCAAAAGAATTTTCATAATATCTGATAACGCAGGATGTGGCAAATCTACTGTCGTGTCCAATCTTATCAGTACTGTGAGGAAAAACAGGTCCGATTCTTGGATATGGAGAATCGATTTCAATAAGTTTTCCAATAGTGAGAATGATCCCCTCTCCTTGGCTAACCTCAATCCAAACAGTAACGAAGAAGAATTCTTTGATTATTTGTGCCAAATGCTAAAATTGAATGGCGGCTTTGAGAAACACCTTATCAAGAAATTCAGCGATAGAGCAGGTAGCTGTTTCATTTTTTTTATGGTTATGATGAAATTCCATCGAAATACATGAACAGTGCTCTTAAAATCCTTTCCACTCTAAAGGAAAAGATTGCAGTTAAAATGATAATAACGACCAGAAAGCATCAACAGGAAGAATTGGAGAAAACGTTGGATACATACTCACACCAATTGGTGCCTTTATCAAAGAAATATCAAATAGAATTCATGAATAAGTTGTGGAAGAAAAAATTAATGGATCCAAAGGATAAAGGACGCCAGAGAAGCAAGAAAGATGTCACAGAAAAAATTCAAAATATCATTGATGAATCAAGAAAAGAAAGGATTGCGTTAGAATACCAAAAGCTAATACATGCACTTGAATAAATAGATCGGGGGAAAGACTTAAATTCAATTTTATCTGAAATAGAAAATTTAGATTTCACAAAATTTGCTAAGTATATTATAGAGAAGTCTTCAGTGGATAAGGAAGCATTGGAGTTCATAGGCATTCCATTACATCTTTATATGATTGGGAGGATTCATTTTAATGATAATTACAATGTTGAAACCGCATATGACATTTATGGCCTTTACAAGAGTTTGTTAGATCGGAAGATACTAATATATATTGAAGAAAAAGAAAATCAGAGGAAGGAAAGTAAAGGAAAAGAAAAGATGGTGAAAATACAAGAAAAGATGCTTTTAGAATTCAAATGTATTTGTCAATTAAGTTAATAAATGAGGGAAAAGTATGTCTAGCTTTAGATTTGGATGGAGATGATTTAGAAGTCTGCATTGGTCTTGGAGTCATGTACGAACATGGAGGAGAAATACGTTTTCTTCACCAGACGTTCGCTGAATTTTTCATTGCTGAGTCGGTGAGGAAAAACGTACGAAAAGAGGACATCGTAAAACTGATATCTGACGATAAGTACACAGTAATTAGAAGATTTCTCTCCAGTTCATTGGAAAATAATAAATTTGAGAAAGTTTCAAAGGAACTCTTAAAAATAAGCTCTCTTTCAGGTGTAATGGAAAGGGCTAAAAGATTGGCTATCCGTTATAATTCTGATAGTTATTGTGCTGCTAAGATCATAAAAAGTTTGCTTGTGAATTTTGAACAAAATGTAGAGGTAAGTGTGGCAAATAAGTTGTTTGAGGAAATTGAATCAAGAATAGAGAACATGAGTCATGCTGGGGGTTTTCTCACTGTTTCAATGATGAAACATCTGTTGAATAAAAATTCTGAGGTTAACTCTTTTTTATTTCTACATTTTCCGAGATTCGCCGAGAGTGCTAATGAAGTAATCGAAGTATTGACTGTATGCATTCCATTTGGAAGTGATGGGGGACCTGGCTTGCATAAGAGAAGGGAAGATATTGATAAGGAAAATACGCGTCTTGCGCTGTTGTTAAGTCTGAAGGATTCACACCGAAGAGGTTTCATTTACCATTCTACGAGGAATGAAAGAGTAGAAATAAATTCTGCAGTTTCATTAAAGCATTGCACAATGTTTTTGACAATGAAATAGAAATCTTGATTGACAAGAATCTTAAATTAAGGTTAATTCGGGAGTGTTTTGTCAAATCTTATAAGCCTGGAAGAGTTCAACCATTTCAGAAAGTGATCAGCATATCCCAGGAATGTTTTGTAATTGAACAACTGAAGGAACTTCTCCTTAGTTGTCATTATAATGGTGGTTACTTAATACTCATTTTCAAAAAAGAGTGTCCACTTACGCAAACGGTGACAAATTTGAAAGTCATCAAGAAGGTGTTGAAAGATAATTATACCATGAAATAGTTCTTAATGAGTAAAGATAGAAACTTAAATTATGCACTTCATTTTGCTACTTCAAAACGGTTTATGTATGTTGATGAAATTATGCAATTTTTTTGTAATTACCTCGAAAAAGAAGAATTGAAGGAAACACTCCTTAGCAAAAATGGGTTTGATAGAAATGTAATTCATCGCTCATTTGAAAATAATACCCCTGAAATATTAAGAGACAATTTGAGCAGTATCAAGGGAATTATTGGGGAAGAGGGTTTGAAAATGTTGCTTAGAATTAAAAGTAGTGATAATCAAAACATATTTCATTTCGCTGCTTCTTACGCTAACATTTCAAAGGGTATTATTCAAAGTTGTGGCAATATTTTAGGAGAAGAGGAGACTAGGGAATTGATCCTTAGTAAAGATAAATATGATCGAAATGTAATTCATTTACTATTTAAATATAATTCCACTAAAACATTAATAGACAATTTGAATACTATCAAGGGATTTATTGGCGAAGAGGGTTCGAAAATGGTGCTTAAAGGTAAAGATAGTGTAAATGAAAACATATTTCATTTCGCTGCTCGTAATAGTATTATAACAGAATTTACTTTCCTCAATTTGTATTTGTGCGAAAAAGAAATAGCAGACCTTTTGTTGGAGAAAAATACATTTGGTCAGACATGTTTGCATTTTGCAGCAGAATGTCCCAAAATGAAACCAACGTATTTAATAGATTATGCACATCAGTTGCTAAGATGTGAAAGTCGTTTTGAAGAGTTTCTTTTGGCACAAGATAACGATGGGAACACATTCTTCCATTCGATTACTAGTTTTCATATCTGCCATAATACAATATATTCGATTTGAAGAAACATAAGTTTTCAATTGATGTTTTTAATAAGTTATTGAAGATGAGGAATAACAAGGGAAAAACATGTCTACGAATGGATTGTGATGATATGGAGAAAAATGTTGAATGTTTTGAAGGAATTTTTAGATGAAGACTTGTTCGAAAAATCTTGAAGAAAGTGAAATGGAAATAATGCAAAATCGACATTAAAATAATTACAGATTTTATTTCAATTATTTTTTGTTTATACATTTATTAGATAAATCAGCTAGTTCCTAATTTAGGGTGTTGTTTAGACAGGGTGTGCCCCAAAACGTTGATTAGAACAATGTAAAAAGCTCCTTTTCAGTGTCTGTGATAACTTATAAGATATTCCTTCTGTTTTTGTAATTCATCAAAGTCAAATTGGCCTTTTTGTCATTTAAGAAGGCTATGCATTTATGTGTAAGCGATATGTATGTATGTATTGATATAAAAGTGTACTCTGCCGTCAAGTGGACGGGTTCTAATTTCACTCTTTCATTGCATTATTTATACATGTACTTACCATTTGGTTCTAATGAACCTATACATAATCATATCAGCTCAAAATTTATAGAATAATGTGAATTAAAGAACATTATGATGGGCCTGAATTCCCCGTGTTTAATTGTTGGAGAACGCTTGAGCTCGGATTCAACAATCGTCGTCAGGGGGACTTGTTTTTAATACTCCGAAATTAAACATCGTTTATTTCGTCATATATCTCGTAGTTTAAATTCAAGAAGTACATTCAATGTCCGAAATTAGACTCTATATTCAATATTCCCTTCTTTTGGCACTTGTTTCATTTCATAGAATCATTATTTCCAATTTAAATTCGCAAAAGAAGAAAAGTGTTCCATGCACGTTTTATTTTAATACAATGTAATAATTATTTCTTATGGAAGCCTTTCCTATCACTCTGGAGTCGAACCTGGTCCTATTATCAAAATGGACCGTCATAATTTCGCATACCTTTCTATGCCATGGTTGTCGTAATTCCGATCCCAAAACCATATTTTACGACCAAAATAGGAAACTTAATTTTTTTCCTTTATTTCGGTACTAGACTTTGCAGGACCACTATTTCCAATTAATTTCTGTAAATCTAACAAAGCCTTTAAGGTGCAAAAACGAACATTTCGTGTTTTTCTTATGGAGACGTATTATGGACATAATTTCATAGGAAACATTTTTTCACTACGTCTTTCTCAAACAAGTATAAAACTAACTTCAAGGGTGTGTCGATAAACTTTGTGGTACTCCGTGACTAATTTGAGTAGAATTAGTTTTCACGAGGAAACTAGTTTCATTTTATTTTCCATTAAGTATAATAGTCAATTAAGTTTAACGTTAACTATTTCTAATCGTTATTATGGAGCAGTAAAAGTTCAACATTTTTCAGCAATTGTTAGTGACATGTTTTGAGGTTCGATATTTTGAATCTTCAACTTTGAGGCTCTTTCTCCATTTGCGTGTGCACACATCTAAAAGCACGAGTGTTCGTGTCAAAATTCTTTCGAAATCGAGCTGAAGTCAATTCAATAGTCTAGTTTTATTACGTACGAATTTTTAACCCCACAACGATACGACGTTGTATTTTTCGTTAGAAATATGTTAATTTTAATGAAGCAAACTCTAACAATAAATAAATAACTTACAATAAATGTTAAACGTATTTAAAATTTCGGCTCTACTTCCCAATACATTTCTTATGAGCCTATCTTTCCAATTATTTATATCGGAGTTGAGCTCAACAATCACCTTCGTCGTTAGGGAATTGTTTACGCGCACGAAATCACACAAATGTTTCGTCATTTTCGTTGATTTCTCTCAATTTCGACTCGAATACGATATTCAACAACCAAATTAAGAATTTTTATTCAATTTCCTTTCTTTTGGTGTTAATCTCGATTTTGTGCGACCAATATTTCTTATTTAATTCCGCGAAAGAAAATATGTCCGCAATCGATCAAAATTCACTTAACGTGCATTTCTTATGAGAGAGACGATTCGAGTAGTCCAGAGTCGAACCAAGGATACTTTGGACACACAAATATTAATATGCAATACTCCATTGAAGATTACAGATACTTTTGAGAGATTTTGAAATTCTCCAAATTCCAACGAAGATCTGAGGCCGCCGTGTCCTCGCCTCGTAAGTATTTGCCATCTGCTCCCACTGGAACGGATTCGTTGGATGTCACAGTGATGGAATTTAAAATCAAAACTTTCGCCTCTCTCTCTCGATCTCGCGAGCGTCTACGTCATCGCGCATGCGCAGAAGCTACCGCTGGGGGACGATCGTCAGCTACCGGCTCATCTTCTGCGTCTTCTGCGAACTCGACATCCCGTTTTCCCTCATCAGATGTGGATGGGATTTGCTTTTAGGAAACACAAATTATTTCATTGAATGAAATAATTTGTGATGAGCGTTATAATTCATGTACAAATTGTTAGCGAGGATATTAAAAGGGAAGCTTTTATTCAGAAATGTTAATGCTGAAATTTTTGCTCTCAAATATTTAATTTAAAAAGTAATTATTAAGAATATCCTGTATTTAGACAATATTTTTGTTTTATAACTCAATTTCATACATTAATATAAACCCATACAGAATAAAGATATTAAAAAATACATATTAAATTGCTAATCCCATATAAAGAATGCATTAAATTACTTAGATCTAAAATATATTGTAACATTAATGATGGGAAAATTTAAGTAATTTAAATTCAGTTACATTGATAAATAGCAACGTACTTTATATTTGAATGAATAAACTAAGTTTTGTTAAATTAGCCTTTTCTATAAGGAAAGGGTTGAGGTGGATTTGCACATAAGGGCGGGAAAATTCCCAAGGAAAAACGGACTTGAAAAAAGTTTGACAGGGCCGGGAATCGAACCCGGGAGATGGTTAAGGCAGCCTCCCGGATAGAGGAAGATCCCGGGTTCGATTCCCGTCCCTGTCAGACTTTTTTCAAGTCCATTTTTCCTTGGGAATTAGTCTTTTCTATAAATTCCACGAATTTAAATAAAAGTGATTCTTGTTTAAGCGGTTAAACGTATTTAAAATCATAGAAATACAGATTTGAAATGAGGTATTGTAAATAGGAGTCCATTGAAGCAGTATTATTAGTATAGTGAATGTTTCGAATTCCAATTATAAGCGAATGCAATACGAAAATTGAGACCAAAATATGAATGAAAGATGAAGAACTTCTGTCAACTGTGAGATCTATGGGAATGTATAAATGCGATAAAGGCTGAATTTCAAAAGAAACAATTCAAATTGGTTTAATTTTCGTGAAGATCAGCAAAGATTGAAGACGAATTCTTTGAGATTATTTCCATTCTCATGCTGCATACACCTTGGTATTCAAAATAAATCTATACACATCAAATAGAGTGTGTGTGTGTATGTTCGCTAAAAACTCGAGAACCAAGAGTTGGAAAACTATGAAATACTCTACATTATTAAAAGTCGACCCTCCCGCAGAGCAAAGGCTACTTTTTATTTACCTAAATTCCATGGTTCGAACCCAGAGGGGTCAAAACTTGTTCACAAGAAATTACTAAGAACTAAACTAAATTAAAAAGAACAGTCGTAGAAAGTCGATTCAAGCACCAAAAGAAAGTATATTGAATAAAGTTTTTTTATTTTGGCCACGAAATAACGTTTGCTACTCGAAATTGCGCACAGTTTGATAAAGTACGTGAATATTTTATCGAACTTTGAGTTTGTAAACAACTCATCCCCTTGACGATTTAGGCGATTGTTGAATCCGAGCTTATCAGTTTATCCGTAAGAAAACATTGAGAATTTATGCAAACTTCAAATATTTATTTATTTATTATTTATTATAAATAAATATATACTAAGAATGGGTTTATATTATAATATAAATGCGAAGAGGAACATATTTCATAGGATATCAGCATTTACAGGTATGAATGATACGTTTTGCAGTATTTACGAATGTTTTCCGAATTTTATTGAAGCATCCGTAGCAACCAAGTTTTATTTATATCAACGCAATTGTTTACTGAATATTCCTCGGAATAAATGGGTTTTGTAGTAGTTTGTTGCATGAAATTGCCTTCTCTGAATGCGTATAAAAACCAGGTAAGTTGCGGATGTTTCTAATATACTCTGCTGAATTAAGTATTTCATCTTATCAATTTACATCGACAAATATTCTGCGATTGACGAAAGTGGATTTCGTTACTATCGTACGGTATCGCAAGTTTCTTTTACCTGTACCATTGAACGAAGTTAAAGTAAGAGATGTAGGATATAGTCGGGTTGCGTCGCGGCTTTCACAAGGTTAGTCGCTCGCTTTTCTTCGCGGCTTTCACAAGGTTAGTCGCTCGCTTTTCTAAAAATGATTTCACTCGTCTTTCCCCTACGTTATACCGTACAATTCTTACTCAGGTGAATGATAAGTAACGGGCAGATTTTTGCGTTTTTGATATTGGTTTGTTTAGGGTGGGTATTTTCATGTCATCATTGATTTAGACATCAATATTTACGCATGAATCCCATGGCAACAATTGTTTTAGTAATGTAATGGATTTATTATTATGGATGTAATTCAACTACAAAAACCCGATCTTGGTTATATTATCTTCTATAGAACAGGACTACCATATTTAACTCTACTTCCATTCTCCCCGATGAGAATCAATAGGCGCCTCCGCTAGTTATGCGTAAAAGAAATAAAATTGTTCCTCCTGAAACAAAGGCAGTTCCAATGTATTTGTGTGGTGTTGGTAGCATAAGATTGAGGCGGAAGCACACAAAAGCTATCGAAAATTCGAGACATGAAAATGCGAAAGTTTTCATTGAATAAATTCGCTATTTCTAACTTTATTTATTTTGGAGGGAAATTGAATCAACGCAAACTCCGAAAATCCACTCCATCGAGACTTTCCTTCCTTTCACCAATTCAATGAATCAAACCAATCAAACTGTGACAACGACTTGGCAATACGAATGTCTTCAATCGACTGAAATGTGGAATGGAACAAACCGTTAATGAAAAAGATCACAATTACTAGAATAAATGTTGATGATGCAATAATAAGAAAAGCTTGAACGTTTCAACTTAAACTCATCCGAAGGGACTAATGCAGTAATTACGTAACGGAGGTTAGAAGATTTGAAATCCAAAGATAAACAGAAGTGATAACAACCGAAAAGGATATCCAAATCAGGAAATAATCTTAAGCTAATCGAAGTAATAATAATTTGTAAGCCTCTGTAATTAGCAAACTAGATGGTGTTTGAGATGCTTCATTGTGTATTTATTGTAAACAATAAAACGAGCACAATTCTTCCGAAACCTATTCATTCATATTCATGAAACGGTACATTCTATCGAATATGACCATGGCTTCCAAGACCGGAGAAAACAAATGCATATCGTAACAGAATTGTAAGAAAAAAATGAAATATTGTATTCACTAGATTCGTAAGGTTGCTGTTTTGTCGGAGGAGATTCTAGTTCTGTCTAGAAAATAGAAGAAAGTTTAATTAAAACCATTTTATTACGAATGAAGAAAATCCGTAAAGATCCTGCATATAGGTACTATGAATCGGAACGATTCCCTCTCTATTATATTATTTTGTCAGATTTTTGAAAGATATCGAAATACAAGTATGAAACATTTCGCTTGAAATCGAAAAAGCACGAATTTTCTAAATCAAGAATTCATAAATATTAACATAAACCTTTATTAACGTCATCAGGGAAACTTTAAACAGCGTTTTTAGTTTCCCTGATTATGCATACTTCAGGTCAAGTCACTGACACTTGTTGACCATGGTTATAATTTTGATCCCCTACAGATGTATTTATTACGAGTAAAAGTTGCTTGCATACTGCAAACATATTATATGTATTTATAATCTTTATTCAAATGCCAAGTTTTTAGTTTCAATGTTATTTGGAAGGGGTTAAAAAAATCTTAAAAATTGTAGCAATTTCTAATTTTTGTAGACGTCTGGTGTTGAACCCAGGAACTATTATACGAATAGACATTATAACTTGTTAGGCCCTGATCTTAATTAATGCAAAGTTTGAAGTCCATATCATACCGGGAAGATCCTGAAATAAGACTCCATTATTCCCATCTGAAATGCATAGGGTAATGTAACATTATAACTTGTTAGGATATCTGGTGTCGAACCCAGGAACTATTATACGAATAGACATTATAACTTGTTAGGACCTGATCTTAATTAATGCAAAGTTTGAAGTCCATATCATACCGGGAAGGTCCTGAAATAAGACTCCATTATTCCCATCTGAAATGCATAGGGTAATGTAAATGGCTATCTGGGATCGAACCAAGGACAATCAGCGAAATTATAAGCAGCGTATATGAAATATAGTTGTGATCTTTAATGACATACAAAGGTTTAAGCTGGTATGTTATCGGGAAAGGGTTGAAAGTAGAAATCTTAAAAATCGTCGAAAAGCATTTTAAATGGGTTATATTTGCCCTGACCTAGCGTCGAACCAAGGATAAACTTCGTGGATGTCTTTGTGGTTTCCGTAGGACCTGTTTGTCGGGTTGGAATACACTGTCTTTTATAATTTAAGAAGATATAATTGTATTTCTAATCAATATTAGTTTACCATATACCTTTTCCAAGGTTTCGGTAGCATCGACTCAGTTAATCGTGTCTTATTTTTAAATAAATTCAGCTGATGTTGTGAAAATTGTTCACCATGCACAGTTTTCCAAAATATTGCATGAACACTAAAATAACCAATAATTTCTTCCTTTAGCTATCGTTATTTTACTGTATACAACCGATGAAGTGGGCAAATATTTGCGGTAGACTTGCTTAAAAATAAATGACTGCGTTGGAATTGAAGCGATTGCGGGATGCATTGTTTGAAACGCTTTATCACACCGCGGCTTCCAACAATGGGTCATACTTGGTAATACTAGCGAGGGATATTGTTGTCGACTTCGCCAAGTAACGAGGATATCACCCATTTGAGTTACAACTAAGTTTTTACATTTTTTAAATGTACCTCAAATATTTTGATCAAATTCAAGACGTCAAAGATTCTGAAGCTTAGAGTTTTCTTCAGACTGAGTGGAAGCAGCTGTGGTAACAAATGTTTTTCGTCGGTTAAAGCAACTATTAATCAGAGGCTAATGAAACTGGATATAACAACCGGAAATCGTAAGAAGCGAATGAAACATTGTACTCACCGAATAGCAGTGTTTATCCTTCGGTCTGAAGAGGTAACAAAAAAGAGAAAGAAAGTTCAATTAAAAAAACCAATTATTAGGAAAAAGAGATTCTATCCATATGAAACTGTCCTTCAATTCCAAATTTGGCATTTAATACTAACGTCAATGTATATGGTCAATTAAATGTCGAAATTTGCGTCAAATATGTCCGCAAAAATATTTATTGTCACAGCTTCTTCTATTTAGGTAGAATTAAACTTCAAATTTCACAAATGTACGTTCTGAATTTTCCCAAATCTTTGAGGCCAATTTGAAACTTAATCATTTTGGAGTCTAGCTTAAAATCTATATATCGTATCAACTCTTTACATTTTATTGATCTATATTTACGGCATCATACAATCATATTTCAATCATAATAAGTCGAAGATTCTCAGTTTTAACGGACGAATGAACATCTCATCGTAACTCAAATTGGTGATATATTAAAAGTGTTTAATTGTCCAAACTTTAAAAGTTTTTTCTAATTGGCATCGCTTTGGCACTCTCAATTAGTAAGAAACAATGCCTCTTCCCCCTCGTTATTAGGCGAAGTCGACAACAATATCCCTCGCGAGCATTGCAAATATGAGCCATTGTTGACAGCCGCGGCGTAACTAAGCTTTCCCAACAATGCATCAAGCGATCCTTTTAATTCCAACACATATATTTTATATTATTTTTTTCGAACTTATCTAAAAGGTTGACCATCTTTATCAGCTGTAAATAAAGAAAATTTGGAACACGGCTGTTAATGAATTAGAGGTTTGAAATCTCCAAAAGCCGTCTTTGTCGGCGATCCGAGTCATGCTTCCCGGTAGTCGGATAAAGCAAGAAAGGAATGCCGCACCTTTATAAAAGTGCAGAAACCCTTTCTATAATGGCATTAATGTCCACAAAGAAAGTTCACGAGTTAGGCTTTAAGTTGTTCCATTGTTCCATTGTTGGGGTTGAGCGTGTATGTTTTGAATTTTAGACTCGTGAACTCTTCTGCTATCAATTGGGCCTAAATAGGGCTAAAGCATAGCTCATGCAACATAGAAGAAACATCCTCAAGCCGACCGAAAAGAATAACTGCTGGGATTCAAAGTGCAACTATGACGTTGAGTTGAGCTAAACACTTCTTATCTGCGGGGAACTCATCGAAACTAATTGGAAGAGAGGCTTTCAAAATGCTTCCGATGGATTCTTCAATGGGCAACCAAGAGATTCCAAAATGAAGCAGCAGAATTATTCAGTTTTATTACAACCCAATTATTTATTAATATATAATTATTTTGTGTAAATTAATAATTTTCGTCATTCTCTGTTACTTTTTGAGATTCCACTGTTGAAATGTGTGGTCAATTCATAGTTTTTGTTTTTCGTGCGTTATTTAGCATCATTTTTTGAATTCGTCTCCATCGCCCATTATATTTCGTTGGATATATAATTAGTTTTCTGATTCGTCCTATATTTTTGCTTGTGGTAGACTCAAAAGGCCAATTTCACCGCTTTCCATCGAACATGACCCGAAAAACCTTCTTTATCAACTTTGTGACATAAGAGTTAATACAACATAAATTAATCACTAACATTTTTTCCCAGATGATATTGAATACAGTTTTTGACAATGATAAGAGATATCATTGATAAGGAAAGTCATGTGCCACGTCAGATTTTTATCTTATCAATTAGGCATAGACATAATTAAAAATATCGAGAGAGAAAACATATATACATAAGATAAAAGTAACCGGCAGAACCCTATATATAAGTAATTTCACGCTACATCCAAATGTTACATAATTTCTTATTCAAACCTCCGCGCAGTCTCATAAAAACATTCTATTAGCGTTTACAATGAATGTTAGCCCCGAAATGCGTAATTCTAAATGAAAGCGGATATTTCTCTAAATCGCAGTTTTCACCGTTGTCAATATCAAAAGGCGTAAAATATTTCATCCACTTTCTAGAGCTATTAACGAAAAGTCGAATAATTTCCTGGTAACTACCTTAAAAACTTGCCCATTTCCTCAGCTATTTACCACGAAAAGTTCATTGAGCTATCTTTACGGCAACATAATTTAAATTAGATTCATAACCTTCCATTACTTCCCGGAGTACCAGTTATTATCAAAACCATGTCGATATTACGAATTCATCGTGAAAAACTCAGCACGCTTGCGCAATACACAAAAAAGATTTCGGAGAAAAACGTACAGAAAATGGCGATACGTTAAATGTTGTGGCAGCCATATTGGGTCATATGGCGAACTCATAGCAACTATAACAATTGGTGTCACAGCAATTACTGACAATCGTCGCCATGACAACAATAATAAAGTAGCCTTCCAAAAATCTTTTCCATAGTAACCTTTGATCTGCCATCCCTTGTCACTACACTAACAACGAAAAGTTTTTGAATGCGTAAAAAAGGTATTTAGTTGGAATAATTAGGCAAATCGTTTTGCTAACAATTTCTAAACTTTAAAAATCAAGAAAGTTCAACTTCATAGTAAAATGTCGATAAAAGTTCGTGATGAAATTTTGCTACGCGTTCAATATCCAATTACTAAATTAAATTAATTACAATTTACGACGCGATGAAAAAATTGACAACCTACTTATATAATGACTAGCATAATTGCTCGTTGATTCCCAACGGGGAAACCAAACTCGATGAGACGAGGATCAAGTAAATCTACGGGTAAAAATTATAGTAAATGCGGAGGTTTGAAAGAGAGAAGATTGAAATGGAAGGAAGAAAATTCACCAAATAAATAAACAGGGTTGATGCGTCAGCTAGGTAAGAACGAAATACGAATTATGTCAATCTTTTCGAAAATCAAACTGTCTTAAGTTAATTCTTTCAAAGTTCTTCTTTCTTCTCTCAGAGGTCCCAACCTATCAGTAAAAAATCAAGTCCTTTGACCGGTCAGTAGGGCGCCGTACCCAAAGAAAAGATGGGCGGGAACCTATAAGTAATTGAGTACGTAAAATTCGGATCCTATCAATGAGTGAAAACAGTCTGCACGAGTAACTGCTTAACAAAAAAACGTG
Source organism: Sympetrum striolatum (assembly GCA_947579665.1). Classification (NCBI taxonomy): domain Eukaryota; kingdom Metazoa; phylum Arthropoda; class Insecta; order Odonata; family Libellulidae; genus Sympetrum; species Sympetrum striolatum. The sequence goes on from OX388345.1 coordinate 8,325,604, forward strand.
TTACGGAGGTTTAGGAAATTAACTGTGTGGTAAAAGAAATTTAAGTTGATGCAGAGAAGATTTCAGAATATTTAGCGAGAGAAATTGGCTTTAATTAAGGAAAGATAGCGAAGTGATGAGAAATACTGCTATGGATGGATTTCTAAAGAAAGGACTTCAAAAGGATGGGAAGAACTGATGGCAAGAAGTTGTAGGGAGATACCAAAGATGTACTGGCCTCAAATTACTAGAGATAGGGCTTTTAACGTAAGATTTTAAGACAGAGGAATTCAAGCAATGTAAGATAATCATATATCTTAGCGATTTGTAGTTTCTAGAATGCTTAAAGAAATAAATGAATTATTTTTCCAAGTACATGAAAAAACTGAAGTATTTGGAAAAATGAAGAGCTTGAAAGGAATAATCTTATTTTTTTGATTTATCGCATTATTTTTTGCGCGCCCATCAAATCTTTACAAAAGCGTTGTTGGCGCTATCGGAGAATTAAAAACCTCGGAATTTCCCGATAAACGAATCTCTCGGCATTTCTCGAGAATCTCACGTTTTCTTATTTTGCACCGCTATCCCAGTGATAATTCCGTCTATTATTAATTCGCATAATAGATTTTATTATTTATTAGTAAATTATTTCCCCTGAAAAAATTACAACTACTTTTAACTTTTGAATATATGGTGTAATTGCCTTCATCTGATCCTACTAAATGATCAAAAGTAACAATAATACACCTATCTTATTTCAAGTATCCATCGTGATAAAAATCGGAAGGTAAAAATGTTTAATAAACGATACGAATTTTAACAAATCATGAGAACCCTCAATTTTCATCGTAGAACGTCGGTCAAAAGACGCTTGTACCTCTCTTTCGACGAGTGATGCGACGAAGTTAGCAAATTGTTGCTAATTTGTATTGTGTATAACTTTTAGAATCATACTAGGCGCGGTCAGTTTTGCAAAGGTGTCCCCTCTCGCGGCGAGGGTCTAGCAGAGGAAATGTCCGGTCGACATTATGGGCCCCCGCTGGGAAACCCTTCCCAGGTCAGTGTACTTGCAAAAAGCCCAGCAAAATCGACATTAACCAAATCATTTTCCTTCTTTTAATTAAAGGGAAAAAGGGCTGACGAAGGAGTATGTATTTTCATGGATGAAACCAGGCTGAGCGGAAACTATTTCACGGAATAACTAAAGTGCTTGGAAAATTTATTTATTATTTTTCTCTGTATATCGATTTGTCGGCAAATTCCCTTCTATGGATCTTCCTTTCTATTGATGTCAGCTAAAACTTGAGCTTTGCAACTCACGAAATAAGGATGTGCAGGTCTCCTGATGTAATAACGTCGACTCCAGAAACTTAACTTGGTCTACAAAGGTAAACGTCACCGAAATTGAAACAAGGGACATAGACTTTCATTTTTCAACAAACTCAGTGTAGGAAACTGCGCTGCGAAATTTCAAATCGCTCCACAATTTTATATTTGAGTACAGAAATATACGTACATGCATACGTATTTCTGCTGAAGATGACAATTTCCTAATAAGTACGCAGCTCTGGGTCTTAAATGCTGATTTATGTTTTTTCAACAATTCGATGCGTTTGTTGTTTTTCTAGCAGTTATTCCGAAGGAGTTTTGTTCGTTATTCATGAGTTATACCAACCGAACAAAGTTCATTCTTTTGTTATTGTCAGCAACAATCGACATTTATACCATGGTTTTTTGAGTCGTAGAAATTTTATATCGCAGCTATTTTAACGTGGAATGAAAGAGTGGTCTTTTGTCTTCAATTCGGTGTCTTTGTTGCCTTTAAAGGAAGAATAAAACGTCGGGGATTATCCGTCTGAGATTGGGATTCAAGCGAAAGAAGTCACTTGTCGATCGTGCGTCTTTCTTTCCGTTTAACCAATTTGTCTATTAAGGTATGGTGGTAACCATTCGCGACAGCTATTTCTTTTATAGTTATAAGTTCACGAAGAAAGTTATTTATTTACTTATTAGCTCATTGGCTATCACGGATTCTCCCGATTTCTTATCCAACACTACAGATACTCCCCTCTGGCTAGTATTTCCCCCACTGAAAATGACTCTAACATCATCGCTCCAGAAGTCTCCCTCGTTTTTCCACCGCACTTTGCATAACCCTAGTACATTTATGTTGGACCTCTTCATTTCTATCTTTACGTTTTCCAACTTTCCTTTCCTGAGCATTGTCTTAACATTCCACGTCCCCACTCTAGTTTCCATTTTTACCCTTCTTTTCTTGTCGTTCCCTATGTAAGGGTTTCGTAGAATGACGACCGAGATGGCCTTACTCCCATCACTGCCGGGCATGGCACTCATCCTAGAAGGTGAGGAGGCTACATAGCTTATCTGAATAAGGAATTTGGTTTAGAAATTTAAATTCTTATAGTTTCCCTTTGTTATTTTTAGGGAGAAAAAACGTCATAAATGGGATATGAGCCAGTGTGAGATATTGTGCACCTAAAAGTAGATACCTTACATTTCAAAAAATGAAAAAACTTGGTAACTTCCACAGAGATTTATTCCGACCGGTTTCGTTTCCGTGATGATCTGTGATCTTCTGGTGATGATAGATACCTTAGGTGATAGACATAAAGCTTTTGTGGATGGAAAAGAAGTGGAAATTGTTTGGGGAATGTTAAGGCCTTGCGAATAAATGAGAAAGAGGAGGATAAAACCATGTTAAGGAATTAGATTATGCCTTTGAGTGAAAATGAGTTTTTAACCCTAGCTTATCAGTATGCAGAGAATCTTAAAATAAAGCATATGTTCAACAAAACAACCCCGAAGCTGGTAAAGACTTAAGCTATGATTTTATGCAGAGACTTGCGGTTAGCAGTTGTCGAATGCCTTCAAAGAGTGGAACAGGTCGATCGATTTGTTCTAAGCTAAATGAATTTATGGAAAAGATTAATTTTTGACTTCTAAAGAATTTTGATACTAAAAAAACTGGCATGACGTATGTTCAAACCAACAAACGTGTAAATAAAGAAATAAAAGGTTGTTAGTAAAGCCAAAACGACCATGTTTGAAGTGCAATACTATGCCCAATACTACCCTTCAGAAATCAGAAAGGTCAAAATGTAAGGCTTATAAAAATTTTAATTCCACCTTTAAATGCAAATCTGATGTATTCTTTTCATTTCATTACACCAATGATTTCTCAAGGATACGTGATTTACCTAGAGACTGATATTTCATGTTCAATCGTGGTACCCGTCAGTTTTATAATTACTCATATTTTGTTTATTTATATGAAATTGGACCAAATGATCGTTGTAAGCATTAGACATCTGTCACTTCGCTGTGAATGAATCGTGATGAATTTCCAGGGGAATCGTTGTCAGAGTTTGGATGCACGGGAAAAAAGGTCGTAAATTTAATTTTTTGCTGCTACAAAATACATTGTTGAGTTATACCAAAAATCTTGAATTGATAATTTTATAGGACGACTCCAAACTTTTTTTTTTCAAGTCGATATCTTCCAAATGATTCATGTGAAAAATTAAAAACAGTTTTTTCGCAAAAAAGTTCGCTAACCTCCTACTGCATCGTAACCGTAGGCACTACCGGGGGTTAGGGTTTGCGCTGCTTTAGCCGAGGCCCACAGCGCAACTATGGGTAGTGCAACAGTCTTTCACCTCGACTCTAACCGTAACTAAAAGTGCAGCCGGAAATGGGGCCCTAAGAGCGAAATATATTGTGCATCCACATGGCGCCTTTCTGCTGCATTTTCACATCTTTCCACTTAATTTTCCCGACTCTTGATTTGTACGCTCCTTTTCCTAAATGATCGACTCAAACACACTCTGGCACCCGGTGACTTCGTCCGGACGATTTCGTCCATACGGTGGCCCGTGTTCATTTGGTTGTTGCGGTAAAGATCAGATTTAAGTAATTTTGATGAAGAATTTGGTATATTTATTGTTTTCACGCAAAAAGTTCTCATCCTTTTTTAATTGAGACAGTCAAACTTTCTTCCAAGTTTCGTACGCAGCATGGACGCATTTAAAACAAATATTACTAAAGTTGGAAGCAGATCAACATTTAGGTATTCAATTTCCTTATATTTTCGGTATGGTTTTATTCAAAAGAATATAGCGAACGATTGAATAGATTATAATGTACTTATTGAGGAAATTGAAAGGAAGACAGGAGAAAATACATTCAAATATTCAATTTCCAATTCAATTCTCCGCAACCAGAGTCGAGTGATATAAAAATACGCTTTTCGAATTACGCGTAACTAAGTGCGAACGACCAGGAATTAGGGATGTATCGGACTACTCGATGTTTTTTTGCCGATACATCGGAAACATCGAGTGGTACGAAAATGAGTGGAACATCGACTCGATGTTTTTCAAAACACTCAACATCGACCAGATGTTTTTGAAGAGGAGCAGGTAGCAACGAATGTTTTTCAAAACACTCAAAATCGCACCGATGTTTTAGAATAGGAGCGGGTAGTAACGAATGTTTTTCAAAACACTCAAAATCGCACCGATGTTTTAGAATAGGAGCGGGTAGTAACGAATGTTTTTCAAAACACTCAAAATCGCACCGATGTTTTAGAATAGGAGCGAGTAGTAATGAATGTTTTTCAAAACACTCAACATCGCACCGATGTTATGGAAGAGATTTTTAGATTTAGATTTTCTCCATAAAGATACATTGCGGGTATTTTCGAAAATTGTTTTGAGGCACTTTCCGGTAAAGTAGAGTGTTAAAATTCAAGGTATCGCTGGAGGCCGTGCGTATCCGATGAAAACTATTAAGACATCATCGAAGATTATCCTTGGTTCGACGCTAGGTCAGGGCAAATATTCTCCCGTTTAATTTACACTGAGATTTTTAAGATTTTTTTAAATCACTTCCCGATAAGATGGAAACTTGAAACTCGGCATGTAGATAGAGATCGTAAATATCGTTTATGTACGTTGTTGAACGTTTCGCTGATTGTCCTTGGTTCGATTCCTTTATTTACATTCCTCAATGCATTTCTTATGGAGATAACGGTAACAAATTTTAGGTACTTCCCGGCATGATATCGACTTCAAACTTTGCAATAAATAAAATCAAGTCTTAACAAGTCTTAAGGTCTGTTCACAGCTACCAATAAGTCCTGGGTTCGACACTAGGGGCCTCTAAAATTAATAATTGCTACGATGTTTAAGAATTTTTTTAAGCTATTCCTGATAATATAGAAACTTAAAACTAGGCATGTAAATAAATATCATAGATTCATTCCAAGTACGTGTTTTAGCAATCCTTGATCGTCCTTGGTTCGATCCCAGAAAGCCATTTACATTGTCCTATGCATTTCAGATGGGGATAATGGAGTCTTATTTCAGGACCTTCCCGGTATGATATGGACTTCAAACTTAGCATTCCTAACAGGTTATAGTAGCCCATCTGCATCCGCTAATAGGTCCTAGGTTCGACTCCAGGCGTCTCCAAAAATTAGAAATTGCTATGATTTTTAAAATTTTTATACCTCTTCCCAATAACATTGAAACTCAAAACTTGCAATGTGAATAAAGATTAGAAATACATTTTATATGCTTGCAGTATGTAAGTATCTTTTACTCGTATCTATACATTCAATATATACATATTCATAGGGGATCAAATTTCTAACCATGTTCTACAAGTGCCACTGACTTGAAATTTTTACGGCGTAGTGGCCATAACGTGTAACTTCCAGAAGAAAGCCGACTTTGAACCTCAGTGTCATGGGTTCGATTCCAGAAGGCCCCAAAGTCACAATTTTTTCCATAAAGATACATGGTGGGGATTTTCGAAAATTTTTAAATAATACTTCCCGGATAGGTATAGAATCAAAATTCAAGGAGTTTACAGATATGGTCATGATCTATCGAAAACATGAATGACTTCTAATGAGAAACTCCTGGGTTCGATGCTAGGACGATGCAAAAATTTTGTATTTAAAATACATAGGGATAGTTTTTCATTATTTTTTTATGCACTTATCAAAATGATAGGAAGTTCTCGCCCCGCTAAAAGATGTATCGACTCGATGTTTTCAAAACACTCAACATCGCACCGATGTTTTAAAAGAGGAGAGGGGAGTAACGAATGTTATCAAAACACTCAACATCGCACCGATGTTTTAGAAGAGGAGCGGGTAGTAAGGAATGTTTTTCAAAACACTCAACATCGCACCGATGTTTTAGAAGAGGAGCGCGGAGTAACGAATGTTTTTGGTTAACCAATAAATGCATTGCTTATGAGTATCAAAAGCCTTTTTAAGAATACAAATGAACCTTCCCCACTTATGCCATCAATCATTCTTGTGTAGGGAAACAAGTAAAGGTAAAAACAGCGTGACAAATGTTTTCCTACGTTTACTACCATCGCTCCATCGGTGGAGTGATATGCACACAGCGATTCATTTTACGCATGTACGATATACAACACTTACAATTCATTTCCTAATTCGTATTACGCGTTCATTTGTCGATAATTTCAATCGTTGCCGAAGCTTTCAAGTTTGTAAGATACAAATTTTAATATATCAACATTCCTATGTATTTGAAAACTATACTATGAGTAAAAATAACCTTAAATGCCATAAAATTCGGTTTTTCATGTTTCATTTATCTATCTATTATATATAAAGATGCTTCTCCGGATACATTCATGTATCCATATATATAGAGAGGATACAAATTCACAGGCTAAACCATTCATCGACTAGAAATTTTTACAACGTATTGGCCATAACGTGAAACCGCCAAAAAAATTGCGATTTTGAACCTCTGTGTCATGGGTTCGATTCCAGAGGGCCCCAAAGTCCTGATTTTTCCCCTTTAAAAGCATTGCTTTGATTTTCGGGATTAAAAGAAATACTTCCCGGATAGGTAGAGAATCAAAACTCAAGGAGCATATATATATGGCCATGCTCTATCGAAAACATGAATGATCTTCACAGAAAATATCCAGGGTTCGATGCTAAAACGATGCAAAAATCTGCCCTTTAAAATACATTGAGGTAGTATTTCTTAATTTTTTTGATGCACTTATCGAAACGATAGGAAGTTCTCGCTACGCTACAAGATGTATATTAAGAATCGGTTTAAGAAAAACATTTAGATAAGATCGTACAATTCCTGGGTTCGATGCCAGAGCACATTAAAAATTCTCACATAAGTAATATAAGGGAAAAGTAGGACGTCGTTTCAAGCAGTTACAGCCAATATTTCTGCTTAAATTTTCACACATAGTTAGAAATGGTGATCTTCTATTGTGCTGCATAGGATGTATTGCCAGAAAGACCCGGGTTCGATGCTAATTGGTAAATACATCTCCCATATTAAACACATTGGGGTAGTTTTTCATGCACTTATCGAAATGATAGGAACTTCTTGCTTTGCAAGAAGATGCATATTAAGACTCGGTTTTAATGATTAATATTATATTATTAAGAGAAAATTAATTGTCACCATTATTTCAAAAACATTACTTTATATTTTATTCTAAAGCCTAGTGATAAGGAAGTGCCTTAAAAAGTATGGGAATTATACAAGGGTCATATTTTAGATTGATAAAGATACCATCAAATGGTAGGAAAAATTTGTTCCGAAGTATTTCATCAACAAATTCAAAGGTTAGGTTGAAATGAAAATTTAAAGAACGGTTATTAAAATTTAGCTGTTCACGTGACAAGAAAAATGTAAATTGGAAAGCTGATTATTTCATTCCAAAGCTCTTGGTAAATTAGGTAAGTAACTTACTTGTAATTGTATTCAACTATTTCTTTGGAAAGAAATTGACACTGAAATGTAATCAATTATATTTCACTCAAAGTAACTGTATTCGAGCCCAAAAACTTGTGAGTACTTGAGTTTGATAGTCACCCCATTTCTTCCTCTTTTTCCACCAATATGTATTATTCTATATTCTTCGCTCATAAAGTCACCATTCCCTTGCTTTGGAAATGCCCAGGGTAAAATTTTCGTTTCGGACTGTTCTTTATCTACAACATGGTGGAAGTTTTGTCTAGATATCTTCAGTATCAAGGGAGATATAGAATTTATCCAAAACGATAATTTTACCATGCCCAGAATTCCGATTCCATTCTTTCCATCGTCTTCTTAATTAATAAAATAATGTCGTCAATCCTAACTAGCTGGAATTTCGTACAACCCATCTTAAAAGAAAAACACTCGATACATCGATGTTTAATGAGTGAGTGGTGAGTACTTTTATAAACATCGATACATCGACCACTCGATGTTTTTTAGACGATGAGGCATCCCTAGAGTGATCTCAACAATTCAACATCCTCGGCAGAGTTCAGCGGGTGGCATGTTGCTCACGAGTCGCTATACGCAATCCTGCGGCTCAAGCGGTCCGAGTAACGTAACACTCTGATTGAAGGTGTTCTCTGGTGTCGAAGACGCTCCCTCATCATTCGCGGCATTTGATCGACCTTTGGCCGACTGACCGATTTAGCATGAAGAGATAATATTAAAACTTGACAAACACATTACGGTACCGCATAGTAATAGTTGTGCTACACGGTAAACAGAGCTGCGCTGTGCACGCGGAAATGCCTCTTTCACTATTTGAGCCAAACACCCTGTCCAGATACCTGCAAAGTACGAGGTGTGAACTACCGCGTTTTTGTTGAATAATTAAGTAAGTTTTACTTTTTCTTATAGTTTTCTATTTTTTTCGTAATAAGGTGAGTTAGCTCTTTCAAACATGTTATTAGTAATTGTCCAGTTTATTAAAAGAAAGCAGATGACGAATTTTATTTTTCGCGCTGCGGCGGGAATTTTTGAATTTTTAAATTCGAAAAAGGATTTTTGGAAGCTAAAAGATGTGTTTTAACGAATGAATAAATAAATAAATAACTATTATTATTAAAAAGTGATAAAACCGATGCATAGTTATAGGGTAAAGGTTATAAATAATAAGAAATATTTAAAATATACAAGTTTTTAAAAATAAAAAATAAATTAAAATTGGACACGATAGGTGCGAGTTGTCAGAGGTTAAGAAATGAAAACGTACCTAATGGCTTAATAAAATTAAATAAATAAGTGAATGAATAAATAATTCGTTAAGTTAAAACAGAATGACACCACTTCGAATTTTTCCTCCGAGGGGGGGACGGTAGCGCCGATGAGTGTGCGTTGGACGTATTAAAAACTTCGAAACTCAGCCGCGCGAATTTGGATGAATTCAAAGGTTACAAAGTTAGAGCCATACTTGGACCTTCGTATTTCAGGCTGCCATCCCCTGGGGAGTCCCACATTGTTCTAAACAGCTCCGAAGGCACCTGTGGAAGTCGCTCATGGAAGTTCTTGATGGCTTCTCTTAGAACGGTCTCAATCGGTTTGAGCCCATGCTCCCGATAAATTTCCTTCATTGACGTCAGTTTTGGTACTCTGAGTATTTTTTTATAGTCCTTCTTTCATATGCAGTTAATTTTTTGAGTATTGTGGAGCCGCAATATTGCCAAGCCGGGTTCGTGTAGATTAAAATAGATCTTATCATAACATTATATAGTAAAATCTTTATTTTGTTTTTTATTTTCCTACTTTCGAAAAGTCGTCTTAGGCAAAAAAAATGCAGCATTAGCTTTCGTGATTATTTTCTCTATATGGACATTCCACGACAGCCGGCTGTCAAAAATTACTCCAAGGAATCTTTGTTCTTTCTCGTTTGGAATCACCTCACCCCCCCAGCACAAGGACGAGCAGTCACGATTTTTTTTCCCTCCTCGCGAATACCATTCTCGCGCACTTGGTGACCCTGAGCCTCTGAGCCCTGAGCCCTGAGCGTCTTGAAAAGCCCACGACGGAACCCGGCTTGGAATTCCGGTATTAATGAGTGCGATTCAATATGTTGTTCGAGTCGATTTAAAACGATTTTTTCAAAGATTTTTCCGATGATCGATAAGAGGCTTATTGGTCGGTAATTTCTAAAATCCGTGTTTTCCTTCCCCGGCTTTGGGATCATAACAATGCAGGCTATGCGCCAGGCCTTTGGAAAATAATTAAAAGTAAAACAATAGTTAAAAATGTTTAAAAGTACGGTTAAAACGTTATCCGGAAAGGCTTTAATTAATTTGACATTGATCTTATCAGGGCGCTTTGTTTAATTTTAATTTCTTGATTATGTCCTTCAGCTCGGAGAGGTCGGTGAACGTAGGACAAGATCCTGGTGCGAAAGCAAAACTGTTTACATCTTCTTTGACTTTAAGTGAAAGTGAAGGACACTCATCGGGAAAGGGCTTGTATTGACTCACCAAATGTTTCCCGAAAATGTCCGCTATTTCCAAATCGTCGGAGACCGTTCTGCCATTTATCTTCAGACTTGCCATGTAGTTCGCTTTCTTACCCAGGAGTTTGTTTGTCTTCTTCCACAGGTCCTTATTGGGTGGGTCGTCCTCGATTACTTCATCAAGGTAGTTTTCTATTTTACTATTTTTGATTTTCTTAAACTCTGACTGTACTGACTTCCTAATATATCTGAACCTCTCCCAATCTTTTGGGTTTCTAAATTTCTGGAAAACTTTCCTTGCTTTGTTTCTATCTTTTATTAAATTGATTAGATGTGAGGGAATTCTAATATTATTAGGGGGTAATTTTTTTCCTAGTTTCGAACTTTTAAAATGTGCCGAGTTGATGACATCGTTAAAATGCTTTATTTCAGTGTCAATATCTTTAAAATCCTTAATATTTTTTAAATTAAAATTGTCAAAAGAATCTTTAAAAATGATTTGAAATTCGTCAATATTTAAAATTCTAAAATCGTCTTCGTCGCCTAATCTGAGGATAGTGTCAAGGGATAAGAAAATTGGTAAATGATCTGATGCCAAATCATTAATTGCTTTTACCTGAAAGTCATAGGTACTAAAAGTGGAAATAAAAACATCTAAAATGTCACCAACTCGTGCACTCCCGCTAAAATGGGTGGGGTCATCTGAGGCATGAAGAGCAAAACCGGAGTCGATAGTAAAATTTAGTATAATTCTTCCGGACGAGTTATTTTTCTGCATCCCCAAGCAGGATATTTGCATTTAAAACCCCTCCGATCAGGGTAAAAGTGTAACTGAATCTTGTTCTAACTTTCTTCAAATCTGATTTTCGAATCTTATTTTGGGTAGGGTTATATACGGATACGAAATTGATGGTGATCGTTCCAATATTTGTTTCACCGCAGTTGCCTTCATACTTTTTAATTTGGGTTATTCAATTCTTTCTGATATAATTTTTTTGTGGATGGCTATGGCTGTGCCCCTGAAGGCTTTATTTTCGTCATATTGGAAGATATTATAATTAGGGAAATCTAGTAGTTTACTTGGAGTCAAGTGGGTTTCGCAGATTAACGCAACATGAACTGCTTTGTTAATTAGAAAGTGGGCGAATTCGATTCTTTGACCTAGAATTCCGTTGGCATTCCATTCGATTACATTTAGTTTGTTTTCACTCGCCATTTAAAAACATATTCGTGGTCTCTATTACGTGTTCAAAAAATTTCTCTTCGTTAGTGCGATCGTCTGCTAATAATAAAAGCAATTGCATTATCCAATTTTAATACCGTTCCTCCAGTTGTTTCTTTCATTCGGACTGGGTTGAATTGGTCGTGGGGGTTTTTAGGGCTGTTTTCTTGGCAACATGGTAAACTTTCGCGCATTCTCTCTATTTCACTCGAGATGGGCTCGGGAGAATTAGTTCCAGCGGCCGCCGCCGCTGCGTAGGACTTTTCCGCGGCGCCACAGGCGGGAACTGGTTAGCGGAGATTTGAAATCCCGTATCTTTCGGCCCTTTGATTTTCAGTCTTGCTTTTTCTTTGATTATTTTGAGCTTATTTTTGAGCGATTGTTAAAACGGACAGCCGCGGTAGCTAGCCAAGTGTTCCCCGTGGCAATTTGCACATATGGCCGGTTCTTTGCTAGATTTTTTGCATTCTCTAGTTAGGTGACTTTGTCCGCATTTTACACATCTGACCGGCGTATTGCATGCCTTGTACACATGTCCGAATTGCTGGCATCTGTGGCACTGAGGAGGCCCGCTCGGAGATTTAAATTTTTCAATTTTAATTTTATAACCACATACAACTCTAATATTTAAAAACAATTCGATATTTTTCGGGTTGTCCATTTCAACTAAAAACGGGGGAAGGGGCCGAGGTTTGACAGATTTGATTTCATTTAAAATATCATTTTTTATTAGTCTAGTCGTTTTCAACTGGGTCACTTTACTAAAAACAATATCCTGTTCCGCGAGCGATTCCTCAATGTCGGTAGATAAAATATTAATTGGTAAGTCTCTTATTATAAAGTTATGTTTCTTTTCTGATGCAAGTGGGTACGTAAAAAAATTGATATTGTCCTTACTTAAAATTTCTTTGACCGCTAAAAAATCTTTTATAGTACTGCATTTAATTAAATTTTTTCCCTGCCATTTGGGCCACCAGCTGCATTTGGCACTCACTGCATATTTTTTTAAAAGATTGAGTCCAATTCTCTACGTTTTCTAAATAGATTGGTGGGCTCTTTTTTAGGAATGTTGGTATCTTCGTCCTCTCCCGCTAAGGCAATCTCGAGTCTCGGTCGAGTTGGACTCGGCGGAGACAAGGGCGCGAAAGAATTTCTCGTTGCGACCGGAGATATGGACGGCGAAGACCCTGCCTTGCGCTTCCCCCTGAACAGTGGTCCAATCATTATTTATGTTTGATATTTCGCACCTCCCTCGGGGGGATGCGGGGGAGGGAGGTTATTTCCACCCGAGGAGGGGGGAGCTTCCGCGGTACCGGACACGCCGCCCAGTGACCTCCGATCGCCGACGAACAACTCGCGAGCCCTCACCCCACCTAAATAACTTCCAACACTTAACCCTCATATGGATTTACGAATTTAGTTACGTCGTTGGATTTTCGGCGCCGCATAGGCGCTGCGGTATTTTTTGTCATTATCTTCGAAATTTGGCTCTTCTGAGAAAGTTTTTTTAATTGATAATGCTACTAACTTCTATATTCTTTATTTTTAATTGTTTTTTGTTCGATTGAACCCATTATTACAGAAGTTATAAATAAAAACCTTTACACACTGCATTCTTTTCCGTTTGCTGTCAAATAATGACAGAGGCCATAGAAATAACACCCTTAGGCTAGCCACGAATTTCTTAAATCTATTATTGTGTTTAGATGAAGTTTTGTAAAAGAACATTGTAAAAAAGAAAAATTTATGATACCTACTTGGATAATAGAACAAATAAATTTGGCATAGCAAACTTGGCCTTATGTTAAACAATTTTAAATGATTTAGAAAGCTTCATCGTTTAAATATTATTATTATAAATATAAAATACCATTTCATGCGTAAAATAAGAACCATTAAATAAGTAATGACAGACCTACATAGCGACAAGAAAACTCGCGTAGCAGCAGCGGCGCCGAAAATCCAACGACGTAACTTTTTCCATTAATGGCCTATAAAATGAAAACCATACACACTATGAGGGCAAAATTAAACTTGTAGACTAAGTATGCAGACAAAATAGACGACTGAAAGTTTCAGCAAGATCCATGGGATTGGGCGGTATTAAAAGCATTTTAAAAACCACGAGCGCCGCAAAGGTGCAGAGAATCCATATGAGGTTCCTTTGACCGAGACAGTGCCCGCCTTAGCGGAAGGGTTATTTCCCTGGGGGGATTTGACTTTAGTTGATTTTTATTTTTCCCCTTACAATCTGCAGAAATAAATAATTCCTTCGGAAAGACTTTTCAGCGTGTCCCGTTCGCATTTTCTTTAACAGCCGGCTCGCGTTCTATGGCAGGGAGGTCATCCTTGTTAAAAGCATTGTCCAAGTTATTTACTCGTTTTTACTTTATCCTTATACGAAGTATAGAGAAAGTATTGTTTTCATGAAAAAAATCGATTTCAAGATTTCAACGGAAATACATGTTTTGGGGTCCCTAGAACACGTTTTGACCATTTTTGGAATGACGACTGCCCTTGGTGCCCGGGAGTCGTCGGCAAGGCCTGACACCTGGCGTACGTCTGCCTGAAGACGAGGCCGCTCTGGAGCGCGGTCGCTGCGGCCGCAAAGAAACTTACAGGGAAAAGGGAGGACCTCGTGAAGGAAATATATGGGGGAATCCTGGAGAGAGGGTCCCCAGGTGCCAGGCTTGCCAATTTTCTCCTTTCATTGGCGAAGGGAACAATTGGTAGACAGCTGGACGCCTTTTTCCGGGAGCGGACGAGAGACGTCGCCTACGCGGAGGCGTTCTCGAGGGCCCTCCGGAAAAGATTAAAATTAGAAAGAGACCACGCCGAGGCATGCTGCAGTGGGGAGATGCTCGGCGTGTGGACCCACAAAAATTATCTGGTGGATTCCCAGACGGGGGAGCTGAAGGACGATTGCCCACTCCTTCACTTAAACTGATCCCTGTTTTTAACTTTTTATCCATTTTATCTATTTATTTATTATTCCCGCGTCATGGAGTGGCAACAGGTATTTTACATTGTCGTCGCTTGAAGCGATTTTATTTCAGCGATGCAGAGCTCTGCAATGTGAGGAACATCGAGCACCTTAGGAACTTGATGCAGGCTTCATCAGCGCGAGGAGCATCCCTTTATACACGCAGATGCCTTACCCACGGAGACCAAAGCAAACCCACACTCACACACCTTCCCTCGAGAGAGGGCCATCGAGGGCGATGCCGCCGGCCGGGGCTTCGGTTCGGGACGCCGCCTCCGCATACTCGTACACCCCTCGATAGAGGGCACAGGGTTGGGTGGGGCGGCCTGGGCCCCAGTTAGTTGGTGCTGAGGATATGGCTCGGAGCTCCACGTGGGATAGACCAAGGCAAAGTTGCTGGTGGGGACCAGGACTCCGGTTCGGGCGGTACGTCCGCCTCGACACACACATCCCCTCGACCGAGGGGCAGGGGAACCCATTCCGGGGTCCGGGGAGACGAGACACTATAACACTCGCATGCTCCCTCACAGGAGGTGCCGGGGGGAGAATGGGGGCAGAATGGGGGCGGAATGGGGGCAGTGGGGTGCCGGACAGGTTGTCGGCAGGGGTGGGGGGCTGCGGCGAGTGAGGAGCAAGGTGACGAAGGGGCTCTTGAGGGAGGGATGTGCGGGTGGGAGGAGGACATGTGGTCCCGGTTTACTGTTATTAATAGGGGAACGAGTGGTCCACAGAGGAGCAAGGCTTAACATACTGAGACGCATAATACTAATAATAATAATAACACACACACAGACATCATTCCGAAAATGGTTAAAACGTGATCTACGGACCCCAAAACATGTATTTCCGTTGAAATCTCGATGTGGAATTTTTTCATGAAAACAATACTTTCTCTATACTTCGTATATGGAGAAAGTAAAAAACGATTAGAATACATGATTACAATATGAGCTTATTTCATCAATATTCATTAAAAGGTTATTGCATGAATATTATTTTTAATGCGTTATATTTTCTTCTACTCCTGCCATTTTCTACGACTCTCCAATTATTTATTTAATTGTTGCTGTGCATTTATATGCTATTTGTATCATATTTGTTGAAACTAACGCTATGCTCAATAAATAAATAAAGACATTTAATGAGTTGATATTCACACAGCTCTCTGTCCCTAAATTTGGCTTAATTAACTATTTATCTTTTATTTATATTTCGAAGTTTACTCAGCTTATCATAAAATATGCCATTTAGTAAAATGGTAGAAAAGATATTGAAGAACAAATGAAGACATGATTAAAAAATAGAAAAATAAAACGCCGATGACGACTGGATATTCAATACCGAGGTTTCATTCTCTTTCATAGCAAATGTTCCCATAGACCGAACTCTTCGGCCACAAACCTAAAAGGACAGTGTTTTCCCATTTATGTAGAAACGAAACCCCAAACACCAATGAAAATAAATATATATATATACCTTGATCACTATAGAATGGATCACGTAGACTACGGAACTCGATTTACGAGCACAGAGTTGAATAAAAAAGTTTCCTGCGCTTTTCCAGCCTTCTTTTGTTATCCGAGAAAAAGTGGATCGCGGCCAGAAAACGAAAATACGACGAAATCCGAAACAATTGAGGGAGAATTAGTGAAAGAAACCCCTCTCACTGCAGGGGAAAATGCGGGAGAGGGCGTTTACTCGAGAAAGATAAGAAGGGCTTGGAGGAAACGGGGGAAGTCTCGAGCTATTGGGGCGGATGCAAGAAGCGGAGGCAAATGCAAACAGAGACCAGGGTTTCCAACCTTCCGAAAATGTGCGGAATGTCCGTAGAAATGGTCGAAAATTGATCGAGTACCTAAATTTCGTATAATCACTCACACATTTTAGGCGCATATCTTTAGTCTATTGAATCAAGATAAGACTCTCAATATGACTCATTAATATAGAATCGCTTACCAGTCTGACTGCAAATTGTTAAGCCCATAAGCCGGTTGGTAATTCATCTTGCTAACATAAGTTACCAACAGCTAGTAAATGGGAATGAGGCTTTATAGTCTTGATGAGGAGTGAGGTAAATTACATGCATTGACTCCAGAAGTTCCTCTTTCCTTAGCATTTAATAAGGAGAGGTCTTAATTATTCAGCGTCATACATCAGAAGTTTCCATGCCACAATTGAAATGCCAAGGATGCGATACAAGTAGATGAAGGGCCATATTATCCTCTATTAAAATCAAATAAAATTGCATCTGTATTGCAATTAACGACAATTACACTGAAATATTTCGATTGTTTTATTTAATTTTCGTGGCTGAGAAGAAAGTCATTACCGATAGGCCTGCGGTACTGCTGTAGTTTTCAGGAGATATAGTCGAGAAAAAGAAGCTAACAGGGGAATAAAAACAAAAGTTTTTAAGGACCCGAACGGAGAAGAGTAGAATAAACGTGTGCAAAAATAATCTAAATTCAATTTTATAGCTCTGGCTTACCTACTGCTGGATTATTTTGGTATTAGAGAAGAATTTCCGTAAATGAAGTTTGACCTTGCGATTATCTTTCGCAAGTTGTCCGTAGTTGTCCCGATGGAGGAAGGAGTGCTTAATAAGAAGGCATTCTTTCTCAAATATTTTTAGGGCCGCTTTTTTGCTCGTGTCACGCGTTTCTTCAAACCAATTTCCGAGGTCCACTTTATATTTCTGTGGGTCATTAGGAGTGAGTCTCCATTCGGAAATTCTCGCGTCAAAGTGTTGATTCGTAAACTAAGTCAAGCTCACGGGTCGATGAAAATGGAGGAAGTGAGGAAAACGAAGTTCCAAGTGAGTTCACAATGTTCGAAAACATTTCCAGAATCAAAAAGAATTTAAGTACATATACCTCTGATGTCATTACCATAAATAACGTCATAGCTTTGGGGTATTTAGATCAATGAGTATTCCTATATCTATCTAACCATCGACTTTTAGGATTTAAAACAAGGAAATTTTTTATGAAAAAGAAGAGAAAAGGTAAGAAAACCTTGGTATCACAATAGGAAAAAATCTCGCCTTGTATTGTAATATACAAAATAAAATGGATGATTCTATCGAATCCTACTTATATTTTAACTAAAAAGTTAATTCGATTACAAAATTCGATTTACAAAATTTTATTCAAGGCAATCGCTTCCTCGTGTAAAGATAAATTTCATTTTGATGACCTTTAATAGTTCGAATTCAGTTCAATATATCAAAAATTCCGTAATTCCCCATTTCATATTACATGTATACTTGGATATACGGCTTTTGCTGCGTTCGAATTTCCCCCATAAACATCATTTAGCCAAAATATTATACAATTATGATTTACCTGCATTGACGAGTCTGTGAAGTTCGCTGCCACTGTTTTCTATGTCACATTATGTATTGCAAATTAGCAATGAATAACGTCTCATATGAAGTTCATGAAGGATTCCAAGCCATTGTAGTCTATCAAGAAATTACCCTCAAACCAAAAACATCCATTTCAAGCGCATTCACGGAATAATTATGCATTCATTTTATTTTAGATTACTTTTATGGAATATAAAGAAATATAAACGTAAATGTAAGGAAAACATCAAATATTATTTATGTATCAGTAGTAGAAAATAAATTCCTAAAAAATTCTTCGCCGCGACACGGCGAATCGTGCCGTTTGCGATAATGTCGATTTCCAGTGACGTCAGTTTTGGTAAGCTAATCGGATCACATTTCCCTTTTATATATAAGGTTCTATGGAATTTATTTGATTGAATCAGCAATGCCCTTGTATTCTTCTTTAAAAGTTCTCGCTCTTTTTTGTCATCCACGTATTTAATTGTGTGGGTTTTAAAGCTCAATATCGGTTTGGATCGCAATTCGATGGAAATGAAATTCATTCTTCATATTCTTCTTCATGGAATCATATGATATCAATTCATTGGTAGAGACTGAGTTTTTCACTCCTAGATTTTCGATTTTATTTTCTTCAAGAACTGAACGGATAATAAAGACGTATTTTAATATCAAAACAGAAATACGAGATGATCGGGACACATCCGTTCAACTTTTTATTCGTTTGACGATTTCTAGTCAAACGAATAAGAAATGGGTTCTATGCATGATAGGCAACACTTGTGAGGAAAGGAACGGCTTGATTTTCCCTACGAGATAATTTGGGGGCGCGCATCGAATTAAAAAAAAAACTTCGATAGCTTAGCCGCCTTTTCCATAGAGACTAATTCTAACGCATTTGCACCCGCAAGGAAAAATGCGCAGGAAATATGTAACATCACCATATTGGAAGTTAAGGTGAACGAGGAAACTTTTTTATTTATGATCTCGGAGTAGATTTTTCCTTTTTTTTAACAGTAAGGAGTTAATAACAGAATAAGTAGTTTCATCTCAAAGCGTGACGTAGATGCCTAACGATTCCTTTCGTAAAATGATGGAAAACCAAAAAAACGTAATACTTTAAACTCACATTGCTCGCACAAACACTATTCCTTGGAAAACAAAAACGAGGGGCGCATTCAAAGAGACAAGCACAAAACTCTTGTTCTTACAAAGATATCAAGTTGAGATTCTAAGCCTGAACCTTTGGTAGTATATATTTTCACGAAAAGACGGGTAAGTGGTCCAGCCTTATTCGTTTAAATGAAAAGCTTTTTGAATTAAACGATAACTAAAATCTACAATTATTACTACGCATTTACTTTTAGTTAATCAGTACATTCAAATTGTTTCAATAACATGGTGGTAAAATCGGACCAATATTATCGGTGTTATATTAATAAGTTTTACCAATGAATTTAAATTGATGCCCGAATACTTCTTTTTCTTGGTCAATTTGGTGTGACCTTTTCGCTTCCAAACAGACATTTTTAACCCAACCACAGTTTTTTCATTTAAAGCAACAGAGCCATCCAGAGGTTTTAAGACATTTATTATAAATGATAAAACAGCCCATTAAGTTGTTGCCAAACAGACCTGTTATAGTATCAATATATAGACTGGTAGATCGCTACTATAGCAAATCGAGTACAAATTTACAGGTCAGATGACCTATGATATGATGTATATGATTTCATCTTCTTGATTTTCATTAATTTGTTTCATAAAAAATATTAACATTTATAACAATAACAACATTAAGCTCCATCATGAAATGCCCGTCT
The DNA here is from genome assembly GCA_947579665.1 of Sympetrum striolatum. NCBI lineage: Eukaryota > Metazoa > Arthropoda > Insecta > Odonata > Libellulidae > Sympetrum > Sympetrum striolatum. The sequence goes on from OX388345.1 coordinate 8,345,250, forward strand.
ACGGAACATATTACGATTATAATTAAAGAATTTAATAATTTTTCCATAAAAAAGAGAATATCTAAGCCTCAAATTATAAATCATACGATAAATTTGAAAATTCCGATTCCTAATAACGTAAAATTGCACTTCTCAAAACAAGATTTTTTTTATAATTCTCTTAAAACTTCTTGTGCCGAAGGCATTAATCGTAATTTTTTTACGCGCAAACAACTACCTCCTAATATCACATTTTGATGTACCCTCTATCATATTAAAGAGTTTCTGTTGCATCAACCACATTGATTTCACGCAATAACTCTCCAGACCGAATAATTTCCAATATTACACTAATGCACTAAGTTCGCAGTTTGAATAATGGACCTCAAAATGAAAATGTAGGCTCACGAGCCCAACTCCCCAATAAAAAAGAACTCTCTCTCCTGTTAATTGACTGCGTTTATTCCCTCCATTACTTCTAATTGGTTGTTTTAACGCTCTGCCCTCGTTATCACTAAGCAGAGAAGGAAAGATCGAAGGGCAAAAGCGAAAGAGGTCGGAACACCGAAATTCATCAGCACAAAGCGAGCCCTTGCGACGAAAATGAAAGTTCCTTACGACGGGAAACAGGAAAGAAGCGAGACAAGAGCCGGGAAAAGCAGAATTAGCATTATCACGATTTCATACGCCGGCGTTTCCTCCTTTCGGACGAGCTTCACGAAGGTTTTAACTGAATTGCCGTGAATTCTACTACTTAACTAGTGATATTTTTGGGAAGTCTTCGGAACAGCCATGGAGGAAAAGTTGCAAGACAATGACATACCTCTCACTTGGTTAAAGATGTATTTGGAGATCGAATAATCCACGACCACCTGCAAACTGATCGGGAGAGTCTGCTGACTCCAACTCTTTGTCGCGGGAACGTATTTTGTCGAAAAATGCTTATGAGGAGCTTTGATAGCCTCCAGAAGAAAAAAACAAATGAAAACGAGATGGAATGGTACTTTTTCTGTAAACTTTATTCGTCACGACCTGTTTTAACGATTGTATAACATTCCCGATGAAGGCGATCATTCGCTGAAACCAAACTTCCTGAATAAATATTTTGATTAAATTTCTATTCCATCGCCTTTTGTTGTTTTCGTGGAGTTTTACATAACAACGCCTTCCTCGGTGGATGTTATTCACTGCAAATTAATATTAACATTAGGTTTGTTTTACAAAAGTCTTTCGGAATACTTTCAAACGATTTTTATGAAATGAAATTCTCCGCAAAGCATGAAAATTTTTACATTTTTTATTTCAAATTATTAACCATTTTATTTATCGAAAATCGATTAAAAACTTAATTTTGATGAAGAAAGTTAAACGGAATAAGGATGGTTAGTACTATTAAATGATAAGTCAAAACATTTTTCATCACGCGGGGATTTAATTTTGCTGAAAATCATGAATTAATTTTCCAAACAGGAACGTATTTCCTTGAAAACAATCAATTATGCGAAAAATCGTTATATTTTCACTCTCGATAGGAATTTATTTCGTTGAAAATATTTTGTTTACATCCAAATCATTTTATTTTCCAGTTGGAGCGTAAAACTCTTTCGGTGAATTGTCTCAGTCACACACCAGAGGATTACCATTCGAATGGCGTAAGGGGCTCTATCAATTCGATTCCCAGAAATTCCACAGCGACTCTTTTTTTTTTTCTCTCTCTCGCCGTAAGTTTCAAAACAACCCCATCCACTGATTTCCTTCCTACCTGAGAAACAGTGGCGAATGAAATATTTAAGTCCACATGCTTTGGCAAGTAACTGTGCATACACACATAGTCAACCAATTAGGCTTGTTTACGTAAAATGAGTTGTTTTAATTGAACCTATTGGTAACCATTCGAAATTATCTTGTGTTTAAGCATTAAACCTTGAAATTTTACTCTACTACATAAGATATTATAATAACTTTAATACTTAGGAGAGGCAGTAATACCCTATGTTTGTACCTTATTCACGATATCATTAAATAATGGAAAAGTACCGTCAGACTGGAAGTGCACAATTGTAGCACCGATTCACAAAAGGGGTTCTCGTACAAACATAAATAATTACAGGCGGATTAGTTTAACAAGTGTGGTCTCTGAACAGATGGAAAAGTTGGTGGCTAACTCCAATCGCAAGTTTTGGGATTCGAAAAATTGGCAAAGTGATGTACAACACGGGTTAACTTATTCATGCGATACGCAACTAACGGCATTTACGCAGGATATCGCCGAGTCGTTGGGAAACAGATGGATGCCGTGGTCGTCGATTTTTCGTGAGCATTCGATAAGTTAGATCATAGACTGATAACGGAAAAAATAGCCAAAATGGGGATTGACGAACGAGTAGTTAGATGGATAGAAACATTTTTATATCAAGGCACGCAAAGGGTAAGGGAGGGAAACAAATTTTCCAGGGAATTAGAAATAGCGTCAGGGAAGTGTTCTCGGAGCATTGCTGTTTTTAATATATATTAACGATTTAACTGAATTGTAAGATCAGGTTGTTTGCAGATGACTGCTTAATTTACAGAGAAATAGAGCGTTTAGATGATTGCATTCTGCTGCAAAAGGATATAGAAGAAATTGTTCAGTGGGCTGGCTTAAATAGAATGGAACTAAATACAGGAAAAACAAACCTGATTCGTTTTCGAAGATGTAAGAAAGTCTTACAATGGGGGTACACGTTAAACGGTAGTTTACTGGTAGAAAATACGATTGTAAGTATCTCGGAGTAACGCTAACGAAGCATCTGCAGTGGGGAACTCATATCAGCAATATAGTATCTAAAGGTTAAAAGGCATTGCACTTCATTATGAGGGTATTGGGAAAAGGTAGTCTAAACTCAAAATAAATGGCGTACAAATCATTAGTTAGTCCAATATTGGAATATGGCGCAATGGTTTGGGATCCACAAGCAATAGGACTGATTAAAGAAGTTGAGATGGTACAGTGAACAGCCGCACGATATGTTAACAATAACTTCAAAAGAACTGCGAGTGTAACAGAAATGTTAGAAAAGCTAGGTTGGGAAACTTTAGAAAACAGAAGGAAAGTTTACAAGTTAGGAAGCTTATACAACGCTTATGCAGGCAAGACAGCATGGGCAGATATTAAGAGAAGAACTATAAACCCCACTTATTTAAGCAGGAAAGATCATAGTTAAAAAATTGAACCTCCCTCTCAAAGAACTAATATTGCTTAGTTCTCATTCCTTAATAGAACATTAGATCAATGGAACGCTTTCCCTGCAGGTATTTTTGAGCCATTTCCTTTCCAAGTGCGTACCTTCAAGGCGAAGTTAAATAAATTGTATTAGCTGTTAATTTAATTCTGGTTATGTTTTCTTTTGATGGGACGGGATAACATTTGTACATTTTTTATTACGTATATGTCTTGGCTTCTGTCAGAGGGAGGTTTTCCGAGGGTTTCCCTCCATCCGTGGGCAAATGCCTGACAGGTATATTGTTAACCACTCAACTTATATTTATATTGACTATCTATATATTGCTTGATCATGTACGACTGCATGAAAGTATGTTTGTACTTTATTTAATGTCCAACCACTGCCACCAGATTTATAATCTACTTGTAGTGTTCATGTATAATAATAATAATAACACAGTGATTATAGTGTGGATGATAGAGTCTTCCTACGTCCGAATTCCTTCAGAATTGACCGAAATAATTCTGTTTTCTTTTCAAATATGCAACATATATGAGTAATACTCGAAAAATGAGTGCTATTTCGCTTCGTTTCATCGATACCTTACTTCCGGCAGGAAAATTCACAAGGAAGAAATTTAAACTGAGGAGATTTCCGACAGTTGGGGAAAATCATTTTTATGTTTCGAACCTTCTCTTTAGCTCTTTCTGTTAACCCTTGTGTAGGCACCCAACTTTACCTACGTTGTTGGGCACCCGGGGTACCCACCTCTTTAGATCTCATTTTTGAACACATTTGTACAGGAATTCGTTCTCAGAACATTTTATTTAATAAATATATATTTTATGAAGGTATTAAAGTCATTTTTATATCATTTGACCGGTTAGAACTTCTACAATTAACAAAATTAGAAAGGTATGTTTATTCTTCGGTTCTTGACGCCTGAATTACTTTTATTTCATTAAAAATTCAAATTTGAAGTCTTGTAAAATTTAAAGTAGAAATGGCACAAAAAAACAAGTGACATCAACGTTAGACAACCAGAATCGTTTAACTATCCTCTCATCAATCGACATTATAAATTCCTTGCTCTTCCACAGTACCAAATTCGGAAAAGATAGAATATTTTGCATGCATAAAAATAATCGAATAAATATTGCCAGAGAAGTAAATATGCGAACATTTGTTAGAAATGTCAATGTCCACATTTACAAACTATAGCTAACAAAATAAACTTTCGCAGAGTCAAAGGTTTCATGTTTTTCAATATTTTCAACAGAGTATAGGATAGACATGGAGCGAGAATAGCCTGAATTTTTGTCAGAAAATGTTAATCATCATGAATCCCAATTTCATGGGAGATTGTGCACACCTATTACTAAAAATGAAAAATTAAATTCCTCAACAAAAGAAAACGTTCAAAGTTTTCTAAGCAGCTGACAACAAGGCAAAAACAATCAACAAAGGAAGTTTTACAACAAAAGTTCCGATATTCGTCAATTGATGACAGCGTAGTTATACAACCATAGTTCAATTACAAAAGCTATCGCCAATTTTTGATTTACATTACATGTAATTTTAGTATAATAATGTGTTAAGATTTTGATGTAATTTTGAGCTTTGAGTCAATCGTTTTCCTCTAAAATATCGTTTTACTTAGAAAACGGAAAAATTTTAAGAGAAATGAGAAACGACAGCACCTATAAGCATAAATAATATTAGTATGACCTACGTCAAACAAAAGCATTTCCTTATTCTCTCTATATCTTATAAATAGGTATATCCGGAGAAATGTCTATGAATTATAGATAATAATTTTCAATCCGGAGCTCCGAGAATTTCGATAGAATAAACGAAGATTTCGCGTAATTTTGAGGTTGTAAAAAACTCATGGCGAAACAGTTTCTCCCACAAGAGCCTCACAGAATAAGTCCTAATAGATATCAAAAGCCAGGATCACAATTGAGTACACAGCGGCGTGAGACATATCAAGAACGATATCCAATCAAGTCCGTAAAATATACCTAAGTCGTCATGAAGATCAAAAACTAGGAGCGTAATGTATAGCAACGAATAAAAGCAGGCAAAAGACTGTATTTATGGAAACGTTCGCGGAATGCATTGATGGGAAAGCTTGGTTACGCCTCGAATCCCAACATTGGCTCATAATTTGTAATACTCGCGAGAATTATTGTTGTTGACTTCGCCTAGTAACGAGGGGGAAGGGGGATTTCTTCTTACCGCCAAGGGAGTGCCTAAGCGATGCCAACTAGGAAAACGTTTTGTAGTTTGGATGATTGAACGCATTAATACCACCAATTCGAGTTACACTAAGGTGTTGACTCGTCCGTTAAAATGGAAAATCTCCGACTAACTGTGTTTAAATCCAATCTTAAGCATGTTGCAGTGAAGATAGCTCAATATATTATTCGTGAGAAACAGCTAATAAATTCAAGAAGATTTTAAAGTAGTCACCAAAAATGTTTTTAATGCGATTCTTTTCAAATTAATGACATCACAATTTTCGAAATTTTAAGTTAAATTTTGAATTAATGGAAGCAGCTGTGACGAAAAATGCTTTTGCCTCACTTAGCGCAATTATTCAGTTATTCTAAGGAAAAAAATAAACCCTGTATCTCAATTATTTACATTACCGTGACAAAAAATGCCCTGAAAGTCATTTTCTTTTTTTTTTCGAAAAATACGAAAGAAATACGTAACTCGGAGACGAATAAAGAGCGGGGACCCTCAGAGTTGGGTGATTCGGGTCACCCAAGAGGAGTTCTTCCGATAATCACTACTTTTCGGACACCCTGTATATGCGGAATACCTTGGATAATTTCGATAATGCCGGTTTATGCGGACCGGAAAATGGACCGCGGGACGATTGAGCACTAGGGTGGATCGAAAAAGTACATTTCTCGTAATCGGTCAACGGTTACTACTTAAAGTTTGTGGTCCTTACAACACCCGCGGCGAAGCCTAACTGTTAGCCTTGACGCGGCTCGGTGGCTCTCTGGCTCTAGCGGAATCTAATGGGCAGCAACACCTAAGGAGAGCTTAGGGAGCCGATGCCAGAGGCGACCATGCAGGGGAGAGGGAGCCCGTTCAGCGAGAATTCCTCTCAAGGAGGAAGTCGGCTTTAGAGGATCGCTCACAAGTGAGATACCGACGGATGAATGCGCAGTCGAAAGCGCTGGGATGAAAGCCGGTTAATGGTTAAAACCGCACACATTTGGGCTGCATATTGCTTCATCAACATGCCCGAATTATTGCCAGGTGTGACATTGCGGCGGGCTTTTAGGAGGCTTGAACTTTTCGATTTTAAAGCTGCATACATATCGGACATTTAAGAATTTATCCATCATTTCTTTATTATCAAGCTCGAAATGATGGCAGAGGCCGTGAGGGAACTGATTTTGTTCAAAATATTTTTTGGTTGGACGCGAAGTCCTCAATTGCGATATTCTGCTGCAAACAATGTTATCGTCCCGTAGGAAGTCGTTGGTGTCATCTGTTAAATTATCGATCGGGAGGTCTCTTATGATAAAATTACTCTTCTTCTCGTATGCGAGTCGATAAGTAAAGAATTCAATTTTGTCATTGATTAAAAATTCTTTAAGTCTTTCACCGAAGTAAACTTAACAATAACTCGTCTCCCGAACAATTGCGCCATCCGCTTGAAGCTGCACATCATACGAAAAAGTTCTACCCAGTTTCTAGAGTCGTTAAGATAAATTGGATGTATTTTTGGCATTATTATTCGAAGGGGGATATCTCCTTCGTATCTCGAGCGAGACGAATTTGCCGACATAAGTGGTGAAGAAACGTGGCCACAGTACGTATAAGAGGAGGGAACCTTTCCCTTACCACTTGGCACCAATTATTCTGATCTCCTACGTCGGCGGACGGAGTATCGGAATTAATTTCATTGCCATCCAAACGGGTGTCCGTCGGTCGCACTGGCTTTTTTGTCCTAAATTTATATTGGTGAAAACAGCAATGGAAATTGACGGAACTGATTCTGACGTGAGTCCCTGCCGCACGCTTCAGCCCATAGCGGGCGGAGGCGGAAGGGGGCGGGAGGGGATGGAAAGGGTCGCCGCGGCCTCATTTGATCCGCGGACTTTCTCTATGGCCGCGGACTATTATAAACATCGTCAATCATTTCTTGCGTCCTCTCTGAGACGGGCGCATTTGCATTGTTACGCGGCACAACGATTGCGGTACCCACTTTTAGATGAAATACTACGACCGGCAAAATCTAAATCTCGGCCACATACGCGATTTCATTGTTGAAATCCCATTAGAATTGGGACATTCACTTTAATTGTATTTGACTTGTTTCGACTGTTTTTTTGCCACATTCGGAAGCATTAACCTTTCTTCTTTCTGAATTAACTCTTTCGGTGTAATTAAATCGGCATTGTCGGGAGAGAGAACGACTTCGGTGAAACATTTCGAACATAAAGGTGCTTCGTTTGATGGCCTTCATTTGTTAAAATTGCAGAGGTCGGAGGTGGGAGTTGCGTCGCTGCAAACAGAGACGGCAGTTGATTGACTAGATTTAGACTTCTCGGTTTTATTAATATTTTGAATGATATTACTCAAAAATCCAAAAGAATTCTCTGAGGGAGAACGTCCGTCGCTCAGAGTACTTCATCCTCGAGGATCGCGATTGTCCCGAGCATTTTGGCCAAGTTAGAATGATGACTGAAGATAGAATGACTCTTTTTCGATCTTTATTAAAACATTTACGTCTTATTTAAAAAATACACGGAAAATACGCACGGGCCTCCGAAAGCGGTGGTCGAGCAAACTACTACAAATCGAAAAATTTTATGTAAAATATTGATCGAAGCAATTCCCGCGGGAGCGGAATATCAATATCAATATCTTCTATTATATATAGACGCTTCTCCGGATATACCTATAAGTTATATATAGGGGATCAAAAGTCTAACCATGTTCCACAAGTGCCACCGACTTGAAATTTTTACGACGTTATGGCCATGACGTGTAACCTCCAGGAAAAAGCCGACCTTGAACCTCGGTGTCATGGGTTCGATTCCAGAAGGCCCCAAAGTCGCGATTTTCCCCATAAGATTACATGGCGGGGATTTTCGAAAATTTTTTTGAGGCACTATTCGGAAAAGGAGAGAGTTGAAATTCGAGGGATTGCTAGAAGCCGTGCATATCCAACGAAAATCAAAAAGACATCTTCGAATATAGTCCATGGTTCGATGCTAGGTCGGGGCAAAAATCGGCCGTTTAAAATGCATGGCGGCGATTTTGAAGATTTTTTTTTATCCTCTCCCGATAACATGGATACGTGAAACTCGGCACGTGGATAGATATCATGAATATATTTCATAATCAAATTTTTTATGTTCGCTGATGGTCCTTGGTTCGATCCCAGGGGGCCATTTGCACTTCTCAATGCATTTCTTACGGAGATAACGGAAACAAAATTTAGGTACTTCCCGGCATGCTATCTACTTCAAACTTTGCATGACACAAGATCAAGTCATTACAAATCAAACTGTGCATTCACAGCTCATAATATGTCCTGGGTTCGACACCAGGTGTCTCTGCAAGCAGAAGTTGATCTGATTTTTAGGAATTATTTTCAAACCTTTACCAATAATACAGAAACTTGAACTTGGGCATATAGATAGAGATCATAAAAAAGTTTCAGAAACATATTTTAGATTTCCAAGATAGTCCTTGGTTCGAATCCAGAGAGCCATTTTCATTCATGAAAAGTAGAACGACGTTTGAGGCAGATTCAGCCAATATTTCTGCTTGAATTTTCACACGTAGTTAGTGATGGTGATCTTCTGTGTTGCTGCATAATAGGTTAACCAGGAAGACCCGGGTTCGATGCCAGACGATTAAAATTGCAGCGAATTTTAAGATTATTTTCAATTTTTTTCTTCTTTTTAGGACCGTCCCGAAAGGTTGCCGACATTAAATTGGTGTTGTCGATCTGCTTGCAGTATGCAAGCAACATTTTACTCGTATTACATAATATTAGAAATATTAAAAGCAAAGTTATATAATTTTCTTTTCGAAATTTCCTGGATCGTTGAAAACGCAACCGAAATCTGTCATAGCCCCTAACTATGAATTACGATCCTTACAAGGTGAAACAGGACTTCATTTACACTCACCTATGCTGTAACCTGAGAAGCCTTTGGTGACTTGCGCAGTCCAGAATATACCTCTCCCTTCGGTAAAACAAGTCAACGAAGAAATAACTTCAGCGATGTCTGCGAAGTAAGAAAGATTAAATTATTTCAAAATTTATTTAATAAGCACTGCGTTAAAGACATTTATTGCTAAACAAATCCTAAATAATTTTTCAATATTTTCCTAATCTTATAGTACTAGCGATGGTTTTAAGTTATGAATAACCAAATCGATATCGTTTTAAGCTCAATACTCAAAATCAATAAGCGTTTCCTAATAATTAGGAAATCCTCTGTTATGAACCCTGTGTAAAAATCTTAATTCTGCAAAACACAACATGATTTATCACCTCATACTATGTTTCGAAGCCAAAAACAAGATATTAAACTTCGTTTGTCGATTAATTAGTTTTCGTTACTTCATAAAAATTTCGATCTCCTTAATACGCGTTCTGAATGTACTCATTTGTTGTTTACTTATTTTATACACAAGTAAGGCGATCTCAAGAGCCTATTCCATCCATTTTTGTATATGATAAAATTATATATTAACTTTTTGTCACGTATCTGAAGCATAATTAAACTTACGAGATATTTCTCGCCTCCGAAGTTAAATTTTAAGCATACTTTAATATAAAAGTTTATCAAATATACAGATAATACCAAATAATATTCCGATTCTAAAACGCATTTTTTATGCCAGAAGACCGAGTGATTAGAATTAATGGAATAATAAATATTTTGTTTTATTATAAATCATCCAATTAAATCAGAGAAAAATCCTTTGTTGCAAACAACCAAAAGTCGCGCTTCATACGGAAGTCACTTCCGAAGAAAACAGTAAAATAGGAGTCGATAATTGAATACTTAATTCACTCTCTCGCCATACACACACTCCACAACATATGACGTAATAAGTCCATTCCAATATTAGAAAATTTACTATCACATTAGAACCAAAGCAGGGCCAAGGAGAGGAATTCCAGGTTATTTTCCACTCCCGGGCACATTTCCTCAACGTTAAGCAAGAAAAAATTAAGCGGGGTCTCAGATATTTTGGCTGGCAGCCCTCATCTTCTGTTTTCGCAATGGCAGTTCAATTCTCCATCGAAAACTATTGAAAATGTTCCACTGGTGGGCGTCTTATCACAGGTATCACATATCACTGAACAATTCTCATTTCATGGCGTTATTAACACTCGTACAATGCTGCTGTTCCAGTTGTACCCTTGACAATAAATAATTTGTCATTTGTCTTTTGGTAGTCACTCGTCTTGTTTACTAAGCCTCGTTCCGTCTTTTGGCGGTAATTAGTGGTTTCAAACAGCCCTCTAACTAATAACTAACTTTACTATTATAAATAAAACACTACCTGAATCCTGCAACTTTCGCACTTTTCAGGACCGATATCCGAGACAAGTGTCATATTTTCCCTGCGGTTGTGGACGTCGAACCTACGCTGCAACCGCTCGCAAAAGACAAACTGAATGCCGAAATTCTTGTTGGGAATTTCTCGAGAGTGAACGCCATTCCCAAGGTATTCCGAGGCAAGAATAGTATTTGTCGGGTATGACCGGCCGTTATGAAGGCCATTCATAGAAGCTCGATTACAGCAAGTACAATGCCGTTTACGAGGATGCTTGCTGACTAAATACATTCCATTCGCCTTAAGTGAAAAAGGTTCCGGATAATGAATTCGTAACAAGAGGAAGACGGAGAGCCACAATAACATATGACGATAATGTGACAGGAACAGTTTTAAGGGGGAAAGAGAATGAAGAGACACTTTAGAAGTAATATAGGAATGAGAGTTAACCCTCGAAGTTCTTGGGTTCGAGGCTCGAACGCCCAGAGAAATTTTTTCGTATAGATGTATTAATTTTGTGTTATTTCTGTTTGTACTGAATTCATACGATTGAATAAATATAATTTTTAATGACAAATACTATTGTTTTGTAATAAATAGTGGTTGCGTATACGCAACTGTGGGCGTTCTCCATGTGGGTTCCGGTCAGTGAGCGTCAAACGCCATACTAAAGAATTCAGGCAACATATTACCTTTTGTAAACATTTATTTTTCGTCAAATAAATTTTAACCATACTTACTCAATGCAATATTTATATAAAATTATTTTTGCCGCAATGTTTTAAATGTTTATAAAATAAACAAATTATTAGATTGAATGGTACAAAAAACATAGTATTTCTAAGAACTTTTCGCAAAGATGTGGTACTTCTCAGAACGATATACACAAAAACCAACATTGAACTTCCTTCGTGATGTTTGACAAATTGTTTTAGAAAATTCTCCTGCACATTTACGTCTTCTCTTATTACGTCTTCTCTTATCACAATTATAAATTGGCCAATTGAATCAAATCGCAGTTCTTCCGTAGCGGCTCTATTTCTTACAATCCCTCATTTTTCTTTCTGGTAAGGCTTGCCATATTTCAAAAATTAATGTTGGACGGTGCGTCTTCCGAACTGCACCTGCGTTGAAGACTTCCCTGAATGCCGCAATGAAACCCACGCATTCCGTACCACAGTATCAATGATCTACGTTAGAGTTTGCCGGTACCATTTTTCCCCGATAGCGATTCGGCAATTGCTTATATTTTCATCCATTCTATCAGTTCCTCCCATGAAAATATTGTATTCTCGATTCATTCGTGGCGGTTGCATTTCAATCCATTTGCCAAGATTTTTGCAGCAGCGTTTCACTTTGTCTGCAACCAATTCACGAGTATCTTTCTTTTCCGCTTTCTTCCCAAAACATTGTCTTATATGGTAATTGGTGATAACTTGAAGGCAAAAGATTGCCAAGATAAACTTTGACCTCATCTTTCTCGATATATTGGTTTGGCAAGTTCAGAAAGAGCGAATATTTATTGCTCTCGGTCACTAAATGGTGCACAATTTCATTATCAAAAAATCTGATGTGGCCAGCACATGACTTTCTCCATATATAAGATGTAAATATTTATCTACGACAGTAATTTCCAACTCTATATTCAATCTAAACTTGGAAGATGAGTGATTAATTTATATATTATTATCTTTTACGTCACAACCATTATTAATAATGTTTTTCCGGACATGCTCGATGAAAAAAGATGAATTGGGCCTTTCGCCCATAGAGCCCAGAGCGCCCACAAAGTACATAATCAGCAACTTCCGGTTTATCAGTATTTCATGAATAACTCCTAAACAATCAGTGATAAAAAATATTTTTTACACAAACGTTATAGTATATTAAATTTTCTAAAACATTTATAAATAATAGTATATACCTAAATATCATATTTATGGAGATATTTTGAAAACCGGAAATGAGCTTTGAAGAATGAAGCTCAACTCCCGGTTGCCCGATTTACTCCAAAAACTAATCAACTCTAACGACTGTAATAAAAGTATCATATATTAAATTTGGTGATGATTTGACAAACAGTTTTTATGTTAGAGCGCCCACAAAGTACATAATCATCTTCTTCCGGTTTATCAGTATTTCACGAATAACTACTAATCAACCGGTGATACAAAAATATGTTAAATACAAAAGTTATATTAAATTATATTATCTAAAACTTTTATAAGTAATACAATATACGTATATACCATATTTATGGAGATATTTTGAAAACCGGAAATGAGCTTTAATGAATAAAGCTCGACTTCCGGTTGACTGATTTACTCCAAAAACTAAACAACTCTGACAGCACACACAACAGTACTACGAGGGTCGTTCAATAAGTCCTTAGAAAAAGATGGAAAAACAATTTTTTTGGGGTAATTTTTTTTATTTCGCAACATCATCTCCTTTCAATTCTATACATTTTTCTAAACGTTTTTTAAAAATTTTTATGCCGTCCGAAAAATTGGATTTTGTAAGTTCTTCAAAATACTCATTCGTTTGCTTAATGATCTCCTCGTTGGAAGTGAACCGTCGTCCGCTAAGCCATTTTTTTCTAATTCGGTAACAGGAAATAGTCACTTGGGGGCAAATCTGGTGAATAAGGTGGATTTTACAATAATTCGATGTTTAATTCCATAATTTTTGCCATCAAAACAGCACAGGTGTGCAAACGCGCATTGTCCTGATGCAAGAGGATTTTTTTCCTCTTCAAATGTGGACGTTTTTCTTTGATTTCATCGCTCAACCGGTGCAATAATGACGCATAATACGCCCCTTTTATCGTGTTTCCTTCTTCCAAGTAATCGATAAAGATGATGCCGTGTGCATTCCAAAAGACCGTGGCCATCACTTTGCCTGCCGATGCCACCGTTTTCGTCTTCTTCGGAGCCCGTTCACCCTTAAAAATCCACTGTTGTGACTGTATCTTTGTTTTAGGAGTGTAGTAATGAATCCAGGTTTCATCCACAGTTATGTATCGACGAAGAAAATCGGCAGGATTTCGACGGAAGAGCGCCAAAATAACCTCAGAGTCGACCACACCATTGCACTTATTCTACTCTCTGAGTAAACGCGGCACCCATCTTGCAGAAATTTTTTTCACAGACAGTTTTTCATGCAAAATTGAATCGACTGTATCTTGCGATATGCCTGTGGCCTCAACTATTTCGCGCACTTTAATCCATCGATCACTCAAAATCATATCGTGGATTTTGTCGATCGTTTTGGAAGTAGTCACTTCCTCTGGGCGTCCCGAACAATATTCATCTTTTGTGGATGAACGGCCACGTTTAAACTCATTCACCCAATTGTAAACAGTTGCAAATGCAGGAGCAGATGTGCCATGAACTGCATCCAACTCATCTTTGATTTCTTTTGGCGTTAATCCTTTCAAATACAAATGTTTAATCACAGCACGAAACTCATTTTTCTCCATTGTTATAAACAAACAAAAGTTGTTCACATCAATCCTATTTTTGGACGGCATAAAAATTTTTTAAAAACGCTTAAAAAAATGTATAGAGCTGAAAGGAGATTATGTTGAGAAATCAAAAAAAGTTACCCCAAAAAAAAGTGTTTTTCCATCTTTTTCTAAGGACTTATTGAACGACCCTCGTATATATGAAGTTTGGTATTGATACGACTAATAGTTTTTACGTTAGAGCGGCCACTATCACACACACACACATACACACACACACACACACACAGACATCATTCCGAAAATGGTCAAAACGTGTTCTAGGGACCCCAAAACATGTATTTCCGTTGAAATCTCGAAGTCGAATTTTTTCATGAAAACAATACTTTCTCTATACTTCGTATATGGAGAAAGTAAAAATAATTCGAACGTTTCCACGCATAAACTCATAGTAATTTTGTTCCGGAAAAGGGAGCAGGAAATCACTGATATCTTTTTCCTCCCAAACAAGGTTCTTTTGATTATAAATACCTTTTATCTTCTATTTGTAAATATCACTTTTCTTTCAAACACAAATTATGTGCAGCAGATGACTCACTCGGCGTTGCGTATGTGTAATTCTGCTCTCCAGGAATGTCACAGTCCCAATATCACCTAAAAGGTCGTCAGGTATTCTGCAGAATACAACTTCAGCACCTGCACTCAATTGCCGACAATATAAATTGTAAACTTCGCCGGCGTCATCTTCTTCTGCGGAACCTTCATCAGAAGCGATGTTGCATTCTGGAGGTTCTATGAAAATGGCATCTAAATCTCCGTCAATATCATTAGATTCAAAAATGTCCAGCGCTTCTTTCAACGTAATATCACTGAACATTGTCATTTATGCACATTAATACTCGTTATTGCATTCATCGCCGCAAAATTTTCACTAAAAATTGCAGAGTGAAATGAGAATTCAAAGAAATCGCTGGAATTTGAGAGAGAGTCCTATTGGTACCACTACTACCCGTGGTTGCGTATACGCAACCACATGTATTAAGACCAATTATCATAAATATAAAGGAATTAATCCGCCAAAAAGTGATTTAGTTAGTAGCATTATAATATCGGTCGACGAAATCATGCAATATAGGCGCCGGAAAATGCAAGAAATAAAAATTAGACTTCTATTTACACGAAGCGTACATCCATGTTGAGCGTAAGCTGCACCGCAATCTACGTCTGCCACTTTTTCGGCCCTATGCTCGACTAATGGCAGAAAAAAGTCATTGGAACATGTAGACAGAATCCTTGAGCACAATTTAGCGGTTTCATAAACCGATAAGAATAGCGTTGTGGTGTCAGGGACTGTATTCGCAAAATTATAACGCTGGTTGCGTACACGCAACCGTGGGCACTCGAGGGTTAAGATAAATGATTTTTAGTTATTCTTGCGATAGTTTGAGATTTATTTTGATTTTTGCTTTGGGAATTATTTAAGATTTTTTCCAAGCTTTGTATGCATACTTACTCATACTTACATATAGAAATTAATTTCCAAATCAAAAACTAATCAACTCTTGGCATTGTTCGGATAATGCTAAATATGAATTTTTGAAATTACCGTATAATCACTTTTTAAGATAGAGTGCCCAAAAACGTTTTCACCACAGACAAACACACACACACATTCACACACAGACAGGCATGTTCGGGAAAATAGCGAAAACGAACTCTATGGGCCCCAAAACATCTATTTCTGTTGAAATCTGGAGGTCGAATTGTTTTGCGAATACAATACTTTCTCTACATATAGGGAGAATGTAATAAAAAACAGTTTTTCTAGAAAAAAGCGTCTGTATATCTTTAAAATTCATTTAATTCAGAGTCACTCGGTACATTTAATATTTTTACACTTTTGAAGCGTGTTATAACTCAATTCTATCAACATTGGGCTAAGTTTTAAGAGACAATGGCCCTGATAACGTAGTAGCGGAGCGTTGAAGATATACAAAGCATTTTTATCAGCGTCTGTAAGTGTAACGACGAGAATTTTTCACTTTTTGAATGGAAACAAGCTCATTGATAAATATCTACAGTTTGTGGTAATAGGCGTCGACTGTGAGCTGCAATTTTCCTTCGTCTTTTCAATTTAGAGTTTCAAACATCGCTTCAGTTCGTTCTTCAAAGAATGGAACGCCACAATGCAAGTCGTGATTGTCAAAATGAAATGGTGCTATTTGAGAATTAAATGCCATAGAAAGTACTTTCTCCAATTATCCTGATCATATCAAGGATTTGAATCTTATGATATTTTTGCATTAAATCTCACAATATACATGCATCCGAATTTGGATATTTGCAGGATTTATATACGCTCTTAATGGAATTTTTTCCTCGAATCTTCATATCTACGAATCCAGTCATCCCATTCACTATGCCGTGATGAATAAATATAGTTGTAAGCCATTTCAACAGAATCAGATTTAAATAACAAAGTCTAGATCGCAAACTTTGTTTACCATTCTCTGACGTTTCGAGGACTTTTTTTTACTTTCTCCATATACGCACACGTAGTATAGAGAAAGGTTTGTTTTCAAGAAAAAAATCGACTCCCAGATTTCAACGGAAATACATGTTTTGGGGTCCCTAGAACACGTTTTGACCAGTTTCGGAATGATGTCTGTGTGTATGTGTGTGTGTCTGTATGAGTGTGTGAGTACTTGTGCGCGCTCTAACCTAAAAACTATTAGTCGTATCAATTCCAAACTTCATACATTGAATTGTGGTGTATGTTGTCAGAATTAATTAGTTTTTGGAATAAATCGGTTAACCGGAAGTCGAGCTTGTTTCTCCGAAGCAAATTTCATTTTTTGCAAAACATACAAATAATCAAACAAATAATATTGTTAGGTATCTATTATATATAGACGCTTCTCCGGATATACCTATATATAAGTTACGAGTAAAATTTAGCTTGCATACTGCAAGCAGATCGACAACACTAATTTCATGTCGGCATCATATCGGGACGGTCCTCAAAAGAAAAAAAAAGGATTAAAAATACTCTTAAAATTCACTTCAATTTAATCGCCTGGCATCGAACCTTGGTCTTCCTTGTGAACTTACTATAGACCACAATAGATGACAACCATCTCTAACTATGTGTGAAAATTCTAGCAGAAATATTTGCTACAATTGCCTCAAAATACGTTCTACTTTTCACGAATGTAAATGGCTCTCTGGATTCGAACCAAGGACGAACATTGAATTCTAAAATATGTTTTCGAAATGTATCTATTATTTCTATCTATGTACCAAATTTCAAGATTTAATATTAAAGGGAAAGAGTTCAAAATAATTATTAAAAATCAGATCAGATACTGATTGAGGAGACGCCAGGTGTCGAACCCAGGACAGATTGGTAGCTGTGAATACCCAGTTAGATTTTAAAGGTCTTTATCTTATTTTATGCATCGTTTAAAGTCGATATCAGTCCGGAAAGTACCTAGAATTTGTTTCAGTAATCTCCATAAGAAATGTATTGAGGAATGTAAATGGCCCTCTGGGATCGAACCAAGGACCATCAGCGAACATATAAAATTTGATTATGAAATATATTTATGATATCTATCGATGTGCCGAGTTTCAAGTAGCTACGTTATCGGGTAAGGATCCAAAAAAATCTTCAAAATCGCCGCAATGCGTTTTAAACGGCCGATTTTTGCCCCGACCTAGCATCGAACCATGGACCATATTCGGCAATGTCTTTCTGATTTACGTTGGAGTTGCATGGCTTCTAGCGATCTCTCGAATTCCAGCACACTGCTTTTCCGAGAAGTGCCTCAAAAAAAAGTTCGAAAATCCCCGCCATGTATTCTTATGGAGAAAATCTTGACGAACATTGCTGCTCTACGTTGATCCATCTCAAGATCAGAAATAATCCTACTTCGTGAGGATCCCAAATTGCACAGCAATGCTCAAGTAGAGGTCGAATATTCGCCTTTGCTATAACGCCTAGAATATGTTCTTTGATGGAAAAAATTACTACTAAGCTTAATTTCGAGGTATTTATGATGCATCACGAGCTCCAAGGAATTTCCTGAAATTCTATAAGGTATGCAGGCAACGTTAGTGGACCACGTGAAAGTCATGGCAAAGCACTTCTTCACATTCAGCTCGATCACTGCACAAAAATAGTGTAATAATAAACTTAAATACTTTACTTGAAATACAACAAACGCATTATCAAAGGAGTTTTAAGCTGCTGCTAGTTTATACTGAAATCCTAAATTCGAAAATGAATCACTGATAAACTGAATAAGACAATTTCCCAATTTTAATTTCTCAAGTCGAGAAGAAATGACATAAATGATTGAGAATATCAACAGAATATTTTAGAAAATTAATTTTATCTTTTACCGGAATCCTTCGAAATTGTTTTTCTTTGGTTAATTATTACGATTCTATCAAAGCGATGCAGTCCTAAGATTAATTTGAAACAGCTTGTTTCCTCGAAAACTTCGCACATAATTAAAAGTTGACCTCTGCGCGAGGTCGACTTTTAATTATGTGCAGATTTTCTTTAGCAAACATACACACATACCCATACTATATTTTATATATTAGATATTAGGGTAAGTAAGATTTGCGTGGTGAACTCCGTCTAATAAATGGTTTAAATTCGAGAGAATTAAAGAAAACATGGTAAATCATCCCAGTCTAAGGTATTGCGACATTATATTTAGTCCCTCAGAGCCACTGGAAATTGTAAAATTCATACAAAATTATAGATTCATCTCTTATTTTGATCGAGGGAAAACACATACAATTTTAGAGCAATAGAAAAGAGAAACAATTATAATCCAGACTTTGTCCAGATTCATTCATTCGTTAATGAACAAAATCAATAATTTATAAATATATAATTACAAATAGAATATATCCTCCACAGAACCAACCTATCCATTATTAACAGAATCGATAGATAGATATTAGATATTAATACATTAATTCTACAGTTTAAGAAGACGAGATGAACCAGTCAAATTACAAAATATATACTCTGCGCATCTAAAACAAGAAAAATACGAATTTGCGTCGCTTGGTGAGAGGGCAGATGAACAATTTACCTGTTGGTGAAGATTTCAGCGAAAGAGGGGATATGGGTGAACTTATCGCCAGGCCAGAAGCTTGGTTTAAAAACGTTCCATTTAACCCTCATCCGATAGCACCACACACCTCCAGGCAAAAATTGCACGCGCTTTAATGAATGTGAGGCTAAACTACCGTCCGCGCGCCCAGATGAAGGTTAAAAGGAAATATTTATGTTCAGTACAAACAGAGATGAAATCATTGACTCAAACAGGGTCCCCATTTAAAAAGAGTAATACATCTTCAGTAACATTCAATGGGAAGATAATGAGTTTTCTACGGTACGTTACCTTAGACGATCATTCTCTTAGTATTGACAACCGGCTAATATATCGGCTCCGCTGTCGAGGAATA
The DNA here is from genome assembly GCA_947579665.1 of Sympetrum striolatum. Lineage (NCBI taxonomy): Eukaryota > Metazoa > Arthropoda > Insecta > Odonata > Libellulidae > Sympetrum > Sympetrum striolatum. The sequence continues at coordinate 8,364,945 of OX388345.1, forward strand.
CCAACGGGTCGTGGCTTACTCTGACGACGCGATGGAAGAGTGTTGCGAAAGCACTGCGCTGTCTGTCGACCACCTCACTGTTTGCTTTGGGTATAATGGGTACAATCGGAGGACGACGAGGAGAGCACTCGCCGTGGCCGCGATGAAGACTGCGGCCGAAGGGGAGGGGTGTGTTAGCCACACGGACGTCCACCGTCCGTCGGATAATGGCGCCGTAGAGGAGTGTGAGGTGAAGAGGTGTTTTTCGAGCGTAAGCCTCGAGCAACGGTACCCTAGATGACGAGGGTGGACGTAGGGGTTATTCCTCGCTGAGGGCTCATGTTGACTCCTCGAGGCTCCAAGGAAATCGTTGTCTCTTCGAGGACCAGTCACAGCTGGTTTTCTGTCTCTGTATGTGTGTAAATCGTGCTCGCTTAAACTCGTAAAAGGTACCCCTGGATCGTTCATATGTCCATTCAACTGTCGAGGCTGTGGAGAAGGGGGCCCCGCGGGGGGTTTGGGTAAATGCATTTTTTTAGATTAGCGCGTGATGAAAAAACTGAAGCTTATTCGAATAGAAAAGTTCTCGTTTTGGGAAATGATACATAGATATAGACGGTATACAAAAAGTAATGATAATCTGAAGTTCAGAGCTCCCCCTGGACTACCTGAATCTCCCCACTTCCGGTGTTTTAATCGTTTTCGAGCGATGAATTTTTATATTTGTTTTAATAAACTTTGGCTCTTAGGATATTTTTCGTCATCGTACCGTATTAATAATTTCAAATGGCAAACTTTACTCCGAATGCATTTTACAAGTACAACTCAAAGTAATATGTTAATATTTCATTTACAATTCATGATACTTCAATTGATTTTAAATCAAAATCACTAGGCTTACCACAATGAAAAGTTTCTAAAACATATTAAAATGCCTGAAATATAGATGAAGTATTTTTCTGAAGAAGACATAACATATAATACAGGAAGACCAATCCCAAACCACCTACTTTAAAGGGTATACAATCAAAATCTAAATAAAGAAATTAAGTACTCTGTTTTAAATAAGGCTGATGCATTGGTATATATAGAGTTGGTAAACTTTTTTACGATCAACATTCATAAACACTAGAAGACCAGCAGCACCACACTGTGTCACCAACAAAATCCAAATAAGAACGAACTTCAACCAGGCTTTAACTACAAAAAACGCAATAAGACTTACTTTCGAAGAAAACAGGAAGTGGATATTGTTTTCTACTTTTGGAAAACTTTAGTTTTCTCTTAATGTAGCATCTTATAACAATGGAAATGTCAGATCAACAACTAGGGGTTAAAGGGACAATGAATTTTGATACATGATGAGTGCTAATAAAGGTTCCTTAGAAGGTCCTCATTTTCAAGGATGTGTGAATAGATGATTATCACTGAAGAAGCTAGTTTTCGACATGTAGCACTTCGTTGATTGGGCCCCCCAGTTTGTGGGGAGCCCCATTTCTCACACTCTGCATGCCTCATTGCACTTGTACTGTGACCATGTCATCATATTACCAAAGACATCTTAAGCTAGATCAGAGTTTTAACCATAGGAAATGACAAATTAGAATTTAGGGTGATGAATAACCATTGAAAATGATTATTGGAAATGCAGCAATATTACCTACAGAGCAAATAAAGTGAGAAATGAAAAATAGAATAAACACCCCAGTTAAAGATACCGTACATGCCGGCGTATAAGTCGACCTTTGAAGCCTAAAAAATCTCTCAAAATCCAGGGATCGACTTATACGCCGAACATAAAATTTAACCCTTTACTACCAAGGGATAAATAATTAAAACTGCCCGCTTAACACTCGTTTTATACAAACTCACAACAATCACTTCTTACTGAAACAAATTTTCGGCAAGTCTAATTAACGTAGATATCATACAAAACAAATTTCATCTCGAAATACGATTGTGGAGGAAAGTAAAAATTTAAAGCCGTGCAAACAAAAAAAAGTTCCCATATATAAGGTGGGAGTAAAAAATTAATAAAGAATTATCGAACAATAAGTCTAACGAGTGTAATCTGTGAAACCTTCGAAAAAGTAATTAATACGATTAAATGTAAAATCACCAGTTTTAATAGAAGTAGATATCAACACGCATATCATCTGGGGGGCGGGGAATCTGCCTAGTGTGCATACGGTGAAATACTGAGGTATAACATTCAGCAGGGACTTTAAGTGGAACTAACACATAGAGCGAATCATTTTGAAAGCCAACGAAGTATTAAACTTCCTAGTGCGTACGCTTAGGAAATCAAATAAGAATATTAAAGAGACTGCGTACAAATCATTTGTTAGGCCAATCTTGGAACACGGGAAATGCTTATGGGACCCGCATGAGGTAGGTTTAAAGCGAAAAATAGGAAAGGAAGAGAGAAAGGCAGCAATATTCGTCTTAGATAGATATGCGAGGCTTGATAGCGTTACTCAGATGCTAAAAGAATTAGGTTGGGAAAGTTTAGAGGAGCGGAGATTAAAGAAAAGGCTAGCTATATTTTTTTAATAATACACAGGAGTTATTTCGTTCGAGGATTTATCAAACTAAGTCACTATGGCAAAATTTCATGGCAGAAAAGACCAGAGATATAAAGTTAAATTAATAAAACAGAGAACAAACATTAGTAAATTCTCTATTCTAAATCGTGCTGTTACAGATAGGAATAATTTGCCTGCAAGAGTCTTGCAGCCCTTCCCAAAACATCAGAGGGAGTTTATAAAAATATTGGGTAAAAATATTAAGGACGAGTGAGCTTGACGAGTACAGGTGGAGTAGGGGTGGTAGGGTGATGTACGGTGGGGACTTGTCCCCGGGACCACTACGGTAGCCGTGAAGGCCTACTGGGAAACTCTGAAAAGACTTGTATTATGAGGGAAGGGAAGTATATGATGAATATGTAAATTTTGGTATTTAAAAAATGTACAAATGGGATATTTAATAATATGTGTGATATATGTAATATGTGTTTCCACCGAACGATTGGTCCACATTTTTATAATAATAATAATAAACTAATAATCGGCTAGTCAAGCGAATTACATTCAGTTCTTCAGATGTATTTTTATTTCACAAAAATTTAATATACATTTCGATCTTTTCTTTTTACAAATGAAGATCAATCAGCACATCATGGTTCGTTTTTATTTATATAATCGCTATGAATCGACTTAGCGTTAGGGGTTACTGGAAGTTGTTTTAGCAGTGTCGTGATTTGATATTACCATGCTATATTACCATTATTTATATAATAAATTTTAATGCCATTGCGCTTCTGTTTCGTAACGCTTTTTTATTTGTGCAGCCTGGGTGATCCCAACGAAAGAAACGTGTAATAGTCAAGCAGAGGAGAGAAGTTTACATGACAGCTGAAAGAAATAATTCTAGCGTCTTAAACTTATGCGGCAAATATTCCTTGAGCTAACATATATTTATGGATACCGTAGTTAATCTTCCCATAAAATAGAGCTGGGGAAGCGGTGTTGCTTATCTTTTGAGTCGACTTATACTCCGAACATAGGCTGAAACCGGAAATTCACCACGAAATTTTAGGGGTCGACTTATAAGCCGGGATAATATTGCGTGGCCAATATTTAACAAGATCTAAATGTATGAACATTTTGGTTTAAGTGAAAATGTAGCCTTGATTATTTCCAAATTGGATGTAACTACTTTCAACATTAATTTGACAGGATTTGAAGATCTTTTCACAGGAACATTCATTTTATGTATTTTTGCTACTGACCAAAAGGAACATAGCAGGAGATAGTGGAAATAATTTGTGAATATCTTATTATTTAGTTCAAAATAGCTTTTATTCATACTTAAATTACACAAAAGAAATGCATTATGTACAAAATCAAATTTATGAATATCTAATAGACAAAAAGTTATACTGCAAACATAAAACACTATCTGAATTTATTTTACAATAAGGGTTTAGAATCATAGCAGTAATATATATCTAGATAAACAGCATAGTTAAATGATTTCTTAATAAGCATTTATGTTGCCACCATACTCTAACATCATTTTCTTACAGCTACAAAGAGAACAAGTAGAATATAGGTGGTTACAAATCAAATTAAAGAAATATTTAGATCACTCTTAATGTGTATCTGAGAGAATTGATAAAAGTTAAGAATGGTTTGTGGAATGAATTCCAACTCACCACTATCTTCTTGTTTTAGCTTAACACATCAAGACAATCTTTGTATTTCACCGTCATTTTAGTGTTAGGATAAGCTCAGTGTAAGTCCAGAAATAGTTATCGATGTCATAGGAGAAAGTATAATTAATCACAATTCATTACAAAAAAGCAAAGTCACAAAAACTCATTGGTTACTTCATAAGCACAAACTGTAGATATTTTGGGTAGAATATATCACTTAATTATTAAATTGTTTATTGCATCCTTTTGAAAAGGAAACCACCTGGAATTGGCACTATAACAGAGAAAGCTCAATGGTGTTATTAAGTATACATTTCATTTCAAATGAATGATCTTTTAAATCACATCAGCAAATTGCTTTCAAATGCATTCAATACTCTTATTTTGAAGTCTTTAAGACAGGATCTGTTAAATTTTCAATTTTTTTGAATGCCTTGGTATGCTGTCCAGTTGCATTAGCATTAATATAGCTACACAATGCAATAATATTGATAAACCTCCTTACGTGAGATTAGGTTACCGATATTTCATCATTCCTTTTTAATTTTTGAAAGGATGTTGATGGAAACTAACTAATAATTCGAAATAGCGAGGTCCGACTGTATTTGGTTGACGTGCTCTTTATTAAATTATTATTATTTTGAAAATTATTCACCAAAACTAAGACCGGAGAATTAATTTTACCAGTTCTAAGAACTCCGAAGTAATTGAAAGAAATTACAGCATCCTCAAGAGATTTTTCAATTTTAAAATCAGCCATAAAATAAATAAATAAATAAATATAAAGTAATAAAGTTTCTTGCTCTCTAATTCAAAATATTCAAACATTTAAACAAATGCCAACCATAAACATTATACCCTATCTTATAACAGGGTGGAAAGAGAAATTGCCTACTTGAAATGATGTTATAAAACTGCGTAAAAAGAATTAATCGCTGTGAAACTCTTGCAGATAGAGGGGTGCCCTCCAACTGACTGACGCACACCGTCAGTAGAGCAATCTTGTGGTTTTCCTTAAAAATATTGCTACTGGGGCATCTCACCTGGAATTACCTTATGTGATGTTTTTATTTTATAGAAAATATGTAGATTTAAACCTGAAATTACTATAACTAGGGCATCTCTCCCGGTGGGGCATCTCACCCGGAATTACCTTATATCATATCTGTATGTTATGAAGGAAAAATAATTGAGATGATTTAATAATGAAGCCATGAAGGATAATATAATAAATTCAAAAAGATAGAACTTTCAAAAAGGTATTTTTTAAGAATAAAATGTATGGAAAATTAAATAAGGTGAAACAACAATTGATACTTTCTTAAACTGCGCGGCTAGATTAAATATTATACGAATTATCACAATGCTACCAGAGAATGTTTTTAAAGACACCGATGCCAAGGACATAAAAATATCATGCCAAATAATCTATACTATAAAATAGAGTGTGGGTGTGTGTGTGTATATCCACTCAAAACTCGAGAACCAAGAGTCGTAAAACTTTGAAATTTTCTACGTTATTAACAGTCGACCCCGCGCAGAGTATTGGCTACGTTTTATTTCCCTAAGGTCCATGGTTCAAACCCAGACGGGTCAAAACTTTTCCATAAGAAATACACGTAGAGGTCATTTTTTTAGTTGCAGGATTACTTTCTTTTTCAAAATTAAATTATAAATAATAGTCTTAGGAAGTCAAATTAATCACCAAAAGAAAGATAATAAAACATGGACTCTTATCGTGGTAGCGGAACATCGTGATTGCAAAACTGAGAAATGATTTCAAAAACTATTATACCTGTGTCTATGATATCCACAATATACTGCGTTTCAAGTAGGGGTCTCCAAACTTTTCAGCTTTATTAACTATCAAACAGCAGATGCGTCCCGCGGGCAGTAGTTTAGATTTGGATTGAAGTAAGGGATTACCCATTCTTGTACAATATCTTAGATTTTTTGCGGTCTACAGATAACTGAAATCGCTTTACCTTTTTAGGCTTTTAAATGTTACTTATTCGCTCCTGACCACTAGTCGCTCAAAACTTAAACGAAAACAAAGACCGATTAAACATAAGAAATAAGGACGTCCGTAATTTTCGTCAATACTCAAAAATAATATGAGAGATGTCCACAACTTACCACGTTATTATTTTAAATCAGTGGAATTGACAGTGAGAATGCAAATTCTATCAACGTACGAATTTCGAAATCATTTTATTTCACTGAATATTCAGTTAACAATTACGTTACCATAAACAAAACTCGGTTTTCACAGACGCTTAAAGAAAATTGAAAAAATCAATGAAAAAATGTTCGTACCTTTCAAAGTGCATTTCTTCACAGGATATTGTTTGTCACAACAAATTTTAAAATGCCATTCAATTTTTTCTTCACCATAAATCTTCAACTCTTATTTTCAAAATTTATTAAAACTGGCTATTGATCCGCCATGTCTTATTATAGAATTACACATGAGTTTCCGAATCAACAATCGCCTTGATCGTCAAGGGAATGGGTTTGTTCACAACATGAAAATTTAGACGAAATTTTCGTATATTTTATGAAAATTCTCGCAATTTCAAATCTCATACGATATTTCTCAGCCAAAGTAAGAATCTTTATTCTATTTCCCTTGTTTTTAAATATATATATATATATATATATATATATATATATATATATATATATATATATATATATATATATATATATATATATTCTAAGATCACATTAGGATAAGCAGTACCACGTTTAAAGTTACATTTTCATACAAGTACAAAGGGGCCAAATGAATCAAGCATTAATCGTAAATGACAGAAATAAATAACATTTCACTCAAATAACCAACGATGAATATTCTACACGGAAAGTAAATGTATTTTGGAACTGACTGGTATCTCAATCTTAAAATGTGTAACATAAACACGAACCACAAAAGTAATCGCAATGTCAAAATAGAAACAAAAATTAAACACCAATAACAGAAGGATAGTAAATATACATGAATTGGAAGCACTTTGAAACAACGAATAAATCAATTTTTGCATCCTGCATTTAACAAAATAAAATTTCTTTACCTTTTTGATCTATCATAGGATGCTGGAGGTCTGCTACAACTTAACAACTCGCCGTTCAACTCTTCAAGGATTACAAACTACGAATCTGGGAATTCTTTTCGTTCTTCGCTAACTCCATTTCCGTAATTTGCTAAATATACATCAAAGCAAATAGATTAGATTTAATACTTAATTCAGAAGAATATATTCTTAACATCCTCAACTTACCAGGATATTTATACGCAATAGTTGAATTGATCGATAGAAATCCATTTTCAGTAAACCACTGTTATAAAACTCATTTCATTTTACGAAGAAGACGGTAAACAATTAAGTTGATGTAAATAAAACTTGGTTGCTACAGACTCGTCAACAAAATTCGAATTTTTAAAAATTTATATCGTCAAGGGAATGAGTTGTTTACTACATGGAAATTTAGACAAAATTTTCGTATTTTTTATCAAAATTCTCGCAATTTAGAATCGAAGACGATATTTCTCGACCAAAATAAGAATCTTTATTCTATTTCCCTTCTTTTGATGCTCGTTTAGACTCCTTACGACCGTTCTTTCTAATTTAGTTTTTCAAAAGAATTGAAGCCTGCAACGAAAAAAATGAACTTTGCATGTATTTCTTATGAAAAAACTGTTTTAGTCGTCTGGGATCGAACCGTGGACTTTAGGCAAATTTAAAGTATCACTTGATCATCCCCGGGAAGACATTTAATGATGTTTAAAGTTTGAACATCGTGCGACGTCTAGTTTTCGAGATTTTCTGGAACATACATACATACAGGCATTTTTATATATATATACGAGTAAAATGTAGCTTGCATACTGCAAGCAGATCGACAACACTAATTTCATAACGGCATTATGTCGGGACGGTCCTGGAAAGGAAAAAAAAGATTGAAAATATTCTTAAAATTCGCTTCAATTTAAGTTTTTGGCATCGAACCCGGGTCTTTTTGGTGAAGTTTCTATGCAGCACATCAGAAGATCATCTTCTCTAAATAGGTGTGAAAATTCAAGCAGAAATATTGGCTGCAACTGCCTCAAACGAAGACCTACTTTTCACGAATGTTAATAGCTCTCTGGATTCGAACCAAGGCCGATCTAGGAAATATAAAATGTGTTTTCGAAATGTATCTATAAGTTCTATATATATGCCGAATTTCAAGTTTTAATATTATTGGGAAGGGGTTCAAAATAATTCTTAAAAATCGGATCAGCGACTGATTGTAGAGACGCCTGGTGTCGAACCCTAGACGTATTGGAAGCTGTAAATGCACAAAATTACTTGCTAGGACTTGATCTAATTTCATACAAAGTTTGAAGTCGATATCATACCGGGAAGTACCTAAAATGAGTTTCTGTTATCCCCATACGAAATGCATTGTAAAGTGCAAATGTCCCTCTGGGATCGAACCAAGGACCCTCAGCGAATTTGTAAAATTTTATAATGAAATATATTTATGATTTCTAACCCCATGCCAAATTTCAAGTTTCCATGCATTCGGAAAGGGGTCCAAAAAAAATCTTAAAAATCGCCACAATGCATTTTAAACGGCCGATTTTTGCCCCGACCTAGCATCGAACCCAGGATATTTTCCGTTAAACCAATTTATGTTTTCGATAGATCATGTTCATATATATAGGCTCCTTGAGTTTTAATTCTCTACCTATACGGGAAGTATTTTTTTTTAATTCCCGAAAATCAAAGCAATGCATTTAAACGGGAAAAATCGGGACTTTGGGGCCCTCTGGAATCGAACCCATGACACTGAGGATCAAAATCGCAATTTTTCTGGTGGTTAGACGTTATGGCCAATACGCCGTAAAAATTTCAGCTCAATCACTCTTTTGGTTTAGGCTGTGAGTTTGTATCCTCTCTATATATATATATATATATATATATATATACGAGTAAAATGTAGCTTGCATACTGCAAGCAGATCGACAACACTAATTTCATATCGGCATTATATCGGGACGGTCCTCAAAAGAAAAAAAAAGGATTTAATTTTTTTTTTAAATTCGCTGAAATGTCATAGTCTGGCATCGAACCCGGGTCTTACTGAAAACCTACTATGAAAAACAATAGAAGATCACCATCTCTAACTATGTGTGAAAATTCAAGCAGAAATATTGGCTACAACTGCCTCAAAAGACGCTCTAATGTTCACGATTGTAAATGGCTCTCGGGACTCGAACCAAGGACGATCTTGGAAATGTAAAAAATGTTATTGAAAGTTATTATTGATCTCAATCTATATGCCAAATTTCAAGTTTCTATATTATTGGGAAAGGTTTCAAAATAATTCCTAAAATTCGGATCAACTTCTGATTGCAGAGACACCTGGTGTCGAACCCAGGACACATTGACAGCTGGGAATGCACAGTTTGATTTGTTTAGACTGGTTCTTCCATCATGCTAAGTTTTAAGTCGATAGCATGCCGGGAAGTACCTAAAACTTGTTTCCGTTATCTCCATAAGAAATGCATTGAGGAATGTAAATGGCCCACTGGGATCGAACCAAGGAACATCAGGGAAAACATAAAAATCGATTATGAAATATATTTATGATATCCAACCCCATACCGAATTTCAAGTTTCCATACCATCGGGAAAGGGTCCAAAAAAAATCTTAAAAATCGCCACAATACATTTTAAACGGCAGATATTTGCATCGACCTAGCATCGAACCCAGGTTATTTTCCGTAAAACTCATTTATGTTTTCGATAGATCATGACCATATATAAAGGCTCCCTGAGTTTTGATTCTCTACCTATCCGGGAAGTATTTTTTTTTAATTCCCGAAAATCAAAGCAATGCATTTAAACGGGAAAAATCGGGACTTTGGAGCCCCCTGGAATCGAACCCATGACACTGAGGATCAAAATCGCAATTTTTCTGGAGGTTATACGTTATGGCCAATATGTCGTAAAAATTTCAGCTCAATCACTCTTGTGGTTTAGGCTGTGAGTTTGTATCCTCTCTATATATATATATATATGGATACATGAATGAATCCGGAGAAGCATCTATATATAATAGATATAGATATATATATGGATACATGAATGAATCCGGAGAAGCATCTATATATAATAGATATATATAAGATAAGATTCATTCTCCGGATTCATTCATATACATAAATATCCAGATAGGATACTATTTCAGAGGCTAAACCACAAGCGTCATTGATTTGAAATTTTTACAGCATATAGCCCTAGCGTGAAACCCCCAGAAAAAAGGCGACTTTGAACCTCAGTGATATGGGTTCGATGCCAGAAGGCCCCAAAATCCACATTTTTCCCATTTTAATTCATTGCTTTGAATTTCGGGTTCTAAAAACTTTCTAAAAAATACTTCCCGGATAGGTAGAGAATCAAAATTGAAGGAGCTTACAGATTTGGACATTATATATGAAAACCATGGCTTTTACAGAAAATGTCCTGGGTTCGATGCTAGGACGATGCAAACATCTCCCATCTAATATACATGGGAGTAGTTTTTCATTATATTTTTGATGCATTTATCGAAACAATAGGAAGTTCTCTCTTAGCTGGAAGATGTATATTAAAACTTGGTTTAAGAAAATAATTTTAATAAGACCATAGTCTTCCTGGGTTCGATGCCTGAGCACATTAAAAAATCTCATATATGGAATATATGTGAAAAGCAAGATGTCATTTTGGGTAGTTGCAGCCAATATTTCTGCTTGAATTTTCGTTAATAGAATATCGTATATTTCTGTCATTTGTGTTTAGTCATGGTTTGCAAGAACCATTTATCTCTTTCAGATAATGTCTCCTAAAAGGTGGTGCTGCCTAATGGCTAATGTGATCATCGAATATATAATCTTTTTTGTCATCATCGAAGAAAGTGTTCATTCAAAGGATATGAGATTAAATCTTTAGGTGACTTTGTAGACTTAATTATAATATTTTTACTGTGTTCATTGGTTATGAAATAATTATATAGCCTGGAATTAGCTACGGGTCCTACGTACAAAGCAGTTTAAAAAAAAAATTGAAATATTGGGCTACTCAGAGAACTTCAGCATGATGTAAACGTATTCCGGAATTTTACACGCATGTCAAAGGAAAATTTTACAAGTTGTGACGAATAATAGAACCAGTCATTTCAAATAAAAACATTAGTTCCCGAGAAGCTATTCCAGCTGAAATGAAGCTATTGACGATGTTGAGGTTGAGGAGAGGGGGTTTGAAAAAGATATTCATTACAGAGAGAGCAATTAGGTGATACAAAGTATTGAACAATCTCTAATTGTCCGAATGCGTTTATCATTATCTTCAAAATGGAAAATGTCGGGCTAAAAACTACTGGAATGTTTGTCTACGTTAAGGGATTTCGCAAAGTGGGAATGAGGTGAAGCATTGACCAATGCATTGAATTGTTCTTTAATGTGAACGTTAAAATTTTTGGAAGTACGACGGATGTAGAGAGATTTTCAGGTGTCGCAAATTAATTTATAGACGCCGGATTTATGAAAAGGTTCTTCATTGTCTTTTTAGAAATATCCTTCAACTTTTGAGACAGTTAGTTAGCTCGAGTGAATGCCGTTAAGGGCTGCGCGGTGTCACAAAAGCCCCTTTTCGCGTGGCCCTCGTCGGCGAGGGTGGAAAGGGTAAGTGGTAGAAAAACAATCAGATGGTACATTTTCTGCAATGCATGAACCCGTTACCGTACATTCGAGCTAACTAACTGTCTCAAAAGTTGAAGGATATTTCTAACTTGCGGCAAGAATCCGTAAAGTATCCAAACCAAAGCGTATTCACCAGAGCATCCATTCACTCATTCGCACGATCAAATATCCTCTTCATATCTTCGATATGGAATTTTTGAACAGTGACAGTGACTGCATGCTTAGCTTAAAAACAGCGATTTTAAAGAGTTGAGGCCCAAAAACTAAAATAATCCAACGAAGTCGCTGTACTTCCAGGCCCAGCAGCGTGGACCCGGATCGTGCAGCGCTATCGAAAAATCGCGTTTATTTCCGTGGTCGGTGACGTTCATAAGAGATCTCTGCTTGATATTCTTAAACTGCCTTCACCCAATACTCTGGTGTAATATCCCGCAGCAAATATTTTTTAAACAAAAGATATCGACTACTTAATCTCAAAATTTGTCTGAAAAAAGCGTCCGCCAATTTGTGATGGGACACCACAAAAATATTGACCAATATCCTTGCAACTGATGGATAGTCTAGACAAAGTACCATTTTGATCTAATATAATTTTTTTAATTCCACTAAATTCCTTCCAAAAGTCCACTATTAGCTTAACTTATAAGATTTTCGAAGAAAAATAAAATCGGGCGTGTTTTTGGAAATTTAGTCATATTTGACCCTCCTTATCTAAGTAACGCATACGATTTATGGAAAATGACTTACCGTTCCATTATAAGCAATCATTTGGCTGTATATATGCAGAGTTTCAAGTCTGTATCTCAAAAAAAGCGATTTTGGACTTTTGTCCGGCTTTTTACGATTTCGGACCACTGTGCGTCATGGGGAATCCATGTGAGGTTGGGATGCAAGAAGAAAAAGTCGATTGTCAATGATGCGTCTTTCTTTCCGTTGAACCAATTTACCTATTTAAGCTGGTAGATAACCATTTGCAACAGCTATTTCTTTAATAATTTTAAGCTCGCGAAGAAAGTTTATAGTAGATAAAGAAAATATTAAATATTCTGTGGATAAGGCAGTGAAAAGCGGCGAGCTTATGTGAGTAGTGGTGATTGGAAGTAAAGGGGATGGCACTGTTAGTATAAATTGATTTTCTGTATAATAATAACTGTATAATAATATAATTATAAACATCGAATTCGATTTTTTGATTAACTAGACGTAGGGTGAGTTCAAGAAAGTTCAAAGTATTTTCTGTTTCAATTTCATGGGAAAATGAAATACAAGGATGGAAGGAATCCAGGATAGAGATGAAGGAAGAGAGTTGTCGGTTTTTCCCAACCCAAAAACTAAAGATATGATCAACGTACCGAAACCAGCATAAAATAAATTTTATCAAATGGGAATTTAAATTAAACAATTTTTCTTTTAGGGATTCCATGAAAATGTTAGCTAAAACAGGGCAAGGCCATCTTTTTGTTCATAAAAACCACCGTGGAACTGAAAAAAGTTTTCTTTTAACACACATCCACTAAAGACAACAGGTAATTAGTTACTACTTCATCCGCATTGTTCCTTTATAATAACCCTTCCACCACAGCAACAGACTCTACACAAGGAACTCTGGTAAATGAGTTATAAACTTCGAAAGAGTTTTGCATTGTTAGGATATTTCAAGTCTTTCACTTTGGTGCAAATTCCACTGACTTTTTCACACAATGTTTATTTATAAGGTCTGATAAATTAGCAATTAAATAATTAAATTCAGTGGCTAGCTTATGACAGGGGGAAGAAATATTAGAAACCACTGGGAGGATAAGGATGTCTTCTTTATGTATTTTTTGAAAGTCCATAAAGACGTGGGGGAAAAGGGTTGTATTCAGAGAGGTGAAGTTTCTCAGTCTTCAATAATTATCGATTTGAATAGAGCTTCTTTAATGTTGAAGTAGATATTTTTGATACTAATGCACAAGAAGAAATTGGAAATATCTTTATGTATGAAAATGGAACCAAGGAATTTCTTTCAAACCATTCGGTCTACTTTAATCAACTATCAAGAGCTAAAAATGGTAAAAAATATCATACAATTATTTTTACAAAGTCTTATTAATAGAAGAAGTGATCGAAGAATAATTAGGTAGACATTGCAGGAAGTGACGCAATTTCAAGCGAACTCTCGCCGAGGAAAATATGCGAAAGATGAGGAATAATGGATAATAATCAGATATAGACATAAGAAGCTGCAACGGGCCTAACTGTGATTCGGATCATTAACTGTTTTAAGCAAGAGTAAGGGAAAAAATAATCAAAACAGAAAAAGGTCCAGAGATGGTTAAGAGAATATGGGACACAGATTAGTTAAATGAAGACAAGGAAGTCACGAAGCAAAACCAAAAAGGATTAGCTAGTAAAATGCAAACCAACCGCTGATGAAAAACTTATAAAATTAACATAGAAAAAGACTAGGAAAAATAGGGTAAGCAATCAAAGAAGCTGTGGAAGAAACAATTGGAGATAACAAGAAAATAATACATGCTGATTGGTTTGACAACAAGTGTGCCCAAATTATACAGGAGAAGAATAAAGCTAGAGAAAGGATGATAAGGAAAGAAACCAGAATGAACACAGAAAGATACCAAAAAATGAGTAAGGAAACAAATAGGATATGCAGGTAAAAAGGAGAAAATGAGGAACGGCTAGAGAATATAGAAGAATACAGCCAACGGAATGAACGGAGATAGTTCTACGAAGTTTTGAAAAGGTTAAAAGAGGATACCAACCAAGAATGGAAGGATTTAAAAATACAGAGTGAAATGTAGTCCAAGAAGAGAATTAAGTTCTGGAAAGAATGGTAGAACATTTCAAAGAACTTCTCTGTACAGAAGATACGGAGAGAGTAACAACTGAGGAAAATGACAGGCTAAGGAAAGAATCAAATATAGAGGAAACTTGCTCAGAATTAAACCCACTAGACAGGAAATAACACAATGCATACAAAAGTTAAAAAATAATAAAGCTCCAGAGAAGAAAATATTTCAGCAGAGCTAGTAAAATATGGAGGAGATATAATGAGTGATGCTATACATAAACTTAGTTGTATAATATAGGAAACAGAAAAATGCCAGAAGGATAGAGCATGGAAATCCTAAGACCAATATATAGAAAGGGAAATAAACTGGTTCTCGAGAAATATTAATAGATAATACCGTTAAATATAATATATGAAATACATTATTATAAAAGAAAGGCTGAAAGTGGTAACTGAGAGGATAACTGGAGAATCTCAGAGTGGGAGTAGACCCAATAGAAGTACAATAGACCAACTGTTTGTAATCAGACAAATTTCAGATAAATGCTATGATCATAATGTTGAACTGCATGTACTATTGTAGATTTCAGACAAGCATTTGATAGTATAAACAGGATCAAACTCTGAGAAGCAATGGGGGATATGGAAATTCCATCCAAAATAATTAAAATGATTCAAATGACATTGAAGAAGAGCATGGCTAAAGTAAAAATACATAATCAAATATAAAATGAATTTGAATTCAGCACTGTGATAAAGCAAGGATATTCTAGGATTACACAAATCTGAAGAAAAAAATAGATCAAAGAGGAACAATATTTAACAAATAAATAGAAAGAAGCAAGCAAAATGGGATTGATTGTTAATACCAGTAAAACTAAATGCATGCAAACGAAACCAAAATATAAAAAAATAGTGGTGTAGTAAAAGTTTGCTTACCATGAATTTTTTTCTAAATACATGCTTTTGTCTTTTTTGATGTGTCAGACCCTGGGTTAAGTGGAAAATTGTCTTATCCGGAAAAAAATTATGGTCCCAAGAAATTCCGCTATACACAGGTTACACTGAACAAGGATAAGAAAAATTTAGATTAAGCGACAATTGTCATAGTTAAGTCCTCTGGGATTCACAATCTCAATCGACTGCATGCTTATGTTTAGAAAATAGAAACATTAATGCATTACAATGTCCTTGCATATAAATTTCACAAAGACAACAAAAGACCAGCCAATCAACAGATAATCTTAAATTAAAAAATTCAACAGCAATTCAAATAATTCAAATTCAATTCATGATAGATTGTATTTCATCTTTGGATTACATTCCACCTGCTAGTAATTCAAATCATTATGAATATGAAGGCTGCGAGAGATTTTATTGTGTATTTAGTGCCCCTGTAAGTGTACCCTTGGGAGAGAAAAAAATCTTGGCCGGATGAAATGAAAACACAAAAATGGAAATGGACTTCATAATGAATTTATAGTTTTCCATATATTTGAAAAATCGCCCCCCATCTCAGGTGTGCAGATATTATTTTATAAGGTTGTTTTCCTACAGCAAACAGAAATCCATTGTAAACAGCTCTCATGAACTTTTATTTTGCAGTCCCTCAAAAACAAATCAATGAAGTTAAGACCCAAAAATAAGTGAGACTTTTCTTCATCGTTCTTATCCATTATGGATTTTTAAAATTTCACAACTGAATTTATTTTAAATCAAAGGCAAGGCTGAAACAGACACTCCATCATACAAAATTCCACGGAGTTTCCCAAGTAACGCGTATCTCAGGCCAGTACTGCTTACAGCTTCCGCAACCTTTTTTTCTCCAATAGACCAGTTTCATTAGCATCGTGTTCACACTGTTATTGTGTTGTCAACGGAATATTACATAAACCATGCACCATAGCTTTAGTTTTATGGTGAAAATTGCATTTAATTCCATGTACCTAAGGTCAAAATAATAAAATAAACTCCATTTAATACTTCAAAGGAAAATGAATGGGTATCATCATGTTGCTATTTACACAGTGAGAATTGATAGGTAAGAATACATACATATAAGAGAATACGAACAAATATCAATGTAAAATATATTTGTGTAATACAGTGAAGAAAGTGAAAAGCTTAATTTTATACAGCTTTTAGTAATTCTTATTTACCAAAACATTTTCATTATTGGAGTAACTATTACTTCACAACAAGTGTCTTAAAATTTTAACAATTTTATGAGGAAGTTTTTTCATTATTAACGTAACAGACATAAGCATAACTTTAAAATAACGTAAAAACGGTAAAAACAGCATCTTTCTAGAGTAATTTATTAAATACTTTGATTGTTAGTCATCTCCGTTGCTGATATACAAGCTCATATCTATTATACAACTGTCCATAAAAAGTATTTGGCAGTCAAAGTAAAAGCAAATACCTCCCTTTCAAAGAATTAGTTAAATGGAAGAATTACACGGGGAGTTTTTGATTTTTATATTAAAAGAATGTTAATAATTGAGAATTTTTAGTTGAAAATTTTTGCAAAATGGTTATTGCTTAAAGTAACTCTGTGTGTGCAACAAGAGGGAAAATAAAATGATGATTCAAGGTACTTACTGTCATTATTTCAGTTAACTTCAAGTATGAAGTTTATAAAATTAAATGCATGAATAAAAACCATTTCTAAAAGTAATGACTTTTCTATACAAGTATGGTGAGGTAATTAGAGTGGTGCATGAAGGTGCTAAGTGCTGTACAATTGCATGTGATGAGAATTTCTTTTCTTCACAGAAACTGATTGAAACATGTTTACCTCTCAAAAGAAAAGAAACGTCTAAAAGTTTCACGGTTTCTGAACCTGTTCTGGTTGTCACCACATCCGCCATTTCTGTTACTTCTGCTCTCATCAAAGTGTTTCAAACCACCCCTGCATGGACCACTTGCTCATGGCAGACAGCTAATAATGCGAGTTTTATTTTTTAACAGATGAAACATAGAACAGTTACAATATAATTCATTCACATAAACATCTCTCCTGTATTCCTAAGAACTGAAAGTAAAGATGTTTATGAATAAAATGTAGGATGACTGTTCTAAAAAAATTGTGTTCTATTCAGCGATGGATTCTCTGACTCCTCAAAAATTGTGTATACTTGTGTAATGCTGCAGTCTTAAGCTACTGAAAAAAATTAAATGTAGATTACATTTAATATGCTAGCAGATGAAGAATATTATCAGTCCAGTCACAAACTTATTATAAATACAATTTGCAATTCGGTTTGCTTGGTGTGATATGGAAGTATCATTTCCGGATGTAGAAGTTCCGAATGGAGCAAACAAACTGAGTCGCATTCAACTGCTGAGCTAAATCTATTACCTTCACACCAACCATATATAAATTCATGGCACACTCCTGACAATCTGTCATAATACCATTTGATAAACTGCCCTCCGTATGGACCAGTACTTTTAGGATCAAAGCATACATCTGAAAGTTGAAGACAGTGATTTAACAAAAACATATCCCAAAAAAATATCCCAAAATTTGGTTGCACACATTATTTCAAACATAATTAAATAATTATTTCAGATCTTTTGACCAGCTGTTAGAAACAGAAATTTGCTCTTTGTAGGTAAATAATTCTACATGGAATCTTGCATGTTATAAAATAGAAAGGAAATATGTTAAATATAATATAATTTAATTTTTTGAATGGTTCCATTGTATCCTAGGGCTGCTATAAAATACTGGACATAAAGGTATATATGAATCTTCAGAAATATCTCAATTTATGCAATTATCAATTTCAACAAAAAAGAAAGAAAATCAATCGAGATATACCATATTCTTCCTAATTTTCTTATATTTGCAATGGAATATTTATGACAAAAGTCTCATTAATACTTACCCTGTCCATGGAATACCCCACATTCACACTCATCTTCAGTAGCAAATCCATCAGCATTGCCTCCACAACCAGAGAAAGCGGCACATCTTCCAATATTATAGTCGTCAAACCAGGCAGCAATTACATTGTCATCATCAGGGCTACTCAGCTTTACAAGGCAATGACCGAGCTGTCCTCAGGACAGTTGGTATCCGGCATTTTGGAGACCAGCATAATGAGAATTAAAGAATTTCCTCATAAGAAAAAAGTTGCAACAGTGAAGACATTATTCGGTTTAGAAGAAAAGTAAATACTGTCTATATTAGAGGGTAATGAAGAAAGTAAACTTAAATTATCATTTACAATTATATACTGGCTCCCTATTTAGGCTTGTGTTATTGCCAATGTATCAGACCAATTTACTTGTCCTATAGTTCATCTTATAGAATGTGAACCAAATAAAATTCACAATACCCAAACTTCTTTGGAAACTATCTTCTTATTTTATATATGAATACATATTTTTTGATATTTTATTCTTAACAAACTGTATTTAAACTTTATAAATGTAAAAGGTAATTGGGCTTATAAGACACGTAATAAATTATTATTATTATTTAACTTCCGATGCAAGTGTGAATTAGAACCACCATTTCATCTGCCATGAAATCTTCTCGCATCTGCATAACTATTACACAAAGTTTCTTTCGTAGGTATTACTCAGGCTGCACAATTTAAAACGGGTTATGAAACAGAAACACAATGTTATTAAAAATTTATTATAGAAATAATGGTAATATAGCGTGGTAATATCAAATCACCTCACTGCTAAAACAATCTCCATTAACTCCTAATGCCAAGTCAAATCATAACCATTATATAAACAAAAACAAACCATGATGTGCCCATTCATCTTCATTTGTAAAGAGAAAACATCGAAATATATACTAAATTTTCTTATGATAAAATTACATGTGAAGAAATTAATATATTTTGCAAAGAATAGATATGCATCAAATTTATTTTAAAGATGTGAAAATGGTTTGTTAATTAACTCTTTTATTATGAAAACATTTCATAACATTACATACTTTCGGCCACAATTGTATTTTGTGATGAAATTTGTTTTATATGATATCTACATTAAATAGACTTGCCAAAAACAAGTTGCAGTAAGAAATAATTGAGGTGAGTTGCGAGGGTTTGTGTACCACAAGTGTAAAGCAGGCATTATTTACCCCTTGGTGGTATAGGGTTGAATTTCATTTTCGGCATATAAGTCGACCCCTGGTTTTTGAGAGATTTTTTTAGTCTTCAAAGGTCGACTTATATGCCGGCATATGCGGTAAGGGGTCTTACACAAATTACGTAACGCAAAGCTCTCCAATTCTTGACCTCTCCCTCCTCCCAAATTGCTTGACTTAATTTGTGTGTGGCCCCTAACTATAAAATGGTAATGCAAGGGAGCTGAAGGTTGTGGCAATGTTACTAAGTTTTTGTTTACTAAGTATTTTCAAGATAAACATTCTAAGGTCAAATGTGATGTTATTTCACACTTTTGTTGTACAAAGAAGGGTTTAATATTTACTTGGAAAACAGAAGTTTTCTTCATAGGGCATCTGACATACCTTAGATTTACAATTATGTTTCCAGATCTGAAAGTATAAATGAAAATTTTCATTTTCTTAAATAATTGAACGATGAAGATACTTAATAAACATATGGAATGAAAATGACATGGTCATGAGCAGCTTTCATACAGTACAAAAAATTCTTAAATGGACGAAATTTGGATTTGGAAGATTCATCTAACACTCAATCCTTATCTTATGCAAATAAAGCCATAAATTCAAATAAAAGCAAAACATAACAGTAATATAAGCAGATTTTTATCAATTAATGTGGAAATAAATAGCAAATATGGAAGGAAAGAATGGTTTTCAGTACCAGATAAAAATTGTATTAACTTTGATAAACAAAAATCCACTCCATGTAAACAGCCACAAAGAGAAGGGGAAAAACCAGCTTAAAGTATAGGAAAGGAAGAGGTAGAAAAACAGCACATAAGATAATGATATTTTCAAAAGGTATTAACAGATAAAATAAATACAGCTGGGTAGGTTAACGGAAGTGTTCTTTATCAAAGCATGCTAAACATTAACTTCTTTAGTGGTATCAGCTCCAAAGATATTTTCCATAATATCTCAAATGATCAATATCATAAAGTTAATAAGCCGGTCGTTAATTCATTTGATCTGAAACATAAATTGTATAGGTTACATTATTGTGTTCAAGATATTACCTTACAGAGCAAGATAAGAGGGGAACAGAAAGGAGAAAAAAATGGGGAAAGATGAGGGATAAAATGAATATGAAATTGCAAAATGCCTACAAAAATTATGTATCTCTTAGATGTTTTAGGTACAGTGCTTTGATGAAGATAAGAATGGAGAGTTTTGAATCTCTGGTAGAAGTGGGTTTCATAGTTTGCAAGTGATAACATGGAACTGTTTATTGTAGGATCTGATTTTATGCAACAAATATACTCATCTAATAGCTCATCAACAAAATTCACCTCACAATTACAAATATCTTATTTGCTGAGGAGGATGCTGAGTTAATGACAGAATAACACTATATTCATTGAGAAATCACCCAACTGTACAAAAATTAAGAATGTTTTATGTCATTTGGGTATCAGGAATGCATGACATTCTTCTAGATTTCAACTGCATAGACAATATCATAAATATATCTAGATACAGTTTCCTTGTAACATGGTGACAATATTCATCAGGATCAACAATGTGCCTAAAGAAAGATCTGATCTTTCAACAAATAATAACTCAATAAAAGGATGTAGGAGAAAGGCAGGACTCAAAATACTTTTTATCTTAATAGACAATTTGAATTTTAGGTCTCTCATAATGTCCCAATATAATTTATAATGATTTTCTGCCCAGAAAGAATACTACAATATTATAAATATTTCCCATGAATGGAAGAGTCTCAATACACAATTGTTTCACTTTAACTACATTTCTTCAAAATGGGTTCATAAGTTTCTGTAGTCATAAAAATATAAACCAATAATTTTTCCCATTTTCACAGTACTTTTGTTCCGCATTGTTTTAATAGAGTATCTTTAACATTTCTACATTATAGAATTAATGATAATAACAGATCACGACTTAGTTCTTACATTGACAGCTTTTATATAATTCAATGGCTAATGAAGTTAAGAAGTGAAGTGCTTAATATCTCAAAGATGTTTTAATAAGAAATATTCCTTGAATGCCATATATTTAATAGCATAGTTTATTATCTGTGTGATTAGGTTTAAGCTTCTACATTTGGTAATTTATTTAGTAAATAAGTATTATCAATCTTCCTAAGAATTCTTCCAAAAATATTGACTACTCAAAAACAGGTCCATAAGTTGAAAGAGATAATCAAGTAGGCCATTTTAAAGTTGATTTAAAGATAAAATATCATTTAAACTGGAAAGGGAAATGGCAATTTCATTTAAAATACAGAAATAAAAGCCAGTGAGAAGACCTAATTCATACTCCAATAACAAATTACCATCTAGAACCATCAATACATTAATTTTCATGTTTATATTTACAGTAATTAAATTCTTTTAGATATAAATTTATACCTACATTGTCATAAGAAAGGGATGCACAATTAATCAAAGAAAATAACCTTTATTTGGTGAACACAGAGCTTGACAAAAATCTAGATGTGTAAAGTGGAGATATTTTAAAGCAATTACATAAGATGCGGGTAGAACACTAACGCTATGTACTTAATTTCACTCTCAATATTGCTTAATCTTTCACTGAAAATTTTCAAGTGGTGTTTATTTAATAGAAAGTAAGATGCTCATGACAAAATATCAAGGACAACGAGATTACCGTCTTAGTGAATTAACTATAGTTGTATAACAAGTAGGTCGAGGTCAATTACTCAACAGAATACTGTCCTACTCCTATAGGAGCGGTAAATAGTTTAATTAGTACACATCACATTCCTTAAGTGTGTACGCATCAGGTATTTTGGTAAAATTTTGGAAGAGGACAGTCAGGGAGAAATTATGTAACTCCCTTAATAGTGGATATTCAGAGACAAATATTACACCACATTGAAGATAAAGAATTTCGCTAGATAATTATGCAAATAAGACCTTCCTAATACCTATGGTTTAGAAAAAATAAAACCCTGACTGTCCTTTTCCAAAATTTTACCGAAACATTTCCTCCAAATCAACCAAATGAAGTCCAATGGCAATAACAACAGTCGTATCCAAAAGCAGATCTTTTGCTTAGTATCTAATCCTTCTTCAATTATATCTCAATGTTGCTCGATTAATAGCGCGCGACAGATAAAACTTCAAAAAGCGCATTTGCAGGAGCAAAAAACGTAAGGCTCCTCTTTCAGCTATTACAGCATGTTGCCTCTGAAAAATCTTTACCTTTATCAATCATCTGCAAACAAATCCATAACTCGGGGTAAAATTTGCCTTTAGCACCGTCAGAGAGAGATTCAATATCTCCCTTACTATGGAAGATACAAACACCATTCATACCCCATAACAAAGATAAAGGAGTGCAGCATGATTATATGATAAACACTCATTCCTAAGTTACGCGATTTTGGAGGAAATTTCCTCCGAAAATGACAAATTTTAGAGGTTTTTCGTCTGCTTTTCCGCCATTTTTGATGTTTCCTGGGAATCCCGCTAGGAGGAAAGTCTCTTACTGAGAAACCAATCAGAGCTATGATTCGCCTACTGGCGGTCTCATGAATTGCGCATTTGAGTTTCTATAGTTGTTTCAAATGAGAATAATTGTATGAAAATATCATAGTTTAAAAATATTCTCCTTTTCTTTTAATTTTTTATCGATCTTGAAGAAATTCCTAATTTTGGAAAGCGCTTAAGTAAACAAAGTATTATTGTTAAAATTATTACATTGTTATCAACCAATCGACGCTTCCAATTTAATAGATATCAACAATTTACCTGAATGATAGGCGGGAAAATCTTTATGATATTTGGTATAGTAGCGGAACAAAGAAACAGGACCTGTATTGAACGTAAAACTTTGATAATCATTCCATGCTAAATAGAGAATATAAACAGTATATCTAATCAGTATATCTAATCAGTATATCAAATCAGTACATCTAATCAGTAAATCCAACAGTATATCAGTTAGATGTAAAATAATTTAAAAAATTAATTGGAATTTTATGGGTGTTAATATTTTCGTAATTTTACTCATAAAATACTGTAAAAAGAGCTTAAATAGCTACTGCAATTGAAGGAAGTGATTACTAAGCTAAGTAACTTTAATTCATTGGGATATTTCAGAAAACATAGCGAAATGGAAGAAAAATCCGATTCATATTAGCAATTGATACAAGAAAACTTTGTAAAAAAGAAGATAATGCTGAATAAGACATGTGAGTGTAAATTTAATTTTTTATATAATATTTTTGACTAAAGATATATTTAAATAATTACAAATCTTCAATCTAGTAAATGAGATCATTTTGGAACCCATATTACATTAAATATTAGCTGAGCAGACTCAAGACGAAATTCCAAAGGTTTATTGAATTTACCGGTCTTGGTGGCAGAGAGGAAAGCATTCTATTTATGCTATCACTCCAAACCCCAAGGTTCAAATCCCGGCTTATTGGAGTTTTTCCATCAAGGAAATGGTTGTGTGTGCTTGTTGTAGCTGTTGCTTTGGTGAAGCACCCCCTGACAAGTTCATGAGAGCTTAGGAGGACTTGACCGATAAAGAGCAACAGTGGTGGCATGAATACAATTGGAGGAATAGTGAATATTATGGTCTAATGAGCTATAATAAATTTATGAATATATTATAGAATTATGTTCTTTTACAGTTGGAAGACCAAATTTTGGAGAGAAATCAGGGCCATTTCAGAACGGAGAGCGACTCACTCTTCAAAGTATTTAGATAGTTTTATGATGTTTTTAACCTTAAAACAACTGAATAAGTGAGACACACTCAAGCAATTGTGTAGCAGCTTAATGAAGCATCCTTTATATCAGCTTTTAAATTATTATGTTTTATTAAAAGGAATGCTATGGAGAAATTGTCCATGCATACTGCAGTTCAATCTTATTGTGCCCTCATTGGACTTACACTTGCATATTTTAGCATTATTTGAAGCTCAGGACTAAGATCGAATTAATGGAGAGGGTACAAAAGCATTTCGTAAACTGCTTCTAGGATGGCACTCCTAGGAACAATACCCTGTTTTAAGATTCAACTTACTTCCCTTTTCTCACAGACAAGTCATCTCCTTCTCCTAGGCTAGGGACTCCATCGACTGTGAAAAACGTATTAAACTTTTCAAAATCCAAGTTACATCAAGAAACATGAGAAATAATTATCCATTTTATGCTGCAGCATTCATGGTTGATGACTATAAATACATGATTATCACCAAAATACTCTCAAAAGCAAATACTGTACTTAGCACATTTGTAACTTTCAATTTAAACCTAAAGTCATTTATGACATGTATGATAAAGTGGTTTGACAAATATGCCTGACTTTTAGCTTTATTGTAAATGTAAGGATTCAATTTATTTAATCATTATTTTCAACTTTTTGTAGTGCTTTTACTGTGTTATAATTTCTTTCTTGTTTTTTATTGTTATATTATTTGCATATAATGGGAAATTATTGGTGAAAATGAAACACTTGCAATTTCCTTAGTTGTAAACGTAAAAAAATAGCATCTGCAAATTTACCAATATGTTAGCATAATGATAACACCAATGGAATAAATATACAGAGAAATATTTTACTATTTGCTTTAGGTTTATCTTTGATAGAAAAGAATCCTCGATATCCAAAAAGACGTAGAGCTCAAGCAGTTTATGAAGAGGAAGATATCTCCAGTGATGATGAATACCTTTGTAATGAATCATTTCTATTTTTTATTGTATTCAGAATTAATTCTCAATTTATGAAAGATTGTTTCTTTGTTTCTTGCAGTCTGCGACCTTTGTTATGCAGAATGGAAAGGTGACTGTCCGAAACATGGTGGGCTAATGCATATCCAGGACAGAGAGGTTACTTTTCTTTTATATTAGAGCAGAATTGGTTTATTAGAATAGAATGTTTATGAGTGAATTGGATCTTGTACAGTGCCCATGCACATCAATATTGGTATTAAGTTCATGTTATTTATTTCGTATCATTACATACAAACAACATAGTATTTTAATAGGTATTGTGAAACCATATAATTATATGAACAATGGAACACAAGAACACCAGTAGGTTTGTTTGAGTAGGCATTCTACAGCCTTTTACTTCTAAAAATACTTGTTTCAATTTGTGGTGTAGAGTGAATGCTGTATTTAAAATTTTATTCATTTTTACAAACATCGCATGACAGAAGGGCGATATTTCATCTTTTCTATTTGATCAGCTTCAGGCACCATTCAACATCAACCTGAGAGCCATGACGTCAGTACCAGATATGCTTGAAGTGCAGCCATCAGGAATTAAATTTGCTGGACTTGGAGTTTGGGCAAAATAAAAGGATTGAGAAGAGGGTACTCTTTGGTCCATATCTTGAGGTGAAAAGGAAGAAGAACTGCGACAGTGGGTATGCCTGGGAGGTACGTCGATGATTCTTCATCAATAAAATTGCATTTCAGAATTGACATTCTGCTACTTTATCAGACGAGATTATTATGCATATTATGCGTAGTTCCTCTATCTGCGAGTAAACATTGATCTTTCCTCTTAAACAATTCCACTGAGTTCAACCAGATTTCCCTTACTTAGCCTTTGTATGACAGAAAATGAGACTGTAAAGGTTTCATTGAGTAATAGTGCCGGGTTTGACTCCAGAATGTTTGAAATACGCATAAAGTTTGTTCTCGTCCGTTGCAGACATTGGTACTTCTACAGAATTAAATAGGAAATAATAGTCCTCGAAACAAAAGGCAAGTACCAAAAGAAGTAAATTAAATGAAATTCTTATTTTGGCCATGGAACCCTTTGAATGGAAACTATGAGAGCTATGGCAAAATAAATGAAAATTGTATAAAACATTGTTGTATTAAACAACCAGTCCCCATGACAACCAAAGGGACTGTTGAACCCATGCTCAGGTGTTATCCCAAAAGAATACATGGAGACTTTAGGTCAAAATAGAATTATGGTTAAAGGATAATTATCTTTTCTGTAACAAAGTAAATTGCTGAAAAAGGCCGAAATATTTTATAAATGCTCATTTAATTAATATATAATCTGTAATCACCATCATTAAGATGCTTTCATTTTTACTGTTTCAATAACATTTTTCATTTATCATATGATTCTTGAGCCATCATAGAAATAATTTCCTTCCAATCTTTAAATGTAACTTGACAATGATGATTACTTTGGAGCTCTAGAATTGGACAAAAAGTTAAATATGTTAAAGTTGATTCATGTTGATTGGATAAGGATGGAGAAGGTTAACTTACAGTATTCTTGATTCACAACTTATTTCATAATCCTGTAAAAATTCTTAAGAAAATTACTCCGGAATGAAATTAATGGTAAAGGGTTGAGTCTTTCCCCTAACTTATTATTAAAATTAATTAATTAGTTATTAATTTATTCCAAAATTATCCAGTTTAACTTTTGCTGTTAAAATCTCATAGTAAAATAAATAGGGTAATCAATTCATACATAAAATTATTATTTACACATTAAGCTTTTCAATTAATAGGAATCGCATAGATTCAATGATGCATGTATATTTAAATTATGCATATTTATTTTAATACTGAAATTAGGACCCCTCATGTTTGTCAGGGGGGCATTTAAATGCATTGCTTTGATTTTTGGGAATTTCTCTACTTCCCGGGTAGGTAGATAATCTAAACTCAAGGAGTCTACAGATATAGTCATGATCTATCGAAAAAATGAATGACTTTTACAAAAAAGGTCCTGGGTTCGATGCTAGGACGATGCAAAAATCTCCTAATTAAAATACATTGGGGTAGTTTTTAATTTTTTTTGATGAACTTATCAAAATGATAGGAAGTTCTTGCTTTGCTAGAAGACTTATACTAAGAAAAGAATTTTGAGGTTTAAGAAAGAAATTTTGATAAGACCATGTCCCTGGGTTCGATGCCAGAGCACATTAGAATTTCTCACATAAAGAAAATAAGGGAAAAGTAGGACGTTGTTTGAGGCAGTTGCAGCCAATATTTCTGCTTGAATTTTCACACATAGTTAGAGATGGTGATCTTCTTTTTAGCTGCATAGTAAGTTCACCAGGAAGACCCGGACTCCCATATCAAACACATAGGGGTAGTTTTTCATTATTTTTTTATGCACTTATCGAAATGATGCCGAGTGGTAAATATATCTCCCATTTAAAACATATTGTCATTATATATATTATTATTGAAAGTTTTTTTGGAGATGATAAATTTATTCTTACTCAAAATTAAACCATTGGCTTGCAGCATTTTACTCTTTAAACATTTAAAATTGAATCCTTAAGCTGTCTATCTTTTTTTGTTTATGACAGATAAGGCACCAACGTAAAATATCTCACTATGTGGATGCTGGCAACCCACAAACTTCCATCTGGATGAGGTATGTTAACTGTGCCAGGAACGAGGAGGAGCAGAATGTGGTGGCTTTCCAATTCAAAGGACAGATATATTACCGCACAGTTGAGGTTATCGAAAAAGGAGAAGAATTGCTTGTGTGGTATGGGGACGGGTATGGGAAGGAGCTCAGCATTGACAGCAAAGAGTTCCATCAGAGCAAATTGACTACAAAGGAGAGAACTGTTAAAGGACAAAAATATGGTAGAATTATTGCATTTTATAGATGGAATACTGTTAAAATGTTGAGTTAAGATAACCATCTTAACACCTCAAGTACGGTTGACGTGTAATAAAATCCCAAGCCTATTGCCAGATGGCATTCTATATTTATTCCTCTGATGTCAGTAACTCTCCATAAGAAAATCACTGATGCAATTTCCAAAAACTAATTTCATGCACTTCCCATTAATATACATTTTTGATGTTTCATTATACGGCTAATGACCTATTACATAACAATATATTTCTGCCAAAAGTATCATGGATTTAACTCTGTAGACTTGAAAAGTCCTTCATTCTTTTAGAAATTTGTGTTATCTAACCTGCCAAGCATTAAAAAAATCTTATGTATAAAATTATACACAATGCAATGAGGAAAAATAGAATAAATATCCTTGCATATTAAATAATGAGTTGGGGAATTATTAATCAAAAGGATTTTTACAGTGGAGGGACATGGAAAGATATTATTACACTGTGTACTTGAGTGTTAAAGTGATAGTTCTTTCTTACTAATTCTAAAACAGTATTGAACCAATATTTACTACTATTTTTATTCATGTGCATACAATAGGATCTACACAAGGTTATCTTGATTGTTTTGCAGGTAGATGTCCCACAATGACTGCGAAAAGAGAAAGCAGAATTGCCAGGGAAGACAAACACAATGTAAGGGCAAAACTTCTCTTCAATTTTAGTTATTATGTTAATTTATCTTATGACATCAATTTTTTAATTGCCTCTCTTAATGTATTAGAATGAAGGTGAATTGCAGAAAACCTGTTGCAGCAGAGATCTGTCTCCCAAAAGAAAACTAAGGTAAAGATTAATGAAACATCCAGGAAGAATATTAATTCATTTTATTCATAAAAATATGCAAAACATTTACATATTCCTTCATTGTCAATTATGAGAATATTTAATGGAGATGAGCAGAAGATTTTTAATGGACTAATTTTGTATTAAATGTTACATCCTTTCCAAATAAATTAATATTGGTTGAGTTCCCCTTAGCAAATACATTTACCTCTGAAGGATTTAATTTTCTTAGAGCTTCATTAGTATATAGAAGTGTGATTTAAACAAGCAGTGGATTTTTCTGAAAAGCATTTGTTTCTTTTTTTAGAAAATCAAACCAGAACACGAAAGATCAAGAATCTCAGGGAAAGCAGGAGGAAACTCTGCAAGGTACATTAAATATACTTACTTTTGCAACTTATGTTGTTCAAATTAATTATGAAATCAGTAAGAATAGTAATCCTGCATTGAAGAAATTTCTTCGACTCTCAATTTGGAATAAAATGAATGTTAGTATGGATTTTCTTGGAATAAAATGTCCAGCTGGACCATCCTCTCACCCTAGCTGTATGACTCGTCATGCACTAACCTTTGACTGGAAGAGCCTCCACACACTACAGACCAAACTGCTGGTTGATTGTTTTTAAATGAAGTGGAATTGGATACCCCGGCAAACTTTTTACTTTGGTTAATTTGTGCACTTATGCAATACTTTAAGCTTGGACCACAACTTGTATTTTGCACAGACATATATGATACTATGATCACATGTCTTAAGGTGTGTATTAGATTCGTACACATATAACTTTTTCTGACCCTTGAGATTTTGGGTTACTTACAATTACATTCAAGTAAATACAGTAAGTATACATACATCACAAATACATTCATCTTGATAATTCAGCAGTCTTATATAGCATTTTAAGCCACTATCATTTTAATTTTCAGCTGTAAAGGTTAAAAACTCATTCAAAAGTATTTAAGAGTGCAAGAGGAGATATTTAACAATTTTTTGTTGTTTTTATATAAATATCAGTTCAAATAGATATCTTTTTGAAAACCATTCATCCTTGTGAATGATGTACACCCCATTTTCCAATTCTGGTAAAAGGCTAAAAAGGTGTTTGTGGTCCATTACAGCATCTGACGTCCACATTCAAATATCTTTATGAAACAGTAGTCTTGTATTGCACTCAATAGAATAGAATATTTATTGATGCACACAAAGTGAATTGTTAACAGAGCAAAGGAAGGCACTTTTTGCAAGTTGGTATATTGTCTGCTGCTACTCCTTAAATAAATATTATTACCTTAAAATAATAACTTAAGTTGAAACAATTAAATTATGGCAATTGCCTATTTAAAGTATATATGGTAAAGATAGCAGAGTAAATTTGTATTGCATAATGTGTAATAAAAGTAGATTCAGTTGAAATGATATAAGACATCACAATCAACATTCAAGCAGGAATTAATAACATATTATATACTTATATATTGACATTAAGAGTTAAAAAAGCTCCAAACAGCTGTTGTTTAGAGCTCTTTTAAATCTTAATGTTAATAACACATCTGTGTTCCTTTTTTCCTTTTAGTTATTATATATTGATGTCGTGGCAGAACTCCCCTATAGAATGATAACTTTTTTTAAACAAATAGGTTTTAGAATTTTTCAGGATTACTACCTGATTTGGAGATTATGCTTTTCTTATTCCAATTTTCACATCATTATAATCTCTGAATCGAGAACTGATATCAAATGAATTTAGTCTATGTACCATATAATAAAGTATATATTTTCTTTGAATGATCTTATGGATGTGAAAGATGTGTAAATAAAATAATGAGAATCATTTTTCATAATATTAAATTTCCACTCTGTCTATTTCAAAGTAATTGCCTTGGGAAGACATAAGGCAATGGAGGTGACTTTTTCCATTCTTCACAGCAGTGCTGTAACTTCGATAATTAAATTGGCTGGTCAGTAAGTGCAGCTTTAATTTCTTCTAGTGTCCTAAAATTAGGTTGTTTAAGGAGATTCTTCAATCTTGAGAAGACAAAAGAGTCTTATTGACCAGTAATGTCATGTTCAAGAAAATGGGGCTGATTTTAATCTGCTCCTAAAAGTCAAACTACGTGCCCCTCTCGTTGTTCTATGGTGTTGTCAAAAGGTTCTAGGGATCATTTATGTGCAGATTTTCGTAATCCATTGGTCAAAACCTCATGAATGGTGTTGTTGGATAAATTCAGCAGTTCCTTGATCAATCTGTGAAGTGACAATCATAATGCACCTGTCTCAGTAACTCAGTTCTCGCAATTGCAGGCCTTCCACTGCGAGGTTCTCTTCCTTCTTGAAATGCCTTAAATCATCTGAAAACATTAGCCCTTGACAAAAAATCGTCTCTATTTGCCTGCAGATGCATTGAAAAACGTTTATCACACTATGACAAGGTCTGAGATAAAACCTGATAGCACAATGTCGCTTGAAATTGATATCACTCATTCTCAGAATAGAAAAGCTTTGTTTAGTAAATATATTCCCATGGAAAACAAACTGACTAAGGAGTTCAAACTTGTATCGGCAAACCCTCAATTGCTGACAAACTTTCTCTCTGAACTGGAAGTTCCCAGCAATATAACATGTCCAGCTTAGCATTCAGTCTCCTAACTTTACTTATATACCTTGTTTTTCTTAAAAGGTTAACTTGTAATTTTAATCAACTCATGCATTATTTATTTTCAGTGGAACGCTGGTTGGAAGAGGGGAGGATTTGCATACCGAAGGGAGGGAATGGTACAACTGAATTAAGAAGAGTGAGAATTGTGAAGAGAGATATTAAGAAAGATGGAGAAGGGGAAGAGATGAAGGAAGGAAATGAAAAGAACACCAAACGAGCAGACGAACATTTAAGCAAGAGAAGAGATAGCGAACATGGGTATATGAGGTGTCACTACTGTAATGCAAAAGCAAGGACCAAGGAAGAGATTCAACATCATATTTACAGCATTCATTTGTCACTTTTTGAAGATCGTAAGGGGAGTGATGATGAAGAGAGAAGGCACAATTTCTCTTTCGGTCAGAAAGCACTAAAAATAAAAGATCATTTGGTAAAACGTGTAAAAACAGGCAGTGAAGATAAACCCTTCAAATGTACATATTGTAAATATAATTGTGCTAGGAAATCAAATTTAATAAGACACATACGAACTCATACCAGGGGAAAACCATTTAAATCTTAATATTGTAAATATATTTCTGCTGTTAATTCAGCATTAATAACATATATGAACTCATAATGGGGAATAATCCTATAAATTTTCAGATTGTAAATATAGTAATTGGCTCTATTTAAATTTAATATTCTATAGTCATCGCTGCCAGAGTGGAATGTATTACTGTAATAAGTTTATCCCTTTATTGTTCTGTTAAATTTCACAGGGTTACTAATGTACTGTTTTGTGTTATTTATATTTAAACAAAATTATCCCATTTCAAGGTTATAGGTCAGATGGATCATCTTAAATTATTTTGAGTGTTTTTTTTTATTCTTATTTTTATGATATGTTACAGCTGTTGTTCAAATCTGTACTTATAATTAATAAAAAATATCTGTTTATAAATTACTTTTATATTCAAACTTTCTAGAAGATAAAAGCACTCGCTTTATTTCGAAATATTGAATAGGAATGGTTCCATTAATTACTGAAAATAGAAGTCAGGCTTAACTTAAATATCTCCCATCTTTCCAACATACTTTGCATAACCAAAGTGTAGCAATGTTTATTCTAACTTGAAATTTTCCAACTCACCTTTTCTAAGCATTGCTCTAACATTCCATGTCCTCACACTCATTTTTCTATCCGTTTTCTCTTTTCTTTTCATTCCTTCTGTTATAGTTTCATGGAATGACAACTGAGATGGCCTTACTGTAAGCAGGACAACCTTCATTAATACTCTGCAAGCCGCCTTTTGGCGTGTGGCACAGGAGGTGTAAACACCAGTTGAGTCTACGACTACTTCAGGAGCGAAAGTGAAACTAACTTTTACTAGAACACATAATATTTTATTTGAATATGACCATGGTTTCGACTCATATCCTCAGGTGACTAAATACAAATCAATACAGCATATATATAAGTAGGAGGGAATGGGGGGGGGGTGTGTTATGAGGTGAAGTGTGTTGATAACTGTGGAAAGGATAGGCGAGGGTAGAAGGAGACAAATATTCGTTAATAACATTCACATTTTGGATCTACCTTTCAGGATTTTTAATTACTCCAAGGAGTTTAAGGCGTTGCCTTTTTCTGCGAAATGCAGGTTTTCCATGTTGAAAGAGTTTTGGTTGTTCTCTATCAGGTGATGAGCCATTTGCGACGCAGCGGGGTTGTTTCGGCGAATGGCCGCTGAATGCTCCTTCCTACGAACTTCAAATGATCTCTCTGTTTGCCCACAGTAGACAGCGTCGCAGTCCGTGCAGGTTCGCCGGTAAACTCCGCTCCTCACTGCGGGATCTACCTCGTCCTTCTAATTGTGTAGTAGGTCTCTGAGTTTGGGGGTGGACCTATAGGCTGCTAGCAAGCGGTCCTTAGGGAAGTGCCTTGCCGCTAGTTTACTGACTTTGCCTGGGAAGACCACCATGTGTGTTCGTCACTGATACGCATCTTGTAAATTTTTCAGCACGAATTTTTACTGCTCCAATTTCTAATAAGCCTATGGATAGCTTCATCGGAAAAACGATTAGCCTCCGCTATCTGTAGGATGGCGGAAACTTCCTTTTGAAAATCTGAATTTGAAAGAGGGATTTGAAAAAGCCTGTGGATAAGAGAGTGGAAGGGGGCGAGTTTTTGGGAAGGGTGGTGGTGGGAAATAACATGGATAGCATGGTTCGTATACGGAGGTTTTCTGTAAATAGCAAAATGATGCTGGGAATCTTTTATAGTAATAGTAATATCGAGGAAATGAAGGACCCCGTTTTCTGCTTTCTCATAAGTGAAGGAAATGTTGGGATGAACAGAATTTAATAGGCGGAGGAATTGCGTGAGTTGCCGATCCGTTACCATGCAAGCGCCGATGATATCGTCCACGTAACGGTACCAATAATGCACGCACTTATTGAGTGGGTTTCCCGATGAAAAAAGGGAAGTCTCCAAATTATCCACAAAAATGTCCGCTAATAAAGGAGAGAGGGGTGACCCCATCGCTAACCCATTAATTTGGTCATAGAATATTCCGTTGAAGCTAAAATAATTCTGGGATACGCACAGGTTCGTTAAATTGAGTACGTCTTTCGAAAAAATCTGATCAACGCTACTTTTTTAATAGGATTCTATTAAACTGAGGATTTCCGAGAGTGGGATGCAAGTGAAGAATTGGCTATATCAAATGAGATGAGCTTGGTATTTGGAGGGAGGGATACATCGCGAATTCGGTTCATGGTACAGTAGAACCCCGCTAATCCGGAACCCTCGGTAATCCGGACGGTCCACTGGGAGTTATGTAAACCCGCAACTTCTTCTTTTGAACATATAAACACTCATATTAGTAATAAGAAACGAGAGGTGGACAGACTATTTGAAAAATTTCTCCATTGGCTGCAATGATTTGATGGAGAGCGAAGTATTTCGTTTATTGTGATACCACATCTAACAAGTATTGTAAGTTGTGATACTTTTCTGAGACAGTATTTTTTCCATTAGAGGAATGCTTAATATGTGCGAGACTAAACAATTCCGAAATACAATAAATTTTCAGTTGCAGCTGGGTATCACTTCTCAAAACATCACGTTAAAATCTTAAGTGGGTAGGAAATAAATTAGGACCATTTTTTCAGTGCAATAACAATTTTGCTGATAGAGACGGCTGGTCACGTGAAAAGATGCACTACGATCCATTCCCTCAATGGCCGAATTACGCGTCCAATGTAAGTGTAGCCTAACTTGGTTCTTCCGATTCTCTGTCTCCGTTTATTTTTCACCGGTTTTTAAAACCTAAAGTGACGTCCATTTTTCCCGGTACTGTCCGGTGATTTATGGCGTCTCGCAAGCGTAAAACCCTCACATTAGAGGACAAAGTGAAAATCATTAAATTGATAAACAGTGGTCAGAGTTACGATGCAAGTTCCAGGACGTTTGGCATTGGAAAGTCAACAGTTGGCGACATCAAGAAAAATAAGGACAGCATAATGAAGTTTGTGAGCACTACAGAAAGTGGTTCGAAGATGCGTAAAACTATGAAAATGGCAATTAACTTTGCGCTAGAAAATGCAGCTTACTTATGGTTTATTCAACAAAGGCGGCTTCACGTACCACTAAGTGGCGAAATGATTTGTGAAAAAGCTCGATTTTTTCACAGACAAATGACTGAAAGTGACGAGGGTTTTGTTGCCAGCAAATGGTGGCTGGACAGATTTAAACATCGTCATGGGATCAGGCGTCTTAAAGTGACCGGGGAAAAACTATCTAGCAATGAAAGTGCAGTAGAGCCATTTAGAACCGAGTTACTGCGTGTAATCAATGAGAAAAATCTGAGTTCTGAACAGATTTACAATATCGACTAATCATGGCTGTTTTTGGCGAATGGCGAATTTTGGCGAACCTGACAAAACTTTAGCCGATCCCAATGAAAAAGTGGCACCAGGAAGGAAAGTAATTAAAGCGAGGATTACATGTATGCCGTGTGCAAACGTGACTGGCAAACATAAGCTTCCTTTGTTTGTTGTCGGAACAGCCAAATATCCCCGTGCATTCAAGTCAGTGTGTACTACTCTATCTGTGTGCTATCGAGGGCAAAAAAAGCTTGGGTCACACGAGAATTATTTTTGGATTCGTTTAAAACAGAATTCGTTCCAGCAGTTCAACAACATATGAAAGCCGTAAATTTACCACAACGTGCTTTATTGTTGCTTGATAATTGTCCTGGCCATCCTTCTGAAGAAGAATTGTGCACTGATGACGGTAAAATTTCGGTAATGTTTTTTCCTCCTAACACGACTGCGCTGATCCAACCCATGGATCTGAATGTTATTCAAAACATTAGGTTAGGATATCGTAAGTTGCTTCTTACAAATATTCTTAATGATCCTGTGAACAATGAAAATTTGGAAAGTGCACTGAAAAAGGTAAATTTAAAAGATGTCTCGTTCAATCTAGCTAACTGTTGGGCATCTGTGTCTAAATTATTGATCAGCAAGTCGTGGAAAAATTTACTCCCAAATTTTATTGGCTCGGAAGTTTTAGAAAATGTGCAAACTGAAGAAATTCAGCTTGAGCCACTCAATAGGCAGTTACAAATTTCGAACCAAATATCTAACCCTGAAGCTCTCCGGTGGGCTGCTGAGGCTGACGACAGTTTGGCTCGAAACGAAGCTTTAACAGATGACGAAATTATCAGAACAGTAACGACAGAAGATGATGATGTTGACGACGACGACGACCACCCTGTGTACTCCGTCATAATTTCTCATTCTGAGGCTTTGGCGGCACTCAATTCATCATTAAAGTTGGCCGAGGAGCAAAATTTTGAAGCACATGAAATTTAGAAGTTTTAGAGACCGCGCACTTGATTTTAAAATGAGAACGGTCGCGCAAAAGAAAATTACTGGCCTTTTTGCTCGCTGATAATATTCATTCACTTTATATGTTGTAAGACATTATGTAATATATACATGCATTATCTATAGAATATAATTTTTGAGAAAAAATGTTTTTTAGGTAATTTTTTGAAAACCTCGCTAATCCGGACGCCTATGTGTCTGAATTCGTCCGGATTACCGGGGTTCTACTGTAGATGAGTGAGGTTTTTTAAAGGCCCATCCCTAGTTGCCGTTTTTGCAGCGTTATCACAGTTTTTTCCCACGACTCGAGCTCAGAGCTGATAAAGGACATCGATTTATCAGCAGGCAGCGGGATTAATCAGACCAAAAGGCAAAAAAACGTCCAGTACGATTTTTAAAGTTATAAACAATTGTAATATACAACAATTTGATATCTCCATCGTATCCTTCGCCTTAAGACTAGTACATGCGTCTTTTGATCTACGCTCTACGACAAAAATGAAGGTTTTTTATGTTTTCTATAGAAATTACCCGGTGAGTTACGGCAACGCTACATTTTGAATGCGGCAAATCTCAATTAAATCTACATAATTATAGTAATTAATGAGTACAAAATACTCAACAAATCAGCAACCATAATTTCGTAAGGCCTTCAGTGGTAATGTGAAATTCATGTAGCACAAGGATTGTCCTTTATATTCATGCTGTGAACTATCCTGGTGCTGACATCAGACATCCGATGTTCCTATCGGTATGTTCTTTTGTGGGTATAGGGGGAACCAGACCAAAGAAGCTAATATATTTTAGTTTTACTGTGTAATACAAGATGATTACATAACTCTAACAAATATTTTGGTTTCATTGTGCGATAAAGTAAGAGGAAGAAAACTATATATGCATTTCAAGATCTTTTTTATTTCTATGGACAAACTTTTTATCCGTTTAGCAATAGTGAGCTAAGAATTTATTCAATTGATGCAACAAATGATTTCACCCCAGATATCCCGGTTAAATGGTAATGGTACGCATGAATGAAAAATTTCATTGCTGCTTAAAAAATGCATTTCATGAGGAATATTTTCTATTATATATTGAATTAAATCATTTATTAGAAAAATGAGAAAGTATAACAAAATGCACAGTAAATATAGCTCTATTATATGTTTTTTCTTTATATTTTTGTATCATTATCCGAACTTTAAACAAATAACAAGCGAATTATAAAAATTTAATTTGTAAATGGCTGAAATAATTTAATTGAGG
Organism: Sympetrum striolatum; assembly: GCA_947579665.1. NCBI lineage: Eukaryota > Metazoa > Arthropoda > Insecta > Odonata > Libellulidae > Sympetrum > Sympetrum striolatum. Next base: position 8,403,041 of record OX388345.1, read on the forward strand.
CATGATAATCCCTTGAGGTGTAATCTGACAAGGGGAGACTCTCAATTTTGTCCGGGGATTTTGATGAAAATTTTTGTGGTGGTGCAGGAATTGGGGTAATGGAAAACTGTGTTGGTGTTCGTCTAACTGGGACTTAGTTTTGTAACAATATTTTATTGAAAATTGACAATCTGAGTACAGGCAACCACGCATTACACATCCGCGCCTGCCAACTCGTTAGAAAATAATCCGCTGTTTGCTAGTAATTCTATAATTTCATTTTCTTTTATCATATTTTTTCCTTGTTACTCACTGATAGACTTAAGAGCAATATTTCCATTCTTGCACTCGATATCCGATCGAATAACCTTATTTCAACCAAATGAATTCGATTGACGGAGACCCTGCTCACTTAAAGTATGATGAATGAAGGTTCGTAACATAGCTTTCAGGAATCCTCTGGTATTCGTTGGTTATAACTACATTGGCTATCCTCATAAATTGATAGTAGGCCCGTATAATATCATTCACAAGCGCGATTTTTCATTTAAGGTTCGTAAAGCCAGAAACAAAAGAAACTTGCGTTTGACTGATTCAAGATTTCGTGATTTAAAGTAGTGGATTACTTCCGTAATTTAATTTTTACACCAATCACTAGATAATTTATATTTGTTGTCTGGATAATGAGCAATCCGCTCTTGTATTCTCAATTTCTAATGAAGGGACGTTTATCTTCGAATATTCTTACATTTTTGGATAAATTGTAGGTTTGCGTTTCTTCAAGAGCAGAGTTGACGTCGAGTAAGATGGACGCTCTGTAATGTTTCCCATTAGCCAAGGAGTTGCTGGTGTATATGTAACCAGAGCGGATGTGTGTGACCGTTCCCACAATGCCCCAAGATAAATGGTTGAAAACACACGGACCAATAACTAGTCTATTTTTAAAATAGTACATGGGGCTATGATAGAATTACTGGAAAGCATAAATTAAACCTTGTGAATATTAGGCAGAAGCGTTCTATTTCAAGCATAATTACGAAAAACTTATGTTTTAATAAGTACTTATCGACGCTTAGCAGGAGTGACTAAATGATAATCGGATGCACGAACAGAATAGATTAGCATGCCTCCGATTAATAGGAAAGTGAAACTTAATGGATCATGTGTGGCGAGAACATCAACACTATGCAACGGTGAAGGTTAAAATGTCGGTGATGTCAGACTCAGCAACAAACACTGATACATTGCTTAATGTGATTGAAGTTACCAATATAAAGCCTAGTTTGTCTCTAAATTCTTCGACAAATTTCCAACATGTCAGTATCTGTTTATGACGAATCCTTCACTTGAACCTACATTTTTGGCTGCAGAGTGCGCACCCGAAAAAGTTGAGTAACTAAATGACGAGCGAAGTAGCGGGCTCGAGTCCCAGCGAAGTCGACATTTTTCCCTACAAAACCTTAAGCACCTAAGCTTGGATTTACTTATTAATAATTAAAGATTCAGTCGAATTCGTTTACAGAAAATCAATCAAGAAATTCAGAAAAATTTGGACTCAATTGAAATTATCTATTAATTGGCATAAGGAAAATCGAAAAATAAGCTTAGTCATAATGTTAAGGAATACATTAACTTGTAATACCGCTCTCTGGGTGGTTTCTCTGTTCGTGCGACAAGACAATGTAATCGGGAAGCGGGAGATAGAGGATTGATTTATGGATTTGTAACAAATTTCGGCGGCTGAAGTTACTAATATTAAAACATTTCCCACATTTTTTATTTTTGTTATTAGTGCCATAGATATAAAACATTTTAGATGTTTTATATGTTTCTTGCGTAGTGTTAGTGCGTGACGTTTATCACTACCTCGCGATCTATTTATTTGTCGTTTTGCTATTAATCGGAGGCACTCTAATAACTACTATTCGTACAATTAACAAACACGATGCCTCTCCTATTTAAGGTATATAAGTATTAAAGTGAGTTTGTATCCCGGTGGGAGCCAATGTGCGAAATGACCTAAGCTGTCGAAGTACTTTTAATAATACTAATAATAATACTAAAGTGAGTTTTCGTTTTTTGTTCGAAATAGATATCATATATTTTATTAAAAGTGTATTATTGACGCTGTCAGCAAATATTATGATTGTCGCTTGAATATTTTATTTCAATTAACCTGTAGTTATTGCGCCGTGTATTTTTAAACAGAAGGTAGATAATATTATGGTAATGGCCACAATGGTTTTGAAATAACGTAAATTTGGACGACTCTCGGAACGACATTTGAAAGTAAACCTAGAAAGTTCATTACTGTCCATAGCTGTTGTATACATACAGTGATTGCATTGCCCGCAATGCTTACAATACTTGCAAATTTCATCATTATTAAACCTTTTAATAATTAGGTGTTTCAATTTTTTTTTTTTTCAGATTTTGATAAAGTGAAATTTCTCGTATTTCCATAATGGACTGCCGTATAAGTCATTTGCAAGGAAAGAACAGAAAAAAATAATTCATTACTGAGGTTACCCGAGAACACAGGATTTCTATTTTAGGTGAGCTCAAGTTATATTATTTTTTATTATTACAAAATCTCTTTCTTTGCTGAAATTGAAACTTTTAAATGCCTTCTTCCAGATACTCCAACACTTCGTCGAATTCTATATGCAATATTTCTGTATTTGAATTGGAATTGTTTTATGAGTTATTATGAAAACAGAAAACAGTACTATAGCCTTTGGAATTGGCTGTTTATTAAATCACGCGGTCGACAACCTTCATTTCTTCACGATTTACTCCTAGCTAATTTGGATATTAGGGATAGTGGAAAGTATTAGGGATAATTTTATTTTAGTTTTCCTTCAAATTAAAAACGATACTCACTCTTAGTAATCATTGAAATTAAGTGAAGCGTACTCAGTGCCTAGGTCACTTACTGCACTTACTTCTCAGTCATCTTAGTACGCGTTAAATAAAATAACTTCGCTTTAGAGATTCATTCAATTTTGGATCACACTTTTCGTGTTGTAAATTAGTTTGGTTTTCCACCTTCCTATCTCCATGCTTTCTTATTCGATTTTAGCAATGCTTAAAAAATATGGCTCCATAAATATGAGAGATACAAGGTGATTTTGTTTTTATGAGTAAGAAATTCAGAAGCTTTTTATGATATTAAATGCGATTCTGCATAGTTACAATATACTAATATCGATATATCTCCATTAGAATAACATTTCATATTTTAATACATGGTATAAAAAACTGTAAAATTATAATGTTCTTCAACATCACAGACCAAATCTTTAATACTTCACAGTACCGGAATTCTATAGAAATCAATATTTTTTTGTTTTCACCTATTACGGGGTCATTACGGTTTTTTTTTAATGCACTTTCGATCTTCAATTTACTGTAAATTTTCTCAAGCAGAAGTGAAAGGTATTTACATACACCTTTATGTTTTGCTGTATCTTCTTAGCTAATGACTACCACAGTTCCAAAGACCTTCAAGATCCTCGGCTCCGTTTTTGAAGGTCAAGGAGGTGTCTAAGGCTTACTTAAGCCTACTTAAGACCAAACGTAGGCATTTAAATAAGTATTTGCTGTGTTTATTAATCTTTTCACTAGGTCAATCGAGTAACATCACAGTTTTGTTTAATTTCAGATGCATAATTTTTCCAATGCACAATCACGATTTAGGCATCTATAAAAGCGACTGGCAAATTCAATTCGTGTCAACGGTTTTACATTGGTTTGTGTGGAAACAAAGGACGCTGCATGATTTTTTCCAATGTTGAATTCAGGGTTCGTGAAGGGGGAATTAAGAGTATAATCTCTTTCGTACCATTAAATTTATACTTCTCCACCGGAACTTTGAATACCTTTAGTGGTATCATGCCCATTTAATTGTAAAGGAGGTAAACTGACTCAATTTCGGTATGTGATTGTGCAATGTAAGAATGTACGAATCATTACCTTGTACGTAGCAATTTATATTTTTTTCAATTTAGTATGATTACAAATTGGCCTTACTTTCTTCATGAATGTGTCTCTAAAATGAGAAATAGTTCAGATCTTACTTGCATACATATTTAAAACCTTCTGACTTCTTTATTTCACTTAATTATATAACATACATATTGTTCAGAACTGTCGTTCAATTTTTTTAACATTGCTAATTATTTTATAAATAATTTCTCTCCTTTAATTGTTTTTTAAATAATTCTCGTATGATTTTAAGACCCTCTTTGAATCATGGAAGAATCTCAAGTTCCGTGCATAGGAAGCCTTCCATAGATTTTCTAACAGAATTCATCACATTCGAAGGAGAACATTGCTATTTACATAAGTAGCGACTAAAGTTGCAATGCCATCTCCTCTGGAATTCGTTACGTCTCCAATAAAAAAAAACGGTTTACCAAAAATATTAATTACCCAAAAATTATTTTGAAAAAGGACCAGATTAAAAATTAAATATATTAAATACTATACGCAAGTAACGTAATTCATGTTGCTCATGTTTGGCAATAATGAAACGAGGGATGCGAGTAAAAATTAAATTGTAATATAACTTCTAAATTATAATTAAAATCAATGATATAATTGTAGTAAAAAAGTAAAAATTCCATCGAAATTGGGAATTATCATTATTTTAGACAAATAATAACTCACATAATACTACATACATTTGAAACCTAAGAATACTTCTCCAACATTAGGATATGAATAAAGATGCATGTGATGTTATGATTCTATCGATTAAGTTTTCTCTTTAAGAGAATCCTATGATATCTCTTCTTTTGAAAGCAAAATTATACTTTAGGGATTGATGAGACGGTTTGTGGTGTAATTCTGTGGAACTCCTTCATAATATAAAATGAAAAAACAACTTTGTAGAGTCCAAAATCTTTACTATTCTCAAGCACGACCTATGTTTCGTTACAGAGTAACATCTTCCTTAGCGTTCCCCTAGTTAACGAAGATGTTACTCTGTAACGAAACCTAGGTCGTGCTTGAGAATAGTAAAGATTGTGGACTCTACAAAGTTGTTTTTTCATTTTATATTTAGGGATTGAATTCAAATTACATAAAATCCATTCCTAATTTACTATTTACTCATGGTCAACAGTAAGCTAAGACATTTGGATTACAAGTCAGCAAGTATACGCATACTCATTACATGCAACTGAATTTTGGTGTAAAATTCATCTAAGAATTCTTAAATTCTTCTCTTTACAATTCCAACCGAAGACACGTCAGTGTTTTCAACAACGAATTCCTTCTGTTATCTCAGGTTCGGTCTTGTCATTGGTAATCAAGGTTTTGAGAAACCCAAGAAATTCTTTCATTTACATTAAAATCGAAACTATTAAAATGTTCAACATTGATTAAAACTTTATCTAAATTGGTGATGGACGCTATGATATATCAGCCAACAGTTGATGATAAGGATGGGAGTAAACGTTTCTTACTGGTGATAATTGAAATATTTCGAGGAAGTCCAAAAACTTTTTTGAAGTGTCGGTCCTAAGCTTGAAGTAAGTAGTAGCATGTTAGATACGACTGATTAATAAAAATAATCTTGAAACAGAAAAAATCAAAGGAATTAACAACTTACGTTTTTTCCTCATGTAATTTGAAATCAGAATATCACGTCCGGATTCTATAACTTCAATTAGTATCGTATCCCTTCGTATTCTTATCTCTTTTCGATTGAATTTCATCACGAATCATACTTCCTGGGTTCATGAAGCACAGACACATACACAGTGTTATAACTGAAACCCTTTTCACAAGAACAAATATCTCCTTAGGTAATAAATACTCAATATGCCCAAGCACTTCGTTTCGTTCTACTGGTAACACAATTTAACATAGGAAGGAGAATATGGAAGTCACCTTCAAAATTCGAGCACATGGCATTAAAGCAGACTTGAGACTGCGGAAGTCACGTCATCAGATGACGAAGAGTACCTTTTCGTTGTTCAGAAAATTGTATACCCACAATCCTTCTAAATTGCGCCCAAAATTAGTCACAATGGCCTTCATGGAAGTGTAATTTCGTTGTGTGCGAACTTCAAAAAAAAATTATCAGTTACCAGAGTGAAAATGTTTCCAGAGAGTGCTTTGTATATGGTTCTTCGTGAAATTGCAACGTCAGAATAGTTGGAGTAAATTTGTTACGCTATGTAAATGTTACGCTACGTCTGTGAGTATTCGTGCAGAAGTGATTTGTACGATTTGGAAACTCAGTTTTATGACCAGTGCCATTTTCAAAAAGTGTGCAAAAGTTTTTCAGTGAAAACAGTGCTCCGCAGTGCTTATAGTTCAGTAGTTTTTCCGAGAATAGTAGTGTTATAAAAGTAAAGAGGACACATGTATTCAATCCGAGTAACCAAGTATCTATCGCAAAAGAATGGCTAATGCTCCACAGCAACAAGATGGACGAAAAGTATTGAATTTAACTGGTGCTGGAGGTTAATGTATGCGGGATTCTATTGCATGGTTTACAACAGGCACTAATATTACAAGAATATGAAGGTAAGTGCAACAATTCCACAGATAAACGTGTTGTACAATTGTTTTGTCCTTAGCATAAAAATGAGTTGAGTAACTAAACTTCAAACAGATTCACTGAAAAAGTTTAGAGTTTAAGAGTAAGTGTAAGCACCCAGCGAATCCATCAAGTTATTTAACAATCATTGCATAAACATGAAAACTATTAAATATTGTGCATTTAAGTCAATTTAAAAGTACAAATAAATAAATTGATTTGAATCTTTCTTAGACATCTCTGCCTCTTTACCCTTTCATTTGTTGATTCTCTTTTTAAATTCACATACTGTTTGTCAAAGAAAGGAATTCTTGGGTTTCTCAATATCTTAATTGCGTATGACAAAACCAGAGAAAACCGAAGGTATTCGGAATTGAAAACACCGAACTTCTTCGGCTGGAATTGTAAAGAGGGAAATATGGGGATTCCAAGATTAATAATACAACAAAAATAAGTCACAAAAATTCCCACTCTGCAATCTCGCTAAAGGGTAATCCATAGTTCTTAGCTTTTTCATGACCATGAGATATATGATTTTTCGTAACGTGAATACATTTCTGAAACCTAGCAAGTTGATTTCCTAAAGATAAGATTATAGCTTTGAAGAGCTCGTGTGGAAGGGATACTTTATTGCTAAATCCATAACATCTCCATCATCTTTCCTCATATCTGAACGACAGAGAAGTATTCTGAGGTTCCAAAAGTAAATCTAACATGAGTATCTATAGGCCATATATTTGGACTAGGTTATTTCCTAATTCGATAAAAATTTGACATTTTTACTAAAGTTACATCATTTTTAACTACATTTGAATAGGTTAGATTCGGATTTAATTCTACCGATCGTCAATCGCGTTCCTGTTTCATTAATTTGCTACGTTTAATTTTCAAACGGGACATTATACAAAGTAATTAGTAAAGCATTAGTTTGTTAATAATATCTTTGGTAAACAGTTTCTTTTTTATTTGATAAATAACGCATCACAGCGGACAGGAAATCTATGGGTAGTATAATCAAATAATTTTGAAATTAAAATTAATCTTCCAATAATTTTTAAATTTAAATTAAATTGTTTTGCACTTAAATATATTTTATTTCGATGAAGATTTTAGTTCATGATAATTATCAACAGTATGGGGAAAACTGAGGTTCGACTGAAAGTTGATCACCGACCAATCACGGTGCAGTATTTGTTTCAACTGTTTTTTCGATACTTTTAACTTCAGTTACTTCAAAGACGTCACCAAGTGAAGAGCTGCTGCTGGTCTTTTTCCCGGAAAACCGTTAACTTTTGAATTGTGGCAGTACCATAATTTCGGAATCAGGTATATGCGAACTTGAGAATTTTCAGACTTTGACTTCATTATTGCTTTATTAATTTTAATCGAGGTGTATACATTCATTTAATTAGACAATATTTCCGGTCGTCAAGATTTTCGTGGACTTTCCTGGGGATCTCCTATATTTGGTAAATATTTGCATAATCATAAATTACTCTAGATTGAGTTTTAGAGATATGTGTTTTGATTTTAGGCGAAACAATATTATTTCGATCTTTATAATAAACGCATTTTGTGGGTGATGAGATATAGTGTTTGTAGCTAAGGCATAGAAAGTTTCGTCTGCAATTTCTCCTATTGATATTTTTTTTCTTTCTATTTAACTATGAATTAAACTAAAGCAAACGTTCACAATTCAGGTTTAATTTCAACAAGCCCGATTTCCGTCATTAAGCTCGGTAGTTTTCGTCAACGGAAGTCGTATAAAGAGTTGTAATTGCTCGAATTGATTTATATATTAAACCATATTACATTGAGACCGTGCATTTCAAGTAAAAATATCGTAGATCAATAGAAGTCAGTTATAGATATTATCTGCCAGAATTAAATCAACTGAATTTTTGTCAAATCATAATTTCATCATCCCTTTAATAAATGCAAAATCTCCATCCTCCTATCCTTCTTTCAAAATTTGATTGAATAATCATCAAATATGTAATTCTTATAATTGTAGGTGGATATTCGTTTGCGCTGAAATGGTGTATTCTTATCATTGTATTCAAACAAAAATAGTTAAATAAATTATTTCGAAATCAGTCAGGTGGTCATAATCCTACAATTTAATGGACGTCTAACATATTTGTTATTTCTTTCCTTGGTTCAACTTTATTACCAGAGTTGAATATGTAAAATATTTCGCCGTATTTTCAACGGTCATTTAGTTAAGTATTTTTATTAAAGTAGTATTTTTCGAAATTATTTCGTGACTAATACCGAAAAACATAAACCGATGACAATTGACGGGTTTTTTGACTGATTTACAACCTAGTATTTCCTAATATTTTCTGTGGATAGTGAATTATTTGATTCTTTCTTTTTTCTACTTTTAAGGGGATGAATCCTGTCACTGTTGGATGATTCTTCGTAGTGTCTCAGGCGTAATGCTGAAAGTGCGTTCAACGAAGGAATTCTCCCGCATGCCCAATATAGGTCAGTTCTTTCAAAACAATATCATCTATCACGTAGTACTTATTTTAAACCGTTGTTTTCTCATTTCTGTAAAACTTGAGCGATATATATTTTGAAGTAGATATCACTTTTTCTATATTTATTTGTTAATAAATTACTAGCCTAATAGTGTGTGTATATCATCAACTATACTCATATTCGATTTATTGATAAATAATTTAAAATTATTTATCAATAATTTATAAATTATTGATAAGAAAACAAAGATTACGATGGATTGCAATAGATGACTCCGTATTTTTTTAGCATTCCGTACTTTGGTTTTGAAAAACGGGGAAGCAATTTCGCCGTAGTGAAAGCAAATTCTATTAAGTAATTGTATTTTCCCTTTCATTCATTTCCATTTAACTCTAGCTTCAGCTTTTAATTTTATTCCCTATTCATTACTTTCACTTTCTCATATTTTGTAAGCAGAACCCAAGCTTGTTAAGTAAAGGAATTCCGAATCGCCTCAAATTACGATCACTTCCACTGTTAAGATTTTTAAAAAGATGTAGCCATTAGTGCCATTTTGGATTTCATGTCTTTTAATGAATTCAAGGTCTTGCTTTCGTAAATGATCCCCGACATTGTAAACAACTATCACCTGTCTGTATTAAAGCTAATAAGAATAAGGAGAATAATCTTTATAGCACTCGCCATAGCGTATGCAACTAAAGTTTCTTAATATCTTAGTTTACGATGAACTAATAGGACAATGTCAATTAGTATATTGACCCTTGTTTTACTACACCTACACCCTTTCATTTTAACAGATAGAGAATCCTTTTCAGTTATTGCAGCTTTGGCTTCCTTGGCATTGTAAATACTTTGTTGGTTTAAAATTTATAACTTCAGGATAAGAATGCATAAAGTCGATGAAGGTTATTCAAGTCATTAATTTAGTTTTACTGCGAAGTAAAGAAGAAGTTTACGAAAAGACTCCAACAAAGGAAACTACCTTCATATAGAATCTACCATTAAAATCATCAATATTTTAGTATTTCTCGATATACTTATCCGATTTCAGTAACATTAGGAAGAATTTATCACGTTATGATCATTTATTGCTTTGTTTTACAAATCAGATCAATTCTCTTATAGAATATTTGACTTTCGTAGTTTACGAGACAGGCCTAATTAATGCTAACGTAGGAATCATTAATGTTTTCTAACAATGCATTTAAATGGATTTGTCGTTAATAGTCTCTACTCTCGAATAACGTTTATACGCAATGAAAGGGAGCAATATTTCCTTGATTTCATTTTCAGGAGTAAAATTTTATCCATTATGTAATAATTTTATTCATAAAAATGATTTTGTGAATCTGATGCAATAATATTATGGAATGATCATTGTCAATTCAAATCCCATAAGCGGGCTTTGGTGTTTTATATTTGATATATTTCAGTCAATATATCTCTGTTTTTTATTTCAAATGAATTGATTGTAATGCCTAAGCGATAGTTCCCAAACTTCTTCAACTTTGTCCATAGGATATTCTAATTACATTGATCGGTAATAACGTGTGCTTGCGTTTATACACGCATTGTTCTATATTATCTGTAGATATTGAATAAATTCCTTAATTTATTCTTGTTTCTTTCTTTTCCCATGTTTTGAGGGAGTTACTTCTATCTTTTCTGGGGGATGATTCTTCCGGGTGTCTGGAATGCAATTCGTTCAAGTTCGTTCAGCGAAGCGTTATCAAATGAATTCTTCCGGATTTCCAGTAAAGGTTAGTTCTTTTAAAATTATATTTCATCCATATAGTTCGCCAGTATTTAGTTTAAAACGTTGCTGCATGATGTTTAATAACATGAGCGGAACATCTCTTGTATTTTTAACAACGCAGTACCTTCCCAATTCTTTACGTGATTGAGTTTTAATCTTAATCTTGATTTCGCTTGTATCATATACTTGATAAGAGTTAACTAGAGAACTAAGGTTCCTGACTTATGTGGAGTAACTTTTATATTTATCTCGCATCAAAGTTACCGATATCAGATTTACATAAATCGATACATCGATTAATGAAAAAATAGATGACAAAGGTTACTACCGTGGACGACTCAGTATTTTTGTGCATAACTTAATTAGGTTTTTCAAACGCGAAAACAATGTCGCTGTGGTATTAGCGGATGCTATCAGGTCGATGTGTTTTCCCTTTAATTCCTTCCATTTTGACTCTAGTTTCACATTCCACTTATTTCCTTTTTCATTTAGATTAGCTTACTTTGATTTTCTACTAATTTGTTATCCTATGGATCCTTTCGCTTCAACGACTTCAATTGAAAATTAACATTCGTAATCAGTATTCGGATTTGTAGCTATGCTTATCCGGTTTGGTAACTTCCGCATAGAATCTCTAATTTTATGACTCTTTATTGTTTTTTCTTTGATATAAGAGTAAACATAAAAGGATATTCCACGGTCCCATAGTTTATGAAGTATACCTGGGAATTGTTAACATAGAAATAATTAATGATTTTTACTTATTAGTCTTCATTCATTATTTAAGTAATTAATCATTCATCAGACATTTAGATTAAGATGGATAGAGTTTCTCAAAGTTAACGCCGTTTCTAATTCCTTGGCATTTTATATGTGCGGCTTTAAACAATTTCCAACTTTAGTATATTATTGCACAAAAATAATGAAGGAGATATAAGTCTTTAATACCTTTTTTAATGTGGTTTCCCCAGCTTCATGCATTGCAGCGTAGGACTTCCGTAATTATGATAATACTTCGCAAGCATTCGACATTTTTTAATTTGTAAAATTTCGCTCTTAGATTCTTACTTTGCTTTAGTCGAGAAAAATTACTTATATTTTTTATCGCATGGTTTAATTTATACTTTACGGGCTAGTCAACGGACAAAGTGATGTCCATCCGTAGCTTTTATTTGTTCCGGTAGAACAGGCTTATTATATATTCAATTAGATTTTATATAAAGTAATTCTAAATTTGATATAATATTAGAACGTTTATTATAATATTTAGTAAAGACACTTTTTTATAATATCGAACGTAATAGTAGATATATAATAGCGAAATAGGATAATTTCTTCAATATCAGACGCGCACACATTATGCTTTTTGAGTGTATACGATAAATAATATTGCGTTGTTATTACGTTACCGGAGTTAACGCGAATGTGTTGTCATCGATTCTGTTTTGTTCTTGGTGAATAATAAACATGTTATTTTGCTTTGAAGAACGGCGTTGGAGGACTTCTTCAGGAGACTGCGTTCAGAGATCCGACGAGGGATGGCGTCGACTAACTGCAACGGGATGAACTTTAACCGGGGAAGAACAAAATGAAGACTTCCTTGAGGAATAAAATACGTGACTTATGAAGTGAAGTGAAAGTGAACCGTGAATATAATTTGTTCCCTTAACTATTTATTGAATCACCTTTTGAACAGTTCAATTTCAGAACAATTATTTCTATTTATATTATTTAAACCATTTTTAAGTTTATTCTTCTATGTGACTCATTGTGATGCACGCAAAATAACCATTTATTGTTATATTCCATGTACCTATTCAGTGTTTATTCCATTTTCAATTAAGTTACTCCTTTCTGTATTTACGCATATTATTAATAATTATATATTTCTCCTATCTTTCCAATTCTTAAGGAATTTGGAATCTTTATTCTATACATGAATATTTCATCATTATTATCTATTTCTGTTATTGTAATGTAAGGTGATTATTTGTGTATGTAATTATTTATATATATAATATCAATGTATTAATTTTGTATTTTGCTCAACAAAGAAAAACCGGGCTAGTAGTACCCGGGAGTAACCTGGGAGAGCAGAGGGGCTAAATGCCTCATCTGCTCCAGGCAAAATAATTAAAAGTTAAGGAGGGCAAACTCTGGGTGTAAGGGGTGGGCTACTGGGAAAGCGTCGAGTTAAGCTTGGGGGGAATGCAAACGGGGAGGTCCTAGGGGGAAGGCGTCCGATGAGGACATCGAGGGGAGGGCAACGTAGGGAAACATCCTGTGACGTTGCCAAGGGTTAGTTAGTTAGAGTTAGGGCGCAGGGGTAGGGGGTCAGGGGAGGTGATTGGGAAGGAGGGTGTTGGGAGAGTTGGCTTTGGGCTTTTGGAATCGGAGGGTGTGCGTCTGAGGTAGGTTGTCCGGGAATTTCGTAGAGAGGTGGCTTTGAGGGGAGGATATCAGTGGGCGGCGCGGCGTCCACTCCACACATATCAGTGGGCGGCGTAGAGGGAAGTAACGCAGGGCGTAGTTGGAGCGCGTCGGGGCAAGGATAGAAGGAAGGGCGTCCGACGTGGGTATTCTGCAGGGAGATGGAGTAGATTGCTGCGGGTCAAGGCCGGACGGCGTCTCGGGACAGCGTCGCGGGGCAGCGCGGGACGGCGTCGCGGGACAGCATCGCGGGACGTGAGGGAAGGCGCCGTGGGATATCGCGGGACGGTTTCCCTGGACTTTGCGGACGGTTTCGCGGGATGACATCGAGGGAGATCGTGGTACGACGCCACGGGACTTCCCTACACTCACCCATCCCACACCCTACACTGCTCACTCCCTCCTCACACCATAACCGTGCACTCACCCTTCCCTCTCCCTATCCTCTGCTCCTTTCCTCCCATTTTCCTACCCCCGGCACGCACCTTTCCAGTGCCCTAATCCTGCGCCTTCCCTCCAACATCCCAACCCCTGAAGCATCCCTCTCACTTCCCTATCCCAACATCTTAACATCAACAATCTTACAACGACGCTCAACCTCGAGGCGCACCTACGACGCCTTACCCGGAAGCTTTCCACCGACTACCTCCCATTACACCTTCCCCGGAAACGTTTACCCAACGACCTCACAGAACGCTATCCCCCGATGCCCTCAGACACTTTTCCCTACGAATTCCCCAGAGTAGACTTTTATTTATTTAACCTGTTTAGGGAAGTAGGAGGAGGGCACGAGGGGTTGGGAAGGGAGCGGGAGGCCACAGGGTAATTGCATGAACAGAGTGGGCGCCACTGGTAGGATCTCTCCCTACGAAATCACCCGAGTTGACTTTTATTTATTTAACTTAGGGCGGATAAGAGCGTACGGCCCAACACACTTTTGTTTATTTTACATGTATAAGTGCAATATTTATATAGGTGTAATTGCATTACATAAAAGTGACATAAATATATAAAATAGCATATTTCAAAATTGGATTCAAAGTATCGGATAGATGGTAAGATAGAAAAATTATACATAATAATTATAATATGCATTGACATAAATATAATCATTAAATATGTAAAAAACATATAATAGGAACATAAAATTAACAATAAATATTACATTTATTTAACGTGCATCAGTGCGATTCAGATAGAATATTAAAAGTTAAAAATAGTTAAAAATAACTATGAAGAGTAATAAGTATACTGAAGGTTTTAAAAGCTGATTCTATAAATATTTAAGAATAAAATCAAAGTATTGGGATATAGACTTGACGGATCTACAACACTTTATAAGTCACTTTTTGCATTTCTCTAGTATTTTTTTATTTCATTCTTTTCCTGTTTAAATTCATCCCGACGCCAACCCCACCAAACACTCGATGCCTTCCCTCCTCCGGTACGCCAATGCACTCCCCTGAAGAAGACTTCAAACTCTGCTCCTCGAGGCAAATTAATTAAAATAACTTTATCAAATATTCTCAATAACGCTACATGTATTGAACCAAACTAAGGAACGTCATTGTATAAAATCCAATTAAATAATAATAAGCGTGTTTTAGCGAAACGAATAAGAGCTAAAGGTATTCGCAGTGAAAGTTCATGAAAAAGTAAACGATACAGACATCTATAATGAGCGAATTTTTTGTAACAAATTCAGTTTTGTTTTGTCCTGAAACGAACTTCAGTAGTGTAGTTACTAGGCTTCCTTTTCACTGTTTTGTAGCCCACAATATATTAATTAAACCATGTTCTTAAAAATATAAGAAAATTTCCTTCACCAAAAGGACTAAAGAATCTAAGGGGGATATATTGCAATCTTAAAAATACCTAGAGCTTGTGAAATAGTATGATGAATGGTTAGTATTCTCGCGGATGTTCTAATTTGCAATCATTGAAGCTGGAAAAGTCTCAATAAAGATGGATATTAACGACTTAAATCACCTTCATAGTTTCTGTGATGTAACACGTCTAAGTTGAAAATTGTTTAAGACCCAAATGTAAAACGCGAAGCAGTTTAAAACTACATTTACTTTGAGAAAGCATATCTATCTTAAAAGGACACTGGAAGGATTGATTGAATCCCGAAATATTGCCGACAAATAAATAAAGAACACAATTGTTAATCATGATTCCTACGTTAGAATTCCTAGGTGTGCATCGTAAACAACGGTACAGTCGAATATCAAATAAAACTTACTTTCATTTCTATTCCTATTTACTCTGATATCGAAGAAAACATTTTCAACAACCAATAAATGAGAGACTCTTACAGAAGTTACCGAAACAGGATAAATAAGTACACAAAATTGATTTTTATAGTGTACACTGATTACTATCGTTGATTTCCGAAGAAATTGAGTCCTTGAAACTAATGGATCCGCATTTAAAACGAAATTAAGCATCTAAAAATCCTTCTTAGACTTTATGGATTCATTATTATCCAGCAACCTTATGTAAAACGTTAAGTAGTCCAAATTGCGTTAACTGAAAGGATTCCATCCATCTTAAATTCACCAAATATGAGAAAAAATGCAAATATGCTACCCGAATGAAATGACATGAGTCTTTCCTGGTGATTAGCTTGGGTTAAAAGCTCTCGGGTAATCATCCAGGTGGATTCAGGTGAACATGTCGCCAACGTTTCGACGGCCGACTCTGCCATCCTCCTCAGGGCTGCTGAGATTTTATTTGCTACCCGAATTTTTTCTATGAGGCATTACCTAAGCATTTATAAAACAGTACTTGCATTAGCTAAGAGAGGAGGTAATGCATGATTAATCTCACACCGTTGCTTCACTAAGCACTTGTGAAACAATGTCGTTATAAACTTAAGTAAAGATGTTAAGATTTTCAGAGATCACTGAGGAAAGGAAGACCTTGAATTTGTGAAAAGGGCTGATGCTGAAAATGGTACGGAACAATGACTGAGGTTGAAAATGATGAGAGCTGAAGCTATTGAAATTTAGTGAAGCCTCGATCCTACTTTTGAATGCCTGCATTGTGCTAACAAAATAGGAGAAAATAAAAGTATTTTAATACCCGTTTGGAAGTTAATTCTTTGATATTTATTTTCCATGAAGTTCACGAAGAAATAAGAAACTTTAATTCTTGATGATGCTCTCGAATGAATGTTAGTCTCTACAAAAGTTACTTCGACACCTTTTTTACCAAAATTAATTTGCAATGCTGTAAAAAGCATTTTTGAGGAACACTGAGAAATATTCGAAACAATTATGAGGAGTTAAAATACAAAGAATTATTTCATGTAATAAAAAATGTAAAACAATATTGCTGTTTCAGCCAGAAACTTACACAATATTGCAAAAATATGATTTATTTAAGTTGAAAGTAAATCTAACATGAGGGCAATCCGTTGACATTCATAAATTTAATGAATGCGATAAACGAAAAACAAGAAGAAGAAGAAAGAAAAATATAATTCTAAGATTATTCAAAAATAGCAAAGATCTGTTACCTCTAATTTAGAGTAAACAATGTATATTCAACCATAAAAGTTCAATATTTACTTCTCCTTTGGAATGCAGTTTCTCCCTTGCTTAGAAAATACTTTTTCATCCATATTCCTTCTCTGTTGTGTGGAGACGAATGAGTTGACCCCTGCAAAAAACAAGGAGTAATTAATGAAAGAAAAAATTTTGGAAAAATTTAATTCCAAGAAAATGGAATAATATCAAATATCAGTTACCTCTTATGGTGTGGAAACATTTTTTTCAGCAGTACAAGTACAATATTTACTTGTACATTTCAGTTTTTGCTTTCAATTTGTCAGCTCCTTCTTTTTTATCTTTATTAGGTGTTTAATGTTTGGAGGTGAATGAGTCTTCCTTTATTGCAATATAGGAATATATTTATGAAAGACAAAATATAAGAAAAATATGTGTGAGATAATGAATGCACATTTATCTTAGTATCATAGAAATATTCACTGCTATTTTAATGGGTTATTTACTAGTTATTTTAAATATGGGTCCTACATTGTCGTTTCCTCTGCTTCACTTCGTGTTCTTCCTGTCAAGTAATTACGGGATGCTTAAATTCCTTATTGAAAAAGTCAATTTCCTTTAATAATTAGATAAAATGTTGCCGATTCCAATGGGCTTCATAGCAATACATTTTCCTTCTTTTGCCGAAAAATGGTTGACTTGTGTTTAGTATTTACTTAATCTTATGAACATTGTTAAATAAAATACACCGTACTACATTAATAAAAATTTTAAACGAAAGATCTTTTTTATGAGCTGACGAAAGTCAGGTCAAATATTTTTTATAAGGCAATAGTAATTGTAGATTGAAATGAATACTTTATCGTTTTTCGCGGCTTTGATTCCGTAGAATAAATTGCATTGTTCTTTTTCGTATGCTCTGCCATTTTAGGAATATCGGCTGAACATCGGATGTAACACGGGGCCTGAATCACGATGACTATCTCTGTGAATGGAATATATATTTGAAGGGTAATATATCTCATTAACGTAACCTACATTAAAATCAATTTTTAGGCAGCATGATAATAATAGTACATCAAGAGCATCAAATACTATGCCTGATAACAGATGCCTCCATCCTCTGAAGCTCCTCCTCTTTGTATGGCTGCGCAGTGACAATGTTCAATAGGATTCCACCGATTTATTCTACGACTATTTCATCCCCTTCATAAAACCAACAAGCCTCAATTATTATCCAAAAATTATATTCATCTACTTTATGAGTTGCAAGATAAATCAGGTCTGACAACAGTATTATGCTTCAGTGCTTATGTAATAATTTAGATATGTTATTACTTTCTTATACTGCATACGCCGCATAAGTAAGCGAAAACATTGTAGGAAGATAGGCTACAAATCTTTTATAAGTATAATCATTCTAAAGGGCCAGACAATTCATTTAACCTAGTGCAAATCTTAAGAATTAATAGTGATCTTATAATCTAAACATTATTGCTACTTCTTGTAATTGTGGACGAGGCGATAAAAAAGCGGGAAAAATCATTTAAGTCCCCTATTTTATTCAACGTAAATCAGCCACGACCTAGAACTTCAAAATCATAGGCAGAAAAATGAAAGGTAGTTAGAGATCCCGAACCGGGTTTTACGCATATACCTGCGGAATATGACTCTCATTTTTTTGGAATAATGTTTCCGAGAATACAAAGGAAAGGGAAAGCAAAACTGCAAACGGAGTTCTAGAATTCATGTATCGTAAACACCTTCACTCCTTACAGAAATATCTAATTGAAAGAGTTGAAGGTCGTTTGAGTCCCAAACTGAGTCTAACACATGCCCTTTCGGAGAATTACTCGCATTTTTTAGGAGAGATAGATATAGAAAGAGAGAGCCAAAAGTCCTTGGACTTCGAGAATTCTCGTTGTTCGTGTATCAACAACTTTCAATTTTTCTAACCAAAGAGGAGGATAACGTAGAAAAGGGAAAGAGTATATACATTATCATTAATACCCCGCTAACCGCCAGAAGGCGCAGGTGTGAGTCACCGAACTACCAAAATATTTTTTTTAGTGCACCTTATACTATCCAGAAAAAGTGAAAGATATAGTCCATCTGTTCCTGGATCATTTTAGTGTCTGGAAGCAGAAATCGCGTTTGTTGAGAGCTGGAATTACGATGTCGGGTTTTTTGTCGTGTGCATCAACTTCTCGAATTATTTTTTACTAAACTCAGTTCTTCTATTCTTAAGAGATTCCCAACCGAGGGCTTCGATGTACGTAATGCTCGCAGTGTTGCACAGAAGCTAGTAGAGATGGAAGGAAAACAATACCGGTCCAATCAGATATCCGGAATAGTAAAGTCTTACAGAGCTGTACCAATCACAGCTCTGTGATTGGTTGAATTCGAGGTCCATATTTTACGAATTTATTCTAGAATTTACGTTTGATGACATCTCAAATACCTAAACCTGGAGATGCAAGCCAATGACTCATAAGTAACATGCAGTCAAGCTATGAATTGTAATTTTAAAGATCAAAAGTGAACATTATTGTAACCGATAAAGAAGAATTAATGCGGCGTGAAACTTTTCCTCGTCGCACAAAATGTCCCTATGCCTCTCAATTAACAAACCAACCAATTTGATACATCAAAAATGACAAAATGATTCCTATTTTCAAAAAAAATTTGAAGTTGTTTCTACGAATCATGCCGCCTGAAGTGAATTCGATAAAAATGATAAATGCAATGGCAATAATTTTTAATATATATTGAAAATAAGATACAGATCAACAAACTGGCTCTCGTTAGCTAAAAACTGCAATGTAGAACCAACTAACTGAACACTTATCTTAATTTTCAGCATCGGCTAAATCTTGAAATTCAATCACTACCATCTTTACAATAAAATACATTGAAAAACTGTTATAGACTTAGAAGCAAATGATAATTATATAGCTTCTCTAAAGAAAATTTGCACCAAAGGTAATGGTAAAACTTATTGATATGCTTACAACAGGTTCAAAATATAAGTTGCTTCAAAACGTTACATGATGAACTTCAAAAGCACAGCCGAATGCTTAAAGACTAGCTTCTTTTGTTCTGCCTTTGACTGTCATTTGTTTTCGGGCAGGTTTTATTCGTTAATTCAGGAATCGCAAGTTGATCTATGGCAAAATGGTGTAACCGATACTGTATAAAGGATTATTGTATTTTATGAATTAGGAAATTTGATTTGAAAAGAATTGATTATAAGTCCTTATATTGCGAACTGAGGTAAGGAATGCAATACTTAGACATAGAAACGGTGATAAAAGAATCGGATGCCGGAACTCTAAATCGGGTCAGACTGAAATAGTCTTTGTAGTCTTACCACATTGGCTCCTCATTGGCATTGAGAATGTATTTAAATAATTTTTAGTTATGAAATTGAGTTCTAACGGATATGCATCTGAAATAAACAGTAAGACAGATGCTTGTTCTAATATGCGAAAAATATTCTATCTATGGGAAATAAGAAAGCAAAAAATTGTCTTATGATGTATACATTTGGTTCTCGATATTAACCAGAGTTTATCCTCATAATGGTCCACACAGAACAAATAAAAATAGGAAAAGACTGTTAATATCGAATTGGTATGATCTATGGAACGTGCGAACTGATTCTTGATGCATAATGAAAGGGCTGATATTTTACTTAACGTATAAAAACTGTCTCGAGAATGGATAATTCGATGCGATATTAATTTTTTTTATTTAAATGGATTGTGGGATTAATCTTGATGCACTATCTATACACAATATCAATTATTTGAAGCAGGTAATCAATGATTTCAACAATGATCTTCTTTGTTATTGGAAATACATGAGCTAATTCACACCAAGTCTAGTATAATTAAATGCACGAAAAACAGAAACGTTCGATGAAAACAATACACGTGAGATATAAGCTGTATATTATGAAAGCAAAATAATTAGTTTCAGCTTACCTAAGTTGGAGATCCGGTGGAACGTTGCTCAGCGCCTCTTCGATGCTTTTCGTGGCGATTTTGAAACGAGTGACGCCAAAATGAAAGCAAATTCATTTTCCTAGAAAAAAAGAAACGCCAAATTAAACAATTTTAATTACATTACTGCAGGTTGATACTTTATTCTGCGGACATGGTCAGGCTTTAACTTTTACTGTTAATTTAAAATGATATTCGTCATTTGAAAACAAAAATTCCGGTACACTATTTTCAAGGATATCTAATTGTAGATAAAAATAGCTGCAAAATTTAAAAAATTACCAAAGAAATAATTTTCGGTGTCAATTTAAAAATTACAGAAAGTATTGTCTTAGCTTTACATAATTGGATAATGCTGACTGACTTCTTAGACAAAGATGTAGCTTTTTAATTAACTTATTAATTAGAAAAAAGGAATGGTAAATTCTTATAGAATTCATATTAAGCAGAAGAAAGCATGATTATGTAAAAAAATGATAGAGAGCTGAAGGAAGGACTTAGGTCGGACGCAAATGTTAAGAAATGGCAGAAAATATTACATAAATATTGGATTCTGAAATATTAAACACCAAAATTTACTATTCATTATTAAATAGGCTCAAGTATTGTAACATAATCTATGTAAGCAGGTCACGTTACGAAAAAATTCAGTTGACTAACTCCATTTAAATTCAAACGAGAATTGCCGTTATGTGAATTGCCTCAAAAACCCAGAAAAGAAAAAACTAAATTCAAATAATTTATTGAAGTAATGATCTTAAAATTACTTGAAGATGCAAACCCTAATATAGAACGCGCATTTCATATAGAACAACAGCCTACCATCTGAGAAGTACGGATTCAAATCCACATTTCCGATCCTTAAATTTCTACATCCGAAAATGAGGATTTATGGTACACGTCTTATTTAAGCTTATTAAATAAGACGTGTATTATTATTCTTACTTATCATTTAAGCTTTAATTAAATTTTATTGGATTCATTTAATGACCGGAGCAGGCATGGACTTTCAATTGTTATTTTCAAATGAGGACGACCGTTATCGCAAACACAACCTCATCCCTTGGCCCTACAATTAAAAATCTTTGGTTAAATCGAAATATTATTTTTAGTTAAGCCAATGAAATATAACTCCCGAGATAATGATAAATATTTCCGAAAATATTACTTTCATTTTATGATAAAATATAATGGCATTATATTCGTGCATAAGACAGAAGAATACTTATCAACACTTAAATATATTTTAGAGATCATTAACCAAGTTCAAAAGCGATATAAACAAGCAGGATTAAAGAGGAAATGAATGTATGTAGATCTTATGGACACGAGAACGCAAACCTATGTAGCGCTCTTGCACATTAATATTATGCAATGGTGGCACTTATTTATCTGAAATATCGGGAAGTCGAAGAAATTATGTACACATTAAAGTAACATGAGACGATACGGAAAGATTAATGTGATTAAATGTATCATACTACGAGCAATTTCAAACTCCCAATTTCCGTACATCTTAATACAGGACTTTTGCTAAATCTATTTAAGCCTCCCATAATCATACAAGAGATTCTTTGGAAAATATTTGGAGAACTTTAGGTAATCAATGAACGAAGAACTAAATAACGAGGCCGGTATTCGATCCCCCATCTCTCACTCACTGTGCGGACGGGACAAACACCTGGAACGTTGGAGAACCGGTTTCGAATCGCGGCTACGTAAATTCTTTCTCTTCTGTTCCATTCCGTAAGAAAAAAAACTTAACGCGCTTTTGTCTTCGATGACAGAATTGCAATTTCCAAGGATTCATTCAGGAAAGTCAATCACGAAACTTGTAAAATAGGTGCTTTTGAAATGTGACCTTTCCAGATTCCATTATCTTTGCGAAATACATTGAGGAAATTTTATACGAACGGAAAAATAACTAGGAATAGTGTTTTTCATCAAAGCAATTCCCCAACTTAATTGAGATTCTACAATAACTCGGAGGTTATACACTGTAACTACCTTACAGTAATTGATAAAATTTCGGCTCATAGCTCGGAGATTAATTATTGCCAAAATATACATCTCAAATAAAATGTATTTATTTTTTTAAACAACTTACCTATTCAGGAAGGATCTGGGCCACATCGGTTGTTAATCGTACTACTGTTCTTCACACAGCGTAATTCAAATTCTAACGGTTTTTTTATAAACAGTGACATAACAACAACACTAGACGAAGTCTCCGCAGGAACTGAGAAGATTGCCATCTGGGTAATCTGTGATTAGAGTTGCTTTCACCTGATTGGTCGGATCCAAATTGCTATAGGATAATCACGCGCCCAATCATTAAACAATTATTTTAAATAATTATTATGGTTAAATTGGCATTATATATTATAAATTATCATTTTAATCCAGCTTGAAACTTATTTGTAGCTATAATATTTCTTAAATGTTTTTTTTTTATATATTATATTTTTTAATTCGTCGTCAATGACCACTCCCACAATCAGTTAATAATTATTTAATTATTATATTAATTAAATGGACATGAAATGATATAAATTATTATTTTAAACGAGATTTATTCTTATTCTAAACGTGAATTTATCTTAAATGTAATATTTAACTAATTACTTTAATTTGGCCTTCTTCCGGTAGTGTTTACACGAGATAAAGGTTATACGGAACGAAAACTATGATACGATTTTTATTGCAACCTTTCTAAATTTTTCGGATAACTTCTTACAAGTATTTTAAGATAGTGAAAATATTTCAAAATATTAGAGCTTATTCGTAGAATATCGAACGCTTTCTTAACGATGAAAAAAAAACAAGTGAAAACGTTACCCTCATCTTTGGAATTTCCCTAATACTTTTGCATCCTTCCCTTATCTACAATTGATTCTAATTGCAAAGAACCACACCATGGTGATTTGTAAATTTGGAATACATTTGTTTAGCTCTTACTAATATTCCCTTTCAACTGAGTAAGAGTACATGTTTCACTCGATGGATTTCATATGGACTTATGCCTGTAATACTATTAAAAGATTTATTCCAAACGATCCCCAGTAAAGAAAGCCAAAATGTTTAAATGAATCTACCAACAGCAATGCGAACTTTCTTAATCGAAAAAAAATAGGTTTACCCATGGAATTGAATTGTATTCATCATAGATTTGCAACTAGAAGTTCAGACCTATGATTTCTTTTTCCAATAGCCTCTAACTAGAACTTATGAATCACAGATTAGATTTTAGTAAATCTACTACTGATTTAACTAAGTTTGATTTTACTCTTCAATGATTTGAGTCATTTGCAGTGTTGCTTCAGATGATAAACACAAAGAGACCACAGAGATGAGTTACATGACATGCACTTGTACAAATTTCGATATCTAACTCATACACGAAAGATGTTGTACTTACTTTAATATTGCATCACTCTCAGATATGCCAGCAAAGGTTAATAGAAGATCTCCTGGAATCCGAGCATTAATATTAATTCACACTGATGCCTTGTTTCATGCTTCATTTTTAAGTTTAAGAATTCATCATCACTGATACACATGCCTACACATATATCAGGAAAAGACTGAATGCAGAGCTTAGATTCAACTGTCAATATGCGTTTCCAATTCAAGTATTGCATAAGTGGAATCGCACGGGTCACTCAACACTCATCCGAAGGATGCACGATCTTAATCACTTTTCACAAAATCACTCCACCTTGATACCAAAACATATAGGAACTTGAAAATCACTTAATTTTTCATCGCCATTTTCCACGTGGCCTTACGGCAATCACGAGGCGATTAGAGGGCCTCCTACCGCAGTTTTTAGGAATTTTCGATCGTCTTGAAAAGCTTGAAGTACGTAAATTACGTTTCGAGACAGTGAGTAGCATCACGTGACTTACAATTTTCGTTACCGTTCTCTAATGGCGGTCATTATCTGCTTCTAAATGTGCCTGCCCCGTTTTCTTGTGAAATATTTAGGCGTGCATTTTTCTTTCAATGCTTGTTGAAGACTTCAGACGCATAAGATAGGTTTGAAATCTTGAAATGTTTGGAGAAGAACTTTCATCGGAGTGAATGCGGAATCTTTAGATTTAGGATTTCTGAAGTGTGTAAAGAGTGCATGAGGTAACATTGTGAATAAAATGAATTCATCTCTTGAAGTTTGTGCCTTTATTAATGGTGTAAATTACTACAGTAAATGAGGGGAACATCCTGTAAATCCCAATGCGAGAAGAAAGAAATTGAAGAGGCGAAAACCGTATGCATACATGTATAAACTACAAATGTATGAATGTCGATTTGCTGATGCATCGATAGGGCATTCCTGATCATATGGCAAAGGATATTCCGTGTCAGAATCAACTTTCATTATTCTCACAGATACAGCCAACTTGGCGTATATATACTTGATATATTTATTAGCGTTAAAATCAAGGTGATGAGGTCATGGGTGAATGTGATTACCTCCAAATTTGGTCTTCCATTATGATATATATAATGAAAACATATTCGAAAACTTTAAACCATTTATGTGGTTATTTGCAATTAACAAAATGCATAGATGATGCTATATTAGTTGCTCTTATACTGAATCTGTGATATCACCGGGATTTATTGAAAATACGGAACATTCATGAATTTGAATTAGTATTATCACTAATACCCATATAGGATACATTTATAAATAAATGACAGGACAATACGTCAGCTTATCGTATATATAATGTTTATATAGGTAAACAGCTTATCTTAGCTATCAGGAATTTGAGAGACGAATGCTAGGTCTAACTACCTCTTTCTAGAAATGCTTAACAACCTCTTGTTCCTTTCAAAACATTCTTTGGATAATTGTGTGGACTTTAAATGATTCATGCAGCCTTAACAGTGCTGAATTTACTGAGAGATAATGGGATAATTAAATAACGAATGCTTAACAATCAGAGATATATTTGATAGATTTGGACTTTTTCACACTTTTTCACTTTTCAAATAACTTGAAGGATTAGCTGGGTCTACGTACTCATCCCTGTACCTTAAACCTCTTATAGTGAATGCTTGTGAAGAGTAGCTACTCGACTCATTTTTATACGAAGGACAAAGAAAAGTCACACCACATGTTTACCTTCTTGTGGCACTTACCTTTTGATTCCTGTAATGCTAGTGTCAATTAAACATCATGCAGTGAAAACCCGCGAACATTAACATCCAGCACGAAGATGGTCCACCTTGTTGCTATGGAAAAGCCACTCTTGATTGATAGATTTTGGGTATCGCGGAAGTAATACTCTTGGCCCCTTTACATTTTTAATTGGTACTATACTTGGAAACACTATTCAACTGTTAGCACTGCGCATTACTGTTTTCACTATAAAACCTCCTCGCGACTTTTAGAAACGGCACTGTATTAGAACTGAGTTTTCATCTCGTAAAAACTGCTTCAACACGAATATTCAGAGACAATGATGTAACTAGTTTAATCCGCCCTCATTGACGTTGCAATTTTACGGAGAACCCTATCCTAAGCACTATTTTTTATTCCAATTTTTGATTCTTTCCTTTCGAATTTCGCTCACTTCAAAGTTCATGAAGTCCATGAGAGACATTGCGACGCATTTTCGAAACGATTTAGAGGAATTATGGTCTAGAAATTTCTGAATAGCGAAAAGGCACTCTTCGTCACCTGATTACGTGACTTCCGCCATTCTCAAGTTTGTCTTAAAACATGTGGTAGAGTTTTGAAGGAGCCTTCCATGTTCTCTATCGGGTGTAAAATTGTACTGCCAGTGGAGTGAAATACCTATGTATTAGAAGTATTTATTTCCTAAGTCGATAATTGTGTCAGTGATAACAGTGCATGTATGTATATTCTTCATGGATCCAAGAAGTATGTTTCGTGACGAAGGTGATTCGGAAAGAGATGGGATCCTCTATAAGAATACGAAGGGGTACTAATTTGAATTAGTGAATCTGAGAGAGAGATTACGTAAGGAGGAAACGTAAGTTATTGCTTCCCTATTTCTAATCAACAGTAACACAAACTGACTGTACATTTTAAATACCGATGAAACCAAAATTAAAAGTTATATTAACGTAGTAAAAATTAAAAAAATAATATAGTATGTTAACTTTACGATCAGTTATCCACACTTCTAATTAGCATTAAATCATTCAATGTCCTTCTTATGAATTCTTCACTCATCTATATATTCAAACATTGTCTAATGTTTTGTAACGTCCATCCCCACTGTATATAAAATTGTAATCTTGGTACTTCTGGGTTTCTCACCAGCTTGAATAGTTATGACGAGACTGAACCTGAGGCAACGGAAGGAATTCGGAGTCAAAACCACCAATTGTCTTCGGCTGGAATCCTAAAGAATTTCAGAATTCCTTGATGAATAACGCAGCCATTTTCAGTTGCATAAAACATCTCTTTGTAATCTTGATGACTAGTAATCCATATTCCTTAGCTTTTCGTTGACTTTGAGCTAAGTATTACCTCAGGACGTAATTAAAGGTAATGTGTATGTCTTTCTTTGTTTATCGATAATAGAGAAAAGTTGTTATACTTCTGAACGATTCCTTTGGAAGAGTCAACATTATTGCTTCATAATATCAAATCAATCTTCACTTATGTCATAATTGTTGTTATATTGAAATTTCGAGGGTCGTTCTTCATTTTATTGTCTCTTATATGTTGGTGGACATGTCCTGACTTCCGGTCACATTTTGCTTCTTTATGGATCAACTGTTGGAATCATTATTTGTACCGTATTCCATTTATTTGTGTTGCATTGAAGGAGAATAAATTTTGATTTGCGTTCAACAATAATATTCCAGGTTACAAAAGTAAATGTAATGTGAGTTAATATCTACCTACCTAAATAAAGGTAATTCCCAAATTAGATGAATTTTTACGTTTTAGCTAAAATTATGTCATTGATTTACTCGTAATTATATTAAGTAGGTAATATGCCGATTTATATCCTCAGTTCGTCACTCACATTCCTTTGTTTCATGATTAGTACATCTAAAAAAATAATTACATACTTGATTATAATAATTAAAAACATTTTATTTTCTATCTGATAATTTTACAAAATAGTTATTGGTAAATTGAAATCTTTGGTGAGCAGTTTTTAAATTTGAAGCGTAACGTAACCCAAGTGGTTGTGTAACACACGAGGAATATAATGAAATATTTTCAAAGGAAAATTCTTATCCCGATAATTTTTAAATTTGAAATAAATTGTGTTTCGCTAAAATAAACTTTATTTCGATGTTTATTATAAATAACGTACAAATTCAAATAAAGGAGGTGGGTCATGGAAATTTCCACTTCGCCGACCAATCAGAGCGCAGCATTTGGTTCAACGTTTATTTCAAAGGTTTAAACTTCAGTTGCTACGGAGAAGTCACCCAGTGTGGAGGTGCTGCCGGAACCATTTACGATAAAACGTTAAGTATTGAATTATACAAGTATAATAGTTTCGAAATCGAGTGTATGCGAAGAATTTTAAAAGTGTGACCTCATTACAGTTTGATTAATTTCATTCAAGAAACATATACTCTTTAAACTAGTCTGTATTTCCCGACGTCAAGATTTTTGGGGACTTGGTCTGAGATCTCATTTATTTGGTAAGTATGCGCATAATGATAAATTACTCTATATTTAGTACAAAACGTGTAATTTTCATATTGAGGCGTAAAATATTATTTCAATAGCTATGCTAAATCATTTCGTGAATGACGTGCTACGTCCTTCACAGTCAGCTGCTTCTAAATATATACTTTCTTTTCCTTTACCTTGAATTTCAGTCTAACGTGTTTCACATTCCATTAGTCAACAATCTTTCTTTTAGTATTGATTCACGCAGAGATCATTTGAGATATCTTCCCGTTTGAGTTTGAATTAATTAAATTACTGAATCACTATGCGATAATACCATTATATCTTCGCTTTGGTACACCACCTAGTCTAAAGATGTCGCTTTGGTGTTCTTAGTTTGAACGATTGGAACCGGCGTCTGCTCGCATTTGTACATTAAGCCTACAATACATTATGGAAATAATTAATGAAATACTTAACTAAATTTCGCTTTTTTCTTTTTCATGTTTCGAGGAAGTGATTTCTCTCGCTTTTGGATGATTCTTCGAGGTTTCTAGGATGTGGTGACAACGAAAGAGTGTTCAACGATGGATAATCAGAAGATTGTCTTCTTGATTCCCGATGTAGGTTAGTTATTTTTATAGTGATATATTTGGGCTGAGTGTTTAACGGCCTTTGGAATCGTTTTGTTTTAACAATTACTTTCTTATTTTTAACAGTACGAGAGTAGCATATTTTATACGAAGCAGTACATTTCCAAATGCTTTCCTTCTTAAATTATTATAAGTATTCATACATTATTTAAGTCTTACAATTAAATGTTATTTTCTTAAATTTAGAAATGAACTCAGAATAGTTAATTGATCAAAAGCAAAGCTTCCGGCGTGTGTTTGATGTGAGAGGATTTCTTTAATATTATGCTACAGAATATA
This sequence comes from Sympetrum striolatum, assembly GCA_947579665.1. Taxonomy (NCBI): domain Eukaryota; kingdom Metazoa; phylum Arthropoda; class Insecta; order Odonata; family Libellulidae; genus Sympetrum; species Sympetrum striolatum. The sequence goes on from OX388345.1 coordinate 8,432,312, forward strand.
GATATTTGTAAATTACCAGGTACGACACAAAGCTTTAGAATTTTAAATATGTATATAACCATGATGTTTGAGCTTTAAAATAATACTTAAACGGGACTTAGTATTTTAAGTAAATATTACTTTTTCGACATTCCTTATCTCTCAGTTTTATTAACTTACCCTTGCATATATGATAGTAGACCTTTGGTGTTCTCTTGTATTTTTTTCTCAGCATCCTATTTACCCCTCTATTTCGTAATATAGCTAAAAGAATTAGGCTCCAACTTACTTAAATGAATTACATTTCATTTATACAGTTACATTTTTCATTGATGTAACGAACATATGCAAACATGCTCCAAAAATCAATATATGTTTTTCTTTCTGAAATGAGCGTCTTTTTTTTCTCCGTCAAAAACATGAGTATTACATGCATACTCATGTTAAGGTTAAATATCGTCTCGTATACGCAAATAATTGGATGAATTTTCCACTTGAATTTTCTACATTTACAGATGAAGAAGCTCCAGGAGTGCGTCAATGTCGAAGGTCATCGCTGAGATGAAGATACTTGGAGTGAAATGTTCTGCTTACGTAAGTACACTCCTGGCCAGAATTAACGCAGCACCTCCCTAGCGATCCTTACTGCCGGTGCTGCGTTAATGTTGGCCAGGACTGTACATCATTGAATAATATTTTATACGTACACAGTACTTCTTCCCTAGGTGGACCGAACTGAGTTACTCTCTATTACCATGTTTTCGGAATTAAAATTCAGAAAATACAGTTAAATCAATCATTGGTACTTAGAAGAAATCACGCAGGTGTTTTTATTTGCGGAAATTTTAGCGGATTCAATTTTGAAATTTGAAAATATCGATGCAAATACCCGTGCTAATCTTCACGAACATATATCTTTATTTAAAAATTAATAAAAGTACTATTCTTGGTCATCGTAATTAAATGATTTACTAGCAACTTAGTGTAAATCACTTAATATTGAGGTAATAAACTATTTATTCCTTATTATTTTAAATATCCGAGGTATTTGTCTCGTTGGATATCGTGAAGCTATGAAGCTATTGGTAAAATTTTCACTTTCTCCCGTCATTAAAAAAGACTTTCCATTTCAAGCCTTCAGTTTAAGCTGTAGTTCCAAATATTTCCCTTTCTGTCATTGAAACTCAAATTCCCTCTTCCACCTAGTTGTTTTCGTTGACAGGTATTTAGAGGTCACTGATAAAATCTGTTAAGAGATTTTGAAAGTAAAGGAGTGTAGGTTTCGAGGGCAATACCCAATTATGTGAATACAAATGTAACTGTGAAAGGAATGTAAATTAGAAAATTTTAAAAGTAAAATAATATTTATGTAGTGTTAGTTATATTTGAATAGTAATCATTAGCTTTCATAAAATATTGAAATAAGTAAATATTATGGAGAGGGGCTCATTAGTTTTCACCATATTTCTAAATGATCGATCGCGCTAAATTATGTTTTAATTATGATTATACAATAATCGAAAACATTTTTGCCAAATTTGATTGAATTGCGTTGCAGAAATAGAAAAAATAGTATTGTATATTTGTTTGTAAAATATGATCATCCGTTGAATGGTATTTTAACGTTTCAGAGAAATAGTTAGGCAGAATAGGTATTTCTACAATACAGATAGGTTAATTATTTGAAATACTTTATCCCTTTGCAACTTTACAAAAGTAGTATAGGAATCCAGTAATTCTCGATTGTTGTGTGATATTTTTTTATTAAAATCAATATTAAAATAAGAGGCATTATTTTCATTCTTCAGAATCACGATCGGAACTTACGCTAAGATGAAAGTAAAAAAGTAGGAGCGAGAGAAGATGAGGGCGGATACTTGGTCGAAGGATAGAAACCGAATAAAGTAAATACAAATGAAATTAAATGCTATTACTAAATATTTTTAAGAAAGATATAAGGAGAGTATATTTTATTATTTTGTGGTTATTTATTTCAAAAAAAGAGAAGGAGCGCGGTTATGCTGAGGGATGATGCTTGGTCAAAGGATGCAACGCCGAATAAACTGAGTACAGATGGAATATAATGCTATTACTACACATTTTCTAAGTAAGATAGAGAGCAAGTATTCTGTGATATTTTAAAACAATATTTAATTAATTGTTTTTATTTTCATTTTTCAGAATTTTGATCGGATATTTCGCTACCTTGAAGGTGCGTGTGTGAAGATGAAGATGGAGATGGTTGCATGGTCCAAGGATTGAATACCGAATACAGTGAGTACAAAGGGAATCTAATGCTCTTACTATTTCATTTCGGGTAGGATAGAATGCCACCGTTTTTTGATTAAGGTATTTGTTAATTTTTTCGTACGAGTATTTTAGTTATTTTTTGTAGATTACTACACTCAATTGAGAGTGTCATAAATGGTTATTTAATTTGCTGCATAAGCATGAAAATGAATCAATATCAATCAATTTACGTAGAATTTTTTCTTCAATTTGAACGCGATTGTTAATACTTACACATTTTTTGAACTCTAAAAATTATTGAAAATCTCTCACATTAAAAACATAGGATACTTTTCTATTATAGTATCGGCGACACTATGCAATTGTATTTCAGGAACAGTTAGATATTTCATAGTCTTTATTCAATTATTTGAAAATTAATACTGAGTTTTCAGGTTCAAAGGAAATTGTGTGATTCTGAATTCTTTTTTTTTATTTTACTTTCCAATTTATGTTTCTAGATTTTGATGTGGCTATTGAAAATACTATAAAATTACATTATAAGAAATTCGTAACTTTGCTTAACAATAATATTGGTAATTCGGGGCATTTACGTTTTTGAAGAGAATTTTGGCCATTTTAATAGAGTTATTTAGTTTAGTTGTAACAATACAATATATAAGATACTTACGTCATTTTATTGAAGAAAAGTAATTTATATTTTATCGCATAACTCACTTATGATTAGCTGTTTACTCACCGTATAATAGGAGACCAAGGCTGCTTAACTTTTTTCATGAAATATTATAAAAACAAATTAATTGTAAAGGATGCATTTCGTAAGAGAATCTGCGTTAGTTATGCTTTCATGTATCTTTGCATAATTATCTTCCACTGGAAATACCCCTTGCTCTAATTCGTTTCGCTAAAACACTGTTATTAATTATATATTTAGAAAATATAATATATTCCTGAATTTGGTTCATTACTTGCACCATTATTGAGTATATTTAGTAAAACTTCTTAATTATATAGCAGTCAAATATAATAGCAAAAATGGCGATTTTCTAATTTAAGAACCGTACAGAATTTAATTTTTGAGTATAATAATAAAATTGCGTTATTGCACACAGTTGCGTTTTGTGAGAACTCCATTTATGCGATACAGATGTTAAGTGCTGAATTCAACGCGAATGTGTTTCGTTGAATAAGTTATGCTGTTGTTGAATAATACTCATGTTATTTTCCTCGAAGGAATGCGTCGGGGGACGGCGTGGTGTGAATACGTCGGAGGATTGCGACGGGACGAATTTTAGCCGGGAGAGAATGAAAGAAACACTTCCATGGGTAGGAAAAGGATTATGATAACTTAAGGACGTTGCACATAAGGATGTGCACCCAGGAAAATCCCCAAACCAAACTAATAAAGTTAATTGAAGTTAATCCGTGATGTGCAAATCTCAATTAAATAATTGTATTCTTAAATATTTATTGAATCATCTATTGAACAGTTCAGTGAATGCCTATTTTGATGTACGTTGAACAACTATATATTGAATATTTATGTTTTTATCTTTTTGTTAAGTGATCATCCTATCTGTAAAGATTATATTAATTATTTTATACTTTATATTGTAAATAATATTTTTTATCTCACAAATATGATTTTTTAATTTTTTTAAATATGTCTTATAAAGTGAATTGAAATTAATCCATGAAGTGAATATTACAATTCTGTAAGTGTTTTCTTAACTGTTTATTGAATCATCCATTGAACAATTCAGTGAACCTTTATCTATTTATACTATTTGAACGTTTTTTGAACTTCCCATCTTCCATGTGACTTGGTGATGCATGTTTAACAACTATCTATAGTGTTTTCATGTTTTAATATATGTATTCAGTGTTTATTCTGTCTGTAAGGATAATGTTAATTTCTTGATCTATGCATATTCTATATAGTATGTACTTAGTGTATCACAAGAATCTATTATTAACAGCTCTACGAAATATTATGTTATCTATTTTTATCACTGCTATTTAATGGCAATATTAGTTATTTATTTTGTACTTATACTTGTAAAATGTCTGTAAATAAAAAATGATCTCTGTGGCGAGGAGGAGGGGCACAGTAGGCCTCACCTTCCGCCGACATAAATAAATAAGGGTCAAGTCGGGGGGAGGGGACTTTCTAGTGGGAGGTGTTTCGGATAGACAAAGTCAGTGAGAGGGCGACCAGGTGGATGGGGTCTGTGGTGACGGCGTCTGAGGAGAATGTCCTTGTTGGAAGGGCGTCAAGGTAGTAGGGAGGTAGGTATCCGGGGAGAGGGGTTTCGAGGGTCAGAGAGACGGGAGAGGGAACGTCGAGGAAGGGGTAGGGTCAGGGGAGGGAAGGGATGGGGTCAGGGGGGGGATTAGGTAGGGAAGGGGTAGGGTCAGGGGGGGGAAGGGATGGGGTCAGGGGGGGAAGAGGTAGGGTCTATGGAGGGAAGGGGTAGGGTCTGGAGAGGGAAGGGATGGGGTCAGGGGAGGGAAGGGATAGGGTCTAGGGAGGGAAGAGGTAGGGTCTATGGAGGGAAGGGGTAGGGTCTGGGGGGGGAAGGGATGGGGTCAGGGGGGGGATTAGGTAGGGAAGGGGTAGGGTCAGGGGGGGGAAGGGATGGGGTCAGGGGGGGAATGAGGTAGGGAAGGGTAGTAGGTTAAGGGCAGGTAAGGGATGGGGTCTAGGGAGGGAAGAGGTAGGGTCTATGGAGGGAAGGGGTAGGGTCTGGAGAGGGAAGGGATGGGGTCAGGGGAGGGATGAGGTAGGGAAGGGTAGTAGGTTAAGGGCAGGTAAGGGATGGGGTCTAGGAGAGGAGATGGATGGGGTAGGATCATGGTATGGAAGGGGATAGGGAATTAACTCATTGCAGCTGTTGACAATCTTGAACATTTCGGAACAATATCGGGACAATTTTAGAGATCCTATCTTGAAGGATATTTAGGGAATTTAAGACCGGCTGTCTCTACCGAATTATCGTAAATAAAATGGATAAGATTTTCACTTTTACTTTTAACAAACACCTGAAATACGGGGAGGTTGGCATTCTTAATAACACTGAATATACGAGAGGGCTTCAAAACTCAGAGTATCTATCTGAAGCATCTCTGTTATTATTTTATTGATGGATCTACATTAGTACTGTTCACTAGGTGTGAATGTCAAGGATATCTACAATATTACCTTAATCGGTAGGTGTTACACGAGTCACTTCTATCTGAACCTTATCGAGCGCTAATTTGATAATAAATTTATTAATTTCAGCGATAAGTTCGATCTCGACTATTACTACTGGTGGAATTTTGTTTTCCAACTTATATCTAGTAGACTAATATCCCTCCCAATAATATGGTTGCGTTGACTTTACTCTCCAGCAATGTTCTAAGGGGGCGTCCATTAGTTACGTGAGGCGTTTAGGGGGCCGGTTTAATACGAATCTCACTCACTCTCACGTGGGGGAGAGGGGGGGTTCTCGCAAAGATTATGTAATTTTTTATCCGCAAGAAACAGTATAGAATTATGAGATAACTGGGTTAAATTTAGTAAAACGTGTTTCTCTACTAAAATATGACTAAATTTAACACAATAATATTCATCACGGTTATTCGAGCTCCACAAAGTAGCATAGTCGATTGTTTCACCACCGGTTAGTCGAACACGCGATCTCAGTAGTCTTAAATACTAGTCTCAACTAGTCCTAAATAAAAGTAATTAAATAAATCATGTTATTTTGAATAAATCCAATATAATTAAACGTAGATTAACAGATATGCACTGAAAACACGCATTTTGAACAATCTCACGTGAGATTAGAGGAGGGGTTCGAACCAAATTTCACGATTTTTCACTAGGGGGGAGGGAGGGATCAGAAAATCGCAAAACTCACCTCACGTAATTAATGGATGCCCCCTAAGTGTCCCGAAGAGACCATATGTGGAATCGTCGTCGCCGCCAGATGGGCGATAGAAAAAGCAGAAATAAGTTTTCTTACCGTGCTTATTTGACACTGAGCACCAAATCACCTAAAAAATCCTATTTGTCTCATAGATCATACGTTCCGCAGTCCTGGCAGTGTACTGCTCGTAAAAACGATTAAGTAGTGTCCGATATAATTGTAATTGTAATGATAGGCCAGGCACAACGGAGCACTCGAGGGATTTTAATGCCAACATGGAGAGAGGCTCCGGATGGGTATTTGGATAGCGCGATCGACTTGGGATTGGGGGCTCGATTCCCGGAGGGTCACTACGTGCAAAATGACCTCCGCTGTCGAATCACTTATAAAATACTTCTACACATAAAAGCGATAGAAACTGATCATTGAGTTATGGTTATTCTCTGCGTGATTGTGATTTACTTCAGATAATCAGATCGTAAGTATATTACTAGTTTGATGAATTGGGTATTTTTTATATTTAATATTACTACATTAGTTTATCCATTGGAAATATGGTTTGATCAAATTCACAATCCTCGTACATTTTTAAATATGGCGTAGTGTTTTAACTGCGACGAAAAAATATTTAATATGATGGTTCATTTACAAAATGAACCTTTATTACTTTTTTATATCCAAACTAATTTAACGTAATTTATACTTAAATTTAAAAATAAATGTTATTATAAAAATGTTTTGTTGACGTCAATACTCAAGGGATCCGGAAATGATATGTTGGGACTCCTCGAAGCGAATAAAGAGGAATCTCTTTCTAACTTACAGCCACTGCCATTTTAAAATATAATAACCTACTATGTAACGAAATAGTTCCCAGAATTGCTTGTATAGCATTCCCTGGGACCTCGAGATAAGAGCCAACCATATCTTTCGGCCATACGGTGTTGCCAAGCGCTTAATTTCAAAGCCACTCATGCATCTTATGCAGCTACGACTACGCCGTTCGACTCTTTTGTGGGGAGCTGTACAAAAAGGCTTTTATTCTCATAAGCTTCAGTTGATCAAGATTTGTTAGCTAGAGTCCATAATTAAATGAAATTCGTCAAAACATGAGTCCAGATTATCTTTGATTTATTCATTAATTTTAAAATGCCTTTGATACGAATCCTGATCTAACTCAATTCATGCTGATTCGAGTGGCGCCGTCGGAAAGTGAGCGGAAAAGAGAAATTGAAATTCATTCCCTTGGAACGAAGGGAAACTGCCTGCTGTATCGGTGTGCACCAAATTGGATATAAAATTACGATACGCACGCACATGGTTATCTCACCTTCGCTACAGATTTGCAGAGTATTTAATAAAGATTAATATCAATCTATAAATCGTGTACAGCTTTCATTGGGTAAAATGTAATCGACCGAAGTTTTGACTTAGAAATCTCAAAGCTAATAACTGTATATGTAACCTTTCTCTACGTTTATCCATGGATTTATGGCGTCTGAATATCATTTTTTACACTAACTCAATCTTCATGAGGTACAATGAAACTTTTAAATTAAAAATTAAGCAAAGATTCCTCTGATTTGTCGAATGATAGGGCTCTAACGAACTTCCTCGGACTTGACAGCAAGCTATCAATCGCGGAGGACATATTTCAAGTCCCGAATATTTACTGGCATCATTCAATGTTTAAATTTCAGCAATATTATCCTGGATTTAGAAGTAGAATTTGTCTGAAGTAGAGTTTGTCTGATAATTGTGAGAACTTTAGTTTGAAATCTCTTATATATACCAGTACGTGATAGATATATAGTTATCTTTGGACCAAATTACTGGTGATTCTTCAACTCTATTATCGCCCCCCTTCGCCATTTCCAATCATCAATTCCTTCATTATACAAGAATCACATGATCCAAGTATCTCAATGTATCAAAGGACGCAACTTACTCGTGTGGTTTGAGGGATCAAAATTGAACCTCAAGAAAGGGCTGTAAATTAGAAAATCAATGTTGAACAGGAAATATTATTGAAATTGAGAGCAAATTGTTTTGTTGAATGTAGGAATCTATATAAATTGGAGTTCTTTTTGAAAATTTTAGGAAGCAAAACAGGACGACAGAGAGGCTACCCTTGCGTCTACATAATTTCTTTTCGAATATATTTCTGTTAAGTCTTTCTCTATTTAAATGGAAAAAGGAAAAAACTCACTTTGTAAAATTCCACAAACATATATTTCTCTACTGCGACATGTTTTAACTCACACAGTTATCATCAGGCAAAGATCACAAAACGTTACAAGAATATATACCAAAGAACATCACCAAATCAACCAATGGGAATAAGGAAGGGGGAAGTTACGGAGAGTAAACGAACTGAGAGATCTAAAAATAATAGTCGTGGATTGCAGAAGCATACGTAATAAGCAGGTCGAATTTCTTAACCTTACGGGGAGCACTTGCGCGGATATCATACTAGGATCTGAGAGTTGGTTAAGCGAAGACATTAATTCAAGCGAAATCTTTCCTCCAGATTATGTGATATATCGCAAAGATAGACAGGGTAGAGTAGGCAGTGGAGTTTTTATTGCAGTAAAGAACCATTTGATTAGTCAGCGAGATGAGTTTGTAGATAATAGCAGGAGCGAAATGATTTGGTGCTCGATTGTAAGACCAAACGGTAGTAAGATGTATAATTGTTCATTGTATCGTCCTTCCAATGTCGAAATTGATTGTATTGACTATTTATCCGAGACGTTACAGATAATCGGGGAAAAAGTAAAAGATCCCATAATTGTTGCTGGAGGAGATTTTAACCTACCACATAATAATTGGCGGAATTTAACATGCTCCAACTCTAACATAGAGAGAAAATTTCCACAAAAATTAATCGATACATTCTCTTTGCATGCGATAGAACAGGTAAACATGAAGGAGACTCGAACGACTCTTGCTGGTGAAGGTAACATCCTAGATTTACTAGCCACCACCCACCCACAATTGATAACTAATCTCGATATAGTTGACGGTATTTCAGACCATGATGTCATAATGGTGGAGATGAAAGCAGTATCGGTTAAATCTCTTAAGCCACTTAGGCAAGTACATGTAATTCGCAAAGCTAATTTTTCGGAGTTTAAAGTTTATATTAATGAGTGCAAGGATGATTTTTTCCGCTTCTTGGGTGCAAATACTGTAAATGATAAGTGGATAGAGTTTCTCCGGATAATCAAAGAATGTTTAATTAAATTCGTGCCTACTAAGAGCGTGCGTGAGCGTAAAGAGCCACCGTGGACGAAACCTAAATTACGAGCATTACTTAGGAAGCAAAGAGTCATTCACTCGCGATGAAAATTCGCGACGGAAGTGTTCTTGGTCGTATTTTATTTCTAATTTACATTAACGACCTCGTAGATAACGTAAAGAGTAATGTTAGATTATTTGCCGAAGATATCCTGATATACAGAGAGATTTTGTCAGAAAACGATTGTAATGTACTTCAAAACGATCTGGACGTAATATCAGGATGGTTTAAAGATTGGCAGCTGGATTTAAATATAAATAAATGCGTTACCATGAGTTTTACGCGCTCCACAAACATAATTCCTGCGCAGTACCAAATCTCAGGGCATCCATTATAGTTAGCGCACGACAACAAATACCTAGGAGTCACGTTTAGCAGTAACTTTTATTTTAAAGAACATATTCGAGATTCGATAGGAAAAGCGAATAGAATGCAAATATTAATTGGTAGAACGTTGAGAGGATGCTCATCGAGAGTCAAAGGATTAGCTTACTTTTCTCTTATTCGTCGGGAAAAGTCTGGAATACTGCTGTGCGGTTTGGGACCCACGAGAAGTAGGTTTAGTCTCAGATTTAGAGATGGTCCAGCGTAGAGCAGCCCGATTCGTTTGCGGGGATTTCAGGTTTGATAGCAGCGTTACGGCAATGATAGAACCCCTCGGTTGGGCTTGTCAGAATTAAATTTCTGGGTATTGTAAATTTTGAAAATATTAAGTTTCCTTTGTTTACGGGAAAGGATGTTGTCGATCAGCTTTTTAGGATAACCATTACTGTTAGCTAACTGTTTTATAGTGCATAATTCTTGAAAAATATTATTCACACTTAGGGGAACATGGAGTAAACTGTTAATCATACTATGGTGAGCAGCGTGTTTGTTTACAACAGGGTGATTAGACAAGTGATGTATTGTATGATCTGTGTGTGTAGGTTTTCTGTGTTTGGAAAAATTAATATTGTTAGCATTTAGGGAAAGAGTGAGATCAAGGAAATTTAGCTCGTTATCCTGCTCTGTTTCCAACGGAAATTTTATGATCTGGTGTAGACTGTTTAAATAGTGGAGGAAAACATTCCGTTACCTCCCCTTCCTTATTCCCATTGGATGAAATGGTGATGCCCTTTGGTATATATTCATGCAATGTTTTGTGATATTTGCCTGATGATAACTCTGTGAGATGAAGCATGTCGCTGTAGAGAAATATATTTTTGTGGCAATCACAAAGTGAGTTTTTTTCCTTTTTCCATTGATATGGAATTCCACGAAGTAACGGCTTCTACTATTGATTATAAATCCCTATATAGTTAAGATATTCCTCGGAATCAAGGAGAAGGTCGAAAGATGACGATTGGGTAAAATTGACTACTTTGCAATCTATCCACGCAATGGGTGCTCGAGAAGTGTGCCGCGTCATATGTCACGTGGTAGACAAAGATAAAATCAGGTCCTCAGCCTTCATTGAGGAGGGCCAAGGAGGAATTAAAGTTCATCCCTTGGAGAGGAAGTGCGAAAGTGAAGAAGGACTGAGAAAAGGGGTGAACAAAATGGAGAAGCAATTAGCTGAAGAAAGCTTTGGAGATGTAAGAACTGTTTGATTTTTACCTTTCGTTATTAAATCGGAAATGGCCATTGAGGCGTACCACTTTCGAATTTTGGATGGCCCTCCACGCCTACTCGCACTTCAATTCATTATATTCCGCTCCATTACCTGTGTTTCTTTTCTGATATTGCAATTTTCTGACCTAAATTGTCATCAGAAGACTTTTCCCGTGTCGTGTCGTGGTATTTGGTAGCAAAATTATAATATGTGGTATTTAAGATGCATTCAAAGTTAGATTCAAAAACCATAATTCAACAATTCTTGATCATTTCCTGATTATAATGAATTTTCGTTCATGAAATTAAGTTTCTGTTGACGGTAATCTCTTGTAGTATTTATGGTGAATGCTGACTTAAGTTATTAACTTCCTATGTTAAAAGGAAATCTATAATATAAAATAGAGTATGGGTGTGAGTGTGTGTATGGATGTGTTGGTGTGTGTGTGGGTGTGTGTGTGTGTGTGTATGCTCGCTAAAAACTCGAGAACCGAGAGTCGCGAAACTTTGAAATTTTCTACATTATTAAAAGTCGACCCCGCGCACAGTATAGTCTACTTTTTATTTCCCTAAGGTCCACGGTTCGAACCCTGACGGGTCAAAACGTTTCCATTAGAAATACGCGTAGAGGTCAGTTTTTTCGTAGCAGGGTTCATTTCTTTTGCAAAATTAAATTAAAAATAATGGTCCAGGAAAGTCGAATCAAGAGCCAAAATAAGGAAAATAGAATAAAATTTATATTATGGTCGTAGATTATCGTTTTTATTTCGAAATTGCGCGCAATTAGATAAAGTACGTGAGCATTTTATCGAAATTTTGAGGTCATAAACAACCCATCCCCCTGACGATCAAGGCGATTGTTGATTTCGAGCTCATGCGTAAATCCATAAGAAGACATGAAAAATAAATGCCCAGATACAATTAATGCTGTAAGATATCAATTATATATAATTCCTTCTCCGGAAACATTCTTATCTATCTATTATATATATAGACGTTTCTCCGGATATACCTATATATAGGGGATCAAAATTCTAACCATGTTCCCCAAGCGCCAAGGACCACCGTCCCGATATGATGCCGACATGAAATTAGTGTCGTCGATCTGCTTGAAGTATGCAAGCTACATTTTACTCGTACCTATATACACATTCATTCATTCATAGGGGATCAAAATTCTAACAATGTTCCACAAGTGCCACTGACTTGAAATTTTTACGAAGTATTGGCCATAACGTGTAACCTCCAGGAAAAAGGTTACTTTAACTTCAGAGTCATGGGTTCGAATCCAAAAGGCCCCAGATTCGCGATTTTCTACACAAGAATACATGGTGGGGATTTCGAAAAATTTTTTGTGGCACTTCCCGGAAAAGTAGAGAGTTGAAATTCATGGGATCGCTAGAAGCCGTGCATATCGATTGAAAATCAAAAACACATCTTCGAATATTGTCCATGGTTCGATGCTAGGTCGGGGCAAAAATCGGCCGTTTAAAATGCATTGTGGCGATTTTTAAGATTTTCTTTGGACCCCTTTCCGACGGTAGGGAAACTTTAAATTCGGCATGAGGTTAGATATCATAAATATATTTCATAATCAAATTTTACATATTGGCTGATGGTCGTTGGTTCGATCCCAGAGGGCCATTTACATTCCTCGATCCATTTCTTATGGAGATAACGGAAACAAATTTTAGATACTTCCCGGCATGATATCGACTTCAAACTCGGCATAAAATAAGATCAAGTCCTTAAAAATCAACCTGTGCACTCACAGCTACCAATGTGTCCTGGGTTCGACACCAGGCGACTCTACAATCAGTAACTGATCCGATTTTTAAGATTTTTTTTGAACCTCTTCCCTTTAATACTAAAACTTGAAATTCGGTACATAGATAGCAATAATAGATAAATTCCGGAAACATGTTTTAGATTTCAATGATCGTCCTTGGTTCGAATCCAGAGAGCCATTTACATTCTTGAAAAGTAGAACGTAGTTTGAAGCAGTTGCAGCCAATATTTCTGCTTGAATATTCACATATAGTTAGAGATGGTGATCTTCTGTTGTGCTGCATAATAAGTTCATTAGGAAGACCCGGGTTCAGTGCCAGACGATAAAATTAAAGAGAATTTTTAGAATATTTCCAATCTTTTTTTTTTTTGAAGACCGTCCCGATAGGATGCCGACATGAAATTAGTGTAGGAAATAAATTAGGACCATTTTTTCAGTGCTATAACAATTTTGCTGATAGAGACGGCTGGTCACGTGAAAAGATGCGCTACGATCCATTTCCTCAATGGCCGAATAACGCGTCCAATGTAAGTGTAGCCTAACTTGGTTCTTCCGATTCTCTGTCTCCGTTTAGTTTTCGCCGGTTTTTAAAACCTAAAGTGACGTCCTTTTTTCCCGGTACTGTCCGGTGATTTATGGCGTCTCGCAAGCGTAAAACCCTCACATTAGAGGACAAAGTGAAAATCATTAAATTAATAAACAGTGGACAGAGTTACGATGCAAGTTCCAGGACGTTTGGCATTGGAAAGTCAACAGTTGGCGACATCAAGAAAAATAAGGACAGCATAATGAAGTTTGTGAGCACTACAGAAAGTGGTTCGAAGATGCGTAAAACTATGAAAATGGCAATTAACTTTGCGCAAGAAAATGCAGCTTACTTATGGTTTATTCAACAAAGGCGGCTTCACGTACCACTAAGTGGCGAAATGATTTGAGTTTGATTTGAGCGAAAAATCTGAGTTCTGAACAGATTTACAATACCGACTAATCATGATTGTTCTGGCGAATGTTACCTGACAAAACTTTAGCCAATCACAATGAAAAAGTGGCGCCAGGAAGGAAAGTAATTAAAACGAGGATTACATGTATGCCGTGTGCAAACGTGACTGGCAAACATAAGCTTCCTTTGTTTGTTGTCGGAACAGCCAAAAATTCCCGTGCATTCAAGTCAGTGTGTACTACGCTATCTGTGCGCTATCGAGGGCAAAAAATGCTTGGGTCACACGAGAATTATTTTTGGATTGGTTTAAAACAAAATTCGTTCCAGCAGTTCGACAACATAAATAAATTTACCACAACATGCTTTAATGTTGCTTGATAATTGTCCTGGCCATCCTTCTGAAGAAGAATTGTGCACTGATGACGGTAAAATTTCCGTAATGTCCCATGGACTAGAATGTTATTCAAAACATTAGGTTAGGATATCGTAAGTTGCTTCATACAAATATTCTTAATGATCCTGTGAACAATGAAAATTTGGAAAATGCACGGAAAAAGGTAAATTTAAAAGATGTCTCGTTCAATCTAGCTAAATGTTGGGCATCTGTGTCTAAATTATTGATCAGCAAGTCGTGGAAAAATTTACTCCCAAATTTTATTGGCTTGGAAGTTTTAGAAAATGTGCAAACTGAAGAAATTCAGCTTGAGCCACTCAATAGGCAGTTACAAATTTCGAACCAGATATCTAACCCTGAAGCTCTCCGGTGGGCTGCTGAGGCTGACGACAGTTTGGCTCGAAACGAAGCTTTAACAGATGACGAAATTATCAGAACAGTAAGGACAGAAGATGATAATGATGATGACGACGACGACCACCCTATGGACTCCGTCATAATTTCTCATTCTGAGACTTTGGTGGAACTGAGTACATCATTATAGTTGGTCGAGGAGCAAAATTTTGAAGCACATGAAATTATGCTCTTTAGAAGTTTTAGAGACTGCGCACTTGATTTTAAAATGAGAACGGTCGCGCAAAAGAAAATGACTGACTTTTTTGCTCGCTGATAATATTCATTCACTTTATATGTTGTAATACATTACGTAATATATACATGCATTATCTATACAACATAATTTTTGAGAAAAAATGCCTGTGTGTCTGAATTCGTCCGGATTACCGGGGTTCTACTGTAGTTGAGTGAGGTTTTTTAAAGGCCCATCCCTAGTTGCTGTTTTTGCAGCTTTATCACAGTTTTTTCCCACGACTCGAGCTCAGAGCTGATAAGGGACATCGACTTATCAGCAGGCAGCGGGATTAATCAGACCAAAAGGCAAAAAAACGTCCAGTACGATTTTTAAAGTTATAAACAATTGCAATATACAACAATTTGATATCTCCATCGTATCCTTCGCCTTAAGACTAGTACATGCGTCTTTTGATCTACGCTCTACGATAAAAATGAAGGTTTTTTATGTTTTCTATAGAAATTACCCGTCGAGTTACGGCAACGCTACATTTTGAATGCGGCAAATCTCAAGTAAATCTAAATAATTATAGTAATTAATGAATACAAAATACTCAACAAATCAGCAACCATAATTTCGTAAGGCCTTCAGTGGTAATGTGAAATTCATGTAGCACAAGGATTGCCCTTTATATTCATGCTGTGAACTATCCTGGTGCTGACATCGGACATCCGATGTTCCTATCCTTACGTTCTTTTGTGGGTATAGGGGGAACCAGACCAAAGAAGCTAATATATTTTAGTTTTATTGTGTAATACATGATAATTACACAACTCTAACAAATCTATCCGTTTAGCAATAGTGAACTAAGAATTTATTCAATTGATGCAACAGATGATTTCACCCCAGATATCCCGGTTAAATGGTAATGGTACGCATGAATGGAAAATTTCATCGCTGCTTAAAAAATGCATTTCATGAGGAATATATTCTATTATATATTGAATTAAATCATTTATTAGAAAAATTAGAAAGTATAACAAAATGCACAGTAAATATAGCTCTATTATATGTTTTTTCTTAATATTTTTGTATCATTATCCAAACTTAAAACAAATAACAAGCGAATTATAAAAATTTAATTTGTAAATGGCTGAAATAATTTAATTGAGGCATGATAATCCCTTGAGGTGTAATCTGACAAGGGGAGACTCTCAATTTTGTCCGGGGATTTTGATGAAAATTTTTGCGGTGGTGCAGGAAGTGGAGTAATGGAAAACTGTGTTGGCGTTCGTCTAACTGGGACTTAGTTTTGTAGCAATATTTAATTGAAAATCGACAATCTGAGTATAGGCAACCACGCATTACACATCCGCGCCTGCCAACTAGGTAGAAAATAATCCGCTGTTTGCTAGTAATTCGATAATTCCATTTACTTTTATCATATTTTTTCCTTGTTACTTACTGATACACATAAGAGCAATATTTCCATTCTTGCACTCCATATCCGATCGAACAACCTTATTTCAACCAAATGAATTCGATTGACGGAGACCCTCACTTAAAGCATGATGAATGAAGGTTCGTAACATAGCTTTCAGGAATCCTCTGGTATTCGTTGGTCATAACTACATTGCCTATCCTCATAAATTGATAGTAGGCCCGTAAAATATCATTCACAAGCGCGATTTTTCATTTAAGGTTCGTAAAGCCAGAAACAAAAGAAACTTGCGTTTGACAGATTAAAGATTTCGTGATTTAAAGTAGCGGATTACTTCCGTAATTTAATTTTTACACCAATCACTACATAGGCTGGATAATGAGCAATCCGCTCTTGTATCCTCATTTTCTAATGAAGGGACGTTTATCTTCGAATATTCTTAAATTTTTGGATAAATTGTAGGTTTGAGTTTCTTCAAGAGCAGAGGTGACGTCGAGTAAGATGGAAGCTCTGAAATGTTTCCCATTAGCCAAGGAGTTGCTGGTGTATATGTAACCAGAGCGGATTGCTCATTATCCAGTCAACAAATATAAAGTATCATGTTCAATATCATCACCTTCAAGTTAAGATGTCAGTTATTTCGAAATCAGTGTGACCGTTCCCACAATGCCCCAAGATAAATGGTTGAAAACACACGGACCAATAACTAGTCTATTTTTAAAATAGTACATGGGGCTATGATAGAATAACTGGATAGCATAAATTAAACCTTGTGAATATTAAGCAGAAGCGTTCTATTTCAAGCATAATTATGAAAAACTTATGTTTTAATAAGTACTTAACGACGCTTAGCAGGAGTGACTAAATGATAATCGGATGCACGAACAGAATAGATTAGCATGCCTCCTATTAATAGGAAAGTGAAACTTAATGGATTATGTGTGGCGAGAACATCAACACTATGCAACTATTTCAGTATCTGTTTATGACGAATCCTTCACTTGAACCTAAATTTTTGGCTGCAGAGTGCGCACCCGAAAAAGTTGAGTAACTAAATGACGAGCGAAGTAGCGGGATCGAGTCCCAGCGAAGTCGACATTTTTCCCTACAAAACCTTAAGCACCTAAGCTTGGATTTACTTATTAATAATTAAAGATTCAGTCGAATTCGTTTACAGAAAATCAATCAAGAAATTCAGAAAAAGTTGGACTCAATTGAAATTGTCTATTAATAGACATAAGGAAAATCGAAAAATAAGCTTAGTCATAATGTCAAGGAATACATTAACTTGTAATACCGCTCTCTGGGTGGTTTCTCTGTTCGTGGGACAAGACAATGTAATCGGGAAGCGGGAGATAGAGGATTGATTTATGGATTTGTAACAAATTTCGGCGGCTGAAGTTACTAATATTAAAACATTTCCCACATTTTTTATTTTTGTTATTAGTGCAATGGATATAAAAAATTTTAGATGTTTTATATCTATGGCAAAATCAAAGCAAATTCATGATTCACACACACGTTAGAATTCCTAGGTGTGCATCGTAAATTATGCGACAGTCGAATATCAAATGAAACTTACTTTCATTTCTATTCCTATTTACTCTGATTTCGAAGAAAAAAATCAACAACCGATAAATGAGAGAGTATTACAGAAGTTACCGAAACAGGATTTATATGTATACAAATTTGATTTTAATTGTGTATACTGATTACAATCGTTGATTTCCAAAGAAATTGAGTCCTTGAAACTAATGGATCCGCAGTTAAAACGAAATTAAGCATCTAAAAATCCTTCGTAGAATTTATGGATTCATATTTTTGAGTAATAAATAATTGTTATTCAGCAACGTTTTGTAAAACGTTAAGTAGTCCAAAATTGCGTTAACTGAAAGGATTCCATCCATCTTAAATTCACTAAATATGAGAAAAAATGCAAATATGCTACCCGAATGAAATGACATGAGTCTTTCCTGGTGATTAGCTTGGGTTGAAAGCTCTCGGGTAATCATCCAGGTGGATTCCGGTGAACATGTCGCCAACGTTTCGGCGGCCGACTCTGCCATCCTCCTCAGGGCTGCTGAGATTTTATTTGCTACCCGAATTTTTTCTATGAGGCATTATCTAAGCATTTATAAAACAGTACTCGCATTAGCTAAGAAAGGAAGTAATGCATGATTAATCTCACACCGTTGCCTCACTAAGCACTTGTGAAACAATATCGTTATAAACTTAAGTAAAGATGTTAAGATTTTCAGAGATCATTGACGAATGGAAGACCTTGAATTTGTGAAAAGGGCTGATGCTGAAATGGTACGGAACAATGACTGAGGTTGAAAATTATGAGAGTTGAAGCTATTGAAATTTAGTGAAGCCTCGATCCTACTTTTGATATGCCTGCATTGTGCTAACAAAATAGGAGAAAATAAAAGTATTTTAATACCCCGTTTGGAAGTTAATTCTTTGATATTTATTTTCGATGAAGTTCACGAAGAAATAAGAGGCTTTAATTCTTGACGATGCTCCCGAATGAATGCTAGTTTCTACAAAAGTTACTTCGACACCTTTTTTACCAAAATTAATTTGCAATGCTAAAAACAGCATTTTTGAGGAAAACTGAGAAATATTCGAAGCAATTATGAGGAGTTAAAATACTAAGAAGTATTTCATGCAATAAAAAAATGTAAAATAATATTGCCGTTTCCGCCAGAAACTTACACAATATTGCAAAAATATGATTTATTTAAGTTGAAAGTAAATCAAACATGAGGGAAATCCGTTGACATTCATAAATTTAATGAATGCGACAAACGAAAAACAAGAAGAAGAAGAAAGAAAAATATAATTCTAAGATTATTCTAAAAAAGCAAAGATCTGTTACCTCTAATTTAGAGTAAACAATGTATATTCAACCATAAAAGTTCAATATTTACTTCTCCTTTGGAATGCAGTTTCTCCCTTGCTTAGAAAATACTAAATCATCCATATTCCTTCTCTGTTGTGTGGAGACGAATGAGTTGACCCCTGCAAAAAACAAGGAGTAATTAATGAAAGAAAAAATTTGGAAAAATGTAATTCCAAGAAAAAGGAATAATATCAAATATCAGTTACCTCTTATGGTGTGGAAACATTTTTTTCAGCAGTACAAGTACAATATTTACTTGTACATTGCAGGTTTTGCTTTCAATTTGTCAGCTCCTTCTTTTTTATCTTTATTAGGTGTTTAATGTTTGGAGGTGAATGAGTCTTCCTTTATTGCAATATAGGAATATATTTATGAAAGACAAAATATAAGAGAAATTTGTGTGAGATAATGAATGCACATTTATCTTAGTATCATAGAAATATTCCCTGCTATTTTAATGGGTTATTTACTAGTTATTCTAAATATGGGTCCTACATTGTCGTTTCCTCTGCTTCACTTCGTGTTCTTCCTGTCAAGTGATTACGGGATGCTTAAATTCCTTATTGAAAAAGTCAATTTCCTTTAATAATTAGATAAAATGTTGCCGATTCCAATGGGCTTCATAGCAATACATTTTCCTTCTTTTGCCGAAAAATGGTTGACTTATGTTTAGTATTTACTTAATCTTATGAACATTGTTAAATAAAATACACCGTACTACATTAATAAAAATTTTAAACGAAAGATCTTTTTTATGAGCTGACGAAAGTCAGGTCAAATATTTTTTATAAGGCAATAGAAATTGTAGATTGAAATGAATACTTTATCGTTTTTCGCGGCTTTGATTCCGTAGAATAAATTGCATTGTTCTTTTTCGTATGCTCTGCCATTTTAGGAATATCGGCTGAACATCAGATGTAACACGGGGCCTGAATCTCGATGACTATCTCTGTGAATGGAATATATATTTGAAGGGTAATATATCTCATTTACGTAACCTACATTAAAATCAATTTTTAGGTAGCATGATAATAATAGTACATCAATAGCATCAAATACTATGCCTGATAACAGATGCCTCCATCCTCTGAAGCTCCTCCTCTTTGTATGGCTGCGCAGTGACAATGTTCAATAGGATTCCACCGATTTATTCTACGACTATTTCATCCCCTTCATAAAACCAACAAGCCTCAATTATTATCCAAAAATTATATTCTTCTACTTTATGAGTTGCAAGATAAATCAGGTCTGACAACAGTATTATGCTTCAGTGCTTATGTAATAATTTAGATATGTTATTACTTTCTTATACTGCATACGCCGCATAAGTAAGCGAAAACATTGTAGGAAGATAGGCTACAAATCTTTTATAAGTATAATCATTCTAAAGGGCCAGACAATTCATTTAACCTAGTGCAAATCTTAAGAATTAATAGTAATCTTATAATCTAAACATTATTGCTACTTCTTGTAATTGTGGACGAGGCGATAAAAAAGCGGGAAAAATCATTTAAGTCTCCTATTTTATTCAACGTAAATCAACCACGACCTAGAACTTCAAAATCATAGGCAGAAAAATGAAAGGTAGTTAGAGATCCCGAACCGGGTTTTACGCATATACCTGCGGAGTATGACTCTCATTTTTTTGGAATAATGTTCCCGAGAATACAAAGGAAAGGGAAAGCAAAACTGCAAACGGAGTTCTAGAATTCATATATCGTAAACACCTTCACTCCTTACAGAAATATTGAATTGAAAGAGTTGAAGGTCGTTTGAGTCCCAAACTGAGTCTAACACATGTCCTTTCGGAGAATTACTCGCATTTTTTAGGAGAGATAGCAATAGAAAGAGAGAGCCAAAAGTCCTTGGACTTCAAGAATTCTCGTTGTTCGTGTATCAACAACTTTCAATTTTTCTCACCAAAGAGGAGGATAACATAGAAAAGGGAAAGTGTATATACATTATCATTAATACCCCACTAATTGCCAGAAGGCACAGGTGTGAGTCACCGAACTACCAAAATATTTTTTTTAGTGCACCTTATACTATCCAGAAAAAGTGAAAGATATAGTCCATCTGTTCCTGGATCATTTTAGTGTCTGGAAGCAGAAATCGCGTTTGTTGAGAGCTGGAATTACGATGTCGGGTTTTTTGTCGTGTGCATCAACTTCTCGAATTATTTTTTACTAAACTCAGTTCTTCTATTCTTAAGAGATTCCTAACCGAGGGCTTCGATGTACGTAATGCTCGCAGTGTTGCACAGAAGCTAGTAGAGATGGAAGGAAAACAATACCGGTCCAATCAGATATCCGGAATAGTAAAGTCTTACAGAGCTGTACCAATCACAGCTCTGTGATTGGTTGAATTCGACGTCCATATTTTACGAATTTATTCTAGAATTTACGTTGGATGACATCTCAAATACCTAAACCTGGAGATGCAAGCCAATGACTCATAAGTAACATGCAGTCAAGCTATGAATTGTAATTTTAAAGATCAAAAGTGAGCATTATTGTTACCGATAAAGAAGAATTAATGCGGCGTGAAACTTTTCCTCGTCGCACAAAATGCCTCTCAACCAACAAACCAACCAATTTGATCCATCAAAACTGACAAAATGATTCCTATTTTCAAAAAAAATTGAAGTTGTTTCTACGAATCATGCCGCCTGAAGTGAATTCGATAAAAATGATAAATGCAATGGCAATAATTTTTAATATATGTTGAAAATAAGATACAGATCAACAAACTGGCTCTCGTTAGCTAAAAACTGCAATGTAGAACCAACTAACTGAACACCATCTTAATTTTCAGCATCGGCCAAATCTTGAAATTCAATCACTACCATCTTTACAATAAAATACATTGAAAAACTGTTATAGACTTAGAAGCAAATGATAATTATACAGCTTCTCTAAAGAAAATTTGCACCAAAGGTAATGGTAAAACTTATTGATTTGCTTACAACAGGTTCAAAATATAAGTTGCTTCAAAACGTTACATGATGAACTTCAAAAGCACAGCCGAATGCTTAAAGACTAGCTTCTTTTGTTCTGCCTTTGACTGTCATTTGTTTTCGGGCAGGTTTTATTCGTTAATTCAGGAATCGCAAGTTGATCTATGGCAAAATGGTGTAACCGATACTGTAGAAAGGATTATTGTATTTTATGAATTAGGAAATTTGATTTGAAAAGAATTGATTATAAGTCCTTATATTGCGAACTGAGGTAAGGAAAGCAATACTTAGACATATAAACGGTGATAAAAGAATCGGATGTCGGAACTCTATATCGGGTCAGACTGAAATATTTGCGTATGCTAACGGAAATGAAGAAGAAAAATGTCAGTCGGCATTTGGAAAATCTAATCAAATATTTGCAAACATACGCTACAAAATAAAAGTAAACTTCTATTGCTACAGCTCGCCCATCGTTAGACTAATAGCAAGGAAAGCGCATGTTTGTGACGAACGATGCATCAAAGCTAACGTAAATTGGTAAATTAAGGAAAATAAAATTTATTTAACTAGATTAGAATTTTTGTAGTCTTACCGCATTGGCTCCTCATTGGCATTGAGAATGTATTTAAATAATTTTTAGTTATGAAATTGAGTTCTAACGGATATGCATCTGAAATAAACAGTAAGACAGATGCTTGTTCTAATATGCGAAAAATATTCTATCTATGGGAAATAAGAAAGCAAACAATTGTCTTATAATGTATACATTATGTTCTCGATATTAACCAGAGTTTATCCTCATAATGGTCCACACAGAACAAATAAAAATAGGAAAAGACTGTTAATATCGAATTGGTATGATCTATGAAACGTGCAAACTGATTCTTGATGCATAATGAAAGGGCTGATATTTTACTTAACGTATAAAAACTGTCTCGAGCATGGATAATTCGATGCGATATTATTTTTTTTTATTTAAATGGATTGTAGGATTAATCTTGCTGCACTATCTATACACAATATCAATTATTTGAAGCAGGTAATCAATGATTTCAACAATGATCTTCTTTGTTATTGGAAATACATGAGCTAATTCACACCAAGTCTAGTATAATTAAATGCACGAAAAACAGAAACGTTCGATGAAAACAATACACGTGAGATATAAGCTGAATATTATGAAAGCAAAATAATTAGTTTCAGCTTACCAAAGTTGGAGATCCGGTGGAACGTTGCCCAGCGCCTCTTCGATACTTTTCGTGGCGATTTTGAAACGTGTGACGCCAAAATGAAAGCAAATTCATTTTCCTAGAAAAAAAAGAAACACCAAATTAAACAATTTTAATTACATTACTGCAGGTTAATACTTTATTCTGCGGACATGGACAGGCTTTAACTTTACTGTTAATTTAAAATGATATTCGTCATTTGAAAACAAAAATTCCGGTACACTATTTTCAAGGATATCTAATTGTAGATAAAAATAGCTGCAAAATTTAAAAAAATACCAAAGAAATAATTTTCGGTGCCAATTTAAAAATTACAGAAAGTATTGTCTTAGCTTTACGAAATTGGATAATGCTGACTGACTTCTTAGACAAAGATGTAGCTTTTTAATTAACTTATTAATTAGAAAAAAAGAATGGTAAATTCTTATAGAATTCATTTAAGCAGAAGAAAGCATGATTATGTAAACAAATTAGAGAGCTGAAGGACGGACTTATGTTGGACGCAAATGTAAAGAAATGGCAGAAAATATTACATACATATTGGATTTTTTTCAAACAACTTACCTATTCAGGGAGGATCTGGGCCACATCGGTTGTTAATCGTACTACTGTTCTTCGCACAGCGAAATTCAAATTTTAACGGTTTTTTTATAAACAGGGACATAACAACAACACTAGACGAATTCTCCGCAGGAACTGAGAAGATTGCCATCTGGGTAATCTGTGATCAGAGTTGCTTTCACCTGATTGATCGGATCCAAATTGCTATAGGATAACCACGCGCCCAAGCAGTTAACAATTATTTTAAATAATTATTATGGTTAAATTGGCATTATATATTATAAATTATCATTTTAATCCAGCTTGAAACTTATTTGTAGCTATAATTTTTCTTAAATTTTTTTTTTAATATATTATATTTTCTAATTCGTCGTCAATGACCACTCCCACAATCAGTTAATAATTATTTAATTATTATATTAATTAAATGGACATGAAATGTTATAAATTATTATTTTAAACGAGATTTATTCTTATTCTAAACGTAAATTTATCTTAAATGTAATATCTAATTAATTACTTTAATTTGGCCTTCTTCCGGTAGTGTTTTCACGAGATAAAGGTTATACGGAACGAAAACTATGATACGATTTTTATTGCAACCTTTCTAAATTTGTCGGATAACTTCTTACAAGTATTTTAAGATAGTGAAAATATTTCAAAATATTAGAGCTTATTCGTAGAATATCGAACACTTTCTTAACGATGAAAAAAAACAAGTGAAAACGTTACCCTCATCTTTGGAATTTCCCTAATACTTTTGCATCCTTCCCTTATCTACAAATGATTCTAATTGCAAAGAACCACACCATGGTGATTTGTAAATTTTGAATACATTTGTTTAGCTCTTACTAATATTCCCTTTCAACTGAGTAAGAGTATATGTTTCACTCGATGGATTTCATATGGACTTATGCCTGTAATACTATTAAAAGATTTATTCCAAACGATCCCCAGTAAAGAAAGCCAAAATGTTTAAATGAATCTACCAACAGCAATGCGAACTTTCTTAATCGAAAAAAAATAGGTTTACCCATGGAATTGAATTGTATTCATCATAGATTTGCAACTAGAAGATCAGACCTATGATTTCTTTAGCCTCTAACTAGAACTTATGAATCACAGATTAGATTTTAGTAAATCTACTACTGATTTAACTAAGTTTGATTTTACTCTTCAATGATTTGAGTCATTTGCAGTGTTGCTTCCGATAATAAACACAAAGAGACCACAGAGATGAGTTAAATGACATGCACTTGTACAAATTTCGATATCTAACTCATACACCAAAGATGTTGTACTTACTTTAATATTGCATCACTCTCAGATATGCCAGCAAAGGTTAATAGAAGATCTCCTGGAATCCGAGCATTAATATTAATTCACACTGATGCCTTGTTTCATGCTTCATTTTTAAGTTTAAGAATTCATCATCACTGATACACATGCCTACACATATATCAGGAAATGACTGAATGCAGAGCTTAGATTCAATTGTCGATATGCGTTTCCAATTCAAGTATTGCATAAGTGGAATCGCACGGGTCACTCAACACTCATCCGAAGGATGCACGATCTTAATCACTTTTCACAAAATCACTCCACCTTGATACCAAAACATATAGGAACTTGAAAATCACTTAATTTTTCATCGCCATTTTCCACGTGGCCTTACAGCAATCACGAGGCGATTAGAGGGCCTCCTACCGCAGTTTTAGGAATTTTCGATCGTCTTGAAAAGCTTGAAGTACGTAAATGACGTTTCAAGAGCAGTGAGTAGCATCAGGTGACTTACAATTTTCGTTTCCGTTCTCTATTGGCGGTAATTATCTGCTTCTAAATGTGCCTGCCCCGTTTTCTTGTGAAATATTTAGGCGTGCATTTTTCTTTCTATGCTTGTTGAAGTCTTCAGACGTATAAAAACTTTCATTGGAGTGAATGTAGAATCTTTAGATTTAGGATTTCTGAAGTTCGTGCAGAGTGCATGAGGTAACATTGTGTATAAAATGAATTCATCTCTTGAAGTTTGTGTCTTTATTAATGGTGTAAATTACTACAGTAAATGACGTGAAAGGCCATAGTCTACTAAATACAGGGGAACATCTTGTAAATCCCGATGCGAGAAGAAAGAAATTGAAGAAGCAAAAACCGTATGTATATATATAAAGTACAAAGGTATAAATGTCGATTTGCTGATGCATCGAAAGGGCATTCCTGATCATGTGGTGAAGGATATTCCGTGTCAGAATCAACTTTCATTATTCTCACAGATACAGCCAACTTGGCGTATACTTGATATATTTATTAGCGTTAAAATCAAGGTGATGAGGTCATGGGTGAATGTGATTACCTCCAAATTTGGTCTTCCATTATGATATATATTTAGCTACAATTTTAAACAAATGAAAACATATTCGAAAACTTCAAACGATTCATGTGTTTATTTGCAATTAACAAAATGCATAGATGATGCTATATTAGTTGTTTTTATACTGAATCATTGATATCACCGGGATTTATTGAAAATACGGAACATTCATGAATGTGAATTAGTATTATCACTAATACCCATATTGTATATATTTATAAA
The DNA here is from genome assembly GCA_947579665.1 of Sympetrum striolatum. NCBI lineage: Eukaryota > Metazoa > Arthropoda > Insecta > Odonata > Libellulidae > Sympetrum > Sympetrum striolatum. Next base: position 8,458,725 of record OX388345.1, read on the forward strand.
TAAATGACAGGAAAATACGTCAGCTTATCGTATATACAATGTTTTTCGCCGATGCTATAGGGTAACGATATTGTATGAATAGGGCCAATAATATGTAATGATCTTATCCTCATTGAATATATTTAAGAAAATTCCAAGGAAGCTTTCATCATCACAGGTACAAGCGTGTTGCGTGCTTAATTTTACAGAATGCAAAGTAGGAGAAAGGGTCTGACGTAATCGTGTTTCGAACATGGATTCCCATACATAAGTTGTAGCTTAGTTCATTGCTTACTTAAACTACTTGAAAATAGTTTCAAATTTAGTCTTATCAGTTTTTGAGCGGGAATTTCCGGTACATCAATTCGTAGAAATAATGTCAATTTTAGCAATGAATATAAAATGGCAGCTTAAAGTTTCTCGTGACCTTTTAGATAAATGTGATCAGATTACTAGAATCGTACCTTAAGAGTTTGATGCTTCTGAAAGAAACGTGGGAGGGGAATTCTGACCTACCGGAATTCAAACCCAGACCTCGTACCTGGCAGTGGGTTACTCTATCCTACTGGCAAAAATACCAGCCCTGTGATAAAGACATTTAGATTTGAGTCACACGTTTGTGTATTAATCCATGGTTCTAAGCTATCACTGAAATCTTTATTTTTTTTCCTGTTAGTTTATCGCTGGGAATCATCGGATATATCCCAAACTGTTAGTGTAACGGTCATCTTTGTTTGGAAATTGAACGGAACGGTGATGAATGTTCAGCTATGTATCAACATCATTTTGATTTTATTCTATATTTCTATTTATTATGTTTTGAGAGAGCTGATTTCTACTCATTTTGATCGAGCTTTGGCATCCGAGTCTCTTGCCATGAAAGGAATTGCCACGGTAGGGGCGGGGGGTAACGTTCAACCCGATCACCATCTCAGGTAAGCTGAACTTCATTGTATTCATATTTTATTATTTCACAAATCTCTTCTTTTTATGTATTTGAACAGTTTCTGTTTTTCATGTATCTAACTATGCAAGACTTAGCAACTGAAGTTCAAACCTTTGGAATAAACGTTACACCAAATACTGCGCTCTGATTGGTCGGCGTAATGGAAAATTCCTACCCATTGCCCTAATTTTAATATTTAATAGAAACTATGACCAATGTCGAAATAATATTTATTCAAGCGTAAAGAAATTTATTTTTAATTTAAGATCTATTGAAACATTAATTTGACTTGAGAATATTTTATTATAATCGTAAATTTCACGTCCCCCCTGGGTTACGTTACGCTTCAAATTCAAAAATGATTTACTATCAAATTATCAATAACTATTTTGCTGAACGACCCGAAAAAAAATTAAAATGTTTTAAATATTATACTGATGACAAGCAATTAATTTCGTTAAGGTTTGGCGATTATGAAACGAAGGAATACGAGCAATGATATGCGAATTTAAATTGGTACGCAACCTCGACAAATATTATTAAAGCTCTAATGTAATTATAGTAAAAACTTTACAGCATCATCGAATTCGCGAGCAATATATATTGAAGACTAATAATAACTAACATTACATTTACTTTTGAAATGGTACAAGGTCTTGATATGAGTCAAGACACATGTAGCCGTAGCAATAATGACAACTCTTCCAAGATCACCATTTCATTTTGTAACACTTTATCTCTTTATATAGGTAAACAGCTTATCTTAGCTATCAGGAATTTGAGAGACGAATGCTAGGTCTAACTACCTCTTTCTAGAAATGCTTAACAACCTCTTGTTCCTTTCAAAACATTCTTTGGATAATTGTGTGGACTTTGAATGATTCATGCAGCCTTAACAGTGCTGAATTTACTGAGAGATAATGGGATGATTAAATAACGAATGCTTAATAATCAGAGATATATTTGATAGATTTGGACTTTTTCACACTTTTTCACTTGTCAAATAACTTGAAGGATTAGCTGGGTCTACGTACTCATCCCTGTACCTTAAACCTTTTATACAATATGCTTGTGAAGAGTAGCCACTCGACTCATTTTTATACGAAGCATAAAGAAAAATCACACTACATGTTTACCTTTTGTGGCACTTACCTTTTGATTCCTGTAATGCTAGTGTCAGTTAAACATCATGCAGTGAAAACCCGCGAACATTAACATCCAGCACGAAGATGATCCACCTTGTTGCTATGGTAAATAAGCCACTCTTGATTGATAGATTTTGGGTATCGCGGAAGTAATACTCTTGGCCCCTTTACATTTTTAATTGCTACTATACTTGGAAACACTATTCAACTTTTAGCGCTGCGCATCACTGTTTTCACTAAGAAACCTCCTCGCGACTTTTAGAAACGGCACTATGATAGAGCTGAGTTTTCATCTCGTAAAAACTGCTTCAACACGAATATTCAGAGACAATGATGTAACTAGTTTATTCCGCCCACATTGCCACGTTGCAATTTCACGGAGAACCCTATCCTAAGCACTCTCTAGCACTATTTTTTATTCCAATGTTTGATTCTTTCTTTCGGATTTCGCTCACTTCAAAGTATTTCTCCTATGAAGTCCATGAGAGACATTGCGACGCATTTTCGAAACGATTTAGAGGAATTATGGTCTAGAAATTTCTGAATAGCGAAAAGGCACTCTTCGTCACCTGATTACGTGACTTCCGCCATTCTCAAGTTTGTCTTAAAAACATGTGGTAGAGTTTTGAAGGAGCCTTCCATGTTTTCTATCGGGTGTAAAATTGTACTGCCAGTGGAGTGAAATACCTATGTATTAGAAGTATTTATTTCCTAAGTCGATAATTGTGTCAGTGATAACAGTGCATGTCTGTATATTCTTCATGGATCCAAGTAGTATGTTTCGTGACGAAGGTGATTCGGAAGGATATCGGATCCTCTATAAGAATACGAAGGGGTACTTATTTGAATTAGTGAATCTGAGAGAGAGATTACGTAAGGAGGAAACGTAAGTTATTGCTTCCCTATTTCTATTCAACAGTAGCACAAACTGACTGTACATTTTAAATACCGATAAAATCAAAATTAAAAGTTATATTAACATAGTAAAAATTAAAAAAATAATATAGTATGTTAACTTTACGATCAGTTATCCACACTTCTAATTAGCATTAAATCATTCAATGTCCTTCTTATGAATTCTTCACTCATCTATATATTCAAAAATTGTCTAATGTTTTGTAACGTCCATCCCCACTGTATATAAAATTGTAATCTTGGTACCTCTGGGTTTCTCACCAGCTTGAATAGTTATGACGAGACTGAACCTGAGGCAACGGAAGGAATTCGGAGTCAAAACCGCCAAATGTCTTCGGCTGGAATCCTAAAGAATTTCAGAATTCCTTGATGAATAACACAGACATTTTTAGTTGCATAAAACATCTCTTTGTAATCTTGATGACTAGTAATCCATATTCCTTAGCTTTTCGTTGACTTTGAGCTAAGTAATACCTCAGGACGTAATTAAAGGTAATGTGTATGTCTTTCTTTGTTTATCAATAAAAGAGAAAAGTTGTTATACTTCTGAACGATTCCTTTGGAAGAGTCAACATTATTGCTTCATAATATCAAATCAATCTTTACTTATGTCATAATTGTTGTTATATTGAAATTTCGAGGGTCGTTCTTCATTTTATTGTCTCTTATATGTTGGTGGACATGTCCTAACTTCCGGTCACATTTTGCTTCTTTATGGATCAACTGTTGGAATCATTTTTTGTACCGTATCCCATTTATTTGTGTTGCATTGAAGGAGAATAAATTTTGATTTGCGTTCAACAATAATATTCCAGGTTACAAAAGTAAATGTAATGTGAGTTAATATCTACCTACCTAAATAAAGGTAATTCCCAAATTAGATGAATTTTTACGTTTTAGCTAAAATTATGTCATTGATTTACTCGTAATTATATTTAGCAGGTAATTTGCCGATTTATATCCTCAGTTCGTCACTCACATTCCTTTGTTTCATGATTTGTACATCTAAAAAAAATAATTACATTCTTGATTATAATACTTAAAAACATTTTATTTTCTATCTGGTAATTTTACAAAATAGTTATTGGTAAATTGATATCTTTGGTGAGCAGTTTTTAAATTTGAAGCGTAACGTAACCCAAGTGGTTGTGTAACACACGAGGAAGGTAATGAAATATTTTCAAAGGAAAATTCTTATCCCGATAATTTTTAAATTTGAAATAAATTGTGTTTAGCTAAAATAAACTTTATTTCGATGTTAATTATAAATAACGTACAAATTCAAATAAAGGAGGTGGGTCATGGAAATTTCCACTTTGCCGACCAATCAGAGTGCAGCATTTGGTTCAACGTTTATTTCAAAGGTTTAAACTTCAGTTGCTACGGAGAAGTCACCCAGTGTGGAGGTGCTGCCGGAACCTTTTACGATAAAACGTTAAGTATTGAATTATACAAGTATAATAGTTTCGAAATCGAGTGTATGCGAAGAATTTTAAAAGTGTGACCTCATTACAGTTTGATTAATTTCATTCAAGAAACATATACTCTTTAAACTAGTCTGTATTTCCCGACGTCAAGATTTTTGGGGACTTGGTCTGAGTTCTCATTTATTTGGTAAGTATGCGCATAACGATAAATTACTCTATATTTAGTGTAAAACATGTAATTTTCATATTGAGGCGTAAAATATTATTTCAATAGCTATGCTAAATCATTTCGTGAATGACGTGCTACGTCCTTCACAGTCAGCTGCTTCTAAATATATACTTTCTTTTCCTTTACCTTGAATATCAGTCTAACGTGTTTCACATTCCATTAGTCAACAATCTTTCTTTTAGTATTGATTCACGCAGAGATCATTTGAGATATCTTCCCGTTTGAGTTTGAATGAATTAAATTACTGAATCACTATGCGATAATACCATTATATCTTCGCTTTGGTACACCACCTAGTCTAAAGATGTCGCTTTGGTGTTCTTAGTTTGAACGATTGGAACCGGCGTCTGCTCGCATTTGTACATTAAGCCTACAATATATTATGGAAATAATTAATGAAATACTTAATTAAATTTCGCTTTTTTCTTTTTCATGTTTCGAGGAAGTGATTTCTCTCGCTTTTGGATGATTCTTCGAGGTTTCTAGGATGTGGTGACAACGAAAGAGTGTTCAACGATGGATAATCAGAAGATTGTCTTCTTGATTCCCGATGTAGGTTAGTTATTTTTATAGTGATATATTTGGGCTGAGTGTTTAACGGCCTTTGGAATCGTTTTGTTTTAACAATTACTTTCTTATTTTTAACAGTACGAGAGTAGCATATTTTATACGAAGCAGTACATTTCCAAATGCTTTCCTTCTTAAATTATTATAAGTATTCATACATTATTTAAGTCTTACAATTAAATGTTATTTTCTTAAATTTAGAAATGAACTCAGAATAGTTAATTGATCAAAAGCAAAGCTTCCGGCGTGTGTTTGATGTGAGAGGATTTCTTTAATATTATGCTACAGAATATAGATATTTGTAAATTACCAGGTACGACACAAAGCTTTAGAATTTTAAATATGTATATAACCATGATGTTTGAGCTTTAAAATAATACTTAAATGGGACTTAGTATTTTAAGTAAATATTACTTTTTCGACATTCCTCATCTCTCAGATATATTAACTTACCCTTGCATATATGATAGTAGACCTTTGGTGTTCTCTTATATTTTTTTCTCAGCATCTTATTTACCCCTTTATTTCGTAATATAGCTAAAAGAATTAGGCTCCAACTTACTTAAATGAATTACATTTCATTTACACAGTTACATTTTCATTGATTTAACGAACATATGCAAACATGCTCCAAAAATCAATATATATTTTTCTTTCTGAAATGATCGTCTTTTTTTTCTCCGTCAAAAACATGAGTATTACATGCATACTCATGTTAAGGTTAAATATCGTCTCGTATACGCAAATAATTGGATGAATTTTCCACTTGAATTTTCTACATTTACAGATGAAGAAGCTCCAGGAGTGCGTCAATGGCGAAGGTCATCGCTGAGATGAGGATACTTGGAGTGAAATGTTCTGCTTACGTAAGTACACTCCTGGCCAGAATTAACGCAGCACCTCCCTAGCGATCCTTACTGCCGGTGCTGCGTTAATTTTGGCCAGGACCGTACATCATTGGATAATATTTTATACGTACACACTACTTCTTCCCTAGGTGGATCGAACTGAGTTACTCTCTATTACCATGTTTTCGGAATTAAAATTCAGAAAATACAGTTAAATCAATCATTGGTACTTAGAAGAAATCACGCAGGTGTTTTTATTTGCGGAATCAATTTTTAAATTTGAAAATATCGATGCAAATGCCTATGCTATACGATGCTAGATCTTCACGAACATATATCTTTATTTAAAAATTAATAAAAGCACTATTCTTGGTCATCGTAATTAAATCATTTACTAGCAACTCTGTGTAAATCACTTAATATTGAGGTAATAAACTATTTATTCCTTATTTTTTTAAATAACCGAGGTATTTTTCTCGTAGGATATCGTGATGCTATGAAGCTATTGGTAAAATTTTCACTTTCTCCCGTCATTAAAAAAGACTTTCCATTTCAAGCCTTCAGTATATGCTGTAGTTCCAAATATTTCCCTTTCTGTCATTGAAACTCAAATTCCCTCTTCCACCTAGTTGTTTTCGTTGACAGGTATTTAGAGGTCACTGATAAAATCTGTTAAGAGATTTTGAAAGTAAAGGAGTGTAGGTTTCGAGGGCAATACCCAATTATGTGAATACAAATGTAACTGTGAAAGGAATGTAAATTAGAAAATTTTAAAAGTAAAATAATATATATGTAGTGTTAGTTATATTTGAATAGTAATCATTAGCTTTCATAAAATATTGAAATAAGTAAATATTATGGAGAGGGGCTCATTAGTTTTCACCATATTTCTAAATGATCGATCGCGCTAAATTAAGTTTTAATTATGATTATACAATAATCGGAAACATTTTTGCCATATTTGATGGAATTGCGTTGCAGAAATAGAAAAAATAGTATTGTATATTTGTTTATAAAATATGATCATCCGTTGAATGGTATTTTAACGTTTGAGAGAAATAGTTAGGCAGAATAGGTATTTATACAATACAGATAGGTTAATTATTAGTATTATTGTAAAAAGTGCTTCGACAGCTTAGGTCATTTCGCACATTGGCTCCCACCAGGAATCGAACCCGGGACCGCTTTCACCAAAGGCAAACGCGCTGTCTACATGACTATCCGGGAGCCTGATAGGTTAATTATTTGAAGTACTTTATCCCTTTGCAACTTTACAAAAGTAGTATAGGTATCCAGTAATTCTCGATTGTTGTGTGATATTTTTTTATTGAAAGCAATATTAAAATAAGAGGCATTATTCTTCAGAATCACGATAGGAACTTACGCTAAGATGAAAGTAAAAAAGTAGGAGCGAGAGAAGCAGAGGGCGGATACTTGGTCGAAGGATAGAAACCGAATAAAGTAAATACAAATGAAATTAAATGCTATTACTAAATATTTTTAAGAAAGATATAAAGAGAGTATATTTTATTATTTTGTGGTTATTTATTTCAAAAAAAGAGAAGGAGCGCGGTTATGTTGAGGGATGATGCTTGGTCAAAGGATGCAACGCCGAATAAACTGAGTACAGAGGGAATATAATGCTATTACTACACATTTTCTAAGTAAGATAGAGAGCGAGTATTCTGTGATATTTTAAAACAATTTTTAATTAATTGTTTTTATTTTCATTTTTCAGAATTTTGATCGGATATTTCGCTACCTTGAAGGTGCGTGTGTGAAGATGAAGATGGAGATGGTTGCATGGTCCAAGGATTGAATACCGAATACAGTGAGTACAAAGGGAATCTAATGCTCTTACTATTTCATTTCGGGTACGTTAGAATGCTACCGTTTTTTGATTAAGGTATTTGTTAATTTTTTCGTACGAGTATTTTAGTTATTTTTTGTAGATTACTACACTCAATTGAGAGTGTCATAAATGTTTATTTAATTTGCTGCATAAGCATGAAAATGAATCACATTAAGAACATAGGATACTTTTCTATTATAGTATCGGCGACACTATGCAATTGTATTTCAGGAACAGTTAGATATTTCATAGTCTTTATTTAATTATTTGAAAATTAATACTGAGTTTTCAGGTTCAAAGGAAATTGTGTGATTCTGAATTCTTTTTTTTTTCATTTTACTTTCTAATTGATGTTTCTAGATTTTGATGTGGCTATTGAAAATACTATAACATTACATTATTAATAAGAAATTCGTAACTTTGCATAACAATGATATTGGTAATTCGGGGCATTTACGTTTTTGAAGAGAATTTTGGCCATTTTAATAGAGTTATTTAGTTTAGTTGTAACAATGCAATATATAAGATGCTTACGTCATTTAATTGAAGAAAAGTAATTTATGTTTTATCGCATAACTCACTTATGATTAGCGGTTTGCTCACCGTATAATAGGAAACCAATGCTGCTTAACTTTTTTCATGAAATATTAGAAACACAAATTAATTATGAGGGATGCATTTTGTAAGAGAATCTGCGTTAGTTATGCTTTCATGTATCTTTGCATAATTATATTCCACTGGAAATACCCCTTGCTCTAATTCGTTTCGCTAAAACACTCTTATTAATTATATATTTAGAAAATATAATATATTCCTGAATTTGGTTCACTACTTGCACCATTATTGAGAATATATAGTGAACATTATTAATTATATAGCAGTCAAATATAATAGTAAAAATGGCGATTTTCTAATTTAAGAACCGTACAGAATGTAATTTTTGAGTATAATAATAAAATTGCGTTATTGCACACAGTTGCGTTTTGTGAGAACTCCATTTATGCGATACAGATGTTAAGTGCTGAATTCAACGCGAATTTGTTTCGTTGAATAAGTTATGCTGTTGTTGAATAATACTCATGTTATTTTCCTCGAAGGAATTCGTCGGGGGACGGCGTGGTGTGAATACGTCGGAGGATTGCGAACGAATCGAATCGAACGAATTGTCGACGAATTTTAGCCGGGAGAGAATGAAAGAAACACTTCCATGGGTAGGAAAATGATTATGATAACTTAAGGACGTTGTACATAAGGATGTGCACCCAGGAAAATCCCCAAACCAAACTAATAAAGTTAATTGAAGTTAATCCGTGATGTGCAAATCTCAATTAAATAATTGTATTCTTAAATATTTATTGAATCATCTATTGAACAGTTCAGTGAATGCCTATTTTGATGTACGTTGAACAACTATATATTGAATATTTATGTTTTTATCTTTCTGTTAAGTGATCATCCTATCTGTAAAGATTATATTAATTATTTTATACTTTATATTGTAAATAATATTTTTTATCTCACAAATATGATTTTTTAAATTTTTTAAATATGTCTTATAAAGTGAATTGAAATTAATCCATGAAGTGAATATTACAATTCTGTAAGTGATTTCTTGACTGTTTATTGAATCATCCATTGAACAATTCAGTGAACCTTTATCTATTTATACTGTTTGAACGTTTTTTGAACTTCCCATCTTCCATGTGACTTGGTGATGCATGTTTAACAACTATTTATAGTGTTTTTATGTTTTAATATATGTATTCAGTGTTTATTCTGTCTGTAAGGATAATGTTAATTTCTTGATCTATGCATATTCTATATAGTATGTACTTAGTGTATCACAAGAATCTATTATTAACAGCTCTACGAAATATTATGTTATCTATTTTTATCACTGCTATTTAATGGCAATGTTAGTTATTTATTTTGTACTTATACTTGTAAAATGTCTGTAAATAAAAAATGATCTCTGTGGCGAGGAGGAGGGGCACAGTAGGCCTCACCTTCCGCCGACATAAATAAATAAGGATCAAGTCGGGGGGAGGGGACTTTCTAGTGGGAGGTGTTTCGGATAGACAAAGTCAGTGAGAGGGCGACCAGGTGGATGGGGTCTGTGGTGACGGCGTCTGAGGAGAATGTCCTTGTTGGAAGGGCGTCAAGGTAGTAGGGAGGTAGGTATCTGGGGAGAGGGGTTTCGAGGGTAGAGCCACAGGAGAGGGAAAGTCGAGGAAGGGGTAGGGTCAGGGGAGGGAAGGGATGGGGTCAGGGGGGGGATTAGGTAGGGAAGGGGTAGGGTCAGGGGAGGGAAAGGGATGGGCTCCGGGGAGGGAAGGGGTAGGGTCTGTGGAGGGAAGGGATGGGATCAGGGGAGGGAAGGGGTAGGGAAGGGGTAGGGTAAGGGGAGGGAAAGGGATGGGGTCAGGGGAGGGAAGGGATGGGGTCAGGGGGGGAATGAGGTAGGGAAGGGGTAGGGTAAGGGGAGGGAAAGGGATGGGCTCCGGGGAGGGAAGGGGTAGGGTCAGGGGAGGGAATGGATGGGGTCAGGGGAGGGAAGGGATGGGGTCATTGGGGGGATGAGGTAAGGAAGGGGTAGGGTCTGGGGAGGGAAGGGGTAGGGTCAGGGGAGGGATGGGGTCAGGGGAGGGAAGGGATGGGGTAGTGAAGGGTAGTAGGTTAAGGGGTGGTAAGGGATGGGGTCTAGGAGAGGAGATGGATGGGGTAGGGTCATGGTATGGAAGGGGATAGGGAATTTACTCATTGCAGCTGTTGACAATCTTGAACATTTCGGAACAATATCGGTACAAATTTAGAGATACCATCTTGAAAGATATTTAGGGAATTTAAGACCGGCTGTCTCTACCGAATTATCGTAAATAAAATGGATAAGATTTTCACTTTTACTTTTAACAAACACCTGAAATACGGGGAGGTTGGCATTCTTAATGACACTTAATATGCGAGAGGGGTTCAAAACTCAGAGAGTATCTATCTGAAGCATCTCGGTTATTATTTTATTGATGGATCTACATTAGTACTGTTCACTAGGTGTGAATGTCAAGGCTATCTACAATATTACCTTTATCGGGAGGTGTTACACAAGTCACTTCTATCTTTACCTTATCGAGCGCTAATTTGATAATAAATATATTAATTTCAGCGATAAGTTCGATCTCGACTATTACTACTGGTGGAATTTTGTTTCCCAACTTATATCTAGTAGACTAATATCCCTCCCAATAATATGGTTGCCTTGACTTTACTCTCCAGCAATATTCTAAGGGAACGTCCATTAGTTACGTGAGGCGTTTAGGGGGCCGGTTTAAGCCGAATCTCACTCACTCTCCCGTGGGGGAGAGGGGGGGTTCTCGCAAAGATTACGTATTTTTTTATCCGCAAGAAACAGTGTAGAATTATGAGATAACTGGGTTAAATTGAGTAAAACGTGTTTATCTACTAAAATATGACTAAAATTAACACAATAATATTCATCACGGTTATTCGAGCTCCACAAAGTAGCATAGTCGATTGTTTCACCACCGGTTAGTCGAACCGCGATCTCAGTAGTCTTAAATACTAGTCTCAACTAGTCCTAAATAAAAATAATTAAATAAATCATGTTATTTTGAATAAATCCAATATAATTAAGCATAGATTAACAGATTTGCACTGAAAACACGCATTTTGAACAATCTCACGTGAGATTAGAGGAGGGGTTCGAACCAAATCTCACGATTTTTCACTAGGGGGGAGGGAGGGATCAGAAAATCGCAAAACTCACCTCACGTAATTAATGGATGCCCCCTAAGTGTCCCGAAGAGACCATATGTGGAATCGTCGTCGCCGACAGATGGGCGATAGAAAAAGCAGAAATAAGTTTTCTTACCGTGCTTATTTGACACTGAGCTGCAAATCACCTAAAAATCCTATTTGTCTCATAGATCGTACGTTCCGCAGTCCTGGCAGTGTACTGTTCGTAAAAACGATTGAGTAGTGTCCGACATGATTGTAATTGTATGATAGGCCAGGCACAACGGAGCACTCGAAGGATTTTAATGCTAATATGAAGAGAGGCTCCGGATGGGTACTTGGATTGTGAAAAAGCGATTGAAACTGATCATTGAGTTATGGTTATTCTCTGCGTGATTGTGATTTACTTCAGATAATCAGATCGTAAGTATATTACTAGTTTGATGAATTGGGTATTTTTTAATATTTAATATTACTACATTAGTTTATCCATTGGAAATATGGTTTGATCAAATTCACAATCCTCGTACATTTTTAAATATGGCGTAGTGTTTTAACTGCGACGAAAAAATATTTAATATGATGGTTTCTTTACAAAATGAACCTTTATTACTTGTTTATATCCAAACTAATTTAACGTAATTTATACTTAAATTTATCAATAAATGTTATTATAAAAATGTTTTGTTGTCGTCAATACTTAAGGGATCCGGAAATGATATGTTGGGACTCCTCGAAGCGATTAAAGAGGAATCTTTTTCAAACTTACAGCCACTGCCATTTTCAAATATAATAACCTACTATTTAACGAAATAGTTCCCAAAATTGCTTGTATAGCATTCCCTGGGACCTCGAGATAAGAGCCAACCATATCTTTCGACCATACGGTGTTGCCAAGCGCTTAATTTCAAAGCCACTCATGCATCTTATTCAGCTACGACTACGCTGTTCGACTCTTTTGTGGGGAGCTGTACAAAAAGGCTTTTATTCTCATAAGCTTCAGTTGATCAAGATTTGTTAGCTAGAGTCCATAATTAAATGAAATTCATCAAAACATGAGTCCAGATTATCTTTCATTTATTCATTAATTTTAAAATGCCTTTGATACGAATCCTGATCTAACTCAATTCATGCTGATTCGAGTGGCGCCGTCGCAAAGTGAACGGAAAAGAGAAATGGAAATTCGTTCCCTTGGAACGAAGGGAAATTGTCTCCTGTATTGGTGTGCACGATATAAAATTACGATACGCACGCACATGGTTATCTCACCTTAGCTACAGATTTGCAGAGGATTTAATAAAGATTAATGTCAATCTATAAATTGTGTACACTTTCATTGGGTAAAATGTTATCGACCGAAGTTTTGACTTTGAAATCTCAAAGCTAATAACTGTATCTGTAACTTTCTCTACGTTTATTCATGGATTTATGGAATCGGAATCACATTCTTTCTACACTAACTCAATCTTTTAATAAGGTACAGTTAAAGTTTTAAATTAAAAATTAAGTAAAAATTTCTCTGATTTGTCGAATGCTAGGGTTCTAACAAACTTCCTCGGACTTGAAAGCAAGCTATCAATCGCGGGGGACATATTTCAACTTCTGAATATTTTCTGGCATCATTCAATCTTTAAATTTCAGCAATATTATCCTGGATTGATACAGTAGAGTTTGTCTGATAATTGTGAGAACTCTAGTTTGAAATCTCTTATATATACCAGTACGTGATAGATATATAGTTATCTTTGGACCAAATAACTGGTGATTCTTCAACTGTATTATCGCCCCCCTTCGCCATTTCCAATCATCAATTCCTTCATTATACAAGAATCACATGATCCAAGTATCTCAATGTATCAAAGGACGCATCTTACTCGTGTGGTTTGAGGGATCAAAATTGAACCTCAAGAAAGGGCTGTAAATAAAAAAATCAATTTTGAAAAGGAAATATTATCGAAATTGAGAGCAAATTGTTTTATTGAGTGTAGAAATCTATATAAATTGGAGTTCTTTTTGAAAATTTTAGGATGTGAAACAGGACGACAGAGAGGCTACCCTTACGTCTACATAATGTCTATTCGAATATTTTTCTGTTAAGTCTTTCTTCATTTAAATGGAAAAAGGAAAAAACTCACTTTTTAAAATTCCACAAACATATATTTCTCTACTGCGACATGTTTTAAGTCACAGAGTTATCATCAGGCAAAGATCACAAAACGTCACAAGAATGTATACCAAAGAGATTCACCAAATCAACCAATGGGAATAAGGAAGGGGGAAGTTACGGAGAGTAAACGAACTGAGATATCTAAAAATAATAGTCGGGAATTGCAGAAGCATACGTAATAAGCAGGTGAAATTTCTTAACCTTACGAGGAGCACTTGCGCGGATATCATACTAGGATCTAAGAGTTGGTTAAGCGAAGACATTAATTCGAGCGAGATATTTCCTCCAGATTATGTGATATATCGCAAGGACAGACAGGGTAGAGTAGGCGGTGGAGTATTTATTGCAGTAAAGAACCATTTGATTAGTCAGCGAGTTGAGTTTGTAGAAAATAGCAGGAGCGAAATGATTTGGTGCTCGATTTTTAGCAGCAATAGCTGTTAAATCTCTTAAGCCACCGAGGCAAGTATATGTAATTCGCAAAGCTAATTTTTCGGAGTTTAAAGTTTATATTAATAAGTGCAAGGATGATTTTTTCCGCTTCTTGGATGCAAATACTGTAAATGATAAGTGGATAGAGTTTCTCCGGATAATCAAAGAAGGTTTAATTAAATTCGTTCCTACTAAGAGCGTGCGTGAGCGTAAAGAGCCACGGTGGACGAAACCTAAATTACGAGCATTACATAGGAAGCAAAGAGTCATTCACTCGCGATGAAAATTCGCGACGGAAGTGTTCTTGGTCCGATTTTATTTCTAATTTACATTAACGACCTCGTAGATAACGTAAAGAGTAATGTTAGATTATTTGCCGAAGATACCCTGATATACAGAGAGATTCTGTCAGAAAACGATTGTAATGTACTTCAAAACGACCTGGACGTAATATCAGGATGGTTTAAAGATTGGCAGCTGGATTTAAATATAAATAAATGCGTTACCATGAGTTATACGCGCTCCACAAACATAATTCCCGCGCAGTACCAAATCTCAAGGCATCCATTACAGTTAGCGCACGACAGCAAATACCTAGCGGTAAAATACGTTACGTTACGTTACGTTAATACTAAATACGTTTAGCAGTAACTTTTATTTTAAAGAACATTCGAGATTCGAGATTCGATAGGAAAAGCGAATAAAATGCAGATATTAACTGGTAGAACGTTGAGAGGATGCTCATCGAGAGTCAAAGAAATAGCTTACTTTTCTCTTATTCGTCCGAGTCTTGAATACTGCTGTGCGGTTTGGGACCCACACGAAGTAGGTTTAGTCTCAGATTTAGAGATGGTCCAGCGTAGAGCAGCCCGATTCGTTTGCGGGGATTTCAGGTTTGATAGCAGCGTTACGGCAATGATCGTCCCTCGGTTGGGCTTGTCAGAATTAAATTTTTGGGTATTGTAAATTTTGGAAATATTAAGTTTCCTTTGTTTACGGGAAAGGATGTTGTCGATCAGCTTTTCAGGATAACCATTACTGTTAGCTATCTGTTTTATAGTGCATAACTCTCGAAAAAAATTATCCACACTTAGGGGAACATGGAGTAAACTGTTAATCATACTATGGTAAGCAGCGTGTTTGTTTACAACAGGGTGATTAGACAAGTGATGTATTGTATGATCTGTGTGTGTAGGTTTTCTGTGTTTGGAAAAATTAACATTGTTAGCATTTAGGGAAAGAGTGAGATCAAGGAAATTTAGCTTGTTATCCTGCTCTGTTTCCAACAGAAATTTTATGTTCTGGTGTAGACTGTTTTAATAGTGGAGGAAAACATTCCATAACCTCCCCTTCCTTATTCCCATTGGATGAATTGGTGATGCCCTTTGGTATATATTCATGCAATGTTTTGTGATCTTTGCCTGATGATAACTCTGTGAGTTGAAGCATGTCCCTGTAGAGAAATATATTTTTGTGGTAATCACAAAGTGAGTTGTTTTCCTTTTTCCATTGATATGGAATTCCACCAAGTAACGGCTTCTACTATTGATTATAAATCCCTATTTAGTTTATATATTCCTCGGAATCGAGGAAAAGGTCGAAAGGTGACGATTGGGAAAAATTGACTATTTTGTAATCCATCCACGCAATGGGTGATCGAAAAGAGTGACGCGTCATATGTCACGCGGTAGACAAAGATAACATCAGGTCCTCAGCCTTCATTGAGGATGGCCAAGGAGGAATTAAAGTTCTTCCCTAGGAGAGGAAGTGCGAAAGTGAAGGACTGAGAAAAGGGGTGAACAAAATGGAGAAGCAATTAGCGGAAGAAAGCTTTGGCGATGTAAGAACTGTTTGATTTTTACCTTTCGTTATTAAATCGGAAATGGCCATTGAGGCGTACCACTTTCGAATTTTGGATGGCCCTCCACGCCTACTCGCACTTCAATTCATTATATTCCGCTCCATTACCTGCGTTTCTTTTCTGATATTGCAATTTTCTGACCTAAATTGTTATCAGAAGACTTTTACCCCGTGTCGTGGTATTTGGTAGCAAAATTTGATAATCCGTGGTATTTAAGATGCATTCAAAGTTAAATTCAAAAACCATAATTCAACAATTCTTGATAATTTCCTGTTTATAATGAATTTTCGTTCATGAAATTAAGTTTCTGTTGACGGTAATCTCTTGTAGTATTTATGGTGAATGCTGACTTAAGTTATTAACTTCCTATGTTAAAGTGAAATCTATAATATAAAATAGAGTATGGGTGTGGGTGTGTGTATGGATGTGTTGGTGTGTGTGTGGGTGTGTGTGTGTGTGTGTGGATGCTCGCTAAAAACTCGAGAACCGAGAGTCGCAAAACTTTGAAATTTCCTACATTATTAAAAGTCGACCCCGCGCACAGTATAGTCTACTTTTTATTTCCCTAAGGTCCACGGTTCGAACCCTGACGGGTAAAAACGTTTCCATTAGAAATACGCGTAGAGGTCAGTTTTTTCGTAGCAGGGTTCATTTCTTTTGCAAAATTAAATTAAAAATAATGGTCCTGGAAAGTCGAATCAAGAGCCAAAATAAAGAAAATAGAATAAAATTTATATTATGGTCGTAGATTATCGTTTTCATTTCGAAATTGCGCGCAATTAGATAAAGTACGTGAGCATTTTATCAAAATTTTGAGGTCATAAACAACCCATCCCCCTGACGATCAAGGCGATTGTTGATTTCGAGCTCATGCGTAAATCCATAAGAAGACATGAAAAATAAATGCCCAGATACAATTAATGCTGTAAGATATCAATTATATATAATTCCTTCTCCGGAAACATTCTTATCTATCTATTACATATATAGACGTTTCTCCGGATATACCTATATATAGGGGATCAAAATTCTAACCATGTTCCCCAAGCACCAAGGACCACCGTCCCGATATGATGCCGACATGAAATTAGTGTTGTCGATCTGCTTGAAGTATGCAAGCTACATTTTACTCGTACCTATATACACATTCATTCATTCATAGGGGATCAAAATTCTAACAATGTTCCACAAGTGCCACTGACTTGAAATTTTTACGAAGTATTGGCCATAACGTGTAACCTCCAGGAAAAAGGCGACTTTTAACTTCAGAGTCATGGGTTCGATTCCAAAAGGCCCCAAATTCGCGATTTTCTACACAAGAATACATGGTGGGGATTTTCGAAAAATGTTTTGCGGTACTTCCCGGAAAAGTATAGAGTTGAAATTCATGGGATCGCTAGAAGCCGTGCATATCGATTGAAAATCAAAAACACATCTTCGAATATTGTCCATGGTTCGATGCTAGGTCGGGGCAAAAATCGGCCGTTTAAAATGCATTGTGGCGATTTTTAAGATTTTCTTTGGACCCCTTTCCGACGGTAGGGAAACTTTAAATTCGGCATGAGGTTAGATATCATAAATATATTTCATAATCAAATTTTACATATTGGCTGATGGTCGTTGGTTCGATCCCAGAGGGCCATTTACATTCCTCGATCCATTTCTTATGGAGATAACGGAAACAAATTTTAGATACTTCCCGGCATGATATCGACTTCAAACTCGGCATAAAATAAGATCAAGTCCTTTAAAATCAACCTGTGCACTCACAGCTACCAATGTGTCCTGGGTTCGACACCAGGCGTCTCTACAATCAGTAACTGATCCGATATTTAAGATTTTTTTTGAACCGCTTCCCTTTAATACTAAAACTTGAAAGTCGGTACATAGATAGAAATAATAGATAAATTCCGGAAACATGTTTTAGATTTCAATGATCGTCCTTGGTTCGAATCCAGAGAGCCATTTACATTCTTGAAAAGTAGAACGTAGTTTGAGGCAGTTGCAGCCAATATTTCTGCTTGAATTTTCACATATAGTTAGAGATGGTGATCTTCTGTTGTGCTGCATAGTAAGTTCACCAGGAAGACCCGGGTTCAGTGCCAGACGATAAAATTAAAGAGAATTTTTAGAATATTTTCAATCTTTTTTTTTTTTATTTTTGAAGACCGTCCCGATAGGATGCCGACATGAAATTAGTGTTGTCGATCTGCTTACAGTATGCAAGCTACATTTTACTCGTACAATGTCCCGCAAAAGTATCTTAAATTTTTCAGCTTTTAGTTTCGAATATTTCTACATTTACTCGTACCTATATATACATTCATTCATTCATAGGGGATCAAAATTCTAACCATCCCAAGTACGACTGACTTGAAATTTTTATGACGTAGTGGTCATAATGTGTATCCTCCAGAAAAAGGGCGACTTTGAACCTCAGTTTCATGGGTTCGATTCCAGAAGGCCCCAAAGTCACGATTTTCTCCATAAAGATACATTGCGGGGATTTTCGAAAATTTTTTTGAGGCACTTTCTGGCAAAGTAGAGAATTGAAATACGAGGTATCGCTGGAGGCCGTGCGTGTCCGACAAAAACCATTAAGACTTTATCCAAGATTATCCTTGGTTCAACGCTAGGTCATGGCAAATATTCTCCGTTTAATTTACATTGCAATATTTAAGATTTCAATCACTTCCCGATAAGATGGAAACTTGAAATTTGGCAAGTGGATAGAGACCGTAAATATCTTTTATATACGTTGTTGAACGTTTCGCTGATTGTCCTTGGTTCGATTCCAGAGAGCCATTTACATTCCTCAATGCATTTCTTATGGGGATAACGGAAACAAAATTTAAGTACTTCCCGGCACAATATCGTCTTCAAACTTTGCATCAAATAAAATCAAGTCTTAAAAAGTCTTACGGTCTATTCACAGCTACCAATAAGTCCTGGGTTCGATACCAGGGGTCTCTAAAATTTATAATTGTTACGATGTTTAAGAATTTCTTTGAACCTCTTCCCGATAATATAGAAACTTAAAACTTGGCATGTAAATAAATATCATAGATACATTTCAACTACCTGTTTTAGGATTCCTTGATCGTTCTTGGTTCGATCCCAGAAAGCCATTTACATTGCCCTATGCATTTCAGATGGGAATAATAGAGTCTTATTTCAGGACCTTCCCGGTATGATATGAACTTCAAACTTTGCATTTATTAAGATCAGGTCCAATCAAGTTATAATAGCCCATTTGCATCCGCTAATAAGTCCTGGGTTCGACACCAGGCGTCTACAAAAAGGAATATATGGGAAAAGCAGGACGCCGTTTTAGGCAGTTGCAGCCAATATTTATTCTTGAGTTTTCACACATAGTTAGAGATGGTGATCTTCTGTTGTGCTGCATAGTAAGTATGACCAGGAAGACCCAGGTTCGATTCCGGGCGGTAAATATATCTCTCACTCAAAACATATAGGGGTAGTTTTTCATTATTTTTTGATGCACTTATCGAAATGATACGAAGTTCGTGCTTTGCTAGAAGATGTATATTAAGACTCGGCATAAGAACAAAAAAATATATAAGACTATGCTGTTCCTGGGTTCGATGCCAGAGCACATTACATTTTCTCACATAAAGAATATATGTGAAAAGTAGGACGTAGTTTGAGGCAGTTGCAGCAAATATTTCTGCTCGAATTTTCACACAGTTAAAGATGGTGATCTATTATTATTACTATTATCTATTGTGTTGCATAGAAAGTATCACCAGAAAGACCCGAATTCGATGCCGGTCGGTAAAAATGTCTCCCATATAAAACACATAGGGGTAGTTTTTCATTATTTTTTCATGCACAAAAAAATTTAGTTTACTAATATCTGTCCCATCTAACGAAGCTAAAATGATACATGTTAGATTGTCTACTTTTAGATAAAAGGATTACTGTATTTAATTCTACTTCTATTCTCCCCATTGAGCATCAACGGGCGCTACAGCTAGTAAAGTAATAGAGTTGCGTGAAAAAATAGTGACTGTTATTTAATCAAATACAAATACTTTCACGGGATACAGAATCAAATTAAATACTTCGTAATACCAACATCTCATCAACTGTGTCTAGCCATGCATACAGCAAAAGAAGTCCTTCCACATTTGAGTGACTTCATATGAGCTTCGTTTCTGATCAAGACGGCCATTTTTACTTTCTCCATATACGAAGTCAAGAGAAAGTATTGTTTTCATGAAAAAATCGACTTCGAGATTTCAACGGAAATACATGTTTTGGGGTCCCTAGAACACGTTTTGACTATTTTCGGAATGATGCATGTGTGTGTGTGTGTGTGTGTGTGTAAGTATGTGCGTCTGTGCTTGTGGGCGCTCTAACTTAAAAACTGTTACTTGTATCAATACCTAACTTCATATATAGCACTGTGGTGGGCGCTGTCAGAGTTGATTAGTTTTTGGAGTAAATCGGTTAACCGAAAGTCAAGTTTTTTGCTTCGAAGCAAATTTCCGTTTTTGAAAACTATCTCCATAAATATGATATTTAGGTATATTTTATAATTTATAAAATGTAATTTACTATAACCTTTGTATTTAACATATTTTCGTATCACTGATTATTTAGGAGTTATTCGTGAAATACAGATGAACCGGAAGTAACTGTTTATGTACTTTGTGGGTGCTCTAACATACAAACTATTTGTCATATCAACACCAAATGTCATACATAGTACTTTGGTTGGTGTTGTTAGAGTTGATTAGTTTTGGAGTAAATCGGTTAAACGGAAGTCGAGTTTTACTTTCGAAGCTCATTTCCGATTTTGCAAAATATCTCCATAAATATGATATTAAGGTTTATACTATTATTTATAAAAGTTTTAGAAAATGTCATTTACTAAAACTTTTGTATGAAACATATTTTTTATAACAGATTGCTTAGGAGTTATTCATGAAATACTGATAAACCGGAAGTTGCTGGTTATGTACTTTGTGGGCGCTCTGGACGCTGGGGCGACAGGCCAATTTCATCGTTTTTCATCGAACATGTCCCGAAAAACATTATTTATAATGTTTGTGACGTAATAGATAATGTGATTTAAATTAATCACTTATCTTCCAAGTTTAGATTGAATATAGAGTTCGAAAATTCTGTCGTAGGTAAATATTTACATCTTATATATGGAGAAAGTCATGTGCTGGCCACATCAGATTTTTTCAGTTCGTATTGTATCAAGCTAAATAGTATTCTAAGTCAAAGGCAAAAATCTGGAGATTTATAGTCAGTTCAAAGAGCAAGATTATTCTTTACAAAAAAATTAATGAAGTTTTTCTGCATTACATTTACGACATTGAACGCTGAGTTGATTTCGGTCGAGGGAGCAGCTGTACCATTTTGTGGCACGCCGAACATAAGTTCTGAGAAAAGCATACCCGGTAGGGCCAGGCGGGGTGGAACGAAGTCCTTCGGTGTCAAATAGATGAGAGCGGCAATACGCATGAATAGACCAACATGTAACTACTCAACTGCGGCATCCATGTCTGTCTGGTTTTCTTGTAATGTAATACCCTACTGTAACTGGGTTTGGTGGAGGTGCTTGTATATTGTTTATTTGACTTCTTTGACATGTTGTATAAATTGAGCCTATTGCTACTGTTAAGATGTGTACTGTCCACGGGAGGTTTTTGGAGGGGTTTCCCTCCTGTCCTTGGGCGAATTACGGACAGATTATAATTGTATATTCCCCTTAACCGTTGCCACCTGGTATTAATACCAACTTGCAGCGTTTAAATTAATAAATGCCTGATGTACATTAAAGTGTCTTTGGTAACGTGTAGCTCTACGTTTAAATACGTATCTTTCTCGAGGGACTTCACCTCTCTAATCTAAATATTGTCCTTGGGGCAGAATGGGGAATTTACCCGCAATGTTTCAACTACTATCGATTTCGGATATCTTTCTTAAGAGACACTGTACTTTATGTGTTCGCAAACCGAAGCAATATCTAGTGTAAGAGAAATGGGATTTATAAAATTAGCTGTCTCAGAGTGTGAATTTTGGTGAATAGGCTTAAGAAAAGGAAACATTCAATGAAAACTGTAGTTAAACCTTTATAGTAATTTAAAACTAGATAAATGTAGAGTGAACTGATTTTTTCTGCAATTCCACTAATTGTAATTGTGTTTTTGTATTTACTTATCTTTACCACCCCATTTTGCCCAGTATCCGCGGTAAAATGGGACAAAAACCTTTATTTTTTTGTTTTTGAAAATAAAAATATCGGTCCTATGTTTTCTTACGATATCATTGTATTTTTGTGATTATTAAACTACAATGTGTTCATAAAAAAATTTCAGCTTTCTTAACCCTTTCGTATTTTCAACTTGGTACCCCGTTCCGCCTTGGGCTCCTCTATTTACCCAACTGAAAATATATTATCGATTTATATTTATTCTCATTTTCATTTTTTCGTAATTCACAGTGTCATCGTGTATTTTGCATTCAGGCTCATACACTGAAATGATGAGAACGATAGCATTTTGGCCAAATCAGTATCCTCTTCTGCGTGAGATTTAATTTTCCCTGAAAGAGCATTTTTAAATAACAATCAAAAGGTATTCGTAGTGCTAATAAATAAAGGCCAGAGGGAGGAAGAAAGAAACTGGGAATAAAATGTTAGGAGGAGCAATAGATACGAAGGGTTCCTTGCTTGTTTCGCCAGCATCCCCTTTCAAAAGAAGACCCTCATGGGACCTCCCTTTTGCCCTTCTAACCAAACAACTTTGGTCAATCCTGTAAAATATCCTTACTCCTCGGCAAAGTTCGCTTCGGAATCAGCCTTATTTCGTCGGATATCACTTCTCGCATAAATAATATCCTAAAAGTGAAGACTCCTTCATTTCCCTTTATCCTTCAATTCCTTGTATTTCCCTTTATCCTTCAATTCCTTTATCCTTAAATTCCTTGTATTTCCCTTTATCCTTCAATTCCTTGTAAGATAATCAATATCAGCTTACAAGGAACTGAGGAAAAGATTTACATAGCTCACTGCTTTAATATAAATGCATGCTGTTTCTGCATTTCATAGTTTCAGCTTTTCTACAAGATTTGTTATTATTCTTATTATTTCTGTGGTAAAGAATTATAAAATCAGATTTCCATCAATTGTAAATTGTGATATTAAATTATAAACAAGACGTATATTTTTAGAATAATATATATTACTGCATTCTAAACTTACACCTCTCTCTATAAGTGCGCAAAACTCCTTTCTCGCCTCATTTGTCATTAATCGGAATTTATCATAGTTCTTATTTAAAACCGATGCATTATTTGCATTTTGTGTTACATTGAGACTCAATGGTAGATGTGGGACATTACAATTCCAATTTCACCCAATATACACATTTGTATTGCATTGTAAATTAGCTTAGTGTTATATTGTCGCTTGATAAATATTCGTAACATATATTCAATCATCACTTTGAGGTATTATTAATAAATGGTAATAGTAATTGATTCTAACACAGGATGTTACAAGTTATAGATAAAGGCAATTACAAATAGTTTGTCAAACAGCGATAAATGTTTAAATATAAATACTTGAAAGTTTACTGTCGTCCCAGGTAAATTCAGTCATAGCATTAATTATAAATGAACACTTTGCTTTTAAATGAATCCTGAGAATTGAATACTTATCTTCTTTCCTTTTCTATATTCTCTATCCTTAATATAGTTTCTGATAAATCCTCTAATATATGATCATTTGCCTTCTCTATTCCAATAATCACTGTGTTTTCTATTAACGTTCCCTCGCTTTTCTCGTTGTTTATTTAACTGATTTTACGTTTTTATAATAATCTCAAAACTTGCGAAGAATTGAATTTTGTGAAACTAACTTTCCTCCAATCTGGGTAACCATCGCATAATCTGAGTGTGCAATGAATAAGTTGTTGGCTTAAAGTGAATATCGTGCTGATGCAGCTGGAATCAGTTCGAAATTTAAAAAGGTTAAACTATTTATTTTCTTAACGTCGAATTTCTAAAAATTAATAAAGTTGAACTATTTGTTGAGAGATGGAATAGGTTAAAAACTGTGTTACGGGTAAGTAAATAATTGAAGTCAGTGTAGAGTAGACATTACGATGCGTCTTTGAAGTTGAATTACAGAGTACTTGCCTTCGTATAAATCTAACATATCTTAAAATCATCAGATTAATCTCTTCTGACCTATTTCAAGTGGACCAATTCTCCGCAGGGTGAGAAGAAAATTAATTTTTCCACTCGAGCTCTTAAAATCATCGGAAGTACATACCCAATCTCCGTAATTGAGCAAGAAACGCTATCGCTGACATTAAAATCCCGTCTTCCGTAAGTAACCCTTCATATGTATCTTCTTGACAGTGTTCCGTTAAAAGATCAGGTTAGGAGAACTTGTAATTCCATGAATAAGTGGCTTTAACTAACAAAAGTTGTCCTTTTTATTTTTCAATTCAGTGGGAAATCAATTTACACTCCTATTCGAGTTTCGTCATCGAAACCCCTCCCCTCTATTCCTCCTTAGTAAGGACTAACGGAGAACTGACCTGAGTGTACCCTAATGGTTAACTTCTAGTGATAAATTTGGCCAAAGGGAAAACTGAATATAGTCACATTAAAATTTTGATTTAAAAATTATGTAAAATTCAGTTTCAGTAGAGCTTTTTGTACGGTATTTGAAAAGCCCTACTTGGTTATCGATTTTGGAGGCTTTGTTTCTTTCCCACAAGACAAAATATTCCTCAAATAAGAGCCATTTTTGATAAAGGGAAAATATTTCACTCCTTTTGCAAGGTTTGAGTTCAAATGAAGATTTTATAAATGTGCGTTGTTGTTAGTTTAAAAGTGCTCCGACGTCGTAGGTCATTTCGCACAAGGGCTTCTACCGGAAGTCGAACACGGGACTCTCAGTGTGAATGATGATGATATTGATACGAAAGGCCATTTGATAGAATACTTACAAGTTGTTGGAGTTGAGTCGGAAAAAATATTGCTTCCGAATAACTCGCTGCAGTTGTGGTCTCTTTACCTGATGATGGACAGAACTGTCTGAAACCGGTCGTGTATAAAAACTCAAGTACAATTTTCGACATAGTGTTTTTTTTTCTATTCCTAACCATGGATTTCCTCATATTGAAGGCTTCTTCCAAAGATTATATGATTCTAAAGAGTTTACAATTAAATATTGATGATATTATAATGAAATTGGAAAAACAATGATCTACAAGTTTGACTTATTTTATTTCGGTCAGTCTTAATACATTTATGCGTAAACTAAAACGGCCCTTACGGTCTGTACTCTGGTAATGACTGACCATTAATGCTTATGTCCTTTGATCTTCGAATTCTCCTTTGTGACATATGGAATATTCTACATTGATTTTCCTTTTATTTATTGAGAAAGTGATCGTCCATGTGTTTAATTCATATTTTTCCATTTTAAAGTAGAGGTAACCGAATCCGTAGATAGGATTGTCTGTGTATTCGACGCCTACGATAATCGGATTGCAGCGGCCACTTATCCCACGTGGAATGGAAAGCATCGTAACATTATCTTCTGGTAGTTGTGTTTCAGAGGGAGCGAATTCTAGAAAACTCTTCTGTTAATACCTCCCGGGAACTATTTGGGGTCCACAAGTTTAATTCGATCCTGTAATCAAATACAGAATGAGAATCCGAGTCATATTTGGCTTTAGGATGAGCTGTAAACGGAATTCAGGGCTCTAACCTCTGCTAGTCCTCATTCCCTTCCTCCTTCAGCACATTCTCTTTATCTTAGTCAATAAGTGCATTAAAGGCACCTTCGGAGAGGGCTCCCAAGCGGTGAAAGCGGCTTCGATTCCCTGGTGGACTCCGAAATGAACTAAGTTATCACTTTTTAACCAGACAACTATTAGTATGAGAAATAATCTACGAAAGATTTGTACTTTTACAACTAATTTATTTATTATAAAAAACAAACACACGACCGGTTTCGACGATTAATCGTCATCTTCTGGTGAAGAAACTCTAAATTCAGATGCTTAAATACTAGCTGGCTAAAGGGGTAAGGGGATAGAGAAGGTGAAAAATGGGGGGGAAAGAAGGAAGTGGTGGGAGTTAGAGACTAAGAAGGTAAGAGGAAGGGACGTCGTTATTGTAAGAAAGGACAGAGTCTATCATCGGGGAGTGAGAAGGGAAAAGGTGCTCATTATCTAAAGAATATTTGGAAGAATAGATACGTCTGCGTATTTCCAGTTGTTGTAAGAAATTGAGTCGGCGGCCTTTGGTTACGATATGGAGGATTTCTGGGACAAAATCTGAGGAGTGATTGTTTTCTAAGAGGTGTTTTGAGAAGTGGGAAACAGAAGAAAGCATCTAAAATGTTCCTTGGTCCTCGTGGAAAAACTGCGGGAGGTCTGGCCGATGTAAGCTGCATCCCAGTCCTTACATTTCAAAAGGTAAATCCCTGCTTTATCTTGGGGGATGTGGTTATCTTTTCCGTTACAGAAAACTTTTCCCAAGTTGAGGGGAGTTTTGAAGGAAGGCTTGAATTATTCCTTGGGGAGAAGATGTGACAATTGCAGGGATAACGAATTTATAAAAGAAGCAAATTGACAAGGAATAGATTTATTTATACCACAGAAGAAATTGTTAGATACGTAGTGACTAGTCTCTTGATGAGGGAAGGCATTTGTGGGAAAAGTGGTGATTTTAAGGGATCACGTGGTCAGTATAAGAAGGCTTACGGAAAATAAAGAATTGAAGTTTGTTTTTATAAGAGAAATGGAAAGATCGAGAAAATTAAGGGCGCGCTTCGTTTCTAACTATAGAATGAGGATTACTGGGAAAGATGAGGAGTGAGGTAGTTTGCCTTTGCTTTCCTCACGAAGCCAAAATGGCTTGAAAACGACTACGTAAGAGCAGCGCAATGACACAATGAGTATCACTTTTCATAACATTCCGTATTGAATGCTATTATTTTTACGTACATTATATATCGTTAATTTGGTAAGAGTGTTCCAACACTGCTATTTATTCACATTTTAAGGATCGGTATTATGGCGCCAAATCCAAGATATTAAATGTTACAACTTATGGAAGACTGCTAAGCTCATCAAGACTTAAATATTTATTTATTTTGGTGGAAAAAATTCATTCCTTTATCACTTTTGTGAATCATTTTCCTTAACGACTTGTATTCTTTGAAATTATATAATCTTTGCATAATTAAATAGGCTCCCCTAATCAGCATGCTTCGCACGGTATTCCGCGCTACTTCTCTGAATATTTCCGATTTTTATTTATAATCTCTTGAAGTAACTAAGACTTGAAGATTAGGGCTAAATAACTTTTGTACTTGAGGGCTCCAAAATGTGAGCAAAGTAGCGCATTCTCACCCACTAAGAACCTTCCTCGTAGTAGAAACTCAAGATAACATTCTGTAAACTGTTTTGGTTCACTTTCATAAATATAATTGGATTTAATTAGAGTTATTTTGATTGAGCATTAGGAAAGAAAGAATAAAATCTAATCATAAAAAATGATAATACTTTTGGGAGTTTCAGATAAAATTTCAGCTAAATCTCAGCTAAAATCTCTGAATATGTTTTATCATTTAAAACATCAATGAGAAGAGGAGATAATAAGTATTCAATCCATCTTTAGCTGTAACAGTTTTAGGTGAATAACGCTGATGACGAGTGAATATTGATTTGCAGTCATTTTTAATGATTACGTCGCTTTGTGCAATTGAAACAGCAGATCACTCAATTGAATACGATTCAAAGCTTTGAGATATAAGAATTACGAAATTTAATTCATAAAATCTGAGAACAGTATTCTCCAGATGCTCTATTCTGAGATTTCTATCTAGAGTTAAGCGCAGGACCTTAGCGAGGGAGGGCAGGACGCAGACGGAGCTCATAGAAATCAAGGCGCCATATAGTTCCATCCGCTAGGGTGTTTTGAATAAGTTACTTCTGATGAATTACATGTAAAAGAAGAGGAAGTTAATGGTTGCCTTA
Organism: Sympetrum striolatum; assembly: GCA_947579665.1. NCBI lineage: Eukaryota > Metazoa > Arthropoda > Insecta > Odonata > Libellulidae > Sympetrum > Sympetrum striolatum. The sequence continues at coordinate 8,486,887 of OX388345.1, forward strand.
TAAAATACAAGAATAAACAGAGAATAAATATGAACTTTGAGACACCGCCCGTGTTCGATTGATGATGTAAATGAAGAGAAATTTTACAATTATTCCTTACTTGTAGAAACAAGTTAAAAAATTTTCTTCCCGTAAATAATCTTTAAGCCATACTCTTATGTTTTATCAAATTTTCTCGGGGTGTCGGAAGCTGCTCTGCCCAGGGAAACAGAAAGCATTGTAGATAATAACAAATAAGGTAACCGGAAAAAATATCCATCGTATGCCATAATTAAGAGTCACAAATACACCTTTAGGTGTCAAATATTATTACTGTTGCAAAAAATATGGTTGATTTTACACACAATATCACGTTTAATAACTTAAGTCTTGTTCACATTTCTAATTTTGGTTTAGAATCTTGGGAAAATGTATTTATTTACAAAAACCGCGAACATCTAATGAATTTTGATACAGATTTCGATAAATCTTATTTAGTCTGCTTGACCTCGCCTAGCGTTGCTCTTTCGTCTCCTTCCTCTCGCCGGTAATTAATTTCTTGAACTTCAGTCACAACTGGTCTTCTGAAGATGCTACAATGGTAGCGAAACGTACGTATATTAAAAAAATAATAATATTTGACAGCTCAAGGGGTATTTGTGACTCTTAATTATAACATTTATGTCAGTGGTGAGTTTTTGTTGATCGTATGCCATGCATAATGTTTTGTTATCTTTCGCTTTATTGTTTTGATTAGCGATGACATATAAGACAGGAAATGCTGTTAGCCTGAAACCCATCAAATCTTGCGTTTCGGAAGGAATAATAAGTTTTTATTGTTTGTTTCTTTATATTCGTAAATGTACTTTTATAATATAAAGCCGTCAAATTACAAGTGAAAAATGTAGTCATTATTCTTGTGCTTGTGGAGGCGGTCGCTGAAGGAAAGGGTGAAGAAGGGAAGGGTGAAGGAAGGAAGGGTGAAGGAAGGAAGGGTGAAGAAGGGAAGGGTGAAGGAAGGAAGGGTGAAGGAAGGAAGTGTGAAGAAGGGAAGGGTGAAGGAAGGAAGGGTGAAGAAGCAAAGCAAAGAGCAATGGTTGGTCGCAAACTCTGCAAGGGAAAGGTAATCGGTTTATTGAGAAAGGGAGTAGCAGAAGTGAAGCAGGGGAATGTTTTATTTGGTTGTTTCTAGTAAAAGGAGTCTACAAAATGAGCCCTAGCAAGTTTCTGTTCTCTACTTTTACTTATTTTTACTTCTTTTGCGATCTTTATTCTTATTCTCTTGTTTTCATTACAACTCAAACAACGTATGTTTTCGCAGAATTTCAGCTGAATTTTGAGAGGTAAATTTATTCGTTTAAATAGCTCAAGATATTAAATATAACTGCATTTATACTGAAGAGTTTCAAGTAATAGAAAAACCATGAGAAAGGTTGCAGAGGCAAAAAATCAATTCATTTTTTGTGAATATTGCCAACTCACTCACACCAATTGTTTGATTTTCATGGCATACAATTCTAAATTATGAATGTAATGAATGAGCTAAGAATGTGGGAATAAATTTAGGACGTTACCCTCGACTTTCTCAAAGATGAAAAATAAGGGCTCCGAGAAATCCCAATGCTATCCTATTTACCTCGAATATGTTTAAAATATAACATAGAGAAAGGTTTAAAACATGTCTCCAATTACTAACACAAACAATTCCCATCCACGAATCTTCCCCATCACACTCTCCTCTGGAAACTGTCTGAAAATATCAGATTAATTGGATAATCGTCATGCGATCTAAAACTCTGAGAAAGATGATAAGCATTTTGTATAGAATTCAGATGGCGAATCATTAATTTATATAGAATTAGTGAATTGAGCTTAAGGCTTTCTCGTGACTGATTTTCATGTCGTGATTTCGTTTTTATCTTTCAAAAATATTTATCAATCACATGATAAATACATATATGGAAACATGCGTGACAATTTTTACGAGTGTCAATTGGAAAAGTTTTATCTTTTCATTAACTCCTTCTCTTCGTTTCATTTCCGTAACTGATTATATTCGAATTCATATTTTCGTACGAATTTCACTTCAAACATCGCTTCATCACATTCTATTGTACAATATTCGCCCTCCGCAGCGAATTTATTTCGGAAGGTTCATTGCTTCTCGGTCCAATGACGCACATTTGCGGAATCTACTGGTTTGTGCTTTCATAACGAACATAATCCCAGGGAAAGGCCAGATCTCGTGTTCATAGTCCCGCAATCTAAGAAACCTCGCTCTCACGTGCACACTGTCCGTTTGCCTTCTCAGAAGTGCCTCTGGAGTGACCACGGAGCTCATAAAACTGTCATTGGGCCCTTCAAGCAGCCAGATTTAATTAGGGACACAAACATGAGCCGGAACTCTCCATTTCCAATGCTAAATAAAGTTCGTCATGGAAACTAACACCGATAAAAGCCTTAAATTTTATATAAAATAAATTAAATGAAATAATGAGACTCATATAACGACATCATTGGCCGGAGATCTCTTCTTGTAGACCTCACATTCATGGTTTTCTTTTGGATCTGTGTTCCCATACTTTAAGTGCTCCTGACATTACATTTCCTTAGAATAGCCAAGGATAGCAGTGGAAGAAGATTTTTCAATTGACTCCATTTCAAATCAGTAAGTGTGTCACTATTTTCCGTTATCACAGCGGATGTGCGTATAAGAGTGGCAATTTTTAAGAAAAGATGACATAAATGAAAGCAACCAATACAACCGACGATTTGTGCGCTTTTTAAAATAAAACACAGATCGTGGAATTGCTTCTTAATTGAAAGTGCCATTTCTTTTATGCAGACTTGATGCACGGCCGATTTCGAGCTAACCGCTAATCGTCAGGCACAAAATACAAATGCCGCAAGATACAAATAAAAGATACAAATACAAGATACAAATACAAGATACAAATACAAGATACAAATACAAAATACAAATACAAGATACAGTGCCTGACGATAAGTGGTTAGCTCGAAACCGGTCGTGAATTAAAATTTTTTGTTTTGTGGAATTTGCATCTTTTACTTAATATGATACCGATTACGGAGTTCCACCAAGTTAAGGCTTCTTCGATTGAATTTATTCAAAATGGTTTGAAGGCTTTCTCTGTGCATAATTTGCTTCATGTGTGTCTCTTTCTTAGCTTCAGCTATTACTCACTTAAGCCTGAAAAAATCAACGATACCTATTGCAGAACGTCATTATAATCCAGCCGCTGCTAAAATAAACTTAGTAAATCATGGAGAGCACTGGTGAGGGCACACACATCTGTGACATACGTTCAATTTTTACCAAGAAGATATCTCGATATGATGCTAAATAAATGGTGTCCAAAACTAATTTTAGCAAGAAAAGAGGAGATGAAGATAATGAAATATATCTAAGTGCTTCGATTCTCTGGTGTACCTTCGTTCCTCTTGAATATCTGTTATGTTCATTCAAAGGCACTGGACACATTTAAGAAGCTATCCAAGTCTACAGTCTACCTAATGCCTCTTCAGCAACCGGTGCATGGGCCGTGTTTAACAGGGTCTTTGGAGGACTAGAAGAGAGCACAATCCTTTGACGCTAGGTCAAAAGTCTTCAGAAAGGGCAAGTACTCTACTTATGCAAATACTAATGCTCTCGCGTGGCTTTGAAGAATATATAACTCCATCCGCATTTCTGGTTCATTTTAATTTAGTGCTGTGTATATCTTGGATTAATCGGAAGTATATCAATATACGTCAGTAAATTTTCCGTGAATTTAAAGGTAACTAGTTGAATTACCTGTTGAAATGCAATGAGGAAAATAAGTAAACATAAATGATATTATTCTTTCCAAAGATTTTAGCAGCAAATGGTGGACGAGTTGAGCGCCCTCCCCAGACTAAGAAAACTCTCACTAACGGTCATTCGTAAGTGCATATGCGTACTCGAGTGCAAATGGCAAAATATTCTCAATTATTTTCCAGAGTTTATAATTATCGACAGAAATCACTGGATGATTGCTCAAACGACATCTTGGTTTCACTAAAGCAATTTCGGATAACAGGCTCACAGCAAAACAGCGAAACCTTCTGTAAACAGTTACGTTGCTATAAACAAATACGACTTTAATATGGATGTTTTCTCTACGTGTTCACATAAGAAAATTCAACAATAGCATTTATGAGGATAATTGGCATTCTGCGAACCAATTAAATTTCAAATAATGAAGGGGGATGAATTTTTACGGCAAAACAAGGATAATTCCTTAAACCAACCCCTCCTTCTTTTAAAAGTAAATTACATTATATGTTTTTATTTTATTATTTAAGGATTCTATGATTTTATACGAAAGAATTTAATTTTTTCTTCTAATTTATAATGAGTTTAAGGGAAAATGTATCATATTAAATGACATTTATTGGCTGTATGCAAAACCTATGACACCACTTACTTATTTGAACACAAAATGTAATTAAAAGATAGCCATTTTCCACAGATCGGCAAACTTAAACAACTAGTTACTCAAATGAAAAGGCTTATATTTATAATAAACCTGATAGTACCAATTTCCATCAGTGGTTATGTGATTTTACTTATATGAGAAAGATTTCGTATTATTTACTATTAAAGGAACTATTTTTTATGATGGTTTCCCACTTCATAAAATTATTCTATTTTAATTTTATTTGTAGAGAGAATTTCAAAATTTTTATGACACATGAAACGCATCTATGATAATATGAAATAGATTTAGTAATTATATGTAAAACTCTTGATGATTTTTGATTGAGATTCGTTCATGAATATTTTTATGGAAGAAGTTACTTTAATTGTTTATAGAAGATGTGTGGCGAAAGTTTAGTGAGAATAAAGTATACTAGAAACTATCATTCGAGCTAGATTAAGCAATTCGAGCAATAAAACATAACATTATTCACAGGAATAAGTATGGGGATAAACTTCTTTCATAAAATTGAGGAACTCATTTTAACAATAACAAGATAATCTCATTGAATATATTTAATCGAATCGCTTTTGTATGTAACAGGAGAGTAGATACAGATCTAAGAAGACAATATGCTGAATTCATCTCAATCTGAGCTTGAACTGTTGCACAGATTTCAGTTCGGATAGGCCAAAGTAATTTCCTCGCGTAAAGTTTTCTTATACTGAGAATGAATTGTAACTTTCGAGGTTTTGCTTCTGGGGAAGCCTAATATTTCCAGACAATTGAAACTCGATAAAAACTTTACTTCACCGCTCGATATTGGCCGTAAATTAAACGTCTCTTCTTTTTTGGCGGTGGACCTCATTCGCTCATCTCCTGTATCCCTCACGTCCTGTGGACCTCTGAAATGCGCATTTGTGACTAACCATTGTTTCCGAACGGCTCCTGAATTTTCTGATAGTGACGACGCACAGTGGGCTAGAATACAGAATAGCTGGCAAAAGTTTGAAACTTCGCATAGTCGTTTTTAAATAAATTCTGCGTATAACTGTGAAATAATTTGCGTTGGTTCCCAAGCGTTGCAATTTTACAGGGGGTCAAAGTTGACTAAATTTTACGAAAAATGCCTGTCCTCGATTTTTCGCAAAATTCTTCAATATCAAGCCAATCCTGAACCAAAATGAGATAAATCATCGGGTAAAAAACGTTGCAGTATTATAATCCTAATTTTAATGCTTTATAATACTAGGTTTTAATGATCACAGTTGAATATTTGCATTAATTATACAACAAAATGGCGGACCCTTATTTTATGGCAAATTTCCTCCTGAAGTGAGGAAAATAGTAGTGAATAAGCGCGGTGTACGCAGAGTTATTTATACCAAAATGTTCTTTGAAGCTTTCCTAACAAGAATCTGAAATGAAATCCTGCGACAATTTGCGACGCCAATAAATGAAGCGCCTTTTCAATGGCGATGCAAGAGCTGTGTCCGCGCGGCGGAGCGCCTCTTTCTGAGACGACCTCGGTTTTGAGAGGATATGCAGATAAAAACGATTCTGAACAGTGTTTATAGTGGCTTATTACTATGAATTAGGTCAACTTTGACCCCCTGTAAAATTGTAACGCTTGGGAACCAACGAAAATGATTTCACAGTTATATGCAGATTTTATTCAAGAACGACTATGCGTAGTTTCAAAGTCCGCACTCAGAAAAAGCACTTTTTTATTTTTGGCCAGCTTTTATCGATTCTAGCCCACTGTGCGTCGTCAACATATTTTGAGAGTAACACACGCACGATTCCTCAATAATATTTGACTTGGTTTCATCTGACATCTGTAATGTAATACATAATATAAATCAGAACGGCTGGCATTTTCTGCAGAAGTAAACATACTTCGCAAATGTATTACTTGAATATCAATAAAATAGAAATAATTATATATTGATTTGAGATTTTTAGGCTTGTACGTTTCCTCTACAGTAACGGGATAAGCAATAAATATTTGAAAATCCTGTCATCCTACTCCAAGTTTGCATGTCTATACCTTGTGATCTAAATTAAATAATTTCGACTTCAGAGGAAAATTTATAAATTATAATCGGCGAGGGAACACAGAGTACCTTTGCTATCCTTACTGATAGCAAATGAAAGTTTATCAAAACGATGGCTTAACTTTTTCAAAAAATGCTACTTTTTACATGTTAGTCACATGTAACATTTCTAAGCCCATTCCGTCATTTGTAGCGAGTCGATTTCAGCAAAAATAACTCTTGGAACCGTCTTCGACTTATTCTTTGTCCTTTTATTTCCTTATTCATCAACAAAGTTAAATTTTTCACTAACTTAGCTGATGGAAAAATGCAAGGAGCTGAATAATAGTAAATTTCATACAGATTACGACACACGGCGACTGGAATGGATATTTACACTTAAACATAAAAATATTGCGATTTCTTAACGTCCAGATAACATTCTATCCTCTATCACAAGATTAAGGCGAGCAATCCTAACTTTGTGAAGTTTCGTAAAAACCATCTAAAAAAAAATTCCTCTTAACTTCCACAATATACTTATATTTCTATTAACCAGTTTCGTCAACTTTTTGACATTAAGAACAAACTCAAGTCTTTTCTTTGGCGTAAATTACGGTATACAGTATTACTATGCTGAAGATTTTTTTAAAGATAAAGTTTAAATCCTTGTGATGCAATTGAGAATTTTATCTCTTAATGTATTCTTCTGCTTTTTTATTTTATATGATATCTTATGCTGTCTTATGTTTTCATTATATTTTCTAGATAATTATTAATTGTACTATAAACTAAAGTTTATTTGACGTACCTTATATCTTGTGCTTTTCTTCATTAGGTTGTATATTTGATCTTTGGGCAAATAAGAATATTATTATTATTGCTTGTTACGAAGTGTGTTTCATTTAAGAAGTTTTTCTCATCTATTGCACCTTCGATTTGAATAGTGTGTGGGAAAGACAGGGCCACAAGTGGTAAAGTGGCCATTGGCCTGTACTTGCTCGAAACTACTGCAATTTGGTGGGAAAGGTTTTAAACTAACTTGTAGGAAGGCTATCAGTGCTGTGTTAAAGGGTCAGTGATCAGTTTGCCGAATTGTTTGAGTTACAACAGATTTTCTATTTTTTCCAGGATTGATCTGAGGTAACTGTTCAGTTTTATACTCATTATTTCGTCATCAATTACTGATAAAATTTTCAAATTAACATAGCTGAAAACTCTGTCTAATAACATTTAAAATAATATTGTTTATGATGAATTAGAATGTTTAAACTGAACGAGAGTTATTCAAAATCAGTAAACGAGGGATGAGTACGATGATCTTGTTGCCTTGAAATGGGCTCATGAAGCGAATGCTGGATGCGAAGATGATGATTTTGTTTGTGAACTTTGCAAGAAGATTCCTAAAACAATTAAAGATTATTTTTGCAATAACATATTATTCCAATATGATATTCTGTTAATTGCAACATTGATATTGATTTATAATAGTTAATAATACAATTATAGTTTGATTTTGTATGTACCGTGTTCATCATCTCAAGATTTCTTTTTTGGGGTAAAATGTCTACCCCTGACCACTTTACAGAAGTTGTAAAAAACATAATTGTGAAAATATCTCTCCAAATATTGTTAATATATTGATGGTTATTAACTCTGCACTAATGAAACTACATGCTTAGTATTTTTAAATAGCATTTCCTTCTAAAATAGTAAACTAAAAACACATTTTGTCTGAGGGTGGGCCACCCCAGTCTCCCCTACTTTTACCTTTTGCGTGAAAAAATGAAAATAATAGAAAAATCAATAAATTCTACATAGCAACAACCATAAGATTTAATTATAACAAATACTAACCTTTGCAAATGCTCTAATTAACGCTAGACTAAATCATCGTCCGACCGAACTGTTTAGGGACAAAATCGCCTCGAACCAAATCACCGACTGCGAACGATCGGCTAATAACTGTTTTCTATTGTTGGCTCCATCTCCTTCAATTGTCTTGTCCGTCGGAATATATTGAAGTACTCTCGAATTCCAATTTGCCGAACTTTAATTACATTAATTGCGCCTAAGCTAATTGCATTTATCTTTGGCTTTTACTCGTTCAAAAGTAATGAAGAACAAGAAATTGGTCTAGAATGAAGACTTTAATGGATAAGCCATATAACCAATATCTAGTTGAAGTTGGAATAATTAGAAATGATCGGTCGAGCATTATTTTAAATAATTTATAAAAACCCTTCCAAATATTGCTTACAGATTCTTACTTATATTGATTTAAATATGAGAAACACTGTGAGTTTGCAAAATTGATAATTTAAAAAATCATATTTGGATTTGGAAAAGGAATATACTGATATATAATAGACATACGATTTTGACATAGTGCTATACAAACCCTTATTCCGCAGAATAGTTGTTCCTCAGCAATAACCAAGGAATCAATGAATCAAAGGGAGAAATCTAACCTTAAATCGTAAATGCAACACAGTGGAGGCTAATAAATTCAAACAACATCCGATCTGGCAAAATCTTACCTTTCGCAATGGAATTTCTGAAATTGCGAGTTATCACGATAATTCGTTTACGTGAAGCTTTCAGCGTCACGAGGAAGGACCTATTCTATTAAAGGGGGATTGATTAGAGTAACACATCTGTCCGCTCAGCGGAAGAGATAATTCTATAGAGCGAAGACGTCTGAAGAAGGAAAAGCAATCGACTCTTTTATTGGAGATAACCTCCTGGTCGAGTGACCACTTCTCTCTCCATTCAGCACATAATTCGATGTCCACGAAGAGCGAGAGAAAGAAATGGATTTTGGGGATCCACTTGCCTTTCTCTACTCTTTGGATACACCCTTGTTTTTTTAAGATACCAACGCTGCAATGAAAGTCTTTTGCTCTATTTACGTCTTTTTTCGACATATTCAACATTCAACTGTTTGATGTTAGTGAAAACTAATGGAAAGTTGACTTTCGATTGATACACGTTTCTATTTTTAATAAAAGAATCATTTGCTGTAAATAATCTATTTGTCGAGTAGAAAAATATGATTTTGAGTTATCTCTATCAAGGCTTCCTTCCAATCTCTACTATCCCATTTCTCCATCCGTAATCTTTTCTTCAAATTCTCGTATATTACGAGATAAAACTTCCTTACGACCTTTTATTAATGGCTAAATTCGCTTAAGTAGCACTTCGATACTACACCTCCATGACTGGAGTGCTTCCGAAAGCTGAATATGGGGAAACTTCCAAAACTCCCCATAAAGATAGATCTCTCTAACAAAGGCACAACTATCGAAAAAAGTATATTTTTAGGGCATACTTAGTCCTCGAAGGAAGCTAATTTGGAAAAATGAATTCGACTCTCAACTATTTTAGCTTTTGTGCATAAAATTCAAATCTTCCAATATCAAAGTTTGTTGCATTTATTTCGAGGCTTGGAATTTCAAGGCAGCACCGCCAGATGCTGCTTGCATTGAAATTCGTGGTTTTCCTAAACATGCATATCAATTTACTATGATAGAGACGAATTTACTATGATATAAGGTAATTCCGGGTGAGATGCCCCACCGGGAGAGATGCCCTAGTTATAGTAATTTCAGGTTTAAATCTACATATTTTCTATAAAATAAAACCATCACATAAGGTAATTCCAGGAGAGATGCCCCAGTCGCAATATTTGTAAGGAAAACCACAAGATTGCTCTAGTGACGGTGTGCGTCAGTCAGTTGGAAGGCACTTGCCTATCTGAAAGAGTTTCACGGTTATTAATTCTTTTTACTCATTTTTATAACATCATTTCAAGTAGGCACTGATTTTTCTCCGCCCTAGGATAGGGTATAATGTTTCTGGTTGGCACATTTTTAAATGTTTGAATATTTTGAATTAAAGGGTGGAAACTTGTACTACTAAATTATTTAATATCCAGTGCAGTGACTGGCCATCTTGGACAAAGTGTAGCCCCACTGACTGTAAGGGCATCTCTCTCGTACTGAAAGGAGAGACCACTTCTCGGGATAGATACCCCAGTGCTATATTTAGGTAAATGTGCCCAATTAGTATCAATTTTACTTTATGGTGATACTGATTAAGGCTTTTTTCAAGAAAAGGTTTGTAATCTACCTTTAAATTTCAATTCAAATTTAAATCCAGGGTCGAATGCATTTTATGCACGATCAAAAGATGATGTAATGTTTAGTAAGCTCTAGGGTGGAGCGTTTTGCCTCTTTTCTCTGATCGAAATGTAATACCCGGAAAAGGTAGCCCACCCGCATTGGCATAATAAATATAATTTTTTTTTTTAATCAAAAAAACATCTTATGTGAGAATTTCTGCCTCGAAGCTTCGAAATTTCCAGAAAAACATCAAAATTATCATATTTTTTTTTCGTTTGAATCGGCAATACTTTTGCGTGAGAAGATGTCACTTGCAAAATAAACTGATGACCAAACCTCAATATGCCATTTATATGCCTCAAGAGGAGACTGAGATGCCTCTAAAAATGTTTGCAAATGATACTTTTACATAGGCTTTAAATTTAACTTAAACATTTTCCTAGGTCCTGACTTTAAGTTATATTTAACAAGTTTGTATATGACAAGCGCTTTCTATGTTCAGTTTAAGCTAATGGGGCATCTCTCCCATAGAGGTCTCACCCGGACACTCGGGAGAGATGGCCAAATGCATGGATGCAGAAAAACTTTAATATTTTGTATGAAAAAGTTTTTAAACAAAAAATTTTTATAATCCTGTTAATAATCAATAAATTTTACATTCTATCACGCAGTTTCACATTCTTATTATCACTGAAGTCATTGCTATGAAGTCATTTTCTTAGGTGGGGCATCTCTCCCGGAATTACCTTACTTTATTACTTCCCTCATCTAAGGATGCTCAAAATAAAAAGATTCATGTCACACTACCCTAATTTATTCGCAATCATTTTAATAAGGATTGATGTCCATTATGATCTACATAAAAGGTATTCATTTGAAAAAGATATTCTTACTCTATATCAAGGAATGAATTTCGTATGGGTGTATTTTAATGTCTGCATGGCACAGTGGTTCCGTCAGTTGCTCTTCCCTTTGAAGCAGAGGGATGACGAATAGTGATGCTAATTTCACTTTGACGAGCGGCTTTTAATAGTGTACACTCACTAATCTGGGCAAATGAAGGGTGAGAATCGGCCGAGTAACCAACGACAAATAGGAGTCCTCGTAATCCGAGTGTCCCTTGAATGGAGTACAATGACTCAGTGAAGCAGCGAGTATGATGGTTCGCTATGTCGATTAATAAATATGCGCACTGAATTTACCGAAAAGCGTGTTAACATTAGCCGGCCATTTAACTATACCTCACCAAACTGTACGTTTAAAATCAGATATATCACAATCACGGGAGAGTTCATACTTTAACCACATGACTTTTAATTTTACGAGACAAAACGGGAAAGAGAACAATGGAGTTAGTGGACCGAGGGGCTTAAATGATCAAGTTTTTAATAGGATAACGTGTATTGGATTTAGATATTAATTTTCCGAGGATAACGATGTATCATTAGAGCATTTGAGAATAATTTAAGTGAGCACATTTGAAGCGTATATTTGCTAGTCAAAACTGAGATATAAGCAAATAAAATCACCCTTCCTCATAAATTAATCTTTAACAGCGAATTGCACTTGTAATATTGGAGCCACGGGCGAATCCGAATACATTATTTTTGATTTGTCAAATTGCTACCGGAATGAACGAAGCAACCTCTGCCTTTTCTTCAGGAAATCGGCCTTCTCCCCAAAACGCCTTCGCTGGCAGCCCAACACAGCCCTAGATGCATGAGAGGCTATTGAAATCATGCGCACCAAAAATTCAACAAATGAAATTACTTTCACGTACCCTTCCCCTAATATATATAAAAAGGTTCTTGCGTAACTGCCCTTACGATGGCTCCTTACAGAAATCGTTAGTCTGTAATACTTTTTGCGGAAAAGTGTTTTCTTTTTTCTTTCGTAAAGGCTGAGTTGTTGCGAAAACATGGCGATGGGGCAAGTTCACGTAAGGGACACGGGGCAGGTTTACACGCTTTGTGAATCTGCCCAGCGTTTGAGTATTTCGCCCCCTCCATATTAACTCACAGTTTTAATGGCTAAATATGTGTGTGCGTGTGTTTAGATGAAATTATGGTTGGAAATTAAATAATGAAAATCGAAAGAATTAAAACTGTTATTCCAAACGTGACGAAGATGCCAGTTAATTCTTCGAAAGAGAGAAAGATCATTCGACTGACAGATTCCTCATAATTAACGCCACGGTAAATGCCACATGCAATGCCAAACTTTCAAGGAGGTTTGCAGTTTAACTGAATCAACTCCGAATCAGTGTTTTCAATATGAATTTCGGATAACTTCAGATTCATTAGAATGGTCTATTTTCGAAGAAATGAACATTTGATCATTTGAACCGAGGCAAACTTACACAGGTCACATAACAAAAAAAAACAATCAATAAAACAAATATTTATGATAATTTAAGGCACATAAAACATACGATAGTAAATTTAAAAGTTCAACTAATGAAAGAGTATGAAAAACGGGTAAATAAGTGCAATACCTAAAAATAAAAATAATATTTGAAAATTGTGTAAATGGGGCCTGAGCTTCCCTCAATTAGCCAAAAATATTAAATATAACTTTATAGCTCGCTTGTCTTTTATTTTATATTATTCACAACTACGAGTAAGATTTTTACGTTCTTGCAAAAATTATTAAAAACGTATCGCAAATAGTGATGAAGAAAATTAGCTGATTCCTAAGTAGTTTCTTCATTTAGATATTTATCATTAAAAGGAGTAAAAGGAACCTAAAAAAACTTTGAAAGATATTCTTATGATTATATTTCGGTAGTAAACTGAAAAATTCCTCTTCGTCGGGACGCAATAATTTTTTCTATTCTTGTTTCGTAAGCAATAAGGATCTCAGAATCTACTCCTTGCAAAACGACCTCTTCTTAGTAGTAGTAGTAGTAGTAGTATTGTTAAAAGTGCTTCGACAGCTTAGGTCATTTCGCATATTGGCTCCCACCGGGAATCGAACCCGGGACCGCTTTCACCAAAGGCAAACGCGCTGTCCACATGACTAACCGGGAGCCTCACGATCTTTTCCTTTAAGTCTCGATCTCATTTCATTTTAGGAATTTAAAAAGGCTGAGATATAATTTAAAATTTAATACCCCCTTGAAATAAATTCAACTTGGTTATAACACTTATAAAGTAAAAATAAATGAAATTTTATCCTTAAATTACAGTATATTGGAAGAATTTTGCGTTGAGAAAGGTAAAATTCTTGTGAGAATATTTGTGAGCGATTCACTACTGATTATTGATTAAATGTTTGGAGAATATCTTGACAACATAGGTAGAATTCCTTATAGAAAGGAACACGACAGACTGAAATGCGGAAGTGATTAAAATGACACCCTATGAAATACTGCTGAGGAATCAACAAAATGAATGACATTTCATTCATTATTTCGTTTACGTTGATTAATATATGAACACAGTTACCAGGAACTAATTAACCTTGTAACTTCTGGATGTATGCCCTAAGGACAAGAACATACGCGGACTTTTGCACATAATTCTTGGAAAGTTCGCAGCCACACTTCAACGCCATCGCCCTTCGTTGGGACCTACTTCTGTGAAATCAACACCTCCACAATTCATGGCTTTGATATGCAGCTACAATTTGTTTTAGGAAATCCCTCTATGCTATAAATAAAACAAGTGAATTAATAATCAAAAGGAATTAGCGTAAGATAAATATTGTTGAGCCATTCTACTATTTTTCGATCGCTTTTATATCAGAATTTTTAATAAAAGAAATAGGTGTTCAGTAACATTTTTCCATCATGAGGTGCCTATCTAATATTGTGTTAATGTATACCGTTTTAATACTCACCTAAAAACAGTCCTTTCGTGAAGATATATATATTTTGCAACCCTAACTCGTCAGTGCGAGAAAAACGCAGGCAAGAAAGGAAATGTGGAATACAGCACACAAATAATACAAAGTGCGCGGTGAGGAATGTGGTGAAAAAAATCTTTTAGATCTTAAACTAATTGATTTTCTATTTCACTTATACAAGGTAATATTACGCGTTTTGAACCGGCTTTTAATATTTAAAAAATCTTTGAATTTTCTATATTTCGCGGAATTCATAGACGATTTCAATCAGCTCAAGTTCTTAACTGTATAAATACGTATAACTAAATGAAATGAATACTGAAAATATTTATATCTACATGCTTCACAGAAATTCCTCACAAATCCATCATTATTTCAGCGAAATACTGTGATTCTACAGATGAAAAAATTCCCATTCCTGTTTGAATTAACATATAAAACATATAAAACAGGAACGTACGGGGACATCTATGCAGGAGGTAACCTAAGAGATATTTCAATCATCCTGAAGGAAATGGCAAAGAGGGGACCCAATAGGGAGGCTCACCCTTTGGGAGTTTCGAGTGTCTTCGGTTTTATTGTATCTCTCGATAGGGCGAGATTTAGTTACCGAAATCAGTTTAATTGATTTTCGAGTCAATTATTGAACAATTAGTTAAATTTAATGGATTATTCTGGTAAACAATGAATAGAACGGGAAACAGAATCATCGATTTAACTTAAAATACGAAGTTCAATATCGTCAAAGCTGCAAGGTCTCCCGAAAATGATTGTAGAGAAACTTTTATTATTAACCTCATAAATCGTTCATTTCCTCCTCTTCTTGAGATAAAACACTATCGAGATTGTAAAATTCGGCTTTTTATCAATATTATTTAATTATTTTAGTTCGTTATTTTGCCTGAATTCATTCCTACATCTAATTTCGATTAAAGAGAATTTTAAATTATCCTATGAAATTTTTGTCTCCGAAACTTTTACGCTTCGATCCTAATATTCACTCACTAGATCACTAGTTATAAATAAAATATTTTTTAATTATAATTGCATAAATATAATTTTTTTAACTGGAGGGTACTTAGAACATTTCGACATTTCGTAACTAGTTATGGGAGTGTTTTCTAACACCACTGGTTACACTTCGTCGTATTAATATGAATGTTGGATACAGTGGATTTTGGAATATCATTCAATATGAGACAGAATCGGGTCAACCAGTGTGTACAGTATATTTATGAGTAACGTTTGTTCAGATTCACTCGAATATTTTATCGGAACACGGTATTCGCACCATCAACTCTGTTTTCCGCCGTCTTGCGACTGGTACTTCTCCATTTCTCTTCTTTTATAAAACCATTCGTATTAAAGATGTTGATAAATGATTGGAAAAATTAGTCTTTGCTTCCATTCTTATTGTTTAAATAAACGTAAAAGTGGAGCTAATATCAGGAATCTCAATTGCTCTCATAATACTCAAAGAGTGCAGTTTCTTAAAAAAAATCTGAATTTCATCCAATGATATTCTTTTCAAATACCATCGTAATTACATGGAAATATTCTTTAAGTAAGATTTCTATCCATTAGAGCTCTATCATAGCAATACTTTGAACTTAGGAACAATTCAAACGCAATATTTTATACAGAACAAGTTCTTATGGATATACATATAAAAGTAAAAAGGTTCATATCTGGGCTAACAATTGTAAGATGGCGTTTGTGATACGCGGTCGTATCCATAATTGACTTTTAAAGGCTTTTCTGGATTGGCTGATTGATAAGGAATTAATGATTTTCGAAATGGAATAGAAAACTAGATTCCTATATCGGCAAAAAAGCCAATGATCTCCAATTTCATTCCGTTAACTCTGTAAAGGTGGAAATCACTGGTAAACTAAAATACTCTGTTATCGTTGTTTATCAAATTCTTCAGATTTTGCTTCGCATGAGCTAACGGTTCTGATTGAGAACTTTGATACCTAGAATCAGGAATACAACTTACCTATTGAACTGTGTTGCACACGGTAAGGAAGGTTTAATTGATTCCATTGCATTTACCGTGGCATTAATTCGATGATTAAGACGTTCATTGCCTGAGACCAACGCGATTGCTCTTCATTACGGTCTTTGAATAATGATGTTCGAATTTTGTATGAAATCATCTCCTATAAACCCGATGTTTATTTTCATTTTCAAAATAAAATAAGCATTCAGCCCATTCAGGAACATAAAAGCATAATTCCCAACAAACGAGAATACAATTCTCCGAATTGTAGGAACGAATCGTTCACAATAAATTCATTTTCCCGTTGAACATTATTTGCCTTTTTAGAACTCGCGATTGCATGTTTGGATTCAGCCTTCGAGCGATACGCCTCAAGAAGCGGCTGAATTCGAAGATGAAGTTTAATAATAATGATAAAAGGACATTACTAAGGGCGAGATTGAGGCTATAAAGTCTCTTCTTACATCTTACCCATCTTCGAGTTAAATACGAAAGAAAGAGATAGATTGGAAAAGTACATTAATGGCTGTTCGTTTCCGAAGTAATTAATTTTATTTCACTTTTCCAACTCATGTTTTCCACAAGTCCCGCAGGTTGAACCAACCATCACCGAGTGTCCATTAGATATATAAATTGAAACTCGGAAAAATGGCTGGAAAAATAAATTGAAGTTTTCACATGAAGCTCGAAGATTTGATTAAAATAAACAGTTTTCATAAATTTGACTAAGAAGAACTTCGGTTTATTTAACAATCTGCCATCGCTTTCCACCAGGGCAAGTCGTATTGATTACATGCGAATTTCATCCTATGCTTACTTAATTTCTTGCGAAAAGTAGAATTTATATTTGATGCCCAATGCACAATTTGAAAAACTACAAGAGATCAAATAAAAGATCGGAAAATTTCAATTTAAGCTCCGCTCGGGCTCAGGATGTATGAAAGTGAAAAAGACAATTGACTCAAAAATTGCTCAATTTAGAGAGAAGAGCGAAATTGTATTTAAAAAGATTAAATAGGGTAATTATAGTATTTTAGGTGACCGCAAGAGGTAAAAAAAACAAATTGCTTGAAAGCATTAAAATAAAATCATAATTTCATCATGGGGATCATTTCATTGAATTTAAAATGTCGTTTTAATTCAGTGAGTGCCTAAAATGAATAACTCTTGAATTCAGCAAACACTTGGTGATTTCAAGGCATGTTTTAGGCCATGAAAAATAATATTATAAAACGTAGCTTTTGGTAAATATTTAAATTTGGAACATAACATATTTCTAAGAAACATGCAGTATATGTAGACATAGACTTTTTATTCTATAATATTTGGTTTGGTCAAATACAATTCAGAAATATATTGCAAAGAATAATTTCACAAACTCTTAGAATAGTTATTTATATATAAAAGCCAAATAACTACATCAAGATTATCTAAATGTATAAGTTAAAATCATTATTTATGATGTAATAAATTTCAATCCAGATTTTATCATAAGATTACTTTAAGAATGTCTTTTATTTTAGATACATCGAAGTCATCTTCAGAGATTCCGCTTGAAATCGCAGCGCATTTGGAGTGTTTGTGCTGAGGAATTGCCGCACCACTCTTCCGTAACTTCTCGATGGCATCTTCGTTCGCTCCCCAACTCAAAAAATGTTTGTCCTCGGGAAATCTGTGTAATCGGATTTTGAATTTGCGGTCGATCGACGCCAGGAAAGCTTAATTGGATATCGAGCGATGGATTCCACTTAGAACGGTGTAATGATAGATTCGGATATTTATGGGTGATTTTTAACATCTCCCAAGAGAGACATGAAACAAAGCAAGAGGTCTTCTAGCGCGATATCTTAGTTAGAATTCCATTAATGATCTGTATCATGTTCATTGTTTTGCTGTTTCGTAATGAATATTTGCAACTGTCAGACTCAATCGAGGATAAATAAAACATCCTAGTCAAAATTCTTGTTGAGAATATCTTGGCAAATTTAAAATTAATTTCTAATCTCTCTAGGCAGTTAGTGTAAATATTATTAATGTACCTTTTATAAATATTATTGGAACAGATATCGGGTCATACTTAAATGCTAAGTATTCCTTTCTTAGATGAACGGCAAAGTAAATGTCTCCTTCAAATAGACTTCGGATATCCTTAACATACACTCTAATGAAGTATCGGAGGACTTACCCGTTCAAAACACATACTATGCTCAGTTTTACTTTCGTATTTAATAGTATTTAAAGGTCTCCCACGATTAAAACTGCGTCTGTTAACCCTGAGGTAGAATATCCAGTCTTCAAGCGAATTACTGAACGATTTCAAAACATCAATAAGAGAAAACCACGAAGTCGGAGGTTTCTCATTGAAAGTTTAACTAAATTTAGTTTAATTAACTAACTAAAAAACTAACTTAAATACTAAAAAGTAATGGGAATTGGTTAATCGATTACTAAATATTTCATCACGTACATACGTAAATAGAGCTGCATAAAACATCCTGAACTAGATTTTGTTCCACTACTGATTATTTTACCTCAATTGTATAAATCAGTACCTTCTGTTGACTGTTTTTATAGATCATGACTTGGCTTTTACTGTGCTATACATGTTACCTAATGTCGGATTGTGTTGATTTTAACTGTTTTGATGGACAATAAATCACCCAACTTTGTTTCAGTGTTTTTATACTGTAATTGCCTTACTTACAAACGTCTGTATTCAGTGTCTGATTATGTAGGTCGGAAACCGGTCCTCCAGAACAATAAAATATTTTGTCTAGTTCACCAAGTACATACATTTCAATAACTGACATCATGAAAATGTTCCATAAAGTATCGCCCACACGGGGAGTCTAACGTAATAAAAGAGAAGCCAAAAGAAACGCAACCCGAGGAGCACTGGTGAGAACTTTTCGCCGGCTCTCCTTTAACTACATGTATTTTTGGGGTTTTATTTTCCTCTCATACGGGACTCAGGAGCTTGTCTATCCTATGACATAGACTCAGATAGTTCAAATGAACCTTTTACTTAACGATCATGTTCGATTTTTTTCTCAAAGTCTTCTTGATTCTTTTCATCAAGGAAAATAAAACATGCCTGCAATGTAAACTTCTCGGATGCCGGTGTCGTCTGCTACAGCGATATAAAAAACGAATCATCTGCCAACCTCCCACAAACTGAATTAAAACCTCGTTGATTATTATAATGTTAATCTTATGTATATTATAATGCATTAATCCGACTTAGTTTTTAATCGATCAATACCAAGTATGGCCTAAAAATTCCTTAATAATCGTTTACCGCAATGAGATAAGGCTACTCCATCATAAATTATAATAGCTTATCAGGGTAATTAGAGATTTTCCGCTTGTGAAAATGTTTGTTCTAATTCATAATTGGGGCTCAATGCAGTAAAAGTTGTCAAAATGACGAATCTGTTCTTACAGCCAAATTCACTGCAATTGGTCATACTGAAGGCAGAAACAAGCCCCTGCTTATTTACCTATTAAACCTTTAGAAACGCGAAAATAACAAAATTTTTTCGTGTTACAGATTGCTTAAACTACATTTTGTGTTCAAAAACCTTCGAATTACTCGATCAAACCAGGAAAACTCTGTATCAAAGCCGCAAAATCACGAAAAAACAATGTATTGGTATAGGGAGATACGAAAAGTGCAACCCAGCATGGCTGAATGCGCAATCTGCCCCTTTACCTCTGGCTTCACTTTTGGTCGCTAGAGGGAGATAGGTTATGCTACCCCTGTGGTATCGCCGCAGCACAAGTACTTGTGTACTTGTAACTTGATATTTACTGAAAAAATTCTAAATAAATGTTAACCTTTAAGTTAGGAAAGCAAAGTTTACGATTTGACGTAGTTAATTTCTTTTTATTGGTTTTACTGTCAATAATTCTAGGGAAAAAATTTAAAAGATGCTACTTGATTCTCGATATAATTTTTTGCTACTTATATTTGATGATTAGTTCGTCCTTATTATATTTTCATATAATGTAGAGAATTATCTACATCTACATCTACATTAATACCCTACAAGCCGCCTTTCGGCGTGTGGCAGGAGGTGTAAACACCAGCAGAATCTAAATTACTTCCTTATTCGATTATTGTCACGTATTGTTCGCGGAAAGAATGAATCTCTAAAACGATTCGTCCTAGCATCTATTTCTCTTAACTTACGGTCATTATCGGATCGACCGACGTAGCAGGGGGGTTGCATGATACCGATTGTATCTTTGGAAAACGTAGTTTCCCTGAATTTATTAAGCAATCGCAGCCTAGCTTCCAATCTCCTTTCTTTCAAGGATTCCCAACCTACGTCTGAGAGCATATTTGTAACGCTTGCTTTTTTATCGTAGCATTTCTTAACAAAACGAACCGCTTTACGCTGCACTTTCTCGAGTTCGCGAGTACACGTTTCATCCGCCGGATCCCATATACTTGCCGCATATTCCAGAAGGGGTCTGACCAAGGTAAAATAACATCGCTCTCTCACCTTTTCGTCGCATTTACCGACAATACGCTTTACAAAGCCAAGCCTTTTACTTGCTTTGCCGTGGGAAAGCTTAATAAAATAACTTATATTATGTAAATAATATAAGTTATTTACGAATCTATCTGACTCAATTAGTCGTAGAAATTATAGCGACGGTTTCGATAAATGTTAATGACGAAGAAGAATTGAGCCAATATTGAGGGAGTTGTAGAGGTGACTAAATGACATATTCTATAGACAACCAAATCTGGAGCAACGCCAAAGGCCGCATGTGCCTTTCCGATCAGAGGCGGAACATTAAACTTGTATAGTTCGTGGCCATTACCGGGGAAATTTGCTGTGAATTCGAAACAAGACTGCTCAACTCAGCCGTAGCAGGCTTCTCCATACTTTCCAAGCATAACTGGAATATATATTTCCTAAGGTTTCATTACCAAATATAAACTTAATAGCAAGAGATATCAAATTATATTTTAGATAAGAGGTGAGCTTTCTTCACAGACGATTTCTTCTCTTTTTCTGAATTGAAAATAAACGCGTGATTCCTAAATCTATCGAAAGATGGCTTGAATAATAAATACAGTGGTTATGATTTCCATAACAGACTAGTGATTCGGAAACCGAGACGAGACGAGAATTTTGAATGATCTCGACTCGATCTCGATTCGTCATTAGTTGCCTCGATTTCGGTCTCGATCTCGTTTGAACCCATCTCGATCTCGACCTCGATCTCGGCCAAGCCTTGCTCGATCTCGATCTCGATCTCGATCAGAATCATCTCGATCTCGATCTCGGATCGGCCGAATCGTGTACGTTTCGGTAATTTTTGGGTGTTTCTAGTGTTTTTTTGGGCATCCAGGAAAACAGGTCTTTGAGCGAATTTCAGCGCTCGTGGCCTATTTCCTGTGTGTTCTTTGGCCACTTTTGGGTGTTTTCGATGCGGTTTTTTGGGGCACTCAGGACAACTGGGCCAAGTTTGAGGAAGACAATTCTTGAGCTTCGTGAAGTTGAAGAGGATGGCAGGGTTATGATTAAATAAACAAAACAGTTGATCGTTTCTTAGTTATGACTTACATCGTTTATTCTACAACATGTTCATCATTTTTTACAGTCAGTATTTACAAAAGTTTTTTAACCTATTTGCCAGAAAATAATATTTACTTATCACAAATATCTGATTTCAAATTACTTTTCATCCATGAATTAATACATAAAAGTGCCCTCAACGATTCAGATTTTAATCGCGATCTATGAGAAGTCATAATTAGTGAAGCATTCGAGAAAAGACGTTCGACGGGAACGGACGTTGCCTGTATGCTGAAAACATCCTTTGCCATTGCTGACAAATTAGGAAAGGCTTCTTGATTCGCGCTCCACCAAGCAGCTATATCAATTTGTTTCTCTGCTGGTTGCCTTTCATAATATTTTGAAACTTCATCACGCCAACCTAGTGTCTTGTTCCCGGTTTGAACAACGGGAAAACAAGCATTGAGATCAAAATCGTCTTCCAGTGATTCACCAGTTTCAGTTTCATTTCTATCCACGTCATTGCTTTTAAAGTAAGAATTTTTAAAAATATTTTCGAAAAAATCTATGGATTGAAGTCTCAATGCTTGTCCCCATGCGGTCGTTTCAAACCCCTGGATCTTGTATCTCGGGTCCAGAATAAGGGCAACGCAATACATCCAGTTTGTTTTTTTATAATGTTTTAAAATTTTGTCTCTCCCCGCTTGCAAGGCAATAATAAGGATTTCGTCCTCAGAACTGCGATCAAGTTTTGAATCTAACTGACTACATAACCCCTCTAGTTTGTCTATTAGTAAATTGAATGCTCGGACTACAATTGGCAGAGTTACATATTTTTCAGCTGCAATTGTAGTTGAAACGTATTTGAAAATTTTCAAAAAATTCACTATAATCTCTACTCGAATCCATTCACTATCTGACAGGCGGAATTTCATTAAGTCCCTATCTGCAATCCATAACATGTCCAAAGGTACTCTCAATTTATGGGCCACCTCTAACATGTCATGCGTACTATTCCACCTGGTCCTGACATCGAGAATTGGTTTCTTATATTGTGTATTGGTGGCAGTACAAAAACTTTTTAACCTAACCGTCAAATTGTCCGATTTTCTAATTTTTCTGAAGGAATTTCTTATTTTTGAGATCATTTGTGAAAACTTGTTTGACTCTTCGTCATCTTCATCAGTGTCACTGTCCGAATTGTCTGTCTGATCTGAATCGTCCGGATTTTCGTCTGAACTGTTCGACAAATTCAATATTTTCAATATATCTTGGACCCCTAGATTAATAATATGAGAAAAGCATCGAAGGTGAATGATAATTTTGGAACGGTTTCTAAGATGGCCTTCAAATTTGAGCGCATATTCGAGAATTCATTCATAACTTTGTCCCGCATGGCATCTTTCCGGGGCAATTTAACTTCCACTCCCATTGCGCTGAAGAAATCGCTGGTCAAATCGTCGTCGAAGAAATTGAACGGCAAATTTTTAGATGCCAGCCACTTAACAATCAAGCGATCCTGACCCGTCCGGGGGCGCTGAAAGAAAACGGAGGATTCACATGAATATTGGTGGTATTTTTAGGAATGTTGATATTTTAGTTAACTCGAGTTTTGAGAACTCAACAATACTATTTTAGCAAACTTGGAATTCAAAGACATTTCATCACTCAGTAAATCTGATATATTCTAGTAAATAGGACAGCATTAAATCATTAAATAAATTACACTCACTGTAAAATTCAGCACACTTTGGTTCCGATCTTTCTTCTCCAGGCTGGGGAACATTTGAAAGTATTGTCGACTATGCTCCCGTTCTAAATGAGTTGACAAGCCCTTGGTATTTCCGCCAGTCCTTTTGATTATACGGGAAATGGCTTTTCGCTCACATAACAAACACGTGGCGAAATGCTCCTTGTTCTTACTTTCATATCGGAAAAATGTTTGCCAAGTAACTTTTTTCTGAAGCACCATGTCCGGAGAATTCTCATCAGTGTCATGAGAAATTAACAGATTTTCTGCTTCGCGTTTACTTCTTTTTGCACTCTTATCACTGCCTGAATGTTGCCGCTTCATAGTTTCCAAAGAACTTGACGAGTAGCACTTCTAAGATATCACGAAACTTGTTCACCAAAAAATCTCGATCTCGATCTCGTTCAAGGTCAGCTCGATCTCGATCTCGGTCTCGTTCAAAGTCATCTCGATCTCGATCTCGATCTCGGCCTCGACCAAAACCCCCTCGATCTCGGTCTCGTCTCGAAAACCGAGATCGAGATCGAGACGAGATCGAGACGAGACGAGATTTTTCCGAAACACTATAACAGACAATATGACTATAATGTTGCCGAGTTGAACAGGCTTCTCCATAAAGAGTAATTTTAAACTGAAGTCGTGTTTTCCAGATATACCAGAAGTATTCTTGCAAACAAAAGTATTGGAGAGTGTCTTAAGTTCAATTGAAGGTAAATCGATTCTCCAAAAACACAGAGAGATATCCGAATTTCCAGCCACATTTGTAAGATTTAATTGTCGTGAAATGTATGGATTATGTATACCGATTAAAAAAGACGTCTTCATTCATTTCGTTCCCTCAAAATTTAATTCCTCATTCACATACCTTTGAATATCTAAATCACAAGCGATAAAAATAAAAATTTGAAGTCCTTTTTATAATTAAAAACTATTTTCTCACACAGTCGTCCAATCGCACACTTCCAAACCTAGTAATTGTGTGGATGAAGTTCTCTCTGGTGGCAAGCCGGGTTGTTTCTTCGAATTCTCTAGACGTTTCGTCCGCTGTCTCCGGAACCATCTTCAGGAGGAGACAGAGAAACAAGGAGAGAGAGAGAGAGAAGGAGACAGGGACCGGAACGTCGAGAGAATTCGAAGAAACAACCCGGCTTGCGACCAGAGAGAACTTTATCCACAATATTCGCCGGGAAAGCACCAGGTCCTTTCTAGTAATTGAGTGCTTCATAATGTACATTATGACTGCCTGTATGATTTCTACATTCAACGATTCTTCCCAATTCAGGGAAAACCTCACTATGCGTCCATTCCTCTCGTCCGATATCTTGCCTCCTCCGATGCCTCTTTAGTTAGTCGGTCTCTCCATTTTATTTTCACTTTCCTAAAGAATTGAAACATATATAAGTCATGAGAAAGAATCCAATCAGTGCTGATAAAGCTTGGCTGATATATGCTGAAACCTAAAATTAGTGTAGCTAGTTGGGATACAAATTTAAATAAATATCATTAATCACTTATGAATTGAGGACATTTAAAGAGAAATTCTTACCAAGATTTCCTTTCTGCATGGTGTATAGAAACTAAATTCAAATTATGCATTCCGACTTAATAAATTATTGTATGAATACAGTAACTAATGGAAGAAAAAAGAGGAACAACTTTTCACTAAGGAAACTAATTCCGTCCTTAATGGTAATTAAACAAATTTCCACAGTGAAAATTTGTCCCTCTTTCTTCTTCCTTCTACCTCGAAGTTACTCGCAGCTCGGTGTATTTTATTAGTGACTAATAGTAATGACTTGTATAATTCCTACACATTTCCCGCATTAAACCATGCTTCTAAAACGACTTACTTTAATTACAAATTTGACTTTATATATTACGAAGATCTCGAAAAAGGTTCACTTACATTTCCATCAAAGTGAGGGTAACACATAACTCAGGGCACCAACATATAGCATACTGACCATAAGGTTCGAAATGAGACAATATTTTTGTCCATTAGTTTACGCGGTGACATATTTTCCTGCTTACATACGTGTTTGGTTGCGTGCATACGTGCACCGAAAGTATTTTATCTGGGTTTCCAAAGGAAAAGGATTTTCCGAGAGAAATAAAATAAAGATTCAGTTCTTGGAATCCCCATTTTTGGACCTCCGATAAGGCGATGTTGAAGCTCAGAAGCTCTGCAAGCGCAGGAGGAATTTCCGACAGAACTATTTTTGAACGGATTCAAGACATATAATCAATTTAAATGATAGATTTTAACAGATCATAGGAAATAAATCTATTCTCAAACAACGCTTCTTTCCTTTAAGCCAGATCGGCTTTTAACTGATCAATGAAGATTTCTGTTACTCTCATGAAAACCGCTCTATCTGTGTGCTGAATCAATGCATTTTAAAAATAAAATTGATGGATTCTAGAGGATTCTGAAACGCAAATCACCAACTGCCTATTTTTTTGTTAACTTTGTCAATAAATTAGTTTTATCTCGATTTTTAATGTTTTGCAATTCCAGCTTCACCGTATCTAGCCTAAGGACTGCGAATGCGAATGGGATTGAAACAGATAAAAACGAGAGGTTCTTTAAAGCTCGTTAGTCGTCCACAACCTGGTTGACAAGAGTGCTGTCAATTCTTGATCACTGCTTGCGTAAGCGAATCACGAATCCGGCAGTGGGATTGAATCCAAAATGTCTGGACGAGAGGCTAAAAAGTCACAAGCTGGCGGAGCCAAGGCATCCAATGCACCTCATTGAGATGAATTCGTCTTAACTACGAATTTAAACGTAACATTCGGTGTAATTTCTTGGAGTAACAATGATATCTGATAAATCTCTAAAGGAAATGATATGGAAATTGTAATGGGTTTTGCTATTTTCGTTTATCGACGAGAAGCTCTCGGCCATTAACCCAGTGTAAGTAATGTTCTTTTCCAAGGCTTTGGTATAACATGCTCGAAAGTATTAGATAATCATATTTATGAAATTAATTTCTTTATGTTATTTAGGCAGTAAATAGCGCAGCAAGATGCACGAAACATTATCGATATTATTTCCTGCTATTTCTTAATGAGGAATCGGATGAAGCTTTTTCGATCCAAGAAAACTGACTGATATTTTTAGCTCAGCTTTAGACTCCTTATATTTTCTTAACGTTGCTATCTTAATCTATCGACATACAGATCTTTTTCATAATTTATAGCATCACAACGCACAGTGGGCTGCAATAGAGAGACATCGGGTCAAAAATGTTTTTTTTGAGTTCAGAGCTTGAAACTTCGCGTAATTATTGCAAAATTTTCTGATTTCGTTTCTCGTTTTTTAGGTTTGATAAGGCGTCAAAAAGATACATGGGGTCAAACTTGAGAAATATTCACAGAAAGTTAGTCCCTCGGATTTTTCTGATAAACATTCAAGTTCGCTGAAATTTTTGCGCTCGAAGATGCTTCTTTACTCATTAAAAGCAACAAAATGGCGGACCCTCTGTTTGGCCAAATTTCGAGATAAAGTAAGGAAGACAACTAGGCAAACGGCGATGAACTATCAAGTGTCTTATATCGCGTCAATCTACAAGGCTTCTAGATATAAACCCTGAATGAACTGATACAATTCACGAGCTACCCTGAGATTGCGGTTGATTTATCGTAAGCGTTGCGCGGTCCGGTTTGGCGCCATAGAATCAACCAAATGCAGTTTCGCTGTTTCTTTTGTTAATGTGAAGTCTAACGAACAGCCTTTTTCTTGTTAAAGTCTTTCTAATCATATCAAAAACTCATGTCAAGAGAGTTTATAAAGGAATTTGATACCTCTACTAGACAATATGGGCATAGAATTTTGGAAATTGTTCATTTTACTGAAATGTGTCTGTATTTCTATTTAACCGCAAAAAACTTATGGCTCTGTTTTGATCCTCTTTATTGGTCAAGAATATGGTTGGCAGAATTGACGTCAAGAAATATTCACATATGAAAATTACAGCCGATCCTTATGATATTGGCTCGGAGTCAATTCTATGAGATTCTTAAGCGTTTTCCTCACACCCTAATATATTTTTTTGCCGGATGATGTTTAAGTAAAAAGTTATTCAACAATAGGTCTCGTTGTACCTCACTACCACAAAGTTAAGCCTCATCACTTGTGCTACGTAGAATATTTATGTATTTATTTATTTAATTATAAGGACTACAAGTCCGTAGTGGTAGGTTTGCGCAGGTTTTTCACACCCCCCTTCCTTGTGGGTGTTTTCCTGCAGTGGATTTTTCCCCTAAGAATCTCTTAGGTTTTTTACATCCACAATTCTTCTAATTTTTTCTACTTCTTATTTACTAATTAATGATGATGGGTTGGATTGAAGAAGAGACTTTTAAGTCTCAATCTCGCCCAAATAAAGACGATTTATTATTATTATTATTATTACAAGTAGGCTCTAAGCCAGGTGGTAGTAATCTTTTCTCAGGGGAAGAAAATACATTACCCTGCCTGGTATTCACCTTAGTTGAGAGGAAAATCCCCAAAACCCTCCCAAAGGCAGTATGTTGTATAAAAATTGTTGTATTTGCTGTTTGATGTTGCATAAACGTTGTATTTGCTGTTTTATGTTGTATAAACTGTTGTATAAACATGATGTATAAACATATGTATTTATTTCGATGTATGATCCCTCTCTCAATAAGATTCGTATTGAATTTCAGGATTTTTTATGATGAATACCTCACGGATAAGATTTGAAAAATATTTGAGCTATTTAATAATTTAAATTACAAAAATACTGAAAAAGGTGTAACTTGTTTTTCTATCGCATTTAATATTTACTCAACATATAAATATATCCGACATCAAAAATATACATGAAGAATGAAAATGTTCAAAGCGTCCTTGCATTCAAAGATGCCAGAAAAGAATGAAATATATCAGGGATTGAAATGTATTGATAAAGCTTTACTTCCTGCATCATTATTAGAGTTGCTCCATCTTATCTATTAAGTAAGAAGTTTGCGTGTGTATGATTGTTTGTAAATACAGTTATTCTGATTGTGAGTATATAAGTGTACTTAGGCCTCTTTAAATGAATTAAGTATTCAACGAGTATTAAGTATATAAATATACTGTACATTTAGAATTTATTTTGTCATCGATTCCTTTATTTCAATAAACAACGATTACGATTTTGATTCTGAGAAATATGTATTATGATAATGATAGTTAATAGTGATTCATTAAAACTGATATAAAATCCCTTAATCCCAAGAAGATATTCGAGGAGCTTGGAAAATAAGTATATACTTTCTTCGTCATTGATTTAATTTAATTGATTTAATATAAACTTAAATAATTGTTTCAATTATTGAATTATTTAATTATTGAATTATTTCAATTGTCCCTTTTTCTTACGACAGAAAACTTGTTCTATCTATCAATCCCATGACGGTGCCTTTAAAACAAACGACTGTGGAATTGGCAGTTTGTCCATTAGTTCTAGACCACGCATAAATGATAGACGTCATTGACGGCACGTGACCTTTGTACAATTACTCACACCATTTGGAAGCAGACGTCAGACGTCGTCTTTAAAGAAGAACGAAATATCGGCAACGAGGATTATTCCTAAGCATTTCTGTAACTCGGACAAAAGCTTTTGTTTTTCATTTTCGGGGATTCACGGTTAATGATTATTCGCTTTCTTTCTTTCGTGGATTTTAATTTCGCCGTCTCTCATCATTCAAATGCAACGTTCACATTCGCCATTGCGGCGGTACTAGAGTGAACTGAATGCGCCAAGGAAACTGAAAATCATTGACACCCGAAATATGATATTGGTCCAGGGGCGGTATGCAATCTCGCAAAGTATCTTTCCGTTTCGGCTCTTAAAACAAAGCAAATGTGAATTCCGAATCCGTGTGTTTGGCAGAAGATTCGCTCTAAGAATGTCGAGTTTGGGCAAATATTTACGGAAGAAACGAAAGCAAACCTTCCTTTGGTAAGCCTTTGAAATTAATTCGAACGAAATATACCATATATATATATATATATATATATATATATATATATATATATATATATATATATATATATATATATATATATATATATATATATATATAAACGAGAGAGTGAAAAATAGGAGAAAACTAAATTTACAGCCATTCAAAGATTTAAAATTTGAGGTCTTTAGAAAAAACGGAGTTGTCAATGAAGAGATGAAAATAAAAGAGAAAACAAATGAAAATATGGAAAAAATAAGTCCCAAAACTGAAACCGAAAATGTTAAATTTAAAAAATTATGACTTTAAAATACTAAATATCGATGAGGGAGGAAATATCAAAAAAATGCCGAGAATAAGACTTACAATTTTAACAAGTTTTACTCCAATGAAAGTATAGTACAACATTAAAAGTTAAAAATGCGAGGGAACGCTGAACAAATCAGTCTTCAGTTTCTAAAATGAAGAATGATAAACAGCCGATTCCAAGAAACTCCTTAAAAAGATTAATAGTAAAAATAGATGGAAATGTTAATGAATGTATTTTAAAGAACATAGGAATAGCTTTCGATGTTCATTAGCATATAGATACGTAGGAATATAACCAGTTATGAAGGAAAAATCCTTGAGATGATTTAAAAATGAAGCCATGAAGGATAATATAATAAATTCAAAAAGATAGAACTTCAAAAAAGGTCTTTTTTGAGAAAAAATTGAACGAAAAATGAGATGAAACAACAATGGATTTTTTCTTCAACTGCGCGGCTGGATTAAATATTATATGAATGATCACAATTCTTAATTAATGAAAGAGAGGTATACATTTAGAGAAAAATAAACTTATAAACTTTTGTTCAAATGCAAAATTTTGTACGACGGATTGAATTCTCTCAATCGCAAAAACAAGGAGAAGTAAACCAAAATATGTAACAGAGATTAATATGTAGAAATGGATGAAATCTTGATAAAATTTAGAATCCACAGCAAGTGATAACAGCAGAAACAGTCAAAATTTCATAGAAAATAATGTTTTTTGTGATGAAGTCTCCATGGAAACTAATTCGTGCGAGGAGAATAAATCAAAGAAGCAGTTCTAGTGTCTTAAAATGGAGTCGATGGAGAAACCCGAGTGATTTCGTAGAATTTTCGGAGTTAGATCGAATGATTTATCGCCATCACAAGTTTAAAGTTAAATTGCTAAGAATTGGACGTAAGAATCTTTCCTCTGGCGTTTTCCATCATTTAAAGAGATATCGCCTGAGAACAGCGAGTTCCAGAAGTTTCCAGCACCAAAGGAAGACTCATTGATGCCTCTCGATCGTTCTTCATTTACTTCCTATTTCAAGGGCAGTGTGGGAAAAGGTGAACCTCCGATGACAAAGTAGCCTTAGAATGTATCGTACGCAAGGAACACCTCGCTCTAGTTTGCAATACGTCGCTTCGAAAGTGATAAGGGAATCGCTTGCAGATACACTACCTCATCTTCGTTATTTCCTTTATCACAGAAAATGGGAATTTTCGTCTTAGTCTTCCATTATCCGTAAAGCCTAAATGAAGGCTCATCCATCACCCCTAGGCCTCTATACCCCAAATGCTCCGAAGCATTTTTTTCGATTGAATATCAAACAGAAGAACCCGTACTTCGGCCGATGCTATGCAATCAAAATGGTGTAAACGCTACAAAATATATATAAATCATGTAATCGGATAGTAAAGGTAGTATGAAAAGACACTAATCGCATAAAGTGTGAGTATTCATTAGTAATGGTTTCCCCTGAAATTTGGTGGAAGAATATTTGCCTATTTTTGAGGTCATCTTCCGTCCTTTTGAGAGGTTTTGAAGCATTCAAATATGAGGAATGTTAAATTAAGTAACAGAAGTTCAGTAAAATGAGATTAAAAAAGAGTTGACGAACGATTTTCAATGTTCCCTCCAAAGTGTTCCAATGATGAAGATCGATCGCTGAGTTTTTTACTATTAAAATACTGAGGGGAAAAAAGTCTCTCTTTAACCCCTCAACGCTCTCATTTCGCCCAGCGTTATTCTTCTTCTTATAGAAGCTTCAATTTCGAGTAATTTCATACAATATACATACACTTTTATTAAGGAAGAGTTGTTCTTTGCACATAAGCATGGTTTGTATTTTTGTTATGCACACTATGTCAACTTCAAGTTTAAAATCACTTATCCCGATTATTTCATTCGTGATCATTTTTAAAACTGCTAATACTCTTTGACAACCAGTACAGATTTCCGTTTTTTTCTCAGTTTCTCTCTGTATCATAAGCACGAACACAAATCACATTCTATTTAGTTTTGAGAAACCAAAACTTGGCAATATTATGGTATAAGTGGAGCCTAACCTCAGAGAAATTTGATTGCGCAGCTCATTTAATTTTGCCTAAAACTTTTGATTTATCACTTGAAAAAGAGTTTGTCGCAAGCAAACTTGACGTAAATGTTGATAGAGTAAGGTTGGTCAAGTCGTACCCCTTAAGGAAATAATGCTGTAATATTTAATGCCATTCAAATAAAACAAAATCTTTTGCTAGAATAGAATCTTTATTTAGTTACCTTTTAATCAACATTCATAAAAAGTTAAAAATCTCTTATCAACATAGCTATTTTAACGATTTTCACAAATGTACATTCGGTACGATTAAGGCACCAAGTTGCCTAATTCGTACCACCTATAGCCTAAGTCGTACTTAGAATAAGACTTTAGTGAAGACATTATAAACGATGTAGAAAAATACTTAGGTAAATAAGAGATCGCATTGAAATAAACAAAAATTACAAACAATTCAGTCTGAATCTCTAAGACCAACTTAAAATGTCTTTCTTTGATTAATAGTCACAAAATCAGTCATAGTGACGTACAAACTAAATTAAACATAGAAATCAAAATTATAATCTCTTAAAAATACAAAGTTAAGCTTAGGCAATTATTGTGGTTGAACACAGATATCACAAAAATATTTTTTTATTTTACTTTCCACGCCAGCACATAGGTCATGTACCCAACCAACCTTTACTTCTGGCCATCGATGTTGGTTCTGGAACACGCTACGACAAATTAGGATGGTCTTTCAAGAATCGATAATACCATTTCTTGCCTGCTATTCTCTTTTCTTTGTTAAAACGACGTGGTAATTGAAATTTTTCGGTAAGCTCGAAGGCAAGTTTTCTATATTCAGTCGTAGTTACCCCCGAAAAAACTAGAATCTAGATTTATCAAATGCTGTGCCAATATCTCTTCCATATCTGATGGCATATTATTAGGTCTTCCAAATTTTGTTGTCTTATTCAATCCTTTCAAATCTCTTCAAGATGCAGGCTTTGGTAAATTATATCTTCTTTAAGCGTCATTAAATCCAATTTCACCATTCCGATGTTTCTCTATAGCTTAGTTCATATCTACCTGCTTCCAACTATTATACTTTGTCTTTTCCATATTTATTGCCTGGTAAAAAAAGTTAAGTAAATTAAACACACAATTTTCTGAATACCTAAGTCGTACCGGTACGATTAAAGAATTCCCCACAGGTACGACTTAAGCAGCGAGGTATTCTAAGCTTAAAAACAAAATTACTGTTATAAACTAAAAAACATTCTACTGTTTGAGTGCGCCTAAATAACTGCCAGATCATTAAAAACAGATGTGAACAAAAAAATAAGTTGAAAATTACATTCCTTTTATAAAAAAATTACAAATGAGCTGAAAATTCAATTGAAAACTGCTGAAAAAACTTACTTTTTGATTATTTTTTTCTCCGCAAGACCGGCCGTCCGATTGTTTTCACGTGCTCGCTCGACTATTTAGTTCAGATCAACGTCACTAGATGACACTTTTTATACGCAACAGCTGGGGTATCGTCGGGGTACGATTTAGGCGGTAGTGCTACTTGAGCAACCTTCCCCTATCTGTATTTTTAGTTCGTTTCAGGCCAATATCTTGAATGGAGCTTTAGTTATTGATTTTTATTTGCAAGAGCGGAATTCGCGGTGACGAAACGGCAGCTGCGAATAAATATCATCGGAAATAGAGAGGTTTTAAACATTGAGTATATTAACTTCGTTGATCAGTAAATGAAAGCATTGCAACATAGGTCGATAATTTTTATCAGTAGCTAGATCACCCTTTAGCCCGATCACTACTTCTACCACTGTCAGCCTAACATTTGCTGATATATGTATTCCACGAATTAAACCACCTACTCTCACCAATAGAAAGAAACTTTCAAATATCTATTTCCGTAAAAGAATTCTTCACTGTACGCGCCAGTATCACATTTAAATTCAGTCAATGCTACTTAATTGCCGTGAACGCGGTGTAATGAAGGACCGCAAACAAAAGTAACAGAAATTCAATTCGTTCTTTCTCTATATTTAGCATTTAATTGCTTACATGGGATAACAGACACTAACATTTTGGAAAATAACTTCACGGCTATTTTCATCTATAATAATGGTAAATTAGTCCAAAGTTTAGACATATTCCTATGCTACAGATTTCCGTCCGCAGGAGCCTGTATATTACAACTGTCTTTCATGCTGAAATGGTTCTCGGAATGAAAGAGCTTTTATGCCTCTCTTTCACCAATCTCACTCCAACCACTAATTGGCAATTACAGCATCTAGTAATTAAAATTGGATTCATCAAATGCATTTCTCTTATAAGTCAAAATCATGAAAATTTTTCGTTCTCATTTCCGCAAAGATTCCAAGTGTTCTATGTTACGTTTGTAATATTGAAATTATATACATATGGTTCGCGAAACTTTATTTCTTGTCTTTACTGAAAGAAACAATGGAAATATTCTTCAGAGTATTTTGACGGCTTTCTTAGCTAACGGGACGATGACTCTCTCTGTCGCAAGCTCTAATCATCTCTTTTAGGCAAATCGTTTTAAGAAAGTCATAAATAAGTAACCACAAAGAAATATGTAGAAGTTAGTTATTCTTTAAACGAAAATATTTAGTAAAAAATCGATAATAAATATTATTGTATAAATCATACCTTCTTTAGTCGAAAAGGAATACTGCAATGGAATTTCTATGCATTTTTTAGGAATGCAAATATTAGCCAAAGTTATGCATTTTAACATTAGAATGGATAAATTCCATACGTTGCGTATATTAGAAAGAACGATGAAAATCCACGCAAAACAAGAAAAATTTGCTATTGCAACGATGAATAGTAAACGCGGAAAATATCGGTGGTGACCATCGATTGACAGTGTGCGCAATTTTTCGCAAATAAACAGCACGTGTCGGATCAACTAAAAATTTGAACACGTGCAAATTAATTTATGAGAGTTAAAAGCTGTTTACCCTCACAGGAATGTCATTGAAAATATTAGCCCAAAGGCAAAATGGAATTGTTCGTTGGCATTAATTAAAACGTATATTGCTGCTGTGATTACAGTCACAAGCCAATATAAATGCAGTAATGAAATATTCCCACTAAATGGATCCAATTATTTGATTATTTGCTAAGAGATTGCGACTAATGCCCTTTGCGTTACTTTATCCGTATGTTGATTAAAAAAACCTTCACATCGTGCAGCAATTTTCAACCCTTTAATTACTATTGTCCATGCACTGCTTTAAGTGCCTATCCGAGCCTCTTACGTCGTGATTTTTCATAATCAGCATTTTAGTAGGTAAAAACTTATAATCCTCATAATACAGATAAAAGAATGAAATCTAGATGATCAGGCGTGATGCTACTCCGGTAGCGTAACCGGTCGTCAGTAAAATAAAAGTGTGGAAAATTACATTGTTTTTCTTCATTAACACCGATAAAAGAGTTCTCTATGACATGGTGCGGATGTGTTTCACAACAGATTTTGTGCTACTTTGTGCTTGTCTGCTTTCTTGCGATATATGGTAAGAAATAATAAATTATGTCAGAGTAACAACTTATTAAAGTTAAATTTCATTTTATCCTAACATAAAATCGATTCCAAAGATTAACTTCCTACTTTTGAAAGAAAGTAACAATGTTTTTCGTTATCCATAATTGCATATAGTTAAATTAATGACTCGTATTAATAAAAACAACAATAAATCAATTCTCATTCATTACAAATGATTTACTACTTCAATAATGAATTACATTCTCCATTATTGAAATTTGGAGAAAAAATTTAAAAGAAAAAGTTGGCAAAAGCGAAAACGAGCAAACCTAACTAACGAAACCTTTGTTTTTGAGAAATAACCCGATTAATTAATGTTTAGAAAATCCTTTGTAATCTCAGGGTTGGGTTTGAGTTAGGCCGGTTATGTTGATTGTTTTCTATGGTATGAAACGGAAATGCTACCACACCATGACTATTTCAAAAAGTACAATTGGTTTTCCTTTGCTTTCTTCGATGATCTTTGAAAGAAACCAGATGAAGCTTAAAAGGTAAGTGGAGGACATTTCAACTTATATTATCTCACTGTAACGATATTTTAAAAGATCAGCAATTATATTATTAGGAGTAATACTAGTATTTTACGAGAAAAAATATAACTGATACTTAACTAATAAATATGGTAATTGGAAATGGAGAAAATTTAGAATATTAATTCTTTGTCATATTCAGAAGATTAATAGTCCTATGTTAAGGATTGGTACATACATCAGCATAATTATCTTTTTGTTTAAAATGTATGTTAGTAGTTAGGCTTGTAGAATTTAAGTGGTTATTAGAAAACACTACTTTTGTCAAAGCAAAGCGACTCTTATTTCGCAATTTCCGTTCTTTTCTTGAGTCGATTGTGTTTCTCTTTAAAATGAAGATAAAGGCTGAAATCCTTTTCTCAACTTACGCTTTCGATGTTGAAAATGCATCACGTTAAACGTAGTTCTCACCTTCGAGCGTATCTGAAATTAACGTATATCTCTAGATTATTTATCAATTAATGAGATGAATTGCTTACATTAATAAATGAAGTGATTGTAAGCACAAGGGATTGCTCATTTTAGAAATTGCTCCCTCTTAATTAATCTCATTTTAATCAGAACTAGAATGAAAATAGTACGCTAATACTGTAATACAAGTAGCTTTGTGATGCTGAAAGTAAAACATTATTTTATTCAGGAGGAATTCCAAGAGATCTAAATCCGGGTTTGCAGACAACTTCTGATCCAATTACACGCCTCACAAACTTTAAACAAGTTTCTGGTGAACAACGCACACAATGTTTAACTCCCTGCGATACATTCCAAATTTTTCTCCCAAGATGAAGAACGCGAGGAAAGGAATTCCCCCTTAATCAAGAATATTCAGCAGATGCGGCGAAGACCTAAATTGCGATTTCATTATAAACAAGTAATGCGTGTGGTTGTCATCAACCTCGATAGCAATTTCACACTTGAAACCACTTAAATGGATTACAAGCTTCTACACTCTCCTCCGAACCTATTCTTCATGACATTTCACTTACCTTACTCGTATATTTATTGACTTCAATTTACATCCAACTAACTAATGAGATTAACTTTAATTCGAGACTATTTATCGGAACACGAAGTAAAATAGAATGAGAAATTTATTGTATTACCGCTAGCGTAACATAGTCTCAGGTTGATTTAAATTAACTGTACAACATTCCTCTTAGAAAAATAATTTATCATGATATCGTAAATTCTACAAAAAATAATGATTTATTTTATTTGCAATACTTCTGTTATTTGATCCCCGGTTCGTTTCCACTGCTTGATCACCTACGCAAACGAAGTCACTGATCAGCTTATCAATGTCAGCAGCAATCCGAATGCTTGAATTTCATGTGGTTAATTTTCTTTTGGTTTTACCACCATTTTCTGAAGAATGGAATATTTTTAATTTGTCTTTTGGTATTGAGGATATAGAGAAATATATCTTTCATTGGCTCTTATCCTTAGTCTTGTGCATGACTATGATAAGGTACGATTAGAACTGAATAGTGGCGTCGATTAAGGTAAAATACCGATAAAAGTGTTGCTCATAGAGTCATTGGGCTTCACTTACGTGGACCTGTTCCGAATATTCTGGTACAGAGCAAAAAGACCTCACTCCTCATCTTGCTTAGTAAGACTCATTCCCCTCTCCCAGTAATCCCTTCTCCTAAAGGGAATGTCCCTCCAAACGGCTTTCCAGCTCTATACTTTACAGGTTCAATACTTAATCGTTCGCATCGCCTTTGGTGAAGTGCTGCCCTCTGTAGCTCAGTCAAGAAATACTTTTTGGTAACGGAAACTAATTAACGTTCTTTCCTTTGGATGTAGTTGGAATTTGCGGTTCGCGATACGAGCTGCGTTGTGAGTTAAGGTCTTAAGAATACTTTTGAAATTCAAAGTCTTTGAGTGACTGTATTTAAACCTACTTACGTAACTTTAATGGCGATACTTCAATTCAGTGTATTCTGTTTTTCTCCCGAAACGTCAAACTTATATAAGAGGTGATTTCATAAGCTTCAGAAGAAGCAGAACTGATTTCCAAAACTTTGAAAACACCGCTAACCCGAGAATGTTTACAGTCAACATGACCTCCACCTTCAAAATTGAAGGTAGATAAAGTTAATTACTAATAAATTCTCCATTTAAATTCTCTTCGTTGACATATGGAATGCAAATTGCATTATTTTGATAACGTTTAGCTTAAGAGAGAAGTAGTGAAAAGGCTTTCCTTTAAGAAGATGAGCCCTCAAGGTTTTAATATTTGAGATAAGACGTTCTCCCCAGAAACGCATACGAGAGTATCTGTTGCTTTTCCACCTTTTGTCGTTTTTCCTCTTTTCCTTAAGCCATTAACTTTTCCCTTCTTTCCTCGGAAACCGCAATCTAAATTCGGAATTCAGCCTTTCTTTCCCTCCATATAGAAGGCTCTTTTTGCATTTGCACACCGTTATTCCTTCGCGCGTGAACTTGATATTCTAAATGTGTTTTTGGAAGTATGATTTCGACACATATTTCTTACACTTCGCTCTCTTCAAAGAATTCTCAACCTTTATTCTGGTTCTTCCTCGTCTTGTCACCATTAAATTATCCCGAAATCAGAAAAATAAAAGAATGTCACGTTTTAAAATAGCGCATCATACGATGTTTCTTTCCATTTCCTCTATATCCATTCCCAACTTTTCATTCTCTCTTTTTTGACAAATTACGTTATATAAACTTATAATTATTCAGGAGATTCAAACCAAAAGTTTTATTTATATGATCCTCTACATTTCCTTCCTTATATACAGTTGCTTTTGCATAACATCAATTAATGACTGTATCTCATCATCGATCTCTTAGTACAGACTCCGTTTCCTTAACCATTGTTATTGTTAACTTCCTTTTCACCTCAAATTAATTTATTTCAGTATATCCCTTCGTTGGACTCTATCAATCTGGAGTAAATAAAACCGTATTTAGAATATTTTCTCTCCATTAGTTTCGCTGCCACTCGTAATCATCAAAGATAACATTAAATTTTTATGGAATGAGTACAAGGAATAATTTTTATGATGGTCGCTAGTTAATAATATTTAACTACATATTTATAGTCATCATCATATGGTGTTCTGCCCGGAAGCGGGTCCCGCACGCCACTGCCGTCTCCATTCCTATCTGTCCATAGCCTTCTCCTTAGTCTCTCTGTAATTCTTTATTTAAACTCATCCACCATCTTTATCCTTCCTCTCTTATTCCTTCCTTACACTGAGCCTTCTAATGCCACATGCAGTATGCCATTTCCCCTGATTTTGTGGCCCAACCAGTTAACTTTCCTTTTTCTTATTTCCGTCACCTTTCTTCCTTCACTTTATCCAGGATCTCCCCCTTCCTCACCATATCCATCCATCTCACCTTCTCCATCCTTCTCTACATTTCAAACGCCTCAATTCTCTTCCTTTCCCACTTCCTTAGCGTCCATGCCTCACATCCATACATTGCTATGCTCCATACATAGCACTTTGCCAACCTTTTTCTCAGCCCCAGATCTAGATTTTTACTGCATAATAATTATAGTATATATCATTTAACAATTCATCCCCAAGATGAATTTCGACCCAGTGGTCCCAGGAGAGTTTGAGTTAGATTAGCTGTAGCTGAACCAAATATGAATTCCTAACATCCTCATTAATTCATTTACGAGGCATTTCCATCCTTAATCATATTATAATTAAATAATAATATATCGCTATATAGTTACCATGAGATATATTCCACTTCCAAACATAATACTCACCAGTAAAATCAAGAAACAAAGATGAGAAACCGAGTAATGAATCCCTTTCCGCAGTTTATCAGTTGATGGAATCCCCAACGGCAATCCCTTCGAGTGACGAAGAACTTTTAAAACTTCAATTTCGTTCGGGTATTTACTTTTCTATAAACCCCTCTCCATATTGTGTTATTCTAACGCATTTACCGTAGAGCAAACATTAGGCGACGGATCCCTCTTCAATTTTCGTTTCTCGAGGGCCGAGGGTGCGATGATGACGGGGGTGGAGTGGGGAAGGGGGAGGAAGAGAGGGGAGGGAGAGGAGGGGCAGCCAATGGGGAGAGAGGGGCGCCACCGCTGGAGATCGCATTCGCTGCTCGGGACCCGAAAGGTGCGGTGCGAAGTGGAATCCCGTCGTGAGTGGGTTTGTGTGTGAGTGAGACAGTGAGAGTGATTCATGAAAGTAATTAAAGTGGTGATCTTCGCGGAATTAAATTTTCTCGGACTCGAAGAGAGAAACCAGTCCCGACCAACTCTCAAAGGAATAATCTATTTCGCTCGATATCAATTTATTCGCGAGCTTCGAGTCGAATTAAACATCCTAACAATTAAAGATTATTTTTTTAAAGTCGTTTTCATCAATGTGATACCCCGAGATTCTGCTCAACTTCGCTCAGCGCGCCTTCCGAGCATTTTACGAAAGTAATTCGCAGAGTGAGGACCGGAAGCAAACTGACGCC
Source organism: Sympetrum striolatum (assembly GCA_947579665.1). Taxonomy (NCBI): domain Eukaryota; kingdom Metazoa; phylum Arthropoda; class Insecta; order Odonata; family Libellulidae; genus Sympetrum; species Sympetrum striolatum. Next base: position 8,527,525 of record OX388345.1, read on the forward strand.
TTTCTGGAGGTGTTGATGGAATGGTGGGACTCGAGGAATCTTGGGCGGCGTGTTGGATGATCCGAGAGAATAACTTTGGATTCGAATAATATTTGTAAAACCAAATAAATTGAGAGAGGAGGTTGTGATAATTCGTCGACTACCATTTAAACACATTTTATGTCTCGTTGAAATCTCTTATCAATTTAGAAGTCATTTATTACGGTATTGCCCATTGAAAAGGAGTAAAAATAATCTAGTCTATCGTGAAAATTAAGGCTATTTCTCTTGACGACTTCTTGAACTATCTAATTGATACTCAAATAACGTAAAGAATTCATGTCATAGCCTCACTTGGACATCGCTTTCTCTGGATATCATTATTTTTCATTTCACTAAAAATATATTCGTCCATTTTATTTCGGCGGAAGATTTAAAAATAATAATAATAAATAATAATATATAAAAGTGAAATAACAACTATCCTAAGCATCAGTGTCGGTCGACATGAAAACGAAAGCATAATTCGGCTTCAGGCGAATTGAATCTTCATTCATCGCCATCAGTACATGTAAGAGGCAGAATTCGGATTTCACAAGACACTTCTCTTCACCGCTAAATCAGAGTTGCTCGTTCTTTTCAGATCCCATATAAAGGGAATCTGTGGTCCATTCATGGGTTTATGAAGAGGTTTCCAACAACCAATGGTGAGGACCGTTGACGTCATCGCTGTCGAAGTGGGAGATCTTCTTTAATGCGATAAACAAAGGGTCGTCCCTTTCTCATTTAATGCCCTTTTGAGGGATATTCAGTGACCATGCAATGATCACCAAAAGACGTCCTTTCCCTAGGGAGTCGGGCCGCAAAAGGGATCGGCAGATGAATCATTAGGATAGGGAGAGTGATGTCCAAGTGATGTAACAGGTGAGCCAGATTGAGCGAAAGAAACTCGTTCATCTCTTTCCTTGAAGGTCTTTTGAGGAAGGCTCTTCTTTTAAAATCAACACTCATAAATCTTACGGGTGGCAATAAAAGGAATCGATTCCATTCAAGTGAGCGAAAAGAGACTATCAATTGAATATTCGACATTATTCTCTTCCATTTTCCAACTGATTTCTGAATGATTAAATTATGTTAAAGTCCTTGCATTTGTGAATAACTCATCCATGAAATATTATCTTGTTCAACCAAGAATACTTAAGCCAAAGTAGTTCTATTATCTCGCCGATACCAATATGTTTATCGCATTTTTTATAATATGCGATAAATACTTGCAAAGCTTCTTTGACATTTAGATCCGGATGAAAATCCGTCGATGTAATTCAGCGAATTGCTGGAAAATTTTGCGATAAAAGCATTTTTCGGTGCCTCTCGAACATCCGAGGCTGGAACGGGAAAAACAAATCCGAATGGTATTTCGGGGAATAGTTGTTTTCTGAGTCAACAGTGGAGCTTTCCTGAAAAACGCCCACGTGAGCCATCTCTATTTAATCCATTGTTTACACCGCCCCCTGGCGATGATGCACTCTTGGATGGAATCCCCTTCGGATGGGGAGCCACCGCAGGACCGCTCCTCGCTCGACGAGGAAGCCGCGTGGGGAATGCTTTTCAACTGCACCGCCAGATTGCTTCAGATGCGTGGGGTGTCCATCCCCGTCAACTCCTCCGCGTCCCTCAGAGGTTGGAGGGGAGAGGACGTTGACGGAGTCGAGGAGAAACTGATGCAAGACGCCATCTACGAGTGCCTCTTGCCCTCGTCGCCGTCTATTTCGCCGCTCTACCCCTTATTCGCACCCAAGACCACCGCACACCCAGCCGGAGGACCCTGGGGCTCTCGAAGACCTTTCACTCTCCCTTCGTGGCAGAAGGCCTCTTGGATATTCGTATTCTCTGCGATGCTTCTCGTGGCCGCCCCGGGAAATGCCATTGTCATCTGGATAGTATTGGGTGAGTCTTCTTTGGTTTACTTTCGTCGCTAGATCAACAGTCTGTCGTGCTTCCTTGGTAACGAAATGTATTTACAAAAGGTTCAAGTAAATATTCAAAAACGGAAACCAATTTTTCTCAATGTCATCCCAATCTGGTTGGTGAAGTAGAATCTTTCTTGTTACAGTCTGCATAGATCCATCTATCTCGTTTATGGTTCCTTAAACGTTTGTGGGCTAGAAAGAGTATTGATACCTGATAATAATATAATGAGAGATAAGGTACAAAGGAAACGATTGAAGGTCTAACTTACGATTCCCATGACTGCACAGGGCATGAAAAAATATGCGACGATAATGGACGCATCTATCTATTATATATAATTCTTTCCGGATTCATTCAAGGATATAGATAGATAGATAGATAGGATACCAATTCACAGCCTAAACCACAAGCGTCATTGACTTGACATTTTTACGACATAATGGCCATAACGTGAAACCACCGGAAATATTGCGATTTTGAACCTCAGTGTCATGGGTTCGATTCCAGAGGGCCCCAAAGTCCCGATTTTTTCCATTTAAAAGCATCGCTTTGATTTTCAAGAATTTATTAAAAATACTTCCCGGATAGGTAGGGAATTAAAACTCAAGGAGCCTATATATATATGGTGATGATCTATCAAAAACATTTATGACTTTTTCGGAAAAAAATCCTGGGTTCGATGCTAGGATGATGCAAAATCTGACCTTTAAAATACATTGGGATGGTTTTTAATTATTTTTTCATGCACTTATCGAAATAATAGGGAGTTCTTACTTATATGGAAGATGTATACTAAGACTAGGGTTTAGAAAAACATTAAGATAAGACCGTACTGTACGTGGGTTCGATGCCAACGCACATTAATATTTCTCACATAAAGAATATAAAGAATATATGGGAATCGTAGGTCGGATGACGATGCCGCACGGATAAATTGCAGCAAATTTTAAGATTATTTTCAATCCTAATTTTCTTTTAAGGACCCTTTCGATATGATGACGACTTGAAATTTGTGCTATCAATATGCTTGCAGTATGCAAGAAACATTTTACACGTAAAATATAAAACTGAGACTGTATGTTTTCTCTAATCCAAGTTTCTCCCAAAGTCTGACTTTTCAGGTTGAATGTATGCTTGAACTTTCCATGGCCATCAGCAAAAGGGTTCAAAGGGAAAACTCTTTGGAAAGAGAATTTAGAAAGGCTACTTAAACGCATTTAGAGACAGGATTCAACATGGATTAGGAATTTTTGTTTTTTGGTCTCCTACTTTTGTCTTGGTCGAAATTCCTGCAAATCACAATTCTCCCGTTGTTTCATCCATATTGGTACTCATCAATTGGTCATAGACCACTTCATTGAGTCAAATTTGGAGATTCATGGTTATTCCCATCCATAACTACTATTTAAGATTTAATATTTCTAATAGAATAGCAAAGTATATCCATTTATAAAAGTAAATTTACCTATCAAAACTAAGTTCTAATGACAATAATTGAATGATTACGTGGCTCTAAGATAGCAGAATGACTACCGAGTTCGCCTTTGGTGAAAATTTTACTGGTTTTGATTCCCAGTGGGGACTCCTATTTGCTGAATGACGTTGTCTCAGTACTTCTACAAATAGTTCATCGTCTAATGTGCCTGTGATTAATAATCTGCTCTTCGTTTGGATCGAAAACGAAGCAATTCATTGTAAATTATAGTACACCTGACTAAATTTGAGACGGGACCAGAGTGAACGACATTCAGACATTTTTGATTTTATGTATATCCATCTCAATAAAAAATGACTACCACATGCTTTTGCCTATTTGTAATAGGGACAAAAAGTTCTTAAAAAACAACAGAATCATGATCTAGTTTGAATTTAATGGCATGTTTCTTTAGCTTGTCTGTCTGCTATTGTGTAATTGGCGAAATCTTCAGATTTAAAAAGGTTCTTTAGTTTTTCATTGATGCAATGTGTATCCAAGCTCTACAAATTATATTATCTTTCTTTTAATCATCTTTTATCCTTTGAACCATTCACCATACATTGGATTAGAAATTCCTTCAATTTTAGTTTCAAACCAAAAATCTTCTCAGGAGTCTCCTCATTCATTAGTTGATCCAGTTTTTCTTAATCGAACCTAAATTGAACAGGAGATTTTCAGAGGGGTTCCTCTCCCGTCCATGGGTAAAAAAGGACAGATTGTATTGTTCACTATATACCTCTCGACCGTTACCACCTGGTATGCATACCAATTTGCAGCGATTACATTGAATCAATAAACAAATTAGAGAATTTGTGGGAAAATACGACTTCAGAGTCCAAATTCCTTTAAAAATTGAGTATTATTAGATAGATCGCTTCCGTTTCAGTATGCATAACCATACAGATAGTTTTTATTTAATCAGTCAACCAATTACTAGCGTTCAAACAAACATTCTGTCTTTAATAAGTGTTAATAAAAGGGAAAACTTAATGTTTCTCTCGGCAGAATGAAGCAAGTTTCTGTGATATGAAGTAACTCACTTCAGGTTAACTTTGAATTTATTTATCAACATATTAATGGTTATATATTCATAAATAAAACAAGGAAATAGGTCAATAAAGAGTTTTGCACTTGGATATTCGATTTATATACAGAGTCCGCAAATTAACATGTAAAATATTGAAAATATACTAGGTTAACGCTGTATGAGAAGACTCTGGAAATCTGTATCCCTCGAAGACTGGGATTTATCGATTAATTGTCCTTATTTATAGTAGAACGACAGTTGAATTTATCGATAGAAATTAATGAAAGAACTTGTATAAAAAGTAGAGCTATAAGATGGCAAATCATATAATATTAATATACAAATTCACTCCCTCCGTCAAGCATAACGTGTCTTAATTTCACTTCATAAATAAATATGCTCACATACATTATATATATTCTCATTCATAATTAATATGCTCTCATACATAGACATAAATTCACATCGAGCCTGATGATGATGAGATCTTAGTCGACACTGGTCGCCAAATAAATCATTTTGTGTAATTGGGAACATGTTATTTTTCTCAATACCTGTTGGAGTTCCAGGTAGATAAAACCTCTTATTGATTACAAAGAAGTTGATTGTTTAATACGAGGTTTCTCGTCATATAGAGTAACTAAGACATTACATTATCGTAAATGTGTGTAACAACTACATTGATTGATTTTAAATTCAAAAGTAAAAAATAAAATAATGAGATTAATCTAGCTAGAAAAACGATGCTAACTAACGTTAATTCTTCTAAAATCTGTCACTCTCGAGCAATATGCCATGGTGCCAGTTGTAAGTTTGAATTTTGTTGTGAGATTAATTTTGTATTGACTAATTTGAGTTGCAGGTTTAATAAGTATAGTAAATAATAAAACTCAGCCTTTAATGCTACTATTATAGTTCGAGGCTTATATATTCAGATATCCATTCGATCAAATAGCAAAAAGTAGGTCATGAAAACGTGGAACTTTTTGTATGAAGGCGTTGTCATGGTTAATCGGATTCTAAAAATAATGATAGAGCATAATGAATACTCTCTTCACTTAATAGGCGTTAGCTTACGAAGCATAATATTTGGATTTTGAAAGATCTTCAGGGAAACATTAATTCCGATGAAGCACTTCTCCCGAGGGTGAGCAACGAGGCTTCGGATGAGAGACTTAGGAAAAGCTATTAAAGTATTAATTATCTGCTTTAGACGAGAATAACTAGTTGACGATGCTTCAACGTAAGTGGAGGAGCATCTCTCAGCATGAATATCATGGTTTAGAATGTTTGCCTGGTCATACTCGCGTTACTCATAACCTTGAACTTGTGCCTCTGATATTGACCCTTCAACGGATATCAGTTGTAAGTACCACTAAATAGATGCTTATGGAAAAAAACGCGGAAATTGACTCGTTAATTGAAATAATTGCCCACGCACGCAAATTATTCATTTTAAAAATATCCAACTAATCATTCAAACTCAAAACAAACAAAATCAAATTTCTCAACCTCGGAAAATATGAAAATATCCGACGGATTTCCGTCCAAAGTGGTTTTCTTTAATGCCCTAGTTGCGTCCGATGTCTGGGAGTGGTTGCTCTATTAAAAGGATATTAAATCATAAATTCCCCCCTATCATCTCCATTCCTCGACCTATTTAATGTTTCCTTGTTTCTTAATAACGGAGGAAATTATCTCCGGTTTGGGTCAAACCAAAAGAAGTGTGTTTTATTTAGGGCAGCAAGTAATTGTATTCCAATGAGCAAAGCATCGTGTACTTAGTGAAACGTCGCAAAAGAAAGATCATACCAATTATAATCAATTACACGTATTTATAATATCTTTAAAACAAAAACCCTATAAAAAATGATAATGTAATATTTTATGCTCTAAGAACCGATTTTATTCACTATAGACCGTGGCATTTATCGCGCAAAATGGCCCAGAGTGAATCTAATCGCTTACTAAAATATTCACAAGATTTTATTTCCTATGGGATTAACATTACGTTATTTAATTGCTATTAATTCTTGGAAATAACTCATAAATATAAATAATCGAATTGAAATTTTGAAATTTTACTTTCTTATGATTTTAATTTTTTTAACCGAGGATTAATAATGAAACACCACTTTGCTTCCTTCCTCTACTTTTTAGTTCACTTAAGCAACATCTTCTATTCTATTATGACTCTTAGTCATAAATCAGTATTAATTACAATGCATACGGTCTTCAAGCTCTTATATTTACTATCCATCTTAGAATTTAACATATTTCTCACGCAAAACATCTGAACAAACAGAAATATTGTGATTATATGCTAGACATATACGAATGTACTTCCTTCGGGAGATTTTCCTTGCTACTATGGTATATACCAGGCAGAGTATTTTATATCCCCCACAGGAATGACTACCATCTTGCCTGTTGCCTATTTGTTAGTCTTTATGTTTAAATAAAGAAATAAACTCTTTCTGCGGTCTTTACAGCTTCCTATTCTAATTAATGAACAATTTTAATCAATCTTTTATCAATTGTACTATGTATGCAAGCTCATCACTTTAAAAAATCCTTAAATCAATTGTTTCATTAATTGCTTAGGAACACAGAGTAAGTTAGTATTTCCTTCTTAAATGTTTAGTTGAAGCTAGCCATGAATCACACTTGCGAATAATGATTTGTTTCCATTCGATATTGCCTTACTTAAAATCCTTGGTTGAAATTTTTATTTATATACTTAATAGATTAAAGAAATCAACTCCCGTGTTACTTGGTGGAGTCTTAAACTCATAAAAGTAAAAAACACACACACTTGTACGAATCCACAAATTATATAATAAAGCTGTTGACCGGTTTCGGTGTTAAAGCACCATCATAACCAAAATAACTTCTGTTCTGAGGATGGTGCTTGAACACCGAAACCGGTCAACAGCTTTATTATATAATTTGTGGAATTCGCACAAGTGTGTGTGTTTTTACTTTTGTATACTTAATAGATACTCAAATTTTGAATTTCTGCTGTGGAGGAATCATCCACGAATGACATTATTGTAAAATGGACAAAAATATTGGCACTACGCCAGGAACCGATGCGTAAAGCTCTGTGCTTAGTTGCCAAAATTCATTCCAAACGCTTAATTATTTCCAACGAAGCTTTCAAATGGAATAAACATATCGCAGAATTACCAATTTAACCGCAATTGTGCTAACTTTACGAAACTTGAAGCTTAATAACATCAAAATAGTTAATTACCTTTTTAGTACTCGAATTATTACAAAGGTAAAATGTTCCGTTCATTAACTCATGATCGGAATCGCACTTTAATTAATCCCAGATTAGATCCAGGGAGGCGAATTAGGCGTCAAATTAATCGGAGAATGTGACGATTCCGAGGCAATATCGACTTGAGCTGATTGCTCCGGTTAGCCCACTGTCATGGCAGTCCTTCGGCTCTAATTTATCCGAATTTCTTTCGCCAATATGTGAATTCATTAGCGTGGAACCATTTCGCCTCGCGGCTGCAAGGAATACGCCATTCGCGGGTGTCCTGCTCGTCGGCTCGCTCTTTCTCAATCAAAGTACACATCTATGGAATACGTTCGATTCCATGCACCTTCGATATGGATCTGAGCCAGTTCACAGAAAGTATTCCTTTGATTGCGAATTCAACTGAATAATCTTTAGAGGTCTGAAATTCTTCTCCCCTTAAGCAAATGCTTTGTACATTATTTCCAAATTTTGCAATATAAATTGTAATTTGCGATATAATTACCATTGAAAAACACGCATAGCGCAGTTTCAGTGATATAGATTCATAGAAGATTTTATTTCGTTATAATACACTTTAAAATCCTCATTTCACGTTTCTGAGTTAGTTTTTGATGTATAAGTAAGCTTTTAGAGTTTGCTGCATCAACATGATGAATTTTAAATATATCTCTATTTTTCTCACAAAATGTTAAAATATTCCTTAGAATTGATTCTCAATTAAATAGCGATACTATTACCTGCCCACGCTGCGGATACCTTACTATAGAGATAAAGCTTGAAATGAATGATTATGAATACTATAGAGATAAAGCTTGAAATAATGAAATGAAATGATTTTCGATCCTTTTATTTAAATCTCTTTAGATATTCTCAGTCTTCAGATTTGGGAATTAAAATTTTTGTTTCAGAAAAGATGGAAATGGAATCTTTTGTTACAGAAAAAGAAGTTTAACTTAAAGAACAGATATTTCTGAGCATGCACTCAATTAATTGGCATTCTCTGGCAAACTACTCTTTATTCAAAACTGAAAAATATCTCTTTAATTTTCCGTATGTATCAATAGATAAGTGATTTTAATTGAGAAAATAATTTCTTTAAATTACACGTTATCTTAATATATTGTATTATTATTATTATATCGAGTTGTATTGTTATATTCCATTAATCTATAATTATGTATGTGACTATATGGATATTCTACCATGTACTGTATTATTTTAGTTAATTGACAAATCTCATATATATTATGCATGGTAGTTCTTATTTACGATATTATTTTTTGTACTTGTAACATATATGTATTGTAGTTTAATTGTACAGCCTATGGGAGGTTTTTGGAGGGGTTTCCCTCCCGTCTTTGGGCAAATTCCGGGCTTAGAATCATTTTTATGTTCCTCTCAAACGTTGCGACCTGCCCTGAAGGCCAAATTGCAACGCAAACTTAAATAAATAAATAAATAATATGGATGTTAAGGCTTTAAGCCTTACTCAAAGTATGTGTAATGGTAATTTCTGGATGCAACATAAAAAAGTGCAACATTACAGGAAACATTCATAAAAGGATTCAAAGTAATCGATTTTCGATTTGATGTATGTACCATTAAATTGCGACTGATAATACATTTGTATTTACCTTAATAAAGTCCTCTTGTACCGCCATAATCAAGAGAAAAATGACTAAATTTCCCCAAAATATAGCGGATTTTATTTTTTTCGTTCAACATACAAATGCTCTACCTTTAGTGAGAACAGCTCCTTAATTTACAGAGGAAGTAGCAGTTCCGTACTCGAGGAAATTCTAGAATTGAGGGAATTCCGAGGTCAAAGATTCGCTTGGATGAAACAGCGAGTGCGTGCACGGCGTTTCAGTGAAGTACACAGTCACGAATGGCCAACAAGTGCCACGTGACGCGAGAGACACGCAACTGGGGAAGTTGATTTTGTGTTTCTTCAACAACTTAAAAATAATAGAAGCTTTTCTGTGTCCAGCATCTTTGAGAATTAACGCAGGTTTAATCTCTAGGAATAAAATAAAAAGAACTGTTGATCCTTCGAACAATATATATCAAAATCATTCAATTCGAAGAATGCTTACTGATCTGCACCAAAGTCTTAAGATAATATAACTAATATGACGATGTGTAAAATATTTATATATATTTTTTGAAAAAGTGTCATCAGCTGAAAGCCCTAAAAGTAGGGCGAATCTGTGCCCTTCAAAAACTCGCGCAGATGTTATCGCGAAAACACACTACTTTATTTTGAACAATTTTGAAGTAAAAAGACATTGAAGAGTTTATTAGAAAACGTAAAGGCATGCAACGAGTGCATAGTATATGGTTGTATTTGCATGTTTTTATTCATAAAATTGGTAATTTTCCTTCGAAATGAATCGGCAGTAATTCGATTTGGGGTACACGAATGTTAAGTTTCTTAACTGTGATTGTGATTTTAGAGCTAATGATATTTCTCAAATTATGGAATTTGGAATTCATCCTCGTCTTTGTATAAAATAGAACCCCAGTTTTATTCCAATATTTCGATCGATCATTCTTAAGGTGGTAACAAATACCATTAAAATGAAAAGATCGCCTCTATGTTGTCAAACTTGTAGTTGATTCATGAATATAAAATTTTGTGGAAAAGTCATTGTAAATTTCAAAAAGTTTATATGATTTTCAAATTATTCATTCATGCCTAAAATTGCAAATAATAGAATGACTTTTATAATAACTCCCTTTTCAGTAAAGTTCCATGATATAAGTGAATTTGATTTTACTCAACTGAATGTTTTAATCTGTTTATGTATGTAGAAGATGGGCATTTCATTGACTCTTTTATAATGTATAAGTCCTATCCTAAAATACTACAAATTAAAATTTAATAATCATCATCGAAAATGTTAATTAAATGCTATCTAAACACGTGATACAATATTTATTTCACTCGTATAATATCTAAATGTATCTTTCAAATACCTTGTATTGAAGTACTAAGGGGAATTAATCTAAAAATATTCTCTGAAATCACAAATTATTCACAGATAAGAGAATCCCCTTTCTGCGAATAATTTATAATGACGAAACGAAGTGTTTTAGAAGCATTTGATAGTGCTTTCTCTCGTAAAGCAAATCAAATTTTCATTACTGCTGATATTTCTTCCCTTCGGCAGTGCTTCAGGTCGGATCAAAAGAAACGTTTTTCCAAAGATCATAAATCATAAGACTTGTAGGATAGAATAGGTACTCCTAGTTAGGATAGAATATTAACTTTGATAAGATAGAGCTGGATTTGAAAACTTTACAGGTCCCTAATACATAATGTTTTAAGTGATAGTTTAAACATTGATAGAACTGTTCGCTGAAACCATTAAATAAAAGTGCTAAATCTGTAGGAAAAAACCTACAAATAAAATGAATTATTGAGATGACACGGCGTACAAATATTTCTGTTAAATAAGGCGACAATTCTTTCGAAAATTCTTTTCTGTAGTGAAATACCATTCATATATGAGTTTCAGAACATGAATCCAGGAAATTTCTCGATCTGGGTCAGACGTAAAGACGAAAAGCGGGGAAAATTAGTGTATCACTTCCGTAGTTAGACGTGTGTAGTTTATGCCAAACGAGATGATTGAGCGGTGGACAGTTGGGAACTATGCGCCATCTTGCTCACAAGGAGTAACCATCGTTACGGATGGGCAGATAGAACTCATATGAGCATCGGTCGCTGAGTAAGCCGGAAAATCAATGGCCTAAGCGAAATTTTCAAAGGAAAAATCTCCCAAAAAATGTGGAGGATAATCGTGAATGAAAGGAATACGAAAGAGTTGAGTCGACCAAATGAAGAAATGTGCGAAAAGCGAGAGAATCGAAGGCACGAGTAAAATTTAATCGAACGTTAACAGAACGTGCTTGAATGCATATTGTAATCCCGAGATACTTTTAATGGCAAACCCTATTGCATATTTGTTCCTGCTATCATATTCTGATCAATGTACTATTTTCATTTGTCATGTGGTACAGGATAGAGAAAAAGGTATCTTTCATTTACTTTTGTCCCAGTCTTGATAATGGCTGTGACGAAATGAAAGCTACCGAGGTATGATTGAATAATTGCACTAATCAAGGTCTCTCCATACGGAGTGCCAAGAAAAGTGTTACTCATAGAGTCATTGTGCTTCACTTGCGTGGACATGTTCCTCTTATAGCATTCTGGCTCAGTGAGGAAAGCAATGCAAGCTACCTCACTCCTCATTCTGCCTAGTGAACCTCATTCCCCTCTGCACGCTCTTAGTAGCTTATGCCGGAGGGGTTGAGGTACCAACCGATCTTCGGGCTGAATACTTTACAGATAGATTGCACATTTCCAGCGTCCTTTATCTTGTTCACAACATACATTTTTCAAAAGGAAAGTAATGGGCAGCCAACCGCAAGTGTTTATCATTAGTAATTCGAAGACATCTAATTATTTCGCATATGTATTTGAAAATCGAATGTTAACGCTCCAAATTGAAGGACGGATCAAAAGTATTCGATAAAAAAGAAACGAGTGTATAAATAAATTGGATGTGTTAGTTTTGAGCTTATCTTAGCTGACCTGGATACTAAATTGCCTATCGAGAGCAGATAAATAAGAGATTTCAACTGCACTAAGGGCCTTCTCATAAATTACGCACGGGCATATTTTGTGTAAACAGCTCTCAACCTATTATCATGGGATAAAATTCTATGACCTGTTTCCCTTGGGGATACACCGTCGTTCCCCTAAAGATCAATTTCACGCCCTTTTTACATTATGAGGGCAAATCTTCCTCAACAGCACGGATTAAGGGCTGTGGATTTAGTTTTATTTGACGATATTTATCTCAATTGCAAGGAAGTGTGGCCAGCAAACAGATGAAATTTTTGAAAATCAGGAACACTGGATTAGTCATCACAATGAACATGGGTTTAGTCTCTTACTCTACGAAATGTATATTTAAACGGATTGAAAATATGGTGTATACTCACGAAATTATTATGGTACTTCAAATTTAACTCCTAATTATGATACATTTGAATAAAGATAAAACGAGAATACTTTATCGTACGGAAGAACATTTTTACTTTCTCCATATACGAAGTATAGAGAAAGTATTTTTTTCATGAAAAAAATCGACTTCGAGATTTCAACGGAAATACACGTTTTGGAGTCCCTAGAACACGTTTTGACCATTTTTGGAATGATGGCTGTGTGTGTGTGTGTGATAGTGGGCGCTCTAACGTGAAAACTATTAGTCGTATCATTGCCAAAATTTATACATAGTACTGTGATGTGTGCTGTCAGAATTTATTAGTTTTTGGAGTAAATCGGTCAACCGGAAGTCGAGCTTCATTCTTCAAACCTCATTTCCGGTTTTCAAAATATCTCCATAAATATGATTTTTAGGTATATACTATTATTTGTAAAAGTTTTAGAAAATAAAATTTACTATGACTTTTGTATGAAACATATTTTTGTATGACTGATTGTGTAGGAGTTATTTGTGAAATACTGATAAACCGGAAGTTGCTGATTATGTACATTGTGGGCACTCTGGGCGCTGGTGCGAAAGGCCACTTCATCGTTTTTCATCGAACATGTCCCGAAAAACATTATTTATAATTTTTGTGACGTAAAAGATAATATAAAAGAAATTAATCACTTATCTTCCCTGTTTTGATTGAATATAGAGTTCGAAAATACTGTCGTAGATATATATTTACATCTTATATATATGGAGAAAGTCATGTGCTGGCCACATCAGATATTTCATTTTGATCCTTGTTTCCTCAGCTTTATTTCAAGATAAAGATAACCCATAGCAACAAACTCCATTAATTACGAATAAGGCGTTATTGAGCATATAAAGCATATTATGCGTTAATACTTTTCGCTGGAGACAAATTATTATGCAGTATATTTATTTAAAACCCTGACTATTGATTGAGGAGTACTCCATCTGGAGGTACAGAATAGCATTCAACGAGATACCAAAAATAAGGAAACTGATGACGGAGGCGATTAACATTATAACTGCCCTTCCAAGGTATTGACCTATTTAATACAAATTTTATCTCGCTAAAAAGGCCATCGTGAATGTTTTATTACGTTCTCCATATACGATGTAAAGAGAAAGTATTGTTTTCATGAAAAAAATCGACTTCGAGATTTCAACGGAAATACACGTTTTGGGGTCCCTAGAACACGTTTTGACCATTTTCGGAATGATGTCTGTGTGTGTGTGTGTGTGTGTGTGTGTGTGTGTGTGTGTGTGTGTGTGTGTGTGTATGTGTGTATGTGTGTGTGTGATAGTGGGCGCTCTAACGTGAAAACCGTTAGTCGTATCAATACCAAACTTCATATATAGCACTGTGGTGAGTGCTGTCAGAGTTAAATAGTTTTTGGAGTAAATCGTTTAACCGGAAGTTGAGCTTTATTCTTCGAAGCAAAATTCCGTTTTTGCAAAATATCTCCATAAATATGATATTTAGGTATATTTTATTAAAAAAAAATTTAGAAAATGTAAAATACTATAACTTTTGTACTGAAAATATTTTTGTATCCCTAATTTTTTAGGAGTTATTCGTGAAACACTGATAAACCGGAAGTTTCTGATTATGTACTTTGTGGGCGCTCTAACATGAAAACTATTCGCCGTATCAACACCAAATGTCATATATAGCACTTAAGTTGGTGTCGTTAGATTTGATTAGTTTTTGGAGTAAATCAATAAACCGGAAGTTGAGCTTTACTTTTCGAAGATCGTTTCCGTTTTTGCAAAATATCTCCATTAATCTGATATTTAGGTATATATTATTATTCATAAAAGGTTTAGAAAATATAATTTACTATAACTTTTGTCAGAAACATATTTCCTTATAACTGATTGTTTAGGAGTTATTCATGAAATACTGATAAACCGGAAGTTTCTGATTATGTACTTTGTGGGCGCTCTGGGCGCTGTGGGCGAAAGGCCAATTTCATCGTTTTTCTTCGAACATGCCCCAAAAAATATTATTTATTATGTTTGTGACGTAAAAGATAATATGATATAAATTAATCACACATCTTTCAAGTTTAGATGGAATATAGAGTTTGTAAATACTGTCGTAGATAAATATTTACATCTCATATATGGAGAAAGTCATGTGCTGGCCACATCAGATTTTTTTTTATAAGCTTTTATAAATTTTAACTACACTTTTAAAATGTTTTTCCTTATATTATAATGAATTTTATTGTATTTTACTTTATTATGTTATTGTGCTTGGCGTTTTAACCTTATGTCTACGTTAATTTGTTTTATTTGCTTTGTGAATAACTGTTTCTTTGTTTTATTATTACATATTACAGCGCTACTTAGTGGGTTTATGCTGCTGACATAAATACATAAATAAATCGAAGGGTTTTAAAATCAAAATACCTATATATGAGTTAGCTTTTATTATAGCTATTGAGGTGTGCGTACTTGTGGAGTTAGATTACACATCCTGTTGCGTTTATCTTAAGTAATTGCTTTTTGAGACTTTATACTCTCCCATTATATTATTTGTTCGTAACCATGACGGAAATGAACGTACAAAAGGAAGAAATAGTTCTAAATCTTTCTCATGTCACGTCTGTAGTTTAGAAATCATGTTTCTACTAATTATATAATTATTTCATTATAACGAATTATAATTCTTTTAAAATAACAGAAATAACAATGTATTTTATGTGTATCTGACTTGTAATATATAATCTCTTCTAATAATTTCCTATATTAAACTATTATATCACATAACTTACACGTAAATGTCGGAGCCATTGTGTAATCAAAGACGCATATGTTACATAGTTCACCTGAGTATT
Source organism: Sympetrum striolatum (assembly GCA_947579665.1). NCBI lineage: Eukaryota > Metazoa > Arthropoda > Insecta > Odonata > Libellulidae > Sympetrum > Sympetrum striolatum. The sequence goes on from OX388345.1 coordinate 8,543,129, forward strand.
ATTATTCAGTCATATTGTCATTTCTCAGGGTAAACCCAGGTTGATAGATCACTGGCCTGACCAATGTTCTCGAGGATTCCGCTGTTCATATCTACTCATGGATTGAGAGATTCGGATTAATATCTCAAAAAATAAAAAGTAATTTGGTGACAAAAGTATTTCTCCCTCAGCAAATGTACGCCTCGCTTACAACGCATAGAAAGCTTCTATTCCCACGTATGATTGACTAATCGATTATAAACTTAACTAAGTGACTGTGATCAAGGCTACCGCCATTTTCAAATTGCTTTTCTGATGTCTCTCTGATATAAACTCATAACTATTTCTGTGCTCAATAACCTCATTTAAAATTTAAAAGATTTAAATTAATTAATTGAATAAAATTTTCTCAGCTGATCTATCGAGTTCTTTTTCGTTACCAACGAATAATTTGTTATGAAATTCTCAGACGATGACGGGTTTTCGATTATGGTTATAATTTTGCTGGATCAAAGATCCTTTTTTCCCCTTTTTATATATATTATATTGTACACGCACTTTATATATTGTTTCATATTAAAATTAATGAAAATTATGAGTACATGGTAACGTTCAATAATATATTAGAGGATAGTTATGTACATTGATGAAAGGACCCGTCAACTACATGACGGTGTTCAATCCCATTTTTGTACCACCCCCTTAGCAATTAATTTACTTGAATAGTTAATTTTCGTTACTCAAATAATCAAAAAATTAATGATCAGTATAGTATACATGTGAAAATTATAAGCATACCGTATTTAAGGAGACGTTTTCAGAAAGGCGCAAAAAGAAACGAAACTTGGACACAAATAACAGGAATGAATTGTATATCAGTCGAAAAACTACCGATGAAATTTTTTTACGGAGAGTAACTAAAACACCACATAAGCACTGAACACAATTATAAGCACAAACGATATCACGGAAATGGAAGTCGAAACGGAAACTACGATTAAACACAAATTACAGGTAGATAGTAAATGTAAGTCAAGTGGAAATCACATAAAAAAACTAAAAAGGAATGCTTTTTACATTATACATAATACGATAGATAAAGTAGCTTTATCTTTTCGGCCAGGTTTTGCTACAAATTGAAACTCGCAGCTCAACTCCTTAATGATTTCAAACACCAAACCAAAGGAAAATATTTACGCATTTTGGTATCTCTGGTTTTCCTCAATTGCTAAATATATATCGAGGCAAATGGATTATATTCAATACTTAATTCAATGAATATATTAAAGGCAATTGCAACTTATCAGGCTACTTATACGCATTCAGTTGAATTGATCGAGGGAGAGCATTTGAAGCAACACACCAGCCAACGTGTGGTTGGTATTTTACGGTAAACAATTACGTTCATATAAATAAAACATGGTTCCTACAGAAGCTTAAAAAAAATTCGAAAAACTATCTTAAATATTTCATTAATTCTCAATGTCTTCTTCTAGATAAACTCATGAGCTGGAATCGACAATCGCCTAGATCGTCAAGGGAATGGGTTGTTTACAACCTCAAAATTTAGATAAAGCCTCTCATACTTTCTCCGACATTCCCTTCTTATTTAATATAATATATAGCAAAGTTGATTCCCCATTCTTACTCTCTCTTTTCTCTTTCAGTCAAGAACAACACGCCTATCCGATACCTTCTCTTTGATTACTCCTCGTCTATCAATAGTGAAACAATCACTCTTCTAAAAGACTAAGATTTTCTCATCTGTTACACATCAGAATCCTATTTCCCACGATTTCAACATTTGAAATATCGCCACTCATCTTTCGATGAGAAGAACTCGGAGATATTCAAGGGATTCAATGACTGCGTCATAATTTAGATCTATCTAAAGTCAAGGTGCGTTTTCAAACATTTTTCGTGGAAAGTTTCATCCGCTTGATAAGTACCTCTTGCAGTGAATATCAAGACTGATCACTATTCGATAGAGGGTGTGTATAATATATGAATAAGGACCACCTAGTTTACAATATATACATTGTATATATATGACGATAAATTGCCGTTTTCCCTTAAAGGATACTTAAACCTTCTCTAATGGAACACTACATCATCCGGAATAACCATTCGAAAGTTGCCAAAGTTGCGTTCAGCCAAGGTATTCTACTTACACAATGCTTCCAGATAGCCATGTGGCGCGCGTTCGCCTTTGGTGAAGGTGGTCCTGGGTTCTATTCCCGGTTGGGGCACATGTGCGAATTGCCGCAAGCTCTCGAGCTTTTAAACAAAACTACTACAACACAATAGTGGCTAATGTTTAGCAATACTTCGTGACCTAACGGTCTCTTCAGCTATTGTTTTAGGTAGTTCATATTCGACCAATTCAAATTCATAAGTTCGAAATCGCCGCATTGACATTGTGATCATACGCATTTGTAATTGCGTGCATCGTTTTTTACAAAAAATAAAATCAGCGGTTCCTTCAATCTAGCATAAACTGAAAAATATTGCTTCTTCTAAAATGAAAAGAATACTCTACTGAAAAATATTTCATGCTGTCTTTGTTTCTGTTATCGTATATATCCTCTTCCATAAAAAATTGATCTCGCTAATTGATCTTATTTTGCTATTTGCTACGATTTAAGTGAGTCCGCATCGTTGGCGACGAATTGCTGTTTTTTTAAGGTCCGTGGAATGTATTCTGCATTGCGTTATACTTCAATTGGATTCAGGCGAAGTAAGGCTGCGTAAATGAGAGAGACGTCTCCATCTACTGTAATTGATCGAAGCTGAATGACTTATTGACCGCTAAAGGAATCAACAAAACACATGACTAAGTGATTAGCATCCATAAATGCATATATGATAATGAAAATACTGCAAAAAAATTGTAAACTCAGATGCTCCTTAAAAATTGCGCTTTTTCGGAATTCCTTTATTATTTATTTATTTATTGACGACTTAATTGGGCGAAATAGGGGCTAAGAAGTCCCATCTTCCATTTAACCCTCGTACATATACATACATACGTTGAGAATGGTTATGAAATTACAAATAATTTTTAAATAACTAAATGATGAAATTACTAACATTTACAGTATGAAATCGCTAAATAATACAAAGTATATATAGGAAGTTATTTGGATTCGATTAAAGAATCACAAGACAGATTTCTTATAAATTTCTAATTAATTTATTACTACAATTAAATATTAATCTTAAAATGAGAAAAACATCTAATACATGCAACTACAAATATAAACATTTATTCATCCTGTATTTTGCGTCTAACAGGACTGGCAAGTGATGCAAAATTGATTTTGCATGTTTAGTTTGAAGGCAGGAAGTTTGCTTCTTTCATTTGCTATCTACCAATCTACTACTATCCATCATAAGTTCTGCAGTCCATTATGCTTGGCGCAACCATATTTTCTTTCGTAAATCCAAAAATGCCGCTGAAAGAGAAGAATAGGTCGACCTCTCGTTCATTTTATCGGTAGTAAACATTGTTTGTTTCGCTTATTTAAATTCACTGAAAACATGGTTAAGAGGAGGAAGGCGTGGCTTGGAAGGAAGAGTTCTTGAATCAATATTATGAGAGGCAAAAGGAAGAGAAGTACAACATGAGAGAGAAGTTGGGAGGGACGAACTGTGGTTGATTGAGTTAGCAAAAGCGACGATCAGAGAATAAAAAGATCCACCGTTCGCCATCGTGGTCAAACTCGGGCAGTATTCCTTAAATGGTTTAGAGGAACTTAATGAACCTTGGTATGCTTGGGGACGATGACCGTCCCCAAGTATAGAGACTATAATGGAATAGTCACTATCATAAAACGAGTGCAAACCTGGAGTTAATCGCAGCATAATCAGCTTTTACATTTAAACCCTGCAATCCGCCAGTGGCGCGTGGCAGGGGGTGTAAAACACCGACATCCCTATCTAACCTGGAGAGCTATTAGCTTCTCTAATTCAACCAAAAGTAATCTGTCCAGGCAACCTCTTCCCTGTATCGCTTTTTTGTTTTCTCCCGAAGATCGCGCAAGTTCATAACAATGTTAGTTATCTCGTCCCCGAAATCGGTAGCGGTAAATTGATCAAAACGCTTCCTTCGATATTCAAGCCTTCTATCGCTAAAGCTTTTAAGCTTATGCTGTTATGGCCTTTGGGCTATGATGTCCGAATTTCTTCCGTTTGATCAAATGAATACTTTGTTTTAGAAAACTTTCTAAATATGTAATTATATTAATAATCTAAAAATTATAGACTAGTATATAAGTATAAGAAGTATAATACTACTATTAATCTTTCGAAAGTTTATAAATATAACTATAAATCGGAGTGTTTTTTTTATTTATCGAAGGTAGGAGATGTTCTCTAGAGACGAGTAGTTTATTAACTGTTTTTAAATTAGTATGAATTGAAATAAAAATAAAATACAGAAATTACTTTAAATATTTCAGAGCAATGTCTTCCTGCGAATCGCTTGCCTATCGTTGTGAAAATACAACTGATAGGCTTGACTCAACCAAGATAAGTAATTCTCAAAACCGAGAAATAAAAAATAAATTTAAAGATGTAGATGTTACAATTTTTGCCTTTAGTCAACGACATGTAATAACTGTATTTTAATGCTTGAGTGACAAATAAGATTAAATTTAGCGTGATTTGCGATGTGTAATTAAATCCAAAAACTTTTAAATGTAACGCTTCGGCAGAAGAACATTGGATCATTTGAGAAAAACATCCTGAGTGTTTTTTTTGTAATAATCACGTTCCTTTAGCGAAATGAAAACGCCTAAATCTGCGATCCGAAATGAGGATACTGCGCATGCGCTGAAATTGCTGTGCCGTAGAACGTGATAAAAATAAAACCCCAATGCGACCGCGTGCTTTCAAAATTCGTATTTAAACGGGAAATGAATGTGAGACGATTTGATGGACTTGTTCGTGGGAACGTGATTGATCAAAGGGAATTTGCCTGGGAGCGTTCGATGCACGCACCTCGTTAAACACGACGACGTCTCGAGAAGATGAAAAGGCCAAAGGAAATGCGTGGAAAATCTGTGGCGATTGAAGAGGGCGGAGAAATGCCGAGTAGTAAAATCACTCGTAAAAATGTGGAATCGTAGGTCTTCCAAATAAATGGGCGGAAAAAGAATCCTTATTTCCACGGAATTTTATTTTAATTCGAACTCGCCTTTTATTTTTAATGATTTCGCCGAACTTTTGACTGCAGCTCAACAAAATGGCGTGATTGAGGTTTGATTCTCCGAATTCTCCGTGTTTTCGTTAATATTTAGAGGTCGTCGAGGGAAAACCTTTTCCTTTAAAGTGTCGTTTTATTATTACGAAACTGTTAATGATGGATTTAGCTCTCTCTCGCTGGATTCCACTGAATGCTCGTTTAAGATTATTTAGACGTTCGCAAATTCTTATATCCCAAAACGATTTTAATGAATTCCATTTCTTTTCCATCGATTCTAACATGGCCTTAATTTATATTTTACGACTAAAATGACATTCTATTACTTATTTATAAGCAAAAATGCAGTTTTAAATCTGCATTATAAAATGTCTAATAGAATTAAACTAATCGAGGAAGCTTTAACTGTGTGGAACTCCATCCTAATAAATGGGTGGAAATAACTTTGCAAAAATTTTTTTTTGCAAAGTTATTTCCACCCATTTATTAGAATTAAACTAATTTAAATATCTTATTAGAAGGTCAGCGAGTAGAGAAACTCCTTCAAATATCTAGGCAACATTGTAAATAAAGGAGAGAATTGCACGCAAGAGATCAGGAGCAGAATTGAGATGGAGAAGGAAGGACCAGATTACTGCCAAGAAAATATGTACCAATATTTTTAAGGAAGAGGTTTGCGAAATATTATACATGGATTTTAGGGATCTAAAACTTGGGCCATGAAAGAATAAAACTACCTTGAGAAGTTTTAAATTTGGCTATGGAGGAAGGTGGAGAGAGAGAGAGAGATAGACGGGCAGAGTGATCAAATACTAGAAGTGATTAGAGAGAAAAGAGCAATTATTCGTACTGGAAAAAGGCAAATTAGATGGGACACATTATGAGGTACGACGGATTAATATGAAGGATAACTGAAGGAAAAATAAAGGAAAAGTGTATGAGGAGTAGAACTGATATGTCCTCAGATTTGAAAGGAAAACGGAGCTATTGAAGGAATAGGCGTCGGATAAAGAAGTTATCGAAATGTTCAGCTTCATCGTGCCCCAGGACAGATTTGCTTAGATGATAACGGGAACTCCCTACTGCTGTCTACGGAGATATCTACTTAAGCTTACACAAACTGAAGAATTTTATGATATTACGTAGATGTTGAATTTATTTGAATTACAATCATTCACGCAACATATAAATCACGGAAAGAATTGCCTTGAGGTGAGTCTGGAGTTTTTTATGCCAAGCAATGATTTTATTATTGTTCGACCACAATTAAGTTGAATGAAAAAAACATATTAACTACAAGAAATTAAAGTTTGATGCTGAAAAATAGGCTAACAACCTGCGTAATCCGTAAAGATGTTACATTCACAAGTCTTACTGATAATTTACCCCATCAGGCTTCCTAGTTAAAAATTGCGTTAAATGTTTAATGTTGAAATTACTGCGTACCCTTAAATGGAAAATAATGAGTATGAAATAATTGTTACGGTACATTCGTCAGTTGCATATTTCTGAAAAATGTTGTAACAGAAGCAAGATATACTTCAGGTTTTTCCAGAAAATGTCTCCTTAGACCATTATTGGATTACGAAAATGGCCCTAAATGAATCAAAGCTTCAACAATGAAATCGGCTAAATAATTCATAGCTTTAATAGTATACACATTCGACTTCCGGACAAAGTGGTAAAACTATAATTAAACTTCCAAAATAACCCCAATTGATGCTCAATAGCAAAAATATACTTTCTTATTTCTACTCGAGAGAGGGCGTTCAACGTTACATGATTTTTGGTTTATGGAAGTTCTTTTATGTAGAAGACAAATTAAATGTGTTTCGTTAGAGTAAAATGACACCTTACTTTCATTTTGATTTCTTGATTCCGAGAGCAGACGCAAAGATTGCGGTTGAATATGTTTTCACTCTCCTTATATATTCCATTAATACAGATTTGCTGGTCCTCTGATTATACAAAGTTATTGCGATTTCTCAGAATTGATAAAGCTCATCAAATCTAAGTACTTCAGGTTTGAAAACTACGTTTTTTTGACCTAGCCTAATGAATACGACATATTACAAATCATCGACCTGAATAAAAACATTTTTCCAGGTAATCAGCAATTTGAAAACGTTCAAAAAGTTTTTTACCGTGGAATTACGCTGTACGTGGAGGTCATACTAAATATTGGCTTCATGGCCTAGAGGCAATAGAATTTCGTAGTTATTTGTCTACGGAAGTGAAATAGCGGTTATAATGTGCAGGACGTGCCCTCCAGTTGTTTCATTTGATCTTGAACTAGAGCACGCTTCCACTATTTTCGGAGATTTTTTGTGCAGTTAAACGATTTTTGGCGAAAAAATGAGCAAAACTCAGTAGAAATTCATTATTTTGCTCTATTTCTACCAACATGTTTACCTTTGCAAGCGGAATCTGCTTATTTGCTGTTCAATTCTCAAAAATAATTTGGTTTCAAAGAATAAATTTCACATAAATCACGCCTGTTCTCTTTTCTGAAAACAAAACCATCGTTACAGTTTTATTTCCAAAACGTTTGGATTCAACCTTTAGTCTTCACGTCAGTGGGGTGTATTTATTCATTAAAAAAATCGAAACCAGTAAGTTCTGATGTCTATTGCGATAGGTGTTTAACCAATTTTTCATCCACGGACTCAGTTGACAATTTAAATGGGAATATAAAATGGCATTTGGATATATTGCTAAATGTATGGGACTAATTTTTTTCTGCTTCCTAAGCTTCGTCTGTCACCTTCTGTACGAATTATTTTCCCCGGTTCATTTATATGTCACTGGAGGCAATTTGTTACCTCAGGCTATTTCATCAGCGGACAAAGAGCTTTCCGGCGCTGTTTGTAAATAACGGGAGATTCTGAATTTCGTACCGAGTGACGATGGAGATTGAAAGAAAACATTTACCACTATTTACTATTCATAATCATGGTCCAAGGAAAATTCCTTCATAGAACTAGATAAATAGTTGTCGATTAAATACGAAATTCCATTAATTTACTACAGAGAGCGCAAAAGACGATGATGGCCCAATTGATGCCCTGTGCTATTATAAAAATTACCTTCAAAGAGTGACATTTAATGAATAATTAACGAAATTCATAAAAGCGAATCAGCATACGTGAATTCGATATCCACGATTATCCGATAAAAATAACTGTCGGATAATTAATTCACATATAATTATGCTAATTTTGTCAGGCAATCTAATGGAATAAAATTCTGGTCTTAATCTCGTTGGCTAATTAAAATGAATAAAAAGAACATTTTTTTTATTCAATCGTCATTTATCGTCCATGGATTAAATTACGATCGTAATTGTGCATATTATGAAAGCATATTAGGCTTTCTCGTTAAAGTAACCGCTGAAACTCTTGAGAAACGTCTTCTTAAAACAGTAAAAGGTAAGAATTCGTAATAAATTTTCACGCGGTTACCTGAGGAGTTCTGAAATTAAATCATCTTTGAGGGAGGCTTAAATACCTCCGCCGTGGAAATGAAATACAACCCGCAAAGCAGATAAGAGTCTTTCTGCAGAGGAAATAGAATAAGGATTTTTTTATTTCTTTGCTCTCGAGGCTGTACTTGCGGCCTCAGGTCTTTGTTAGAGTTTACCGGCGTAAAATTTTAAAATACCTCTTATGGGAAGGTATTGTACGTTTTGAAAGGAACGCAACATGTTGAAACAACCGTGTCACGAGAGCGCAGTTTGGAAAAAATAAACAGTACATTGGCCTGGAAATGATACAAATAAAGTGAAAGAGATAACAAAAGGAACTCGTTTAAGCTGATAACACCTACATTTTTACTCCATAAAAGGGCATTTAATGGAAAAATGGGTCATTCGCAAGCATTCGTATGTAACCAGACACCTAAATCCTCCTTACCTTTGTATGCATTTTCCGGATCTGCTCGAATATTTATAGTTTCTTTTCTGAATTACTAAAAATGGAATGGAACCGAGGAATCACGAGGTTTATGGAATCGCTTGAAGAAATCTTAGCATTGATATTATAGATATTCTTAGACGTTATTTGAATAATCATCAATTTGAAGAATTAATATAATTTTTTAAAGAGATGCCTGCATGCTAGAGACTCATGCATTTTAATTTTATGAGAACGATGTGATATTTGGACAACTTATTTGTATTTAGAATTATAAAAGTTTCACCAAATTCCGGTAATAATAAATATAAATATCAGCGTATTTCACGTAAATTATTTCCTCTTGCAGCAAAGTTGCATCTTGGCTACTTTGACGTGTATGCGTTGGCTGGAGATACTGTATTCAATTGATGAACTTCGTAAATATGAGCGATATTATTTTATATTCAGAATTTCTTCAACCATCATTATTCTCAGTTCAACATTTTATCAAATTATCGTAATATTGCAATAACCTCAATGTACACTCCTGGCCAAATTTAACGCAGCACCTCCCTAGCGATCCTTACGGCCGGTGCTGCGTTAATTTTGGCCAGGAGTGTACCTTAAATTCTATAAAATAATAAATTCATCTTGGTTATTCAGGTCGTAAGGTAAAGAGTGTATAGAGAAGGAATTCATTACAAGTGAATGCTCCAATATAAAATTCACACTTTCAGCGGCAGATTACATTTTACGGTTGATATTAACTTTCAAATGATTTGTATCTTTTAAAGTACATCTTTTGCTTGAATAGTTACAAAATATATCAATAAATAACAATTTGTAAACTACGCAACATTAAATGGCAATTGACAAAATGTTTTCCAATAGTATCAGTCGTTTCCTTCAGCTGCAGAGAATTAAAACTCGCAATAAAATACTAATGTGCGCTTAACGAGGGATGTGTTTACTGAAAAAATTGTGCGTCACTAATGTCGTGCAGCTTAAATAGGATAATGACGGTGAGTGACTCACCAAGAGCGCAATCCCATTACAGGAGGTTTTTTGAAGGAAGAGACGTCAAACCGTTATGGAAGTTATATCGGCCAAAAATAAAAAATCGACCGTAAGTACTTTGAAAGCGACACTGGGTAACCCTTTGCTGGTCGTTGGGGTCGCGAATTTCCGCCAATGGAGGATATCAAAGAACACGCTTTATCAGAGTGTTTCAAAGCCCTTTCAGCGATGGATCTGCGCGGGCGGGGATTTCAAAATCTGAGAAATAATAAAATATATATAACGCGAGCAAATTATCGTCCCTCTCAGAAGTGGATTTTCAAGATTGTGAAAGCAGTGCTTCGGATAAAACTCAAAAGATCGTTTCTTTAGCGAGATTAGAATCCTAATAACTGAAACGATGCTTTTCACCGAATACAAAGATCAAATAACGAAATCAGCTGATAAACGTGGAGGCTTTTCATAACTGCTTTAAATTTTTTGCAGGAAGTCTGGAGCAAGGATATGCGTCGCATTTATAAAGTGGATTTATGACTTCTAAATCACCAGATTGCGCCAAATTTCCCTCGTTAACATTGCGCTGCACTTACTGTGAATCATGGATGTTACGTGAGTAATAACTTGTTTCCTGTGTGCACCACAAGTCATTAGTTATCCATACAAGACCGTCATTACACTGGGCCGATGGACAAATGACCAGGTTCCTTACATATTCCGCAAATGTCTCCTGAAAGCTGTTTGAAAAATAAGTGAAAGAGTGATTTCAAACAAATTACCCGAAATATATCAATATTGCTACTTATTTTCATAATTTTTCATATATTTAATCAATTATTTTTTATGTGGGGAGGAAGCTTGCTGGAAGCATGTATAAGGAGATTATAAGTTACCTGTGCTTAGATATTTCTTTTCATCTGACTTTTAGTTTTCTGAACTATAACTTACATCTTTTATTATAAATATAACCGTAAGTCAGCGTAGATAGTTATAGTACTGGTAATTATATTAGATAAAATATACACCTTTACAGGTTATTTGTTAAGAAAATTAATTTAGGGAAAATCTTTGTTATACATTTAGAGAGAAATCGCTTTTTAACCTTGTTTAGAAGGAGGTGCCACTTCGCCGTTACTTTTTGACGCCACTTTTGCTTTATTCATCAACAAATGTCAATCGATGCGCAAAGTGGAGAAACGGCAGCTGCGAGTGAGCGCCTAAATATGATAAACGATTTGAATTGACTGGATAAATCGTATTCTACCAACTGATTCCCAGTTAATATTTCAAAGTGGAGGGCAAAGTAGGGTAATTTCATCTGCACTCCAATGAAGAGAATGACGACAGTGTCTTTGAAGAAGGCCCATCCTTACTAAAAGCCCTCGGACGTCACATTCGGTTCCAGTGGAACCCTTTTTGCTGCACTTCATCCCACGTACTAACCCTTAGCTAAACTCTGCTCGTTCTAATATTTCACAGACGTTCACTTATCCTAAAAATATCTGAAATTCCTTTAGGAAGGAATGCCAGTAGAGGATCAAAGTCATGATTCTTCTTAAGCAGAGGATTACGAGAGAGGATTCATTGAGGTCAGAGTACAAGTACAGGGATCATTAGTGGGAATACATTTATGGTTTTACTGCGTCAATAATGCAGCCTTTTAACACAGTTATACTTTTATAATCAATATAAGTTGACCTGTTATCGTGGAACAGTATTTAATTAATAAAAGCTTGACTTCGTATTTTCCAGAATATTTTCATAAACGACCTTTCTCCCTCAGGGCAGTGTAATTGGACCGTTGTTATTCTTAGTATACATCAACGACCTCAGCAATCACATTGAAAGCAATGTTAGGATATTCGCAGACGACGCAGTCATTTACAGGGAAATAGTTAGTTCAGAGGATAGATTAACCCTTTCGAACGACTTAGATAGAATTATGAACTGGTGCGATGATTGGCAATTAGAGCTTAATCTAGAAAAGTGTTCGGTAGCTAACTTCTTCGAAAGTAAATCTATAATAAATTATTATTCTTATAGTCTCCGAGGGGTAAACCTAATGACAGTAGAATCGGTAAAGTATCTTGCAGTAACTCTCACGAATAATCTATCATGGAGTGCCCACATCCGAAATATATGTGGAAAAGCACTTAAAAAACTCGGCTTCGTTAAAAGAATAGGACGCGGGATGGGAACCATTAGAAGATAGAAGAAAAATTCAAAGGATAAATTTATTAAGTTCAGAGAAATTACGTTTTCAGATGATGTAACCGATATAATGCGACCCCCCTGTTATATGGGCCGTGCTGATACTGCCAGAAAGATTAGGGAAATAGATGCTAGAACGAATCGTTTCAAAAATTTATTTTTTCCGCGAAATATACGCGAAAGCAGCCGTTTAGGAAAATAGAGTCAAGGTGCTTGCACCCCCTGCCACCCTCAAAGATTGTTTTTTATTTTCTATTCGTTCTCCTCTTCGAATTTAAGTATTTCAATGCCTAATTATCAAATTATTCCATTTTCTGTGTTGGGAAGCTCAGTTATTCCCACTTGCACTCCCACCTCTAATTTGCATTACAATTACCTTTTTACTCGCATCGTATTGACACTCAAACAAATTTCTCTTCAGAATCCGCCTCTGCTTGATTTTTCTCTCTCCAAATATAGATAATTTTTTCACGCTTCTTTCCCAGTGACTGCGTGACCTGAGAGATTACAATCATCAACAACCATTCTGTTTTCACAGAACACTAAATTATGAATTTTGAATTCCGGGGACATCAAATAACATAATTTTATTAAAACGTACAGACACGTAAAATAATTATGTTATTATTACGACTGTACTATTGTTATTGTCCTTCTATTCTGTGTTGGTTAGGACAAATGGAGAATGCAGAAGATTATGAGAGGGGAAATAAACAAAGGATTTGTAAAATAATGGCTGAATATCTTAACGGGCCAGCAAAAGTTTGTGAAGGACGATCAGCAACACCACGTATCGACGCCCGAATCGAACGTGTTGAAGCAGCATCGAATTTAATGACTCTTATAATTCGAATTTATATAAATCTATTATATATAGATGCTTCTCCGGATTCATTCATATAGATAGATAGATAGATTGGATACTAATTCACAGGCTAAACTACAAGCGCCATTGACATGAAATTATTACTACGTATTGGCCATAACGTGTAACTACCAGAACAATTGTGATTTTGAACCTCAGTGTCATGGGTTCGATTCCAGAGGGCCCCAAAGTACCGATTTTTCCCCTTTAAAAGCATTGCTTTGATTTTCAAGAATTTTTTTTAAATACTTCCCGGATATGAAGAGAATCAAAACTATAAGAGCCTATAGATATGGTTATGTTCTAACGAAAACATAAATTACTTTTACGAAAAATATTCTGGGCTCGATGCTGGGAGGTTGCAAAATCTGTCCTTTTAAAATACATTGAGGTAGTTTTTCATTATTTTTTTGATGCACTTATCAAAATGATAGGAAGTTCTCGCTTTGCTAGAAGATGTATATTAAGAATCGGCTTAAGAAAAAAAATAGATATGACAATACTGTTCCTGGGTTCGATGCCAGAGCACATAAAATTTTCTCTCATAAGGAATATATGGGGAAAAGTAGGACGTCGTTTGAGGCAGTTGCACCCAATATTTCTGCTTGAATTTTCGCACATAGTTATAGATGGTGATCTTCTATTGTGCTGCGTAGTAAGTATCTCCAAGAAGACCCGGGTTTGATGCTGAACGAATAAATTGCAGCGAATTATAAGAATATTTTCAATTCAATGTTTTTTTGAGGAACCTCTAGATATGATGCCGACTTGAAATTAGCTTTACCAAGATGCTTGCAGTATGCAAGCAACATTTCACTCGAATATGTATATATATATATATATATATATATATATATATATATATATATATATATATATATATATATATATATATATACGAGTAAAATGTAGCTTGCATACTGCAAGCAGATCGACAACACTAATTTCATGTCGGCATCATATCGGGAAGGCCGTCAAAAGAAAAAAAAAATGGATTGAAAATATTCTGATTATTCGCTGCAATTGATTCGTCCGGCATCGAACCCGGGTCTTCCTGGTGATACTTACGATGCAGCACAATAGAAGATCACCATCTCTAACTATCTCTGAAAATTCAAGCAGAAATATTATCTGCAACTGCCTCAACGACGTCCTACTTTTCCCTTATATTTCTTATGAGAGAAATGTTAATATGCTCTGGCATCGAATCCAGGAATAGTACGGTCTTATGAAAATTTTTTTCTTAAACCAATTCTTACCTTACACTTTCCGGCTAAGCACGAACTTCCGATTATTTCGGGAAGTGCATAAAAAAAAATAATGAAAAACGGCTCCCATGTATTTTAAAGCGCAGATCTTTGCATCGTCATAGCATTGAACCGAGGATATTTTTTGTGAAAGTCATTGATGTTTTCGAAAGTCCAAGACCATAAATATAGGCACCTAGAGTTTTATTTCTCTACCTATCCGGAAAGTATTTTTTTTTAATTCCCGAAAATCACGGCAATGCATTTAAAAGGGAAAAATCCCGACTTTGGGGCCCTCTGGAATCGAACCTATGACACTGAGGATCAAAGTCGCTTTTTTCTGGGGGTTTCACGTTACGGCCAATATGTCATAAAAATTTCAAGTCAATGACGCTTGTGGTTTAGCCTGTGAATTAGTATCCTATCTATATAGCTATGTAGCTTTATATATGAATGAATCCGGAGAAGCATCTATATATAATAGATATATATATACACACAAATAATATACGAAATTCATTCCGATCCACTCTGGAATGTCTTCACGGTGCCACCGATATTGGAGCACCGAGGTACTTAATGGATTCCTTCACGTGTAAGAGCAGTTGGAGAGGATAAACAGATTAACGCGTTGAATATCCGACGGCATCCGTTCGGGATTATTTTGGAGAATGAATGGAGATTTAAAATCCTCGGAAAGCGAGGAACGCACGTTCGATGCATTCCGCGTAATCTAATATAAGCAGAATGTAGTCTTAACGAGCGACACGAGCTCGATTTCGCTGCCGTTCCTCCCTTTTCGCAATCAACGCCTTGCTAACTGCTCGGGGACTTTTCCCTCCGCTACGCGGCGCTGCTACCGTCCCACTTCCCTCTGAAATTATGACCACTCGCTGTCGGCCTACGAAACTTGGCCGACCGTGCGATCCAAATAAATTTGCGTCTAGCTCTTAACTCGGAGGTCTCGTCCGTCGCCCCCGAATCGCTCTCCGCACATAACTTCCGTCGTAAAATTAACAAAAAAGAAGAATCTTACTTGGA
Source organism: Sympetrum striolatum (assembly GCA_947579665.1). NCBI lineage: Eukaryota > Metazoa > Arthropoda > Insecta > Odonata > Libellulidae > Sympetrum > Sympetrum striolatum. Next base: position 8,558,582 of record OX388345.1, read on the forward strand.
GAGTTATAAATCGCCGCTTCGTAATGGAAGTGATCCAGCGACCAAAATAGTCCTTACATGAGTACTCGGTTTTCTTTTGGGGTTAACCCACCAGAAGGAGAGAGGCGTTCCCTAACGTGGTCGAAATGGCGCTGTTGGACCGATTTAGCGCACTTAATCTCACCGAAAAGCGACAAACTTTCAGCTAACTGTGATTTTCGTCTATTTGGAGCCCTTTCGCTATTACAGCTTCTCGCGGAAAATGTCTAAGATGCTGGAAGAATAAGAGAAACGTGTATTTCGAGAAAAAAATTCCAAGAAAGCTGAATATGCAAGTTTTAAAATCTTTTAGAGTGCCATAACAGTATTCCTCAACTGTTTATCTTCCACGGGACACCACCTCCCACAACACAATATTCCACATACAGTGAAGTAATGCACCGATGTTGTGTGAAACAAGCCCATCAATTAAACGGAGGCTAGAGAAAAGAGCGAGAAGAGAACAGAGGTATACGAAAATAGATATTCGGTGTTATTCTTTTTTGTCGCGTATTTTAGCACCGCTAAAGCCAAATATAAATTCGGTAAAATCAAACTCCTATCCAGAGACTGTGTTTGATGAACCTGGTGTGGATTGAAGGTTATACTATACTGAAATATATCCATTATTTATCGTTCAGTTACCATGTTAAATTTACTCTACCCATGATATAGCTCCGTATTCTATTTTAATTGCATGTCATGCATGTAAAGCGAGAATTTAAAAATTACTTACTTAAACTAAGGTTTATTTTATGGGAAATTTTGCCTTAAGGGAAAAGAAAATCACACTTAACTAATACAACGATAATTAAAGTATTAAATCCGCAACCCAGATTTCGTTTCATTACGATCTTTTAAGACTAGAAAGTTTTTACGATTCAACGCTTTCTATTAATGTAAGTATTTCAACTTCTAGAATTTCAGAATTCGTCAGAAGTGGTGTAAGCGGTAAGTAAAAACATATACAGTTTAAAATATCTCTCTGCCATTTCTGTGTAAACGCCGAGTCCCTGACAAGCGAAATTCAGCGACGTGAGTCGTACACTCTCTATGGAAGGAGACTCGAACAAAGAGAGCCCAAAAATAGTCATTCAGAATAGATGGCAGTGCTTCCCTACCTTTTGTCTTCGACTGCCTCTTTTGCCTCGTGTTGGCCACGTGTGACTCGAGCTTCCGGGAACACTAAACTCTGAGAAAGATCTGGAATACAAAATTTGAAAGCTTCCATTACACTCTCTCACGAAAGAAACAAATATCTTGCGAAATTAAGCTCACGCGCAAAAAAATTTGAAATGTACGTTTCCCTCGGAAAAAACGCGGCACACCGAGTGGTAAATGTAATTCAATGCACACCACCCAGCGAATGTTGTCTCTTAGAAATTTCATTTAAGTGGATATTATAGAATAACGTAAGCTGTGAAGATAAGGAGGAGAAAATTCTGTGAAAATAAAAATTGATGATGAAATTAGTGAAATGTTAAGAATTCCTTTCCTCGGTTTTCTTTCTTGAAGATGATTTTCGTGTCTTATGGTGGTTTAATTTTATCGAGTAAGCAAAATTGATGATTTGGACACTTTTCTAGCTTTTTATTAAAGTATATTAAGAGTTCATTGAAAATGATAGCTATTTTCTTAGAAGAATAATATAAAGTCAAATTTTACGATTACTCCAACGATGGACAAATTCTTGAATTACTCTCCTTATGAGATCAAATGGAATTAATTTAAACCTTCTCTATTTTCAGCCAAAAGTATTAACAAAATTAGGAAAAATTTAGTTCGTTTGGAAAAATCGAGAGTGCAGATGGGATCAAAATCAAGAAGATAGTATTTGATGAGGAAATTTCGGAAAAGAGATCTAGAAAAGCCGATTATATACGTCGCAAATGACAATAGAATAAGGTGGGCTAGAATACGAGGGAATTCATCACGAAATTTGTGTTAGCCTATGAAAGTAAGGTATGGGATTATGGAGGCATAACGTGCAAAAAATGAAAGGAAACTACTTCAATCCTCATCTTGGCTTGCATACCTCATTTCCCTTTCCCTGGGAAGCTGATGATTGAAAAGATGATGTTTCAACTGGTTTTCGAGTTGAATAAGTGCAGTCTGTGAATGGTACATACGAAGGCGACGTTCTTACCAATTTGTCAACTTACAGACAATGAAGGAAAGAGATACTTTTTACACAATATTTGGAGAAAAAACTGCCACATCTCTTTCCTTCATTGTATACTATGGATTTCCACACCACCGAGCCCAACTGTGTGAATGTCAAATTGACATTTTCTTCATTTTACATTTATTTTTCGATACTCAAAGAAAATATTTCCGTCGTTTAAATTTTAAATTGAAAAGAGAGGGAAAATACGAGAAATGTATAAAATGTTTTTTATCTGTTCGTTATAGTCCTCAATAAACTTTCAAACTCCATTTTTGAATCGCAAAACAACCAGACTTTTATCTGCAAACCTTTTCCTCCAGCATTTTCCCCTCTTTTCCTCGTTTAGTAAAACATCCACTCAAATGTCTTTCCTCACATGTCCATTTCCCATTTCAGCTTCTGCATATTTCAACTTTCTTCCCTTCCGCTCTTTCTCGCACCCGTCTCATTCATTTCCTATATCTTCGTCTCCCTTCTCTCGGAAGTTAAGAAAAATACATCTTAGGCAAGGAATTCCAGCTAAAACGTCGAATGTTTAAGAAGAAGGATTTCAATATCAAAGCGACGGGTTACCCCGCTCAAGGTTACCGACACGTGGTCATGTATAAGACTAAAAAAAAGAAGGCATTGCTGAATCGAGTTTTGTTTCTGATGTTTTCTTGCGGTGCTCTTCCGAAGACAAAGCGGTGTTGCTCGGCTGGAAAGCCTCTCAATTTTCTCACTTTTTCATCTTCTTTATCCTACTTGGAATTTATTTTGGCTTCTTCACTGGGGGAGCGCTTGGCAAAAACAATCACATAAAGAAAGAAAGCGTTGTATATCACGATGGAAACTTTGACTTTCTAATCGCTTTTCTTCAAGAGATAGTATTCTTGCTTAACGTGAAACGTTGCAATATATGAATATGTCCTCGGCGATCCTAACATTAAGCGTCAGGTGAACTCAGAACAGAATTTTAATGACGATAATTTCATCAGAAATTTTAGTTTCTACTTTAATAGTGCGGTTTATTCATAGTTAAGTTCGCCAAATCCTTTAGTATTAAATTAAGAGCTTTTTGCAGATAAATATTGTGTGACACAAGTATAATATGTGCTTGAGAAGTGCTGATGCAGGATAAGATTTTCTTCCTTATTATCTGTCCGCAATAGATAAATTTAGCATGTTCCGACGCAGTGATCAAAAAGAATCCTAAAACCCAAATCTATATTTTACGCCTCACCTGGAACATATATTTGCAAGGAAGGGTAGCATCTCTTAGCACGTTCATGAGATGAATCATCTTTGGAACCTTCCGCTCCAAACTCAGTCAGAGGGTAGGAAACTCGATACCGGGTCTCTCCAGGGGTCCAAATGGGAAAGGGAAGGAACTGATGAAGTTTTTTTTTTCTTTTTTGATAGAGAACGAACGATTTGGCAGATTTTCAACATGCATTTGCGTATCGAAAGAGAGAAAAAATGAGCGGGGAGAAATAAAATATTTGTGCCAATGAATGTATGATCTTAGAGGTAAATGTTTTGCCAATATAAATACCAAAATCTGAAATGGTTTGTATAATAATTCAGTGGCTATTCTGTAGATATTACCCCCTCCACAAGTTGTGGAATCTGCTTTTTCGAGGATCTTATATCAATCAACTTTTCCCTCGATAAGAATTCAGTGATTAATTTGATAATTTTCTTGCCTAATTGAATATAATAAATTAAATCTCCGATAATTTTATCTATAAATAATAATTTCTCCCGAACATCGACAGAAGAAATAAAAAAGAAAGACGCGAAAAGACATTCATTAATGAAGATATCGCTTCAGACACGGTGCTCTCACAAAGAATCTGATCAATCGTGTGATTCATAAAGTGAAAGTTTAAGCCAACTAAATTATTATTATTATTATTATTAAGGTCTTTATTAAAGGCGAGATTGAGACTGAAAAGTATCTTCTTCCATCTAACCTTTCGTCAATGATTTTATGTACATACATAAAAACTTGTGTATATGTGAATAGAAATAGAGAGGAAAACTTTAGAAGGAGTGGAATTAAAAGATAAACCTAAGGTGATATCTTAGGAAAAAATTTCCACAGCAGGAAAACACCCACAGAGAACGGGGGTGTGAAAAACCTGCGCAAACCTACTGATAGTAAAAGCTAAAAGATGTTAAATAAAGCTGTGTATAACATGGAGATTACAAAAGCAATAGTACTATAATTCAATTACAAATTAATAATAAACTAAAATCAGAAATAGGAAAACTACAATAGTAAACCATGAGGAAACAATTAATAAGACAAAAACGTAAGATAAAACATTCAAATGAGGAGCGTGAAGGAGTAAAACGCAAGTATTTTATCAAGTTACCTTGTTGCTTTTGGTCACTGCTATGGCTATTGCCCACTACTGCCGTTGCTGAGAAATTTAATTTCCTAGTCTCTCGAGACTTTGTATAAATTGGATAACAGAGGTCAATTTATTGAAATCAAACCATTTTATTTCACGAAACCATCCCAAGAAGCTGGATCCGCCATAATTTACAACACCTTGTGTTTGCATTTCTATGGAGATGCTAATATGAAAGGTCTCAGAAAATGATTTAATTTTGACAAATACATTCAAAATTTAGCTTATTATCTTATCGGAGAACGAATGAGTTTTAGATAAAATCAACCATTTCAAGCCGATTATTCTTTGACCTTGAATTTCTTTATTTCGGAACTTCAGTAGCAAAACTAACTTAAAGTTACTTTAGCATCGTATTTTATTGAATGAATTACTCACAATAATACAGTGAATTTGAAAATCATCCTCCCCTAATATATTTATTCACTCGCAACATTTTCATTTTTATTCACAAATGTGAGCCAACGGCAAGAATTCCATCAAAGCTTTCCACTCATTTACAGCGGCCTATGTTTTTTAACTTTCCAATTGCACTGGATCTGAGTTTACGGCAGGATTGCTGAAATGAAACGATCGCTGAAATGAAATGATCGTTGGATAGGCTGAAATTGTGACTTCGATGCGCTCCAATTCCATGGAATCTGGAAAAGGTTATAACTGAACAGATAAATTTCGATTTCCAAAATATTCGAGGGACTGAGAGAAGTTAAAGGGATTTCATTGAGACAGCCGTTTTTGGTGTTGCATCGGGTTTCAAAATATCCACTTTTAATCCCTCGGTGCAGATTTACGCGAGCCGAATCTTCCGTAAGTATCTAATCTCTGATTACATCTCCAATCGAATTAATCTCGGACTATGTTAATGTTTTTAAATTGCTAATGAAGAAAATATGTATGATATTTCTGGGAAATGAAACACGAGACAGAACCCGTTGAATAAAATTATGGGAAACGATTTATATTGTTAAAGGAATAAAAGGGAATGTTTTAAATTATGAATTTTACCGCATCGGAAGATGTTTGGATTGGACGAGTATTGTGAATGGACGAGGCCAAGAACACGCTCATTAGCGTGAATATTAAATATGAATGTATTATTATTTTCAAAAATACATTATGCGGAAGAATGCTTCCATTTCATTAAAAGAACAGATAACCAACATTTTATGTTCGCCTATTTTTCTATCATTACCTGTAATCTTTTATGTCTGAGAGAGGAAAGGGAACGATGCCAATATATATATATATCGATGTGAACGTAAATGCGTTAACATTCTTCCTCTTTATTCTTTCGTTTTGCGATAAATTCGACTTCAAATTTTCAGAGAAGCGATTAAAAATAATGAGTCCTACTACAACTCCATCACGTGAAGCGGGATTACGAGATACAAACGAGTTCATAATCTTTCTCGACAGAAACACAAGGCATTTTTAATGCCCTCTTTGTCGGCATTCTCGATAAGAATGTGCAATGCGCTCTCATTCATAGATAAGCTTTCGCTCTGGTTATCAAAAATATACAGCATAATTATCACGAAATATTTTATTTATTATATTTTTTTAACAAACATCAACATACAGCACGAAGCCAATTACTGCTGATGATTATAAATAGTAACAAAGGACAAAAAACAATAAAATTAAACATAAAATAAAATAACAAATGAAAATGGGCAAACAAACAAACAAAATCATAGAAACTTGTAATTTTTCTCGTCAAACTCGCGGAATCGTATTCTGGATAGATTTCTTAGATAAGAAGAAAGGATCGAAATGAGTATTGGAGGAAATGGAGTTGAAAATTGAAGGAATACGAAAGAAGATTGATCGTTTCACTATTGATAGACGAGGAGTAATCAAACAGAAGGTATCGGATAGGCGTGTTGTTCTTGAGGGAACTCGGAAAGAGAAAAGAGAGAGTAAGGATGTGGAATCAACTTTGCTATTTATTATATTATGTAAGAAGGAAATGTCGGAGAGAGTATGAGAGGCTTTGATTGGGGTGAGATTAAGGTGATTGAGAAGATGATCTTTTGGCATATTTCTATAAGACGGCACTCGAAAATAGACTATTTTCAGAAAGAAATTTAAGATGCGATTGAGAGAAGAGAGGTTTGATTCGGATGACGTGGTCCATATGGGAGAGCAGTAAGTAAAAAGAGGAAGAACGCAGCTGGAGAAATAAGTGCGAAGAGAGACTGGATCCCTGATGTCTGTGAATCTACAGAGCATTCCCAGTCGAGACATTGATTTATGCTCATCATTGTTTTGAGAAGGAAATTACTAGTTGTTTCGACGAAGATACAAGCGCTACAGAATTTGAAGCAGAATATTCAACGCAAAGTTCAAAACTGTTTCTGGAAACTATCCTTTATATACGTAATTTGGAACTGCTTCGGTGTTTACGCTTAGCCAAATAGCTCTTTCGACTCGGATGGAAGTGGTCCAGAGTCGATTCCTGTGGGAGCCAAATTGTCCGCATTATAAAGATGATTGGTGTGGTTGGAAAAGTGTACGCCAAAACCAAATACATCACTAATCATCGGAAATCATCGAGCGACCATAAAAGTGATGGGAATAACATGGTTGAGCTAATTTGAGAGCTACCCTTAGATATTGCGTCAGTAGAACCGTTCAATCGGAGTGAGCCAAAGAGCCAAAGGTCGTCCAAGGTGACGCGTAGTCTGTCGTACTGCATACATTTTCCAAGGACTAAGGAACAGAAAGCTCGGGAAGAATCTGCTCCAGTTTCATTTAAGAAAAACTGCACCGCCGAAACAACAACATCGATCTAGAAAGCCTCTTCTTGTGGGCATTTAAAAAGCATTTCGACTAAGTTACCTCAGTTTATTCGCTCTAACCGGCAAGTTGAAGTGGCTCAAAAACTTATCGTGACTTAAATATCGGAAGTATTTTTTTAGTTATTTTAAAACTTCAAGTTATATTCCTATGATTTTTATCCACATTTCATCCTTCTGTTCTTAACTTATTGTATTCTATTATGTTTGGTATATTTTCTTTGGTACTTAATGGTGTTGGATTAGTTGGTAAAACTGAGTGACTCACCAGTCTTCTTAATTGATGGGGCTCATATTTTCTTCTAGTCCTGTCTTAAGCCTTATATACCCTCAAACTCTTAGTAATAGAATAAAATGAAAAAGGAGTTCGTGATTTTACAAACGTTTTACTTTCCGTCTGTTTGGACTCGCACCAACTACAATTTTCATGCCTGAAAGATATAGTTTCGTATCAACTTCATTATTCAACAACTCTATTGCCTTATATATATATTTAGCATTGTTTAATGGATAATCATGTCAGAATTTAATTTAATTTGTTAAGAAAAGACTACTGATCCCCCTTCTGCAAGAATAATGAGTTCCACATCCCCCCGACCAGTAAGACACATTAAGAAGGCAAAACCCCAACTCCTCTTCATTCAAATTTTCAAGAATATAATGGAATTTGGAATGTGGAACATCAGTTTGGGGAATTTATGAAACTCAAGACGCTTTTGTTTTGGAGATTCGCTTCCGCAGATTACGGCAAATTCCCGGAGGCCATTCATTCATGAGCAATTTTCAGCAACAACATCAACGAAGGAATCATCAAATGTATGAACTGAATGAACAAATGTAACTGAAAGCACATTGGACTTATTTTTACTCAAACTTAACCTTTAAATATTAACGAGAAGCATAAAGGTTGATTGGGAAGTGAAATTCACGTCATCTTTTGTATTCTACCCTTCTTCGTTCCTTGTCTTCCAATTCCCTGATTCTCTTCTTTCGCTCTAATTGGCCCTTTTAACTTTGCTTCTCACCGCATACTAACCATTTCACGTATCACTTCATTTCCTTTCCTAAATCATTAAAGTCAGTCTAATGCAAATACTAATTCCATCTCCTCTCGAAGCACGAACTAGATGCTGTAGAGCTTTCGACAAGATTCGTTTCCTGGTTGGGCACATCTGAGCGCTAACTAATAAATTTAGCAGGTCAGGACGAGGAATTTGCGGTAGGTGGAGATAGTAAATCATAATAAAGTAGCTTATGAAGTTAATGTGTTCAAGGTTAATTTAATTTGAACTACGCTATTCTTTAATCTTTACTTGTGCTATTGCATGATAAAAGATGACAAACGTGCAATTTAGAAATGGCTGTAGTGTTTCATAATGGTATTTCTTCGTATTATATGATATAAAAAATTTTATAGGCAATCACGGAGTAACATTGATTTGTATTTAATAGGAATTAATTTTCGTTCAATTTAAAAAAATATATAATTTTGATCGATATTTGCTACAGTCTCATCGCAAATTTGACATCAGGTGGCAAAGAAAGAGTTAATATTATCTACTTTGTTAAATAGGATTAAATTTATACATTTAATTTTATTATTTGAAGACGTAAAACATATTTATGAAGTTAAACTAGTACCGTGCAATTATCGTCAAAAAAATGAGACCGGTAAGATGGCGGGAAATGGCCACGAAGATTTAACATGACTGAAACACTATATCCAAATTTTTGAAAGTGATATTTATGATTGCGGTGTAAAGGTAGTGTGACTTCAAGATAGGAATATCTCTCAAAGAGTTCAGGTATCTTGTTTATGGAGTAAAACATACAGCAAGCTCTTATGCTCTCTCTTTCTCTCTCATGATTTTGAATATTTTAGACAAATTTTATTTATAAGGAAAGAGGAAGGAATTTTCCTTTATTAGAATAGGTTAAATTTACGGAAAAGAGATAACGAAAAATGTCGGTCACAATTTAGAGGCACGAAGAACCAACAGATTCTGTGCTTTCAATCGGATGCCAAAATCATTTTGGAAATTCGACGGACGAATTATTTTCCTTTCTTCGCTGGAAGTTCGGTTATTTGGGAGGGAACGCTCGAGTAAAAAGGCAGAGAAACGTTATTTCGAATGACAAATCTCAAATATAATGTATAAAATTACTACGAAGAAAATAGCATCCATTATAGAATGAACAAAGTAGCACTGCTTGGAAATGAATCACCTATACCTTTGTTTGAGTATCCTTCAAAATTTTGAGATTTAAAATTGAAATGGTTGGAATAGGCATAAAATGGATTAGGGAAAATAAAATAATATTCGAGTGTTTAGACAATGAACTGTTGGTAGGAATCGCCTTAGGCGAAATGCGAACTTAAGAAGGTAACTTTTGAAGAAAACTTATTAGATATAACTATTACTCAGAAAATTACTTCCATAATGTAAGGTTGTACCATAAAAAAATATGAATTGATAATAGAAGAAATTCTAAATTTTTACAGTTAAGTTACCCTACACCAGCCCCACAAAAGCAATTAATCAATGGTCTGTTTACCTATAGCTCATAGGGAAATCAATTCATTAACATTTATTAAGATAATTTTGGAAGTTATTCTTCTTTAGCTTTGTCCAAAGAAAAGAGAATCATGAATGGACTCATAGGTGAATTATCATATTAGAAAAATTGGGTTCAATGTGTAGTTTCCTTGAAGCTTTTCTGAACATGATATGAATAATTGGATGCACAATAAATGTTAAAAGAAGGCTGCTATGAATCAAGTGCATTTAGGTTGGCGGTCGTTTACATTTTATAATCCACGGAGGCAGCCGAGATGTTGTGGAATTAGACTTCATAATAAAAAAGAGAGATATTTACATTTATATAGTAAATTATTAATAATAATTATTGTTTATAATTATCATTAATTATTATAGTTAGTATTAATTATTATTATTAATTGGAGATTATAGTTTTAGCAGATAAATACCATCTTCAGATCTTTATCTTTTTCAGCATTTACCTGTTGAGAACGGAATTCTCCAAATATATTTCCTGTGGAAAATTATATATCTCTCTTGTTGTATTACGTTTTATATTTTAATTGATTTAGAAATCTAGTATTGCATTGAAATTTCTATATTTTCAACAAAATTTTATGGACAAATATATTTATTTTTGTATATTGATGTTTCCTGTTATACACGAGCTTTGCGAAGTTACAAAGGTCCCAATTTATGCCGTTTCATCTCATTTCCATGTTATGAGCAGACCTTTCTCGGTGATTTACGAATGCATTCGTAGCCCTTAGTCGCTTTGGAATTGCGTAAAATGGAATCTCAAAGAATAGAGGGCTGATGCTATTCCTCGACCCTTTCCCTTCATTTAAATCTATTTGTGTATTATTTCCGTTGTCAGAATAATAATAAAAACTGTTCCCTTGAGAATTTGAAATCATCAAATATTATTAATCCATCTATTTTTATTAAATACATGTAGATTGGTAGTAATTAATTGTTACAATTAGAATTATTTATAAGTTTAGCATTGCATTAAAATGTTAATAATTGATCGCAATTTTATGAATATATATTCTAACTGTAGCAAAATCTTTAACATGAATATTTGTTGAAATTTGAAACTGATTTTCAAGGACGGAAATAAGAATAAGAAATATAGGTTTTGGATTTTAAAAAATATGTAACGAAAAATGCAAATAATTACAAAAACAACCTAAATATTCGAAGATAAAACCTCTGTTTGGTTTATTGACGGTTCAATTGAAGTGTAACGGAAATTTATTCGGTGATATTTATTATAGTTAACTGTCATGTCCTCAATCCTACCACAAGTAACCAACAGGCAAGGGTGGAATGAGACGTTTTTCTTCTAATCGTGATGTCTTGAAATTAATTATTGATATTCGATTCGTTGTGGATTGTTTTGCTACCTTCGTAATAAACATTAGAGAGTTAATAATTACTTCAATTTACACTAATACTTGGACTTAGGAACCACTTTGAACAGTTCTTAATTAGGATGCATTGATGTGGACGTGACATAATCTTTCACATAATGAGTATATAGTAAATAAATATGTGCCATAAAAATAGAATAATAAAGTTTTTTCAATGATCAATCAGTTTTTCCATCATCAGGGAGAATTGTAAGAGTAGATAGATGTAAATTGAAGATGTAAAATTTAAGAGCACATTTTATTGCTGTCAGTATTTTCTGATTATGATTTAAATGTTTACAATTATTGAGTTTTATATTTAGAATGGACCTGACTTAAGCAAGCAAAAGTGTTTTATTTGAAATAAAATACTCATAAAAAAGACTCAAAACTGTTTTTTTCAGATTCGTTCAGATCCTTATAAAAGGCTCAAATAAGCAGGTGTAAATCTACCTCCCCAACAGCAGGAGCACTTGCGTCGTCAACGTAACGGGCGAATTCAAACGTTTCACATCCATTCACAGTTGCGATGGCGTAGCGCGTGAGGAAGCAGCTGACTCCAAGTATCTCTCCGAATGAGAGAGGCTGTAAATCTTGACCGGACGTCGTTGGTTAAGTTTCCTTGTATCTTACTCGAGAGATGAGTATTCCTTTTTCATTTAATGTCTCGAGGATATAACAGAAGAAGATTAATCTCTCTGAAAACTCGATTACTTTCACTACTTTTGTATTGTTGTAAGATTAGTTTGTACATGAGGAAATTATTCAATCAATATTTAATATTAAAATTCAACTTTAATTTTGTTTGTTGAGTTTTAACTTTTTCAAGTTTTAAAACGCTTAAAAGCTACATAACGGGATATGTAGCAAACAATTAATTTAATTGCAGAAGTTATAATATCATTTAAACAGACATTTTAAGTAAAATTTTCTATAATGCTTTATAAACATTTATATTATCGGTTTGGCCTTAATATATGGCAAACTTTATTACAATAGCAGTCCAAAATGTTGACTAAATTTGAAAATTTCTCTCCATTTCCTAGTTTTTAATTACTGATAATATTTCAAACTGATATCATGGCAATAGAGCATCGCTTGTCTCTGTGATCCTTCATTGTTACTGCATCAGTTAAAATCCAAGCCAGATTATAATCAAGAAAACCTTTTGAACACTAACACTAAAATCATATAAGTATAGACAAATACGTTTTAACTTATATTTTGTCATAGTTTTTCTTCGAGTTTCTAAATTCGTCATCTCTTTTCTACGATACCATGTCATCTAAATATTACGATGACAATACAAATTATCAATTTGTAAATTGAAGTTCCTCGTACTTGAAATAGAAAAAACAAAAATATTAGAATATTAGGAGATATATTTACACAATATACATTTATTCGAATGAATATCTCTCACGTGATACTTTTTGCGATTTTCAGTCGAATCAAAACCTTTATGTCATTACCATTGCAAGCATTTATAATTGCGAAAGAGCGATGTTAATCTTGCTTTTTGGATAACTCGTAAATATTTAATTTGAGCGAACGCTTATATTTCAGCGCAATTTGGAGAAATTCGATCGGTTTCCGCCGAAAACCCAACGCTTTCTATAAATATCACTAAAGCAGGGACACGGTTCGTTTACTCGCCGTCGAATTTTCGTAATAAATATCGCGTTGGATTTCATTTTCGTCCGAATTTCTACAGTTCAGCATCACGAGCAGCTGTCGTCTTCTCCCACGTCAGAGCACACCTCCTGCGAATGTGATCCGATGACATCTTTTACGCTCTCAAGCGAGACTTGGCTCGAAATTTAGCGAAGTGTCTGCAGAATTGACCGTGTTCCTCTTTAATTAACTCCCCCATCAATCACGACAACTTATTCAGAACTCTACTTAGAATCTTTAAAGGGTCCCTTTTCCTTTCGCTTCTTTTATTTTTACCTCTTCTTTTTATTTTCATTTATATACATATTTGTATTGTTTTTCCGCCTTGTTTGTAATTAATATTAGTTACCCTTAATGGTTAGGTGTAAGAGAGGCCCTAATGGGCCTAACCTCGCCGAATAAAGATTTTTTATTATTATTATTATTATATTAATTTTTGCATTCCCTCAGTTTACACTATCGATATTCTCATATCTGAAAGACACATTTTCTGCTTGTTTACGAAGTTAAGCAGCCACATCAGCTGAATTTTCAATTAGTTTCTCAATTACTCTTTGAATTTCTTTCTTTGCATTCTATAATATTATCAATTATTGTATTAAATCTTACAAAACGGCAAACAATGCATTCAGTTTGATATTTTATCGATAAAAATAATGTATGAGTTATCAATTTAAAATTCCTGTTATGGAACTATTTCTTCGCACTAATTCATTTCGCAGAAGTAAATCATTTCACCCAGTTTCAATCTCAAGCTGCTTATGGTAATAATTTTATCCATTTACTATAAAGCATTTTTCAAATGTTTTGTTCTGTGCATTTGACGGATTTCACCAAATATGTAATATGAATACGTTGCTATTCTAAAAACTGATTCTTAATACTTCCGCCGGAAGATTTCGTACAAAAACCGAAATTGGAAATTTCCTCTCTGATTTACGTCACCGCGACTCCATCTCTTTCTTTTTCCACTCTATTTGCCTTCCTTTCTTTCCTTCTCCGTCAGCTTCAGTCGAAACACCTTCAAGTCATAGAATCCACGGACCGAGGAGAAGTAACCCTCAAGTAACGGGCAGTCACGGTGTACCGTTAAGACTTCACTTTAACTCAACGGTTTGCACGATTCCCGATGAAATCATGATCGGTTTTCTTAAATTCTCAGATGCATTTTGACCGCGAGAATTCTTTAAAATTTATCGGATGTAAATAAATTCGCAAGTTAATCTCGCCAACTACACTTCACGATCTAAAACTGTACTTGCTTCCGCTCACTTTGTAATATTCATCTTAACCCCAATTACAATTTTATAGCGCTCATTTGGTATGCATTACAATATTTAAGGAAAGAACGGATTCTCGCCAAATCCAAAGTTTCCTCTAATGTAAATGAGGGCTTAGGACTCGAATATCGTCTTACTTCTCAGAAAGTTTTTTTCTCCCTCCTTACACTTAAATAATTCCCCGAAGGAAATTGAAGTCTCGGGTTTGAAATCGGGGGAAATCACGATTTTCTAGGTTCGGATCGTGATCGAGGAATTGATGTGAAAAACGAATCCGTCGGAGATTCGAACGCGAAGCAAAATGTGACATTTGCCTTCGAATGAGCTCTGCATTTTTCCGCTGGAACTCGGTGTAATTGCTGGGAAACTCTCGCCATTTGACGTCTTCTGCAAAGAGATGCTCCAGTTGCCCCATTCGGCTAAGTCCCCATTGTACTTTCAGGCTTGAACGCATTTTGAAACTCCCCTCTGCCATTTTCGCGGACCTCTTCTCTCGAAAGAATTAAGGCGACATGCTGCTTCGAATCTTATTGGCCTTTAATTTTACTTCAAATCCTTCGGGGCTTGTTGTCGATACTTACACATGATTCATGATATTTTTCATTGTTTAATCTCAGTGAAATGAGGAATCATGATTTATCTTGATAAATTTTAGCTTTGTTTTCGCTTCAAATACTTACACATGATTCATGATATTTTTCATTGTTTAATCTCAGTGAAATGAGGAATCATGATTTATCTTGATAAATTTTAGCTTTGTTTTCGCTTCAAATATTCCCAATGGTTTTAGTATAATTTATGAAATAATGCAAGATATTATACAAGTAAAGAATGAGTAGACGGAAATTAGATATCCTCTCATAATTTATTTTCATGCGAGTATCTTCATATCTTGCATATCCACTTAATGATCTCACAAGGTCCATAGTTTCCTCAACAAATTGATTTGTGAGGTTGATTGAGTACAAAAACTAAAACCTCCATCGATGTATTAAAAATGGTCGTCATAATATTCAATCAGATTTAATGTGATCAATTACTCCCAATACTCCTCAATAAGCCAAGATAACCATTCTACATGTAGATTGAAGGTCGACCAGAGGAAAATTGATACGATCACTCATCGAATGTTTTTTTCTATTCTTTCGAGACTTAAACCCACCGTACATGTTTTCATTTTCACTAGAATAAAGTGTTTTCGTCATTCTTTTACTCAAATTGAAGGTATTCTTTTAATAATTTTGTTTAGTTCTTCCCATGATCCCGGAACTATCAAAGACAATAATTCTTCGAATTCAAACTTAAAAAATTAGCTTTAAATCTACTATCTCTTCAAAACTTGTAAACATTTTCAAAAGTGATGAATTCGATCTCATTGGGAAAACCAAATAAATTATTTTATATGACTTTTTCTTAGAAACAAAAGCTATGATTTCCAGAAAATCTCACCGCTCATAGCATTTTATATACAACTGAGATATAATGACTCTAATATTATATCTCCTATGGATGGAATATTTTTAAATGGGAGAAAGGTTATGATTTTCTAGAAAAATGTAATATTCTCTATTCACCAATCAGCCTTTTGGTGTCTCCTTCCAAAGTAGAAATGTTTATTTCAAAAGCATTTTTATATCTGTAGACAATTGAGCTGGCGAACCAAATATGAAACATTTATTTTCAGACTAGATTCAGATTTCTTCAAGCACATACATGAAAATTAAAATGGCATTACGGTATTCATATTTAGCAAATGATATTTCTTGTTCGCTTAACAGGGCCATAATTTGGTTAAAGCTCCGAGTTCCTCGTCTAAAATAAATTCATACTAATTATGTGATAGGAATAAATTACAAAGCCAATCATTGTTAGTATTCGATATACATTGAATATTATGCTTCATTTATAATATTTTCAGGCATTGGCGGGATTTCTGCACATACTTATTGGAATACAGACATGCGGTATATCAAACGTAAATTTACTTATATTTTCGAAGTAAATGCCTGCAAATTGAGAGGAAAGCAATGAGAGCATACTTTTGAGGGAGGATAATTATTGCTTTTCAATGTACACTGCCATTGCATTAAATATTAATTTTAACTTGTTAGGCTAAAAGTTTTAAGCATAAAAGAATACGGTATAAGATATATTGATATGCAATTTTCTAAACCAGAATAGAATTTAGTGACAAAGAAGCTTTTAGCAGTATATAAATAAAGAAAGAGTAATACCCTCGAGTTCCATGGGACCATGAGCACAGACTTGCTGGTGCGCCTTGGGAGTATGCAACGCGCAATACTTAGTAGTCTGGTGGGTTCGCAGGGGCTAACCGATGCCGTTTTCCGTGATGAGGCATTTGTAGGTCCTTCGCGATACACCTAACTCAGTAACGAGAGAAACAAAAAAATCGATCATCGGATAGGAAATCAGCATTTTTTGAGAACTGATTGCAAATTGCATGCAAACCTGTTTTGCATCCAAGAGAAGCCCCCGTAAAAAATGATATCGGGCAGATATAACTACAGGTATCCCTCGTCAACCGCGGGGGTTAGGGAATCGAAAGAGCCCGCGGTTGGCAAAACCGCGGTTGGCGAAGCATTACGTATATGGGAAATCAAGGGTTAGGTTTTGCGAGCAACAATATAGGGAGAAAAAATTAGTACAAAATAGTTTTCCCTGTTAATAACATGTTTATATTTCTAAGATATTATTCCTCTTTAATTTTGGCCGCATTTTTATCCCAAACGCGCCGATAACTTCCGATAAAAATGATCAGCTCCCTCTGCATCGGAAATTTTTGCTCTAACGGAATCGCGCTAGTCTGCAACACAAATTTTACATTTACGAAGTAATTTCCCAGCTTAAATACGTTTATGCCCTAAATTTTTAACTGATAATATTTAAATAGTCGACATTTATCAATAAAGAATAATTTATTGAAAATATCATTTCACTTACTTGGACTGCCTTGAATAATCAATGATCTGTGTCTGTTGCGTCAGTTACGGTACTCGAAACACTCTCTCTCAGCACTTTCTGATTCGGCATCTTCTATTTTACTAAAGAATGATATGATAGTTGGCTGGCTCAGTTTTTTCGTTGGATTCTTCCTCAGTTCTTTGTAAAGTTGCAGCAACTCCTCTAATCCTCTTTTGAAAATCAAGCTACGGTCCATTTTTGGTCCACGTCAATCACGAAATCTGACAAATTTGAGGCCATATTAACGATTTTGTTGACATTGGCCAAGGTAATTTCTTTTGGAGGTTGCTCTTCTTCGTCCTCTTCCTCAGCCGAGTCCTGCTTATCGATGAGCTGATCCAGATCCTCTCAACTCTTCATTGCTTGCATTTAAAAGTTCTTCAACATATTTTAGCTGCATTTCTTCTAGCCCTTCCCATTTCAGTCGCCTTCCATGTGAAACGATAAGATTTAGTTCATCGACAAGTTTAAGAAATTCTTTAAAATCAATGACTGCCTATGGCCAGAGTTTCCGCCAACATGGATTGGATGGTTTAATTTCGTCTAGTGATTCTTTAATTATATTAATGCTGTCGGCATTATTTAATTTTTTCCAACAATCAGTTACACAGAGAGAGTTGAGTAATATCATTTCTAACAAGAAAAAGAAGGTACGCCGAATATAATAACTCTCGAAGGTAGAAATGTTGCCCTGATCTAGAGGCTGGAGGAGTGATGTGGTGTTAGGTGGGAGGTTGAGTGAGCAGATTTAAGATCCTGAGGATGGCCTGGGGCATTAACCAAAACGAGAAGAACTTTAAAAGGCAATTCTTTTGATGATATATATATTTTTTAACTTCGGGAACAAAACAATTGTTAAACCAGTCCATGAAGATATTTCGACTCACCCAAGCCTTTCGGTTGGACCTCCAAAACACTGGAAGATTATTTTTAATTTTCTCTGACAGAGCTCGCGGGTTCTGCGAGCAGTAAATTAGCATAGGCTTCACTTTGGAATCGTCTGCTGCATTGGAACATAGAAGAAAGGTGACTCGGTCTTTGCTAACCTTAAATCCCGGAGCATTTCTCCCAGACTTAGAGATAAAAGTCCGGGAAGGCATTCTCTCCCAGAAGGGTCCGGTTTCATTGGCATTAAACACTTGTATTTAATAAGCTGTATATACAAATTGGGAAACTCTTTCGTAGCTTGGCGGTCCGCAGATGCAATTTCACCGGAAATCTTCACAATATGTAGGTTATGTCTTTTTCTTAAAATTCTCAAACCAGCCCTTACTTGCGGTGAATTGTTTTTCGCCACTGCTTTCACCTGAAAGGAAACTTGGTTCCCAATAGAAACCTAATTGAAAGGAAAACACCTAAGATAATGCATTTTATCAGAAAATACTATTAATGAAAGAAAATCATGTAATATCTGGTAAAAATCCGCGATGAATCTTAATTCAAATTAGAAACAAAATAATTTGGAATGAGGTGTTTCCATGGAACGGTAAAATTTTGAGTTGCGGTAGGAATTGTTAAGTAATAGTTTTTATTATTCGAAAAGAAATTCTTAAAATGGCCGCATAAGCATACCGAGTAAAATTAATTTTGATTCCGCACTCGGCGAAGCTTAGTAAAATATTAGGCACCAGCTATACTTGAATTTACATTGCAGACTGTAGAGTTGGTTGACTCGTAGACCGCGGTTGACAAGGGAAACACCCGCGGTTGAGAAGACCAAGTATCAAAAAATTAACCGCGGATACTCAAGGGCCGCGGTTGGCGAAACCGCGGTTGACGAGGGATGCCTGTATTTTGTTTCTCCTTTTATTCAGGGTATTTTGTTATAATAATAAGTTTTGCTTCCACTTGGCACATAAAACCTGCACCATTACGAAATAATCAAATAATGTGAGAAAATTCAGTAATTAAAATCCTCTTTCTAATATTTCTACTTCACAATTATCCTATATTATAATATATTTGGAACGTTCCCTCCAATTACAATGCAGAATTACCCGCATAACGAATTATCCTTGCTATCTTTCCTTTTATCCTTAAAACAATTGAGGTACACTTTGCTTAATCATCAGACATCTCTCTTTGTTCTCCTTTAATGTTCAAATGGACATCACGGTTACTTTCCCTTTTGTAGCAAATAGAATTCGCCAAATCATTTCCTAACTTTTACACCGGCAATTAGACTCGAGTCAATTTACAACTTCCTGTCTCACCTTTGATCGAACTCTTATTTTGATCGATGTCACGTTTTGCTTCATTTTCCAGTCGACAAAATTCAGCAATTTGCTTTCTTAGGAAATTAATTGCTCATGAAACAGCGATCGTCATAAGGAAGTTTATGGATTGATGTTGTTATTCTGACAATGTCAGCAAAGGCAACAGCCAAGAATGGGTGAGGTGGGTGTAAAGATAATAAAAAATCCACTAAGAGCGTAAAAAATGATGGAGCCGGAACCCCGTCAACAAGTTGAGAAACCTGAAACCCTAATACGTATTTTGACAGGTTAAGGAAGTTATCTTCAAAGTTGGAAACTGAAATCCACGATTCTGATAGCTCTTCAGTAAAATTACAATCCGATGCAATCGATTTACAACGTATCTATCACGGAATCAGTGGTTTCCGCATTCGGTTTACATACCGAAGCGAATCACAAACAGAAATATTGACAAGTCCATTAAGAGTTCATTTTTGTTATTGACAAGTCTTTTTATCCCCAGAGCTTTGCTCACCAAACAGAAGAATTGCGTGCGCATTGCAAATGCAGAATAATAGGTAACGAAAAACGACTTTGCGGCAGCTTTTAACTGCATAATAATTCTAACTGGAGCAAAAAGAAACTTCTTTAAAATGTCCTGAAACCTTTCTTCATTAAATTGCAACGGAATTTTGCCAATTTAGTTCATTTTCTCATTTTTCCTCTCCTTTTGTAACGTTTATAAAGTCACTTGCTCCTCCTCCTAGTCTCGTTATCGAGCAACGACTGGTTATCAAAACTTTGATAATGTACATTAAAACTTTTAGAGGTTAAAAATCTCCAATAGCCGTCTTTGTCGGCGACTCTCGTCTCATCCGCCGGTGTTCGGAGTAAACAAGAACGGACGCCGCAACTCAATAGCACGTTTAAGTAGCCATTTTAAAAGTTTACGCTCGTAAAATTTCTCTCGGAGTGATTTTATATTTCATCTTTCCAGAACTTTTGCACGGTCATAGTCTTATCACACTTGCAAATATATTTATTTTTTTAATTCTTTTAATCACATTTCCTCCCTAACGCTCTTGAAAATAGATTAAATATTCACTTTAAAATTCCCAAAATACGCTTACAAGAATTCGTGCCTATCGTAAACAAATAAAGCCACAGGAATAGCGTAAATACATGGAATTATTTTCCAAATGGAAATACTTTCTTCTGAAAATTGACCTGAAATATATAGTATTCCTCATCGTGGTAAAGGCAAAAAATGATTCATAGGATGTAGTTTTCCGCATTGGAAGGCGGCCTAACTTCAGCGGGTATTATGCGAGTGGAAAAGGGTGTTCTTCTTCTTGGAGAAACGGCGCGTCTCCGTAGGACGTGCAGAAGAAATAGAAGGAAGGATGAAATGGCAAATCGCAAGCGACCGTTCCGCCTCAATCAATCGTCCCACTGCATGATGTAATCATTGTAAGAATCCGTGCCTCCGTGGAATACAGAAGAGCTCAAAAGCCTTCACAAATAGTTTTTATTCACGAATCATTTACGAGAAGGGTTTTGCATTCGCTATTTTGCACCTCCTCGGCAAAAAGGTGCTAAACTTGGAAATGTAATGTCACGTCTTCTCATTTTACAACGCATCTTGCGGTATTGGGTTGATTTCCCTAGGAAAAGCCACCTGATTTCCTTTAACCTGATTGGAATGTGAGCTTCTCACACTCACTGTTGCACTTTAACTTTGTTAACCATTCCATCTCGAGAAAAGGTCGAATCTCCAATTTTTAACCAAAAATCAAACTAAATATTCTTACTCATACGTTTGAATTTCATAAAACGCTCCTTCTAAAATCGTGAAAAATATCTGAATGTAAATGCTGCTCATCAAACAACTAATAAAATGTCTTTTCATAAATTAGAAGCGATTTGCAATTATTAGGTGTATGTACAGAAAGGCTAAAAGCCATGAAGTGAGAATTAATGAAGGATCACCATTTATAACATTAGAGTTTATTATAACGAGCCACCATAGCAAAAAAGATTAAAATAATATGTTTTTCTGATAAATCATATAATTATTCAATTTTCAGAAAACCTTTTCATTGATTAATAAGTCGATATTTTAGTTCTAAGACAAAACACCCATTTTCACATTGATACTTGCTTTGGATTAATTAGACTTACCGCATATTTCCGTAGATATGAAGATAGTTGAATCATTGAAAATGCGTCAAATATAATGGGTAATCTTATTGGACAGATGCTAAAGTAATGAGTGCGAATGTTTGCAGCATTCACAAGGGCTCCCGGATAGTCATGTGGACAGCGCGTTTGCCTTTGGTGAAAGCGGTCCCGGGTTCGAATCCCGGTGGAAGCCAATGTGCGAAATGACCTAAGCTGTCGAAGCACCTTCAGCTATACTACTAATACTAGCATTCACAATACGGTGCTGCCAAATGCAGGAAAATAAAATTTATTCATTCACAATATTACAAATAGTACATAATTTCCAGTATGCAGTATTTATATTATATATTTTATTATATATTATTTATTATTATATTATTATATTTCCAATATACAGTATTGCTATCCAGATGACGATCACTGATCCAAAGTAAATTCATAGGCTGTTGATAGTTTTAGAGTCATCTTATAGGACAGATGCTAAAATGAGAAAACTTTGACGAATATTTACACCGTCTTCTCTGAAGGTCGTCTTATGTGAAGGTCCTCTCACCTTCAGAAATATACGGTAAACATAAAATCGGAGATTAAGATACGTCCAGCAAAAGGAAGGAACATTGTAAGATAAAAATTGTGAGATAAAGTATTGCAACGAGACAATTATCAAAATAATAGCATTACTAATGCGGGGAACACACACTTTGTCTAATACTAGACTTACAATGTATGGTTTTTGTTCTGAAAAGACAGATGTAATAATTTGATTTTTTTATATTAGCATTTCCTAAGTGATGCAATGAACTATTATCGGATTTCATGGATAAAATCAAATATTTTGCATTGTTTGAAAAGATTTAGTTCATTGGATGTAATTAATTCATTCACTAATGCTTCATCAAAGGTTTACATCTCTCGCCACTGTTGTTGGGCAATGAAGAATGGTGTTTAAGAGGAAATGTTGGGGAAGCGACAAATTGGTGGCTTTGGATGGGAAAGGGTTCGATAAGTGAATTGAAATATGGGTGCCTCGCATCATACGTTAGGATAGACAAAACCACTCCCTCCCATTTCATTTAGTGGCCAATTTAAAAGTTCCTCAAATGAAATAATTTCGATCATTAAAAAATTATGAAGCGAGAATTAATATGCATTTGAGAAATTGTTCTCTTACCACGAAATATCAGTAGCCGTTTTTACATTGATATGTTTACTTATGGGATGTGCTACATCAAACTGGTAGGACTAAGTTAGTTTTGTTTCTACTTCCCTAATTTTCATCATTAATATCATTTATGTATCAGTATGTTAACGTTTAAATTTAGTAGGGAAGCACTTACCCGACCTATTGTCTTTCAATGTGTACTTCGTGCCGAGTCAAGCGGTATGCAAGGTAACAACTTTATTTCCTAATTCCATGTATAGGTAGAAGAATAAACAATATGTAGAGTAGGGTATTTTAAAGTTCTTTTTATAAACTGCCATTAAACGAAAAAATATCTCACGAAATGTAGGACGTACGTGAGAACAGGTTACTCTTTTGCATATTACGAAGACAAGAGTTCACTGCTCACCAGTTGGAAAGCACTGCTCTAGAGTCGAGCAAAGATCGTTGGAAAAAAGAAACGGGAGGTGAACGAGTTGCATTATAAAGTATAAATGAAGATAGCAAACACACATTTTAATACGATGAGTAAATTTGGTACCATAAGCCCATTGTTCGCTGGAAATATGATATAATAAAAATGAGGAATAAAAGAATATGAATTTTATATATTCCACCAAATTTGTAAGTTTGAGATAAATATTTAGTTTATTTTCCGTTAAAGACTAAGAAATACTTAGATATTTAAAACAGATAACGATAGAATAAGTCAATTACGCCAACATGTAATCTAAGATTTAATTATTTTAATATATCTTATACTCTATTGATTTAGTGCAATGTAATAAGAACAACTCTTAATCGAAAATATATTATAAATTAGTTAACATAGGAACTGATAATAACATCAATAATGATTGTGAGACAATCACTTCCAATACCTTAAACAGACTAACAAAATACTCCATCCAAAAATATCATAACATTATACTTCAACCACTTACTGTTTTGACATTCCATCCCTTTTTGACGATTAAATCAGAGCACAAAAACAATTAATTAGACGAAAGGGCAAATGTGCGCATCTTTCTGAAACTTTTATTGCTGTCGAAGTTCATGTTGTAGCGCTTTAAAATACTAAAATTTCTTGAATCTGTAGCGCGTAGCAGAGTGGATGTGAAATCGATAAGAACGCGTGTAGAGCGGTTCCCAGTCGAGGAAATTCCATTGCAGAACGTATTAAGGACAAAATGGATTCCTTCCGCCCGTGAACTTGGCCCATTGACTCTTGTTTTCGAGCACGACGAAGATTCATTTCCCACGAATTTATTCCTCGCCATGAAATGGGGTTTTCCCGAGAGGAAGTTAATCCGTCTTGAAATATATCTTTTGCGCCTAAAAATCTGACGTGGATTCACTCATCAATCACTTAATTCGAGTGTCTTCAGTCCCTTCGTGAGACACCCATACTGTGGATTTCACACTGCCATTGCTTACTCCTTTGTGGCCATCTTTTGTTATAATCCATTTATTTCTTACTGTTTAAAGTGTAAAGTTAAATAAAGGTTAAAAATGTTTCTTTTCACGTCTTTAATGGTACCCAGCATATTTTATGTGATATTCTACTGCTCATTTAGAGAGACATTTAGTTTTAAATAGAGGAATACAACTAACAAAAACAATCAAACTAATCTATTTCTGTCATATAATTCTTCCAAACCCTTTACTCGTGCTTTGAAAAACAGACTACTCAACATATTCCGATAAAATTACAATAGCAGGGTTAGTAGCAGTAGCAATAACAGTTTTTCTCCCGAGAATCCTATTCATTGAGCATTTATGATCACGAATGGGTGAAAATAAAAGGCAAGTAACAACTTGTCGTGTCAAAATTCATCCTTGAAAATGTAATCAGATTCACAGTTTTTCTGATTGATTCAGGTTAGAGTGAATAATTGATGAATATTATTATTTAATTTACTAAGTTTATAATATTTCATTTAGTCAAATCAATCAATTAAAAGTTTTTTCTCGGATATTCTTACATTGAAATAATAAAAATGTAAATAAAAAGTCTCTTCTTCCATCTAACCCATCGATATTAATTATAAAATTAGAAGTAGAAACAATAATAATACCGTAGCGTCGTTTACGACTCCATTCAATTCCTAATTAAAAGTTCTTTACTTCCTAAAAATACTTATGAAAAGTATGGTAAAGATATCCGAGTCTGCAATCATAGTGTGCATTAACGTCACAAGAAAATTAGCTACTAAGGAGCCATTCGGTTACCCAATTCAAAGTTTAAATACATTTTTGTTTACAAAGTTGTCACAA
Organism: Sympetrum striolatum; assembly: GCA_947579665.1. Lineage (NCBI taxonomy): Eukaryota > Metazoa > Arthropoda > Insecta > Odonata > Libellulidae > Sympetrum > Sympetrum striolatum. The sequence goes on from OX388345.1 coordinate 8,583,673, forward strand.
TCTTTTTTACTGTACATTTACGGTGAATTTAAGGTTTTATTTTGCAATTCATCTTAAAGGAAGCCACTAGAAAACTAAGAAGAAAGATGTTGCAGCCTTCTCAACCATTTAGATTATTCCTACCACTGCAGTTTTCCACTCCGCAGATTGTCATTAAATTTCTATTTATTTGAAATGGAAACGTTTGGAGTGTACTCTAGTCTTTTTCTAGCTTTTAGTTATACTTAATAGAATTTCTTAGAAGCAGCATCCATCTAATTTTAGTCCTAATCGTAATTCCCTTCCTAGCAGAGTAGCAATTACCTCTATCTCTGGAAATATAGCGTTCATAAAGCACCATTTAAGGCAAATTTGTCTACTTTTTCCGCGACGTGCAGTTGACTGCCTCGCATTAAGGAAATGCGGCTGTCGCAAATGCTTCGGAGTTACGAAAAGAATTGTTTCCTTATAACAAAATGCACCAAAAGTAAGCGCAAAAAGAACGTTTATTCACTCGTGCGAGAGGAACAGTAAACTCTTTTAGAATATTTAACTCAATTAAAGTATTAAAAAACTCTGCAGATAAGATTCAGTTCAAACGGAAAATTGACAGTAGCTATATCGTGCTGCGTGATTTAGCATATCTATTTGTTAACAATCTTTATGGTTACCGTATTTGGATGGTTCTTGTCAATCAGGAACAAAAGAGATTTTATTGTTTCTACATTCATGTTTCAAAGAAAATATAAATGGAGCAGCAACAAATCCCAGATAATATTATTGATTCTGTGAATTTTATTCTTATCGAAAGATCTTTTACTCATACAATTTTGTTTAAGATTGTAAAAAATTTAAATATTTACCTTGGGTATGTGTAACGAAATATTTAATTATATCAGATGAATTCTCTTATCGATTATAATATCAGATAAAAATCTTGAAGATAATGACTCTTATTATCTATATTTCTCGACCAGTGTACTTTATTCTAGGAGTATCCACGTTATGAGCTCACGCGTGCAAAGCAATGGAAACTTAAATACATAGAAATCGGACCTCATCTCCTACTTCTACTTTAATTAATTTACTATTAAGTTCGCATGCTGATATTTATCAAATGCAGTAAAATATAGTTACCTACCATACCTGAAAAAATTTTAATTAGTACATTAAAGTAGTGCAGTAGTATCATGGTAATGCACGCCTATTTCAATTATGACGTTGAATTGAAACATTTATCCAATCTAATTGTAAAGGATTCATATTATGATAGAAATAGTATTCAATTTACGAATATTAAAAATAATCGAACCCCTTCCTTAGGCCTACTTCGTGTCTCCCATGATGGGATAAACCCGGCATCTCCACAAGAAAGAGCGTCAAATGATAAAACCTGATGGCTCTTTGTGGTAATTACACTACAATTAATTAAAAGGTAATCTATGAATCCGATGCTGCAGCTCCCGATATTTTCAAATCGCGTCTCGGCGTTGAGTGAATGGAGAGGACTGGATTTGCCCTTCCTCTTGATTGCACTCTAATTGGAAGACTATCACTTACAGAGGACAGATGTTCTCCGAGTAGAAATGGGAGTAAATCCTCGGAAGGAAATGGAAAAACTTTCTGAAGCAAAGATCGCGTCTTTTCATTAACGTACGAACCAATCTGGCTTCGTCCATTCATTTTATTTTGCGGTTCAGGAACGAGTTTCTTAATGTCTAAATACTATTGTTACAAGAGTATTTGTAAATAAAAGATGTCAATTATGAAATGAATCAAAGATGTATATGAAACTAGCACCGTGCATTGGTATATATAAACCACTGGCCAGCCTAAATATTTGGGTTCAAGTCAATACGGATCACATGGCATGTATGTAAAGTCCAATGGTAAGGGAAAGAAAGAAAATTTGTAACATGGCTGTTAAAGCATTATGAGTTTATAAAACTCCGTTTGCCGTATTTGTCGGCGACCCTCTTCTCATCCGCCGGAGAAAACAAGAGAGGACACTGCGCTTTAACAACACTCAATTTACATTCCAAAGGCGATGATTTCGTCATCAGTAACTCCTGATGACGAAAGCATCACTTTCGAAATGGTAATGTTTATGGAAACATCATGTCTCTTTCATTCTCGAATCTTCGTCTTCTAAAATAAGCATAACATTTAATTTCATTCTCTGTCGACAGGATATAAATGTGAGTTTAATCAAGTCCAATCGAAGGAAAACATTATGTTCGACAATCAATGTTTAACAAGAGGTGCTGTAATTTGCAAACCCATCCGCGCCTATTTAATTATCTCAAACAAAACACAACTTTCACTAAACTCGCTAAATATTTACTTTCTTCTCTCTCAATAACGGACGGACATCGCCGAAGGGAATGTGTTATAAAATACAAAATTCGGCGAAAGTGATAATTCACAAAAAAGAATATTAAATATTACAAAAGTATTAGTATTGTCTAAATACAATCGTGTGTAATAAAAATAAGGAAAAATATATTACATTTATACGATACATTGTATACGGCACGAATTTTTGCATTCAATTTAGCAAATTTTATCGTAATTCTGAGTTAACTCACTGCAGATCCATAAACAGCTATAAATGCACATCTGAAGGTTTCGCAGTTCGTTATTTATGTATTCCGTTCGCGCGTTGATGGAATGTAATTTATGCATTCGGTTGATTGAGTGTGCTCTAAATGACTGAGAATCTCCTGATAAAGGTTGGGATAGATGAACATCGTAATTTTTCCGCATTCCGAGATAAAGTCCTACAATTAATTTTCCCTATTTCCTTTCATAATGAGACCTCTGAAAGCGCTTCATAAACTGATTTCAGAGCCGAATTAATCCTGATAAATGGATTATCATTTTTTGCACGTTTCTCTCGTCGCCATTAGCCTAATTCCCTTGACCAATATTTTCCACTGATGCAGATATCCTGTGAATACAAAGGCTAATACGCAAAAAGAAGTCAAATTACAATTTAATGCAACATTCGAACGAAAGACTTCTATAAATGGAGTGGTTCAACTGTTTACAGAACTATTAAAAGTATACATTGATTAATATTATAGTCGTAATATACATTGTTTAATAGTATAGTAAGTTTAATACTTATAGAATTCTTTAATTCTGCGAGTAGAACATATTATCTTGAAGTTTCATAAATTTTGCCGAGCTTGGTTAAGAGGAATGATAAAAATAGAGATTTTGAGTAATGAAAGAAATTGGGAACGTAAAAAGAGCCGAAAGGGATGTTTAGAAGATGGAATTATTAGAAAGCGCGGTGAAGGGAAAACAAGGAGACGAGATAAAGTGACAGATGATTCGAAAAAGAAACGTCAACGCGATGAGAAGCAAAGAAAGGAGCCACAGGAGATACGGATATTGTATACACGGGATACTGGCGAGGAAAATGATACTTTGATATGAAGCAAAAAATCTGAAAAAATCCATTATCTCCGATTTCTATTTCTATAATCAAGATAAATAAAGAAGAGTAATACTCAATCAATTGCAGCTCAATTGTATACAGTTAAATTCACTATAATGAAACTGGCCTGTATACGATATCTCTCTAAGTACACGAGAAAATATTTCCACTTAATGGAAATCGGAGTACTTAGTATAACATTAGGTTTAATAATTATTCCGTTCTCAGGTACATATAATCTAGCACACTTAAGTAAAGTTTTTTTTCAATATAAAAACGTTTCTGTTCGATCACGCGTAGATAAAGAAAAAGTATTAAAAGTTATTCTTAAATTAACTCATTTTCTTTATTAGAAATGTGGTTTCCAGATAAGATGAAATCAACGCTTTCACACGCAAAAGTAAACCTCAAAATGCCTAGTATTTAAACAACAAGGACGCAGTTACACCCATTTAATCCAAGGAAACAATCGAAATTAGATAAACGGTAAATATTTAAGCTTTTATATCATTATTAAATCGGTTTCGACACAGAGAAGAAAGTCAGAAAAGAGCTTCTATTACTATTTCATGCTTGCTGATTTCATACTTGCTCTTTTGTGCTTACCGTTTTGAAACTTACTATCTAGATCTGATTTTTTATATAATCTATGGAAGAAGCCTTTAACCTGATTTTTAGAGTTGTACCAGTGATATGTTTTTCATAAGAGATATTTAGATTTTAAATATTTGACAAATCTTTGACGAGACAAATTTGACAAATCTTTGTGCGAGATTATGTAATTGTGAAAAGAAATTGTAACGAGTAATTTCATTGATTGCAGTTATCAACACTCATGCGTGATAGCATACACCTTGAGCGATTTAATAACTGCTTTTATCAATTATATATTGAATCGATCTACTTTAAAGGATGAGTTTTGTTAACTTGCACGAAAGCAAAACAATGATTTTCTGAACTGTAGGGCTGATTATTTTCCATAGAAGCTACTTTTAACAGTGCTAATATTGGAGGTGCAACTTTATCCTGAATAGTTTGATGACCTTTGCTGTGCGCAGCTCTTTTGTATGGGTTCATTTTCTTGAAATTTAAGTAGGAGAATCCAGCCTGCTTGAATTGAAAAGTGAGTGGTAAAACATGAACATCGATACATTTTTTATTCCCGTGTTATACAAAAGTAAAAGCTAGATGTTGCTGCAAATTGACGAGTCAACGAGCAAAGAATACTTCAGAAGAATAGAGAAAATCTCACGTACAGGGGTGGGTAGCACATGCTTTATAAAAGTGAAAGGCTTCCCAAAGGGAAGGAAACCTTCGAGAATGGAAGTACGCTTGTTTCCTCTTTCGTGCGGTGGGAACACGGATGAACCATCCGAGGAATGGAGATATGTTACTTCAGTGACGAACGTGACATCTTTCGAGGACTTCTTTTGACTGATAAAAGACAGAATTGCTAAGTGCAAATAAACAGTGCAATACACGACAACTGGCGTAACGAAAAGAAAATGTCTTTAAGTTCATAAATTTCTTCACGAATATAACTGTCAGGTTTTCAATCAGTCCTTTTTTTTGTAAATCGCATTATAATGGGAGCTGATACTTGCATCAGTTTCTATGGAAGATCTGAGTGACGCGCTCCTCTCAAATCAAAGGAAACTCTTCTAAAAATATCCGAAAGCCCACTGCGCTGTCGATCTCTCATCTGCCCATTTCGAAACCTCTCGAGACATTACGTGACTTTATCTTTCTTTGAAGTTTCGGTAAAGATATCGGGAATGACATCCAATTTTCATTTCCTCTTTCGGTCCTTTGATTCCGAATCCATGCACGAGTTGATTACTTTTGCAGGTCATAAAGAGAAAGAGGAATTCTCTGTCGTAATCGGCCGGATTTAAGCATGATAACTCGAACTCCAGCTTCCGACGAATCCCCGCTTTTATCTGTGTCATCGTCGGTTCCCTAGGAGACGAGAGCATCGCAAGAAAACAAGTGTCCTTCGCAGGCCTGCGTTGAAGTAAAAACTGCGAGAGATAAAGTTCGCGCAGTTAACGATAAAATTGAGTAGAAAACAAAGAAAAAACGGAGAATCTCGGTAAGCAGAGCTCGCTTTAGGGATAAAAGGAGTGGAGAAAGCAATTTGGGTCGCGTTATCTCAACGGGATTAGAACTAATTGCCATCGGCAGACTCATTCGAAATTCCATACAATCAGGATGCCGAAAATTCCATACAGCCACTCTCCAAAAGCAATCGACTACATGGGTAACGGAATGCAATGATGAGATGATTAGTGATATCGAAGTAAATGTCCTCTTTGCATTCTCAGCATCTGTTTACCTTTAAAGCGTGGGAAAGTAAATGATTTGAAGGATTTTCGAAAACCCTTTTTGGAAAGGTCAGGAGGTAAAGGTATCGGTGAATCATTTATTTAATCTTAGCGATAACTCTGTACTTTAAGGAATCGATGGAGGCATCTAAATGTATCACACCGAAATGATAAAAGAAATAGGTTCGGATCGCACCGCCGCATTGCCGCGCTTCTCGACCAATCAGTAGAATTTTAGAGAAATTAAAATTCCGTTAGTTTATCGCGGTTAATAAATTTAATACTCTACCACGATATTTGGGTTCTATATTTATAAATAGAATATTTTTTGTAGTCAAATTATATAAAACCTGTTTTTTATCTAAATACGTTTTTTAACATTATTATAGCCAATTATTAAACCCTCTAGACGTGAAATAGCACCCTTAAGTCATCATTGCACTCGGATTACCCAATATATTAGACAAAATACGATAATATAAGAAACATTAGATGATACAATTATCATCACTTTTAATGAAAATGAATTTTTGAATAAACCGCGATGGAGTATAGAGCGACCGTGTTTTCTCATGAAACAATAACCTAGAGGAGTACCAATACATGATGGCGACGTGAATGACGAGTTTCTTTCAAAGCCAAAGAGTCTATCCTTTAATTGGATGGAGGGAAGATGACTCTCAATTGACCAAAAGTCGCTTTTAATGCCTCATTACCTCTACACGGGAATATATTCAACGATGAAATGACGCACATCGATAAAACGATAATACACGCTGCGAATCGTCCTGAGGCCCTCAACGTTAAGGTCACCGATGTGTGTGAACACATTTTCGCAGGAAGTGCTGATCGGCCGAAGATGATATCGCTTCCACAAAACAGCTCATCGAGGACAAACTTCGAGGACTAATCTCTCAGGAAATGCGTTTAGTGAATTTCTGCTACTCGTTCGGTGAATAAAAAATCTGATGTGGTCAACACATGACTTTCTCCATATTTATTGAAAACAGAAGCCTATGCCGGTAATATATAAATAACTCCTAAACAATAAGTGTTACATGAAAATGTTTCATACAAAATATGAACTAAAATACATTATCTATAACTTTGGTACTAAATTGTATATACCTACATTGCATTTTGACAGAGATGTGTATGAAAAAGTTCCATTTCAGGATATACAACAACTTTCGGTTAACTATTATTCAAGAATAACTCCTAAACTATCAGCGGTACCAAAAAAATGTTTTTTACGAAAGTTGTAGTGAGGTATCTATTAAATATAGATGCTTCTCCGGATTCATTCAAGGATATAGATAGATAGATAGATAGGATACTAATTCACAGGCTAAACCACCAGTGTCATTGACTTGAAATTTTTAGGACGTATTGGCCATAACGTGTAACCGCCAGAAAAAATGCGACTTTGAACCTCAGTGTCATGGGTTCGATTCCAGAGGGGCTCAAAGTCCCGATTTTTCCCGTTTAAATGCATTGCTTCGATTTTCGGGATTTTTTATAAAATACTTTCGGGATAGGTAGAGAATCAAAACTCAAGGAACCTATATATATAGTCATGATCTATCGAAAGCATAAATGAGTTTTACGGAGAATATCCTGGGTTCGATGCTAAGTCGAGGCAAAAATCGGCCGTTTAAAATGCATTGTGGCGATTTTTATGATTTTTTTGGACCCTTTTCCGATGACATTGAAACATGAAATTCGGCATGAAGTTAGAGATTATAAATATATTTCATAAAAAAATTTTTTAGATTCGCTGATAGTCCTTGGTTCGATCCCAGAGGGCCATTTACATTCCTCAATGCATTTCTAATGGAGATAACGGAGACAAATTTTAGGTACTTCCCGGCATGATACCGATTTCAAACTTTGCACAAAATAAGATCAAGTCCTTAAAAATCATACTGTGCATTCAAAGCGTAAAAATGTACCCTGGGTTCCACACCAGGCGTCTCTGAAATCAGTAGTTGATCCGATTTTTAAGAGTTATTTTGAACCCTATCCCAATAATATAGAAACTTGAAATTGGGCATATAGATAGAGATCATAGGTACATTTCAAAAAAAATTGTTTTAGATTTCCTATGTCGCCCTTTGTTCGGCACCAGAGATCCATTTGCATTCCTGAAAAGTAAAACGTCGTTTGAGGCAGTTGTAGCCAATATTTCTGCCTGAATTTTCACACATAGTTAGAGATGGTGATCTTCTGTTGTGCTGCATAGTAAGTTTACCAGGAAGATCCGGGTTCGATGCCAGACGATTAAATTGAAGCGAATTCTAAGAATATTTTCAATCCTTTTTTTTTTCTTTTGAGGACCGTCAAGATATAATGCCGAAATTAAATTAGTGTTGTCGATCTGCTTGCAGCATGCAAGCTACATTTTACTCGTAGCTATATAGCTATATAGGTATATAGATAGGATACAAATTCACAGGCTAAACCACAAGCGTCATTGACTTGAAATTTTTATGACATATTGGCCATAACGTGAAACCCCCAGGAAAAAAGCGACTTTGATCCTCAGTGTCATAGGTTCGATTCCAGAGGGCCCCAAAGTCCCGATTTTTCCCGTTTGAATGCATTGCCGTGATTTTCGGGAATTTAAAAAAAATACTTTCCGGATAGGTAGAGAAGTAAAACTCAAGGTGCCTATATTTATGGTCTTTGACTTTCTAAAACATCAATGACTTTCACAAAAATTATCCTGGGTTCGATGCTAGGACGATGCAAAGATCTGCCCTTTAAAATACATGGGAGCCGTTTTTCATTATTTTTTTAGATGCACTTATCGAAATGATAGGATGTTCGTGCTTGGCTGGAAGATGTATGGTACGAATAAGTTTTAGAAAAAAATTTTCATAAGACCGTACTATTCCTGGGTTCGAAGCCAGAGCACAATAACGTTTCTCTCATAAGGAATATAAAGGAAAAGTAGGACGTCATTTGAGGCAATTGTAACCAATATTTCTGTTTGAATTTGCATACGCGGTTAGAGATGGTGTTTTTCTGTTTTGCTGCATAGAAAGTATTGCCTGAAAGACCCGGGTTCGATGCCAGGCGGTAAAAATATCCCCCATATATAATACTATGTGGTATCTTTTCATAATTTTTTTATGCATTTATCGATATGTAAGGGAGCTCTTGCTTAGATGGGAGATGTATATTAACACTTTGTTTAAGAAAAAAAATAGATAAGACCATGCTGTTCCTGGGTTCGATGCCAGAGCACATTATAATTTCTCACATAAGGAGTGTATGTGAAAAGTAGGACGTCGTTTGAGGTAGTTGCACCTAATAGTTTTGCTTGAATTTTCACACATAGTTTGATATGATTATCTTCTGTTTTGCTGCATAGTAAGTACACCAGGAAGACCAGGGTTCGCTGCCAGGCAATAAAATTGCAGCGAATTCTACGTATATTTTGAATCCTTTTTTTTTTCTTTTGATGTCCGTCCCGATATGAAATTAGTGTTGTCAAGGCTTGCAGTATGCAAGCTACATTTTACTCGTATATATATAAGTATATCCGGAGAAGCGTCTATATATAATAGATATATATATACACTGGGGATCAAAAGTCTAACCATGTTCCACAAGTGCCACCGACTTGAAATTTTTACGACATATTGGCCATAACGTGTAACCTCCAGGAAAAAGCCGACATTGAACTTCGGTGTCATGGGTTCGATTTCAGAAGGCCCCTAAGTCGCGATTTTTCCCATAAGGATACATGGCGGGGATTTTCGAAAATTTTTTTGATGCACAGGAAGACCCCGGTTCGATGCATGACGCTACAATTGAAGAGAATTTTAAGAATATTTTCAATCCTTTTTTTTTTCTTTTGAGGACCGTCTCGATATGATGCCGAAATAAAATAATATTGCCGATCTGCTTGCAGTATGCAAGCTACATTGCACTCGTATTATCTATAGGTATTGTAAATAATTGTATATACCTAAATTGCATTCTGACAGAGATATTTAAGAAACAAAATTTTGTTCCGGATAAACCGAAACTTCCGGTTAAGCGATATTCATCAATAACTAATCAACTCTTGGCATTGTTAGGAAAATACTAAATATGAATTTTGGAACTGATCGGATAATTGCTTTTTAAGATAGAGCGCCCACAAATCTTTTTACCACAGACAGACACACACACAGACACACAGACAGACATAAATAGCGAAAACGGGCCCCAAAACATCTATTTCCGTTGAAATCTGGAGGTCGAATTTTTTTGCGAGTACAATACTTTCTCTATACTACGTACAGGGAGAAAGTAAAAATTGTGTGTGATTCATAAACAAGCCAATATCCAATAACCGTTTCTTCTTATATGAAAAACAGGTTTCTTATAGACGCTTGTTTTCGTAAGAGCGTTCGAAAAAGAAGTAAACGATTAGGTATTTGATTATTATCTCCTCATAAAATAGAATTAGATTCTTCTTAACTCACTGATAGGAGTTGGCGGCAGAGATGACATCATCAATGTGAATCAAAGCAGCCCAGGGAAGGATTCTGGGGTCTCAAATCCCATTAAAGTCTTGAGGAGATTTGAAATATTCCGTTAGCTTCACATCAAACGCTAATTATCCTCCAATTAGTCTCGAGGCTTAATTGTTTTGAACTTGAAGAAGCCCACGATGGATTGCAAACGAAAATGCTATTTCTAATCTTGTTCGGTGAAAAGAAATCGACATCCTCCCTTAAAGTGGAATTGATGATGTCCGAAACATGTCGTCGATGGAAGCAGTAATGCCTGATCTTATCAGTATGTCCACGCTGTAACCCTTGAAAATATGTCAAGACTCTTTCACATAAGCGACTGTAAAGGTAAAGACAGCAATAACTTGAGCCCGCTGCAAGAAAAGTTTATTATTAAAATTGTAGAGAAATCTGATATGAGCGGAGATTTTCCCTCTCACTGCCCTTTAATTAATTAAAAAGTTTTTCGAGAACTTTCTTGGAACTGCGCTCCAAAATACCTAACGTGCTATAGCAGGCACCGAAATAAATATTTTTCAGGTGCAGACGCAAGAAGAGATGAAAAATTCAGAGGAAAGTGCTATTTCGCCGCATCTGGGGTGCAGCCATACTTTATGGATCTCCGATTATAACATATATGAGTTTCGGAAGCGGAAAACGACCACTTTAAGGTGCTGAAATTTGTTCAAATTAGTCAAAAATGACTGAGCTGCGTAACTTATTTAGAGAAATAAAGTTAATTCTAAATTCGAGAAGAATGGAGGAAGTAGAAATTTGGGCCTAGCTATAGGAAATCATTCATATCAAATAACGGTCTTTGAATAGATTAAATGGCATCCACTTACTGCGTGAAAAATTATTACCAACCTTTTGATGAGGTATTTCTTCAATTCCTCATTTGACTGCGTTTGGACGTGAACTCCACATTAAAGTCTTAAGTCCATCGATGATAACATGATCACCGCATCACCAAAACAATTTCTAAAGAAAAAGACGAATATAGAAAGGAAAGCATGAATAGGCTAGTTTAAAAATCGAGGTATTATTTTCTATAAAAAATTATGCAATAATGTTTACAAGCACTTGAGGAAAACGTTACAGATATCAAGATTCAAAGGTTAGATATTGGTCAAGGGTTTTAGCTATTAGATATTTGAAACAATGATGCTTTGACAATATCGCTCGGTCTTATGCAAGTTGAAAATTATTTCGACATAGTAAAGCTGAATTCCGGACATGCCTCGTACATACGTTTGGACTCCCAATTTTGGCATTTTTTTCTGATCGAAATGTAATACCCGGCGAAAGTAGTCCACCCTCGGTGACATAACAGATACAAATACGTATTTTTTTAAATTTATGGTATCTTCTAATAGAATTTTTGATTAGAATTTTCAAAATTTCGACAAAAACGCCAAAATTGTTTAAAACTATAGGTCGGTTGAAAGGAATATTTTTTGGATAAAAAGATGTCACTTGCAACGAAACCTGACGCTTAAGCCACAATATATCACTTATACCTTATGCCTCTGTAGGGGGCAGATATAGCTCCTATGGTAGTACCAGGAGAGGAGGCAAATTCAGAAAAATTAAGGTGTTTTGTAGCTCATTCCGTCGTCGTAAATTCCTTCACGTGGTGGCTCGTAGCGGTAGATAAGCATTGGCATCTATTTATTACATTTAATATCTCATTCGTTGCATAAATATTATTATTATATTTTTAGTACATCGTGACCCAATATAAAGGTGATGAGATCGATGCCCATGACGGAAAAACTACCAACAGTGGTTGGAAGTTGATAAAGAATGGTTTCGATCAGAAAAAATAGCAAAACGAGTTATCCTAGTACACACACAAATACACGGTTTTTGATCACGTGTCTAAGATATAATTTGTGAGAAAGAAGCTTTTATTCATAATTCTTTTCTCCTTCATTGAGATTCAAAAGTACCTTCTAATTCTAACAGCAGAAGACTTAAAATAAGAGAAAACCAAATTCATATCTTAATGCTCTGAAAATGACGTGAGAAATTTACCGAGTCTCGATCGGCTAAGGCTGACAACGGTAACCTAGGTTAATTTCTTCCCTATCACTGCTTCTGGGTATTTGTTGATATCTTTATCTCGTTATATTCAGACTCCATTGAAATGCATATCGGGTTCCTCTAAGTTTAGTGAGGAAAGCAAAGGAGCATGATGAACGTCCTCAGTTAAAACACGGATTCCTTTCCTCCGCATCCCTCCCTTTATGAATTGGGCGTCGTATAATAGACCAAACTCCAGATGCGCCTGACTCAAATATCCACTCCTTGACCGCCTATTCATTCACGCGTTTGTGATTCGCTCTGCACCAAATGACGTTCGGTAAGTGCTCTTTTTACTCATTGCCCTGAGGTGAACAACCTGTGGCCACATTCAGCCTTTTCCAGTTGTCGCATTTCTCTTTTCATCACACCACAATATCAGGCGAACAAAGAAAAATAAATCCATATTCTTAGTTTCTCCGTATTATCCACTTATTTACGACAGAATAATATAATTTTTTTCCTGGAGTCTCTTCTTGGTTGAGTAAAGTTATTTACAAAACTTTCAATGTGAATAAATTTTGTTCTCAATTATTACTATTTTTATCCTGCCAAATTCTGTCGTTGAATCGTTGAAAATATGCAACGTTGACCTCCAGCCTGACCTCGCCTTAGAATGCTGGATAACACGATAAACTAATATTTAAGTTAAAGTATAAAATAATAATAACTGTATTAATATTACAATGTAATGCACCAATATAATTCATATATATATAAACAAAATCAGCATTGAGAAATCTAAGGTGTTGAGATATTGGTAATCGTATTAAAGAAGTCCATCAATGGAATAAAAATTGTATCCAGGGTCGATATCTTCTTTATTTATATACTTGTAGTTTACGAACAAAAAGGAAGTGAAGAAAAACCTGAAGCGGAATGTGGCCTATTTATACTTTATCAGAGTTGACATACTGTGTTTAATGGAGAATCCGGAAGTGAATAATAATAATAATATTTAATAATCCAGAGTCATACATAGGCATGTATAGGACAAGTCAATCAACATATTCACAGTAGGTCAATACATAATGAATAGAATACATAATGTACATAATAATTTAGGCATAATAAATAATAAACAGTCAATACATATTTCATT